>OY720624.1:80348889-81681248 GCA_963170105.1 Cantharis lateralis
CCGTTTTTTTCAAAAATCGCAAAAAATTTAGATGGTCTTTTTATCACTGTAACCGACGTATTTTGACCCGAGGAGTTCGAAAAACCACATTTCAAGTGGCGCAAACGCTCGTAAGCATGACCAAAATGCGTTTGAATATTTTCAACTTTAAACGCCCATAAATCCTAAAATATGATACTTACGTGAAATCTGCCTGCGCCAATCGCTTTATCTCGGCAAATTACATAAGGAACAGTGAAACAAGTGCTCGATTTCGAACTTTCAATTTTTGGGGTAAAAAAGTAGCAAAGGGGTTAACCTTCCGTTTTTTTCAAAAATCGCAAAAAATTTAGATGGTCTTTTTATCACTGTAACCGACGTATTTTGACCCGAGGAGTTCGAAAAACCACATTACAAGTGGCGCAAACGCTCGTAAGCATGACCAAAATGCGTTTGAATTTTTTCAACTTTAAACGCCCATAAATCCTAAAATATGATACTTACGTGAAATCTGCCTGCGCCAATCGCTTTATCTCGGCAAATTACATATGGAACAGTGAAAAAAGTGCTCGATTTCGAACTTTCAATTTTTGGGGTAAAAAAGTAGCAAAGGGGTTAACCTTCCGTTTTTTTCAAAAATCGCAAAAAATTTAGATGGTCTTTTTATCACTGTAACCGACGTATTTTGACCCGAGGAGTTCGAAAAACCACATTACAAGTGGCGCAAACGCTCGTAAGCATGACCAAAATGCGTTTGAATTTTTTCAACTTTAAACGCCCATAAATCCTAAAATATGATACTTACGTGAAATCTGCCTGCGCCAATCGCTTTATCTCGGCAAATTACATATGGAACAGTGAAAAAAGTGCTCGATTTCGAACTTTCAATTTTTGGGGTAAAAAAGTAGCAAAGGGGTTAACCTTCCGTTTTTTTCAAAAATCGCAAAAAATTTAGATGGTCTTTTTATCACTGTAACCGACGTATTTTGACCCGAGGAGTTCGAAAAACCACATTACAAGTGGCGCAATAGCTCGTAAGCATGACCAAAATGCGTTTGAATTTTTTCAACTTTAAACGCCCATAAATCCTAAAATATGATACTTACGTGAAATCTGCCTGCGCCAATCGCTTTATCTCGGCAAATTACATAAGGAACAGTGAAAAAAGTGCTCGATTTCGAACTTTCAATTTTTGGGGTAAAAAAGTAGCAAAGGGGTTAACCTTCCGTTTTTTTCAAAAATCGCAAAAAATTTAGATGGTCTTTTTATCACTGTAACCGACGTATTTTGACCCGAGGAGTTCGAAAAACCACATTACAAGTGGCGCAAACGCTCGTAAGCATGACCAAAATGCGTTTGAATTTTTTCAACTTTAAACGCCCATAAATCCTAAAATCTGATACTTACGTGAAATCTGCCTGCGCCAATCGCTTTATCTCGGCAAATTACATATGGAACAGTGAAAAAAGTGCTCGATTTCGAACTTTCAATTTTTGGGGTAAAAAAGTAGCAAAGGGGTTAACCTTCCGTTTTTTTCAAAAATCGCAAAAAATTTAGATGGTCTTTTTATCACTGTAACCGACGTATTTTGACCCGAGGAGTTCGAAAAACCACATTACAAGTGGCGCAAACGCTCGTAAGCATGACCAAAATGCGTTTGAATTTTTTCAACTTTAAACGCCCATAAATCCTAAAATATGATACTTACGTGAAATCTGCCTGCGCCAATCGCTTTATCTCGGCAAATTACATATGGAACAGTGAAAAAAGTGCTCGATTTCGAACTTTCAATTTTTGGGGTAAAAAAGTAGCAAAGGGGTTAACCTTCCGTTTTTTTCAAAAATCGCAAAAAATTTAGATGGTCTTTTTATCACTGTAACCGACGTATTTTGACCCGAGGAGTTCGAAAAACCACATTACAAGTGGCGCAATAGCTCGTAAGCATGACCAAAATGCGTTTGAATTTTTTCAACTTTAAACGCCCATAAATCCTAAAATATGATACTTACGTGAAATCTGCCTGCGCCAATCGCTTTATCTCGGCAAATTACATAAGGAACAGTGAAAAAAGTGCTCGATTTCGAACTTTCAATTTTTGGGGTAAAAAAGTAGCAAAGGGGTTAACCTTCCGTTTTTTTCAAAAATCGCAAAAAATTTAGATGGTCTTTTTATCACTGTAACCGACGTATTTTGACCCGAGGAGTTCGAAAAACCACATTACAAGTGGCGCAAACGCTCGTAAGCATGACCAAAATGCGTTTGAATTTTTTCAACTTTAAACGCCCATAAATCCTAAAATCTGATACTTACGTGAAATCTGCCTGCGCCAATCGCTTTATCTCGGCAAATTACATATGGAACAGTGAAAAAAGTGCTCGATTTCGAACTTTCAATTTTTGGGGTAAAAAAGTAGCAAAGGGGTTAACCTTCCGTTTTTTTCAAAAATCGCAAAAAATTTAGATGGTCTTTTTATCACTGTAACCGACGTATTTTGACCCGAGGAGTTCGAAAAACCACATTACAAGTGGCGCAATAGCTCGTAAGCATGACCAAAATGCGTTTGAATTTTTTCAACTTTAAACGCCCATAAATCCTAAAATATGATACTTACGTGAAATCTGCCTGCGCCAATCGCTTTATCTCGGCAAATTACATAAGGAACAGTGAAAAAAGTGCTCGATTTCGAACTTTCAATTTTTGGGGTAAAAAAGTAGCAAAGGGGTTAACCTTCCGTTTTTTTCAAAAATCGCAAAAAATTTAGATGGTCTTTTTATCACTGTAACCGACGTATTTTGACCCGAGGAGTTCGAAAAACCACATTACAAGTGGCGCAAACGCTCGTAAGCATGACCAAAATGCGTTTGAATTTTTTCAACTTTAAACGCCCATAAATCCTAAAATCTGATACTTACGTGAAATCTGCCTGCGCCAATCGCTTTATCTCGGCAAATTACATATGGAACAGTGAAAAAAGTGCTCGATTTCGAACTTTCAATTTTTGGGGTAAAAAAGTAGCAAAGGGGTTAACCTTCCGTTTTTTTCAAAAATCGCAAAAAATTTAGATGGTCTTTTTATCACTGTAACCGACGTATTTTGACCCGAGGAGTTCGAAAAACCACATTACAAGTGGCGCAAACGCTCGTAAGCATGACCAAAATGCGTTTGAATTTTTTCAACTTTAAACGCCCATAAATCCTAAAATATGATACTTACGTGAAATCTGCCTGCGCCAATCGCTTTATCTCGGCAAATTACATATGGAACAGTGAAAAAAGTGCTCGATTTCGAACTTTCAATTTTTGGGGTAAAAAAGTAGCAAAGGGGTTAACCTTCCGTTTTTTTCAAAAATCGCAAAAAATTTAGATGGTCTTTTTATCACTGTAACCGACGTATTTTGACCCGAGGAGTTCGAAAAACCACATTACAAGTGGCGCAATAGCTCGTAAGCATGACCAAAATGCGTTTGAATTTTTTCAACTTTAAACGCCCATAAATCCTAAAATATGATACTTACGTGAAATCTGCCTGCGCCAATCGCTTTATCTCGGCAAATTACATAAGGAACAGTGAAAAAAGTGCTCGATTTCGAACTTTCAATTTTTTGGGTAAAAAAGTGGCAAAGGGGTTAACCTTCCGTTTTTTTCAAAAATCGCAAAAAATTTAGATGGTCTTTTTATCACTGTAACCGACGTATTTTGACCCGAGGAGTTCGAAAAACCACATTACAAGTGGCGCAATAGCTCGTAAGCATGACCAAAATGCGTTTGAATTTTTTCAACTTTAAACGCCCATAAATCCTAAAATATGATACTTACGTGAAATCTGCCTGCGCCAATCGCTTTATCTCGGCAAATTACATAAGGAACAGTGAAAAAAGTGCTCGATTTCGAACTTTCAATTTTTGGGGTAAAAAAGTAGCAAAGGGGTTAACCTTCCGTTTTTTTCAAAAATCGCAAAAAATTTAGATGGTCTTTTTATCACTGTAACCGACGTATTTTGACCCGAGGAGTTCGAAAAACCACATTACAAGTGGCGCAAACGCTCGTAAGCATGACCAAAATGCGTTTGAATTTTTTCAACTTTAAACGCCCATAAATCCTAAAATCTGATACTTACGTGAAATCTGCCTGCGCCAATCGCTTTATCTCGGCAAATTACATATGGAACAGTGAAAAAAGTGCTCGATTTCGAACTTTCAATTTTTGGGGTAAAAAAGTAGCAAAGGGGTTAACCTTCCGTTTTTTTCAAAAATCGCAAAAAATTTAGATGGTCTTTTTATCACTGTAACCGACGTATTTTGACCCGAGGAGTTCGAAAAACCACATTTCAAGTGGCGCAAACGCTCGTAAGCATGACCAAAATGCGTTTGAATATTTTCAACTTTAAACGCCCATAAATCCTAAAATATGATACTTACGTGAAATCTGCCTGCGCCAATCGCTTTATCTCGGCAAATTACATAAGGAACAGTGAAACAAGTGCTCGATTTCGAACTTTCAATTTTTGGGGTAAAAAAGTAGCAAAGGGGTTAACCTTCCGTTTTTTTCAAAAATCGCAAAAAATTTAGATGGTCTTTTTATCACTGTAACCGACGTATTTTGACCCGAGGAGTTCGAAAAACCACATTACAAGTGGCGCAAACGCTCGTAAGCATGACCAAAATGCGTTTGAATTTTTTCAACTTTAAACGCCCATAAATCCTAAAATATGATACTTACGTGAAATCTGCCTGCGCCAATCGCTTTATCTCGGCAAATTACATATGGAACAGTGAAAAAAGTGCTCGATTTCGAACTTTCAATTTTTGGGGTAAAAAAGTAGCAAAGGGGTTAACCTTCCGTTTTTTTCAAAAATCGCAAAAAATTTAGATGGTCTTTTTATCACTGTAACCGACGTATTTTGACCCGAGGAGTTCGAAAAACCACATTTCAAGTGGCGCAAACGCTCGTAAGCATGACCAAAATGCGTTTGAATATTTTCAACTTTAAACGCCCATAAATCCTAAAATATGATACTTACGTGAAATCTGCCTGCGCCAATCGCTTTATCTCGGCAAATTACATATGGAACAGTGAAAAAAGTGCTCGATTTCGAACTTTCAATTTTTGGGGTAAAAAAGTAGCAAAGGGGTTAACCTTCCGTTTTTTTCAAAAATCGCAAAAAATTTAGATGGTCTTTTTATCACTGTAACCGACGTATTTTGACCCGAGGAGTTCGAAAAACCACATTACAAGTGGCGCAATAGCTCGTAAGCATGACCAAAATGCGTTTGAATTTTTTCAACTTTAAACGCCCATAAATCCTAAAATATGATACTTACGTGAAATCTGCCTGCGCCAATCGCTTTATCTCGGCAAATTACATAAGGAACAGTGAAAAAAGTGCTCGATTTCGAACTTTCAATTTTTGGGGTAAAAAAGTAGCAAAGGGGTTAACCTTCCGTTTTTTTCAAAAATCGCAAAAAATTTAGATGGTCTTTTTATCACTGTAACCGACGTATTTTGACCCGAGGAGTTCGAAAAACCACATTACAAGTGGCGCAAACGCTCGTAAGCATGACCAAAATGCGTTTGAATTTTTTCAACTTTAAACGCCCATAAATCCTAAAATCTGATACTTACGTGAAATCTGCCTGCGCCAATCGCTTTATCTCGGCAAATTACATATGGAACAGTGAAAAAAGTGCTCGATTTCGAACTTTCAATTTTTGGGGTAAAAAAGTAGCAAAGGGGTTAACCTTCCGTTTTTTTCAAAAATCGCAAAAAATTTAGATGGTCTTTTTATCACTGTAACCGACGTATTTTGACCCGAGGAGTTCGAAAAACCACATTTCAAGTGGCGCAAACGCTCGTAAGCATGACCAAAATGCGTTTGAATATTTTCAACTTTAAACGCCCATAAATCCTAAAATATGATACTTACGTGAAATCTGCCTGCGCCAATCGCTTTATCTCGGCAAATTACATAAGGAACAGTGAAACAAGTGCTCGATTTCGAACTTTCAATTTTTGGGGTAAAAAAGTAGCAAAGGGGTTAACCTTCCGTTTTTTTCAAAAATCGCAAAAAATTTAGATGGTCTTTTTATCACTGTAACCGACGTATTTTGACCCGAGGAGTTCGAAAAACCACATTACAAGTGGCGCAAACGCTCGTAAGCATGACCAAAATGCGTTTGAATTTTTTCAACTTTAAACGCCCATAAATCCTAAAATATGATACTTACGTGAAATCTGCCTGCGCCAATCGCTTTATCTCGGCAAATTACATATGGAACAGTGAAAAAAGTGCTCGATTTCGAACTTTCAATTTTTGGGGTAAAAAAGTAGCAAAGGGGTTAACCTTCCGTTTTTTTCAAAAATCGCAAAAAATTTAGATGGTCTTTTTATCACTGTAACCGACGTATTTTGACCCGAGGAGTTCGAAAAACCACATTACAAGTGGCGCAATAGCTCGTAAGCATGACCAAAATGCGTTTGAATTTTTTCAACTTTAAACGCCCATAAATCCTAAAATATGATACTTACGTGAAATCTGCCTGCGCCAATCGCTTTATCTCGGCAAATTACATAAGGAACAGTGAAAAAAGTGCTCGATTTCGAACTTTCAATTTTTGGGGTAAAAAAGTAGCAAAGGGGTTAACCTTCCGTTTTTTTCAAAAATCGCAAAAAATTTAGATGGTCTTTTTATCACTGTAACCGACGTATTTTGACCCGAGGAGTTCGAAAAACCACATTACAAGTGGCGCAAACGCTCGTAAGCATGACCAAAATGCGTTTGAATTTTTTCAACTTTAAACGCCCATAAATCCTAAAATCTGATACTTACGTGAAATCTGCCTGCGCCAATCGCTTTATCTCGGCAAATTACATATGGAACAGTGAAAAAAGTGCTCGATTTCGAACTTTCAATTTTTGGGGTAAAAAAGTAGCAAAGGGGTTAACCTTCCGTTTTTTTCAAAAATCGCAAAAAATTTAGATGGTCTTTTTATCACTGTAACCGACGTATTTTGACCCGAGGAGTTCGAAAAACCACATTTCAAGTGGCGCAAACGCTCGTAAGCATGACCAAAATGCGTTTGAATATTTTCAACTTTAAACGCCCATAAATCCTAAAATATGATACTTACGTGAAATCTGCCTGCGCCAATCGCTTTATCTCGGCAAATTACATAAGGAACAGTGAAACAAGTGCTCGATTTCGAACTTTCAATTTTTGGGGTAAAAAAGTAGCAAAGGGGTTAACCTTCCGTTTTTTTCAAAAATCGCAAAAAATTTAGATGGTCTTTTTATCACTGTAACCGACGTATTTTGACCCGAGGAGTTCGAAAAACCACATTACAAGTGGCGCAATAGCTCGTAAGCATGACCAAAATGCGTTTGAATTTTTTCAACTTTAAACGCCCATAAATCCTAAAATATGATACTTACGTGAAATCTGCCTGCGCCAATCGCTTTATCTCGGCAAATTACATAAGGAACAGTGAAAAAAGTGCTCGATTTCGAACTTTCAATTTTTGGGGTAAAAAAGTAGCAAAGGGGTTAACCTTCCGTTTTTTTCAAAAATCGCAAAAAATTTAGAAGGTCTTTTTATCACTGTAACCGACGTATTTTGACCCGAGGAGTTCGAAAAACCACATTACAAGTGGCGCAAACGCTCGTAAGCATGACCAAAATGCGTTTGAATTTTTTCAACTTTAAACGCCCATAAATCCTAAAATATGATACTTACGTGAAATCTGCCTGCGCCAATCGCTTTATCTCGGCAAATTACATAAGGAACAGTGAAAAAAGTGCTCGATTTCGAACTTTCAATTTTTGGGGTAAAAAAGTAGCAAAGGGGTTAACCTTCCGTTTTTTTCAAAAATCGCAAAAAATTTAGATGGTCTTTTTATCACTGTAACCGACGTATTTTGACCCGAGGAGTTCGAAAAACCACATTACAAGTGGCGCAAACGCTCGTAAGCATGACCAAAATGCGTTTGAATTTTTTCAACTTTAAACGCCCATAAATCCTAAAATCTGATACTTACGTGAAATCTGCCTGCGCCAATCGCTTTATCTCGGCAAATTACATATGGAACAGTGAAAAAAGTGCTCGATTTCGAACTTTCAATTTTTGGGGTAAAAAAGTAGCAAAGGGGTTAACCTTCCGTTTTTTTCAAAAATCGCAAAAAATTTAGATGGTCTTTTTATCACTGTAACCGACGTATTTTGACCCGAGGAGTTCGAAAAACCACATTTCAAGTGGCGCAAACGCTCGTAAGCATGACCAAAATGCGTTTGAATATTTTCAACTTTAAACGCCCATAAATCCTAAAATATGATACTTACGTGAAATCTGCCTGCGCCAATCGCTTTATCTCGGCAAATTACATAAGGAACAGTGAAACAAGTGCTCGATTTCGAACTTTCAATTTTTGGGGTAAAAAAGTAGCAAAGGGGTTAACCTTCCGTTTTTTTCAAAAATCGCAAAAAATTTAGATGGTCTTTTTATCACTGTAACCGACGTATTTTGACCCGAGGAGTTCGAAAAACCACATTACAAGTGGCGCAAACGCTCGTAAGCATGACCAAAATGCGTTTGAATTTTTTCAACTTTAAACGCCCATAAATCCTAAAATCTGATACTTACGTGAAATCTGCCTGCGCCAATCGCTTTATCTCGGCAAATTACATATGGAACAGTGAAAAAAGTGCTCGATTTCGAACTTTCAATTTTTGGGGTAAAAAAGTAGCAAAGGGGTTAACCTTCCGTTTTTTTCAAAAATCGCAAAAAATTTAGATGGTCTTTTTATCACTGTAACCGACGTATTTTGACCCGAGGAGTTCGAAAAACCACATTTCAAGTGGCGCAAACGCTCGTAAGCATGACCAAAATGCGTTTGAATATTTTCAACTTTAAACGCCCATAAATCCTAAAATATGATACTTACGTGAAATCTGCCTGCGCCAATCGCTTTATCTCGGCAAATTACATAAGGAACAGTGAAACAAGTGCTCGATTTCGAACTTTCAATTTTTGGGGTAAAAAAGTAGCAAAGGGGTTAACCTTCCGTTTTTTTCAAAAATCGCAAAAAATTTAGATGGTCTTTTTATCACTGTAACCGACGTATTTTGACCCGAGGAGTTCGAAAAACCACATTACAAGTGGCGCAAACGCTCGTAAGCATGACCAAAATGCGTTTGAATTTTTTCAACTTTAAACGCCCATAAATCCTAAAATATGATACTTACGTGAAATCTGCCTGCGCCAATCGCTTTATCTCGGCAAATTACATAAGGAACAGTGAAAAAAGTGCTCGATTTCGAACTTTCAATTTTTGGGGTAAAAAAGTAGCAAAGGGGTTAACCTTCCGTTTTTTTCAAAAATCGCAAAAAATTTAGATGGTCTTTTTATCACTGTAACCGACGTATTTTGACCCGAGGAGTTCGAAAAACCACATTACAAGTGGCGCAAACGCTCGTAAGCATGACCAAAATGCGTTTGAATTTTTTCAACTTTAAACGCCCATAAATCCTAAAATATGATACTTACGTGAAATCTGCCTGCGCCAATCGCTTTATCTCGGCAAATTACATAAGGAACAGTGAAAAAAGTGCTCGATTTCGAACTTTCAATTTTTGGGGTAAAAAAGTAGCAAAGGGGTTAACCTTCCGTTTTTTTCAAAAATCGCAAAAAATTTAGATGGTCTTTTTATCACTGTAACCGACGTATTTTGACCCGAGGAGTTCGAAAAACCACATTACAAGTGGCGCAAACGCTCGTAAGCATGACCAAAATGCGTTTGAATTTTTTCAACTTTAAACGCCCATAAATCCTAAAATATGATACTTACGTGAAATCTGCCTGCGCCAATCGCTTTATCTCGGCAAATTACATAAGGAACAGTGAAACAAGTGCTCGATTTCGAACTTTCAATTTTTGGGGTAAAAAAGTAGCAAAGGGGTTAACCTTCCGTTTTTTTCAAAAATCGCAAAAAATTTAGATGGTCTTTTTATCACTGTAACCGACGTATTTTGACCCGAGGAGTTCGAAAAACCACATTACAAGTGGCGCAAACGCTCGTAAGCATGACCAAAATGCGTTTGAATTTTTTCAACTTTAAACGCCCATAAATCCTAAAATATGATACTTACGTGAAATCTGCCTGCGCCAATCGCTTTATCTCGGCAAATTACATAAGGAACAGTGAAAAAAGTGCTCGATTTCGAACTTTCAATTTTTGGGGTAAAAAAGTAGCAAAGGGGTTAACCTTCCGTTTTTTTCAAAAATCGCAAAAAATTTAGATGGTCTTTTTATCACTGTAACCGACGTATTTTGACCCGAGGAGTTCGAAAAACCACATTACAAGTGGCGCAAACGCTCGTAAGCATGACCAAAATGCGTTTGAATTTTTTCAACTTTAAACGCCCATAAATCCTAAAATATGATACTTACGTGAAATCTGCCTGCGCCAATCGCTTTATCTCGGCAAATTACATAAGGAACAGTGAAAAAAGTGCTCGATTTCGAACTTTCAATTTTTGGGGTAAAAAAGTAGCAAAGGGGTTAACCTTCCGTTTTTTTCAAAAATCGCAAAAAATTTAGATGGTCTTTTTATCACTGTAACCGACGTATTTTGACCCGAGGAGTTCGAAAAACCACATTACAAGTGGCGCAAACGCTCGTAAGCATGACCAAAATGCGTTTGAATTTTTTCAACTTTAAACGCCCATAAATCCTAAAATATGATACTTACGTGAAATCTGCCTGCGCCAATCGCTTTATCTCGGCAAATTATATAAGGAACAGTGAAAAAAGTGCTCGATTTCGAACTTTCAATTTTTGGGGTAAAAAAGTAGCAAAGGGGTTAACCTTCCGTTTTTTTCAAAAATCGCAAAAAATTTAGATGGTCTTTTTATCACTGTAACCGACGTATTTTGACCCGAGGAGTTCGAAAAACCACATTACAAGTGGCGCAAACGCTCGTAAGCATGACCAAAATGCGTTTGAATTTTTTCAACTTTAAACGCCCATAAATCCTAAAATATGATACTTACGTGAAATCTGCCTGCGCCAATCGCTTTATCTCGGCAAATTACATAAGGAACAGTGAAACAAGTGCTCGATTTCGAACTTTCAATTTTTGGGGTAAAAAAGTAGCAAAGGGGTTAACCTTCCGTTTTTTTCAAAAATCGCAAAAAATTTAGATGGTCTTTTTATCACTGTAACCGACGTATTTTGACCCGAGGAGTTCGAAAAACCACATTACAAGTGGCGCAAACGCTCGTAAGCATGACCAAAATGCGTTTGAATTTTTTCAACTTTAAACGCCCATAAATCCTAAAATATGATACTTACGTGAAATCTGCCTGCGCCAATCGCTTTATCTCGGCAAATTACATAAGGAACAGTGAAAAAAGTGCTCGATTTCGAACTTTCAATTTTTGGGGTAAAAAAGTAGCAAAGGGGTTAACCTTCCGTTTTTTTCAAAAATCGCAAAAAATTTAGATGGTCTTTTTATCACTGTAACCGACGTATTTTGACCCGAGGAGTTCGAAAAACCACATTACAAGTGGCGCAAACGCTCGTAAGCATGACCAAAATGCGTTTGAATTTTTTCAACTTTAAACGCCCATAAATCCTAAAATATGATACTTACGTGAAATCTGCCTGCGCCAATCGCTTTATCTCGGCAAATTACATAAGGAACAGTGAAAAAAGTGCTCGATTTCGAACTTTCAATTTTTGGGGTAAAAAAGTAGCAAAGGGGTTAACCTTCCGTTTTTTTCAAAAATCGCAAAAAATTTAGAAGGTCTTTTTATCACTGTAACCGACGTATTTTGACCCGAGGAGTTCGAAAAACCACATTACAAGTGGCGCAAACGCTCGTAAGCATGACCAAAATGCGTTTGAATTTTTTCAACTTTAAACGCCCATAAATCCTAAAATATGATACTTACGTGAAATCTGCCTGCGCCAATCGCTTTATCTCGGCAAATTACATAAGGAACAGTGAAAAAAGTGCTCGATTTCGAACTTTCAATTTTTGGGGTAAAAAAGTAGCAAAGGGGTTAACCTTCCGTTTTTTTCAAAAATCGCAAAAAATTTAGAAGGTCTTTTTATCACTGTAACCGACGTATTTTGACCCGAGGAGTTCGAAAAACCACATTACAAGTGGCGCAAACGCTCGTAAGCATGACCAAAATGCGTTTGAATTTTTTCAACTTTAAACGCCCATAAATCCTAAAATATGATACTTACGTGAAATCTGCCAGCGCCAATCGCTTTATCTCGGCAAATTACATAAGGAACAGTGAAACAAGTGCTCGATTTCGAACTTTCAATTTTTGGGGTAAAAAAGTAGCAAAGGGGTTAACCTTCCGTTTTTTTCAAAAATCGCAAAAAATTTAGATGGTCTTTTTATCACTGTAACCGACGTATTTTGACCCGAGGAGTTCGAAAAACCACATTACAAGTGGCGCAAACGCTCGTAAGCATGACCAAAATGCGTTTGAATTTTTTCAACTTTAAACGCCCATATATCCTAAAATATGATACTTACGTGAAATCTGCCTGCGCCAATCGCTTTATCTCGGCAAATTACATAAGGAACAGTGAAAAAAGTGCTCGAGTTCGAACTTTCAATTTTTGGGGTAAAAAAGTAGCAAAGGGGTTAACCTTCCGTTTTTTTCAAAAATCGCAAAAAATTTAGATGGTCTTTTTATCACTGTAACCGACGTATTTTGACCCGAGGAGTTCGAAAAACCACATTTCAAGTGGCGCAAACGCTCGTAAGCATGACCAAAATGCGTTTGAATTTTTTCAACTTTAAACGCCCATAAATCCTAAAATATGATACTTACGTGAAATCTGCCTGCGCCAATCGCTTTATCTCGGCAAATTACATAAGGAACAGTGAAACAAGTGCTCGATTTCGAACTTTCAATTTTTGGGGTAAAAAAGTAGCAAAGGGGTTAACCTTCCGTTTTTTTCAAAAATCGCAAAAAATTTAGATGGTCTTTTTATCACTGTAACCGACGTATTTTGACCCGAGGAGTTCGAAAAACCACATTACAAGTGGCGCAAACGCTCGTAAGCATGACCAAAATGCGTTTGAATTTTTTCAACTTTAAACGCCCATAAATCCTAAAATATGATACTTACGTGAAATCTGCCTGCGCCAATCGCTTTATCTCGGCAAATTACATAAGGAACAGTGAAAAAAGTGCTCGATTTCGAACTTTCAATTTTTGGGGTAAAAAAGTAGCAAAGGGGTTAACCTTCCGTTTTTTTCAAAAATCGCAAAAAATTTAGATGGTCTTTTTATCACTGTAACCGACGTATTTTGACCCGAGGAGTTCGAAAAACCACATTACAAGTGGCGCAAACGCTCGTAAGCATGACCAAAATGCGTTTGAATTTTTTCAACTTTAAACGCCCATAAATCCTAAAATATGATACTTACGTGAAATCTGCCTGCGCCAATCGCTTTATCTCGGCAAATTACATAAGGAACAGTGAAAAAAGTGCTCGATTTCGAACTTTCAATTTTTGGGGTAAAAAAGTAGCAAAGGGGTTAACCTTCCGTTTTTTTCAAAAATCGCAAAAAATTTAGAAGGTCTTTTTATCACTGTAACCGACGTATTTTGACCCGAGGAGTTCGAAAAACCACATTACAAGTGGCGCAAACGCTCGTAAGCATGACCAAAATGCGTTTGAATTTTTTCAACTTTAAACGCCCATAAATCCTAAAATATGATACTTACGTGAAATCTGCTTGCGCCAATCGCTTTATCTCGGCAAATTACATAAGGAACAGTGAAAAAAGTGCTCGATTTCGAACTTTCAATTTTTGGGGTAAAAAAGTAGCAAAGGGGGTTAACCTTCCGTTTTTTTCAAAAATCGCAAAAAATTTAGATGGTCTTTTTATCACTGTAACCGACGTATTTTGACCCGAGGAGTTCGAAAAACCACATTACAAGTGGCGCAAACGCTCGTAAGCATGACCAAAATGCGTTTGAATTTTTTCAACTTTAAACGCCCATATATCCTAAAATATGATACTTACGTGAAATCTGCCTGCGCCAATCGCTTTATCTCGGCAAATTACATAAGGAACAGTGAAAAAAGTGCTCGATTTCGAACTTTCAATTTTTGGGGTAAAAAAGTAGCAAAGGGGTTAACCTTCCGTTTTTTTTCAAAAATCGCAAAAAATTTAGATGGTCTTTTTATCACTGTAACCGACGTATTTTGACCCGAGGAGTTCGAAAAACCACATTTCAAGTGGCGCAAACGCTCGTAAGCATGACCAAAATGCGTTTGAATTTTTTCAACTTTAAACGCCCATAAATCCTAAAATATGATACTTACGTGAAATCTGCCTGCGCCAATCGCTTTATCTCGGCAAATTACATAAGGAACAGTGAAACAAGTGCTCGATTTCGAACTTTCAATTTTTGGGGTAAAAAAGTAGCAAAGGGGTTAACCTTCCGTTTTTTTCAAAAATCGCAAAAAATTTAGATGGTCTTTTTATCACTGTAACCGACGTATTTTGACCCGAGGAGTTCGAAAAACCACATTACAAGTGGCGCAAACGCTCGTAAGCATGACCAAAATGCGTTTGAATTTTTTCAACTTTAAACGCCCATAAATCCTAAAATATGATACTTACGTGAAATCTGCCTGCGCCAATCGCTTTATCTCGGCAAATTACATAAGGAACAGTGAAAAAAGTGCTCGATTTCGAACTTTCAATTTTTGGGGTAAAAAAGTAGCAAAGGGGTTAACCTTCCGTTTTTTTCAAAAATCGCAAAAAATTTAGATGGTCTTTTTATCACTGTAACCGACGTATTTTGACCCGAGGAGTTCGAAAAACCACATTACAAGTGGCGCAAACGCTCGTAAGCATGACCAAAATGCGTTTGAATTTTTTCAACTTTAAACGCCCATAAATCCTAAAATATGATACTTACGTGAAATCTGCCTGCGCCAATCGCTTTATCTCGGCAAATTACATAAGGAACAGTGAAAAAAGTGCTCGATTTCGAACTTTCAATTTTTGGGGTAAAAAAGTAGCAAAGGGGTTAACCTTCCGTTTTTTTCAAAAATCGCAAAAAATTTAGATGGTCTTTTTATCACTGTAACCGACGTATTTTGACCCGAGGAGTTCGAAAAACCACATTACAAGTGGCGCAAACGCTCGTAAGCATGACCAAAATGCGTTTGAATTTTTTCAACTTTAAACGCCCATAAATCCTAAAATATGATACTTACGTGAAATCTGCCTGCGCCAATCGCTTTATCTCGGCAAATTACATAAGGAACAGTGAAAAAAGTGCTCGATTTCGAACTTTCAATTTTTGGGGTAAAAAAGTAGCAAAGGGGTTAACCTTCCGTTTTTTTCAAAAATCGCAAAAAATTTAGATGGTCTTTTTATCACTGTAACCGACGTATTTTGACCCGAGGAGTTCGAAAAACCACATTACAAGTGGCGCAAACGCTCGTAAGCATGACCAAAATGCGTTTGAATTTTTTCAACTTTAAACGCCCATAAATCCTAAAATATGATACTTACGTGAAATCTGCCTGCGCCAATCGCTTTATCTCGGCAAATTACATAAGGAACAGTGAAAAAAGTGCTCGATTTCGAACTTTCAATTTTTGGGGTAAAAAAGTAGCAAAGGGGTTAACCTTCCGTTTTTTTCAAAAATCGCAAAAAATTTAGAAGGTCTTTTTATCACTGTAACCGACGTATTTTGACCCGAGGAGTTCGAAAAACCACATTACAAGTGGCGCAAACGCTCGTAAGCATGACCAAAATGCGTTTGAATTTTTTCAACTTTAAACGCCCATAAATCCTAAAATATGATACTTACGTGAAATCTGCCTGCGCCAATCGCTTTATCTCGGCAAATTACATAAGGAACAGTGAAAAAAGTGCTCGATTTCGAACTTTCAATTTTTGGGGTAAAAAAGTAGCAAAGGGGTTAACCTTCCGTTTTTTTCAAAAATCGCAAAAAATTTAGAAGGTCTTTTTATCACTGTAACCGACGTATTTTGACCCGAGGAGTTCGAAAAACCACATTACAAGTGGCGCAAACGCTCGTAAGCATGACCAAAATGCGTTTGAATTTTTTCAACTTTAAACGCCCATAAATCCTAAAATATGATACTTACGTGAAATCTGCCTGCGCCAATCGCTTTATCTCGGCAAATTACATAAGGAACAGTGAAAAAAGTGCTCGATTTCGAACTTTCAATTTTTGGGGTAAAAAAGTAGCAAAGGGGTTAACCTTCCGTTTTTTTCAAAAATCGCAAAAAATTTAGATGGTCTTTTTATCACTGTAACCGACGTATTTTGACCCGAGGAGTTCGAAAAACCACATTACAAGTGGCGCAAACGCTCGTAAGCATGACCAAAATGCGTTTGAATTTTTTCAACTTTAAACGCCCATAAATCCTAAAATATGATACTTACGTGAAATCTGCCAGCGCCAATCGCTTTATCTCGGCAAATTACATAAGGAACAGTGAAACAAGTGCTCGATTTCGAACTTTCAATTTTTGGGGTAAAAAAGTAGCAAAGGGGTTAACCTTCCGTTTTTTTCAAAAATCGCAAAAAATTTAGATGGTCTTTTTATCACTGTAACCGACGTATTTTGACCCGAGGAGTTCGAAAAACCACATTACAAGTGGCGCAAACGCTCGTAAGCATGACCAAAATGCGTTTGAATTTTTTCAACTTTAAACGCCCATATATCCTAAAATATGATACTTACGTGAAATCTGCCTGCGCCAATCGCTTTATCTCGGCAAATTACATAAGGAACAGTGAAAAAAGTGCTCGAGTTCGAACTTTCAATTTTTGGGGTAAAAAAGTAGCAAAGGGGTTAACCTTCCGTTTTTTTCAAAAATCGCAAAAAATTTAGATGGTCTTTTTATCACTGTAACCGACGTATTTTGACCCGAGGAGTTCGAAAAACCACATTTCAAGTGGCGCAAACGCTCGTAAGCATGACCAAAATGCGTTTGAATTTTTTCAACTTTAAACGCCCATAAATCCTAAAATATGATACTTACGTGAAATCTGCCTGCGCCAATCGCTTTATCTCGGCAAATTACATAAGGAACAGTGAAACAAGTGCTCGATTTCGAACTTTCAATTTTTGGGGTAAAAAAGTAGCAAAGGGGTTAACCTTCCGTTTTTTTCAAAAATCGCAAAAAATTTAGATGGTCTTTTTATCACTGTAACCGACGTATTTTGACCCGAGGAGTTCGAAAAACCACATTACAAGTGGCGCAAACGCTCGTAAGCATGACCAAAATGCGTTTGAATTTTTTCAACTTTAAACGCCCATAAATCCTAAAATATGATACTTACGTGAAATCTGCCTGCGCCAATCGCTTTATCTCGGCAAATTACATAAGGAACAGTGAAAAAAGTGCTCGATTTCGAACTTTCAATTTTTGGGGTAAAAAAGTAGCAAAGGGGTTAACCTTCCGTTTTTTTCAAAAATCGCAAAAAATTTAGATGGTCTTTTTATCACTGTAACCGACGTATTTTGACCCGAGGAGTTCGAAAAACCACATTACAAGTGGCGCAAACGCTCGTAAGCATGACCAAAATGCGTTTGAATTTTTTCAACTTTAAACGCCCATAAATCCTAAAATATGATACTTACGTGAAATCTGCCTGCGCCAATCGCTTTATCTCGGCAAATTACATAAGGAACAGTGAAAAAAGTGCTCGATTTCGAACTTTCAATTTTTGGGGTAAAAAAGTAGCAAAGGGGTTAACCTTCCGTTTTTTTCAAAAATCGCAAAAAATTTAGAAGGTCTTTTTATCACTGTAACCGACGTATTTTGACCCGAGGAGTTCGAAAAACCACATTACAAGTGGCGCAAACGCTCGTAAGCATGACCAAAATGCGTTTGAATTTTTTCAACTTTAAACGCCCATAAATCCTAAAATATGATACTTACGTGAAATCTGCTTGCGCCAATCGCTTTATCTCGGCAAATTACATAAGGAACAGTGAAAAAAGTGCTCGATTTCGAACTTTCAATTTTTGGGGTAAAAAAGTAGCAAAGGGGGTTAACCTTCCGTTTTTTTCAAAAATCGCAAAAAATTTAGATGGTCTTTTTATCACTGTAACCGACGTATTTTGACCCGAGGAGTTCGAAAAACCACATTACAAGTGGCGCAAACGCTCGTAAGCATGACCAAAATGCGTTTGAATTTTTTCAACTTTAAACGCCCATATATCCTAAAATATGATACTTACGTGAAATCTGCCTGCGCCAATCGCTTTATCTCGGCAAATTACATAAGGAACAGTGAAAAAAGTGCTCGATTTCGAACTTTCAATTTTTGGGGTAAAAAAGTAGCAAAGGGGTTAACCTTCCGTTTTTTTTCAAAAATCGCAAAAAATTTAGATGGTCTTTTTATCACTGTAACCGACGTATTTTGACCCGAGGAGTTCGAAAAACCACATTTCAAGTGGCGCAAACGCTCGTAAGCATGACCAAAATGCGTTTGAATTTTTTCAACTTTAAACGCCCATAAATCCTAAAATATGATACTTACGTGAAATCTGCCTGCGCCAATCGCTTTATCTCGGCAAATTACATAAGGAACAGTGAAACAAGTGCTCGATTTCGAACTTTCAATTTTTGGGGTAAAAAAGTAGCAAAGGGGTTAACCTTCCGTTTTTTTCAAAAATCGCAAAAAATTTAGATGGTCTTTTTATCACTGTAACCGACGTATTTTGACCCGAGGAGTTCGAAAAACCACATTACAAGTGGCGCAAACGCTCGTAAGCATGACCAAAATGCGTTTGAATTTTTTCAACTTTAAACGCCCATAAATCCTAAAATATGATACTTACGTGAAATCTGCCTGCGCCAATCGCTTTATCTCGGCAAATTACATAAGGAACAGTGAAAAAAGTGCTCGATTTCGAACTTTCAATTTTTGGGGTAAAAAAGTAGCAAAGGGGTTAACCTTCCGTTTTTTTCAAAAATCGCAAAAAATTTAGATGGTCTTTTTATCACTGTAACCGACGTATTTTGACCCGAGGAGTTCGAAAAACCACATTACAAGTGGCGCAAACGCTCGTAAGCATGACCAAAATGCGTTTGAATTTTTTCAACTTTAAACGCCCATAAATCCTAAAATATGATACTTACGTGAAATCTGCCTGCGCCAATCGCTTTATCTCGGCAAATTACATAAGGAACAGTGAAAAAAGTGCTCGATTTCGAACTTTCAATTTTTGGGGTAAAAAAGTAGCAAAGGGGTTAACCTTCCGTTTTTTTCAAAAATCGCAAAAAATTTAGATGGTCTTTTTATCACTGTAACCGACGTATTTTGACCCGAGGAGTTCGAAAAACCACATTACAAGTGGCGCAAACGCTCGTAAGCATGACCAAAATGCGTTTGAATTTTTTCAACTTTAAACGCCCATAAATCCTAAAATATGATACTTACGTGAAATCTGCCTGCGCCAATCGCTTTATCTCGGCAAATTACATAAGGAACAGTGAAAAAAGTGCTCGATTTCGAACTTTCAATTTTTGGGGTAAAAAAGTAGCAAAGGGGTTAACCTTCCGTTTTTTTCAAAAATCGCAAAAAATTTAGATGGTCTTTTTATCACTGTAACCGACGTATTTTGACCCGAGGAGTTCGAAAAACCACATTACAAGTGGCGCAAACGCTCGTAAGCATGACCAAAATGCGTTTGAATTTTTTCAACTTTAAACGCCCATAAATCCTAAAATATGATACTTACGTGAAATCTGCCTGCGCCAATCGCTTTATCTCGGCAAATTACATAAGGAACAGTGAAAAAAGTGCTCGATTTCGAACTTTCAATTTTTGGGGTAAAAAAGTAGCAAAGGGGTTAACCTTCCGTTTTTTTCAAAAATCGCAAAAAATTTAGAAGGTCTTTTTATCACTGTAACCGACGTATTTTGACCCGAGGAGTTCGAAAAACCACATTACAAGTGGCGCAAACGCTCGTAAGCATGACCAAAATGCGTTTGAATTTTTTCAACTTTAAACGCCCATAAATCCTAAAATATGATACTTACGTGAAATCTGCCTGCGCCAATCGCTTTATCTCGGCAAATTACATAAGGAACAGTGAAAAAAGTGCTCGATTTCGAACTTTCAATTTTTGGGGTAAAAAAGTAGCAAAGGGGTTAACCTTCCGTTTTTTTCAAAAATCGCAAAAAATTTAGAAGGTCTTTTTATCACTGTAACCGACGTATTTTGACCCGAGGAGTTCGAAAAACCACATTACAAGTGGCGCAAACGCTCGTAAGCATGACCAAAATGCGTTTGAATTTTTTCAACTTTAAACGCCCATAAATCCTAAAATATGATACTTACGTGAAATCTGCCTGCGCCAATCGCTTTATCTCGGCAAATTACATAAGGAACAGTGAAAAAAGTGCTCGATTTCGAACTTTCAATTTTTGGGGTAAAAAAGTAGCAAAGGGGTTAACCTTCCGTTTTTTTCAAAAATCGCAAAAAATTTAGATGGTCTTTTTATCACTGTAACCGACGTATTTTGACCCGAGGAGTTCGAAAAACCACATTACAAGTGGCGCAAACGCTCGTAAGCATGACCAAAATGCGTTTGAATTTTTTCAACTTTAAACGCCCATAAATCCTAAAATATGATACTTACGTGAAATCTGCCAGCGCCAATCGCTTTATCTCGGCAAATTACATAAGGAACAGTGAAAAAAGTGCTCGATTTCGAACTTTCAATTTTTGGGGTAAAAAAGTAGCAAAGGGGTTAACCTTCCGTTTCTTTCAAAAATCGCAAAAAATTTAGATGGTCTTTTTATCACTGTAACCGACGTATTTTGACCCGAGGAGTTCGAAAAACCACATTACAAGTGGCGCAAACGCTCGTAAGCATGACCAAAATGCGTTTGAATTTTTTCAACTTTAAACGCCCATAAATCCTAAAATATGATACTTACGTGAAATCTGCCTGCGCCAATCGCTTTATCTCGGCAAATTACATAAGGAACAGTGAAAAAAGTGCTCGATTTCGAACTTTCAATTTTTGGGGTAAAAAAGTAGCAAAGGGGTTAACCTTCCGTTTTTTTCAAAAATCGCAAAAAATTTAGATGGTCTTTTTATCACTGTAACCGACGTATTTTGACCCGAGGAGTTCGAAAAACCACATTACAAGTGGCGCAAACGCTCGTAAGCATGACCAAAATGCGTTTGAATTTTTTCAACTTTAAACGCCCATAAATCCTAAAATATGATACTTACGTGAAATCTGCCAGCGCCAATCGCTTTATCTCGGCAAATTACATAAGGAACAGTGAAAAAAGTGCTCGATTTCGAACTTTCAATTTTTGGGGTAAAAAAGTAGCAAAGGGGTTAACCTTCCGTTTTTTTCAAAAATCGCAAAAAATTTAGATGGTCTTTTTATCACTGTAACCGACGTATTTTGACCCGAGGAGTTCGAAAAACCACATTACAAGTGGCGCAAACGCTCGTAAGCATGACCAAAATGCGTTTGAATTTTTTCAACTTTAAACGCCCATAAATCCTAAAATATGATACTTACGTGAAATCTGCCTGCGCCAATCGCTTTATCTCGGCAAATTACATAAGGAACAGTGAAAAAAGTGCTCGATTTCGAACTTTCAAGTTTTGGGGTAAAAAAGTAGCAAAGGGGTTAACCTTCCGTTTTTTTCAAAAATCGCAAAAAATTTAGAAGGTCTTTTTATCACTGTAACCGACGTATTTTGACCCGAGGAGTTCGAAAAACCACATTACAAGTGGCGCAAACGCTCGTAAGCATGACCAAAATGCGTTTGAATTTTTTCAACTTTAAACGCCCATAAATCCTAAAATATGATACTTACGTGAAATCTGCCTGCGCCAATCGCTTTATCTCGGCAAATTACATAAGGAACAGTGAAAAAAGTGCTCGATTTCGAACTTTTAATTTTTGGGGTAAAAAAGTAGCAAAGGGGTTAACCTTCCGTTTTTTTCAAAAATCGCAAAAAATTTAGATGGTCTTTTTATCACTGTAACCGACGTATTTTGACCCGAGGAGTTCGAAAAACCACATTACAAGTGGCGCAAACGCTCGTAAGCATGACCAAAATGCGTTTGAATTTTTTCAACTTTAAACGCCCATAAATCCTAAAATATGATACTTACGTGAAATCTGCCTGCGCCAATCGCTTTATCTCGGCAAATTACATAAGGAACAGTGAAAAAAGTGCACGATTTCGAACTTTCAATTTTTGGGGTAAAAAAGTAGCAAAGGGGTTAACCTTCCGTTTTTTTCAAAAATCGCAAAAAATTTAGATGGTCTTTTTATCACTGTAACCGACGTATTTTGACCCGAGGAGTTCGAAAAACCATATTACAAGTGGCGCAAACGCTCGTAAGCATGACCAAAATGCGTTTGAATTTTTTCAACTTTAAACGCCCATAAATCCTAAAATATGATACTTACGTGAAATCTGCCTGCGCCAATCGCTTTATCTCGGCAAATTACATAAGGAACAGTGAAAAAAGTGCTCGATTTCGAACTTTCAATTTTTGGGGTAAAAAAGTAGCAAAGGGGTTAACCTTCCGTTTTTTTCAAAAATCGCAAAAAATTTAGATGGTCTTTTTATCACTGTAACCGACGTATTTTGACCCGAGGAGTTCGAAAAACCACATTACAAGTGGCGCAAACGCTCGTAAGCATGACCAAAATGCGTTTGAATTTTTTCAACTTTAAACGCCCATAAATCCTAAAATATGATACTTACGTGAAATCTGCCTGCGCCAATCGCTTTATCTCGGCAAATTACATAAGGAACAGTGAAAAAAGTGCTCGATTTCGAACTTTCAATTTTTGGGGTAAAAAAGTAGCAAAGGGGTTAATATTCCGTTTTTTTCAAAAATCGCAAAAAATTTAGATGGTCTTTTTATCACTGTAACCGACGTATTTTGACCCGAGGAGTTCGAAAAACCACATTACAAGTGGCGCAAACGCTCGTAAGCATGACCAAAATGCGTTTGAATTTTTTCAACTTTAAACGCCCATAAATCCTAAAATATGATACTTACGTGAAATCTGCCTGCGCCAATCGCTTTATCTCGGCAAATTACATAAGGAACAGTGAAAAAAGTGCTCGATTTCGAACTTTCAATTTTTGGGGTAAAAAAGTAGCAAAGGGGTTAACCTTCCGTTTTTTTCAAAAATCGCAAAAAATTTAGATGGTCTTTTTATCACTGTAACCGACGTATTTTGACCCGAGGAGTTCGAAAAACCACATTACAAGTGGCGCAAACGCTCGTAAGCATGACCAAAATGCGTTTGAATTTTTTCAACTTTAAACGCCCATAAATCCTAAAATATTATACTTACGTGAAATCTGCCTGCGCCAATCGCTTTATCTCGGCAAATTACATAAGGAACAGTGAAAAAAGTGCTCGATTTCGAACTTTCAATTTTTGGGGTACAAAAGTAGCAAAGGGGTTAACCTTCCGTTTTTTTCAAAAATCGCAAAAAATTTAGATGGTCTTTTTATCACTGTAACCGACGTATTTTGACCCGAGGAGTTCGAAAAACCACATTACAAGTGGCGCAAACGCTCGTAAGCATGACCAAAATGCGTTTGAATTTTTTCAACTTTAAACGCCCATAAATCCTAAAATATGATACTTACGTGAAATCTGCCAGCGCCAATCGCTTTATCTCGGCAAATTACATAAGGAACAGTGAAAAAAGTGCTCGATTTCGAACTTTCAATTTTTGGGGTAAAAAAGTAGCAAAGGGGTTTACCTTCCGTTTTTTTCAAAAATCGCAAAAAATTTAGATGGTCTTTTTATCACTGTAACCGACGTATTTTGACCCGAGGAGTTCGAAAAACCACATTACAAGTGGCGCAAACGCTCGTAAGCATGACCAAAATGCGTTTGAATTTTTTCAACTTTAAACGCCCATAAATCCTAAAATATGATACTTACGTGAAATCTGCCAGCGCCAATCGCTTTATCTCGGCAAATTACATAAGGAACAGTGAAAAAAGTGCTCGATTTCGAACTTTCAATTTTTGGGGTAAAAAAGTAGCAAAGGGGTTAACCTTCCGTTTTTTTCAAAAATCGCAAAAATTTAGATGGTCTTTTTATCACTGTAACCGACGTATTTTGACCCGAGGAGTTCGAAAATACACATTACAAGTGGCGCAAAAAGGCACCAATAAATGTGATTTGATTGATTTGATTTGACATATTTTGAAACGTGAATAACTCGAGAACGGCGCAAGATATCGAAAAACGGAGCAAAAAATGCCCCCCCTAGCGAGAACCCAACCCCCGTGAATATTCGCTGAGAATACATATGCAAAATATCAGATCGATCGCGCGCGGATAACAATATAAGGCTATTAAATGTTTAAATATTAATATTTAAAGCACCAATAAATGTGATTTGATTGATTTGATTTGACATATTTTGAAATGTGAATAACTCGAGAACGGCGCATGATATCGAAAAACGGAGCAAAAAATGCCCCCCCTAGCGAGTCCCCAACCCCCGTGAATTTTCGCTGAGAATACATATGCAAAATATCAGATCGATCGCGCGCGGATAACAATATAAGGCTATTAAATGTGTAAAATATTAATATTTAAGGCACCAATAAATGTGATTTGATTGATTTGATTTGAAATATTTTGAAATGTGAATAACTCGAGAACGGCGCAAGATATAGAAAAACGGAGCAAAAAATGCCCCCCCTAGCGAGCCCCAACCTCCGTGAATTTTCGCTGAGAACACATATGCAAAATTTCAGATCGATCGCGCGCGGATAACAATATAAGGCTATTAAATGTGTAATATATTAATATTTAAGGCACCAATAAATGTGATTTGATTGATTTGATTTGACATATTTTGAAATGTGAATAACTCGAGAACGGCGCAAGATATCGAAAAACGGAGCAAAAAATGCCCCCCCTAGCGAGTCCCCAACCCACGTGAATTTTCGCTGAGAATACATATGCAAAATATCAGATCGATCGCGCGCGGATAACAATATAAGGCTATTAAATGTGTAAAATATTAATATTTAAGGCACCAATAAATGTGATTTGATTGATTTGATTTGACATATTTTGAAATGTGAATAACTCGAGAACGGCGCAAGATATCGAAAAACGGAGCAAAAAATGCCCCCCTAGCGAGTCCCCAGCCCCCGTGAATTTTCGCTGAGAACACATATGCAAAATTTCAGATCGATCGCGCGCGGATAACAATATAAGGCTATTAAATGTGTAAAATATTAATATTTAAGGCACCAATAAATGTGATTTGATTGATTTGATTTGAAATATTTTGAAATGTGAATAACTCGAGAACGGCGCAAGATATAGAAAAACGGAGCAAAAAATGCCCCCCCTAGCGAGCCCCAACTTCCGTGAATTTTCGCTGAGAACACATATGCAAAATTTCAGATCGATCGCGCGCGGATAACAATATAAGGCTATTAAATGTGTAAAATATTAATATTTAAGGCACCAATAAATGTGATTTGATTGATTTGATTTGACATATTTTGAAATGTGAATAACTCGAGAACGGCGCAAGATATCGAGAAACGGAGCAAAAAATGCCCCCCTCGCTTTACCAAACCCCCCGTGATGAATTAGGATCAGATAAAGTAAAGGAAGTGGCAGACTTATTTATTTTCATCCTTTCGAACTTCTGCTCTCCTGGTAGAGAAGGATTGAAAATTTAAATTTTTAAATGACGAATTTTAATTCTTCAGTGATGTATTAGGATCACATAAAGTAAAGGAAGTGGCAGACTTATTTATTTTCATCCTTTCGAACTTCTGCTCTCCTGGTAGAGAAGGATTGAAAATTTTAATTTTTAAATGACAGGTTTTAATTCTTCAGTGATGTATTAGGATCACATAAAGTAAAGGAAGTGGCAGACTTATTTATTTTCATCCTTTCGAACTTCTGCTCTCCTGGTAGAGAAAGATTAAAAATTTTAATTTTTGCAAAATTTCAGATCGATAGTGCGTGGAATGTCGTTAATCCATTCGTGACTCGCCATCTACTTTACCACCCTCTTTACAACCCTCCCATGCATTTCTGCAAGATACTTTTTGGATTTTCGTCTTCAGGAAGCCTCAGAGCATCTTTTCGGAAAGTTACAAGGAAATCGGAGTTGGTCGGCTAAACTGCAATTTAGCCAAAAAAATATATAGAATTATACAAAGATACTTTGAAACGTTATAACGGAGAATTTCTATTCGTTAGTCATTGGTTCACAAATGTTGAAAATGTAAAATGTTTATAATCTACGGCCTTTGTTTAATAAAATTGTTTGAAAATGTTAATATAGCTGTTAGAATAAAATGTACATTTTTTCAGTAAGCAAAACTTCTAAAGCTGTTAAGGATCAAAACTACTTTAGCTTCATTGTTTTATACAGTTGTTACTCTTGTATTTTATAATTAAACTATAAATAGATATCGTAATTACTCACGTAAATGAAATTTTCTGTTTATTTGCACTTGAAAATCTAATTATTTTATTTCCGAAATATCTCAAACCCACAATTACAAAATTGTGTAAATAATTTAAAACGCTAGTTGACATAACAAACAATTAACTCATTTTGTTTATGCTTGAATTTCAATTGAATAATAAAATTGAATCGAAACTGTCCAACTTTTCAATGCAGGGTTTGCAGGTAAAAATTATATTATTTCAATTCCTTTCAAAAATGAAATCAAGTAGTACTTTTTCAGTCAATTAACTACTGTCATGTGTCAGTGTAGAATAAATGGAATTTTTGCATTTATCTCAATAATTGTGACTAATTCAGCATGGGCTCATGAATCCAACCACGCGCAAAATAATCGGTCATCAATTTACTTCCCATATAGTGCCCTTGTTGGAAGTATGAATACCAAGCAAGATATTACATGTTGTGCTGGAACAATTATTTCATCATCTTGGGTATTGACATCTAACAATTGCAAATTAAAAAATGAAAAAAATAATAATGCAACCAATTTTGTAACTTCGTCCATATCAAATTTAGAGGACATGCCCAACGCTCCGTTGAAACTTGTTAAGGAATGGATCGAACATCCACAATTTTCCGTGGATAATTTCAGTGTTTCAAATGATGTAGCTTTACTGTACTTATCGTCTAGTTTTTTCATAAATAATGATGTAAGAATTATGTCCTTGGCTTCAGAGGCAGTAACAAATCGAACAGAATTTTTTATGGAAGGTTGCCAATTCTACTACTGGACGGTTGCGAAACTTACCAAAATAATTAATGTTAACCGTAAGGAATGGTTGTATGATGTGTCAAGTCCTGCAGAGTTAACTTATACGGAAATTAAGGTTCTTTCACGCGAAGATTGTCTTATTGAGTTAAACAATTCGGCCGTACTTACTTATGGGCAAGTTTGTGGTATTGAAAATGATGACGATGACTTCACTCATGAACATACCGGCGGTCCTTTGATTTGTAGGAACGTACAATTTGGATTTTATTCATGGCAGAAGATGATTCCAGGCAAAGGATTCATTTTTATTTTTACAAGAGTTGACAGCTTTTCCAGTTACATTACTCATATTGTTCCTGAAGCACATTTTGCTAATAAAGTGAAACTGAAAAATATTGAAGAAGAAGGAAAACTTGGGCATCTGTTTCCCGTTAACGAGAAACCTCCTAAGAGCGGAAAAAGTTTTGACTTCAATAATTTTATTCTAATTAAGAGTACGAGCAAATTTTTCTTCATCTTATTTAATATAATATATGAGTTTGTCTAGCAAAAACAACTAACTACGTTTTTAACTAATTTCACAAGCCCATAACTGCTGTGCTAATAAATCCGTTGAGGATTTGTCAGAAGTTCATTAGCGAATATGACGCAATCAGAACCACTATTGTAACAAATCCAATTCAATTTGCAATTTAAACTCCATAAACAACAAATTGTATCAATCGAAAATAGCTTTCGTTTATTTTTATGGATAATTTTGAAAAATTAAGAATTCGAAATAATAAAGAGAAGGAAATTTCAATATGGGTAATCCAATTTAGACAACCTAAATGTTGCCATACAGTATTTTGAGTTCATTCATTTGAATATTAATTGAATTTAAACTTTAAGTGTTAACAAGGTTTGGAAACTAATTTTAACAGCTTAATCAACTTCAAGGTGCTTGTCTTGTTTAATTACAAGAACGATTACAATATATCTCTTGACCGCGTAGAATAATTTTTCCACTACGAGGTAAGCCAGAATATCAAAAATTAAACAAATTAAAATTATTCATTTTCAAAAAAATTTGTTTTCCCACACTAAAACTTGATAGTATTATCCTTACTGAAAACTTATTTGCGAGGTAATATTTCCTTATTCGCTCGCACAAAAGTAATATTGCAGTTGAAGGACCAAATTTAGCGCCAATTTCAACTACAATGGACTAGAAATGATGAAAAATCAGTTGGAAAATGCTCACTTGCACTTTAGGGAAAACATAAATAAATGATATTTGAAAACTTAACAAAAATAAGGTCGGTTGAAAAACACCAAAATTCAAAAATTGTTACTGCATTTTTTTAATTATTAAAAAAATATTAAATTCCTGTTTATTGCACTTCGGATTGTTCATCATTCATGACTTTTTGTATAGATTTATAAACACACTCGCTGACACGGAATGCACTTTCGCATTCATCCTTCAAATTTATATTAAAACATTTTTCGATATTTCCTTTCGCCAAAAGTTTCGATTCATCCACATATAAGTGATCCAAAAGATTCTGGTGATGAATCGAGTTATCCGAGTAAAGCACGTTTAAATTTTCACCTATACATCGCACGAAACACATAAGTTTATGATCTTCAACATATTCTCCATAAGGAATAATTCGGGATACCAGTTTTGGATCGGCACCACTTTCTTTCAAGCATTTGTCGTGGTGCCTCAACATGTTTGCATTCCACATTTGCGTAAATTCTTTAAATGTCTGAAAAAAATTAATAAGATATTTTAGTTTCTTAATTTTCATTTTCTTTTTTGGGAAAATTTTTGGATTTCAAAATTTGACCTAAAAACAATATCGGTTGTGCTAGACTGGTTACTTAACATGTTATAACTGGCTTTGATTTACTACCAATAATTGTACCCGGTTTTGCTCGGGTTTAATTCTAATATTTTATTAAATTGGTTGAATCTCGTGATACAAGCGTACATGAAAGGTTTAAAATAATATTAAAAAAACTATTTAAACTTACTCTTAGCTGAGCATAGTTCACCAATATTAACAAAGTAGTAAATATTAAATATTTCATTTTCTATGTTGATTCGTTACATCAAATCTTAAAAATTGCTATCGATCTTACTTAAATACTAGTATAATATGCGATTTATAACTCATAAAAAATATTTTCCAAAATATATCTGAAGGAAGCAATTAAACTTTAATGTTCACAAGAGAAGTAGTTTAAACAAATCTTTTGAATAATAACTATAATATATATTATTATTTGTTATAATAAAGCTTCTTCTAGAATACCTACAATATGAGGTTTGCAATATAATACGATTACTTACTACACAATCGAATTTAATTGCTCATTTGTACAATCTCTCTTTACAGCTGTTCGGGTATGTCGTACGAGTACATACAATAATAATTATATTATTGTAGATATTTCAGACGTGAATATACGTTGGCGACATTCCCATACTCTACCGTAATTTATCTTAATAATTAAAACAGAAACAAACAATTAAATAAACATAAACAACGACATTAAGTGCAGCAATGTGTTTTAGTAAGCGAAGCTGTCCGCAGGTGACTTCTAGCTGTGAAACTGCTAACAACTAATCGTAAATTAATTTTTAATTGATTTGCGTTAATTATGGCCGAATTTTTACGTTAAACGAAATTCAGTATTTCTAGACTCGTGATTTTTGAGTTGGGATGACTTCAGGGATGTTTTTAATAATCATGTGGGTTTCTGGTTTCGCGTATTTCGAGTTCTGGCTGTCTTCAGTAAGCAAAAATAATAAAAACATGAAATTTTAATATGGTAGTATGAAATTTCATGTTTATATTTGTAATTTACTCTTTCAAGTTCCATAATTTCATTGGAAAATTTTTAACTACATCCTAGGTAGTTCACTGTTTATTCCGAAATATTATCAAAATTGAACATTAAAAAGGTTAGCGACCCCTGGTTTAGGCCAATACGATGATCCTTTTCATTGTCAAACCATCTGCTTTTGAATCTTAAACAGGAAGCTGTGGTTATTATTTGGTGCCAGGAATATCTTTGGATGGGGTATTGAAGGAAGTATCTATCTGAAAAATAGATCACTCGATTCAAACCACTTACATACATTTATTAATTTAATCACTTTGAAATTTTCGCCATTGATGTAAATAATCCTTAATTATAAATTCACTCTTCATCTAGTAATTTCATTCTCGATTTTCTTTATCTCTCAACCGCTAAGAGTCATTCACAGCAACCATTTTATTTTATTTTACTTGATCAATTTATACTCAAACCAATTTATTCACCTTTAAAAATAAATTAAATTTCAGTAATTACCAATATTTTAAATTTAATTAAATATACTCACCGGCGTATTTAGGGGTGGGCAAAAGGAGCAATTGCTCCCCCCTCTAAGAATTATTTGGATTGTATCCCTTAAACCGGGGGTGATAAAATAGTATTAATAATCCCATTGTAAATCAGTTACCTTACCTCTGACGCGCATGAATGGATTAACGAGAATCCGAAAAATATCCTGATATTCTCTTCCGCCATGTTAGCACAAAAAGCTTCGTTTTCACCGCTAGTTGGCTCCAAGTACATTAACGCGCAAAGAGAATTTCATTATAAAATCATTTTGTTTCTTCTCCTACATTTTTAATTTTAAAATAAACAATATTTTAAGCTTGTGGATTTTCTCCTAATGCAAGATAAATTATATTTACAATTTATTTTTTTTATTAGATCATATTTTAATGTTTCTATACTTTTGCACGTCCCGCTTTCTTGAAATAGTCGGTATATAAAAAATAGTACCTATTTGACCTAGTTTTAGTCAGAAAAATAGTTTTAGATAAAATTTTTGAAAAACTGACGCCTGTTAAATAAGTTTTCGGCCAACTACATTATATCAGGCCAGATCTACGTAATATCTTACAAAAATTGGTATTATAGGGGGCATTCAAGAGGTACATATCGCTGCCCCCCCCCCCCCCCCAAATCGAATTTTTTTACTGAAATTGTTGTCAAACGTTTGAGCTTCGGTTGGATCCTCAATGAGTTTCCATTCTCGTTGTTTGAGCTTCAACCTTCGCAAAGCTATTCGCGAAATATTTGGGGGGGGGGGGCTGTAGACAATATGGCCCCCCCTAAGTCAAATTTTAGGGTAAAATTTGTGTCAAACGTTTGAGCTTCGTTTGAGCCTCAATGAGCTTCCATTTCCGTCGTTTGAGCCTAAACCGTCGCGGAGTTATTTGCTAAATGTTTGCAGGGGACTGTGGACATGTTTTTCAAATTTTTGTCCTATTAAAATTTTTTACGTAAATTCGGTGTCAATCGATAGAGCTTCAATGAGCTTTTATATTCATCGCTGTAATTTAATTATTTTCGAAGCTATCGGTGATTTAATTTTGCTAACCTCCGAGCAAGTGGCGCGTGAAACCGGTAATTTAATTTCGAAAACAATTTATTGTTGAGTATGTAAACAAATGAATTACACAGCAAAAATAAGTTTTTAGGAAAATCTTATTTATTAATTTAATTATTTTAAACATAGAACGACCCCTTTTTTATTTTACCTCACTCTACAGTCTACATAGTAAACTTATACAGGGTTAGTCATAGATAGTACGGTCAAAAAAATTCTGACAGTAAAATCATTAAGATTTCCTGAAAAATTTACTATACCAGTATTATTAGAAGGATCTTTAAAAGCTAAGCAAGTTTTGTAAAATATTAGGTAGGTAATTTTATATTAAGATTCGGGAGGGGGGACATAAATATAAGTGCAGCTCAAACGATGGGAGTAGAAGCTCAAACGACACGCAATCGAAAATAATGAAAACTTTTTCATGTGACCCCCCCCCCCCCCAAACCCCACTAATAAGTGTATTAATAATAAAAATGCGTGAATCTGCAATGAGTTTCTATGTTCATCATTATAATTTAATTTTTTTCGAAGTGATTCCGACTTTTACGGGATATACAAAAGTCACAATGTTTGACATTAATTTTACCCTAAAATTTGACTTGGGAGGGGCACCGTGTCTACAGCCCTCCCAATTATTTCGTTAATAGCTTTGCGACGGTTGAAGCTCAAACGACGAGAATGGAAGCCCATTGAGGCTCAAACGAAGCTCTAACGTTTGACACCAATTTCAGTAAATTCAAGTATTATGTAAGCAGGCTTGGGGGGTGGGAGGTTCAAGTTTTTCTTATTTTTGCTGACAAAGGGAGCCAGGAGATATTATGAATCTTACGTAATATAAAAAAATTTACAAAATAATTTAAATGTTTTCAAAATAATATTTATAATTTAAATTAATCCGTGAACAGTGAATAATTGTTAATTTTCGGATTTTATTAAATCACTAATATTTTAATCTTAAAAATCATTCAGTTTTTAAAATTATAATTTTTTTACTAAATTAAAGTTTTGAAAAACTTTAATTTTTATTATTTTAATTTAATATTCGTCGGAGTTAAAGGTAATATAATTTTAAAAAAATATTATATAAATAATATTAATACTTTACATACATACAATTAACTTTTTTTTTATATCTGTTTGCTATTATAAATTAGTGAAATAATAAAAAAATATTTATTTACCAATAAAAACAAAATGAAATAAAAAGAAATTTTTATTACAGAAAACTAAGTTGAGTAAATATGGCAATTAAAAAATAATATTACCAATAAAATAACTAAAACGACTTATTAACGTTTTTTTAAATACAAAAATATAATAAAATTTATTTGTTTAATTATTTTCATAATAATTATAATATTACATGTTTTTTATTATTTTTTGGTTTTCGTCCATTGAAAAGCCCAGATGGCATTTTTGGTGTAAAAGTTACGATCTTTAGGAGATTCGGAGATTCTTCGGAATTTTATATATTTTTCAATATTATGTTGTAATGTCACCATTTTCTATTTAAATAACCAAAAAAGCGCCTGCTCTCAATTGTGCTTGTCGAAGTGAATCAGATAACATACTTGAAAAAAGGATTTCCACGCTTACCAAAATCAGTGATTCGAAAGATATTATTATTAAAGGTTTTGGGAAAATTTTTTCCTAGGAGCAAATGAAAAAACTGTCCATAAAGATTCCATTTAAATACCTTTAATACCTCCAAAATTCTAAGTAAAACTTGCTATTTTTTCCTATTCCAAAATTGAATGAATTTTAATGTTTTGCCCTCTCAAATCTCTTGAAAACACCAAAATAATACCCTGAAATGCCTAATAAATTCCTTTAAAAACAACAAATTCCTCATGCGAACAACAAATTTCTGAGGTACAGCTTTGGAGATTTATTAAAAAAATTAAAGGTCGATGGCCACCTGAAACTAAAGCAATAGGCACAGTACTTTTATATTCTTTATTGTAACAGTTAGAATCAATATCTTAATTATTTATTTATTTAATATTTATTTCAAAATAAAATATGATTTACCGACATCTTTATATAATTTAACCGAAATTATACCAATCAACTTGATTAACATTAAGTTAAAATTAAATACTTTCAGTTTTTTGTTAATTTTAAAATTTTAATTTTTAACCTGATATTAATTCTCACGAGCTAATAATATTTTAAATAACTTTATAATAACAGTTTAACCTATATTATACATACAAAAACGTCAAGGTAAGTATTGTTAAAAGCGTCAAGAAGTTCTTGTTAATCACAATGGAGTTTCCTGTACTAGGTTCTGAAACGGTAATTACAATATTATGAGTTGTATTGCTTTCAGTAACTTCAATTTTCTGACCTGTTGTTGATGCGGGAGTAGTCGTCGTAGCAGTGTGAGGCACAGGTTTCAAAAGTGACGATAGCCTAATGTGGAGAGGAGTTTCTTCCGTCGCAATTCCGTATAGTTGTTCTTGACAGAACAAAGGACTTCCCAAATTGAAAATTGTTGTATTAGTCTTGGGAACAATTATGAAATTTTCAATAACTTTAGCTGATGGAACATGTTCGTTATGTAATCCGAGAGACACTTTAGTAACGTAAGTACAATTTAATAATTCCGAAACGTTATATACCGTGGAAATATTACTGGAAGCAGTTGAAAATGTATTTTTAACCTTAACGACGGCAATTTCCATTGTTTGGTGTTCAGGATTCATTAAACTAACATTTTCAACGTCTAATTGCACCAACGGATTTTCAAGCAGTTCGACATGAAAATCTGCGTATTGTTTTGTAATTTGAGTTGTTTTATTCATATAAATAGATAAGACTCTCGCTTTATTTGAAGTTAGAACTTGCGTCTTTGAAACTAATACTCCTAAAAGTTCCTCGGAGTTTAATACATCGTAATAATCCGTTATGACGCGGATAAAAGGTGGGTACGATAAAAAGTTAATTGCTGTTATATTCAAGTAATTATAAAAGCTTATCAATTTGGCACTTGTGACTCCTAAATGTTTGACTACTTGTGTTAATTCATGAGCGTCCAATTTGTCGAGATTCCTAAAAACTTTATTTAGCGGAATCAGTTGCAGGATATCGTATCCTGTTTTGTTTGCAATCAGCAATGCTGCTTCTATGTTTGCTTCGGAATAGTTTCCAAGTGAAAGTATTTCGAGTTTATCTCTATCACTGCCAAACATGATAGAATTGACGAAATCCAAATAACTCACTTCAACAGCATTCAGGACATCCTGTACAGTTTTACTAGGAGTCGTTAAGCTAGCAACGAAAGCCTGGTACAACTCATCTACTGTTAACTCAAACTTCTGCAATAGTACCTCGGTAGAGTTGACAGTCACTGGATGAAGAGCTAATGTATTATAAAAGTCTCTTTTGGTAATGTTTAACAATTTAATAGCTTCAAATAGTTCGTTTGAAGTAAATCTAGCTAGTTGAGTAGCTGCAGCTATATCGATTAGCGAAATATTGCAGTCTTTGAAGCTGCAATTTAAATTTTGCAACGCAACTTCGGTAAATAATTCAGCTAATCTTTCTTCCTTCAAGTGAAACTTTAACGATACTACGGTTGGGTAAGTTTGCTCAAATTCTTCGTCATCAAAAAATGGATCCAGAAAGCTACTATTGCCATCTGGTATTATGTTCACTTGAGCTAAGCCACATCTGTACAGCAATACCACCACTAGGAGTTGAAAACTTCTCATGATTGCCTTCTAAAAAATCAAGAGTTTTAAATTTTGTTTTAAAAAAGTAAAATACAGATTTAGGATTTATTTGTTCAGGATAGCGGAGCACGTGATTCAAAATCAAACTAATTTATTGCATTCTGCGAAGCTAGGATTAGAACTGCGGTACATTTTTGTAAGAAATAAAAAAATCTACTCTATATAAAATTTATTTAAATTACGAGACACCAAAGTCAGGGATCAAAACTTTAGATGAAGTTGAACGATAAAGCGAAACGGTTTAGTTTGATTTTAAAACACCTAATCCAAAATGTTGAAAAGGAAAACCTTGAGTTTTATTGAAGTTAAGGACGAAAACAAATATTGAACACTTAAAAAATTAAGAAAAAGCGAAATTTACTCAATCACTGAACTAACTTTTTAATTGTTACCCCGTTATCACTAACATCTAACACTAAATGGAAGGTTTTCGTTGTTGCACTCTACAACAGCGTCTAAAAAAAGATTTTATCATTTTACGATTAGTAAATAATGGAGGTGACGTACCAGTATTTTCCCTAAAATTTGCTAAAGAAGCACACAATTACTAAGTACAATTAAACAAGCAAACAAAGGCAGATAACATGGTCGTTAATTTATAACCCAAGCTTAAATTTTACCTTCAATCTAGACGTTTTTAGAAATGTAACAGTAAAAATATAATTTCATTAAAATATGTAATATTTAATTTGCCTAATCCGAGAATTATTTCAGAAATAGCTAAAAATATTTGCTAATTGAACGTTAACTTGACGTTAACTTGTATTTGTTCTATAAAGAAATCCAAATCGTATTTGCACATTTAAATGTTATTTTTGTATATTTTCAAAATGTTATATAAAGAGCAAACATTTTTGCCTCTGTCACTTCAACTTCTGTAAAAATGAAGTTGTCTGCTCGAGTTAAGGGCGAATGGCTTCAGGTTCCATGCAAAGATGGTGCGCTCATTTCTTATAAAATTTAATCAATCGCTTAAAGACGAATTAAATTATTTAAATATTATTTAGGGCAAAAAACTGTGCAATGGTTAGGTCTCGAAGCTTGGCGACGTTATGTAAAAATATTACAAGGTCAAAAAATTGAAGAAAATGGTGTGTCCGAAAAAGTTACTGTGCAGGAAGTACGAAAAACAAGGGGGGGTGCACTCCTCGATCCCGATGATATTATAAGTGAAGTTTTGGATAACGACGATTTTGTAAATGTGGGTAAGTGGACTGAAATAAAAAATATTAACATACAAATTATATTTGCTTAATTCGTTGTTTCTTAATTGTTTCCTTCGAATGATAAGATAACAATGGCTTTATTATCATTTTATTGTCTTACTCAGGTTTTTGTGAATCAACCCTTTTAGTAGATATGACGAATATATTTCTGGGTACTAAATAAAAATTTATAAGACTAAATTAATTAGTAACTGCAGCAAATCAACAGAATTAAGTGCAGTTTATAAATTATATGATTTATCATAAGAGAAACCATAAAACACAGTTTACACTGTTTCTTTTTGTTATTAAAATTCATAAAAAAAATTGTTTTTGATCTATGAATTAAAACAACTTTGTTGCTTGTAATAAATATTAATTCTTACTTTAGTATCTTCTCCTTTTATTACAAATTACTATTGTATAACTATTATATTATTACAAATGGGATAAAAACATGTAAAGTGCAAATATTAAATTCAAATAGTCAAACAAATAAAACAAAATAAATATAATAATAATAGCACTCTCAGAAAGTCGTCTATGCGGTATAACCAGATCATTTCCGTCTTGAATATTCTCTTTTTTTGTCATTTGTAATCTAGCGATCATCCTTTTTCTCTTACACTGGTACACTGGAGGTATTCCATAATCTATCCACCCAGACCCCCCGGAAGTTGTGCATGCATGTTTTGATATTTTAGAATTTTAGTTCTTTTAGAGCAAAGCATCATCCATGCAGTACACCCTGGGGGGCTTGGGGGTATTTTGAGCACCTCCCAATACCCCAGCAATTGTACAATTTTAAATTAATAAATTGTGTAATTTTAAATTAAAATTTACTGCATAAACAAATTTTTGTTATAGTTTTAACGTCGGATCGTTGTGCTGTAACCGGGGTGATACCCGAAGAACTGAAACATGTCTTAGAACCTATGTATCCTTTTTAAACCCTTAAAATTAAAAAAGAAATTTTTTCGATATCTACATAATCTTTTCCTTATCAAGCAACAGGCCCACTAATTTCCTACCACCAGAAGAGGTAATTTCAATAAAAATAAATAATTTCTTACAGTAACCTGATTTTTTTTTTAGAGCATAATTTTAGATGGATCGAATTTAACTACCGATATGCTGTTACGAATTGGAAACGGGCAATATAAAATTCGGGTACAGTAAAAGCGTTGAATATTTAATATCTTTGCTCACTCGTTTTATTCCAGCTATCAAAAGAAGCAGAAGAAGGTGTAATCAAAGCAAGAACTTTAATAGACGATATATTAAAGGAAAATAAAGTAGTGTACGGCATTACGACCGGATTTGGTAATTTTGCTGGAGTTAATATTCCCCCCGACAAACTAGAGTAACCTAAGCTTGGTGTATTACTAACACGCAAAATACTTTATTTTTATTTTCAGAGAGCTGCAATACAATTTAATTCGATCTCATGCGGCAGGAGTAGGTAATCCTTTGAGTCCAGCTAAGACGAGAATGCTTTTAGCTTTAAGAATCAATGTTCTCGCTAAAGGATACAGCGGAATTTCTTTAAAATCCTTAAAATGTCTAATCGATACGTTTAATGGTTTGTTAACTTACAATAATAAATTAATAATATTCTTATAATTTTTCATCTGCAGCATCTTGTTTATCCTGGGTGCCGGAGCAAGGATCGGTGGGTGCCAGCGGCGATTTAGCTCCATTAGCGCATTTAGCGCTTGGGATAATTGGTGAAGGTCAAATGTGGAGTCCCGAAACCGGTTGGGCGCCTGCAAAAGAAGTAATTATTATTTATTAAACATTACAAGATTTACTTTATATTTATCGTAAATTTAGGTTCTAAAGGAACATGGATTACAACCAATGCGATTAGGACCGAAAGAGGGATTAGCTTTAATAAACGGAACTCAATTTATTACAAGTGTAGGCGCTGAAGCTGTAGAACGAGCTATGCGAGTGGCTCGACAAGCTGATGTGGTTGCTGCTCTTACGTTAGAGGTTTTGAAAGGAACATCTCGAGCTTTCGATTCAGATGTTCAAATGATTAGACCACACAAAGGACAAATAGCAGTCGCTAAACGTCTGAGAGCTTTGCTTCATTCGGATACGTATCCATCTCAAATAGCAGGTAAGCCTGCGGCTATTTAAAATTAAATGCGATTTACATCTTAAACGACGTTTTATTGTTGAAAAAAGGCCAAATTATAAAATAATATTTTTTATTCGGTTATTAAAATTTTAGAAAGCCATCGATTTTGCAATCGGGTTCAGGATGCTTACACATTGCGATGCTGTCCTCAAGTACATGGGATTGTTCACGATACAATAGAATTCGTGCAGAATGTTATTACAACCGAAATGAACAGTGGAACTGATAATCCTGTATCCTTAATTTATTAAAGCAAACTTTTTTAATCTTGTCCAAAATTGAAAGAATTTACCTGAACGCATAGTAGATTGTTTTTGCCGCCCGAGGTGAAATTATTTCCGCTGGAAATTTCCATGGAGAATATCCTGCGAAGGTTTTGGATTATTTGGCGATTGCAGTCCATGAACTAGCGTCAATGAGTGAAAGAAGAATCGAGAGACTTGTTAATCCAGCATTGAGTGGACTTCCTGCATTTTTGGTAAAAGATGGAGGTGTTAATTCGGGATTTATGCTTGCCCATTGCACGTCAGCAGCTTTAGTGTCAGAAAATAAGGTGCTCTGTCATCCTTCTTCGGTTGATAGTTTAAGTACCAGCGCTGGGCAGGAAGACCACGTTTCCATGGGTTGCTTTTCGGCACGTAAAGCTATCCAAGTTGTTGAAAATGTTGAAAACGTAATTGCGATTGAATTGTTGGCTGCCTGCCAGGCCATTGAATTCTTGAGACCATTGAAGACCACACAGCCCTTAGAAGAAGTTTATTGTGCTGTAAGAAAAGTAGTCAGGTTAATTTTAGGTACTTCAAATTAAATTGAAATATTATATTTATGACCTTTTGCAGGCCTTGGGATAAAGACCGCTACATGTCTCCCGACATTGCCGCTGCTAAGAAGCTATTACTTGATAATAACATTTGGGATGCTGTACAGCACCATATAGCTTTCTATCACGCACCAGAGGTAAGTCAAATTTTGTTGTTGCAAATAAGTACAAAGTTAAATATTTCAGGAAAAAGAAACCCGAGTGTTCAGTCCAACAGCATTTACTATTGGTAAGAAGCGAGAAAGGCCAAAACTTCGTGGCACAGTTAAACGTAAACTGCCGTTAAACTGATTTTAAGCTCAGACACTCATGTAATAAATAAAATAAATAAAAAAAATTTATTTTTAAAACATAATTGTATTATTAATTTAATTTAAGGTAATTTAAAAGGTTTTAAATAAAAACCCAATTTTTAAGGGGAGACATCTGATCCCGAATAAACTTGTTTTTTATGATATTTCACCAGTTGGCTAGCTTGTAAGAGTCAGGGCCTGCTTTGCCCTTGGACTTGGACTACATTGACAATAATTTACAATTTTGCATACTGGGATTCCATCTACATTTTATCCGAACCAATGAGAGATAAAGATTCCTACATTGCTTGAGATAATAAGATCTTTCATTTAATGTTTAATAATAGATCTAATTTATCAATCCCTCGTTATCTCTAACCAAAAGGAAATTTCCATATTATGTAAATTATAGAATGCATTATTTATTTTAGGCTTCCAAACGTAGTATAGCAAGAATCCTTATAATGTACCTTCGTGTCCGTCCGCATGTGCAATTTAAATCTTTCCTTATTGTATATCGATAATTTTCAGTTGTTTCCAATATTTTTAGAGGCTTCTCATTTATATCTTCTTTCTTTATTCAACTCGGATTGCCATATCAATTAATTTTATATAAGTTGTTTTTTTGATATTCATAATTGGGTTCTTGTGATTAGTAATTACTCGAGCAATAATAATAGAAGTTTAGACGATGACCTAACAGATTATTTTTCCTAATATACTTAAACATCATTAACTCCGTTATTTCTTTTTTTTGCAGTGCAGTCAATGATTTAATTAAATGACCTCTGATTAAGTAACAATAACAATAAATTTACTACTGATAAAAATTTGGGTTTTCAAAAACCTATTCGTCTCCATGTAAATTTACTATAAACTGCTGCTGTAGATAATAAATAATGACCATCAGAAAGTGAATTACGTAATCATTGTTAGTTATTGCAACAACTTAGTGAAGTTCCAGTAAAAAATTAATTCGTTCTGATGAAACATTCGTCGAAATGATTTCAAAGTTATTAATATTTATATGTTTGTGTGGATTTTTTACCAGCGTCCATTTGGACTTTGCATTTGAATTATCTTTGATACATTTGAACGATCTACACGATAGGTTTCACAGTGCATCTCAGTTTGAATAAAAATTTAATCTCAAACTTTTAGGATAGAGGAATCTAACGTCAATTCGGGAGCTTGCAATGATGATAACTGCATTAGCGGAATTTCTCGAATTTACACAGCAGTTAATCAATTAATTAAAAGTCGCCCAAATCCAATAGTTTTGAATGCTGGAGATAATTTCCAAGGAACAAGGTGGTACAATCATTATAAATGGAACTCAACACAACATTTTTTAAATTTCATTCCCACCGATGCTTATGTAAGTTACATCAACAATTATTCACTTGGGTATGTAAAACCTAAACCTGTTAGACTGTAGGAAATCACGAATTTGATGATGGAGTTGAAGGACTCGTCCCCTTTCTAAAAGCTCTCAAAGCTCCTATCGTGGTGTGCAATATTGATTCCAGTAAGGAACCTAGATTACAAGGATTATATAATAAAAGCATTGTGATTGAACGAGCCGGTAAACGAATTGGAATAATTGGTGTGGTAACTGCGAGAACAGGTGTAAGCCTTTTCAATAAACTTTGAGAGATTTTTAATTGTAATTTTTCAGGAACTCAGCTTTAATGAAAATTTACAGTTTCTCAACGAAATAGAATCTGTTAATGCCGAAGCGGAAAGATTAGATAGAGAAGATAACGTCGATACAATAATAGTTTTATCTCATTGCGGTCATTTCAAAGATAACCTGTTAGCCCAAAGAGCTGGGCCAAAAATAAGTGTAATTGTTGGAGGACACTCACATATTCTTTTATACAATGGTACCAAGGGAAATTTAAGCAAATACAAAACGACTAAATTTTAGTTTTTTAGGAAACCCACCTGGAACTCAAAAATCTGCAGGTTCATATCCTACAGTTATAAATCATAAGGATGGTAGATCAATTTTGGTTATACAGTCTTCCGCTTACGGAAAATTTTTGGGAAACATAACCATTCGGTATGATAGCAACAGTAGGGTATCTTCTTGGAATGGTAATCCCATTTATTTAAATGGCAGTATACCACAAGGTAATAATCATCGCATCGTCGTGATCAAATAAAATAATTAACTGCTTGTTTTATCAGATGAATTTATTAATAGCGAAATTCAATTATGGAAAGATGGAATGCAAAATACAGCTCCACCACGTATACTGGGAGAAACTAAGGTATTTCTTCTGAAGAAATGCTTAGATTCTGAATGTAATATTGGAAACATGGTCACTGATGCAATGGTTTACAGTGTAAGCATCCTAAATATGCATTTCTTTGCGTTTTGTTTAATTTTTGGTTTTAGCACCTAAACACTGACGAAGAAGATGCATGGGCCTATGCATGTATTGCGGTGGTAAATGGTGGAGCAATAAGAATTTCCATACAAAAAGGAAGTAAGCACCTACTTATTAATTTATTTTGCCCAATATTCAAAGTTGTAATTTCGTTTAGATATCACCAGCGATGACATTTCCATGCTAATTCCATTTCGAAATACTATAGACGTGGTGAAAATGAAAGGAAAATACTTGAGAGAATTTCTTGAATTTGGGGCCGGTCATCATAATGACACGTCAAGTTTCAGCGTGAATTTATTGCAGGTTTCGGGTAAGTTACAAAAAAAAAGGAGTCTCGTGCACTAAATTATACATTCACGTTCATTACAATTTTACCATAGTATTATATTAAATTATTAATTTAAGAATTTTCCAGGTATTCAAGTGGAGTATAATTTATCTAACCCGATTGGATCTCGAATTCAAAAATTGCAATTAAGATGTAGGGAATGTCATGTGCCAATATATCAAAATTTAAACGAAAACAGTTATTATCGAATCATCATGAATTCATTTATGTCTGCTGGAAAAGCTGGTTACGACGTATTCCTGCCTTATATGGAAATATTGAAAATAGGGGATTTTGATGTTAATGTCATTTCCAATTATATTGAAAACCATTCGCCCATAGTTTCAGATATACACGGTAGAATAAAAATTGTATCGTGATAACTCATTCAAACAATATTACTGTTTCTAATATATTTCACATAGATGTCATCGCAATGATGAACGAATATAATAAACTGAATAGTACAATAATTATTCACCCATTTATTAACCCACCCCCTCCCCATGGGAAGTTTTTTAGGGAAGACGAACTCAAGGCAGCGGTCGCCAGCTTCCCCACAAATAAAGTGCCTGGCCCCGACAGAGTACCAGCCGTGGTCCTAAAAACTTTGGCAACGGAGTCTATCTGCTTTCAACAAAGCAATCGAAGAAGGCACCTAACCCACCGACTGGATAAAAATGGAGGAACTGATGCTTATAGGAAAGGGCCTCAAACCTCTAGAACAGCCTTCCTCCTATAGATCCATATACCTCCTTGACCACGTCGGAAAGCTCTTCGAAAAGATGATCCTGCGAAGACTAATATAAGGCTTCGAGAAGAAAGCTGACATATTCGAACATCAATACGGATTCAGAAAAGACGCATTGGAGGAAATAGTGACGACGGTAAAAAGGCAAAGGCGGGTACTCGTAGAACCCGACGGTATTGCTTCGAGACAGAAGCGTGAACTCTCTTCGAAAGAGAGAATGATGCCCCGGAAATAGAAATAATTCCATAAATAGAAATTGAAAAAATAAGGCCATAACAACCATCCTGCAGTGGACCCAAAACAAATAACTACAGTTGGTCCCTGAGAAATCCGAAGCCGTCATGGTTTCCGGAAGAAGAAAGTTGTCCAACATCGGCATCCACATGGACGGATCCCCCATCTAGCTTGGGTAGTTCGTTGCATTGCTGGGAGCAAGGTTGGATAAACACCTCAACTTCGCCCAGCATATTTGGGAAACTGCGGTTAAAACGGAGACGTCTGTATTGTCTATCGCACGCTTGATGCCCAACCTAGGAGGGCCAAAGACAGCCAAGAGACTGATGCTGTTCTCCGTAGTTCACTCCATTATGTTGGAGTGCTGTGTAAAGAGTAATCAGCGCTTATGAAACGAGACCCGAGAAAAGGCGATAATCCACTCCGGATAGGTGAACATCGTCGACACTACGCTAAACCTGTGGTAAGGCAGATAGGAAAATGCCGAGATCGGACAGTGGACAAGGCGGCTGATATCTGACATCAAAAAATGGATCGCCAGAGGCAATAGTGAGGAAAACTTCCACTTGACCCAAGCCCTCACCGGTCACGGATGCTTCAATATCTCCACTGGTTTGCCAGAAGATTGGCACCCAAATGTGACAACTGTGACGCGGAGGACACTGCCGAACACAACCCATCCGAATACCCGAAATGGGAAATGGTCAGGACCGCCGCACTGTTGGGCACAAGATCACAACTTACGCCCGACAACATAGTAGATACGATGCTGCAAAGCCCAGAGGACTGGAAAATCATAGAAGATATGATCCACGTGGTCCTAAACGACAAAATGAACAAAAAGCCGCCGCTCGACAAAATTATACGAACCCAGACGACAAATAGGAATACTAAATCAGACAAACGGCGGCAAAAAGAACACCGCGAAGAACAACATCCGAACGGCACAAAAGTAATACCTAACAGCGAATCCTTGTAGTTGAAAAGGCGGGGGAAGGAGGGAGATTTTAGTCAGTGCAAGATCTTCTTTATTAACTCTTTGTGAACCAGTGGTCTTGCAGAATGACCATCATTTTAATCACCAATAAAAATTTCAATTTTAATTTTCACACCCTAAAGGGTATTCTATAAAATAGAAGGATTATTGGGAACCCCCTGGAATTTCCAGTGCGTCCTGCTACGACATAAAAATATTTCTACCATAAAATTAAAAGGTCTTTTTTAATTAAATTAATCTCATAGCATATAACTGCAACAAACTTTTATATTTCAAACCGGGGGGTCTGGGGGGTATGGAATACCCTCCAGTACAACAGCAATTGTGTTGAAAAATATTGAAAACTGAAGCAGATCATCAGAATTACGTATATATAATTAGAAAGAAAGAGAAGAAGAAATTTGTTTTTAAAAATTTATTAACTCAGCACATAAACATTTCAGTACTTGAACCGCACTTACGTGCATGAATGGATTAACGAGATTTGACAATGTTTAAAAAGCGTCACGAAGGCAAATTTCGGTTAATCTCAAAAAATTTTAGGTGATATCATCTGAAAAAATCATTGATTAATTATACAATATTTTGAAAACCACGAAAAACAGCAGCATTACTTAAGCTGGATTTCACGAGAAGCATTCTATAATAGTCTTCATATTTTATTACTCATATCATTCAAAAGATACAACCAATGGTCAAAAATGTTATATTATATAGTTGAAAATATAGCTGAGCCGGAAATAAATAAATTTAAAAAATTGAACACGTACATAAGCGTGACTTCTAAACCATTCATCTTATTTTCCTACTTTATCCAACTGAAAACATCACGTCGATGTAGTTTTCAAGTTTTATAAAATTCATACAAATTAAAAAGTGTTAATTATTCAAACAATAATACTGAACGTTTACAAGATGACCTAAACAGATTATAAAAAATAAATTTATTATGTTAAAACATTGATAATAACAATTATTATAGTATTTAATTTTGCAGTGTATTCAGTTATTTATTGAATTAAATGACCTTTGCATTAATAGATAAAAATTTAATAAGTTTGATTTTCTATATTTTTTGCGTCATTAAAAAACCAATCACGAAATCTCGATTTACTAGGAGTCTCAAATTCACCACTAACTGTTTTCGTGCTGCTTTAGATAATAAGTAGTAATTTCCATAAGAAAGTAAATTACGTAACTCTTGTTAGTTATCTAAGAACAACTTAGTTGTTCGCCAGTTCAAATAAAAAATACGTTTGTTCAGGAAAAAAAATCGTCGAAATGATTTCAAAGCTGTTTACGTTTATATGTTTGTGTGTATATTTTAACGGCGTCCTTTCGGATTCATTAGAATTATCTTTGATACATTTGAATGATTTACACGATAGGTTTGCTAGTGCATCTCAATAAATTCAAAGTGTAACCTCAAACTTGCAGGATAGATGAATCTAATGAGGAGTCGGGTTCTTGTAATGACGATAAGTGTATTAGTGGAATTTCTCGAATTTACACAGCAATTAATCAGTTAATCAAAAGTCGTCCAAATCCCATTGTCCTGAATGCCGGAGATAATTTCCAAGGGACAAGGTGGTACAATCATTATAAATGGAATGCAACACAACATTTTTTAAATTTAGTTTACACGGATGTTTATGTAAGTGAAACAAACAACAATTATTTACTTAAGTGCCTTCAACCTACACTTACTAGACTTTAGGAAATCACGAATTTGATGATGGAATTGATGGACTTGTCCCATTCTTGAACGCTCTCAAAGCTCCTACTGTGGTGTGCAATATTGATGTCAGTAGGGAACCTAGATTACAAGGATTGTTTAATAAAAGCATCGTGATTGAACGAGCCGGTAAACGAATCGGAATAATTGGCGTAATATCAGAAACAACTGGCGTAAGTCCATTTCATAGTTTCTTACTGGGACTTAATAGTATTTTTCAGAAAATCAGTGCTACTGAAAACTTGAGTTTTCTCAACGAAATAGAATCTGTTAACGCCGAAGCAGAAAGATTAGATAAAGAAGAAAACGTAGATACCATAATAGTTTTATCCCATTGTGGTTATGTGCCAGATAAAATGATTGCTGAAAAAGCTGCTCCAAAAATCAGTGTAATTGTTGGGGGACACACGCATGTCCTTTTATATAATGGTACCGGAGCAATGTACGTAAGGCAATCACCTAATTTAAATTTTTAAGGAAAACCACCGGGAACTCACAGACCTGCAGGTCCATATCCCACAGTTGTAGATCATGAAGATGGTAGAAAAATTTTAATTGTACAAGCTTCCGCTTTTGGAAAGTTTTTGGGAAATTTAACTGTACAGTACGATGGAAACAACAGTGTTTCGTCTTGGAGTGGTGCTCCAATTTATTTAAATGGCAGTATACCACAAGGTAATCATCACCATCGTCAAATAAAAATCATTAAATGGTTGTTTTATCAGATGAAGGTATTAATGCTGAAGTTCAATTGTGGAAAGATGCAATGCAAAATGCAGTGCAACCATACATAGTGGGGGAAACAAAAGTATTCCTGCAGAAAACGTGCTACAGGTCGGAATGCAACATTGGAAACTTAGTGACTGATGCAATGGTTTATAGTGTAAGTTTATGACTTAATTTCCTAACTTTTCGCTTATATTGATTGTTTTGTTAGCATTTAAATACTGACGAGGTAGATGCATGGGCTTATGCATGCATTGCCGTGGTGAATCCTGGAGCATTAAGGATTTCCTTACAAAAAGGAAGTAAGCACCTCAAATTATTTTGGGAACCAAATTTAAAGTTGTGATCTTATTTCAGATATTTCCAGCGATGATATTTCTATGCTGATTCCATTTCAAAACACCATAGATGTGGTACAGATGAAAGGAAAACACTTGAAAGAATTTCTTGAATTTGGAGCAGGTCACCATAACGACCCGTCTGGTTACATCAATATATTGCAGGTTTCGGGTAAGTCCCTAAGCAGCACCTATTTTAAATTATTATTAATTTTAATCGTTTTCATCAGGAATTCAAGTAGTGTACAATTTATCAAACCCGATGGGATCTCGAATTGAAGAATTAAAATTACGATGTAGAAAGTGTAATGTGCCAATATATGAACACTTAAATGAAACTAAAGATTATCGAATCATAATGACTTCGTATATGTCTGCCGGGAAAAGTGGTTATGACATTTTCCTACCATACATGGATATCCTGAAAGTTGGAGATTTGGATAGGAATGTTATAACTAATTATATAAAAAAACATTCGCCCATAGTTTCAGATGTGCACGGTAGAATACAAGTTTATGGTGATAATTAATTTTAAAAAATAATAATTTAAAAATTTAAGTTCTGCAATATTTATTTTGATAATAATAATTTCATTTCATTAAGATGTAAACTGTTCAAGTTTAATTAATCTCTAGTTAACCTAACTGAGAATTATAAAAACGGCCCTACTTTTGTTATAATTCACGTTTTCAAAAATTGACTGGAAATATAATATTTTTGTTATTATTTATTATTTTGTACACAAAAGTATTTAGGCTCAATTTATCATTCAGAAGTCATTTCTGTCCAAAGGATCATTTCCGTAGGGTGTATTTCCATAGAAGCAATTACTTCTATAGAAATTGAAATCCAAATATGTTTTATTGTCAATACAGTAATATAATCTTACAATAATCAATGCTTGGTATCCAGACTCCATCTTGACAGAAAATCGTTAATTTTGATTGAGTTGAATATAAACAGTTTCCTGTTGAATCGAGAAATCTGCATCATTACAGTTTCCTTTTCTATAACTTCAGTTCCTGTTTTTGTACCAGTTTAGGGGTAGATATTAGGGGTTGCATTATAGATCGTGCCAACTGAAAAGTACATCTGTAATCTAAGCTCGGAGGAGTTACAAAATCGAAGGTTTACTACATAATCGCTGCTCCACCTCTGAAATGCTTTCGCAAGCTTTATAGTATTTAAATTTTTTGTTTTTTATTTCTCGTACAGATGACGCAGCTGAAACACTAATATAAATAGGTAATTGAGTGTGAATATACACACATTTTTCATTATAATTAAAAAAAAAATCAAATAAATTAACACAGTTAGTAATTGAAATATTTTCAGTTAATGTAACTGCTACTTCAACAAATCAGTTAAAATCAAGTAAAATTTTAATTTCATTTTTTTATTTTTAGAAAAATTAATATTCAGCATTAAGTTATAAAATGATGTCGATGATGTTTTATTCGGAGACATTGGTCCAATTATATTATTTATTTTACTGCAAAAAAATATTTCACCCAATATTTGGTAACCATCATTCAACACGCTGTATAGGTATATCTACGTAATATCTTGCGAAGTAATTAGTTAAACCTAATATACTGTAGTCTGTATTCAGATAGGTGTTTTGACGTTATAGCTGCAATTAACGTTGTGGTTACTGGTAATCAAACTAGAACGGCTTTAGTAATTGCTTAATCTCAAGAGAATGCTTATTGTGCTACATCTTACTATTTTACTGCTATACAATTCAATAAACATGCTAATTCCCTAACTTACAATTTAAATGATCAGTTAAAGAAAATTTTAATCTATCTACCCTCATATTTTATATGCAAATTTTGAAAGTGTTACACAGGATGAAGTCAAACTATCTGCCTAATTCAAGCACCAATTAAAAGTTTTGTAAAACACCAAAACGCTGAAAACAAAATCTGTTACATTATTTTCGAATGGATGACAAAATTTTCTTTTATTTAGCTCTTCTGTTTTCTTAATCTTGCTTTGAAAGAGTCTGTGGACTACTTATTTTGGTAAAAATACCTTGACTCTGCTTCCTGACGATGATGTATAAATCGAAACCGGTAGATAATACCATTATCCTCATAGCGCCTCTAATTTTTAAACAAAATGGTTTACAAAAATATCTGTTTCTTTCCGGATAGAGATTTAAACGGACTGCAACTTCAGTTACTAAAATATTCATAGAAAACAGCGAAAATAATTATCAACAGAAATAACCGATTAAATTTTGACTTTTTATTCAAGATTTTTGCTGGGAAATAATATGTTGAAGTAATTTTTCATGCAACGAAATCAGGAATATGTGGGAATTTTACTGAAAAAATTATCCTGGCAAAATATTTTGACAAAAAATCGGTTAGATTTTATCAGGCTATTTTTATGCACGTCATTATTATTTCCGAAATTAATAGATCTTTGAACAATAATAATTTCATTATTTATTAGTTAATTTACATTGTGAAAATTTATAAAGAACTAGCTGGATACCCGGCTTTGCCCGGGTCTCTTTAGATTTTAAATTACTTTGCATTAGCCTGCGTACTCGAACGTTTTCCAGTCTTCCTTCTCGTTACTCATATTTGTTTTATACTAATTTTTTAAAACTTTTTTTAAACTTTTTATTCAAATTCATGATTATTATCGTTTTAGAATTCATCATTAATATTGTTGATTACCAAGGCTAACCAGGTTTATGCGAATCTCGTTAATCCATCTATGCGCGTCACGTAATTTCGCGAGATCTCGCTTTCCTCTTAAACTTTTAAACATTTTCTTGTACAAAAACTTTTCCCAAGTCCTACTAAGAAAGTGTGCCTTTGGTTCAAATCGGTCAAAGGGTCTAAAAATGTATAAGAGACGAACAAACAAACAAACCAACAAATATTCATTTTTATTATATTATAATAGATTGCCATTTTGGGAAACATAGGAAAACCAAGTGTTTAAAATTTTAGATAATAAATAAGGATTTTTAAGGTTTTCTAAGGATTTTTAAGGTTTTGGTAAATTTAGTATGTAAATAAATTTCTTTACATTTTTTAAAGTTTTATGGATTAGTATGTGTAAAGGTAATTTTAATAGCCCAAGTGGGAAGCAAAAGTGAAATCTTACGTAAGGAACACTTAGCACCATGTCCCCTTACATCCACCGTATGGATTTGAAAAGTTTAACAATAATCCCCCTCCCCCAAAAAAATGTTTATTCTAAAGTATTAAATATTTATTGATATTTGTGATTTTAAACCATGAATAGTACTAAATATTACAAGAAATTCTCGTGAAATCTATTTATGTATTTTACATGACATAAAAAAAAAGGAAATTCGTTGGGAAAACTGCGTATTTCCTGATTATGCGACTATGATAACGTTGGTCGAAGATAATTCGTTATCTGAAGGCAATGCGATGCAGAAGGAAGAAGTATTCAAAACGTTTCAAAACAGAAATATATGCAATCACTGTACAAATTAATACATGGATAAGATGAATTTTAATTGATTTTTTGAAAGAATTATATACAAATTGAATATCCGTTATAAATTGGTTGGAAAAACTATTTAATTAATTGTACTATACTTAAATTTATATTTAAACTAATTATAATTATACTACATTATCCTGGTTGTGCGGCCTAAAGGCCGCATACGGAGACGTCACTTTCTAATTAGTGACTGATGTGGTTCTTCAGCCTCACTGGGGGATAATCATTACCATTCCAGTTTTATCGGCCATCCTGACCTACTAATAAGTGTTTGACCAGTTTACTAATATGCTAAAATTACGGATCCGGTCAACTCGGCGACGTCAACTCGGCGAGCGGTCAACTCGGCGTCGGTCAACTCGGCGAGCGGTCAACTCGGCGAGCGGTCAACTCGGCGACCAGTCAACTCGGCGATGGTTCGCCCACACCTACGTTATAAAAAATTATTTCGTAATTTATCTTCTGGTTAAATTACTTATATCCACGTTGGACCATGGGTATAAGTTAACATCAGTATAAACAGTTGTAAAACCAGTAAACACCGGCATAAAGTTATACGACAGTTAAACCATGCTTTACTGACGATTGTAAACGCTGGCTTTAATCGATATTACGATGAAGTTACGATTACTTCTAAATCTTACATTTATAATTTATTATATTTCTTAGACCACCCTGTATGAAGTGCTTCCGAAAATAAACAATTGTTTATTACTATTAATATTAAATATTAATTATTAAAAAATATTAATTAATTAAAATGTTAACAAATAAATTTAAATATTTAAATTTTGGATTGTATCTACTAGTAACAATATTTTTTGAAATTAAGAGCATAAAGTTTTTCAAAATAATTGAAAATAATTTCAAACCAATTAAAAACAAATTTTAACCTATGAGAATTATCACAAATTTGAATAACTAAGTTTCTCCTATCGCTGGGCCAACTAATCTCCGAATGGCCGGTTGCCGAGCTGACAGTCGCCGAGTTGACTGGTAAACTGCAATGAGTAGCTTAGTGAGGCCGAAGGCCGAAAACTAGGTCAATCACTTATTAAAAGTTTAAGTTGGCCGATACAACTGGATTGGTAACGATATTCCTCTAGTGAGACCGAAGAACCACGTCAATCATTTTTAGGAAGTGACAGCTCGCAGGCCGCACAACCATGGTAATTTAGTTATTTATATGTTGATTAGTTTCGACATTAGCTTATTGCCTTTTCGTCCTTTAGCTGTGAAAGATTTATAAATTAAACTAGATTGCCCTGGTGGTGCGGCCCAAAGGCCGCACTGAGCCATCACTTCCTAATAATCCTTCAGTCTCCCTGGGGGAATATCGTTATCAATCTAGTTCTATGTAAACTTTGGTTCTTATCATAATAATGATAAACTGATTATTTCACGTCTGCTATATCTAATTAAAATTTACACTACAGATGGCGTGACATTCATTGCATGAGGACAAATGAGAGGCGTTCCTGACCGTAAATTACGACTTTCTTTATATGCTGTTTTATTATTATTTATTTATTTAACGATCTGAATTTTATGTATCTAGGTTAATTTTACTTGTACCTATTTTGGGCATAAGATGCACAGAAAACTGACAACTAATGACTTTGGAGAGCCTGATTTTTAGGACTTTTTTCTGATAATACACCACATACCAAGGTAAAAAGTATGTCTATTTCGTATCTAAATCTTAAATCCAATATTTCAAAGAGACATGTTGGATAGCAGTATCTACTAATAAATTTTAAAATTTACTGTATACCTCTGGCGCGTTATATCAGTAGAAGAAGTTTCTCAGTGTAACCGTCAAGTCGCAAAGAGCTAACTATAATTTTGGTACGACAAGAGTGCAACCAGAGAGTCGTTAGTTTTAACGATGTCGCTAATGAAACAATCCAAGACACAATTATGAGAAATGACACATTTACCTAAAGTGTTTTACTCCATTGTCCTAACTTAACAAGGGAGCCATTTAAAGTTTGTACATATACACCCCACTAGCTCAAATGCTAAATCGACCCGAATTAAATTATTAATAAACGTGTTTTCATATACAAAATTTAAATTTAAAAGTCAAATCATTTATATAAACTCAGAAGGTAGATAGATACTAATTTAATAAATACAGAAGTATATTAGATGCATACTTGTTTCTTTGTTACGGTTTTGTTCTTATAACGTTGGTAGTATTTGTTAGCTCTTCGATCGTTACCGCTATGTGCGTTTAGGTTGGTAATTAACAAATAAGCCAATCAGAAGCGCGTATTTTCTAGTCTTCTTATGTTTTACAGATTCAAATCAGATTTAACTCAGTTATAGAAATTCATTGGCTGAAAAAACTTTTCGGTGTAACAGTGAAAAACATGGATAACTAGTCTTATTGCATGAAATGGAATCTGATTCTGATTTAATAAAGTAACTTAAATTTAGTATAATAACCAGGTATGATTAGTTATATTTTCGGACAATTTTAAAGTTTTAAAATTTTTGAATATTTCGGAATATTTGCAGTAATAAAGAAATCTTAACAAATTAGCCCCAAACAAGCATAAAACCAAGAAAGCATCATAAAATCATTAATCTTGAAGTAAGTAGAGCAAGATGGCGTCATAAAAACTGCTGATTGTTCATTTAAGTTTAATTAGTACGCAGTGAAATCATCTTTTATATCTCTCAGAATAGGGTGTTTCGTGTAAAAAGCGACGCACGGAATGTTTAATTTGCAAAACATTTTTCATCACACTTTTTAAACAAATTTGTTATTATATTAGTGTCCAATAGAAAATGTCCTCCTAATGGCTTTTTAAACTTCAAATCCAAGAACTAACGGAAAGCAAAAATTTTTATTCTAACTTTTGATTTTCGTTAACAGAACTCGGACATTAAGTATTCAAACAAATAGAAAACATTTTCTTACTATTACGCTGTAACTGTTACTATATTGAACACAGTAATGAAAAATATAGATTGCTATTTAAAAAATTAACCGTAGCCGTTAGTAACCGTATACGACTGATAATGCGTGGGAAGCGTACGAAACATGTTGTGCAAATGTTTTATATTTAAATTTTTATTCGAATAATTTTTCTGTCTGTTTCAATTGTTTTTATTTTATTATAAACAGAAAGGACGTGTGTTCACTTTAATTGAATTTCTGTATAAGCTACCCAACAGAGTAGTTAGAACGTAGTCCTTCCACAACGGCGCTATGAGCCAAATTAGTTCCGATTAAAACTGCGATGTCCCCTAACGGCTATTAACAGTACACTCGTTCACAAAAATCTCAATTAGTATCAGCGAGTAACTTTTTCGTCATTTCAGCTTTGTTCTTATAATTTATCATAAAGTCAAAATTTTATTCAATTATTTTCAAGTGGCTACCTATGCAATCTATTCTTAGGTGAGTCAATAAAATTATCTTTGTGGTTTGTGAATAAAAACTGTTTTATCCCAGATCTCTCTAAGTCTAAAAGATTTTTATATTGAAAATATCATTCGTTACATATTTTTTCGTAGGATAATTTCGGCAAAATATAAAATAAGGATTAGTTTTAATTTAAGTGAAAATTGAGAGAAAATGAAGACTTGGGAAAAGTTCGAGCAGCAGTGGACGCGGTTGCAGCCTCCTTCACTTGTGCGCCCCAAGCGCCCATTTGTTTAACTGCCTGACTCTATACCGGCGCACTACACTTTTAATTAACAGAGCTAAATCGTTTAATGTGTCCCCAGACATTACTTTAATCTGGTGCTAATTATTACATCCCTTCCACTGTTATTCCCCTTATCATCCGTTTTGAGGCTGCTCCATTTTAATCGTCTTCTCATTGTCAGCATATTTGGCGATTACATTGAATTTTTTCCTTTTAAAATGTTATTCGGCGTTTTAAAAATTATTTACGCTTTAACTGTGCTTTTCCAAGCCCAAAAAGAGTTAGAGTGATTTGGGTAAATATATTTTATCATTCAGAAAGTCAAATCTTTCGTATTGATGTAATCATGATTGTCATACGTAGAACATTGTTTGTCGAAAAAGCAAACATCATCTCATTGCAGGGAATAAAACGTTTTACATCAATTTTCCCTGAAATATTCGATTGGAGTATTAGTAAATTAGTCTATTAAATAATTTTAATGTGACAGATGGATAGCTGAAAATGTCAACAGTAGATCATATGCTACCGTGCGCGTACAGTGGACCAAACAAATTTGAATCCATTTATCTATTTGGATGTTCACGTACAAGTGACTTGTGCGAATGTTTATATCGATAATTGATAAAGTGCAAGTTAAACGGTACTTACTATTTAATATACCTATCTGATTATTTTAATAGTGTAGGTACCATTTTTTATTCGATAATATCCGGCGGCATGCATGGCATTTGGTCAAATTTTAATTAAGTTATAAATATTATATTGCAATATTTTTATTGCATTTGCAACCTTCTTATGATTACAATACAACAAATATAACGTGTTATCTTGTATTTACATACTTTTTGTTATATATTTCAATTTTAATTTTAATATTGCTCTGAAATTATTTTTTTATCTAATATATCTATAATATATTTAAAATTCGAGTTTTTGACTAAACAAATATCCCGACATTTTATGAAAAGAAAACTTGAAAAATAAATATAATTAAATTATAATTATATCATATTATTTTATTTATAAATAAAATATAAAGTTTGCTAAAGAGCGGACAAATGAACATAAATGAATTTTATAAAAGTAATGAAAAGAAAAAAATTGTAAGCTAACAAAAGATAATCAGATAATTATAAGAAGAAGTAGTGAAAATATTAGAGGATCCGAAAATTGTTAATCTGGACTTTTATAATAGGAAATGGTAAAAGGGCTTTTACCCTTACATACCCCTTTAATACCCTAAAACTCGTTTATCATTCTTTGGAAAAAACAAAAATAATGAGAACTCTGTACGATGACTTTCCTAAATAGAATTTTGTTTCGAAAAAAAAGTGTTTCGGACCGGAAAAAATGAATATCTCGGAAACTTTTTGATTTTTTGATCTAAAAAATTTTGTGGTTATTTAAGACACAGGAAGGTATACTCTCACCAAGTTTCGCCAAAATTAAATTATTTTTGCAACAATGAAAAAATAAGATAATATAAATAAAAATGACAATTTTTCGCATTTTTTTCAAAAAATTTGAGATTATGTTAAGGGGTTATACGCAGTCAGGTTTTTCAAAAATTGAATTTTTTTAAAATTTCATTTTCATAATGTACATATTATATTTAAGTAGATGCACAGAAAATTTCATTGTTTTTCATTTTTTTGAGGTTGATCGAAGGATATTTGTCGCAGATAAATAATTTCCATTTTATTAACAATTTAAAGCCCAAATTTTTATCAAAAATCAATATTTTTTTTTGAAACGCTGCCATTCTGTTAAATATTAATGTATAGCTTATTTCTTCGATTAAACTCTAGATAAAACCTTATATTAACGAAAACTTTTTTGATTTCTTATTTTGGAAGATCCAATCCAGAGATATCTTTCTCACCGCAAGACGCCTTTTCTAGGAGAGCTCCCGGAAATCGGCTATAGTAGCTTTAATAATCATTATTTTTACAAATAAAAAATATCACAATAAAGTTAAAAGTTACCACAATATGTGTGTAAATTTTTACGTAAATAAATTGATATGTCTTTTCGGAAAAAAATTTTGAAAAATCGCTTTTTTCGGTTCAAGATTTGTAACTTTTGTATTGGATACTTTTTGTTTCGACGTCAACTTTTGCCGAAATCGGAATAATACAATTTTTACCCATTTTACCCAAATCAACCCTAAACAACCACCGCTCAAACAAAAATTTTGTTCAAGTTTATTAAAAGTCCCTTTACCATGTGCACTTACAATTGAATTTTTAAAAGTTCAGATAACAATTTTTTTTTTATTCCTCTAGTGACGGAAATATAAATTTTTGAAATTTTATGATTATATTTATCTGATTGAACCCAATTAAATAATGCAGGCTGGTAGGGTTATGTTCCAAAATTTGTCTTCATAAGTATATGTTGTTGTTTAAATACAAAATGAAAAGAAGACTCTCTTTCACCTTAAAAAAGTCCTGACGCCCAACAGCGGCATTTTAAGATTTCTAAATAAATAAATGAATTATGTTATTTTTAAAAATTCGGTGTACATAATAACATACAAAAAAATCGCTGCCAACTTATTGTAAAAGTATATACATAGGTTGAGTAATGTCTAAAATCAATAAATTTTAAAAAAAGTTGGGTTTTTTGAGAATAATAAATTTAAATTTCTTCTGAAAATTTGTAATATTTCGAATTTTTTTAGAATATTTTGGAAAAATCAAATACGATATGAAACGTAAGAAAAAGGAAATACTAATTCAAAAGATATAAAATTACCGAATTAGCAGCAATTTTTCTTATGCTATAGACCTAATTTTAGATAATTTCTTTATGTATTTCGAAATTTTAAAATAACGCTATCGGGCGACAGGACATTTCTTGGGGGGAGAGCAAAAATACCAGTTTCCTGATTTTGTATAAACAACAAGATAATTTAGCGAAAACAAATTCTAGAAAATCAGCTCCATCCGGGATTGGCCGTTTCGGCACGACCGATTCGCAGCAGCCGTTTCGGCGCGCAAATTTTCAAAATATATTGGAAAAAAAGAAAGAAAAAGAAAAATAAATTTAAACATCAATAGAGAAATTATATAAATAATAAATTTATTAAAACCAATACACATATGTATAAAAAAAATAGGTTAATGTAGCTAGGGATTCATTTAATTTTACTTGCTAAAATCAACGGATTTCGAGTTATAAACAAATTAAAGTAAGTAAAAAATGTTGAAAAAATCGAACTTTTTCTTTTGATTTTTTTGAATCTGATTCCCATTTCGGATAGGAAATTTAACAGACTACAACTTTTGTCTGGCAAAATTTGTTGAAAGACCAATCCATTTCACAGTTTTAAAGATTTAAATAAAAAGAATGAAAATTTAATAAGTTTTGAAGCAAAAAATAGGATTATGTTGGTTAATACGATTGCAACCCTTGTGGTTACTAGAAGCAAATTAAAAAAAAGATTCTTAATTAGTGAAAATGTCGTTATAGTCCCTATTAACGAGAAAACTCTAAGAAAATGTTTAGCAAAATGGCGGCTGTTTAAAAAATAGGCATTTTTCGACTCTTTTTTTCATAATTTTTAATTACTTATATAAAATAGCAAAAAAAAATAATTTTGACACCAAAATACTAGGGGCGATAGAGAATTATACATTGAAGATTGCTACAAAATTTGAAGTAAATCGGATGAATAGAACTGGAGAAATCATGTCAATCGTGTTGAAAAATGTAGTTTTGAGAAAAACGCGATTCAAGTTTTGCAGCAAAAACTTCAGGCAGTCACAGCGGTCTAAGTAAAATAGCTATAACTCCGTAAATAATTGGAATTTTAAAATTTTCTATCGATGATATATTCTTAAAGGCACAAACTTTAAGAATAAGCAAAAAAAGTGATATTTTCAAAATTCTAGACCAGAATTCCGCTTTAAACTACGGTGGGTTAATTGGACATTAGTGATAGTTCCTACATAAATCAAAGAATATTTACAAGCAGAATAAAGAAATTTAGACATTAAAAAAAAATGAAGACGACTATTTTGATGTAAGAAAGAAACATTATCATTAATCATTATACATAAAACAAGTATTTTATGTTTAAAAACCAATTTTCCATTATTTTTCTAACTTACGATTTTTATTAGAATATATTTTTATTTGTATGATTTTATTTGAATTATCGTAGTGCTTCCAAAGTTTTGAAATGATTTCCGAAAATTTGGTAGCTTTAATGATAATAAATTTACGTAGAAAAGTAATAAAAAATCATACTGTTTTTGGTTAATACTTAGCAGGTTAAGCCCTGAAGATGCTGTTAAGCGAAACCGGTTGAATAAACACTGAAAAATAAATTACAAGCAAAAACTGTTTAGCAATTCTTAAAATCGCACCCCTAAGTATTGTGGTGCATACGGGTAGGTGTACTATACCTAAGTGATTGTCTTAAATCCCAAAACTTTTAGAACTTAGAACAAAATTTATACGCAAGAGGAAGCAGATCAAAATTATACCATTTAACTCAATAAAATTAATTTTAAATAAAATTATAAACATTCCAAAGTTGTTATTGCTGTGTTTTCGTAAAACTAACTTTTACATGCCTAAATAGGGAATTCAATAAGATTTTTTTTTCAATTGTGAGTTACGTACCAATCAAAATAGTCATAAACGTAGGTTAACCTTTGGAATTGATTTAACTCACAGTTGAAAAACTGGCCTTAATAATATTTTTAAAATAATATTAAATATATTTATACCAGATGTTATTACAAAAATTATGTGAAGTACACCAAGTGGGACGAACAGTGGCGTAACAAAGCAACTATGTGCCTGTGTTCCTGAGTCAAGCGAAGCCCCCAAATGCATCAATTTTTTTTTTCATCAATTATAAATAACAGAAACCAATAAAGCAAAGCAAAGAAAACTAAAACAGCAATATTTTGATAATCTCATCAGTCCAGTCATGCGCGTCAGAATCAAAAACACAACAGCTGATATATAAAATTGTTAATTAATATTTCAGTATATCGGGAGAATGATATATAATTCTAGAAAGTCTGAATATCGTAAGAAGAACGTAATCAATTAAGGTATCGTTACATTAAATAAATCGCATTAATATGTTTACTTTTAATTTGAGTTTAAAAGAAATGCTTTTAAATTTATTTGGCTACGTGCTTAAGTGACTAAAGTTGACTATTTAATAGACTCAAAGTTAAGAAGGTAGGTACATTATTAGTGTAAGAACCACAAAACCACTTGATTCGTAAGTCAATAATAATTAAAATTTCTATGATAATATCTAACATGTATTTGCTTTAACCAGTCTTTAAATTCCATTTTTGATCACGTTCAAGTAACCAGAGTGAATATTAAACGACCATTTACTTTTTTTAATGTGTTTGCTTATAGGTAGTCAAGTATTTACATACATACAGTTTGTGTGCGTTTTTCACAGATACCTCGATGTACAAAGCTTAAAAATGGGTATAAAAATTTCAACAATATTTTTATTCAAAACAGAAAAAAAAAATTTGGATTTATGAAATTAATATTCAACAGCTATCACGAAAAGTGACAGCGCTGGCACTGGTGCACAGTTAAAGAAGGAAATCGATAATTTGTTAAATAACTTAAAGAAAATTAATTTCTTGAGATGAATCACATTAAATCATTTTACAACTACACATGAAATGTCTGATACTGGCAGAAGACAATAGTACAGAAAATTAATACAAATGAAAACAGTGTATTGAGATTAAATTGCTCTAAAACAAACGGCGGTGGTTGCATGGCAACCCCTTTAAGTTTTAGGATAACAGGCGTGGTTTATAAGTTTCGACCCAATCAAAGTTGGGAATTTACGCGCAGATCTCGCGTATGGGTAATGTATACGTCTAATGTTGCTGTAATGTTTGATATTATGAGGATAATACATTTCAAATCGTTTAGTCTATCAACAGCTTTGCTGCTATTTGGTTCCGCATGAAAGCTCTTAGATAAGGTGTTACATGTGACGTTTATTACTCTACCATTGTTAATAATAAAAACCTACAGTTAATTGAAATATGCACTAAAATTAATATTAAAAATTTGTGTAATGTTGCTTTCCTGAAGTTTTAAAATTAGTGTATTGTTAATATTTAAAATGTCGCATTTTCTCGAAGAGTCCTCCCAAATTATGCACAATCTGCAAGAAACTTATCAGTCGAAACCCATAAATATGGACACCAAAATACATGATAATAAACGCTCGTTTTGCATAGATGCATTACTATCGCGAAGAGATGAACGTCCGAATTCCCCCGATACATCGCGGAGTATTTCTCCAACATCGACAAGAAGTAGAAGTCCTCCGATATCACCTGGAAGCGAAGAAATCCCACCGACACCTTTTATTCCCAGACCGGGATTATTAAATCACATTTATCCAAACGGTGGATTATATGGCTATCAAGCCCAGCAACACGTGCAAAGCTCGGCATTTCACACCCTCGATGGAAGTAACCCTATGATACAAAAAATTCAAATTCCTATAAACCATCACAATCCCAGCCAATTGCAACAAATGCAATTGGAATGGCTGGCCAGGGGAATGTTTTATCCAAGACTACCGGATTTAAGTGGTAAGTTAAACCTCTCGATTGCTTCTAAATATATACAGTGTAACCTCGATTATGCGAACCAGTGAATGCGTTTAAATTGACAATTCCTTAAACAGTTCTATTGTTTTAAGCGAGTAATTTTGATATATTAAATAAAAAAATTTAATTCTGGAATAGCCAAAAAGATTTAGACGGATGGAGCTCCCGCACTAATGTAACCGGTCATTGCTTCACCATTGTCTATTAAAAATCAATTTAATATTATCTACTATATTGTATTAAATTTTTAAAATATCCGCATCTAATGGATAAGAAGAAAAATCAAATATTTTTTTCCGCGTTCGAAGATACCCAATATATCATAAATATTGAAAAAATAATCGTCTACAAATTATTTTGGCAAATTAAAATTAAATTTAATTTGTAATTTTCCATCCAGATCATATTATTTATGCTTTGAAAATCAATTAATATTTTAATTTTAAAATTTTATCCATAATAAAATGCAGGTAATACATAGGACATCTTCAAATAATATAGAAATTTAAATTTCACTCGATTAATATAATTTGGTATATAATATAACCATTCAGAATAATGGGAAGCTGGACAACATATAAATCTTTTATTTACCATGATATCTCCATATTACGTTCAGATAATGCGGATCACTCGGTATATCATAAAATAAAAAACAATTTAAATAATTAAAAATTATTGGTACCAAAATTTTACTACGATTAAATTAATTTAATACTATAGCGACTACGCGACGGGATTATAAATGAATAGAACATAGAAGCAGAAGTGAAAATTTATTAACCAAAAATTCATCGTATAATTTTTCTAAAACGTGTGATCAATTTAAAAAATTTGAAACTAAAACTCTTTTTTTGAAAATTTTGCTGATTTTGCTAAATTCAAATAAATATATTCTGATAGATATTTAAAATAAAGGGAATTGCTTCGAGTACGATAACATTTACCCTAAGGTATTTTAGATATTTAAAAGAATGCGACGGCATCTGATAGATAATACTAAAATAAAGCGATTAAAACTACAAAGAAATATTTGATATTGATTAATTTAGGAAGTAATCGGTGTAATTTTCGATCTTTCACATAAGAATCACCCAGTTGTGCAAAGTGGTCGCTGCTTGGCTCCATTCTGTTGACGGTACGCTAAAAGTGGATGAATGTATCTGTTCTATTTTACTTAAAATAATATTTAAAAAAAAATTCCGGCCTGGACCAGCGATTTTTGAGTCCGGGCAGCTTCAGGGATGTTTTCACGTGGGTCCAAAAACCCATTTGCCGTAACTTTTGTTTTTTTCACATTATACCTATCTCTGTTATTTAAGCTGAAAGTTTTTACAAAAAATAATGAAACTCTTATTTAAATATATTTTTAATTAATATATCGTACAAGTAAAATTTAATGTTTTAGGGTATCTTTTACCCGAATTTTTAAATAATCATGTAATTTACGGTCTTACTCTTACGGTCCCCCCCCTCCCCCTATATGAACCAATATAATAGCCTGAAGCTTGGGTATATTATAAACTGTGTACTGTACAGCAGTGGTCCTCGAAATGTTTTGTCTCGTGGCACACTGAAATCTTTAAGCAAAATTCACTACAACCCTATAATTTTTGATTTTTGAAAATCAGTTATTTAAAGTAATTTTGTCCTTGGTTTCATCAGAGATATAAAGTTCATGGCGGACTTTTTATTCTTTTCAAAAATTTATTTAGAATGAATAGACCAGTGGAAGGTAAAAAGATGGGTGGGGGTCAGAAAAATCTTACGTTTGTCGTTATAAGATTTTAGATTGTTAAAATATTCAAATTGTACAAATTAAAATTTTTGTTCTGGAGCTAAATTTCCCTATATTACTAGAAATTTGTTAAAATTCCCATTTTGTCTAAATTTTGCTATTATACATGAAAATTTCCTAGATACCTACAAAAGCTAATAACTTTTATTTAAGATTTTGTTCAAAAAAATTGAAACTATAAAAACTGTTGTTTTAAATATAATTATTTCTAGCATAGCAATTAATAATTTTACATTTTACATATAAACAATTTAAAATTGCGCGGCCCCCAGTGTGGTTATCCTGCGGCACCCAGTTTGAGAACCACTGTTGTAGAATCATATGCTTGATTATCAGTTCTTTGAGTCGTGATTTGGATTTCACGTCAAACTGCAATTTAATTTGTTTTTGTAGTTGATCTGATGAAAAGCAACATTCTATTGTCTAAACCAGTGTTTCTCAAAGTATGTTCCGCGGATCCCTTAGGTTCCACGAAAACTCGCCAAGGGTTCCGCAAAGAAATTCCACCAAGCAAATTGAAAAACAAATTGTTCAGATGACAACACAGGATTGTCCAGTTTCACGCTTACCTTCCAAACGGCAAAGGGTTCCCCATTCTAAGACGTTTGAGAAACACTGGTCTAAACAATTGACTTTCAAACATTTATTTTATGAATTTTTATTAATATGTGACCGAAAATTGTTTCAACCAATTTTTGTCGACTCCGTCGGATCAAATTTAGAATTTTTAACTAAGAAGATTTATTATTTTTCCTAATTTTCATTTATCACCATTTTCGCATAAGACAAATAATGTCAGTACATAATGAAATTTTATTTTTAAATTGTTTATATTAATCAAAATTTCTTGAAAGTTTTTCTATTTAGATACATATTTACAAAATATGTAAAAGCGTTTGGATTTGTGAAAAATATTGAAATACTACTTTGGTTGCTAAAGATAAACAGAAAATCTGTTTTACTCCACGATTTTCTTTTGTGTTCGCTAGTTCATATATTGCCAAATACTAATGCGCATAAATGGATTAACAAACTTTGGTTCAAATATCGGTGGATAAATAAAAATTTATATTTCGAGTCTTGAAGTTAAGATCAGAAATAAATATCCGACGGATCCGCCTTTAATAATTTATATTGAGGTCTAAATAATTTGCAAAAATGTGTTTTTGATTTTGAAAAATTTGAAAATTTGTGATTTCCGCGATTCGGTTCGCTTATCACGATCTGGCGAATAAGACGAAGACTTGAGATAGTTTTGCCAAAATAACATAAAAGCACGTCAATATTTTTGAGTTTCTACTTATTGAATTTTTTATAAAATTTGTATTATTAACTGAATTAAAGAATTATTTTGAAAAACAGAATAATTCAAAAGAGAATAATATAATTTCAAAAATAATTTAATGATTAAAAAAAAACAATGAAACGAAAACTGCTTAAAAAATGTTAGTTGGAAGATAAAGGGAGTTCTAGATGGAATTGGATCAAAAAAATTAGAATTTTTGAAATATCTAAATTGAAATAATTCAAGAAACGACCAAATTTTATTGATAATCAAGCACATATGTATCGGAATCAAAATAATAATAATTATTTGAATATTAGAAAATTTATTAACGAATAAAAATCATATTAATATAATTTTTCATAATTAGAAGTTTAAATTATGTTTACTTTATTTTATTTATTTATGATTGGAAAAAAATACAGAGTGTCTTAATTTTAATATTTTTTAATTAATTTGGAAATAACGGGCCTATAGAAAATGTATTGATACATACTTTCAATTGGCTGTTTTCGCTCTTTTGGGTGATTAATGCCCCCCCCTACTTTACCCGCGAGATAAATTTGTATATACTTTCTTCTTCTGCTGTGCAAATATTATATTTAAATAAATTAAACCTAATTATAACCCAAAATAATCTTAAAATGAACCGAATGATGGGCGACAAATTTAAGTGGGCTAAGGACTACCCAGCCCAGCTTCTAACGAGGCCGCTGATTAGCAGTATTATAGCGAAGCAAACAAATTAAAATATTAAAATTTAAATTTTTAGCCTGGTGATTTATAATATTTCGCCCGTTACAAACATTTCTATACAAAACACAAAAGGAAAAATTTGAAATATGAAATGAGGTTTCCTGATACCCTCCCCTGTGTTAACTAATCCGATCACAAGTTTCATATCACTTACAATTATAGATTGTGATTTGTACAAATATATATTGAAGAGCTTATTCTACCATTATTTCAATATAATGAAAGAATCACATATAAACTTTGCAAATATTAATTAATTTTTTTAAATTTTTTTTTAAAGCAAATATAAACTTTTCGAAGGGTTAATTGCTGGTATACCACATAAATAAATTTTTTCACATGCAAATATTTAAAAAATTAACCAAAATAACAATATTATTTTCCATAGATCCTGAAAAACGTTAAAAAATTAATTACCCACTATTATTAAATATTATTTTAAAATTTATTTTGTTATACTACTAATTTTAATGTCCCATACATAAAGATTAATAGAAATTTATATTTTTAATAATTGCGTGGTGAAAATGGAGGAAATCCTTTAATTAAATAAATTAACATATGTATCCAGGTATTAAAATATTAAACTAAGCAATGCTTGCAATAAACCAACAAATCACAGTAGTTATCAGTTTATTTGAATAATTTGATTAGATTTAGTTGTGCTAACGGAGTTCAATAATTTAATTTATTTTGCTTTAACTTGGTGTTATTTTCGAAATCATAGAGAAATTATTTTTTGTGTATAAAAAAGAAAATAAACAAAAAAGGCAACATTTAAGTTTTCCTCTCGGCTCAGTACATTTGGAAAAAATATTTTTTTTATTTATGTGAAAATTTGTTAGAACAAAACGTTCACAACACATTGTGAACAGATCCGTAGAAAGGTATCTAGAAAATTGAGTTAGCTAATTGCAGGGCAGCCTAGAGGAAGATGAGAATAAAGTAGAATAAGGACGCTAAGTCGAGATCAGCAAAGCATCAAAACGAACAGAGTGAGCTTGTAGTTCAATAAGAGAGATACAAAATTTTGGTATAAAATCGTAAAAGGAATACATTGAATAACAAGGATGCTCTGTTGAAGTGAAATACTGAGGAATAGAGAAAAACGTAGAACGTTTTCCGGTTAGTTTAGCAGCGTAACAGAGACGCCCGGACTTAATGTAGTGCTGATCATGTTAGAATGTGTTTACAGGCCCAATTTACAATCCTCGTCCTCGCCTCGCTCATCGTTCGTCAGACTCCTTGTTTATCTTTCTAATAAGATGACGAACACTCAGATGGGATTATAGATGTCGTCATTTTGACATCGTACGGGAAATGGGGAAATGCGGCAGCATTTTTCAATTGCTTCCAGTTTACTTTTGTGTTGTATAATTTTTAGCAAAACAATAAACTATTTTTTTATTTATTTTGGATTTGCGAAAACGAGGTTCCTCTTAGGTGGGACGTCAGTATATTAATTTTGAAATCGATTCATTTCGTTTGTTTCCCAAGAACAAATCTTATGAAAATGCCTCGTATGCTGTTAAGCTTAGCCTAAAGCGAACGCAGTAGCGTTCATTGTTAGCTGTAATTAGATTACACTTCATCAAGAGTACGCTGTTTTCAGCAATGCCGCTTAGATGAGCTGCAATTTGCATTTAATTATCACATATAATGCGTATTAAACGGTCTGTATGCTTTCGAGTAACTTTAGCGTGAAATCGGACTCGCAAAATTTGAATATGTGATTTGATGGAAGGTATTATTTCATTTCAGGCAATAAATCGGTTTACTTACACAACGAAAATTTAAAGATAACTTAAATATTGATTTTCCCGCTCTAACATTTTATAATTCATAATTTTGCCAAATTAATCTGGAAATCAAAATCAACATAAAACATGGCAATATTGGCAATCGACATAAAATAACTAGGAATTATAATTCTGTATTTATATTGAATTTTATCGGTTGAGATTGGTGACAAAACTAATTTACAATACCAGATATTCAATTAAATTGATACCGCAAGCCCTTCTAAGCGATAATAAGTAACTGTTTCTAAATCATTATCTCAATCCAAGGCATATGGCAACAAGATCAGAAATTTAATATTAAATGTTTATTTTGTTAGGTAAAGGATCACTTTATCACCGTTTTATACCTTTAGTTGTACATAATCCAAAATAAAATGAAAAAATATAGAAACAATTACAACGATTATTGATCGAAATTATCTATTAATTGTTAGTTCATTATCACATCCAATATTATTTCATATTTTCCTCTAACGATCGTCCCTATTCAATAGAGCTAAACATTTTGGGACACCTAAATTGCTAGACCAAAAGGTTGCGGAGTTTAATAATCCTTAATTAGGAATAAAAGGAATAGTTGTTCAGGTCCAACCGTAAAGATGATATATCGATTACATTCACCTGAAAATTTTCAAATAATCGCACTAAGAACACTGTCTAGTATATTATTATTTTCTAATGGATTTCAATTTATGTTTTCTTAATAACATAACTTATTTTTCCTTGTTAAAGCTTTAAAATTAAACAAACACGCAAAAAATGGGCACAATGACCCGAACCGCATAACTTAAACGACAAAACAAAAATGGAAAATGGAGATTTCACACTTTTCCACAATAATTCACTAACCTTAATTGTAGAGAAATCAATGAACCCTACCTATAAAAAGAAGAAGAAATTAATTAATCTTTAATTTTTGAGTTCATGTTTTCAATCAAACTTACCTTTATCACTGTAGTCCTGCCGCAATAGTCGTATTTCCTCTAATTCCACCCAAGGACACCAAGCACAATTTTTTAACGGCCGCGAAAAAGTTTTTTTTAATGAACACTTTTATGCAAAACTAAGATTTAATTCAAAAATGAATAGCAATAATTTAAAGCTTCCATCAAGCTTCACAACATATTCGTACTCGACACTACACATTCCGACCGCGAAAACCGACCGAAATGATTTATGATTTTTACGTTCGCGGATCCCGACAACTTATTCAGCTAATCGAACGTAAAAATTTGAATGTGGAAATTCCAACATTCATTTTGGAATACTTGAAAACCAAAGCTCTCTTAAAATCGGCATTTGATATTCTAGTTTTATGGAACTTCAGTTGTTTTTAATTTGCGAATTAAATCCAAGATCTAAAGCCCGACCTGTAACAAAGAAATAAATTTAGTACTTTAAACTTAGTTTTAAAGTTTGCCATATTTGCTATAAAAAATAGGCGTGTAGTCGTAAAAATATTACCTAAATAAAAGTCTGACAAATCTCGCATTATGGCTTATAAGTTATAAGTGATTCTTATTATTTTTAAAACATTTGTTTTCACAAAACTTCGGCCTTGTCCAACTTAAGATTCAAATTATATTGTGAGAGCAATTGTTTTACATTACTGCCGGCGCAGCGGTGAGAGGTATAATAGCAAAATGTTGGACATTTATTTTTCGTAAATCAAGTAAACAAATCAATTTTCATTTTCCTGAGTTCAATAGTCCGGAAAAACTGAGATTTCCACTTTAACGATTTATTAAAATGTAGGCAAGGATCATATTGGACTTACAAGTCTTAAGCGTGAAACAGCTTGAAATGCAAACTGCACTCAATTCTACTTAAAATTTGACTAATTTCTTACGCAGCGTAACGCTGACGCCATCCATTATGTACAGTCACACCTGTTTACACGCATTTCAACTTGGACTTGACATTTGACGCCGTAGGACGGCGTTGCATTCTTTACAAGGAAGAATGCATTTTTGCAAAATATGAAGTCAAACTGATGGCAATAAAAAAATTAACTCCACCAAATGCATTTTCGAACATGTAAACAAAAATTTTAACTTACTTTCTTATTGTTCCATAAGTTTTCCGGAAAACTCCAATCGACATTAATTAAAATTATTAAATCAAATGACACCAACATCATATTTCATCATCAAATGTTAATTGTTCCATAAACCCCATAAAATCCTGAAAATAATTACGTATAAGAACAAAATTGCATTTCTCCAGGCAGACAAAAAGATCAACTTTCAAAAATGGGAAAAAATCCGACTGGTCATACAAAATTTCCACTCAAGCAAAATTGCCAATAAAATCTAAAAATAATGACGTTTCTAGTCTTTACCTAAATTTGTATACTTTCCATTTTCTCCAAGTTTTGATTCTCCTAGAAATTATCGTATCGCAGACTCAAAAATTTCCACACAAATGAAAAATATAATAAACACACCAGGGACAAATTTTTCACAACGTATCCCCACAGCATTAAGACCAAGAATGAGTCGAAGTAACATTTAATACTTAATTTTTGTGTAATTTTAAAGGTGCGTCAGCGATAACGCTCTCGCACATTTCGTAAGCCGGAAGTTAGAATGATTTGAATTTCTTTGAAGCACATTTAAACATCTACAAGGGCAATATATTAGGAATATTTAATAAATTTCACTTTTCAACTGCAGGTAATCTGAGGATCAAGACCAGGGGCGGGGGGCACAAAGTCAGACATACGACTACTAGGAATTATATATTAAATTGATGACTTATTCTTCTAAAATTCCTACATATTAATCGAAATTAATTAAATAATTGTTTCAGAAGATTGCGAAAATACCTTTTCACAGGGATTTGGGGGGCATCCCCGCCCCCATTAAATCCGCGCCTGATCAAGACAGACCAAGTACGTTTAAAAAGGGATTTAAAAAATTTTACAATCAAAAGTTGTTATTTCCAATGCAGAATCTGAATGTCCTAAAAGAGTTCCTACTTGTAAGTCCAAATTTGATTAATCGAATTTTAATTCGCGGATTATTTTAATTAAAATTTTAATTCGCGGTTTTTTGATTCACGTTTGTTTTACTGCAATATAAATTGATTTTCATTGATTATATCGTAATCAAAAGGCAAAATCTAATAAATCCTAAATAATACAATAAAATATTAATTGAAGTGATTTGCCAATCAAAATTTGATTAACCACATTCAGACTTAAAAAAAGGTATCACTGCTTCGATTTTGCTCTTCTGCACCCATCCAAGTGTGAGCCAATGCTTAAAATATCAAACCTGTTAATTGAAATACTCTAAAATATAATTATTACTCTACAATACCGAAATTTTGCTGCCAAAACTGCCAAGCAACCAGCAGCCAAAGCAACAGATTTAGTTTTCCGTGAAAATATAAAAATTTATGAGCTTAACTCATTTTTATCATATTGCAGATTTGAAAATGTGATAGTTATTGCCAGCAATGTGAGTCAAAGGTTAGGTCAAAAGTATAACTTTGGTTAATGTCGTATAAACAACTCTCATAGAGATGGGTGAGCATTGTTCGGATTCATGGCATATCATGCCAAACAATATTTATCATAAATACGATCAAAAATCGAACAAAATGTCATAAAATTCTGCACACTATAAATTTTCCGTGCAGATGTTCTTTTATTACAAAGGTAATTGAATTTCTACCCCTTGTTATTTGGTTTCTAGAATCTGTTTGTGCGTTAAATGATTATGATAAATTTGATAAATTACGTAAAAAGAAATAAAAAGCCGAAATATATTCGTAATTATATATCTATATTTAATGGATGAGCTAGAATAATCATTAATTAATATTTATATTTACACAGCATCAAGCATTTACTAAATTACTTTATTTGAATTTTACTATATCGGGTACCGAAATGATTAGATAATAAATTGTACAATATTTAATAAAATTGGGCCAAAGTATTTTGCAATGCTAATTAAAAAATAGTAAAAATAAAATAATTGCAAAAAGAGCAAAAAAAGGGCAAAAAGTGCGCAAAAATGAGCTTATAAAATCCCTGTAACCGCATGGGTTGCTACCCTCTTTATATTGTATTTTTAATTAGCATAACGTATTAGGGTATTTATTTTATTTGAAGTGAACTCACACGTTACTATATTACGTTATACTAAGGGGATGCATACGATTCTCAACTACCACTATAAATTTACTTTAATTGATGTCGTCAACTTTGCTAATGTGCTACCATTTATTTACATAAACTAACTGGTTAAAAGCTCAACTTGCAATAGCTCGAAAAGTGGCTGCTTTATGACTTGAGGTTGTGCAATTTTTGCGAAACTCGCGAAGATAATTATTTATTAGTTTGCCATTAAATTAGACTCGAAATAGATTAGTTGGAATTAATTGTAATTCGTTCAATTTTAATTGCAAATTTTGGTAGGCAAAATGCTTAAATCATCGGCTTATCTTTGTGGTAATTTGCATTCTTTTTGTTTGATTACAAGTCTGGAATCGTTTCCAAAGTCCGATTGAGAACACTAATGCGAGTCATTTATAAGCATTGAATGTGCACATAACCTCTATATATCAGAAAGCAATCGGGAAAATCGCTAGAGGGCTTTAAAACATTCTGATGATCGTTCGAGCGTGATTTACAACAAAAACTCAGCTTTCTTTGTTATCATCTTATAAAACTGCTCTAGTTGCTATCAATTTTAGATACCTAATTGGCTTTACTTATTTTTATTAGAGAAGTTTGTTTGTTTTTATATTTCCAATGATTTATTTTATGGATTCGTTAAAATATTGCTCGTAAAATTATAACAAAATCCAAAACGTTTCGAAAATATAAAGCCCACTTTACTTTTCCGATACATTAAAAAATGTAGCTATGGCTTTATTTACAATTTAATGTGTCAAAACATTAAATTTAAAAAGTTTAAAATCAAATAATTGTCAATAACTCTTCACCACTTGCCAAATAGTCTATTGTTAAATAGTAACCCCTTGGGTGTCTAAAGTTGTACTGATGAATTGCAACAACTTAAAAATGAATTGATTGCAGATCAAAAACGACAGATGGTCACCTGCTAATATAACTTGTATAAATACGGGGTAGCTTTAAATAGGTCCAATATCAACAAACCATTGAATTATAATAGGTGGCCATAAAATTTAGCGCTTAATTAGGGTTGGGGTGGTGCTATTGTCATTTCAACTATATTTGCAGACACATTACTGATGAAAATGTTAATCTTAAATTATCACCAAATTTAAATTGTCCTTTCGTATGTAATGTAATTAATATTGTGCCATACATGTCAACAATCATTTGAAAATTTTGAAATTCTCCCAATATCACTTCCCCATATTGTGCTGGACGTCCATTTCAGTTTAAATTATAGAAATAATAATTATAACAATCTATAATAATATTGTAGTGTATAGAAATAATATTTGTTCTATACTACAAAAATTATAAATATACAATATAGAAATAAATTTTTGGTTACACATTGGCAAAACCAATCAAAATTTGTACTGTATTGAGTAATTTTTTACTATATCAATACATAATTATGTGTATCTTATTGATTAGTAAATTTTTGAAATTCAAAATTTTACATTTTTAATTTTATGGGGTTAGTAAATTTCAGATCTAAAAGTCGGCCTCCGGGGCGGTTCCCTGGATTTATTCATTGCCACCGTCAACTATTAATATCAAGGTTACAGAATTATTACAAAATTAGATTAAAAGTTAATTATTTATATTAAAATTTATTTTAAAATGTTTCAGATATTAATGTAAAAACAATAAAGTAAAATGCCGGGTGATTGCCCTTACATCCAGTCATAGGGAAAAAACATGGAAAATTAAATTATTTTTTTAAATTCATGTTTTAATTATAACAGATAAAAATGATAAAAATATCAATTTAAAGAACATTTTTGCCAGTTATTTGGTTCTTTAATATTTGTTAAAAACAAAATTATTAGTCGCTTAATTTGAATTTCATTGCCATTGTTTTATTTTGAAAACCAATTACCAATGAGTTACTTTGACGGATTAAAATAAATTTCGTTAACAATGAACGTCAACAGCAGGAATTAAAAAAAAACTTCTCATGTTATTTCCCTATGGTCGGTCACCTAAATAATATGTCGCAGTCTTAAAATTTGTCGCTTTTATTTTTTCAACGCTACTTTTTATCTCCAATTTATGTTCGGTTTCGTCACTCATAGATAAGCTGCGGACAACTTATCGGCAGTATAAACCGGCGACAAAACAAATTTTGATTTTCTTCACTATATACTGCAAAATATGAGTGTAATTTTACCCGTGAAAATTACATACTTAATAGAGTAAATTTACCCTAAAACATACTGTAATTTCATGTTTTATCAAAAAAAAAAAAATGTAAAATTTCCATAAAGTACCCTTGAGATAAATTTAACTCTAAAATTGGTGGCAACTGGATTACCAACAGTTTTAGAGGCAAATTTACCTCCTGGTGTACTAAATACTTCTATTTTTGCGGTAATTTTACATAATTAAATTATAAAATTTAATGGGTAAAATTACACCCATTTTAGGGATATCTTAAAAATATACTTGGCAACATCAAATTGACATTCTTCATGTGACAAGTATCATGTGGTTATTTTATGTCAGTTCATCTTATCAATCTAATAACTTACCTACTACATTTTAATAGATAAAACTTGAAATTACAGTATTTTTAGGGTAAATTTATTCTATTAATTATTATGTAAATTTCACGGGTAAAATTACACTCATATTTTACAGTGTATAATTAAAATTTGTAAAATCAAAATTTGTTTTGTCGGCGGTTTATACTGCCGATAAGTTGTCCGCAATTTATCTATGAGTGAAAAAACTGGGAATTAATAAATAACATTTCAAAATTAAAATTTTCGAGAATTTGTAATTATCGAAATCAGAAGTATTCAATCTTGAAGTTTTATAATAAATTTTACAAAAATTTCAACAAATCCTGCTCGTAACTATGCGAAAAATTGCACCAATCCGATCGTTTTTTATTTTGAATGCTCTTTCAATAAAAAAATATGATTTTGAACCAAATTATTGAGTTCATCGTTTATTTTGGTTTTATCAAAAAGAAGTGATTTTTCGAGATGTATGTCCCCTTCGATTTTTTTGAAAAATTCCTCCAAAGGATTTCGATAAATATAAAGAGTTTTAAATCTCGTCTGATCGTGGGTAAGCATTTCTTTCAATTTTTGTTCTTAATTAGAAAATAGAAATTTTTCTAAATTTCCTAAAATCGCATGTAAATAGAACAATTTAAATTTTCGAATACAAGAAAAAAAAAAGAAATGTTGTATTAATTTTGGTATAACTTTATTCTTATAAAAAATATATAGTTAACCCAAGGTTAGCTCAAATTTACCTGCTCTGATTGGATAAACAGTGAGTTAACCCTGAATTAACTCATTTAATTCAGTTTCACTCGTTTAATATTTCTTCTCTTTTTCACCTGTTAGTAAACTACGATTTTCGGTAAAACTTTTTATAATCTGTTTTTTGAAACTTTTAGGGACTCAGAGATCCCGGTCTTCCTAGATTCATAATTTTAAATCTCTGTCGGTTTTTAGGAATATTTTTGCTAATAAAACGGTGATTAAATCGATAAAAAATCTATTTATCTGGAAAATAATCATGCCGAATATTCCATCTGCAATTTTTACGATAATTTGTCAGAATCAGAATCATGAAATGACATTGTGGAATACCGGGCTGAGCCCACACTTCCTTAAAATGACTGGCGAGAAACGCCTGGTTTGGCATCAGGTTGAGGAATTAGCACACAAACGTCCGACGGGGATCTGCCGACTTTAGATCCGATTAGAGCCGTATCAAGGACTCGGCAGATTGGCTCAGATGTGATGGGGTTACGTGAACCCCATCGCGAAGGTCGCTGACAATGCGAATCGTGGCGTGCGGAAAGCGGCAGAAGGTTAGAAATTGCCTAAGAGGATAGAAAATTTGCCGTAAAGCTTATCAACTGTCTTCAGAGGCGCGAGGCTGATAAGGGCGAGGCGAAGTCCAGTCTCTTGTCGAAGGAGAATCAGTCTCTCCGAGAAAAGGCTCTCACGCCGGGCATCCCGCTTCCTGGGCCTTTAGGGGGGGGGGGAGTTATAATCGACACCGATTAGAGCCGTTGTCGGTTTTTCCGTGCCCCCCCCTCTTTCGTCCTGGTGGAATACTTGATTCACGTACTCGAGTATTGGCTGCCGGAAGGAGAATTGAATTACCATTACCTGATCTTGGCTGTAATTGTTCCCCCCCCCCCCCCCGGGGGAGGGACGATTATTTGTCTCATTATTTTTTCTATTAAAATATTAAATTAAATTATCAAGGAGCAGTGCCATCTGTTGATAATCTTTAGAACTACCTACATCAGTTGTTTCTAAAATTATCACTCTCAACAAAAGTTATGCCAGCTTGATTAAATAAATTAACAGTTAAAACTTTTTAGCTGAAAATAAGGGAGGGGCAGAAGAAATTCAAACACAATTGCTCGGTTTCATAAAACTTTTAAGAAGCCGTTAAATTTAACTAACCAATAGGAAATATCTATCATTACTAACAAGCCAATAGAAATCGTTTGTTAATTTTAACGGCTCGTTAAAAGTTTTATGAAATCGACCAAATGTGTTTTTGCAGATTCCGGTTGACAAAATTTCCCTTAGCAAAATGGGTTAGGAAATTTTAACCTCCGTTGTTATGAGTACCCCATATAGATACTATTTTTGTTTATTTCGTCTGTTCCGTAATTTTTTTATTGAATTAATTAATCGATTACTTCAAAATAAGCTGCGATAAAAATATCTGAGTATGCCACGTGACCAAGATAACTATTTTTCGTGTTTTTAAACTATATTTTCTAATACATGTTCATAACACATTTTCTAATTGAAATCACCCGTCTAAACCGCCCTTAAGCATGGCGGCTAATTGTAAGTCGGGGGATACCCCGTACATGAGTACATCAGAAAATTTATTAGCAGATAGCCCAGATATGAACGTCAGCACGAAGTACTTCAGCTCTATAAAAGCGGAAATGAGTAATTGACTTATTAAAGATAGCAGTAATAAGTTTGCCAATGCAGAAGAATATTAATTCAAAAATATTGGAGAAATAAAATTGATTGCTGCACGCTATCCGCATCGCATCCAGCTCTTCACTGAACATTTACACGTAATCTTCACCAAAGTTTTGGTCTAAACCAAAATATTTTATTGTTCTTTTGTTAAATTTGAAAAATCAAAAAATGTTATTTGTCTATCCGCCGCGCCGGTTGTTTTAGAAATGAAGCTGTTGAATGTACGTTTGACTGGATAATTTTTCGATTCTGATTTTAATTCAAGTTGAAAGCATTTGACGAAAGTGAGGCGAAATAAATTTTGAGCCAAATGTTCTTCAGGAGATTCCAAATAAAAGCCAATTACAACTCTACTAATATTTTTACAAGCGATTAGCATGTAAGGGGGAATACTTGATGCAATTATTTTTATTGAATGTTATTTATTTTCCTGCAAGCATGCCAAAGAATTCCTTAAATGGATTATGCAATTATTATATTGAACAGGCATTACTTTAAAGCGGTCGTCGTTCGCTGTAAAACTATAAAGGCAAACAGTAAATTTTAGAAAAACACAAAAATTGAATTAGGAAATTGCACTTGTTTTAATGTTAGTTAAAGCAGTTAATTTGAGCATTTACAAATACACAATTAGTTAAACCGATAGATCTGCTGGAAGTGAAAAAGGTTAAAATCGTCTAAAACGAGTTAACATTTCTTATGACACTTGTACAGTGGAACATAGGTGTCGGCATTTACAAGATTAATCCTTATCGACATATTAACAAAAGAGGGTAAAATTAGGGGTGTCGTTAAATGTATTAGGATATTAAATTATCATGACAATGGCACAATCAGAGGGTTGTAGTGATAAATATACTACAAACATACGTCCCTTCTGGCCACAGGTTTTATACGCAATATGGTGACAAATTAGAGACGGGTTCGCTCATGAATAATTAAATAAATAGCTACAATTTTTGCTTCTTAAAATCACAACAAAAAATCATAAGTGAATGAATAATTGTTTCTATGTTTTCAGGATGCGCTCCAGGACACGCAATATTAGGAAAAACGAGAAGACCAAGAACGGCGTTCACGTCGCAACAGCTATTAGAACTCGAAAAACAATTTCGTCAAAATAAATATCTATCCAGACCGAAGCGATTTGAAGTTGCAACAAATTTAATGCTTACAGAAACGCAGGTAAGTTATCCATATTTTTATCAACAATTTATGTCGCCCGAGTTTTAATAAACTATTGCTTGAGTGTATACTCAAAACTACTTTCTTCGAGCTGAAAGTTATGGGAAAGCTAAGTAGAAATTCAAATAAACAGACAGAAGTCATATTTTAGGATTGTAATGACTAACTGCTGAAAATGTGACACAAATTTATCATGTCTGAGCGCTTTCCCGATCCTGTTGGTTTCTTTAAGTGGGCGGGACACAAGAATAATCGTTATTTCATACAAATTTGCTAATTTTAATTAAAAAGTGTTTTGTAATCGCTAATGAGGACATTTCTCTTGTTTAGGTAAAGATATGGTTTCAGAATAGAAGAATGAAATGGAAAAGAAGTAAAAAGGCACAACAGGAGGCCAAAATGTCCAAGGACGAAAGTGCTAGTGAGAAAAGACAATCTTTAAATCCTCCGTCTCCAAATACTAAGCCAACTTCGTCCACCATTCAAGATGACACTACAAGCCTCCCACCCAGCGTGGAAAACCAAAACGAGATCCGACGAATTCAAGAAAATGAAACTTTGTACCGACCTTACGTGGTGTAAATAATGTAGATACAATTTTTAAAAATATTTTACGTGAGTTTCCAAAATAAAACTACATGTCATTTTGCAGTATTATATTTTTATATTAAAAGACGTTAATTAAAATAATTACTGATAATTATATTTATCAGGTGGTTTACCTAATGTAATCTCAAATTTTGTGATTTTGTAAAGTAAAATAATATTTAATGAAAAGATCTTTGTAAATATGACATTCTTCGATTGAAAAACAAATGTTTGAATGTTTTGTAAAATATACAACTATTTAGTTTAAACGACAAAATTTTGTTTCTACCTCAATGTGTCATTGTGAGACAATTGTAAATATTTAAAAGTTCCTATATTCTGTAAAAATGTACAGTGTATTAATAACTAAAATAAATATTAATAATTTTATTGGTTTTTTATTTTAAATCAGTGGAATTTGCATTTAATTTCAATTTGTCTAATATAACAATTTAATTCGAATAACGAAAATCTCCAATAAGCAAATAATTTAAATTTGTTCAATGGTGCTAATCACTGTTTAATTTAGCAAGTAGGTAGGTATTACAGTAAACAACGATTTATTTATGCAGCAAGGATTTATTCAGTGGGCCTAATTCATTTTAAATTTTAATTTTCAGTTATCAAAATTTTCATTTCTTATTCACAATTAATTTATTTACATAGAATTTAAAAATCCCAAAATTGCTGGTAAAAAAAGGCTCAAATGGTTAGTACCAATCTTCATGTTGTATTTTAACCTAAGCTTAGATTTTGTTACCCAAGTCATCGAATTTTGAAGATTTTTCTAAATAGAAATAAAGAAATCTAAAAATAAATTATTTTTAAATTGTAGGTACTACATTTTGTTATTGGAAAATCGTAGTGCGGTTCAAACAGTTATCGATAGATGGTGTTACTAAATATTAAGACCCCCCCCCTCCTCTACAAACGCAAAAATCCAATTCAGTAATTTAAAAATCTAATCTAGTTTAAAATCTGTTATTTAAATCCGAATTCGAACAACGACGAAGAAGAAGAAGATAGACCCCCCTCTACCTCACGTGAGATTTGTCCTATAATTTTTAATTATTAAAGTTATTAAGGCAGAATCCTCACCACAGTTTACCTCACCTCTTTTCTTAATAGCTCTAAAAGCTGACGTTAGATTTTTTTGTCCCCCCCCCGTTTTAAATGAGATTTGCTGAGATTTCGACGGACCCCTCTCAATCATTTTGAGCTCACGTAATTAATGGATGTTCCCTAATTGAGTAAGTCTGCATCTGATAAATTTCCTGATTAACTCAAAAACAACTTAAGGGGAGGTTACCGTTCATGTCGATGAAAAATTCGATTTTTTTACATAACTTACATTGTTAAAGTGTTTAGAACACGTGGGTAAAAGGATATTTTCATATTTAAAGTATTTTAGAATTTACAGCCTGTTGAGCAGAATCGTCCGTCGGAGCCGGATGGAAACCAGGAAGCGAAGATTTTCCTGGAAACAGCATTTTCAACTTTTTTTTCTTTTACATAATTTACATCTTTAAAGTGTTTAGCACACGTGGGTTAAAGGATATTTTCATATCTAATTTTTTTTCGAATTTACAGCCTGTAAAGCGGAACCGTCCACTGGTTGAACAACAGGTAGCTCAGATTTACATGAATCTTTTCCCAATTTCAGCAATTAATGCTGAAATTCAATTTGTGGAACCATCAGGAGACGATTATTGTCTAAAACTGATTTAGAACTATTTTTTTCGTTCGTTGAAGCAAAACGAAAAAGGAAAAGAATTGAACTTTTTTTCAAATGGTTGCTATTTCGTTATCTTAGATCAGGATTTCTTCAGCATAGACTAATAAAAATTAAGGTAACGTTAAAACTGGTATAAAAACTCAAACTTAAAATATAAATACTAATCTTCGAAAATGTTATCTATACAAATAAAATGTTTCATATTAAATTCAATCTTGAAATATATATTCCAATGACTCCTGATGCTTACCTTTGCTTAAACTGCTTATTACTCCAGACCAATTGCTCATAAACTCTCCATGGATATGTCTAATTATGTTGGAAACGAAGATATACGATGCGTATCTTCTCCTTCTTAGCCTTTTTCCTCTCACTACTGGACAAAAGCCTCTCCCATTGTTCCGGATATAGCATTACCCCACGGTTGCTTAATAAGCCTGTTAGCCTGTTTTTAATGGTTGATGGTGGCAATCATCAACCCAGGGGAACCGCCGGTTTAAAGTGCCCTCCGAAGCACCGAAACGATCATCTGAAAGTTTTTCGACTCTTCACCGGATGTGAACTGGGAACCTTAGAGTCAGCAGTAACCCGCGAACTAACTTAATAAAATTCTGGAATTTCTTTCAACCGTGGTAGAACTAATTTTTTCTTCATTTAACATTCCTTTTCAGCATCATACTGACGGCTACCGCTGTCTTCCATCAAGTGGCTATCATCATCACCTAGTTTAGCCTGCAGGTCAATGCAGTTGCCCGGGGTATGGCACGTGGAGCCATAGGTGATAATTGGGTATCCTACGAGGACCAGTTACCGAAGACCATCTCCCGTCATCAACGTTCGATGTGACCGGCTTGGTAAAAGGTTGTACCTCTGCAGCATAGCCCCTATACCCCTTATTTGAATAACAACTGAATAATCATCCCTACAGATTTGGCTTGTAAAGAATTTTCACAAATCCTAGGTCCTGATTGGTCAAAGATCTTAACGCTTTGCTGTTTTTGGATCTACATCAGCCTTTGCAGGTGGTGCAATTTTGTGGCATAGATTTTTCTTTCTAAATTTACTTCTTCCTTGAGAAATTATGTAATCCATTCTTTCACGTCGGGGGGGAGGGACAAGAAAGCAAGATTAAATCTTCATTATTACAAAAAAAACAGTATTGTTCTCGATTACTCAATTCAGCCCTACACTTCCTTCGGAAGGCCTGTGCTGTTAAAATTTTTTGGATCGAGATTTATTGCACATATAGCCCAGATGGAACTTACAGCAACTCTGGAAAACTATGTCAAGAAATGCTTTATTTGTACCCTTCAAAAAAATTTTAATTATTTTTAAATATGTTTAAAATTAAATACTTAATTCCAGTTGCCAACCGTAATTTTTCTCTGTATTATAAGTAAGTATCCTGTTGTCATTTCAACTTTATCATTTACTTTCGACAGATTGCAAAAATGGAAACTCTCTTAGAGCAGCAGAGAAACTTTCACGAGGAAAGAGAACGTGTTATTAATGCGATGGTGCAAGTCACCGTACAAAAGAAAACAACCAGTCGGGAAATTATTAATTCGGATCATAAACAAAAGAATTTGTTAGATAGATACTTCAAAAGCACCAATCGATTAATCGAGCTGTATGAAGATAAAGATGGCTTCAAGAAAAATGAGTTACAGGAATTGGAAGAATCAAAGGAGTTCGACAATGTTGACAAATTTTACAGGTATACTTTTGAGAAATTTTATAATAAATTGGGACAGTTGAAAAGTTTTCATAAAACTCATCCTAATGGGATAAGTATGCCCTTGTCGGTGGAGTTTAATAAAATTTTGGATATGGAAGAAAATGCGACCGAAAATCTTGTTGAGTTTTCCGACGAAGAAGGTTATGGTAAATTCTTAGATTTACACGAATGTTACGCTTTGTATATTAATTTAAGAGGAATCGAAAAAATCGACTACATAACCTATTTAACCAGTTTTCATAATCTGCATACGATACCAAAAGAACGAAAGTCTGCGCCGTATCGAAAATATATCGATAATCTTCTTCAGTATTTAACTGGATTTCTGGAACGCACCAAACCGTTGTTTGATTTAGGAAGCGAGTTGAATAGAGCAGAGGAATACGTACTGGAAGAGTGGGATGGTGGAAAGGTAAAAGGCTGGCCAAAGGATATCAATTCAGTTTTAACAAATTCTGGAGCACCTTTAAATTTAACGCCGTACAACAGACGGGAAGAATTGGAAAAGCTAGGGTTGGACCGATTAAAATCTGCGTTGTTAGCTTTAGGTCTGAAATGTGGTGGTACGTTGGAGGAAAGGGCCAAAAGGTTGTGGGCAACGAAAACGGCAGCATCGCTTGACCCCTCTTGGGTTGCCAAAACTAAGCGAGGTAATTTGGAAAAATATAAACTGGAAATGGCGTGCATAGAAGCAAAAATCTATAAATTAACGGAATTAGTCTGTGCCCAACGAGATGCTACTAAAGAAAATGTGCAACGGAGACAGGCCAGAGCCAACTGCGAAATGGACGACAGCGAAGACGACGATGCTGAAGAAGACGTCTTGGATTCCGATGCAGATGATGATGTGCCGTATAATCCAAAGAATATACCGTTGGATTGGGATGGCAAACCAATTCCGTATTGGTTGTACAAATTGCACGGATTGAATTTGAGTTATCCGTGCGAGATATGTGGAAACTTTGTATACAAAGGTCCTAAAGCTTTTGAAAAGCATTTTGCGGAATGGAGACATGCACAGGGGATGCGATTTCTTGGGGTACCAAATACCGCGCATTTTGCCAATGTGACCAAAATAGAAGATGTTTTAGCGCTGTGGGCAAAATTAAAAATGAAAATAAAACTGGAAGCATGGCAACCAGAGGATGAAGATTTTGAGGATTCCAACGGAAATGTGATCAATAAGAAATTATACGTTGATCTGCAACGACAAGGATTGTTGTAGTGAATCTTAACCGCACTTTTTTTAATTGAAATAAAATTTTAATATAAAAATACTTTTTATGATTGCAATAAGTATATTATTTTCAATTTTAATATATCAAAATTGTATCAAATATAAGTTTTCTTGAATTTTTAACTATTTAGTCGATTGCAATTTACATAACGTTCATAATGGAAACAAAACGAGCTTAAATGTAAGTTAGTTTGTTTCTCTTCTATCGAATTGTATGTATTACAAGTCCATATCGCTCTTGATGCAATTTGCTAAAAGGTTTTGTCTAAAGTGGAGTTCTCGCTTAACTTAACAACTGATTCGCTATCATGTTTTTATGTATGAGGTATAGTCGACGAAAAATTTTTGAGTTTTTACACTTTGATTTTGGATGTTGTCTTTTAACGACATGACGCGATTAGGCACTGCAATTAAAAGTTACATCCTTACGTTTCATTTTTCCAATTTGCATTACAGGATAAAAATTTAATCACCTATAAACGCAGTCTGGAAAAATCCAAAAATAATAAAATAATTTTTTTTTAATTATAAATTTATCAAAATAAAATTTTGAATTTTGAAATGCAACAGTTTTTTTGGATGCAATACTGAAACTTTTTCGTAAACACGAACTCCAATCCTTAAATTAAATGAATTTTTAGACGAAAACTTTTTAATCTTACTGTACCGAGAAACAAGCTCACTAAAGCAATAAATTATGAGTTTCTCGACCAAAATTACGAAGATTGGGACCAATCTAAAACTTTTCAACCAATCAGTAGACGGCATTACTCCTTCCACGAAAAACACGATCAGATCACCCTCTCGGCTCAATTGTTTTACTTTTGCTTTATTTACTTGCCGGCGGTGACGCCAAGGGTTTTCTATTTCTCATAGATAATCTTGGAAAAGTTGATCAACTTTGTCTTAAAAATTAGTTGTATCGTTCAATTTACATGATGAGAAACGTAAAATTTAAACAATGTGTGTAAATTAAAAATGAATATTTTAAAAAAGGAAAATAAAATAATTTTCGATTAATAAAAATCCTCGTTTTAACGTTTACTTTACTAAACAGTTTGCAACTGAAATTCAAACTGGAAACTTCGCGGCTTTGACTGAAAAGTGGCGCTAATTTAACCACTTAACCGTAGTCAACATTGCTTAACTTTGGTATGCTATAATTGGAAAGAGCTTTCCGCCCGATTAATCCAGTTTGGAATATTTAGCAAACTTACAATGTCCAATACTAGAGCAAAAATATATAATTGATAATAAATTAAAAAACCTAATGAAATGAGAAGATTAAATAAGTTAAAAAATTATTTTAACGATAAATTTCGAAATACCTACAGTATCATCGAAATTAAGGCAAGTTAACATTTTCCTAATTCGATAAAATCAATTGAAGCCCGAAGATGTTTCGAAAACAGGAAGTGTCCGGAGCGGATCTTGATTGGTAATTGTTTCCCCGCAGCTTGAAGGGACCAATCAAGGAGCGAGAGTAGTGGCGCGGAAAACGGCACTCTAGTTCTACTTCTGTAGAATAACAATGGCATCGCTTACCAAGTTGCATTCAAGCTCAAATTTAGGAATATAACTTCTCAAGTAAAACGATCTTTTCATCTTTTCGATATTGAATATTAAATAAATTGCCGAAAAAGCATTGGCAATTTAAATTTTTAAATTTTGTTTTTCGGTTTCAGGAATTATGAAAAATATCAAATTATAATTATGCTGTTTTGTTAAATATTTCAGCAATTAAGTTTAAAATTTCGGTTTTAGCAATTATTATAATTGGAATTATTCAAGCTTTATTTAATTAATTACAAGTTTGTATTATTAAGAAACTGCATTGAAAAGATAGACGATTACAATAACCGGCATGTTATGTAAAACTGTGTGTTCTTCATGCTGAGTAATTTACATTTATTGACTATAAAGATTCCAGCGACATCTCTAAAAGAGCGTCTGAAATAGCTTCAATTTTGAGTTTACCAGTTCTGTAAACAAAATTGAAAAAATCGTAAAACAAGTTTAAAATTTACGGAAACAATTCCTGCCTCTATCCTGTAACTTTACTATTTACAATGGTTTAATTAAACAACTAGCATAGTAATTAGATAGTTTAGCATTTGTACAACAAAATTAGTACATAGGCAAATTAAAAAACAATAAATTTTGAAACAAAAAGTGAAAACGTATTATTTAAATTTTCAAGTTCTTCGTACTGTTGAATTTCCAAAATTCCAGCTGCATCCAAAATTCGCGAGAAAATTATAAAATTATAGAGCTTTTAAAAGTTCAGGTTAAAAGTAATTCCTGAAAGGAAATATTGATATCCGATATTTTCACTTACATTCCTAAACGTCTGGGACATTTCCGTTATTGACAAGAATTATTTCAGTATAACAAAGGGGTAAGCGACCCCCGCGGCGATCTAAATCAATAAAATATTCCCAAATTTCAGAATGGCATGAATTAAACATAAATAATAATTGCAAAAAATCTAGAATTTTCAAAAAAGGTTGGGTTAAGAGGTTAAATAAGTTTTAAAGCAATTTATTTTCAGATCATTCCCGAAAACCGACCCCAATTAAATATTTAATTTTTTAAATTATTTTTCCAATATTTAAACTCAAATTTTAAGATTTTTTTAGCAGTTATATAACGTGCCCTCCGAAGCACGGAGACGATCATAAGAAAGTTAGACTTTATCCGGATTCCAAACCAAAGATCAAGTACAGAAATCTTTGGTCTCTTTGTTCTTCCCCCCCCCCCCATAGGGTCGTCGCCGATTACAATCCTGAATTTAGAAACGAACAAGAAGAAAGAAAATATAGAAATACAGCAGTAAAACTCCAATTTGTCAACTGAAATACGGGGGTATCTAAATTTTTGTGATTCTGATTATTTCAACGTTTAGGAACAAAAAATAATGAGGGGGTAAATATCTCAAAAAATTTTAAACACAGCATTCGAAATTTTATTGTTTTTCAAGAAATTCCAGAAGTTTGCTAGAAATTTCAAGATATTTTAAAAATTCTAAGGATTTTCGAAGATTTCCAAACAAGTGCAATTTTAAAGAATTTTAATGATTTCCAATGAATTTCAGAGATTTCCAAGAAATTTCAGAAATTTTCAAGGATTTCCCATGATTTCTAAAGGAATTCCAAACAAGTGTAAACAAAATTTTCCAGATAATCACACCGTACCGAAAAAAATAGTGGACAAAAAATACATCATTTTAGCCTCGATGATCAAAATTCATCATTTTGATGAAAAATTCGTTGTATTCATGAAAAAATTCATTGAATTGATGAATTTGTTCATGAATATCATTGATTTTGCTTATCGGCGCAAAAATAATAAATCATTTTTTGCAATAGCGGGGGTAAAGTACTCACTTTAGACCCTGATTGGCGGGTGTAAAGTGGTACTTTTTTGCCCTAGGGCAAAAAAGAAGTTACTGCCGGGTAAAAAAGAAGTTACTGCCGGGCAAAAAAGAAGTCACCAGATTTTATTATCAATTTAATTCTCATTTTTTTGTAACATTTATATTTATGTTAACTTGACTGTAATTTGTGATTCCAATATTAGTGCAACCTACAGTGAAATAAATTGGTAAATAAATAAAAAGCACTTACTTTAGCTACAAAAAAATTCTCACGAGGCGCCCTTTTAAAAATTTTACCACGTGGTCACAGATTACGACGCGCGATTTTTTCGGAACATATCCTGCGTTTTTCCGCTTCATAAAAGCGGATAACTTGTGGAAATTGCCGATGTCAATCTTATTTTCCAATTTGGTGACCGCCTTGATCATAGAATACTGCGACCACATGGTCAACGACTTCAACGTTTTAGCCTTTTGACACGTCTTATTCCTTCAAAGGCACAAATGTAACTGAACCATTCTAGTACCTTTTAGTGAAAAAATTTTTAGTGAAAAAATTCTAGTTGGCAATAATAATATAACCAATTATGCTTCATTTACTTTGGTACTATCAACCACGTGCTTTATTGAACAAATTTTAATTAAAATTTCGTAATTATTGTCGAAGTAAGTACTTTACCTCCCGCAATTGCAAAAAACAGTATATGCACCTCGGGAATAAAGTGAATTTTTTGGCCTGAGGGTAATTTTTGCCCTCGGCTACGCCTCGTGCAAACAAACCTTTACCCTCAGGCCAAAAAAGGATCACTTTATTCCCTTGGTGCATAATGTACTATTTTCCCTTCGGGTATGTATAAAAACACTGACAATAAAAATTCAGGGGCCGGTCAACTGGACGACCTGTAAACCCAGATCCGGATTAAGGAGCCCCTTGACCTTGCATGTTTTAGCAAAATGCGCCGGAGGAAAACTTTTAATGTGATTTAAATTTTGTAGCTTCAATTGCTTCAATCTGCAGCCCACTTAATTCGGTTGTTTATACCTGTAAACTGTGGTACGTACGGCAAGAACGTAGGGAAAATCATCCCCCCTGTGTTTCTAGATCCGTGATTTTCGAGTTCAATTATATTCTTCAGGAATGTTTTACCCAAGTGCGTGAGCCCAAAGACTCCTGTTTTTCTAGATCCGTGAGTTTCGCCTAACCCAAGTTTTACTACTGCATGAAAGCGACGTTTCCTTTTCACCACCGGTGTCGCTGCGTTGACCGTCGCGTCGCCGAGTTGAACTTCATACAGTTTCTGCATTTTTGTTTTCGGTGTTTTTGACTTTCGGAGTTTTGGTTATTGGCATTTTGACGTGGAATTGCGAAAATAGTACTTAACTATAATAATGATTTTCGAAATATTGTTTAAATAAAACTCTTGTTCAAAAGGTCTATTTTTCGCCCAGTTTTGTTGTGGGCTTCTTCAGGACCATTCAAATGGCGAAATGTGGTTCTTTTGAACAAGCTTTTCATATAAAAATCCTATTGTCCAATAATAACCCAAAAATTAAATCAAATTAATATTAAAATAAAAAATACAGAAATGTCTTTTAGTGTTGTCGTTGTTACTAAGTATAGAAAAAAAGAAAATGCTGTTGATAATAAAAAATTGTCGAATTTTTTTATAAAAATCCAATACATTAATTGCCTGTAAAATTAAAACTCTGAAAATATTACAGTTTTTCCACACATTTCTTTATAAAATAATTTATTTTTGAATATAAAACTTTCAAATTGCCGTCGGCGTCGCCGTCGTGTCGGTCACAGCGTTAAGACTGTATTATTGTAGCTCATAATATTGTAAATTATAAATTCGTAAACAAATAAATTTAAATGTCAAGTTATATGATTTACCCACCTTGTTATCTTGTTAAGGATGTTGTGGCGCCTTATCGGCTACCTAATTTTTGGTAGCAATCAGAAAATTTTGGAATTCCTTAAATATTTCCCAAAAGCTTAGACTCCCTTAACAACCTATTACTCAGTAGCAATCTGAAACCCCTGAAATGTGATTGATTTATTGCGTTAAACCAAGACCATTACATAACCATAGAACTGATAATACTGCAATTAAATAAATAAATAAACCAAATATCAAAAAAAAATTAGCTCTCGACTTTTTCAAATGCCTGCATGATTTACCTTTCACTTGACGAATTTCCGTAGTTACAATAATAGACAGTTTAGTTAACATAACAGGTCATGGTTAAAATTAACAGTGAGAGGTTAATAAGTGGCGCCAATGAAAATTTTACACCCCTAAAATTAACGCATCTGGTCGGTGTAACGTAACGCACAATCTTAATCATCCGTATCCCCTATCAGTTGTCGCTTCCTTTATGGGATCATGTAAAATAATTTTAATAACCAGGAACCCTCAATTATATTTTATCTCATCTTTCTGCTTCGGTGTTAAACTTCAAAGATTTAAGACCAATAAAATTCCAAAAAAACTTTTTTCCAATGTCAATTGATGACCCAATATTTGAATTGGCAAATTTTACTGGGCCATAAGTTATTATTTTGTAAACCGCAATCAATTAAAAAGTTAAAAACTGTTTAAAATCGCATAAATCTTAAATAATGGCACATTTAATTTGAAACATATTTTGTCAAAAAGATATCTGAACGTCAAAATAAATTGGGGTAATAAAATATTTTATTTATATTATGTTTGACAAAATATATATTTGCTGCTTTGATGAGATACCTACACATTGCAATTGCCTTTAATTGTCGCATTTGCTTTAAAAAGTATATCGGAGTCACCAATTTTGCGTTTGATGTATAAAAGCGTCGCGTCAATATGAAAATTATAATTTGGATAGTGATGGGGGCTTTTATACTAATTTAATAATTTACAATATTGTTAGCACATGGAGCCATACCGTAATAATTAGGTAAGGTAGTGAGAATCTAACCAAGCTAATAAAATATCTCTTCATCAAATAAGTACCACGTAAGCGTAAGTATCTCTCGGCAATAATAAAAAATATATAAAACTACAAATTTATTTTTAACATATGTTGGCAACTAAATATATCTTAATTCCTACTCTCTGCCAAGACCTAATTCACGCCCCCAAAAAGATTTCATTGGCTCGTCTTAAGTAAAACTATTTAAAACGTTAACGCTCTTAATGATTGAGCTTAAGGTTTAATTTGTATATCATTCCAGTGAAAATTTAGAATTAAAAAGCTTTTAAGAATGGCTGAAAATTGCTGAAATAAACAAAGTACTTTCAAGATGAGCCAAATGCTCAATTAGAGAGTTCGAGTGCCAAAAGATTAACAAGTTAACTAGGTAGTGTCATTAAATACGCATTAGTGTAAACAACCTTTGTGATTTTATTTTAATATAATTTTTTAACATGTCGAACACGGTTGACAAATCCAATTTAATCGAAAACGATTCCAATAAAAGACAATCCAAAGATAAGCCAAAAAGTTTTTCCATCGAGTCTATTTTGTCGAGTTCAAATAGCAGCAACAAAAGTTTGTGCCCAAGTTGGAATATTAGTGATTCTGAACAAAATAAAAATGAACTTAATGAACGAATTGATTTGTCTAGTGGTGTAGTTGATTCAACTAGTTCGGATAATAATGAAGTTGAGTTTGTGTATGAGGAACAAAATTTCGATAGACAGCAAAGACTTGTTTCAGACTATTACGACAAGTATTCAGAATCTTCAGGTAATTATTTTAAAAATTAATTGTTTAACAAGTAATATAATTTATTTTTGTTACAAGAACCAATCAAATTAAACCATCGGTGAGGTCTCTCTCTAATGCTTTAATTTGATTGGTCGATCTTTGCAAGCTCTTAAAATACAAATCAATAATCTTAGTCGATGGTAAACTATATAATTTTATTTCTAAGCAATTCTAAAATAGAGAATTTCGAAAATTTTAAAAAATTTTGAAAAATAATTGCAAAATCTCTGAAAATTTTTTTATTTTTATATGTAATATGGAATGCAATAATTAATTAAATAATTTCTAAAATATTTATAAACCACCATCACAATTACAGCACGAAAATTTTGATAAGGAAATGATTCGAAAAATGTAAACTCTTTTTTGCTTTTATATTTTGAATTGGAGAAATTTAAATAATCCAAAAATGCAAGTTTCAAAAAATTCAAGTCCAAATTGGAGATTTTCTATCTGGTCTGCTAGGATTTTATGAAAATAAGTAATAATATGAGTTTGATTATTCATAACTTGCAAAAATTAGTTATCATTTATTTATATTTTAATAAGAACAAATTAAACAGCATATAGATTTTAAATCCGAATTTTGGAAAAAATGTAAGTTTTAGAATTCATTTTCAAAACTTTTCATTTTCAGAACAAAATAGAGAAGGGAAGCTAATAAGAATTGTATGTTATTTAAGCACAGATATACATACATATTAAACTGTATTTCTAGAATTTTCCAAATAGATTTTCCAGAAAATATACAATTCTTAAAATATCTGCACGTACAATTTTAATTTTCATCTTGAAAATGTTTTAATAGATGGGAACATTAAACTTCCTGTTAAAATGTTAATTTAAACAAAAAATAATCATCTACCACAAATTCATTCCCCATCCAAAATCCAAAATCTTCTCTATATCCCAACCAATATAAATCCACAGTATTCGTTTTTTCTTCAAAATTATCAAATTATACTCAAAATTAACTAATTTACTTTCAAAATCATAAAATATTCTTAATCAAAATGCAGATCAATTAAAAATCAGACCTCTAGTCCATCGCCATGTTTTGGCGAAAAGCCTAATTTTCAGCGCTAGCTGGCGCCAAGTCAATCAAATCGCGAAAATTATAAAATTAATGTAAATAACATTTTTCTCATAATAAATTACAAATTCAAAACTTTGTTTAATATGTTAATATTTGACGAAATTAATTAATTATTTCAACAGTAAAATACGAGTAAAACAGTAATATCATTAATTTATTTACAAATTCAATAAACAATTTACAAAATTATACCAAATCATGAGTCATTCAACATTATTGCAATATCCTTCCTGATATTCCTGGTTTATGACTTCTTTTCACATCCTACCATCTTGTTTATTTCCATCTTTTGGATTTCTATAAAATCATCTTTGTATTGGGAGTCCACATCACAGGAATCAATTTGATTGTCCTTTTAAATTTCATTCATAATTTCAAATTTTTCCTAATTCCATAATCTTGATCAACCATTTCATTATCTTGGTAAAGCAAATCCTCGATTTCCATCCCCCTAAACATTGAATTTTCCATCTCTCCTATTCTTTTAATTTGTTTTCGACCAATTCCATAATATGTCCTATAGAGTCCAGATTTCAATTTATCATAAGCCAATTTTAATTTCCAAACATCCAATGTTTGCTTTTATAATCTTTCACGATTTTGAATTTTCTTTAAATTTTAAAATTTTGTTATTTGCTTCTTTTTTGGTTCTTCCTATTAAATTTTTCAATTTTCAAATTAATTTTTAAATTTCTTATTGGTATCATGTTTTTGATTTTCTATTGGTTTCGTGGCACTAAATAATTTAATTTTGCAGTTTCTTTTTCTAAATTTTTCATCCATTATTTCATTTTCAGGTGGTAACCGAATCTTACAGTTTTTTTTATTTTCTTTTATTTGTTCTATCCTATGATAATTTTCATTCCAGTTTTTTACATTTATTTCCCAACTTTAGAAAGAATATCTTATATTTTTTGTATATTTCATCCCGATATTCTTGAGATTTTCCATTATTTCTATTAAATGGTTTTCTTCATTTTCCTTCTTTTGTTGATCGTCTATTGTTTTCATCTTCATTAATTTGATTATTTCCTCTATTTAATTTATGTTATTTCGGGATTCATCTATTTTTTCATTTATTTCTTGACTGATTGTGTCTAAGTTTTTCATTTATTTCTTTAATTGTTTACTCATTATTTCACTTTTATTTCTCCGATCCTTATTACTTATCTTTAATTTTTTATCAAATTTTGCAATCAATTTATGAACACGTCATCTTTTTTTCTCGTTGTTCAATTTTTTCATGATAAAATCGGAAGCTGCAAAATCCATAATCTGGCCTTACGTTACTGTAAATTGAACTGTATTATTCAATTCAAAGTTTTCCAAATGTAGTTCTCGGAACGATCAAATTCTCTAAATTATTTTTCAAAAGTTAAATTTCGTTTTTATTCAAATTTGCAAGACGGAAAAATTTAATTTATTTGATGCGGATATCCAGGTGTCTCTTTATCTAATAATTTTGTATTAGCTCTAATAACTACAATCCATTAATTCTTATAATAATAAGCCGTCTCGGGGACGGCCCCATGGAATTCTCTTTGTCCCCCCCTTCTTCAGAAGGGGATCCCCAATATTGCAGGCAATTAGCAAAATCAGTGCATAGCTGGCAAAATCGTAGAAGAACTGAGATGAACTTGTGGACTTTTCCACAAATTAATACGAATACGGTCAGAAATTCTTATTCCACCCGGGATCGAACCCGGGTTAGCAGTCGACGCACTTACCGTCAAGCCGTAACATAACACTGTAGGAAATAAAGAAGTCATTAGAATTTATTTTAAAAGAAAAGTGGAAACGCAAAAAAAGAGTCAACAGTTGGCAAGATGCGGACTGCTCACACCCGAAAATTTTGTCTAAAGCTGTCTGGTAAACTCTGTAATAATTTCGAACATTACTTGATGTCCTCTGATTCAGCAGAGGGACAAGGCGTTTAGCCATTTAATCTGTGATTGAATTCAAGGATTTCAAGGAATTCAAGGATTCCATTTAAGAAACCGACATATCAATTCATATATTATATCTTCTTCTTTGCCAAAGCCAAGATGACTCACCAGAGCTCTAATTTTGGAGTGATTTCCCGTTGCCTTGCCTCATAACCCACTGATCAATATTGGGTTTAAAATCATCCGTCAGCTTCAGATCAGTTCCCGTTGATGGGCATTAACGAGCCAAAAATAAGTTTTCCAATTTCCCAGTAAGCACTTTTCACGAAAACCCCTTTTCGTGGGTAACTAGTAAATTTCGATTGAATGGCGCATTGATTTAATTTAATTTTATAGGTTGAAGAAATTCAAACAAAAACTTTTCAAACCAAATTCGAAATTACATGAGTTACATTAAGCTGCCCAACTAATTAGAGACGTGATTATTCAGACTCATTAGTGTCAACAGGCACTTAATTTTAAGTAAATTTTTCATGTGTTTTTTTTGATAATTATAGTGGATTCTAAAATTGAAATCGTAATTGCTAATTCAAATTATTTTTAAAACTTCAAAGCTTTCCCGATTGTTTGATACAAAATGCCATTATAAACAAGCCAAATAAATGTAAATAGCTCGTTTAACTTTTCTAATGTGCAGAGAACATTTGACAATTAAATGTCTTAATAATATGCAATTTTATAATAAATTACTTTAGGTAATTAATTTATATTTTATGGAATCGCAAGCCTTGAAAATATATTATGAATCAAACAATTAACAAAAAATATGTTAGCATTATTCTTCTTGCGTAGTGTAATTCCGAGTTCCTTCTTAAAATTGGTATATTAAATCACGGCATTAAAACCTCTTGTTGAACTATTTAAAACTTAAATTCTTTTATCTAAAGGAGTTGTAGGTAGTAAATTATTTCTTGAAAGATTTCCTACCGACTAATTGCCGCTACATGACACTACTGTCTAAACACGCGCTCGTATATTACCACTCAAAATAAATGAGCTTATTTAAAAATAAAGACTTGAAAAATTTATCAAATTGTAGGTGATTGTGTTAAATAACTAAATCAGTGCAGAGCCAGGGCTTATTTCAGTGAAAACTCAGAGCTGCAATATTAATAATGAAAATGGACCAGCATCGGTAAAAACAAGTTACACCAAGTAAAGCTCTTGAAAACTTAGATTTTTAAGGTCAAGCGAAGTTTTTTTTTTGGTCAATTTGTGCCTCTAAAAATTAAGTTTTGTAGGTGCAATATTTTTGCAATTTTTCGATTTTCTAATGTTTTATTTGTTAAAATTATATCAGAAAAGGTTCGAGTCCTGGAGCTTCAGTACTTTTAATGATACAGATATTTTTAAAAGATCACGTATTGACTGCATTAGGGTTTTTATTTCTCTTTTGAAATTGTAATAACATGAAAATGACGGATCTCGACAAGAGTGATCGTAGTTTACGACTTAAAGTTAAAAAAAAAAAAAAAAAACATGCGCCTGCATATATTTACCTCGAACACACGTACCGTCAATAGAATGTGATTTTAACGCAAGCTTTGTTGCAAATGTTAAAAATACTACTAAAAAGTTGATTTTCAAAATTAAATTGAGAAGTAACCGGTAGACCTAAATAATTTTTCTTCGTCTCATCGAAAAGCTCAGAATATGCTGTTTTAGAATATTTATAATTTTAATATTCTACTTTGAATATAAAAAATCGTAGTTAACCAAAAACTTGGTTTGATTAACTTTCCTGTGAATTAAAATTTTCACATGAAAGTCTGTATTTCACTCATTCTACTAACAGTACCTTTGTTTGACGTAAATAGGTGTAGCAGTTGTTTTATTGGGTGAAGACGGCCTGAGTTGTCTTCTAGGAGTGCAACAGTGAACATCATAATTATTATAAATGTATTTAAAATAGATTTCGCAAATTATATCTGAATTAAATTTAAAATCAAAGATCCCATCTTTCTAGAATCTAGATGAATAAACAATATAATATTTTATATTAGAACTAGTGATTAAGCCCGATATTCTAATATCTTTTAATCTAAATCTCGGTAATCCAATCACGACCGGCGCTAATGTGTGGTTAGTCCCCATATAAAAATCAAATATTTTGATAATACATCCGGGATTCAAAACAACTTTTTACGTTAAAATCATCGCATCGCAGACAAAATTCTAACGTTAAAAATTAAAAATTGTTCAAAAAAATAAATTATTATTATAACCTGATATTCCCAGAAAGCGAGTAAAATATGCTTAATAAACACGGTATCTAAAGATTAACACCATTCTCTTATAAACTCTCACTCATAACCTATTTTGAAAGGGAATTTAAACCTAGACGTCCATCTCAGTTTACATTAATCTTCAAGAACATGTTGCGCCCCCCCTCCCATATCGAATTTTTTTATTGAAATAGGTGTTAAACGTTTGAACATCAATGAGCTTCCATTTCCATCCTTTGAGCTTCAACCGTCGCGGAGCAATTCGCGAAAACTTTTGCAAACTGACATACATAGTACTAAATTAAGATTTAGGAGGGGGGGAGCATAAATATATATGAGTAGATGGATTGATCTCGATTTCAGCAGAAAGAATCGTGTGTAACAAACACCTCTTTGCTTCCAAGCCCCATCGATTAATATTAATTACATACTGAAATTGCAAATAGAAGAAAATATTCATGCCCGCCCCATCCGATCCCAATCCCAAAAAAATAATTATAATGATAAATATAACAGCAAATTTTGAATAGAACAACAAATTGAAAAACATGTTTACGACACTCCCCCCCCCCTCCACTAACATTTCACCAATAACTCCGCGACGCGACGGCTTAAACTCAAACGACGGGAATAGAAGCTTATTGAGGATTAAATGAATCTCAAACCTTTGAAAGCAATTTCAATGAAGAAGTCGATTTAGGAGGGACCAGCGTAAAATTAAAAATAAAACATTCCGAAAAAAATCCAAAATTGTACTAAATAGCAAAATTTAATAAAAACAACTAAAAGAAAATGGCTAATGGATTTTTAAATCACGCTTATTCTTTCTGTCATCATTAATTTATACCTGCTGTTAAAATGTCTTTCACTAAATACTTTTCTAAAGATATTTATAATTTGGGTTGTGAAAAAAAACAAATGCCCGCTTGCACCATTTTTAACTTAAGCTAGTGTTTAACTAAGCCACTGTTTCTTGTGGCCGATTGAATCTGGCTTATATTTTCAGCAGTGTTACGACAATCCAGTAAATAGGGATTAAGCGAGTGACTACTTTAAGAACATCTTCTTGCTGTTTTTCTCCAAATTGAGGACTGAGGAGTCAGGAAACAGTGGACACAAGAGAGAGACAAGATATTTTTTTTACTTTGGATATTTTCTCCTTATTTCCTAATTTTTTAGAAATTTCCAAGATGTTCAAGAATTTCCAGAGGTTTTATTGGATTTCCTAAGACTTACTTGAATGTCCTGATATCTCGTAAGATATTCTCAAATTTCCCGGTATTTTCTTGAATTTCCTTGACTTGTACACCAGATTTTCTCAGTGATTCCCCCTCGCTTCTTTCCCTATGTATTGCCAATTTTTAAGCCACAGTAACGGAAGTATTGTTATTTCGAATAAACCATGTTAATTTTTCTTCAAAGGGAATCTGTAAAGTTTAAAGTTTTCAGCGAAAAATAGATATAATTAATAGTATATTGTGATACTAGTTCGTAAAGACCCAGTTCGTTTACTATGTATTATATTACTCTTGGTGTCTAAAAATCGAATTTTAAACAGGGTCAGAGTTAGTTAACTTCAAAAATCAGATTCTCTTCATCAACTGCTGTTTTTTTTATCTAAGTCCTCCATAGGTTCCTATTGAACGCAATATAGGACCAGATTGACCTGACCTGAGAATTAATCCTGGACCATTGGATACCTGGAATGGATACTATTTCAGATTTTTTCCTCGTTCATTTCAATTTCCTCGTTTTGATTACAACATTTGATTAAAATTAACTGAAGTATTCGAACACGTTCAAATAAAATTTATGAAACATTTTATTGAGTGTTTTACAGCATATAAAATAAAAGCAATTTGAAAAATTAATGATTTTATAAAAATACTCCACAGACAAATTTGAAAATACTTTGGATAGCTAAACATATAAACATCCCAGCGCGCATCCTTTACATATAAATGACGTACATGTGTATGTGAGCACATATATCAACGCCTAATTGACAGGAACTGTTTCGGGAGACAAAGTGACACTAAACGATGTCTAATTACCGACTTATCCCTCCACTCCTCAGTTTCCGTGGCTATTTAAGTTCTATTTGCAATACTTAGCTTTGTTGTGTTTTTTGCTAACTTTTGCCACATTTCTTAATATTGCTCATTTGTCAACCATATTAAACTATGAAGAATTTATTCATAAGCGAGTGGGTCCAACAGTCTTGCGGTTTTTTAATAGGGCTATTGGCACACTTGGAACTATAATTTTAGCAATTTTTTTCTCATGAACCATCAACAACTCAACTAAGAAACATAAAACAATGAAATGCAAAGTAAAAACAAAGTCATTAAGCGCATTATTTTTAATATTCCGAAAGCTGATATGCATGGATGTCGGTAATTGCATGCACATGAACATGAGTTGTCGTACTTGCACGCCCACATAATGGTTATTATTATAAATCACTTTGTTACGTTTGCTTTTCCAAATCCAATTGTTATTTTTTCTTGCGAGGTCTTTTTGGGCATTAGAACCAACTATTTCCAAATTGCAAGTGATGCAGTAGCACCCACTGAGCTGACTTCTTCCTCTTTTTCTTTTTGGGTAAGTATTGCCTTCCCTGCACTTTGATTATGAATAAATTTCTTCTAGCCCATTTTGTAACGACCTGTCTTAATTATTTTTCCCAATACTTGGCTTAATATTATTTTATACGGCAATACATTATTAAAGAACGTTTAAAATATCGTTTTTTTTTAATAAATGATCAATCTGGAAGTTCTTTATGTGCAACAATTTCATATGACAGGGCAGTTACGACCTAATATATGGCGAGAGCGGTGTTTTTTATATCATTTTTCAGCGCTTCTGGATCGTTAGCCGTTTAAAATCTAATTTTGTCTCTGGCGCAAATTAGCGTCTCTTCTTAACGTGTCTACACTTCCCACCCGACACTGAAAACATAAATTTCGATACGGCAAATTAAAAACAACTGTTTAGTGTAAAATTTTAAGCTCTATCGCTTTATACGTTAAAAGTAAACGTCATGTTTCCCATATACACACGATACATAATTCTTTAAAAGAAGATGTCAACACGTGATTTTGATTTAGCTTAACGAAACTTCAAAATATTTAAGTGTCCGTATTTTACTCAATATACGTCAAAGCAATTAAGAACGATTTAAATTTTCACAATGAAGGCACGATTTATATTCTCTATATTTAAAGAATTTATGTCTTTTTTTTTAGATCTGCAGTATTCAGATTTCAAATCCGACGACGATAGAAAGAAGAGACCACGGACTGCCTTTACTGCATCTCAAATTAAATCATTAGAAGCGGAATTCGAAAAAAACAAATACCTCTCAGTGGCCAAAAGAAACCAATTATCCAAAGTTTTAAAACTTACAGAAACACAAGTACGGTTTATTTTCAAATTAATTTCATTTTTAATGTTATTTTTTTTTTAGATAAAAATTTGGTTCCAAAACAGACGAACCAAATGGAAGAGAAAATATACCAACGATGTCGAACTACTAGCACAGCAATACTACAATTCCATGGGTTATTTAGTTCCCAGGCCGATATTTATCGGGGATCGTTTATGGTAATAAAATTACACCATCAACATTGTATTTCTAATTTCTCATATTAAGTTTTTCTTTACCCAGGTTTTTCAATTGTCAAAATCAAGGAACAACACCAAGCCAATATCTTCCCAGTTCGTCAGGTATGATGCCTCTCAGTCCACCAGCAACAATGGGAGCGTCGTTACCGCTAAATCCACAGCAACAATCCTGCGGACAATATTACCTCAATTACGAAGAACCGGCACCGGAAACGCCAGCTATTTTACAATTACAAAATTTTGGTCGTCATTTTGAAAACTGATTTTCATATTTTTTTGGCCAAAGTTTATATTATATATTTTTGACATTTTTTTGTAAAATAAAATTTTAATTAGTGCATTAAATTAAATTGGAACTAATTCGTGGAATTGCCTAATCTTTGTCTATATTAAAATCATATGTCTTGACCAAAAACTGTAATATATGGAAGAACACCCATGCCATGCTGATATAAATATATTATAATAAAATAATAAACAAATACAACATGTTTAAACATAATATAATAGGTAGGTAGGGGAAGGCTGGGCAATGATTACATAGCTAATATTTTCACAACTTTAAATGCAATCCAAAAAATCCCCGGGGAAAATGCCATAATTTCATTTTGCCCGCACTAGTGCAGATCACGTGAAGTTATAGGATAGGCAAAGTGAAATAAGGTAATACAAAATATACACAAATTTAGTAATTTTGCTTTGATTCATTAATTTAGTGATCCATAGAAAGAGCTGTCCATATTCGAGGTTTACCTGTACTATAAATTGTTCTTTTAATTCTGTGGTACAAAAACTAAAACCTAAAATTTACTCAATTGTTTTTTTGCGCCATCTGTTGATGACATTTGTCCCACTTGAAATAAATCTCAATCTTAAACTGAGGATTTATTTTGAATACGTGATCACTGATCGTTGAGAGGCGTTTGAAAATAAACCATTCTTTATTGCATTTCCTGCGTATCATTGATATTTATTATAATTTCGATATAACATTATTAAATTAAATAGCCAAAACAGCAATGGTTTACATTGACGATAATGCCTGCACCAACAAAAGTCGCGAATAATAATAGGCGCAACTAGAGGGAAGGCAAAATCACAATTATCCACCCAAAATTAATAGACTGAAGCGTGAAGCCAGTGGATCGGAAGTCAAGCTATTATTATTATTATAATAATTATAATAAGCTTATTGTGCCCCTCGTTCCGTGCTTTTACTCCATCAGCTGCGTTTCCTCGACAAAGTCGAGTACGCGACCGATGGGTGCTTGTACTATCTCCTCGATTTCCAGGTCTGGAAATCCGAGGTGATGTGTTCTTTCACCCGACAGTGCCGGGCATTTACATAAGATGTGGTGAGGAGTTTCATCTACTTCACCCCATCGCCCGCCCTGGAGTACATGCCTCCGGTTTCATTGGAAACACGCTAGCCCCCTCACCACGTCAAGGTTGCAAACACACGGAGGGGGAAGTCAAGCTAAAATACGTCGTTATTTGTAGCGCCCCCCTCCCAAAAATAATAATTAGAATAAAAATACAAATGGCAAAATAAGTAAAAAAAAATTGACGACTAAACCAACATGATGAGTAAAACCAATATAGAAACAAATGAAATTTGATACCTTTCCGCAATACTAAAGTGATTTTCATATTTCAAATATCATAAAATAAAATCCGATGGACTCCACATCCATAGTCTTGCAAGGCAAATATTTCCACATAATTTTCTGATGACACGACTAGACAATGTATTGTATCAAAACTTTGTAAAAATCTTAAAACAAATTTATTACGAAATATTAAACAAAAACGAACTAAAACTATTAAGTTAATCCTCACTAGCCGAACTATTTTTCGTATCAAAAGCACTATCAGTACTATGGGGCATTAACGCCTCATCAATTTTTGTGTATAATTCCTCTGCAGGATCAAAAGGTGTCTGTGTTCTCGGCTTGGGTCTAAAATTTAATAGCAATTAAATTTCTCTAAACCCGTTTGCTCGACACTTACTCATTTTGACCTGGAAGATTTTCTATAGTTCTAAATTTTTCCAACTTTTTCTCTAGCATTTTGTGTTGGTTTTTATTTGCAGTTAAATCTACCATCTTCACGAGAAACCGAATATCTGAAATTTATAAAAATTATCCAACACGAATAAAACAATTAAAGTGAAAGAAACTTACTTTTAACAGCAGTTATTAATTCGTTAAGATTTCCCAAACCTTCAAACAACGTCTCCGTCACATATGCATCTAAATTTTCTTGTAGTTTTGATGCTGCATATAGTACTGCTGCTAATGCAATTTGACTGGGGGCGTATAATAAAATGGCATCTGTAAAATAAGCTTTATCCAAAAAATTGTCGATGCCAGGCCGTAACCGCTCAGGATCATGCAACGCAGGATAACGAGTCTAAAATTAATTCACAAATTAAGAGTTATAAAAATAAAATTGTCAAGTACCTTAATGTCGATGAGCAAACCCTCAACTGGTCGATAGGGATTGTGAATTGTTAAATGAAAATTCAGTTGTTGCATTACTAAAAGTTCGGTGTTTAATATAACTTCATTAGCCTTCTCACGATCGCCCCTTATGTTTGATATAAATTGTACCATGGAAACATTAAATTCCTCGACTTTGCACGCCAAAAATATACAAGTAACCCTGCAAAACATAAATGGTTTATGTCGAGATCAAATTGTAAAGCTGCAAACTGCACTTACATTATTTCCTTGGGAACGAACTGCATGACTGAATTGTTTATATAAAACCTTTTGAAGTAGTGGATAGCCGTTCCAATTACACATGCCGGCATAGGAGGTTGGAACTTTTTACAAAACTCTTTTAAACTTAATTCATACTTAAAGAGGAGTAGCTTTTCTTGTTCGGGAGTCAGAAACATCTCTCGTTTAATGCTATCCTAAAAATAAATTAAAATTAAAATCTTTCGCAAGCATCGAACGTAACCTACAAATGTGACATGGGAAATATTGTGAAGTGAAGGTTTCGAAGTGACTTACATTTAGTACTCGATTACATGTTTGGATGTACTTGGCATTTACTTCTTCCCTGCGTTTCTCGAGAACTTCGTCGCTCTCAAATATCCATTCTCTGGATTGCGTACTAGTAGCATACATATTGCTTAACACTTTTAAAAACATTCACGTAAAACTACATTAATTATAATAGACTTTTCGAAAATGTATTAACCTAATTTAAAAGTTAGTATTTTATCTCAGAAGATCGTAAAAAAATAATAGTTGAACAAAACTGCAGCTGCCGGCTTCTGCAATTTATAATTTGGTAGAATAACAAACAACTGTAAACAACTGTCAAATGTAGTGTGAGAATTATAAAACAGAGGGCACTCAACAGAAATAGTAGAAAATACTTCTGGGTGTAGTTATGAAAGGATATGATAGAGGACATGATAATTAAGAAATTAAGTTTACAATATTGCAGTCAAGTTTCTGTTATCCATCCTAAACGGGACCATCAGGATCCTGATCATCCCCATAGATAAGATAAGGGACACTTTCCCTAGGGATACAAAGTGTCCCCCCCCCAAAAAAAAACAATGCCACGACACTGTCTCTCATTGATTGTTTCTACGAAATTTGCAATAATAAATGAATAGAAAAATAAACAAACGAAGCATACAAAGTAAATAGTTAATAATAATTAATCAAGGTCGGTCCCAGGGGCTAACCCGCCTATGTATCTACATCTAAATGCCGCCCTGTTTCAAATGAAAAAATAATAGTTACATTACAGTAAAGATCATATTACGGAAAAAAATAAATTTCTATAATTTTGCAGTCCAATTATTGAACATGCAGTTATTGTTGATAATAAGTTCAACTATAAAACTAAAACAAGTTAATAAAACAGCAAATATAAATTCTTGTTAGCTTTCGAACACGTTAGTGTTCTTCGTTAGACAAACGTTTATAAACAATATAAACGTTTATAAACAATAAACGTTTGTCTAACGAAGAACACTAACGTGTTCGAAAGCTAACAAGAATTTATATTTGCTGTTTTATTAACTTGTTTTAGTTTTATAGTTGAACTTATTATTAATTTTCACAAGTTACGATACTTAATTAATTATTGTTGATAATAATTATGTCGCTTGCCTTTGATATCAGCACTTTTTCTACGCCTGCTTCCCATTTAATTTATAATTTTATTGTGTTTAATATTCTAACACGTAATCATGACTAATGAATTATTTCAATTAAACATCACCTTTTAATTAATTTAATATTATATATCAATATTTTTAATTCGTATGACCAGCGGTGGATCCAGGATTTTATTAAAATATTACAAGATATAAGAGTTCTGCACAATTCGGTGATACCGACGGATGAGATATATATCTCACTCATCAGCCTATTAAAACATCTTCCAATTTAATTGGGCTGGAAGCGGATTACTGAAGGATAATAAAAATCTTACGCATTGTCAACAGTAATTGATAATTAGCGCAGCCAATGTAACTGCTGCTGATAAAAAGCCGACTATAATTAAACAAGAGTTAACAAAGTTGAAGCACAAACACTTAAAATTTTGGATACTGCTCAATGACAAGAAGATCGCAGATTCTTGGATAAATTAATTATATTATTGAGTAAAAATGTAAAATGTAAAAATTTCTGTAACTATGTAATTTTACATTTTTCTTTATAAAACATGTAATTTCACAATTGTAAGGACAAATTTACTCTTGTAAGCCGGGTAATTTTCAAAGGTAAAATTAAACCTGAATTTTTACAACGTAAAAGTGGTAAATTTTCCAGTAAATCAGTGAATTTTACAGTGAATCCAAACAACGACATCAAGCTTTATCATATTTATCTTATTACATGACCGGTTTTGGTGTTACCCGATAATAAACTCATAAATTATTTTGTCCTTAAATATTTGATTTTTTCACTTTTACATCGCAGAGTCAACCGTATTGCTTCTTAACTGCATCTATGGAGGGTGGATGAACAATCTTGATAAGAAATCATTCTTAAACTGCATGAAAACTTCGTTTTGAATGAGGGAAGGACACACTAACTTTCCGGTTTTAAAACCGGGGGGTCTGGGGGGTATGGAATACCCTCCAGGTCTACACAAACTGAAATATTAGAAGAGAAATTTTAATAAAGGTGAAAGAGTTTGAATTGTAGGATCAGAACAAACCCTAAAGAGTTTTTAATAGTAGTGTAAAATTACCATCTGATTCTATAAAGTTTAATATTGTTGTAAAATTAGATTTTGTTGAAGAAAATTAAATTATAAAACAAAATTTTAGTTCGGAAATCGGTCGTTGACGTCAGTGGCCGGACAATGACAATGACAATAAATATTTTCATCTTTGGCCGGTCAATTACTTAACCCTCCGTTAGGCGCGCTATTTTCAGTTGTACACTAGTCCATAAGAAATACATTGAATAAAAGAACACTGGTCTACATGTGTAGACCGCGCGCCTACTGGAGGGTTAATTGGCCGAAAAGAATTGGGCAATAATGATAATAAACAGAAAAAATACTATAATAAATAGCGAAATGGAGATTTCAATTTGACAGTCAACTGCGGTAAGTGACATTTAAGTGATTCATTGTATTATAATTATTTATTACCAAAAGTAAGGTAAAAATTGTTCGAAAGTTGGTCGTTGTATTCATAAATTAATTATTGCAAAGTCACATTAAATTTGTTACTTTTTCATGGAATACAAAAAATACAGCATCATTCTGTACTCTCAGTTTGTATTGAGCGATGACGTCATTGCCCAAAAAATGATATTATAAACATCACATATTATTATGAAATTTTAAATATCAATCAACATCGCCAAAAAGGCATGGTCATTGACGACATTGGCCGGGCGTTAACGTCAAATGCCCTGCTTAATTAGGCATTGACGTTATTGTCCGGCCATTAACGTTAATGGCCGAATTATCATCATTGACTGTAACATATTTTATAAAGTACATACAGAATAGACTTCATTTCAGCAGTAAAAATTTTTAAGCCTTTTATACCAAATACATAGAATTAATGTTTTTGTGTTAATAAACTGTTACATGCTCTAAATTAAAAAATATTATAACAATTGTCTTTTCAATTGTTATTTATAAAAATTATTTAATTAAATAAATTTATCTGTTTTAGCAAAGATTTAATATTCTGACTGTAATTTAGACGTATTTGAAGATGAAACCAGTAATTCTTGTTAAATTATTAAAAAAAAATTGTTTATTTTACGTTGTCAGTTTGAAATATCTCCACATATAATTTAATTTTACAAAAAATAATCAGCAATCAAAACAAATTTTGTTTCAGATGTAAAATGTAAAGTTTTACATTTTCAGGTTAATTTACATAAAAAAAATGTACTTTAACCAAGTAATTTTACAGAATTTGATGGTAATTGCACTAAATCACATATTGAAGAGAAAGTTGGAACCGGAAAATTAGGATGACCGGTGTTTCAATTTTCGGATAGTTAAATAAAAAAGAAACCATGGTCTGTTCTGATTAATAATTGCACCTTAGGACAAAAAATTAAAAACAAATAGTCCAAGCTGCAATTAAGAACACCAAACTGCGGAAGTTTCCGCATTCTCCATCAGGTGACCAGCTTGATCATAAAAAAGAGCAAAATCCATCCGATTTTAGAACATAAAAATTCCGTTTTATGTTTTATGCATAAAAAATAATTAGGTATTTTCACCCCTTCGACGAAGTAAACATAAAATAAATTTGAATGGGTGTGTCTAATTTATTAAAATGGTGCATTATTACACCGCACCTCAATTATATTACTAAATCTTTCAGAAACTATGTTACCGTGGTAAACAAAATTTTAGAAATTGATTTCAAAATTATGCGGACATTATTGAAGTGCACGATTATTTATATCAAAAACATGGGATATCTTATCATCGAGTGCATCTATTATGCAGATGGCAATTTTCTCAGCTACAATAGCAATCGCACAACTAGAAATTAAATTCGTATCAAGGTCAAAATATTTTGCTTACACCAAATTTGGTATATGGAGGATCCTTTTGTTTTTTTTGTTTACCAGAAATAATTGAAAGATGGAATATTACAAATTTAAATATTTTTTGCAAAACCATAATTTTTGACGACCACATAAAATGAAACGGCGCAAATAGTAAAAAATCAAGCGTAAAAGAAAGACCGGTTGTACGAAGCCCAAGGGTTTGGTAAGATGGCCGTCTAATGTAAGAATAATATTGCCTTAGGTTTGGGCGTTACCATTTCAACAATACTTATTTTCACCAAGCTAAATTTATTCATACACATTAAACAAAAACTATTTTAGAAAATTAATAAACAGAAATACTTTTGCAGACTTGAAGAGTAATGGTCAAAAATTTGCATATATAACAGTAAGCGAATTGCGGAACTTGCAAATTAGAATTTTTATCTGCTATAATTTTTGACCAACATAGCTTAAACCTTATAATTAGAACCGAAATTGCGTTTTTGAAAATTGTGCAAATCCATGTAGGCATAATGTAACTTTTCACGCTCCATTTAAACTTTTATAAATAAATATCGGTCGCATTTAGAAACCCTCGAGAAAAGTAATTTACTTTTCAATTTTCTCGTTGTTTTAAATAAATCACGGCATATCCACTTGAAATTTAAATTGAAAAATTGCTAGCATTAGGATTTATTTCATCGCTGTCAGATTTTTGAGATCACTGTTTGTTTGCTGTGTACAATGTACTAAATAATTCGTAAAGAACTAGTAAATTGCTTGTCTGCTCAAAAATTCCTGGATGTGGGTAATTGAAAATTCTTTTTGTATCCACTTGGAACCGGCCAAGTGCTTCTTCTTTGGGAAAAACTCGTTGTGTATTTTATTGCAAAAGAAGTAAAAGAGTTTTTAACATATGGTAATCGAGAGTTTATTCTTTGAAATTGGAAGATAAAGGATGAAGAATGCTGGTAAAAATAAAATTCATAACTGGCGGCATTATACAGAGTCGCTGCTCGACTACACTTGATCATGATTGGAGCGGAGCGAAATAAATATAAAATTAATCTGGTCGATTGTTAACGCATATCTCTGAACAGTAGCATGTATAATAATAATATAAGATATATAATTATATATTTAGAATTACAATTATTAAACAAAGAACTTTTCCGTAAACGTTTCAAATAATTCATATGTTCGGTGGCAGTTGAATTATTAAATTTGTATTCCACCTTTGATCATATCTGACATTGGTTTCTGCTTTAAATTATTCATCGCCACATTTTTCAAAACTTCTGCACGCAAACTGCACCTGAAAAAGGTGCACTTTCAGTTTTATAAAAATATTGTTAACAATGGAAGAATATTTTGCGATACGGAAAGATACGGCATATGTATTACTAAACAATGAATAATATCGTACATAAATTTTGATTGTTCGTACTTACTACACCAACCTAATAATAGCATTAGAATTTAATAAAGTAAAATATGTAAATATTTTTACTAAAAGTATATTTTTTCTTGGCACGTCATTAAGATCTTGATTTAATAAAATAATATATTCTAGCGGGTCATTGCAGGAAATTTTACCGAAAATCTATATTAAGCCATCATGCGAATACATAAATTAAAAATTTTAGTGTCACAAATGCGACTTTAAAACTTTAATAACTCCCAAAGGTCAAAGTCCACTTTCTTTAGATTTTATTATTCTTTTGATAATAATTTTTCAGTAAAAGCATTTGAAAATTTAACAACTCCTTTTTTTTGTCTTTCCTTTTTTGCCGATAATTGAGAATTAGAAAATCTAAACCAAACATCACAATATAAAATCCGATAAACTTCCTTTGAAGTACACGACTCAAGAAAATAATAAACTATATCAATAAAAATGTACAGGTTTGTACCTATCATCTAAAATAATTTAATCAAAATAAAAAGTTTTGTACTTTCCGTGTATTTTATTTGTGAAAACTTGAGGTAATTTTAATTCTAAAATATTATATATAAATATTTTGATAAGAGTGACAAGGAAACATGGAATTATTTTAACAACTAAATTTTCCAAAATTTAAATGTATAGGGTAAAGGTAATGTCGTGATATTTTAGAAAAACTGTTGCTAATTTTTTTTACGTTTGTTTGTCTTAAAGAAAACCTGCATTGAAAGAAAATTTCATTTCTATAAATTTATTTTTTCAAGGTTTAGCGCTCTAATAGAGATGGCGGCCTGAGGTTGACACACCCTTGCTACGGTACTGGATATCAATGTATATCTATTAACGAGATTGCCAAGGTTGTGCGGCCTAAAGGCCGCACTAAGATTATATTCAGTTAAAAAATATTGATGACAAACATTTTTATGTTGTTTCTATCGGTTTTAGGGAGTTTATAGCTAATTTCCGAAGAAAACCTACGTACTAAATCAATATCGGGGCCGGTCGATGTTTTCTACTTTCGAATTTCGATAAAATTTTAGCATTGGGTGGTAAGTAATTAAAATTTTCGCATATCCGGTAGTTTTTCCAAAATTAACTAAAATAAATTCTTAAATTATTATATTATATTGTGCAATACCATTGGTCCCTGGTCAGGAGTTTTTTTTTTTCAAATTAATCAAAAATTATGGATTTTATAGTGCTTGTCAAAACTACGTCCTACACACCCGACGTTAGCTATAGGGTTATCGAACTCGAAAATCACGAAATTCGAATGCTGGGATCCGAGATCTGATAATATCAGGGGCAGTGAAAACCTACCCTCCACACGCTCTCGGTAACTGCTCGGGCGATTCCGGGCGGTTTTCTCAACCCCTATGGGAATTATTACAAATGCAATATAATGCAGGAACTCGAACGATGTTTCCTCTGCAACCGCATACAGTAGAATAAATATGCTCTCTCCCCACCTAAATTCGGATTGCTAAGACCCTTGCATAGTATTCACGTACCGTCAAGTGAATGTTTTTTAAAGCTAGCACTTTAAAGCTTAAACTTGTAAAATTTACCTCAAAATTTCGATTTTCAAAATTAAATTGTGAAGTAACCGTAAGGCCGTTTATATTTATCCTCGCCTCATTTGTTTTTTCAGAATATTTCAAGGATTTCTATCGTACTTGTAACGAAAATATCAAAACAGAAATTTATTAGCCTTTTATAGGTGATCAGTAAAACTCGGAAAATTTTTCCGTAAGTTAAAATTTACAGTTTATAGATTTTCCTAGTTCAAAGAATTCATCCATTGAAATTTGAGTATTTTGGAAAATTTAGAAGGGGCCAAATTCTTTTATTTAGGCCTATAATGAAGAGTTGATATGACTTCAATCAACTGTGAGATTGTATGAAGGAGCGAATGGCGATTGTTTCAATAATAAAAGCTACAGGGTGTTTTTATATCAAGTGGTGCAATCTGGTCACTAGATCATTTAAAAAAAATTAATATTTTTGTGGGTAATCAGTCGAACATATTGGTAGTTCAAAATGACTATTATTTTCATATTATTGCATTTTTCTTCCAAACTAAAAGCAAATTATTTACAAAGAAGTGATTTTTGGAATAAATTTATTTGGAATTCTCTTGAAAATCATTGAAATTCCTTGGAAATCTTCGCAATTCTTTTGAAATTATTGGAATTCATTAAAATTCTTTAGAATTGTATTTGTTTTGAATTTCTTTTTAAAACTTTTTGTTTTGAACTTTTTTGAAATCGTTGGAATTCCCTTCAAATCACAAATCCAATTCTTTGAAATTCGTTGGAATTTATTAATCAAGCATTAATTGGAAGCGGAATCCTTCAGGTTTAAAAATCTTTTAGGCCCAGTTTTTCAGTTGTAGACAAACCAAAATATTTGGATTAACCCATAATGAAATTCGTTGAAAATGAAGAAAATAAATTAAGATTTTTTTGAAAACTTTCAGAATTTCAAGTATACACTGAAAAAATTGTTCATTATTTTTGCGCGAAGAACAAAATTAATCATAATGATGAAGAAATTCATGAATACAATGATTTTTTCATTAATACTATGAAAGTTTCATCAAAATGATGTATTTTGTTTTTTATTTTCGTTTTTTTTTTTGCCCTGACGTTTTGTCAATTAGCCAGACTTATGTAAATGTAGGACAATATTCTTAAATTTGCAATAACACCAGACAACCGAGCCAAGAAATTCAATCAGCGATTGAATCCACTGATGTGGTTGATGAATTTTGTTCATCGGCACAAAAATTATGAATTTTTTATCAACTATTTTTTTCAGTTTAGTGTACCCCAATTTTTAAGAATATTTGCCCCTCTCAAAATCATTCAAGTGAAATTCTCTCAAAAAAATTTCATTAAATACAATGAAGTTGTGATTTTCCTTGAGTAAGTCTGGCAAACTATGGTCTTTAGGTGTGATAACGATCTCCACTTTGGGAGCCTGAAAACTAATGAACCACATAAATTATAGTACTGGAATATCAAGGCGGTCGGAAGGCCGCCTGAACTGCTAAAAATTAACAAATGAATTTTTTAGATTTAACTACTGACTACATTAACTATATTAACTACATTAACTACTGATAATAAGATACCCGGTATAGCTGTGCTTCGGAGGGTACGTAAATCTGTTGTTTCCATGACAATGAACAATAAATTAGACAGAGTCACAGCACACAGCAGTGTCTCAACGAAGCTAGTGCAGCTGCAGAAGAACTTAAATGGATCTACCGATTTTTTTTTATTTTTAAGAAGAAAATTGAAAATAGAGTCAAAAATCATTAGTAATCAAAAAAGTTGAAATGCAAAAATAAATTAAAATAAATTAATTTCAAATGCTGGAAAACCAGTAGCATTTATACTTTGACTTGTCATTCAAATTAATTTAAAATCAAAAAATATTAAACAATCAACATAATCATTTTCACTTTTAATCCGACGGTGAACAAACCATTGATCTGAAATAATTTATTATTATATATGACTCATTACTATCCGTATATAACAATAATTATATTTATTTGGCCTAATTGTTCAGTTTAAATTTTAAAATTAATATTGTAAGTTAAGATAAAAAAATTTTTATTGCTCAAATTACTAACGTAAAATCTCGATATGAACACAACGAACCTAAATCTCTCATATGGATGAGAATATTTTTACATGATCTTTGTTTCCAAGTTTGAAATTAAAAAGTCATTAAAATATTTTTTGAACAATTAATTCTTCATTATTCGAATTTTACTAGAAAATATTTAATTATTACTACACAATCAATCAAAATTTTATTTAAAAATGTTTAATATTAAAATCAATTTCTTGAGTATATTATTAAAGGTAATGTTGTGCTAAAAATCTTTAGACCATAGCCATTCAACTTACAATATAGAACGTTTATTATAATAGCGTAATTGACTCAAATTATCTTGACCACATGAAAAAAATTAATTCAGCTAGAGCTGTGTGCCAAATGGAAAATTCTGTAGGTGTAGTATAGAGAGCGGTAGGCATGATATAGGTCAGAATTTTTCAATAGTTGAGGCAGTTAGTGGCGTGTGACGGCTTTATAAATAAATAATTAGGTGGTAAAATTGTTTCACTTTGATGAATTATATATGGAACTTTGAAGCTTGGAAATGCTCAAACTCATTATATTTCAATTATATTGTCATCCAACAAAATTTTAACTTCTATGACAACATTTTAGGTATCCTTACGCTATATATTTACGTACGGACGCCAAACGCACCGTTTTGGGCGATTTTTAAATAAATACGTAATAAAATATTACAATAAATTACAGCATTGTTAATTAATAAGTAAAATCCGAACAACCGAAGTATAACAACCTCCGCTTTAACCTTGTGGTAAATCATATGGTATAGTGTAGTCTTAAAATGAAGGAATTTGAACACAGCTTTAAATAAAGAGTGTAGTTTAAGCGAGCAATGTAATTTTATAATTTTCCCCTTATTTCGTCACAAATTACTCTGGGAGCATGTTTAGCAGTCTACTTTAGTTTGATCGTGGCGGCTGTGACGACAACAATGTCTTGCGGTTGATTTGGTTATTTTTGCAAAAATTTTACAAAAAATTGCGATATTCGTAAGTACCGTTATGTTGAGGTTATGTTCAAAGCAACTCTGTGATCTTCCGACTCAAGTGTGTCAACTCTCAAAATGGTTATTACAAATTCGCACTAACATCCGAATCGAAGGCAGTAAAATTTAACCCTCTTGCTGATTTAATAGATCACCGACGCGAACAAAAAGAGTTTAACAAAAGTATTCGATTGATGGATGTTCGTTGGGCTGCTAATTTATATATAATCTCTTGTTAGAAATGAATGCACGAAAAAAAGTATATCTAGAGTTTCTTTAAGAACATTAAGATCGTAGAATTCTAAAACCATAAAGTAAGCAACCGTAATATATCTAAGCACCGAGACTATAATTGTTGGTTTGAAAAGAGCCTGGAGCAAGATGGCGCCAAAAATAAAAGAAATTAACGACGAAACTCATCCGAGCGCCTCTGGTGGTGTATACAGTGAACTAATCATTAACTAAAATGTTAAATCCAGTGTTTAATTATTACTTATAAAATAGGCTACTGCTGTTAAGGGGGTGTGTATGAAAAGCATCGTGAATCTACCGTTCGGTTGACGACTAAAATATTATTTAGGGAAATTTATAATTGGTACCTTCCTTAATTTTTAATTGTAGTTTGTCAAATGCGTACCCTTTTTCGGCATTCAGATTAATACTAATTATTTTTTTCTTTTCTAATAGACTTCTCTGTCACTGGTATTATAATTACACTTTTATGCGTTTGGTATATTACTGCAGTAAGTAAAAAGCCGAACCCATATTTATATTTTGAGAAATTTATTGACGACGATTAAAGAGATATTTTTATACCGCAACGTAATTTAAATTATGTTTTATTGACAACGAGGCAACTAAAATTCTTTGAAAATAAAAGAAATAAATTAAACTTACGTAACTAAAATATATAAGTGCAGTAATAATAAATTATTATATCCTGTTTTGGTATTGTCAAGTATTCTAAACTATTCGATATTTAAATTGGACTGAAATTATCATGCCGTGGTTCGGATTTCACATTCAACTGTATCCATAAGTTATATTTAACCTATTTGTCCATAAAAAAAATTCAAAATTTTTCTTTTCTTCTTTTTTTGTTTTTGGCAAAACATGATATTGATCATTGAATCAATGAAATTTAAATTTTTGTTAAAATATTAACATTAAAAAATTAGAACACTCCAATATATTATGTAAATTTAACCCATTGCTCTCTAATATTTTGCAGGTAAATTAATTAAAACTGAACAAGCTAAATATAATATTATATTATTTTGTATACTAATAATATAATATTATGTTTTTTTTCTTTTATTTTATTGCCATATTACCAAGGCTTCTAAGAAAACATTATTAAAGTTAAGATGTTATTACACTAAAATAAAAAGCCAATAAAGGGGCCTAAAATACCAGACTTTATTTTATTATATTTATCGTCAATAAATTCAGCAATATAATGAATTGTATTGTATTAAGCTCAGGTGCTGGCAATTTTCATAATACTAATTGTTGTAAAAATATTACTTCTATCAATTTTTTTAAATATGAAGATATACCGATATTGATTTTTCTGGTCGTCTGGTCTTTGTTTTTTTTTTAATACAAAATTAAATGTAATTCACTGTTTTGGACAACGTAAATTTTCTAATAAGCCTTAAATATTAAAATAAAACCTTTTATTGTGATTGGTTGAAGAGATCACACTCTAAAAAATTATATTGGTTACAAAACCGGTCAGATATACAATGAATACCTTTTCAAAAATTAAAAAACTATTTTTTACTTATAAAGAACTGCATACAGTTTGAAATTTACCGAAATGCATAGTTTTTCCCGACGCAGAGCATAGGCAAATTTTTATATTTGCAGCGAATAGGAGATCAAAATTCAACAACTTATGAATCCGGGCGATAAAATATATGAGTATATTGGAGAAAGTCAGCATAATTTCAAAAATTGTAACAAATATTTTGCGTACTTCTCAATGCGACAGAGGTAACTCTGTACATCATGTAGCCATTTTTCTGTAGTTACCTAAAATATTTCCCACAGTTAGTTTTCATAAGAGCCGTACTTCGGTATATTTACTAACTGAGCTGAAAGATATTGCCAAAAAAACGATAAATAATCCACTGCGGAATGAATTTGTTGCTTTAAGTAGCGTTTTTTGTTGGTAGAACAAATTTTATGTTGCCAAAACAAAGTTTTCTCTAATCAACAAAAAAAATTGTTGAATGAACTAATGTGAAATTTTGAAAAATTATAGAACCAACAAATTTTTATTCTGAATGGAGAAAACTTTCTAATGACAGCATAAAATTTGTAGTATCAGCAAAAAAACTCTTTTGAATTTCTAGCTTTGTTCCGACGACAAATTCTTTTTATACAGAATTTTCAAATTGGTAACCAGATCTACTTTTCTAAAAATAGTCTAATACAGTGATTATCAAATTGGTATTCAACCTCACCTGGTGAAAACCTAAAATTTAAATTATTTATGAAAAAACGGAGAAATTAAAACTACACAAAATTGCAGATCTATTAATTTATATTTCAATTTTAAATTCTTATATGTGTCAACATTAATGCAACCAATCAGCGTCGGATTTTGCAGAAATTACATCAAAATATTGTAATTGTAATTTTCCGTGAGGAAATCGGCACCAACCTAAATCAACGGTCGATTTCTTCAGCAGAGAGGTAATCTTATAATTTACTAAAATTTTGAAAGCACTTATTTTATTTTCAATAAACCAAAATATTTTGCTTATTTAATTACGCGCACTATTTCGTTCTTAGTTATTTTATATTTAATAGTTTTTCTATTCAATGCTAAATATTTTTAAAAATTTTTATTTACGATATAACCAGGGTAAATTTTTGAATGCAGTTAACACCGAAAAATATGGAAAATATTAATTTATGAATTTTCAAAGCATGAGTTTCATAATCTTGAACAATCGTTCAGCTATTTAATCAAAATTTTCATTTTTCATGTTCTTCTTAAATTTTTAAATTGTGTAGAAAAATTAAAAACAAGTGAATACACTATTATTATTATTATATTATTGAAATGTTATGATATAATTTGAATTATTTTGTTTCTTATATAAATATAAATTGAAATAACTTACACGGTAATGTTGTTTGCATTAGCAACATTGTAGCTTTGGTAAATATTAAAATTAATATTATATGTTAATAAATAAAAAAAACTACTATTATAATACCTATACTATAGCTGATGTAGTAGTGATAGGTAAGAGGTTATAATTATAATTATTTGTTTTTAAATACATAATATTTATTTTAATATTCGCTATTAGCTTCAAGTTAACTGCACAAGGCTGTTTACCTTTAAATTTTAATATAATGTTAAAATTACATATATATTTCAATATATTTTCTATTAGTATTACGCGACAAAAATCGAAATATGTTAAACTTGGTAATATTTTCATTAACTAAAATTCAGTTTTTTATTTTAAAGTTTTCGTTTATTATATAAAACTTTTTTAAAATGCATTGCCGACGATCCGGTTATATTTATTTTATACCCTAATATATTAAAGGTAGAAAAAAAAGGGTCGAATTAAAATAAATTTTATTTTTTCAATTTCAAAATTAAAAAATTTTTGTTTTAAAAACAATTAAGTTGTTTCTTAAAAATCAGAATACAAAAACCAGAGTTGCGACGGACGGCAAACAGTAATTTTACGATACATTTTTGGAATAATATTTAAATTATCTGAAAATTAAGTAGGTACACAATCACATATTGATAAATAAATACTATTAGTAAACTGTAATAATATAAATAACTTATTATAATTACTAAAATTTCTTGTATCCACACACAATAAAAGTATGTTTAAACCCCATAAAAAGTTTTAATAGAAAAGTTTACTTTATGTATTACGAAAATATATTTACCAAAAATATAGAAAAATTACTGACGAAGGTGAAATTTGTAAATCTAAAGAATAATTAAAATACAATATGTAAAAACCGTTCATTCAAAAAAAGGATGAGATAATTTGAAAGCACCAATTCGAAATGTCTGTTGTCAACTTTTACCCCCAATTTTGTCAAGAAAATAACAAACGTCTGACATCCGAAGATGTGGAAACAAGGTGAGCCCTTAAAACAATAAAATTTCGGTCACATTTACAAAAACCAAATGCCCATCGTTTCCGGCATAAAAAATATATAATAACATACGAACGCCCGTAGACGGCGGTACATAAGTAATAATTATCTGTCTGTTGCGCGGCCAACTTGGTGCTTTGGCCCAGGGCTTAAACCGCACGGTCCCGCTCTATTATTTTAGACACAAATTTGTATTTCGTACAAGCAAATGCGGCGCCGCTTTTTCATTTTTATGCTTTGCAATAATATTTTCAAGATGTTGAGTTCATTAACAGAAGTAAAAAGTTACCTACACTAAAAAAAAAAGTTGCATTGCCAAAGTCAAATTGCACGGGGACAATTTTTGTAAAATATGCAATTAACGGTATTTTTTTATTGTAGTCAAAATCGGGGTGGAGAGAAGGTTGATGCTTTTTAGAAACATTCGAGTGATGAAAGTATTGCTGAATAAAGCCACATTTCATTTATTAATTCATCATTAAGGTAAACATGTTCATTTTTCAGTGGCGACTTTTATTTTGTAAACTAAGTACAAATTGCTATACTTAAGCATTAACAAGAGGTTAAACCTTATTATTTTCAGCATTTTTGTTGTCCTTTTTTTTTATAAAATTCGTTTTTTATCTTTATTTTCAAAGTATTCGGTAAGTTTGACAGACAATAAATTTTCTTAATATACTTTTACCCCGCCCCCATTTTATTACAGATACTCAGCTGAATTTTTATACAGTCGATTAAAATAGTATATGTTAAAATATTAATGGCCGAATGTAGATCTCATATCACCTCCATGAATACTCAATGAGGAGATTTCTGAATATGATTTATTAAAACTGTGTCAAAAATATTTCTAATTTATTCCAAAAAAAAGAACCCCAGATATTGCGTGGGACTTACACATGCTCATCTTATTTTTAATGAATATGTAATCGAATCGATGGATAGTAATTATAAAATATTTTTATATAATGAAGAATAAAGAATGCGGTGGGTTTTTCATTTTAAAAATGTGAAAGGATTCAAAGAAAATTAATTTTAAAATTATTTATTACCCAAACTTTTTTTACATTCGTGGTACGAAAGTTCTGTTACGTGGGTAGGTAACTCTGCGCATATAATATTTATACGAAAATTGTTTCGTATTCATGATAAATATTTTGATATAAAATTTTTGTACATAATATTAACAAAAGTTTATTTACAATTCATGAGCTACGCCTAAAAATGTACGACCTAACTTTTATTGTTGAAATCGTCGTTTATATCGACAGCATATTTTAATATTCATATGATTTTAGCTCGAGGTGTCGCACTAACATACAATTTTCATTTTTTATCAAATCTTGATTTGATTTTATAGCTTTTGTTGTAATTCTTCAGGGGATATTAAGTTGTACTGCTCTTATTTATTTAGGAATTCAGTTGTCAATAATTAATTTTCAAGTCGCGTCCTTACAACAACATTGTTTGCTAGTTCACGATGTAATTAGCAAATGTTTTGAAAAACATGTTGTAATGACTCGTCGATATTATGTAAAGACGATAATAATTATTGCTGTATGTTAGGTATACCACATTAAATTGCTATTTATTATAATTTGCATTGGTAGTTGCTAAATAAGTATGTACCAATCATTATTTTATTAGTCACCCACTTTTTGCAGGAAGTTCTCTTGTGGTCGTATTTTTTATCAATTTGATCCAAGTTAAATTACATCTAAGCTAATTTACTTTATTGAAAACTTGGTATAATCAGCATGTGGAGGCAAAGCAAATCATCGCGTTATAATTGAATTTGTGGTTTACCGTCGGATTTTTAGCTGGATCCATGCGGCAATAACTTTTCCCAAACCAGGAGACTTACAAAAAAATCACTTAAGGTAATTTAACTTTGCATTGTGAAACAGATGTATGCTGAATTTATTAGAAAAGCCATATAAATTCGCGTTCCTGCACCGTGCACGCTCTTGTGGCAGGAAAAGGAACTAAAGGAGTCATGGTTTCCGGTTGAGCAACCCTTGGGAATTAAATAAGTTCTGACACGACATTTAGCCATCATACTGATGCTTTTTCAACTTTATAAATACAAGAACAAGACATTTGAAATATGTCTGCACATTAAATTCAAACCAAAAAATATTTTTCAATGTTTTTTTCTTTTTTATCAACAAAGTCATCTTTTAATACTTTTTTTTTTAAATTAATACTAAAAGTTTATGAATAATTCGACTAACACTTATTTGCATGCAAATTAATATTAAAACATAATTTACCATAATATGATGACCTCGGGTAAAATTTAAACGATAGTTTGTAGACCAACAACTTTACATTTCAAAATTTAAATGGAATAAATTATATTTTATATTACAAAAAAATGTTTACAAATTATTTTTTAGAACATTAAAAATATGGGATTGCATAATTCTTTCAGAATACCTATTGAACCGATTTTTAAAAAACGAAGTTTCTCAAAACATCTACGTACAATTACAGGCAGTACTAATTTATTTAATATTCTACTTAATTATTAACAATGACTATGAATTATTTTCCACAATAGTAAAAATTGTTTGTTTTTTTGAATTATTATTAAACCGCAAAACTTTTCCTATATTTGAAATAATGGAAAATTATTTTGGACCTTATTATAAATATTATTGATAAACTATTAACGTTACGTTAATGTATGGTCCATTAAAAATAAGGTTGGAACTCAAAATAAAAACATTTCCTTGAGATGGTTTGTACAAAATTTGTTTAATAAATGTTTTAGATTAGTATATCTATTTTTAAATCTATTCATGCGCGTCACTAGTTACATACTCGTATTTGCAAAAAGTCAAGGTCAAAAAGAAACATTGTAACATTTATAACGATCTGACAACAAGATTATTATAAACAGTATGTCACCGAGGCATGAAAATTGTTTACATGAAAATTAAAATACAATGTATTAGAAGAAATACGATAAAAATAAATAAACTATAGAGTTCATGCAATTAATATAGGCTTGTCCACTATGACATTTACAATTCGATTCACAGTTTAGATATAATATCTGATTCTAAGTTTATGATCTGGAACAAAAGCAAATAAATTATTTCATTGAAATTATCAGATTTTTTTATATGTCTATAAATATCCACCAAGGTTCTCCGAATCATCGCGAAGATATCCGATCGAGGTGATGATAAAAATAACCCTAACCCATTTACCAAGTAAAAAACAAATATGATTGAATGAATATTAGCCCTAGCAGGCCCATGGTTTCTTTTGTCGCCGTATTGAATTTTTCCTGTTAAGAGCGTGTTTTCCCAATCTTCCAACCCAATTTCAGTCCTCCTGCACTTCGTTTCTCCACCGGTTTCTTGGTCTACCTCTTCCTATTGTGCGTCCGAATTTTACATTCCACATGTCATTTGGCGGTCTATCGTCATTCATCCTCACCAGATAGCCCAACCATCTCAGCCTCTGTGCCTTCACATATCCAACTATGCGTGGTTGTTCATATAATTCGACTATCTTTGACCTTATCACCCATTGAGCATTTAACTATTTTCCACCATACATTTTTTTCCACCCACACTTCTAGGATTAGAAAACACTTTGCTATTAAGGATGGATTTCATTGCAAATGAACTTCTGATACCAGCAGTCATTCTGGCTTTGATCGCTTTCTCACACGTAAGGTACGTAAAGCGCACACTTCTTCAAACTTTACGGTTTTGTTTCCCACTACAATATTCATGGATTTCTTCTTCTCAAACTACATTGTGCTGTTCTCATTTACTTCCAACTCAATTTCTCTTGGTCTCTTCCAATAACTACATCATGGTTTCCTGTACCTGTACTTACTTCAAATATTGCATTTTCCATATTATATAGTATTAAATATAGTATTGACGACAGCGGGTCTCCTTGACTCCAATCCCACCTCTACTCCAAAACTATCAATTAGTTCACCGCCAATTCTTACTTTGTTTTCGGTTCCCTCGAGTGTCATTTTTACAAATTTTACTAATTTTCCAGTGATTTCAATTTCTTCTTCTATTTCAGCAAATTTTTCGCCCACTCCTGGGCATAAGCCTCTCCCGTAGGGGAGGATTAAGCATTCAGACCTTACGACTGCTCAAACCGGGTTGGGGAATATAATCATCAACCCAGGGGGACCGCCGGCATAACGTTCCCTCCGAAGCAAGGAGACGACCATCTGAAAGATTTTCGACTCTTCCGAAGTTCTATTTCTTCCATGATGTTATTCAACTCTTCTCTCTCAATATTTCTTCTTCATAATCTTGAAGTCTGTTTTTTATGCATGTGGTGCGTATTTTGTAACTGATATGCAGTAATGAAATCCCTTTATAATTTCCACACTCAGTTTTATCGTCCTTTTTGGGGATTGGACAGATCAGCACCAATTTTCAGGATCTGGGCATCCTTTTTTTCTCTCCAAATCTTCTGACCATTTCTTGCCGTTTTTCTCCTCCATATTTTAATGTTTCCGCTTGGAAAATCACATATACTCGTATGTATATGTAATAAATAAACGTAAAAATTTAATTCATCCGATAATGGGTCTATCAGAACGAAACGTTGAGGCACTAACTGACCAAGCACTGCAGCGAGACTGGCTCAAAACAGGACAGCCGACAACCAAAGCAGCCTTTTGGCCAAGAATATTTGCTACTGTGGTTACAGTCTGTAAATTGCAACCAAACCCTTCTGGATTATAAGATTATCCGTTCCGGACTTCTTTCATTGTTTTTTTAAGTCACAAGTCAATAGGCACAGGGCACAGAGCATTCAACATGAAGTAAAAATTTGAGAAAAGTCATGAAAAATGCTGTGAAGCGAGCCCGAATCTCAATTCTAATATTATCTTTGCGACTTTACGAAATACAATTTAAATGTCTAAATAAGCATAATCATAGCATCATAATTTCAGAATTGAACCCGAGAAGCCCGGTTTCACCCCGCGAGGAATAATAAATTCCGACTGTCTTCCCTCGCAAGGGCAAGCCATCGAGGTACTTTGCCAACAGAACCGCATCTCAATCATTGAGAAAGCAGTCACCATAGGGCAAAAGAAACATAATCTACAAACAGAATCAATTCCGATCAATATTATATATCGTTTCTTATACTCAGGACCGAACCAAGTGTATCTTGCCGCCCTTCCTTATCAGAATATCAGACATAATAGGGTTAATTGTAATATTCTGATTTTAATTCTTTGATAACAGTAAATTTGTTCAAGGAAAAAAATCACTAAGGTAACTTATACATATTTTCATATTTTTGCCGCCCGAGTGATGGGCACCCCTTGCACCTTCGGCACGGGACGGCCCTGCTAATACTGGAATTTCAAGAATATATTTCAAGAAAACTGACGCTTTTTACTCACCGTCGCATTTGAAATACAACAAATCTGGATGACTGTAAAATATAATAATTTATAATAAATTGTTGGATTTTAAACTGAGTGCCCACATTTTTGGAATGTCTATCCCAGAGTTGTTCAGTTGCAGGTTAAACCAAAAAATTTAGGTTAACCAATGATATTTCATAAAAACAGCTTTTCGTATTTCACGTATTTCACTGGTTAACCCACTTTTTTTGGTTTAACCTGCAACTGAACAATTGAACCTAAATATTTTAATATATATTATTATTTTTTTTATTTTTAACATTTAGTTATTTTATAAATTTTAATTTTACAATAAATTTATCTTAATCCACATACAGAATCGTGCCCAAACAGTTTCTCAAAAAAAATCTTTTACATTAATTTGCTGCAATTTTTTTCAAATTCAAATTTACAAACAATGTAAAAGCTACACTTATCAATTGTTTATTCAATTAATTTTAATGAAATTGAAAATATTCTTTTGTGCTATAAAACCTTTTCGTCAAATTTTTATTTATCAAATTCATACGGATTTATCAAAATTCAAATTTTCAAAATATAATTTTACAATTTTGATATTCATCAATATAATCAAAATTTTTGGTGAAAATCAACTGAAGAATATTATTTTTGATTTGTTTGTCGTTCCAAAAACCTTGCATTTCGTAAAAATTCAAAATATTATCTCTATAGCACATTTAGTATTTCTCAAAAATTATTTCTATATGCATTATTATGATTTTTATATATGGAACAACTATACAACCCAGTTATTATAATTTTCACTTGTTTCTTTTTGTATATTCTTATAAACAAACCACACAATTTTCTCATCAGTACGGTATAATAACTGTACTTTCATCTAAATTTAGTTGTTATTAAAAATTTTATTTCGGTATATTTCACATCTGCAATATCATGCAAGTACAAATAAATAGTTGCAACTATCTTAATTAAAATCTGCCAATTTTTATAATGAAATCACGCAAGGTGGACACAGGTTGAGTTTATTACAAATTGAGTTCTGTCACTGCGTATATATGATAACCAGTTTAATCGAAAGGATAAAATATAATAAAATTATTTGTGTAATAATTGGTATCTATACCAAATAATATGAATTATTTTTGGAAGCTTTGAATGGAACACGTGACATCCACATTTGTCTAGTTATAGGTTTTTGTAAACATTACGAGGTTATAAATACGCACAAAATAATAATATATTTGTAGGTAAATTTAAAATTAATGTTGGTATACTAGGTCGTTACTACGTCATGGTATAACCTACCAAATAAGCTAGCATTTACTGCGGCAATTCCTAATTACTTTATAATATTTGTATTATAGTTATTATTCCTATTTCAGTAGTAATATAAAATTAACACGTTATTATGTTACACTTGACTTAATGGTACCCCAATTTTTTATTTTAATTCCATACTTGCAAAGTTTGACAGTGTAAAATTCCAAACTTTAGCACAAAAATTGAATTTAAATTTAGCAATAAATTACACCTAGTTGCATGTATAACTATCATTATTATTAATTACTTCACACCTAAATACGTTCAGCAAAAAGGGGGGCGGTAAATAAACACTCGATCATCTTTCCAATAATAATTATTTTTGGTTTTCCAAAAGAGTAATGTTCTGTAAATGAACATAAATTTTAAAGCAAATTTTATTTCTAATTTATTGCTGAAATGCAAATTTAAATAATAAGTTCGTATTTTTTATGTTAATTATAATTAAGGATGGACGTAATGCTCAGTAAAATATTTAAAATTAATAATTAGATTACACAGTTAAATTAAACACGAAATCCTTTGATATGATTCGGATATTCGTTGTTAGCAATTTATCATTCGCTAATGTACTGTTATTTACATTTTTTAATTGTGATAGTTCATCAAAAATTTTGAATAATTTCGTATTTTTTGCTTTCATCCTGCTGGGATAAAAACGGTTAAAACTACCTCGAAAACCGCAAACCGCAAAGCCCTTAATAATAAAACGTATTATTATCAATATATTTTAGGTTAGCCCAGTAGGTAGAATTGCAATAACTTTTGGGCCTGTACGAGAAAAATTGTAGGTTATGTTATACAGCCACCCAAACCGAAGATGTAAGAATTTCCGAAAAATATCCGAATATTTTGAAAATAAAAGCTGAAATTAGTAGCTATTTTTTACATTCATTACAAAACATTTAAGTTATGATTATATTTATACGAAAATTTACACTTAACATGTAATAAATTACTACCCCATCGCAATCATATAACATTTTAACCCTAAATATTTTAACGTAATCATAAACGATCATTTTGACGAACGGGAAATTTATCGTTTTCTGCCTGTTGCATTAAGAAATATAAGAGAAAAAGAGAAAGAAACACATTTGGTTGATATAAACTATTACGAAAAAAGTAATTACGATGGCCTGATATAACACTACATCATGTGTGATGTGTAAAATACAGGTTTGGAAAATATGATGTTTGATTTATTATTTTATAGAAGGTGCACCGAACAAAAATTTATTACTTATGTGGATTACACTTTTATTATAAAAAAATTATCGTCTATTACAGTTTTCAGGCCGGGTAAAGAAAATCCGACAGCGATTCTTCCATTTTTGAAATTCTGTATTGTGCGATTTTTAGGTAAAATAGTAGACACATTATATATTTAATAGTATATAATTCAAGACTATAAGTGAATTACCTAAATTATCCAATTATCACTAAACGTAAAATTATCTATTCAGACCAGTTATTTTATGTACTAGGTACAATATTAAATTTTAATGAATGTATAAGCTTCCTATTAACTTCAAATTTGTTTGCCTCTAGTAATTAATCCATTAGGCCTTTGATTTTACAAGTCGAAGAGCGAGAATGGCAAAAATTCCAAAATCAATCAGATGGTGGGTCAAAAAATTCCTCTCTAAGCACGTAATAGATCCGAAAACTAGTTATATAAAAAAATTCGTGCCAATAAAAATTTTATATGCTCGGTCGAATAAAAAGTAATAAATATTATACTTATGAAATGAGTGAAACCTATACATTATATTTATGTTAATGTTTCAACGTTTTCTCCATTGGAGGCTTGCGGCACCTTATTATTTCAACCAATACCCATGAAACAAAGATAACTAAACACATTACTTGACACTCCCATTTACAATGTAAAGAAGACAAAATAATCATTAAAAATACATCAAGTTTATTTTGACTCAAGGGTAAATAAAAAGACAATGGGCAGTGGAAGTAATTTGTAAGGCAAAGATAATGTATCTTCGATTAACCTTGCGTACGTTCAAAATCGAAGTAAAAAAGTATGTTAGTTTTGCAACATCATTCCCAAATAAATATTTTGTTCTAAGGTTACAACGTCAATGGTGTCTCAATATTTCGTTCCATTACATAAACAACTTCAAAAATTCTAAAAATTTTATAATATGCGAGAATATTTTTTAGACCCAATTATCCATGAAGTGTCACGCGTCCTTGTACTTCCTCCAAATTTCTAAACATTGCTTCATTTCCATCAACTTTCCAATGTTTTCAAAAATATAACATTTTCGGATTTAGAGGTCGAAATAGGATAGGTTTTAAATCGCAAGAAGCTACTTCTCTGGATGAATAATTTCAATGGCATTATTTTATGGTGCTGGTGCATAGCATAACCCATCAAGATGGCGACAATTAAATTGATATTATATAATCTATATTGCCAACCCAGTTCAATCCTCAATTAGGATTGCCCAAGTTCAAAATGTGAGTACATTTAATAACCACAATCTGGATACAAAACCGTACTAAATAGCTTTTAAAACAGTCTTATTTTCGGGTTCCCTGATTTTTCATCCAATCCATTTATGTGCATTGGATTTTATGGTACATCAAAATATAATTTTTGTTTTTATGTTTTGTATTTTGAAAACACAATGGAAACCATAAAAATCAGTTAAAACGCTTAGTAGCGTTTATCTGATTTTTATTGTTTCCACATCAAAATCCGCATGTTTTCAAAACATAAATTTTTCAAAATTCACTCCCTTTTACATTCTGGGTTGGTGGTATTCCATAATTTATTTATTACTATGCAGGAAGAAGCTCCAACACTACCAAACAGCGTTAAACGAGGTCATTCCGATTTCGGGGAATCTCAATACTACGCGTATTCCTAAAACAGCGCTAAGCGGGGTTTTACTGTATTCATAAAGTAATTGCCAAATTGAATTTCATATATTATAATTAAATATTTTGCGAATCGTAGATAATTAACTAATTGAGTACCCAATTTTATTTTATACCTGAAACTCGAAGAAAATTAATAAATAAAATAGCGAAACTTCAATGAAAAGTTTGTTTGCTCGCAATTATGTAATCTGTGAAGTGAGTTGCTTCTACAATTTTCATTTACTTATTTATCATTATTTTATAGAATATATACCTTCAGAATGTTATTTACGCCGGTGAATTTATTATTTATATCTTTGCAATGATGATTTACCTGATGCCGAGCCATTCAAGCGCACGAAACCGCTTCAATTTGGTTTGCCTTCCTAATTTTTATATTTTGATTGAGTTTTTTCAAATTACTAAGTAGCAATTTAATTTTGAAATTTAAAATACGACGCTTCCATTTACCACAAAGTAAACACTTTTGGGAGTTCTTCAATTTTTTATTAATTTCATCTGACACCAACAATACACCGAGAGAAAAAATTTACAGTACTAACTAATTTTTACTTTCCTAACTAGTAAGAAAAGTATTGTCATCAGAAACTGAAAAAAAAGTGTATGTCTGTGAACATGTTAGCATTTAAACGAAAGAACGAAATCACTCCAAATTAGAAATTTTAAGTTTTAATCTGTGAAATCATAAGGGGGGGGGGCGAGAACGGGGGGTTTATTAGAAACGAGAAGACATAATCCATCACAATTTCGAAACGCAATGAAAAAGGTAAAAGTTTAATATGATTGAGGATTCAAAATATAAATTTTTAAAAACTCAAAATTTTGCCAGCTGAAAAAATTGAAATTAAAATTTTATTTTCATTAATTAAATTGATAAACCATACGAATTGGATAACAATTGGTTACCATGGTAACGATTTAACTAACATATATAATAACGTAAGAAAATTTACATTTTTCTTCACTTTTTTTTAAATTTTTTGTTTACTAACAGCAGATATTCGGGAGTTTTCAGAACACCAAAGAACTCCGATTCTCAGTTTTTTTAGTCTGCAGGGTCAATAGCAATTTTTGTGGATAAATAAAAAATTTCGTTATAATACTGGCATTATAATGCCAATTAAGTTTAAAAGTTTTTAAAATAAGAAATTTGTGGTGACAATTTTTAATAATATCATACAAAAGCTTGAAAAATATTATTTATATAGCCAGGAATCGACAAATCCGGTAGCCTGGTCACACACTGAAAAAAATAGTTAATGAAAAATTCATCATTGTTGCGTTGATGAAAAAAATTCATCATGTTGATGAAAAATTCATAGTATTCATGAAAAAAATCGTTGTATTTATGAATTTGTTTATTAATATGATTAATTTTGTTCATCGAAGCAAAAACGATCAATTTTTCATCAAACTGATGAACCATTTTTTTCAGTGTAGTGACGATTACACTATAGCTAATCTGGCAAACTAAAACTTTTAAAGTTTTAAATTTTATTATAAGTTTTTTAGTTTTGTTATTTGTTTTTAAATTAAATCAAACAAATAATAAAAATCAAACTGAATTTCTTAAATAAATAATTAATAAAATTTATCCTTTTTTATTAATATTAGTTTAGATAATATTGAAACAATCTAATTGTCCTATGTTTCGGGCCGTTTTATTGACCCATTTTCAATATTTAATTGCAATGAAATCAATACAAAATTGAAATTAACATAAATTACATCTTGTCAGATTTTAATTTGACCCATATTAAGTTTTAGTTTATAAATCACCTCTGAGCTCCGATTGGTTGAATAATAAAGAAACTATTTTATTCATAGTTTATTTTGATTTGCTGTTTCAGTAATTGTTCTGTTACCTCGATAAATTATATTGCCGGATTTTAATTTGACATAATATATTGCATGTTTTGATAATATTAAAAAATTAATCCTGCAAATGCAAAAGGGTGAAATTATTGTTATTTTCAATTTCAAATTTTCTTAGATATTTTTCCAGGCAGGGCTGGATTTTGTTATTATTTGTTAATTTTTCAAATCATGGAAAAAATTGAAAATCACAATTAAGTGAAAAATTGGAAAAGGGATTTGATGGTAATTCATGGGATACCTACAACCTAATGTCCCCAAAAATCATGCATCAGAATGCCCTAAAAACTTTGGAGTGTAGCTAAGCGGTGTATAAAAATTAATTTAAAAAAAATATCAAAAACTTTCATAAAACAAAAACTTACAGTAGCGTAAATACAATCAAAAAAATGATTTATACATATAGTAATGATTTAGCTATAACAACAAATAAATTTTTAAAATTCGATTAAACAATATTTTTTGCTGCTATAACAAAACAATTAAGTGCCAGAAACAAAAATATTAGTTGAAGCAACTGATTTTGTGGTTTAAAATTGTGTTTACCAAATTTTTTGGTGAATTTGATGATTTCATTCAGGAAAACTATAAAAATTCAGTTGAAGATTTATATTTTTAGTAATTTTTAAAATATTTTATAGATTAAATTTGAAAAAAACGATACAACATTTGGTTTATGCCAATTTGGACGACAGGATCACTTGAACTGTGTAACTAGCGTATGGCCGTTATTTAAAATATTAATTCCAAAAAATTTCTTTGTTCCTCTAACAAAAACAGATTCAGCAAAAAGTGTTTTATTGGCCGAACACAAAATAATTTGCATCAACTAATATTTTTGTTTCCAACATCAATCATTTTTGTTGGGTGAATTTATCGAAGCAATAAATTAACGCTTTAATTTTTTTTATTTAATTAAATTACTGGCATTCTTAATTGCAAGTCGCAAATAAGACTTAGTTGTCAGACATAAAATTTTTTTGTTTTTGTCAGAATAACAGCGACTTAGATTTTAGCGGTTTTTATTTTCGGACGTTATTCCCATTGAAAAAATTGTATTTTCTACCTACACTGTTATTAAATTTTGTGTCCATTGATGGGGATGCATCAGCATGCAACGGCATAGCAGATTGGTCTTCCAAAACAACTGCCATCCACAGCTGTCACAAGTATACACATCCATGGAAATAGCAATGTGAAATTATTATTTTAATCTAGAAATCTCTTAGATTTAGCTGATATGTGTTTTAGCAAATTTCATAATGATTTGTTTTCGAACTCCTAATATTCATCAGATAACGGATCATAATCATACCGAGCGTTATATTACTTAAACCTACCTTGATTAGGAAAGCGATACTTATTATTAAGTAATAAAAAGCTTTCTTCATATGGATGTGCATCCATCACTTTGATGAACTGACGTTAAAAATTTTGAATGTGCCTGTGTGGGTAGCTTAACGACAGGAAAAATAAAGGAAAATTTTAATTGAAGTATTATACGCGACATTAATCTCTGTCAACTGCTGAGCGCAAACGATTTTTTATAGAGCTGAATAAATTTGGGTCTTCTGTCAAACGTATTGATCGTGCATACCTACAACTTATATTATTTCTTTAAAATTATCCCGCCAAAATCTACCTAACCTAAATCAGATTTACTTCTCCAACAAAGAATGAATTTTCCAGTTGATGTCACACAAGCTTATGGAATAATTTTTTCTTACATCCGGGTGCGGTATCTTTGTAGTTATAACAAACTTTTATTTAAACCTGCCGAATTCGTTTCGTTAAAAAAATTTGATTTTTTTTTGGTTAGAATTGTAATGATTTCGAAACAAAGACAAATTTTAATGTAATGCTCATTAATATCCCAACTTTGCAAAGTTTTCTCATTAATTAATCTTTTTTGACGTTAATTTATAAATAAACATTTATTTATTTAGTTAAATAAACCTATCATTATGTTTTCGTGTTATTTTTTAAACAAATTCCTCCTTTGTTTTACTTAATTTAAAATTGTGGAAGCGTAACCGAATTTTTATCCATTGAAATTAGAGTTAGCTATTTTGATGTTACCTACTTTTACTTACAAATTACAGTTGGAAATGAAACGCCAAAAAAAAAATATTTTTTTCGAGCAATTCATAAAATTCAAATGCCCGAATATTATTAACATGTTTATAGGAATATTTATCTAAATCTAGATTCTTCGCAGACAAAGGTAACCATTTTGTTTAGTTTTTGATCCTGACTGTACATAAGATGTCGTGACCAGGCAGTACATTTTCGTGCATAGTTTTATTGGTGAGTGTACATCGCGTGTGTTGTATACGTGTTTAACAATTTTTCTTGGCTCACTATGTCAGGTTTCTAGGAATCGTGTTGCTTTGTGAGAAAGTTCAATTTTTTTTTCTGTTGTAAACATACGTCATGACCTTCTGGTATACAACGTTTAGCCAAGAGAAGAGCCAAAAAATAAATCTGTAACATTACCCTCCGCATTGCTTGATCGAAACACTTTTGGACGGTTTACCCCCAAAAGCACTAATTCAATATTGTTTTTCCCGATACTTCTCGTCTAATTAATAGACTTTGCCTTAATTATAAACGCGTAAAACTGGACAAACAAGTTAACTTCTATGAAAGAGTAATGGATGTGACAAGAATTGTAATGGGTTTTTTTGACCTATGCAACCCAACTCTATTTTTAGAAAATAACTTTGTATATCAATGATAATAACATGGAATACTTTTCTTTTCCTCTAGCCATATATGATCTTATTTTATTGTCTACATTTAATTGAACTTTCTATATTTTTTAAATCTCCGAGACGTTAATTTGATCATATAAAGCGAAGTGCAACAAGTTTGGAAAAAGAATTGCCTCTAGTAAGACTTTGAAAGACTTGAATCTACTATTAGTTTAATTATACCCTTCAGGCATACCCTGTCCGTTTGTCTGGATCATAGCTCCGCTCTGATCTATCGTTCATAGTTGGTTATTTATCAAACGTATGGATGGTATAGCAATTAGAATGAAACTATAAGTAATATTTATAACAACTAAATAACATATAGGGAGAACTTTGATTACGTGTGTAAGCTAAATTATTAATGAATTATTTTTCAGGTACCTGTTGAATCGGAATAATCAAGCTATTGTTGTATTAATTTTGTAATGATTGATAGCTTTAATAAATAATTTATCAAGTTCATGTGTTTTAATGTAGTTTCTGCTAAATTATCGAACTTAATTAATAACAAGAACATAAAATTTATAATTTAAACCCAAAGTGTTATAATAATGGCCTATGTTACAAATAAATTACTATTTCATTTATGTTATGTTTAACTATCTATTATAATTTCTTTTAAACCTTTTTGTAATTTAAAAAAATTTTGGTTTTGGGCAAAATTTTTGTTTCGAAAAAGTGGTGTTGGGAGAGTTGGTTGCTGAATATTTGTATGATGGGCCTTCGGATTGGTTTGTTTGAACCACGCCTTTCCACCTACACATCGCAGATGGTGTCCAGTTGGTATTTAAGAAATCGAAACACAATATGGAACTTTGTGTAACCTCTTTCTGAAATATCCAAAAATCTTCTTTGGCAATTGCAGATGTAAAAAGCTTTTGAGATAAGTAAGTATATCACAAATTTCGTTATCACTCACGCAAGAACTTCTTAAGGGACTGAAATAGTTTTCCGGTATGTAAGTATATCTAATAATGAAAAGATTACATGATGTGCTATTTTCAAAACTAACTGTACATGATTTGTAGGTTACCTAATTTGGTTTACATAATCTTGATGGGTGCAATTTTTATATGCGACCTTGAATTTTTAATTCAGATAATCATCGCTATTAAACTTGTAAATTGGGTATAAACTTACTTTCCTACCGAAATGCTATATAGTATGCAAAATTAAATAATTTTTTTTATTAAGTTCAATTATTAAAAAGATAACAATAATTATTATTTATGATAGATAAATCAACTTATTGTTTAATACCTTATACTTATAAAATATAATATTATTATTCCAATTTTATTTTGGTATAATAATATATTATATCTTAAAAATTCAGTAGAAATCTAAAAAAAAATTAAAATATTTAATAATAATTTGAATTTGAAAAACAATCTCAAATAAAATCAATTTTATTATTATTTTATTTCTCCCGAAGACTTATATTTATTTCCCTGAAAACAATTCATTTGTTTATTACTCAAATTACAAATAATTACCTACTAAAAAGTAACCAACCCTGAGTTGGTTTATAATATATGAACATTCAGGTAGAAGTTTGGAAAATCAAAACATTTTTGTAAAAATTCCCAAATATTATAATATATTTTTTATTAATACCTACATTGAATCAAAAACTCTTGAGTATTCAATGAAAATATCAATAAACTTCAAAGCAGTTATTAAATGTTTCTTCTTTTTCTTGGCTTGTATTCATCCACTCCTGAATGTTATTCTTCCTTTCGAGGGAAAAAGAGAAATAAGCATTTATGTAGACTCTATGGTTGTTTAAACCGGGTTGGGGAATGCCTGTAACCCTGTTTTTACTAGGTAATGATGGCAATCATCAACCCAGGAGACCGCCGGCTTAACGTACCCTCCGAAGCACGGAGACGGTCATCTGAAAATTTATCGACTCTTCCCGGATTGAACCGGGTACCTTAGAGTCAGCAGTTGTTCTGCTAACTTTCTAATCTAATAACCGTCGTTTTTTTATTGGTTAAAAAATATTTTTCAGTGTATTATATTATAAAAGTATCACACCAAGAAATTCTGACCGTCTTTTCTCGAAAGGCAATGGCAAACCACCGAGGTACTTTCCCATGAAAACCGTTTCTCAATCTTTAAGAGAATCCGGTCACGACGCTTCTGACAAGAAACAAAATATTACGAAGAAGAAGAAGATCACACTATTGGTCACATCAGAAGTGTACTAAGATTTTATATAAAATGATAAACTTAAAACTAAAAGAAAAGTTTCCAAAATTAAACGTTAGGAATTTTAATATAATTTGATGCTATCACAAAATTGATTTGGTAAACCTAATTATTCCTTCTTAAACTCCTGAGAAGTCGACAAGCAAAGTACAACCATTGCTTCCATCGCTGCTAAATTAAATTCATTATCTTTAGACATACGTATTTTCTATCACAACTAGATTGCCCAGGTTGTGCGGCCTGAAGGCCGCACTGACGAGTCATTTTCCCTTCATTTCCAATGATTTTTAGGACGATAACGTAAAATGAACCAATATGGGATATGCGATGCGAGATAGATAGATAGAAATGGGCTATTACAATAATATAGAGTGCAATGAATAATTATGATATTTAATACTTATTTCCAAAATTATTGTATTTAAATTTAATTTATTAAACAAATTCAATTTAGGTATAGCCTGTTTCAAAATAAATGTAATTAATGAAACTCATATAATAATTTTTTGATTATAAGTATGAATAGTTTGAATAATTTAATAATATGACTTTTTAAAATTCCATTTATCTTGAAACAGACTATTCTAATAGCTCGAAAAAAATGGAAAATTAAATTTAACTGGAACTAGGATGCAAACTGGGATTACTCAATCCAATCTACAAATTAAACCCGCATTCAATTTTTCTTTTCCAAATTACTAAATTCCCCTTCAAATTATTGAATTCAATTTTTAAACTCATACACCTTAATTTTATTAATTACACGACATTATAATTAAATTTCTCACACATCCAATTTTTACCTCTTCCGACAAAAAGCTCCTTATCTCAACTAGCGGAAATTTTAAAATTTAAAACTAAAATACAACTAAAATCCGATTTAGTTCCCACCCTTTTCATATAAATGTTCCACGACAATAAATAATTTATAATACTATGAAAAAGAATTTGTCACCCTAACAAAGTTTTTAGTATTTAATCTGTTCAAATTTATTAGTTAATTCAATAATTTATTTTTTTGAGCAGAAATAACTATGTTTTTGAAGCATTAAATATGTTGTAACAGCAAAAAACTCTGTTGAGGTTATAATAACTCCTAAAAGATTTCTTAGGGCTACAAGTTATTTTTCATAGTGTAGAAATTAAAAAATTATTTTTTAACCCTGTTCATTTAATTTTATTTATTATATTGTATATATTTTATTTTAATAATTAAAAATTAAAAAAAGTGAATTTTGGATTGGATTTAGAAGACAGTTAATTTCAAAGTTAATTAATAATAAAAAATAAAATTAAATAAAAAATGTGAAGAAAAAATAAAGAAAAGGAAGAAAAACAAATTCTTAATTATTTTTATAGAAATAAAATTAAATTAATTGCACTAATTTTTGGCAAAACAAGTTGACTGTTCTCTTTTGTTTTTTATAAATTATTATTTATTAAAAAATTAATAAATATTAGGATAGCAATAAGAAACAAATAATATAAATTATGCATTTTTTACAGAGTTGCCCGATGGTTAAAAATATCTGCTTATATTAAAAAAAAAGTATATTTAATATTACTACGTAAAACAAAAAGGTAGGTACATACATAACAATACAAACACGTTTAAGAAACACGTGATATAATATTCTTTTATAATAATGAGAAACTGTTAAAATAATAATTTGAATATTTAAATAAATATTATGAAAAGAAGCGTTGAAAAAAGCACATATATTATACCTAATGATAATTAGTAGTAAATTAATATTTAATATTTTAATATTATTAATGAAATTAATTCTTACAATTTTGTTTGTGTATATTTATTCTAATTTTCTACCGGTTTCGTTTACAGCATCATCAGGTAAAATAATATTTAAACGTTTATTGATGTATTAGTAGTTTATAATTTATATTCCCATTACTACTTATTATTCACAATCTCACATAAGATGTTCAGGATATTCATTTACATAAATATTGTCGTGGTATTTTATGCACAGGGAGGGGTTGCTTAAATTTTACATTTTGTTTTGTTCATTTAAACAGAACTGTTTGTTAATATTTGTAAACTTTGAGGTTCCCCGTGTTTGTTGTGGTAGTAGTAGTAATTTAAATTATTTTAAATTTGTTTATGTTTTTACCAATTTTACTAGTTTAGGTAAAATTTGTAATAATAACTAATGTATTTCACATTTTCTAGTAAAAATAAAAATTCATGCTCATTGCCTATGAACATTGGTTTATAAAGATGATGATCACGCAAGAACTGAAAATGTACAGGGTGGTATTTTATATTATTTATATAAAAGTATTAATTATAGTGTACAATCTTGAGCTGACTTTTAACTTTTTTAAAAGGTATTGAAACAGTACCATTATCATTAGAAAATGGTCAACTATGAACACTCCATTAAAAATTTTAAGAAGTCGTGCATAAGCGCCACAAGTTTAAACTCAGCTAAACATGCAATAAGGGAGAATTTACAAGATTTACTACACGCAAGTATAAAATCAAAATGCATTGACAAAATAAAAAGAAAAGAAATCAACGTCTCATCTTTAAAAGTTCTGATATTATGTTTTTGATTTTATAAAATTGAAAAATTTTGAGTTGTGATTTTCATTATAAGCTCAACTCAAAATAATAATTGAAATTTCGAAGTCGTACCATGGTTTTGATTTCTGGAATGTTCTCTGGCTATTAAAAAGTTGTTTTGGAGATATCTTACTTCTTGTAACATTGCAACGAAAAGTAAATTTATTTTGGCCATATTTGGCGTAAGCGTATTTGGCGTTGCCTGAAGTTAATCGCTGGAGTAAAACGTGAGTATAGTAAAACTGAAATAAAAACTTTTTATCGCACAAAATGAGAATGAAAAGGAATGATAAAATTTAATAAAGCGGCTTGTATACAATTTAGGTTTGCAATCATAACGTCTACACACAACATTTAACAATCAGAAAAAAAATTATAAAACTTTATACCTATGCTTAATTATTATTACAAACTTGGAATGGTAGATAAACATCTTAAATTTTTTGATAGCGTTACATAAATTCATAAATCAGAACTTCTCAAGTCACGAAACTACCAATAGTACCTACAACTTGAATGGTATTTTAATTGGTCTATGGTTGGTATCAGCCCAAAGTAAATCAAGTTATGAAGAGATTTTTCTATTGGTCTTCCTTAAAAATATAAGAGATACATAACCGAAATGACCTGTAACCTTTATGGGCTTGTTTTACATTAACTTGAATATATCACCCGGCCTCAAGCATACTCATTATTCTGTCTCGGAGATACATTACAAAAATCAAAGCATATAATCAGCCGAATCCTATAATAGACTATCATTTATATGTTGCGCTTATATTTTTATCCATTTAGCAAGATGAGTAAATTTATTACACTTACATGACTATTTGCTTGACAAATATGGCACTTAAAAGAAAATATTCTATTTTCCATGTTTTATATTTTATATTATTATTATTTATATAATTATTTCTTTTTTTCTACGTTGGAAGCATAATTTAATTTGCTTGTACCTAGTAAAATTTAACTAGCAACAATTAAAATATAAACAAACCGTTTAACAGCAACTACATAAAATCAGAGGTATTTGTAATAATAATGTGTTAGACAAACAGGTCATTAATTATAATAGCCGGTAAATTTACGAAATTTTCATAAATGAAAATAACATTTAAGACACTTAACTCGATAAATGTACCTTATAATAACATAAATGATAAGAAATTAGAGTGAAGTAGTAACTGATATTTACGACGGCTAATAAATTAGGTAGTAACAATTTAATAATATAATAATATAAACAAAGCAGTCAATGACTTTTTGATTGACATATCTAAATTTCTTAACACTTAACTATGATGTAATAGCTTCCCGATAGTATAAATATATAATTAAACATACAAATTGCTATAATTTTAATCAATTACCACCATTAAACTTTAAATATACTTCATTTATCCAATAAAATTGACTATAATGCCCTCTATTACAGCGATCAAGTGCTTCTCAGCCGGGTAAACTTCGTTTTACCTCTCCCAGAAAGATGGCGCTCGAATACTAAATCTTAAGCATGGGCAACAAGTTGCCATCTCTTTCTAATATTCATCTCTTACTCCTTCTATTTTCTTTTCGCGTTCGAAAATTTTCTGATACATAATATTTTATCATCCAAATCAGATATTTAAGCAAAATGGACCCAGGTATACATTATAATTTTTGTTCCTACATAGATTTAAAAAAAAAATTTCCCAACGTATCGAACTTTTCCAAAGCTTTTTATTGATTGTATTTTTTTCTAATATGTGAACCGATGCCACTAATGCATAAATATTAGGAGTAAATGAATCGTAGGATAGTAACATCATAAATATTATGAATTATGGTGTAGGTATTGATAAACTGAAGTAAATTGCAATAATAAGGGATGAAATTGTATTTTAATGTATGTACAAAACCAGTTGAACACATACCGATTCTCATAAAACAATAAATTAAATTTTTTAAAACAAAGTCGATTTGTAATGCACGGTTGTATTTATAGTAAAATCTAATTTGTTTTCAATATGTCAATATAATTTACAAAAACGTACGCTTTATACATATTTACAAGAAGTATTAAGCTATAATTTTAATATTCTAGATATAATATTACGTTTTACCCTAAAAACAGTAACCAAAATATAATCTATCGACTGATCAATTTAAAAAATTTCCCAAAGAGAAAGAAAGCAATATTTTCAAAATGCTCGAGTTTTCCCACATCCTACCAATTTCAAAACTGTAGATTTTGTTACAATTGTTAGCTAGCTTAGTTATTTAAAACACAGTTTTCGAGAGCATAGTTTGGTAGTACCAGTAAATTTAAATAAAACTAATAAAAAATGAAATAATTGATTTATAATAACAAAAACAGAAAAAAGATGAGATCGACAATGTTAATAAAATGTTTTGATCAAGAAATTAACATAAACTAAGTTGCAGACATTGCTACTAGTAAGCAAAATTCTCTGAGCTGGCTCACTCTGAATGCAACCAATCACGTTGGTCAAACAACCAAACTGCAAAAAACTACACATCTAGCAAAGTTAGCACCCTACTACATCTTTTCCACCAGTAATTCTGATATCGTCAATAATTCAGCTCTTGAACTTATATTATTCAGAAATGGTCAACTGTAATTTAAATAATGTAAAATAAAATTTGATTCTTTCTGATTTCAATTTGATAATTTCTGAATTTCATTTAAGAAGAAGAAGAAATAAAAACAGAAATAAAATAAATGTAACCACATGAAACCAATTCTTAAATCTACAACGTTTTGATGCACACCGGAAGGTTGAGGTAAGAAATGTCCAGTCCAAGTGTTTTTGAATATCAATGTAGCGAAAAACCTTATGATCTGGCTCCAGGGACGGTTCCAAGAGGAACCTTTCGGGGGGAAGCAGTCCTCAATTTATCATTTTTATCGATGTCTATTTTTTTGTAAATAATTAAACTGAGTTATTATTTTACCTATTATTTTAATATTTATCAAAATATTAATACCGCACTTATTTCATTTAAATCCCAAGAATTTTCAAAATAAAATTCTAGATATTATACCTATAACCAAAAGGATTGTCAGTAGAAGCTGTGGTCGTCTGACTTCCACTTTGTTTTATAAATTTTGTTGTTGTTGTTGTTTATTGTACCTTTCTTCAATTTATTAGTTTTTAACTAAAAATATTCAGTGACGGCTTTAGAGCCAATTTCATAATGAATTTTAAAGGAAGCTTTAAATTGAAAGCCAATTTAGAGACAAAATAAACCAATCAAAATGAACACTTTGGCTTTAAATTTAAAGCTTCCTTTAAAATTCATTATAAAATTGGCTCTTAGCCACATAGATGAACTAATCGTGATTTTCGAAGTATTTAACATAGTAGTGATTGCCAGGCCATAGGAGATTTTGTGAAGGAAAATGATCATAATCATACAAGGATCAGTGGATGGGAACCAAGGAGCTAATCGGAAAAAACAAATTAAGAAGATACCTAGAAGAAAACATCGAATAGAAGGCTCCATCGTTAGCTTTCTAGCATACATTGAAAACTGCATAAATATGGATCCTGATACTTGAGGTGGAAGCAAGTGTGAGTTTATCACTTTTTTGCTCTTTACAAACAAAGGGGGGGGGGGCAAATAAATGTATTCTGACTATTTTTTTTTCATTTTGACAACCAATAGTAACTTTCAATTTCCGTCAAACGGTGCCAATCAAATCATTATGTAAGTGGGAATAATGTTACTTACATTATTCCAGCGAGAATAATTCGAGGTAACTGCTTTTGTTTTTTATTTGACGTCTGTCATCATTTTTTCATATTACGTCAAGTTATTAAGATTTATAATTGAGGTGGTCAGAACAGGAGTGAATCAAGTCCATTTAAAAAAAATTCTGTTGGTTAATCTCTGATGTCCTACGGAATAAGGTTTGAAATTCATATAAAATTTTTATGGAATAGATTAACTCCTGCTCCAACCCTTCTATTTCAATTTCTAGTCCATAAAAATATTGTATATGAATTTCAAACCTTATTCCGTAGAACTTTAGGGATCATAACACAATTTTTTTCAAATGGTCTTGATTCATTCCTGTTCTGACCACCCCAATTATAAATAAAATAAATAAAAATCGAAAAAACTCGATCTTCCTGCAGATGCCCACTATGAAATCTTTTGAATTAGCAATAACTCGAGAACGGCGCTAGATATAAAAAAACTGAGCAAAAAATTCGCCCCCCTCGCCCCGCACACACCCCCTGTAAATTATCGGTGGGAAGGCATATGCAAAAATTCAGATCGATCGCGCGCAAAAAAAAATTGACATTGACAGGAAAAAAAAATAGTCTAATTCGAATACCACACGAGAGTTCGATAAATTAGAAAATAATTTGACATATTTTCTCAAATTTGTTGCCATTTGGCAATAGCCACTCGATCCCTTCGGGCTCTCGTGTCTATTGCCTGGCAACAACTTTTCGAAAATATGTGAAATTATTACAATTTATTCTCACCCTCTTGTGATATTATATTTATGATAACAATTTTGGTATATTTTATAAATTTTAACAAAATGTTGTGGATTTTATTGGTATTTGATGGGTCATGAAACGATGGGTTACCCTGTTACCCATCCTGATTTGTATCCGCCCTTGTCTTCAAACTAGCAGCTCTTATTGTGCAAGATAAGACACTTTAGGCTACACGTTTTTTGTTTGCCTGCACTGGTAAATCCCCGTTTAGAAACAGAAGAAAGTAGAAAAACACTCCATTCTCGTTCGTTAGATCTGAAAACTGGGAAGCGGTGGCTATCCTTGCTAAAAGGATAATTAGTTGTGTCAAAAGAGAAGCAGCAGCGATGCAAAATGAAAGTTTCAATCGAAACTTTGATTATTACTAGAGCTTAAGAATTCTTACGGGGGGGGGGTGTAAAGAACCCCTTACGTAAGTGTTTCCTTTTTTCCAGTTTAGGCTATAGAAATTACTTTTTTACATACTAATCCATTAAACCGTAAAATATCTAAAGAAAATTTAAAATTAAAAAACCTACAGTAAAAATTCAAAAATAAAGGGAGAAAAGAAACCTGAAACCAGAAATCCAAACGCATACCAACTGAATAATTCGGAAAATTTTTTAATTAACTTCCAATCCTTACGTAAGGAAAAATGTTTTCTTTCAACGTCAACAAAAGTTAACTTCTTTCATTCGACAAGTAAAGTATCACTTCTTGGCCGCGTTTACTTTTCTGCCGCTGTTTTTTCTTGTTTGATTTTAGTTTTGAAAATTTAATTTCTTCGTGAATTTTGATTGTCAAGATATTAAACCTGTCGAGCTTTCCACTTGTTGAGATCGTACCATTTGAGATTCTTGATGTTTACCATTATGTCAGTTGGCATGTGGGTGACATTCTTGACGCATAATAGCATGTGAAAAAATTAATAGATCTATCAAAATTTATAATAGAGACGTCGAAAAAATTCGACAAAGGATTATTAAATTTTAAATTCAAAATAAAAGTTGGAATAGCTTTCTGAATTACTGGATAACCTAATTGATTTACATAATTTGTATAAATTGCCTACCCACATATATTATTTGTTAGGTTAGAAAAACGTAACTTTTGAAAATGAGTTATTAATTAATTAAATATGAATTATCAGAAATAATACGTAAAAGTTATTTTCAATCAAATTATCCAGTTATCCACAAAAAACAAGTTATCATGTCTGCAAGTAGGTATTGCCTGTAAGTTTTGAAAAGCGTTTAAAAAGTTTGTAATACCTACTTAATGACATAATGTTTAGTGTATATACTTTTGATATTTGAATTCTAAGAATGATATAATTTTTAAAATATTTATCTATCTAGGAATGAAACGCAAGTTATAGTTGAAGTTGGTTGTAAGAGGAACGTGGACACTTTTAGCGGTAGTTTCGAGCAAGCCGAGCATAACATACCTTGGGAGCGCGGCTCTTCAAAGGCAGAATGCGGTTCCAGCGATGTGCCATTGTTTTCACACACTGGATCGTTGCAAAAACAAGAGCGGCTATAGTCCGAGTACTCTTTGATTCGCATTGCGATTGTCATTTGCCAGCAGACAAACGAGTATCGTTCTAAGACTACCCGGTTGCTTGATGGTTTCGATGGTTTCTTGTTATCTTCTTCACCAAAGGCCACCGACCTTTCCATCGCCAAACTTTGGCTTTGATAGAAATCACTCAAAATACATGATTAGTTTACTTCAGACGTGTTTTTAATTGCCATTTAAATGTCCAATTTAATCGAAGTGTAATCTTAATTATCGAATTAATGATCATTTAATCACGTAATTGAATATTAATTGGGAGAAAAAATATTATAGCATTTCTAACTGTTTCGAGGGTAAACTGGTGTAGATTGATACTTGATTCTGAAAATTGGTTCAGTGCTAATGTTCCTACTTTAACTTCTTAAAAGTAACGAAGAACGATGGTGATTGGCATCGAGTGAGGCACAATCGTTACCCTCAATGACGCATCAAGATAATAAACAAAAGAATGTTAAAACACGACGTAGCACCTGTATTTTCCCATGCCTATCTACTACTGAATGTGCTATTTTTACCGCTTTGTTTTGTTTTAGAAGCATCCCGAAGACTTCAACTAATCGACTGTAGGAGTCCGCTATTGTAATTTTGTATTCAAACCATCAAACCTGAGTTATATCTTGTATGCTTTTAATCAAAACTATAATATAATAATGTAACCATATTGACGGAATTGTAAAGATCATAATGCGTATAGCACGACCGGATGGCAAACCACCGAGGTATAATTCGAAATACCAGACCCAATAGTCTTCATCTTCATGTATGGTCTAAAAAAGAACATATAAATTTGAATAAGTTTATTTATCATTTCTTCTATACAATTCTTTTTTTTACTATACAATCATATTTTTGTATATTTTATTATTCCAAAACTGTTCAAACCTCTTAAACCAGTTAAAAATATATATATTTAATTATTAGTTTTACCGAAATCTCAGTTAAATAATGCCCAGAAAAGTAGATACAATTAGGTAGTTACACCTACGTTACAACTAATTTAATCGACCATGTAATTTTTCGTCCAACATAAATAATGTAAACACTTAAAGAGTAAAAGCCAGTTATTTGCACAAATTATTACAATAATTTAAGCATCCATGAAATAACTCATTTTAAACTGAAGGATTACGGATACCAAACTGCACAATCGATGAGATATTCCGATTGAGTTACAAAAGTAGAAATTCTGGGTTGAAAATATTAATTTCCATTGGAAGGATGTACAAAGCAAACTCATTAAATCTAATATTTGTCACTGTACCACTCTGATGGGTTGAGCGTAATTTGATTAGATTTTAATTTAAATTTCATAATCTTTACATATGCAGCCATCCACGAAAAGTTGTGAAAGATAAAACTGTATGAAAATTTTCGGCTATCTCTCCAGCGAATCGCAAAGTACATTTATTATTGTTAATTTATTTTTAATTACTCGCGCAAAAGTCATGTCATGTTAGAATTCACAAGCAAAAATGAAATAATTCGTGACTGTAGATACATTTTGTAGTTATGCAGTTTTTTATTAATGTGCGTTTTTCATGTTGGGTATTATAGAGGAAGACGAACATTGTGAACCAAACGAAGCTCGTAGCTGTGACAGTTGAAAGAATGCGCTTCCGGTTGGAGGAACAATCGTAAGTGCAGCGAAGCGAGGAAGATTGCGCCAAGCCCGTGCTGTGTCCCCCTCATTCTAATATACTACAATAAAACATAAATTAAAACCAATTCATTGACATACTTTTAACTAAAATACATTTTGTTCAATTTCAAATCACCAAGTTGAACATTTGTAAGATAGAGCAAGAGAATAGAAAAATATCATCAATAGATGCTTAACAGCAAGGCTTAATCATCAGTCGCTTTGAATATTTTACTGTTAAATATATGGACTGCAAGAGTTTATATGGTTAATTAGCATCGCTTACGATGGAGTTCCGTAAGATGGAACAATAATTACTTCTGCGTGTCCCACGTAAAAATATGAATGTTATCTACATGGTCTAATGGACTATTACACCGCTATTATCTTACCAAAAATAATTTTATTTTTATTATTTTCCAAACAATAGATCCTGGTTATGTGACAATTTTATTATAGGTTTTATATGAATGCTCGAGTTTGAAAAATCAAACAAACGTTGAAACGTCTACCTACATTTTTACAGTATATCTTGTCTTAACATCTAATGCAGGAAGGGAGAGTCCAGGTTATTTAGTTGTCTGCAGGTTACCGGAAGTGTCGGTCACTGGCCAAAGGACAGCGTGAGAGACACATACATAAGTATAAATCAAAACCCACATCAAATTGTTATTATTGTTATAACAAATATAATTACGAAACTAGATTAGTTATTTCTTCATACGACACATTAAATCAGAAATATTCCAATTGGTACCTTTGTTACCTATAGATGGTACTCTCGAAAAGGATACAATGTATTGAATATTTAATATTTGAACTGCAAATTATAATTTTTGAATACCTCAACCAATAACATTTTATCAACAAAATAATTCTCAAAAATAATATTTATTTAATTATTTTGTACAAGTCCGGTTCTGTCTTAAAATAAAACACGTCAATATATAGCCAGGTATAATATTGCAAAAGGTTTGGAAGTGTTGGAAAATTAAATTACAGAAGAATCTGAAAGAAGAATTTGGATTCAAAATAATAAATTATAGCTTTTGATATTGGAATTAAATTAAAAATTTGGTAAGAAAGTAAAAGTTTTGTAAAATTTGTATAACAGCAGTAAATTTTTATATTGAAAATAAAATTTTGCGTTTTAAAAAATAATAGTTAAAAATAATTAAAAATATTTAAAATAATTTAAAAAATTTCGTTTTTCAAAATATAATTAAAATATTTGCTCCCCGGACATTACAATATATAAATCCTTCTCCAATCCTCCTGGTATTTGTTGAAAAACAGCTGTGCTGACCGTTTACCATTTATGGTAAAGTTATAATTTATGTTTTTATTTCTTATTTAATTTAATAAATTTATTATCATTATTATTATTAAAAGCCTTCTAAATTTTGTTTTCACCTCTAGAATCTCTGTAGTTGCTTTTGTTTGGAAACCGAATTTTTGCTCTTAGTATTCCACTTATTTAATTTGTTTTATGTTTTTTGTCTCTATAATCGATATTATCCTTACCAAAAGCGTCACCGAGGAGCATCCTTGAAAATGAAGACCATCATTGGCCTAATAAGTTAGCCGATCAACTACTGACACGAAGGTACTCGGTTCTAATCCGGGGCAGTCGTCCAGCGCTTTCATAAACAATAAAAAAACTAAAGGTATATACTTAGAGACTGTAGAGTTTAGACCAGTGGTTCTCAACCTTATTGTGGACGCGGAACACTGATGGCAATAATAGATAAATCGTGGACCACCATGTTTATTTTTAACATAATATTTACTTGAACACTGGTGTTCCGCGGAACGTCGATTGAGAACCACTGGTTTAGATCATAGAAACCAATTAATATATATCTGCCGCGCTTAAAACCCATGTTATACAAATGTCAAAAAACATCTGATGTTATAGGGACACAAATTCCCAAAGATCTATTTTGTTTTCATTTTTTTCACCGCTGCAAACAAATGACCGTCAATACTGTCAACAATTTTTTCTCTACAAATTTCTCTCGTTGAATTTAAACTAATTTTTTTTAAATTACCTTTATATTTTTCCATTGGGCTTAAAATATGCTAAATATAGAAAAATTCATAGACATAGATGGCCCAGGTTGTGCGGCCTGAAGGCCGCACTAAATTGTAGCTTGATAATTGTAATAACAAAATAACATTCTATATCAGTGGTCGTCAACCTTTTCAATGTGGTGAGCTATTTTGATAAGTTTGGAATAAATTGTGAGCTACCAAAATGTTTTTGGTTTGCTTCTGAAATTTTTATTTTTAAAAATTATTATTTTCTGTATTTTTAAAATACTTTGTGCGAGCTACTACAACTGCCTTCCTGAGCTACTGGTAGCTCACTGTTCTAGATGCTCTGTGTAATAAACCATAGTAAAGTTTTGTTTTCTTCCAATTAACTTAACGTAAATTAATAAAAACAAAAACATGAATTAATAAAAATGCAACGACAGTGTTCTTCTTTTAAATTGAGTTCTTAATTATTATTCTGAACCTACACATAAGTTTCAATGTACTTTAACTTTTCTTAATAATTATGATGTTGTGTTAATTTACGTAGAGTTAATTAGATATAATAATGACACTTGAGTTAACGTTATGAAAATTAGCACAACATTTTTAACAAAAGTTAACAACATTGAAACTTATGGGTATGTTCAGAATGATAGTTTGGTTCCTAATTGTCATTCTGAACGCACTTAAGTGCCATTCTCATCCAATTAACCCTACGTAAATTAGACTAAAATTATTAAATTAAATTAAATTTCATTTAAAAGGTCGTCCATTAATTACGTAAGGGTTTAGGGGGAGGGAAAGTATCAAAAATCTTACGGACCCTTACGAGAACTACCTGCGTTGATTTTTGATGATTTTGATGAAAATAATTTATTTTTAAATACGTACATACGTATTTGAACGTACCCTTACGTGGGGGGAGAGGGTTAAAAATTACAAAGATCGTCCTTACGTAATTAATGGACGCTCTCTAAAGTCAAATACGTCCGTCGATGAAAACGAGGTTTTCAAGAAGAAATGTCATTTTCAGTGGCGGATTTCCGAACAGGCGCAAGAGGCGCGCGCCTGGAGCCTCATAAATACAGGGGGCCTCAAAATTCAGCTCTCAAAATAAAATAAAATAATTTTATCTAACTTTTTTTGTAATGAAAATAATTAATAATTATCACAACGTATTTCATAATTCATAAGAAATTGTGGCATAGGGAAAACATATCGAAAACCTTTTTTTTAAGTCGGCTAATAAAATGACTACTGATGTGAGTAGCAAAATTTTTAAAGGGGGCCTCAAAATTAAATTGCGCCTGGGGCCTCTTAAATCCTAAATCCGCCACTGGTAATTTTTGTAATTAATTTATGTAATCACGTGAATTGAAAATGGTCGTTTTTGGTGAGAATAACCTTGTAGAGCAATAGCTTGTTCTCTGTTGAGAGTTTCGTCACATCAGCCAGTACATCTTGATCAGTTTGCAGCCTAGTTGTTCTACATGAACCGTTTGTCCAGGTGTATTCCAAAATATTTAGGGTTATCACTTGTAGGTAGTAATAGTTTGTTGTTTAGGAGGAATTGATTTCGTTTCGTTGTGTGAAGCAATTTTTGGGTTTTGGAGACGGTATTTTTCATGGTGGGTACGCTTCCTTTCTTGAATCCCAGATTTGATTTGAAAGAGCGATGTGCATTCGTCTTGGTACTTCACCAAGTAGTGTCTTTCAACTCGACATGATTTCAAAATTCTGTTAAGGTTGTGAGGCAAGGTCATTTTCACTTTGTACAGCAGTCCATCATATCTGCAGATCTATGGAGATCTGCGGATCTCCTATCTATAACTTATCCAGATGATTGGGTCAAGTTTTACCTAACTTGATAGATTTTAGACCATTCCATACCATAGATGATTTGGTAGACCTATGTTCTAGAATAGGAAACATGAAAGTTTCGGAGAGAGCCCTTATATATTTTTGGATTGAGCTTTAAGTCTGCCTTATAAAAATTTTTTAACGCCCTGAAATCTTAGGGATTATAAGCCATTATTTAATTTGTTTAATGGTGGAGGTCTGGTAGATCAAATGTCGAGAATCGGCATATCCTGTGGTTGATGTAGTTGTTTCTACGTCGGGAGAACCGTAAGATCAACTTAAAAAGCATCTGAACGCTGGTGTAGGAACAAAATGCAGTGAATGCAGTCCTGGACACCAAACACGATTATCCGATGGAAATAAGCTTTCGTGTTTTAAAAAGAGCCAAAATAAAAGTGTGATTAGCCGATTAGCTAACCTGAGCACTTTGCTAACCGAGCAGCACTTAGCTAACACCTTTATTTTCAAACATTTAAATTAAATTTAAACATCTAGAATGCCAATTATGTTAAAATTAAGAAATGACATTGATTTCTGAAACTATAAGGTGGAATCTTGTTGATCGCATGTTACAATAAAAGAACAAGTCTAGGAAGTTTAGAAGCATTTAGAAATAAAGAGAATAAAAATAATTGTATCCTCTGCATGTTGTAGTATTTTAATAAAATTAAAAAATCTTTTTAGTAATTTTTGTTCGACAGTTACAGAAGTTTTCAGCTTTAAAACTTCACATGTCACATGGTTGGTTGCACCAATTGTTCCATTGTCGAATATAAACCACTTCAACATTTGGAGCGTTCTAAGTACTTAGTAATATTGAGTGTCATTCAAGCGACTTCTACAGTTTCGCTTTGCACTGTGGTATGAAAAGTTTAAGTACTCGAGAAGATTTTAGATAAGGTTAAACCATCGTTGATAAATTGATTTTGTGTTCTTATGTGTAGAATTGAAACAAGAAGAATTATTGACGTTGTTCAAGTGCTTGAAATAAAACTTGGATGAAATGCGCTTGAATTGCATAATCAGTTGTTAATTTCAAACATTAATGTCATTTTGTTAGATGGGTGAATTTTCAATTAGTTAATCATGGAACCTTAAATGATTAATTGTTTTTTCCCTGGTACCGTTGTTAACAATGAGGTTTCGGCAAAATACAAAGTGGATTCACACAGTAGTTCTCTGCAGGAGATCTATCGGCAGACTGGCTACATGCTGTGAGAGTTGATTTAGAAACACCTCGAGAAACTACAAAGATTAATTCAGTCAGGTAATCTGACTGCTAAATATGTTATGGTATAATGAATCAACGTTATATAAATACTGGTATTATTGTAAAATATTTGGATGATATTTTCATAGTATGTCGTGATGAATTCTATTCCAATTAAATTATGGATCCACTGACATGACGTGTATCATATCTTTGGATGCATTTAAAATGACGACGTCGAAAATATTACTTTATTAACAGCTGTAATAATTAATCAATAATTCTGTCTATTGCCAAAATTCTGATCAAAAACCCGTTACGTTAATTTACGTTTTTTACGTTACGTTAATTTACGCGTCTGACCGAGATGTCCCAATGAAATGTATGAAGTCGATTTATCAGCTGAATTTGAGAAAATTGCAATAAGAAAAGCTGATAAATAATACAAAACAACTAATAAAGAATATTATTTATAATGCAAGCATAGTTAAACAAATTTTTCACGCATTTTTAATTTTATTGCATAAAGCACAAACCGTTTTAATTAAAACTATAGCAATAAGAATTAAATTATCGTAAATGGAGTAAAAATTAATATTGCGTAATTCCTGTTATCACAGCTTGCATAAACTGCATTTTGAATTTTTAACTAAGTAATTAATTAATTATATTCAAAAAATAATAAACTTCTATTAATAAATATAAAACCATATAGATTAAGATTTACGTTTTTTTACAAAAAAAAGAAGTTTATTTTGTGCATGCAAATGAAACTAACATTTTACGTTGAAATTCCAGACAAATATCAGGCAGAACGATTAATTTTTCCAAAATACTTAAGGTTACAGTTACGTAAGTTATCATTTTAATAAAATTAATTAAAATTAAAAAAAAAAAATTAGCAATGTGCTAAGCAGATCAATTAATAGCTCAGCCTGTGAGCTAGAATATAATCGATCTGCTAGTTGTTCGACATACTCAGTACATTCTGAATTTTTTTCAAAAATGTTAAGCCACTTTGTTAAACGGTAACTTAAATAACTATAACCATAACAACGAAATTAGCAAATAAGAATAACGCAGAAAAGTTTGTGGTAAAATTAATCGATTAGCTTGATATTCGCCATTTATTTCCTCGTGAAATGTTAGTTTTAGAAAAAAAATAAATGACACCTTTTTCATAGGGAATTCAATGCTCTTTAATTTTTATAACAACGATTTTTCGATAAAGTTATTAAATAACAAGTTATATGCAAAAAAACATTAAAAAGCGCTATTTTTTCTAAATGGCGGGTTGCAATCCTTGAATTTTCCAGAACTAATTATTTATACTTTATTAAAAATTTGCAAAATGTTGGCACAAACCTAGAAAAACAGCTCAAAATTTCGGTCTATATATCTCCCATTTAAATTCCTAATATTCTATTAGTGAGGGCGTAGCCCGGAGATAATCAGAGGAGAAACCTGGTTGTTTAAGAGGTTATTACTGGAGAAAAACAAATATAAAATCATCATACATTGTCCTTTCGTCGTTTTTTAAACTATTTTTAAAATTTCCTGCCTTTTGAAGTTATTAAAAATAAATCCACATTATTATTAAACTGCACCTTCCTTTGTAAATCATGGATACTTGTGCAAATGCAAATAATGATACTATGTAACAAACAAGATTGTTTTAACTTATAATTTTTTTTATAAATTTAATCATACAACCGAACAACTCATCTCCTTGTAATAGCTAATAATTACATATTAGATATATTTATTATTTAATACAAGTTCTATGTAAAAGTTTCTGAAGTCAACGGAGTGGTAAATCTAAATAATATGCATTTATTGCACTTTTAAGTTTTCATACGCAATCTACAGTGAGTTTTTCATTTTATTTTGTGTTTTCATGGCTTCTCTAGTTGGTACTTATAATATTTAATACGATTGTGTGTTTTGTGCTTCGACAATTGGTCAACGCACCAGAATGATCTGAAGAAACGACCCGTAGCCGACAAAACATCATATAGGGGACCTATAGTTTAAATGATAACTTTAAGCATCAGTACCAGTTATCATTTGGCCTTATTGTTATTTAAAAATAAAAGAAAGCTTTCTCAAACGTTCACCCATTTCCATTTAACCCAGAACTTCACACATACCCACAGGAAAAATATCAAGTTTTACATAAATTTACACTCAAATGCACTATTAGATTTAATTGCAGATAACAGCCATTTTGTAACAAAAGTTATTTTTCTGAATAATAACATCTGTTTAAGAGACCTATGCTTAAAATAAATAGAAAAGGCATGAAGTTTGTGGGTGTGCTTGCATAGGAAAATTATATGGCTGAGCGATGTACACAAGCTTCCCATCAATTATTGGAAAGTATTTCTCGTGCAAATATAGTAAATTTATTTTAAGTATTTATTTGAGTGATTGCCATTATTCCAACATAAATTGATAACACCATGGCTATGTACAAGTGGACGTTTAATGTATACAATTTATTTGAGAATCTTGATTGGTTGTCGATGAAATACTTTTAAACTCAACATGTCTGATGAAACGAGGTTTTTTAATTTATAATTTATTGTTATCCAGTTACGATTACTCTTTGAGATTTAAATAGAAAACAGCTCCAATTCAAAACTGGTGATTTTCCCAAAAAAAAAAAAAAAATTGTACCCTTTTTTAAATGGGTTCCTCGAGAAGCTAAAGATGAACTTTTTATGCCAGCGAACGTCGTTGGTGCATTTTATATTCTGAGAATTTAATATTGCAAAATACTACCATTACTGAAAATAGTTTTATAACAAACAGGTATCAACTGCATAATTTTATACCCAGTCATTGTTACTTATACCTAAACACACGTTTTATATTAATAGCGTAGTCGCTATCACAGATTATACTTCTGTAATCGATTTCAGTTAAATTATGGTAATTTTAAATGTAATCGTGGCCATTTTGAATTTTTATTTTAAAAGTAACAAGGGGCGTTATTTAACACGAGCGGGTTTTTGAAAATATTCTCGTTAGCGATGCATATCTGTGCTGCGCTAAAGCCGCTTTCACTATAAAAGAACGTCTCGATATTTTTAATGAAAAGTTTGCAAAATAATCATCTTGAAAATTATTAAATTTTAAAAATATAAAATGAAATGGTTAGTTATTATGTTAGGATTAGAGGTATTATATAGGATAATTTCGTTGGCCCATATTTTGAATACGGTTTTGGCGATGATGGGTGTCTCATGCAGACGATGAGATGGTCAGATAACACAATTTTAGATTGTCTTCAATTTTCTTTTATTTCCTACTGCCCATTGCAGCTGTCATAAAAGTTAAACTGAGGTTTTTTAATTAAATATTTTTACAAAGCAACAATATACAAGGGCAAGCTAAATAAAATGCCCAAAATAAGTAAATTTACCTCTCTCAAAATGGGTAATTAAATTTGGAAGAAAAAGAACCAAAATTCCACAGTGAACTTGTTAATTTTAATTTATATGTTTTAATTTTGAAATTATAATTTACAATTTCTGTCGATTTTCGCCATTTTATTTTATGGTTCAATATTTGTTCGAGTTTTCTAACTGTTGTCACGAAGTTTGAAGTTATCTACATTTTTATAACATAATATTTATTGGATTCGAAAAATATCGGCTGAATTTCCCTCTAATTTTTTTTTAAACATTTATTGAAATATTTAGGTTATTCAAATTTCTATGTACGGACAGTTGTTTTGTACTGTATGAAAAAAAATTTATTTATTTTGATCAGACAACTGAATTTTTCTCATTTTCTGCTTACTAGGCCTAAGTTTTCAATCTACCACTAGCTTTATTTCATTTAAGCTTGGGCTAGACAATTTTCTAGCCGGTATCGCGTCAAAACACCAAAACAGAAACACCGAAACAAAAGAACCGAAAAACAAAAACAACAAAACCAAAAATGCCGAAGACAAAAGCACCAAACAAAACTGACCTTTTGTTTTAATGACGTGGAAACTCCGTTTTGCGCGGGAATATTGATTAGTTAAGAGCACATTTTGAACTCTCCGATGATGAGGTGAGGAAAAATGATATAAGTGCACCGATTACTTCACAATTAAATTTTTAAAATCGACTTTTTACATGTGTTTCCACATTTTCAAGTCAATGGCTGCGTTAAAATCACATTCTATAGACGGTACGTGTGCTCAACGTAAATTGTCGCAAGTGCATGTTTATTGGGCAAAGCCCGATTCAGTTCATTACAAGCCGTGCCACTGTTAAAACATAACGTTTGTTTACAAACTCTCTTTCGGAACAATTGGAATCCTGAAAACGGCTGTTCTTCAGTATATTTTGTTAGATATTTTACATTTCAGCTAGTAATTCTCGCAGGCTCTTGCTCCAACCTCCCATGTGTAGCCAATCACTACATGACAATGTTAATAAAATGTAACAATATTCAAAAAACTATTTATGAAATTTTTTAAAAGTCAGAACAAGAATTTTCCAAGCAGAAGAATTTCCACGTCGTTCAAGCACTACATTTTTTCAGTTGCATCAGTTTTTCAGTTGCATCACTGCAAAAATGTCACTTGGATGACACACATTTCTGGGAGCAAATAAAGTTATAAACCCACAGGATTCATGCTTTTCACCCAATATTTGATAAATGTAACCAACGTTTTGTTAAGGAAATTTTAAATCTTTTTCTAATAGTTCTTCATTTGGAGTTTCATCAGAACAAATGCCTCCCCCCCACACTGCAAAATCTACAGGAATTTTTATTACCAGCACCGAACACTGAGAACTTTAAGCGTAAGACATGCACTGTCCAAATTGGAAGCGGAAAAGATCTCTTCAAAGTCTGGTAACCTATTGACTGTCTGATTAATTAAATTATTTCGTAAGTCATTTTGACTTGATCAAATAAGTAGATTATTTACAAAATTCTTCGAGAAAGCAGTTGTCAGTTTACCCGAATATTGAGCTTTTTCTTTTTTTTAGCATTTTCACATTTTAGTTAAAATAATTCCAACGATTTGTTCATCTTTCCTACTGAGTGAGCATACCAACTATTAAAGATTTTGCCAACTCTTCGCAGAATTTGCCAACAGTTTATAATATTGAGGGATATTGTCCCCCCCTCCACCATAAGGTCGTCATTGTAGATTTTTTGGGCCTTTCGTAATGTTTGACATTCTAATAAAGAAGAAATAAAAATATTGTTTTCCAAGAAAGTAGTGTATGAAGAACAAAACAATCTTCTGTAAGAGGCTGCTGGGAGGTGAAAGATGAAGTACTACTCTTCCAAAACTGAATTTTAAACAAGTATAATAAAACGTGAACACAATTGCTGGTATGAGACTTCGTTTTACTATCGAATTTATACAAATTTGGAAATCCCCCCCCCCCCGCTTTCAAACACAAAAGATTTATATGATTAACTTTATCAAATAGAATACCTTTCAGCATATAAAACAAATACATCTATGTATTGTGGTAAAACAAATTGATTTTTATTGTTCTTGTTAATTTTGTAAATTGTTTGTTTCATCCTGTAGAAATAGTTTTTGATTTTAAAATTATTTATGTTGGTATTATTTGTTAAATTGTAAAATTAACTTTCTGGTGCCACCAGCCAAGGCGGGCGGACGTGTTGATCAAACGTCCAAGTTTGAGTTCTTATATGGACATAAAGTGGAATTTTTCATGTGAATTAACAACTGAATTTGTTTAATAATCTGAGTTTTAATTGAATTGGATTTAATTGGAATTGAAATTAAATAAGCAACTACAAACAAAAAGGGTGAGATATCAAACTAAAATTAATTTTAAATGTTATATCAAAAAGGGAATTGACGGTGCCCTTATTAAATTTTTTTTGAGAGGAACCTACTCCTGAGATGTCTCAGCTCTTCAATTTGATAAGCTAGCCTGGTAAATTTAGGTAGAAAAGGAAGCTGGCTCCAAGAGGTATAACTTTTCACTAAAGTATAAATATATCACAGCAACACGTCCATCTAATAAAATCTCGGGATGACAATAATAAATTGTCATGGTAATATCATAATAGCAAAACCCCTATTTTGCGAAGAAGTACATTTAATATTAATATTAAAAATCTTCTCTGATCGTAAAAAAAACATTTATTAATAATAAATTGAACTGTAAATTCCCTTTTTTTTTCAAATAGATTTTCCACTTTAAGTTTTGTGATAAGCGCACCCATGTCAACTGGTATCGTCTGATTTTGTCGTTTCTTCAATAATTGCTAATCTACATAATAATTTTAACTACAATTCCAATTTCATCCAATGTTTACCCCAAAATCCCTATTCTCCGAAATCTCGACTACTGTGTTCCTTTAAACCAAAAATCACAATTTAATTTTATCAAATATTCAAAATTCTTGCTCAAAATTAATACTTGCAAAAATGTGACTCCTGGTCCGTTGCCACGTTGTTGTCGAAAGGCCCTGATGAATCAACCAACTAGCAGAAATTACAAAATTTTCCAAATTTAAAAAAGTTACTACAAAATTCATCCAAATCATCCCTTAGGAAAATTCATAACATTAAATATGTGCAATGGCGTCTGATACATGAAAGGTCGCTCTCTCGAGCAGAATATCAAATTTTCAATTTTAAATTCATCTATCGTCGGATATAAGCCTTCCCTTAGGGGGATTAAGCTCTTTAGACCCCACGACTGCTTAAACCTATAACCCTGTTTTTGTGGGCTTAACATGCCCTCCGAAACACGGAGACGGTCATCTGAATGTTTTTGACTCTTTCCGGATTATATTATGTATTATTGCCAATTTTTTAAATTTTTTAATATCAATTCTACAGGTGGAATTTGACTGAGCTTTCCAGTGATCTTCCCCTTATTGCGAGCCGTCAAAGCTGCATATTGATAATTTTTTACTAAGTACTCCAATTCAAAAATTTCCATTTATACTGCATCGTTTAAGAACTTAAGTGAAATTGCGATTTAAAAAAGCATTAAACCCAAATTTTATTAACTAACCTGATTTAACCACAATTATTAAGCGTTATTTTGTGCTATATTGAATAATTTGTTAATTGAACCCATTACTTCCAGAATCTCGCAAGTATTTTTTTAAAACAAACTCGGAAAAAATTAAAAATGGTAAAAATTCTTTCATCGCAGAATTTCAAAATTCAAAAATCAAAAATAAAATAATCAAAACAAGTGACGAATTTTCAAATTTATTTTGGATATTTTGGCAAAGTAACAAGAGCGGCACGGGAAAAATTCATGGGGGGGGGGTAAATTTTGATAGAAATTAAGGTATATTTTTTAGATTACAAAGTAATCATCATACTTTCTTGTAAATCTGATTTCATTTAGATGCAATTTGGAAAATAATTGTTGTTTTCTGTAACAATACAAAAACTTCATTAGATTTTAAGTAAATGAACATTTAGAAAATTACAAAAATAGCTTTTAAATTATATTATAGGCATATTATGAGTTGTGCCTATCTCAGTAATTATTAAAACGTAAATATGCATTTTGGTAAAAATTACTCCGGATGATGTGTTGAAATTGCAAAAATAACCATTAATAACGTGCATTTAAATTTCGTTGCAATATTAATTTAGCAACTTATAACATATTGAATCCCTACGATACCGTTAATATGCAGTTAATTGGATATATTATTATATTATTCATTTGTACCTATCGATAGTTGGCATATCATTTAATAACCGTTCAAGAGAACATACAATTATTTGTGGTAATATATCAAAAGAAAATTTTTCTATCAACTTATCCATTTTGCGTGGATTTAAAGACATATTACGATGTATTATTAGCATTTTTATAGTAACCTAAAAACACATGCTGCGCTCTATAATGAGAATTACATGCACTTCATAATTATTTTGCATTAATAGAAGCTATCTCTATTTATCGTACTGAATATGCCTTATTCCATGTAGAGTGTAGACTCAAAATGTAGAAACTTTTCATACGGAATTGTAGTAGTAGATGCATTCTGTAATGTTTATTTGACATGAAACGGTTAAACTACATTACATTCAACTACTAAGAATGTTAAGTATCATAAAATGGAATCAGAAATTTAAATTAGAAATTATAATGCTTTTGAGCATTTCATGTTCTAAATTCGATTTTATCATATCAGCATTATTTTTCCCAACGCATCCAGTGTTTTTTGATAATTGAAACGTAAAGTTTTAAATGGATATTAAAATTATTAACCGCGATGAATGGTTAATAATAATAAATACACCCTAATTGATACTTGATATAGAACTGAGAGTCAAAATTCCGACAAAAAATTTAAATTCAAGAAGCGCTCTTAATTATATAGAAACCACACTTTCGTAAAATAACAACAAAAATATGATAATGAATGCAAATGGCTATAGAGTTGGAGGCAAAAATGGTCAGATTTTAATATACATGAACTTGAAAAAAAGCTGTGTTGAATATGTTTAGAAATATTTTTGTATAACATTTTTTGAATATTTTATTCATAATGATATCTTTTGGTTGGCGCCATTAAATTTTTCGATAAAAATTAATGCGCTTCCTTGTCTAGACCGTAGTTTTAAAAAATAGTTTTTGTGCCGCGCTGCTAATTAAACTACGTGACTTTTGCTTTGAGAATACAACAAAATTTATTTTTATTATTATCCAAATTTTCTAACTTTTCTTCTTGATTTCGCGCGGGATTCTTTAATTATAAATAATGACCGCTTCGTGAAATACTGCACGTAAGTATATTTTCGATAAATTATTTAAATGTAAGTAAGTACATAATAATAATATTATATAAATAAATACATTCAATTTGTGTTACAGTTGTTAGTTTTGTAAAACGGCGTGACTAAAGCTGTGGTCAGTTATCGCAATTGAATCGAACAATGAAGCGCTTAATTTACTGTATTTTAAACACTGAATTACTACAATTTATGTATTTGCGCTGTTTGTACACATAAGAGCAATTTTTTGTGAGTTTTCACAAAGAGATAAAGTGCAGTTGCAGTACCAAATTGCTAATTTATCGATGGCACCAATTGGAACCGGGTTACTACTTTTTCCTCTTCCTTATAAATTCAAATCAGAAGATTGTAGTTTTTAAATATATGTTTAGCTGTATTATTTTCTCGCCAGAAAATAATAGTCTTAGATAATGATAATGGGAATTTTATTCATTTTACTTTTACTTTCACTTGGATTCGAAATAGTTTCCTATATCTGCCCAAGTCCAATTTCAAACATAATAAAAACAACAGAACCCTCAAACCGGAATCAAATAATCAGAAAACTGCAAGATCTGTAAAATACAAAATCAAAATTATAAATCCAATTAAAATCTCGTTAATTCATTCACGACGGTCACTGCGATGAATGAATATTTCTCTCCCTACGGCGGAATTACAAAATTCGAATGTAATCGCTAGTTAACTGTAAGCAAAACCAGATGTGAGGCTTTAAACCCTAATATTATGAAACAAATAAAATTAAAATTTTCCGACGTCGGCATATACTGGTTTTTTGATAGAAAACATTTTGTATCGGCCTATATAGATTTTTCCTCTTGCTCGGTAGGTTTTCAATCAAACCATAATCAAGTTTTAAAATGTTTTAAAAAGATTTCTAATAAACGCTTTGCAGTATCAAAAACTTTTGTTAGTAAAACTTATTCTCCTTTAAATCTAACATCGAAAAGTTTTAATAGCTGTTGGTTCATTTAAAATTTTCTCTCTGGAACTTCAGTATTCTCTCGCTGCCATGCCGTAACGTTTTTCTTAGTATGATACTAAAAATATTAATTTTCTAATTTTTAAATATTTTTTATTTATATCTGTATGTAACTGTTTGAAATTACTTGAAATATTATTTAATTATTATACTGGAATATCTAAATATTAATTTTAATATCTTAAATTTTTTACACTTTTTGATTTTTTTCAATTTTTCGGAAATTAGCTATTTTTTTATTTAATGCTTTCTAAACTTCCTATTTTGGATTTTATATTTGTGCTACCTTTAATTCAATTTTCTTTTTTTCTTATTCATTTTCCGGTAATTACTTATTTTTTAAGCAATTATTACTCGATATTTGTACTTTTGAAGCCAAAAATGTAAGTGATAATGTCAGCACTGCACTTATTTTTGCATCCCTTAAAATTTAAGCTTTTTAGGTTTTCAAACTTCTCAAAAATGCTATTTGAAGCTTCTTGTAGTAAATTTCCTGTGATATATTATTTCTTTTAATAATTTATCAATAAAATAATTTATATAACAACAATATAAGTTATTTTGTTTTAATTTTCCAATTTCTATTTTACCTCATTCAAAAGCTAGTCCTGAATTACTTTAATTATTTTCAATTCATTATCGCCATCATGCCATCTGTTCAATTAAACAATCATCAGTGCTAATCATCCCCAATCAATCCATTTGAAAATCTTTAAAGTTTTCTCTACAGAAATATCGCGTTAAATTTGAACTAATTCATTAAAAATTTAACTTTTTACACTGTGCTTTTGGAAGCCAACTCAGCAGTACATTACCTAGTTTGTGCGGCCTAAAGGCCGCACTGACTGGTAACTTTTCCACAATTATCCACCTTCGTTAGGTACGTAAATATAAATTAAACAAGTTTATGGTGTCCTTGCCACCGTTTTCACATCCAAAAATAGATGTAAAGCTTGGAGGTGCTTGCCTGTACAAATCCTGCAAGTTCACCGGAATATTTTCTTGGTGAAAGACCAATAACTCCAGGATCCTAAGGATAGGTTCATCAATGAGTAAGTAAGCCGAGCATAATCCAGCTAGGGTCTTCCCCCAATCGCTTGAGGTGTCTTCCGAATTCACCGTGCCCAGTTTAAATTTGATTTTCTTAATGAGAGCTTATAGCTCCGGTATAAGAAAGACATTCTACGCGCTCTGTGTAACAAGTTACAGTAAAGCCTTGTTTTCGTCCGATTAACCTTTACGTAAATTAATGAAAAATATGGCATAAATTATAAAAAACAATAGCATATTTCGCCTTTTAACTTACATAGCGCTAATTCCCGTAGCATGAGAATGACACTTAAAGGCCAATTTTATAAAGAAATATAATATAAGAACCCACATTGTTTCAATTCAGTAAATGTATGCAATTACTAGTCAATGTGCATATTAATTTGATAAAAAAAAGGTAAGAATATAAAGACAATAAATTATATGGAATAAAATTCCGGCATTTGTTTGCAATAAGCGAGATTCTTAGTGTCTACTAGTTTCGATTTTTATGTAGAAAAACATTGAATTTTTACTTTTTTTATTTAAATTATTTTATTTTAATAATCTAAGTGTCTTTTAAATATCTTTTATTGGTAATTTAAGAACTTGCACAATAAAATCTTCAAATAAGCTCCATTGAACTGAAGTTTATCGAATTAAAAAGGATTTGTCGCCCTAACAAAGTTTTTAGTAGCTAAAGTAGGCTCAACAGAATTTTTTTGCTGCTGCAACAAATTTTATGCTGCCATAACAAAGTTTTTTTGTTAAAGCGACAAATAATTTTTTTCACAACAGAAAAGGTTTTGTTATGGCAGTATAAAATTTTCTATAAGTACTAAAAGCTTTGTCAAGGCGACAAATTATTTTTCGCAGTTTGTTGTAAATATTTCGCGATAACTCATTGTTAAAACTTGAGCTGAACTGAGATTAATCTGCTTTTCTAAAATTTGTCCATAAAATATATATGTAATTTTTATTTTAGTTTAATCATTGGTTTAATTTTAACTGGACATTAGAAAATAGTCTCTAGTTCATAAAATTTGAATAATAAATATAAATTAATAATACTTAATATTTCTATAACATTTAAATTACTTTTGAAGTATTTAATTACATTTTTCAGGTTTATTAAGCATTTATCTCCATTCCATCATTCCAACATCAGTCAGTCAACTCATACGTATTTAGAGTTTATTTTTACTTACATATAAATCTTCTCCGCCAGGAATGTCTTTCAGGATGTTCATTACGGCCGCTCTCACGTTTTTTGGAAAAAATTTAATCCACTTTAATTTTAAAATTAATTTAACCAAGATTTCGTTACAATTGTGAAGTTTGTAAGTATAAACTCTAAAAGTATCAAGAGAGACTTTTTTCACAGTACTAAATAAAATTTTGAATTTCCTTTTATATTCTAAAAATGTATCATATTTTGGGATTTCTAATGTACTTTTTCCGTACAAAAACATAGGAAAATATTAAAAATTATCAAAAATATCTTTGATATTTACCCCTCTGATAGTGAGAATACCAGGCACTTCAAATTCAAATGATAAATTTAGGTACCCGTCGGAGTCACCAATTTCGGAATGATACATTGTATATAAATTGTATTAGCATTATTTAATCATTTTAAATAACAGATTAAATCAACTATTAAATTTTTCTCTATTATTCACATAAAACTGATGTTTTACGTTAACGACTCAATCAAATTGATTCGAATTGATGTTTTAAAAATATAAAAAAATCATTTACCTGTAAAGATATAATCAAATCATACACAGATGTGGTTATTAAAATATTATGAACATATTATAGAATCTACAAACCGTTTAGTGATGAAGTACTAATTATGGCAATTTCTAACTTGCGTGATTAGACAGCTTAATGTAGAGAGCGTATTTGGGATTAAATATTAACACAGATTAATGTAGTAGAAATATTATCTTTTTGAAAAAATTTTCCCATTTTTTGTCATTCCTCATTTCTTTTGGGAGATGCAGGGTAGGCAATTGAAAGAGTAAATCCAGGCGTCCAACGTAACAAAACTCGAAAAGGCTAATTTATTTTCTGCTACCATGTAGGTAGTTTAGTATGTAAATTGTAAGCTTTTAAGTTTTAAATGCTTCATTGTGTTGTATTTATTTTAAAATACATGTTACCAATTTAATTGATATCATCAAGTATAATCAAATTGATACTCTTTTAAGATCCCGTGTGATAAATTTCGATAATGAAAAAGTTTATTACTATAAGAGGCAATGATTAAAAATCTGCATATATAGTATATACCGTGTTTTTTTTATTAATATGTTCTATATAACGTAATATTAATTTAATATAATTTTTGAGAAACAAAATGATTGGACTTTCGAGTTGAGATAAAGAATTACAAGAAATGCTTAGGCATAGGTATCATTGTTTTGTAAAATTAATTGTATGATATTAGGTATATCTATCAAATCTGCATAAAAAATTTACATTGTAAATAAATTGTTTAAAAGTCATATATGCATAATGCGATTTATTAGCTTACAATGTGTACCATCCTTATTCCTAACGATATGGCAAGCCATAAAGTAAAATTTATGTGCATTAATTAAAAACGCACGTTTAATATTTATGATAATGAAAATTATAATAAAAATGGCTTACAATTTAAAAAACACACTGTGCATAATAATTTTTACTTCTTTGCCTTCTTATACTTTAAGAATCACAAAAATTGACAGCACCTACATCGAAACCGGAAAAGATGTACCCCTTTGCTGTTGAGCAAAGAATTATTAACCAGCACACGTATGCGTTATAGCGTGTTCTTTACGGATCATACATATTTATAAACCGATCCTAACCTATAATAACCCTGGTCTGAACCAGCTTGATAATCTGTACCTTTATTCAATGTTCTCATTGGTTCTACACGAAAGAGGAGTGGCACCTAATTTTTTATGCATACATTTTCGATTCCTTTATTTTTGAAACATAGGATGTAATGTAAAGATATTTATGAATTTTTTACAAAACAAATGTCGAATTCGAATTGTCGTTCTTTCCTAAGGTACAAGCGTATCTAATTGCTGGACAATATTTTATTGATGAACTTTTTCTTCAGTTTCATATTAGAAATTAAAAAGCTAAACGACATTTACTTATGAATTATTAGATACGGAAGGTTTGGTTAAAATGTTTTACTATACAATTTACTCGGAGAAAAAGTAATGAAAATGTTTGAATTTTTCAATTACATATTTATAAAACTGCCATCGTATCCGAAAGTAGTAATTTATTAATCATTGTGACTGGGTAAATTTACTGTTACGTAAGATGATGTTTATTGTGAAAATAGCAATGTAAATTTTAAATTAACAATCATTGTCAGCCATTCCAAAATTTTTAATAGCTAGTTATACATACAGAGACATATTTTTAATATCTACTGAATTGGAGAAAGAAAATTTAAAATTAATGTCAATTAGAATTATTTAAATTTTGAAAAATGCATGTACAAATTTAAAAGTCGATGAATTTTCCAATTTTCCAGTTATTATAATCATAATGAAGTTTTGTTTTTTTGAAGTTCAAATTCAAAAGTACTAGCATACAATCGAAAAAACAAGTAAGTCCAGTTACTAAACATAGTAATTACGCTGCATTACTCAATTTTGAGCAAATCGACTTACTAGGTTTTTTGATTGCAAGAAAACGATTGACAAAAAAATATGTAAGAAATTTTAAAAATATAATGAAACTACTTGAATTTAGGAAGACATAGCAATAAATTAATTGAAAAAAATTACATTAAATTATTTAATAAATAAATAAATAAGATAAAACTGTATAAAAATTAATAAATTTATATAAATCCTACATAATAATATTATATTTGTAAAACATATCAGTAAACATTGTCAAAAACTCCTAATTACATTTACTTAGGCTGATTAACTTATTAATATATTTTTATATTAAAATATTTATTTTGGACAAAAAACTTCAACATTTGAGATTTTATGTTCTTATTTTCCCAATATTTAAATGTTTATTTATACAAAAACATTCAATATATCATTTAAAAATATAATTTAAATTAATTTAATTGATTTCCTGCTAAATATGATTGTTAAGTTTCTAAAATATAATTTAATATTTTTTTAAACAGTTCGTTAAGAAGTACTGTGTTATTATCATCAAAACTCGGAGTTTAATGTTCTTAAATTCCCAAAAAGACTAAAATTGAGACAAAAAACAAAAAATAAACCATAAGAAAAAAGTTTTAATTATATATAATTATTTCTTGTGTTAATAAACGTTTACATTATTTACATAATTTTACAAATCCTTAATCTGGGTTCAGTTAACATTTTCAACAAAACAAGATTTTGAATATGTAAGAGTAAAAGGTTAAATGCAATTCAGAAGTTTTAATTATGTTAATCAAAAAGTTCATTCAGTTTAGCATTGTTTCTGTCGTCTGGAATAAAAGTTGACCCGATAGACATCAAAATCCAAGTCCAAACGTAAAAATAATTAATAAAGTACTGCAAAAAGATAGCGGGCGGCACTAAAGTACTTTAATGCCGCTTGCCATCAGAAGTAAAGTAATATAGTTGAATTGAAGAAAATGTCAAATGTTTGGGGAACAAAATTTTTTCCTAATTTCTCGGAATAGCTGTTCGTCGGCCAACCCTATAGTTTTACGCTAAAAAATTCTACTTTTGCTGCCGTTTAAAAGAATATTGTATTAATTTTTGAATTTTTATGTTTTATGAATAGTACAATAAAATATTCTTGATTAGGTTAGTTGCTTTTAGCAACATCGTACAGTTTTTTAATTTAAATTTTTCTCGTTTAATATGTAAAAAAATTTTGATTTGTTAATATTTTTAATAATGGCGATGGTGGCTTCAGACTGAAGCGGATTAAAACTTAAATATGAATAATTACAGGAAGAAAGAAATTCTTTATTATATCGCAATTAAACTTTCTTAGTGAAAATATTGCAGATGTTTCATTAGAAATGCTCATTTTCTTTACAACAAACATAAATAATTTAAAGTAAAAACTGAATAGTAATTTATGATTTCAGTGTTGAAAATAAAATATGTTTACTTCCGATGTTTTCACAACGAAAAGTCAACCGAGTTCAGACAAGTTCGATTTTTATGTTTTGCGGTATCTTTTTTAAATTAATGACTTTTATGTGAATTGGCGCTTTAGTTTAATTATATGAGTAGCTGTTACTCCGCTGTTCTGTTCAAAAGTTATGCACAGGAGGTTAGCAAATTATAAAATCCGCTATGCAAGTATCGAAAATACTCACCGGCGGTTTGGGGGGTGTGGGGGCAATTCATATTTAAAAAAACGTTATAATTACGTTATAATCACGTTAATTCAACGTGAAAATAACGTAAATTCAGGTAATTCGAACATTGTGTTTTAGGATCTTCTTTTCTTAGCCTTCCTATCTATTGATGAACAGGATCTCTCACTTTGAACATAGGCTTCTTTAATATAGAGACAGTTTTCAGTATTTCAACCCCATTGGAGAACCGTATTGGAGAAATTATATATTTTTTATCTTATTTTTTATTATACATCACTTGAACTTAAGAACCTACTTTGATAACTACTGGGGTACTGCTACTGCATTAGATATATAAATTTTCATTTTTACCTTTTAATTTATCAACGTAAAAGTTTGTATCCACGTTTCCTAACGATCCATCTAAATATAATGATAAATCTACTTAAGTACATAAAAATTAGTATCCAATACAATTTAACGTAGCAATTTTAAAGTTTATACAATAATTTACGTTTTAATATTTAAAACTAGCAGTAAAGTTAAAACTTACTACATAATATTTCCAGTTACTCAAGTTTTCCATACTAAATTATGAATGGAGTCAAGCGCCCAAGTGTAATTCTAATCAAATGGCGTATAATTCATGATATAAAGAAACCTAAATGCAATTCATGCTATTGCCAGTTTCATAAATATTTGAGTAAATACTTAAAACATGCTTACCTATACAATTACCTGTTAAATCTCTTATAACTGCATGTAAACTTTTGTTTCGATTTCAAGTTGTATTCAAATAACTATTAATTAATATACTCTGAAATATAAACCCTGTTTTTCAATTGCAGCTTAAACGCAATATCATTGGTTAACCCAAATTTTTTGGTTTAACCTGCAATTGAAAAACTGGCCCTATGTGTTTTATATTAAAAAATAAGAGTTTAATTTGGCTCTTCGAGAGAGATATTATTATGGGATTTACAGGTAATGCACTGAGCATTTAGAAGTAAATGTTTTAAGTGGTCCAATTAAAACTCGTGCAATTTAATTATTTCTAACCTACACTAACTGTAATTATATATTAATTGATTTGAAATCGATAAACAAATTACCTTCTCCGAGGTGAATTATGTACAGCATCCCTGGTGTACACACCGAACGAACACTTTTTCATATAAAGGACATTTTTTTATCGACATCTACTTAAATAGAAATAAAATTTACTGTTATATTTATTATAAAAATCTATATTACAGTTTTTGAAAGTAGTAATTTTATAAATGTAGTATGATGTCCTTTCTAATGTTATTTGCTTATTTTGTGGCAACAAAAGTTTGAAATTATACACGAGATAAATCGGTCACGAAACCGACACTAAAAAATTCACAAACAACTTTTTTTTGATAATAACAGCTACGTAAGTCCTATAAGAGGATAGACCGGTAGGTAAATTTGTATTGATAACTAGAAAACGTGGTGCTACGTGAAGCAAATTAGGTGTAGATAAACATATAATTTCGAACACACACTTCACAAAATGAAGAAAAAACGTAATAATCTATATTTTGTCGGCAAAGGTAGTGTCATTAGAAAAAGTATAAAAAACCATTTCAGTATCACTGTTGTAGTCCCTGACTTGTCCAAATCATTATAATTATGTGTCCTAAGTTCGGCAGACGCCCGCCTTCGGCGCCATTTCCAGTCTTCGTCAGCAGCTTATTTTGATGAGAGCTGATTCCTTGCAAGTTTAAATAAATTATTTTTCTTTCGAAAATACACCGAGTGATAAGGTAATAATTATAGAAAATTTTCCCTAGTTACAAATTATGAAATTAAAATTTTAACGAAACTGGTCGTAGTTCTACTAATTAGTTTTGAAAACCCAAAAGAAAACGAAGGCAAAAAATTTACAAAAGTAATATTTAATGCATTAGCAATTTGGTGCTGCTTGATTTTTCGATAAGTGAAAATGTGAAGCACATAAATCATATCAAAAAACTTTTCAATAGTACAAACCTCTAATCATAATGCCATTTAGATATCTAAGGCACGCATTTTGCCAACTAATAATAAGAAAAGTAATTTTTGCACAACCGAATCGTACGCAAGTAATTATATTATAAGTATTTTCTCTCATGAAATAATTCGAAATGGGAAAACTGGTGGGCATTTTTAACCTCGAAGTAGGTGTGCGTGGATGGTTTTTTAATTGAAATGGAAATTTAGATTTTCTTATCGTGAAAACTTTTACGATGTTGGCTTTCCGCATCTGCGAGTCAATAGGTTTTGGATTTTAATTTAAAAAATCTGATGCAGATTTGCCGGTCGAAAATATAAAAGGCGCATGAATTATATTATTGATTAAGGCAATGCCTTTCGTAGAGGGATGAAGAACGAACAGAGAGGGTGATACCCCATACCAAGAACGATACGTTCCATTGTAGGCATGCGTAACCTGCCCCAATCGCAGAAAGACGACAAAGGGTAAAAAAAGATCTAGCCGGAAGTACATTGAGCTTTTAGACTTAGTGCTTCCGTTAAAATGGAAGCCCTGCTACACTTTAATGTTGGATTGCTATTTTTTTATAAGTAAGCGTAGGTACGAATGTTACGTTTCATAATTGTATTTTAAAATATTTTATACGTAAACTCCCATTTTAATTATGGTTTTCTTTTCGACTGCCACAGCAGGTTGAAAATCTACATTACGCATTTGTATTGAGTGATTTGTTTTTAGCGTGCATCAACGTGGAGCTGATTGATAAGTTGTGTAATTTCACAATAATAAAGTCCAAATTAAAGCTCATTACTGCCTACCGTAATATTGTTATTGAGTGCTAAACGTTGTGTATTGAAATCACATTTAAATCAAATTGGAAAATGTGCCATGAAATTTCGTGTCGTAAAATTACAGGATAATGCAAATGCTATGATATTTTATTACAACACAAAGAAACTAATAATTTTGCCATTAGGCACACTTTCCTTTAAATTTTGTAATATTTGGCACATACACTTACTTCAACTTGCTAACACATGGTATATACTCGTTTTGTTTAAGTTTACGCCTTTCAATACTCTAATTATTTTAATAAGCTATGCTCTCACCACAGAACGTCACGTTTCAAACTAACTTCTTACTTGAAAAGTTGAAATTAATCGATAAATTTTCAGTTTGAATATTTTGATTGACGCCGCTTGTTATTAAAATAGTTGTCAATAATTATTAAGTAGTCAAGATAAATTTAGCTTCTGGCACTCTGAAATGTGTTCAACATGAAAAAAATTGTACAGGTTGCTTTTTTACACAAAACTCGTTCATGTTAAAAAGTAATCACAACTAACGCAATCTAAAAAATTGATAACTATTTGACTATTCTGGGTGCATAATTATTAATTTAATAAATTTATTTTATGGGGCATAATTCCAATAAACAAATAAAAATCTGATATGTTAATCTACTCATTTCCTTTCTGATATAACTTAACATAATATAATTACTACAGAAAAACCCATTTTTACAATCTCAAAATTGGTAGGCAAATAATAATTTACAAACTATGGCGAAACCCCAATGTCAATCTACGGGTCCTCTAGCCAGGTTAGCACCCAAATACTCCCAGAACCAATAAGTGTCAAGAGTGAAAAAAAAACAATTGAAGAAGTTGAACTAAAAAATAAATAAACACATTAAAAATTCAATAAATTTTTTGGCAATTTTGATAGTACAGGATGTAGACGAGACTTATTCCACATAAAAAAGTTAACATGGAACTTTTTCTACAACTTTAAATGAGATAGAGAATATTGTTTGCATGATTCTTAGACCTCGTTAGCGACTAACCGGATATCGCGAATGGCGTTTTAAGAAATGATAAAGAAAAATTTCGGCAACTTTATTACCAAATGCATCTTGAGTTATTGATGAGGTGCAGAAAACCGACGGCATCGCCATAGGGTGCACCGGAGGAACCGTGGCCTACCTAACCTTTACCTTCCCCATCTTGGATTAATGAAATACATCAAATATTTTTGGCTTTAGGACTGAAACTAAGTTTTTTGTTATAAAAATTGAGTTTTCTTACTTTTACGAATGATTCTTATTTAAAAAAAAATTATAAATTGTTTTTTTTTTTGTTTTGACGCGGAATTTGAAAAACCCGTATTTAGGGTCAAAAGTAACATGTTAATCAAGGTCCAAAGTAACTCTCTGGAGACAACAGGTCAGAAACAACTGTGTTAAATTTAGTTAAGAAAGAACATAGAGAAATAAATAATTTTTGAAAAATTCCACCCAAGTACCAAAAATTCTGCAATCAAAAAATTTATTTGAATTTGATAACACGTACCATATTTTTTGTTACACTTTTTTCTAAAATTTTTATTATTTCAGGCTATTATACATTTTTGAAATTAAAATTACAGTAATTTTATTATTTAAATTAAAAGCCAATTATTTTTAATTTAAAAAAGTATTTATATTATTCTGATTGTTTTGGGTTCCCGAATTTCATTTTAAATTTGTTTTTAATGTTTTTCTTACTTATAATTCAGATTTTGACTCGCAAATAATTCCACAAATATAATAAATAATATCCGGATTCCATTTTGTAGGATACAGTAAAATATATTCTACAAACAGGACAAATAGTAAAAGCAAACAAAGAAGGCAAAATATTTAAAAGAAATTTATGCCAATCTTTCAAAACAGATTATTACGAAATATGACCGCACATATTACTACTTTAGTCCTTTAATTAATTAATACTGCCAAGTTGGCAATTATCTACCACGATAAGAGCTGTTCTTAACACAATTACTGCTTTACTGGAGGATTTCCATAATTCCTAAATCAGAAATACTTTGAAAAAGTGAAAAGCTCCTGTTGAATAAAATCTTTGAGATTTGGACTTTGTGTTTGTAACTGAGGGGCGGGGGGGGGGGAAATGTAATTAATAATATTATTATTGTTTCGGATAAATAGGTTATTTCACTGTGACTTGACCCCACACTTCTTGTCGTCAACGTTATTTATATGTAAATAACCTAATATACAATTATAAAACCTAGTAAGTCGGATTACTAAATAATAAACTAAATTTATATTGGCTAATCTTACCGGATTTTAATAGCTATCTATATATTATGTAACCATAATTAAATAATTGGATTTGGAAAATCGAGGGACTACCAATTTTTATTTCCTCCGGGACTAAATCGATTAATTTACCCTCTCTCAAAAATTAATGAAAAATTACCGTAAATAATAATAATAATATTACATATTTTCTTTTGGGTAAAACATGAAATTACACTATTTTTAGGGTAAATTTACTCTATTAAATAAGTAATTTTCACCGGTAAAATTTCCACAACGGAAATTATAGTTTTTAATCTCTAAGTTATTCATCTGTTATACAGCACCAGGTATGTATAATAAAAATAATTTTGAAAAAAAAAATTATGTATTTCAAAATTTCCTTCAACTTCGAGTTTGGCGTTCAGTAAATTGACGCAAATCAAAATTGAAAACAATGTTAATAATACATTAATGGACGTCATGAAAATTAATATTCTAGCTATAAAAATATGCATATTGTAGAATATTATTACCTAAAAAAATTATTATCTGCAGTGTAATTAAAGACTTCAATAGCAGCAACAGCATCGCTGAGATAATAAGTTTTATTAATTTAAGTAATATTTTCACAAAAACTCGTTCCACCTTAAATCGTTTTTACACGGTAAATCAATGTCAAACTTACTCAAGAATTCAATTCGATTTATAACTTTGCAATGATAAACAAAAAATTGCAAATTCTGCCGGATTTATTTTTTGTAAGAAATATAAAAATATAAATATAGCTGGCAGACCTGTTCTACTAATTAATCGGTGTAAAAATAATTATTATTTTCTATGCTCTTAAAAATAAAAAAAAAATTGAGCGTCGCAACATCAATTTTTTATTTTCATAATAATGTGCCTACTGGACTTAATTCTTGGTGTTCTGAAATATTAAAAAGAAAATTTTATCTGAAAGCTGGCGAATGCAAATATTCGAAGCATTCGAAAATCTAACCACAAAATTACAAAAAGAGTAAATCAAATTACCCAACAAATGAAGTTTCTGTTTGTTAATTTTTTTTTTAACTTTTACTGCATTCCGGGGGGTCAAACCCGTTGTATTTACTGCTTTAATTTAGTTAACTGGCATAATATTAATTTTTTTCTAGTATTTATCATCAGTAGATATTATACTGGATTTTTTTTTTAATTGTAATTTATTTGAAGCACCCAAAAAAATTGTTTAAAATAAATCTACCCAATATTGTGCATTTTAAATTCAAACTGTGCTTATTTTTAACCCAATTTAATGCTACTTTTTGTACCCGAATAGTTGTGTGTTCCTTTTAATAGTTGTGTGATTTTTAGATTTAGCTTTAACAAAAATTTAAAATGTGTACATTTTCAAAAATAAAATATTTTTCATAAATCAAATTGTCCTAACACTCGTGGAAAATAATATTCTAAGAATTTGTTTAACACAAAATGAATAATGTAGATTTTTCTCAATTAATTATTAAACTGCGAATAATACACATTTAATTGGCTTAAATATTTTATATTTCACACGAATAATAATAATAATTGATGTAAATAAAGCAGTTAATTCTAGATTTTCTGTGTTTCAAAATCTACCTAAATACATTTAGCCAAATACAAATAAATAGCTAGTATGCAATTTATTTCAAACAAATAAATTTTGGATTTGCTCATAAAATTTTTTTTAGTGTAGATACCATTGATTATATCTTTCTTGGTCCTTATAATCTGGTAGTTACTAGATGAAGTTCCAACTAAACAGCATAAACAACAACTTGAAATATTACATTTTTATGGTTGCGGAGGTCCAACATACAAATTATTGGAGTCCTATCTAAAACGAGAGTCAGAGAAGCTGTTCGAACGGAGAATTATCTAAGGAGGAAAAATAGCTTGTGGAGTTCCACAGGGACCCATTTGGTCAAAAATTAATAGAGGACGTTGTTCTATGTCGACAACCAGTTGATCAGACTTTGATTTTGAATTTGTTTTGAACAATTGTCATCGTTTAATGATAGAATTTGGTTTGAAAATTTTGTTAAACGGAAGCAAGAGTGATTGCAGATAATTAAAAAAAAAGACTGGAATTATGCGTTCAAGGGAACGAAAATTGGTTACTGATAGTTTTCTACGGCTTTTCCCTTCAAAGCTGGAATGAAAACAAATGAATATTCTGAAAGAGCACAATTTTATCTTTCAGATGAGGCGAGGTTGAATGAATTAGGTCCAAAGGTTACTTCACAATTTAATTTTGAAAATCGAATTTCTACATGTATACATCTACAAGTAAACCGCCGCGTTAAAATTGCATTCTATAGCCGGTCCGTGTGCTCGTGTTTTAATAAATATATTTTAGGTTGTATTCGATTAACTATGGCCGAATTTAAGACGAAAACTAAGTTCCCAGCTTTCGTGTTTTGTGATTTTCGAGTTGGGTAACCCTACAGGCATGTTTTATACGTGTAATGGATTCAAACTATATAACTTACAATTATTCCAAACGACCACGAAACTGCAAAACGTAAACTTAACTACTAAATGCTGAAGGTGGATGTTTTGTAAGCATCTTACTTATTATTGGAGACCGGATAAATAAGCACGGTTTTTTGAAAAATAAGTGCTTAAAAAGCATGTTATTTTACAAAAATAAGTTCGATTTATGTCAAAAAAAGTTAACAATTGACACGAAAAAAGGCAAAACATGGCAGCTTTATTTATTTAGGGGGTATTTCATGCTAAATCTGGCACTTTTTTATGCGACCCCTTTCGATTTTTCTCAAAATTTTATGTTTTTGAGACCGATGTAATATCCTCGTTCTTGATTTTTTTCAAATTTTTTTTACCATCCGTTTTTGAAATATGATTTTTTTAAATGTTTATAACATTTCGTTTGTTTTGAAAGTCTATGATTTTCAATGTTCTTTAAAAAAAAATAATATGATTTTGATCCAAATCATTGCGTTCACAGTTTATTTTTACTTTAATGCAAAAAAAAGTTGTATCTGGCAATGCTAGATAAATAAAACGGAAAAGCTGACTGAAATCACTAATTCAGCGTAATAAAATCTATTTATTTCAGTTAAAATAGAGCAGATGGAAAAATCACATTTAAGGGTACGTTTATATTGGAGCTATGATTAGTGATAAGATCGAAGAAATTTCTTAGCTCTAACTGCTGTTCTATTGCCTTTGGCTTGCGCGCTGCTTCAACATGAACAGAAACATAATACTTCGAAGTTTTGCTTTTCTCTGCTTCGCTAGTATCGCGGCTTTTAGCGCTTAGTTAGCGCATAGTTAATAGTAGTTAACAAGAATTTAAATGGCAAATAAAATAAGTCCTAAATAAGCCCTAAATTAAAATAATAAGCATAAGGAAAAACAGAAAAAGAAAAAATCGAAAAATCGCAGAAAAAAAGCATGAAAAAGCACATTATACGTTAAAAGCTGCTTTTAAAATTGACAATAAGCAAAAATGCTTAAAATCCGGTCTCTACTTATAAAAAATATTACTACCTACTGGCTTACAGAACTACTGTTTTATGTAGTTTGTATTTTTTATTTCTGTGATTTTATCTTTCGCATTTTTAAAATCAGTAATTAATAGCGTCATATTAAATTTATGTTCTTTATGGGTAAAGCTATTAAATACTGCTCTATTACCCCCATGTTGTAAAATTTATAAAACCCATATTATAGGTAATATATGAACATAGGTATCTTGTATCATAAGTACCTATCTATACTTACTTGTTTGTAAGTATGACCATTAACAAACAAATTATTATCGATTAAAAACAATATAAACTTTGAAATAAACATACAATTTAATTATTTCTAAAACTTGGTAAATTAGAAGCGGAATTTAAAATAAAACAGTAAAACTTCCAACAAATCCATATTATAATACAAGATCACCGTGAATATATTATTACCACCCAGATATGTAAAGAATTTCTTCCATTTTTATATGGTAAAACGAGTGAGTGTACGTATCATTTTAAATTTTCTTTATAAAAAAAAAATGGAGTAACAACCTGTAAGTGTATGCTAGGTGTAATATTATTCAATCATTAATTAGTTTCCAATACATAAAAATTATTGCTAATCAATACCGTTTAGTTGATTGATACTTAATTGCACCATAATAAAACTGATTTACTTTCTTAACTATGAAATCATTTTAATTGCAGTATACGGAACTAAAGAAATTTCCCAACCCTCTGTTAGTAGCCGCGGGGTCTAAATTCCTAAAGATCTCTCTAAATTTGCGACTTGCACGAAGTCTAAGTACTGTTTTTTTTTCAAGTTGCATAAAAATGTTCCAGTCGTCTACGGTTGGAGGCAAATAACCATAAAAATGTATGCTAATTTAATGTCAATATATAGAGCTTGAAGCTAACTTCGTGATAACGTTACCATCTCGCCAACGATTTTTTTGTAATTAAACCGGATAATTTATTATGGGACTGCATTACTTGTGTAATTTAATTAGCAAGTATCGGTGATTATTAAAAATTAATAAACAGGAAGCAATTACGTCTGTCGACGATTGATGTTATTTGCAGAATAATATTTGTATCATCTGATTCCACGATGTTTATTATTAATAATTTGCAGTGTAAATTTACGTTTGCGTCATTGTTGTAAAGATTCATATCTAATAGCCCTTTCTTTTATTTGGAACAAGCTAACCAGGTAATTTCTGGTAATTATAACTGTTATTAGAAACTAGAACTTAAAATAACATTACATAAATTAGCAATCTTTCATAAATAATTCTGAGCACGAATTTCTTCCACATTATTTGGATTTAAAAGTTTGAATATCGACCTATCATAAAATTTAAATTAATTGCAACTGCTTTTAATGCATGACTAATTTAAAGTACCATTACGTCGCCAAAACACTTCTGTAAACTGGAAGTACCATTAAATACAACGTTCTATTGTAATTGACTAGCAAGCATTGATAAAAGATTTATTGTACCCACATGAAAATTAATCAAGTAGAACTCTTCAAGTTATAACATTTGGTAACATTGTGCAAGAAGTGCGTTTTAACATTATCGCACTAGATTAACCTTTGGCAATACCTATTGCATAATGAAAATTTAAAAAAATGGTCGCTCAGTAATTATTCCAGTCGTCTGTTGGCAAAATAATATCAGCAAGTTGTTTTTATCAAAAAATGAATTAGATTCTGTTAATGACGATTATATAAAGCATTGACACGAAATACGGAGTTCTTGGCATGCAAGGAACAAAGAAAAAAACCGCATCTTACGACAATCTGTCACTTAATGACAGCCTTCCGCTGACGCAACCGTAAAAATTAAAAAATATCTTGTCCGTGAAGGTCTACATTGAAACCTTCCTGCACGAATCCATATGAATTTACTATTGTTGTTAAAGCAATTGTCATTTAGGTGTTCTTGAAACTTTGTTTGTCAACGCGGCCATCAATTTCTAAATCCAAACTTCTATCAATGTTATACGTTAGGTAATAACTTTGTATTTAATAATGATGATTAGGTAAATTTTTTAAAATTAAGTACCTACCTTGAAAATGACAAACATGTTCATAACATTGACAGTTTTTTTGGAAAAATCCTATTCATTTATACAAAATTGAGTAATTTTAAAACGAAAAATTAATCAACTTCCAAATTGCATTTTTATTTTTACACAAACAGAAAAAAAAATTTGCAAGGAAAAGCTACAACTAAGACCGAGCCATAATTTTTTGCTTTTTTTCTTTTTTTGTACTTGATGATTTTTTGTGGTGGAATTCTCATGGAACAGAAGACATAAAGTCTTGCAAAAACATTAAGTTCTTTACGTTCAACGTATCATTACCACAGTTTAAAAATTCCTAGCTTCAAGATATTTTTATATTTCCTTTTATATTATTATTAAATTATGCGTTTAAATGTTCCGTTTATTACCTTGACAGTGTCAATTAATTCTTCATAATTATATAGAAAAACTTATACGAAACACATTAAAACTTTGATTTTGTAATTTTGATTATCTTCCAACCACAGCTCAGGAAAATTCTGGGTTCGAATCTCGGACTTTCCAAGTTTCCTGCTTTCAACTTTCAACAAACAAATTGGGAAATTTAAAAAAATCTTTTAAAAGTTGCTGAGGATATCAAGTAGCTCGAAAAAATAATACTCGTTATTTTCAGTTTTCGGGTTTATCAAGTTTATCAATTCCAATTTACAAATTGCTATCTATCGCATTAAATAGTCCGCAAAATGTACCCGATAATAAATAGGCCTATAATAAGATCCCGTCCGCTGTATAATTACATATTATCTTATTTGATTCAGATGAAAACTCATGAAGCAAAGACAATCACTAATAAATGAGAATGCAGGAAAAATATTATTTAATCCTTTTCTTTTCAAAATTTTGGCGTAAATTTAAAAACTATAAGAACTCACGATCTGGTTTCTCAATAAAAACCAAAAAAGAGCTCAACTGAACTTACAGCAGCTGTAAACTACGAAAACTGCATCAGGAATTAGTTTTTCATATTTCTAAAATTAGTCAAGTAATTCATTTAAAATTTTCAATTTCAATTTTAAAAAATTAATATTAAGGGTCACTAGTAAACCAATAGTGCAGGCAAATAAAATTTAGAGTATTTAAATGTAGACAGCATTTTTATCATTGGAAATGGCAAAGGGGGTTATAATTAACGTGAAAAAAATTAATGCAAGCCTGGGGGTGGTACAGGGTTTATTTGGGGGAGGTTAAAAGGGTGTGCAAAGTAAATTATTACGGTTTTCGGCGAAATAATTAAAAATAATTAAAAGTATTATAAATTTATTTATAAAGTATTATAAAATAATTAATTTTGGGTCCTGCAATGAAAGACAGTTTCTTTTGTATATTTTACCGTATAATTGAATGCTGCAATCAGTTTTCCAATTTTCTTAAAATTTCAAACCAGTTATAACGAATTACTAAAAAATTCATTGTTGCAAAAGTCATTTGAAAGTTTTTTCAATTTTTGAGCGTGTTATTAAATAGGAACTACTATTTTTTATTATTACATCAAAAAGTAAATGTAAGAGCTCTGTACGATGATTTTTCACCACAGAAATTATTTTTGAAATAAAACAGTTTTTGACTGAGAAACTGAATATCTCAAAATCTTTTAAATTTTTTTATGTAAAAAAAATTGAGCTTATTTAAGATATAAGGAAGCATGTTTTCACAAAATTTCATCATAATTGAATAATTTTTGCAAAAATGAAAAAGAAAAAACAAAAAAAAATTTTTTTCGCACTTTTCACATTTTTCACGGAAATCTTGAGGTCTTAGTAAAAAATGATTCTTACGAAAGTTGTAGATTTTTATATGATCTACAACTTTTCTGTTGAACATATTTTGATAGAAAGTTAAGTTTCGCCAAAAAACGCAATAATATTTTTTGCACACCCTTTCAACCCCCCCAAATTAACCCGATACAACCCCCGGGCTTGCATTTTATTTTTTTACGTTCATTATAAGCCTCTTGACCATTTCCAATGATAAAAATGCTGTCTACAATTAATAGCCCCCAAAATATCATAGAAGATGGAAAAAAGCTTTGGTCTTCTTCTGTTTTAACTCGGGAAAATTTCCCATCAACGAAGCCCGTTAGCCCCTGAAAATCGGGCAAAAATAAAAAGACCATCTAAATTTTTTTGAATTTTTGAAGAAAAACAAATTTTAACCACTCTTGTGTTTTTTCACTCCAAAAAATGAAAGTTCCAAATCTAAAGCTTTTTCAAATTTTCCTAGCGTATACTTTGCCGTACGCAGATTTCTCGTAACTATGATATTTTTACATTTTATTGAGTCAAATTCGAGTCAAAAACTCAAAATGATTTATCAATTCCGGTAGCGCTAATTTTTTATTATTTCCAATAGTTTCCCAACAAGATTTTTTGCTCCTGGCGCCGCCATCTTAAAAGAACAGCAAACTTTTATGCCTTTTTCTAGTTTTTGCCAAGTAGCGGTCAAAGTAAGCATCTGACAATAATATTTGTCGAGTATCTTTGTAAAGCTATCCGAACTTGAACCAAGAATTTATTATTTCCCACACAAAAGAAAAGTTTGTATATTTTATGTACAATTGTTAGGAAAACTAATACAAATTGGACCTGAAAAACGGACAAAACCAAATTGTGCAGATTCATTACATTGAAGTATGTTTATTTGTGTAAATCAAATTGTTCTGTTTTTTAACATATTAAGATATTTTTTTAATATTTGGAGTTCCGCTCTTTTTCAAGATTTTAAAAATGGTCAATAAAAGCGCAAGTCCTAACGAATCCTAACAAATTACCTGTGTATTCCAGATATGGGCATGGGACGAAATTATAAAAGCATCAAAACAGATCATAAGTAACCCATTGAAATCCATTTTAGAAGAGGGTGAGGGGGAAAATTAGTTATTAAATTTTGAAAATAAAAAATTTGTGAAATTTTAATAATCGAGCATCATTTAATTTTTTATTGCAGTTTTGCAGTATAACTGAAAATTGTAATTATTTCCACATTAAAAAATATCATAAAGCTGTCACTTATTCAATTATTTATTGCATTTTAATATCTAAACATTGATGATCACCCCCCCCCCCCCACCTGGCTTTCAATTTTTAAACTGGAATCTTTACCCGTATTTTTATAATCCGGCTCATACAAGATGCAATCGTTATAAACCTTTAATTTATGATAATATTGTTTATTATAAATCTATAAATTTACGAAAATATTTTCGTTTAAAAAATACCAAAGACAGGAAATTTTGTCTAAAATGCCTACAATCAAACACCTGGTAGTTTACTAACCTTAACATTGACAAACCAACGAAATAAACCCTACCTGTAATAAAAAGGAGAAATTTATTAGTATTTATTTTGTTTTCAGTTCATGTTTTCAAACTTACCTTTATTTTTGAAGTCCTTTCGCAATAGACGAGTGTTTCCTCCAATTCCATCCTAGGACACTAAACAAATGTTCAAACACTTGCACAATTTTTACACGTTCGCGAAAAAAAAATTTTAATGAACACTGACCACTACTATTAAAACCAAAATTTAAATAAAAACTGAATCGCGATTGTTTAAAGTTTCCATTAAACTTTTCCACAAATTCGTACTCGTCACTGCACTCCCGACCGCGAAAACCGACCGAAGTAATCGCAATTTTTGCGTGCGCGAATCCCGGCCAACTTCTCTGTAATTCAAAAAATTAAAGGTTAAGATTTGGGTTAGTAAAAAATTGCTGAACCCTTGGAAACCGCCCAAAAGTCATAATTGTAGTGTACCTCACTTGTTCCTAATATGGGATAGAGCAAGACCAATCAACAGCTAAAAACAAACGCTAAAAAATCAAGGTTTGAGATAATTATGGAAAAACAAATGAGTTCCTTACCTTATCAGTTCTAAACACATATTACATTTAAAGAAAAATGTAGTTTTCACACTTTTCCACAATAATTCACTGCTACATCACTTGGGAAAATTGTTGACTAACCTCATTTGTTGACAAACCCACGAAGTGGACCCTACCTAGAAAAATAGGAAAATTTTTGTAAGAATACATTTTTTCCAAGCACTGTTTTGACTTAAACCTACCTTTACACTGCAGTCCTGCCGCATCAATCGTCGTCCTTCGTCCAATTTCAAAGTTCAAACCAACACAAGTTCAAACACTAGCACAATTTTTTAACGGTCACGAAAATTCTATTTATTGAACACTGATCACTACTATTAAAACTAAAATTTAAATCAAAAATGAAAAACGGCTATTTAAAGCTTCCATCAAGCTTTTCCACTCGACACCATATTCACGACCGTGAAAACCGACCGGAATGAATTATGATTTTCGCGTACGCGGATACCGAACAACTTATTATTTGTGAATCTGATAATTGAAGGTAAAACTGGTAAAATACTTCCAATACAAATTCCGCTACAGATCTGCAAATAAAAACTCAATGGAACAGACGGAACAAAAAGATCAAGTTTAAAAATGTGAAAAATTCAACTGGTCATACGAAATTGCAACCAAAGCTGAGTCATTCAAAAAATTTTCTATTTCATACAAATAAATAATAATTTTTAGCTTACTTTCTTCGTTCTCGGAATTTTTGGGGAAAATCTGCCAAATGATTCTATACTGACTAAATTTCTTACTTCGAAATTACACTGAAGGAAATTTGACAATGTTTACGTCATAAAAGTAAGCCATAACGGCCGAATAAAATCCTGTAAAACAAAAATCTGTATTAAATTTTCTACATAGAACAGTAGCTTTGGTAAAAATCAAGTTTGACAAATGCTAATCAAGTTAGAATAATATGTAAAATTAAGTTTGTCGAAATGGTGAGTCATTCACAAAACTTTGTTAATCATGCAAAATAAAACATTTTATAACTCACTATTTGCTAATATTCAAAAACTCGAATTTCGACAATGATGGAAGAGAAGAAATCAGCAGGAATTGAATAATTCAACGCACCTTGACAGTTTGCAGAAGACTTCACCTCCACGACTAACAGAAAACAAAATGTTACTACGTCACAAAATTACTAAGATGTCAAAATAAAATCTACTAGAATAAAATAATTTTGTTCAACTTACACTATGATTCTCCTAGAAAATCTAACAAAGATCTATCACAGTTACCAAAATTTCGACAAATGTGCAGACACTTTTGACAGTTTACACAAGTACCTAACGACGTTTGCAACAAGAATGACTGCCGAGTTTCACAGTTCATTTGTGTTTTTAATTTTTTTTGTAATTTAAAAGGTGATAAGGATTTTACACATGCGTTAAGCCGGAAGTGACAAATATTAAAATAATTTTAATTTTGTTGGATCACATTTAATCATCTACAAGGTGAAAGTGAAAAATTAATTTATAATTTTCACTTTTCAACCATAGATAAATCTGACGATCAAGATAGTCCAGTCAAATTAGAGTCAAAAAACCCAAATAAATGCATTAATTCCGGTTAAGCAAATTTTTTTACATGTTGCACTGGTTGATGCCCGGATAGATTTCCAGTAGTTTACCATGAAAAATTTTTGCCTTCAAAAAACGGCCAAATTTTCTGACTTTTTCGGTTTTTGCCAAATAGCGGTCAAAGTAAGCGCCTGACAGAAAATATATGCCATATCTTTTTAAAGTAGATTAAATTTGCTACTATTTCAGACCAAAAATTTATTTTTGTAGGTGCAGTGGTTTGCAAGTTACAGCCTCAGACCCAGGGGCGGATCCAGACATTTTTCACCGGGGGAAAGGGGCAAATTCAGATTTTAAAAAGATTAACTACCTACTTTTGTTCTTCTTTCACGTCCACACTCATTTAAATCAAAAACAATGGTAATGGGGATTTTGGACCTGTGCAATAAAACAAAACTAAAAATAAAATACAGCAAATCAAAAGGTAATTGGCCGAGTTATGCTGTTAGTTTGTTATGTTATCTTGATTAATAATTGTAGGTCCTGAAGAAGAAGACAATAAATATCTTCGAAACATCGACAATTGATTAGTTGTTTTATTGCAAAGGTCCAAAATCCCCATTACCATTGTTTTTGATTAGGTACCTACCTATTAATCGAAATCAACGAAATAATTGTTTTTAAAGATTATGAAAAAAGATTTGGAGGAAGCGCGCGCCCCCTTACCCCCCCCCCCTTTGGAGTCGCGCCTTCTAAGACCAGATTTCCTGGTCACCATCAAGGAGTAATTTATTCATAAAGAACTCGAAGGTTTTACAGTCACTTATTTGTACTGCTTTTTCTTTTTTTTTAAGGAGGTTCTAAACTGCAACTTTCTTCCAAATTGATTACAATGCTTCTCAGGGGTGGATCCAGAAATTTTTCACCAGGGGAGCGCAAAGTCAGATTTTACAATAATTTGGTACCTATTAATCGAAATCAACTAAATAATTGTTTTTGAAGACTATGAGAAAACCTTTTGCCCCCCCTTGGATCCGCGCCTGTTGTTTCCCTATGTTTGTCCTTACAGATAGACCGAATTTGTATTTTGCTTTCGATTATCAATGACACCCTCTGAAATGAGGTTCTGCATAGTTCGGTGCAGAATTTCCACTAACTCTTCGAGTTCTTCTCCTGTAGATGCAAATGCGAACTTCTTTCTGCTCTAGTCCAATTTGGAAGGAGACGTCCCTCCCAGCACCTTGTATTCATTGCTGTATTTTGAGTGCTTATAATGTAAGATCTGTATTGCTCGACTTTCCTAGTGTTCCTCAAAATATTATACCAGATTTTGAGACATTTCAACATTGTACATACAGAAATTTGTACTATAAATATATTAAAGTATTTCCACCTTTTCCATTTTAAAGTTAGGTAAGTTATTAATTATGTTTATTGTATATTTTAATTTAAGAACTTTCAAATAAAAATAACTAAATTTTGGACTACTGGCGGTTTCTGGGATGTTTTTAATGAAACTGTGGGTTCACAGATCCTGCCTTTCTATGAAGCAAAAACATCGAAGAAAATCTACAGGAGCCGATTTTTTGTTAAAAAAAAAGTGGTATTTCTTTTAAATTTTAATCGTAAAGAAAGAAGATAACTGTTTGTAGTTTTCATTATTTTTATAAGAAGCCAAAAGTAAATTCCATATAATATGCCAGTTACTATGAATTTAATGGTAAACTTTTCCATTACGTCTACTGAAATATTGTCTAGCTTTTAGCAAGAACTTATCAGACTAGCAATTAAATAGCGCTTGTAGCAATCGTTTTCCTCATTTGTATCTCTAACGGTAAGCTAAAGGCGGCCATAGGTTATAAACGGACTAGGATGTTACGGCCAGGAACAGGAAGGATTATATTTTTAATGAGTGGCGCCTCATTTGAACTGATGTACGTGACATTAATTCATCGGAAGAAAACAGGCACCAAATGTAACCAGGAGCTGGCTTTCCTCGACAACTTTTAAGCATAGGAAAATCAAATTCAATTATGCTTAATCACATCCTAATTAATTTTTTTGTGAACATAACTACCTGTGCGTAGTTAAAAGTTAAAGAAATAAACGAAAGCAATAATTAAAGTTTTAATTAGACAAGTCTCGTTTTAATTGCTTTGGTTGTAGCTTGTAGTATCACCAGCCGTCTCGGTACATTTTTATTTTCATGCTAATGCTGTCTCAACTTATCGGACAGTTACCTAGTTTTATTTACTAGCACAAATTTAAATATGAAGTAAATTTGAATGTTTTACTTCTTTGATTTTACCGCACGAAAGTATTGTCGAGCGAATCTTCAAACTGTTTTTTTCAATTTATGAAATTGGACCATTTCCGATTTTAACTGAAAACATGTATCACTTGACTTGGTTATATCGTTTTTTAAAAAGTTAATAAGCCATACAGCGTAAGTCAAGAACAAAATGATTTTCTTGTTAATTATTGTTAATTATAATAGGTATTGCACTAATAATAAAGATTATTATATTATTAAAGTATGTAAATGAAAGTAATCTTAAAATAAATTATATCCTCAGAAAAGTAACTTTAATTATTTGCTTTAATTATAGGTACCTAATTATAGGTACCATATTTATTTTAAATTAACATATATTTTTATCGACGCAGCAAAGTTTCCGTACCAAAATTAAATATTCAGTAGGCAATACTAATTCAAACATGATTTTTAGGGAGAGTTAAAGGATTCCAATGACCTACGAGCTGAAAATTTTGGTTTTCTTATTCGAAAGTTTCAGAATCTTTTTCTTCTCTCCCATCTTTTTTGAATTCTAATGATTTTCAAAAAATTACAAGAAATTTTGGAAATTTCTAGGATTCAAAAAAATTCCAGGGATTACCAAGAGCACACAAATTTTTTTGGATGTTCGCTCTTTGGCATATAATGTACAGGCTGATTGTGACGTTTACCCCAGTCAGTTCCTCCGCTGTTGTGGTAGAAGCGAGCATAGAAATATCGTCGGCAAACCCAATGACTTCTGCCCCCTCTGGTAACGTCATTCTTATAATTCCGTCGTATAGGATGTTCCACAGCAGAGGACCCAGCAGTGAGCCCTGTGTGCAACTCTCTCTCTGACAAGTAGCTCTTTATTATTGTTTGTCCCCAATTTACCAAATTAAAGCACTTTTGATGTCGAAAGTTATCAAGGCCACAAATTTTCGCTTTCTCCATGTTCCACTTTTGGCCTTAGCAGCGTTCTCCACAATTCTCTTCACAACGTCAATTGTGGATCTCCGCTTCCTGAACCCGAATAGTCGCTCGACGCTTCCCCATGTTATCTAAGAAGGATTTATCATCCGTTCTTATTACTACTTTCAATTGCAAGGAGACGGCCAATAATGTAGCCACCTTCAATTTTGTACGGTTTTTTAGTTTTCTTCCTCTAAAAGTGTGAGTAAAGCTATCTCATTATTGGTAGCTACTAATGAACAGTTATTTTTTCATGATTACTTAAAATTTAAATATTTTAGCTCTTTAGATTTACCACATTTAGTCAGATTCGAGTTTATATCTTTTTCTCTCCCAAATATTAATTTTAGTCAAAAACCTATTACTTATTAGAAAATCAAGAAAATGTAAGAAATTAAGAGGAAAGTTTTTTAATTTGTAGTTTATTAATTTTCTATTTTATTTCTCATGGAATTACTTTAATATTATTTTCTTTTGATTAAAATTTCTATGCAGTTTAACCTCCAGTTAAAATTATTTGAATTAATTTTTTACTTATGCTTTTTATAAGATAAACATGTAATGTTAGGGCTAAATATATGCAGAAATCGGGGGTCATCAAAATAGTTAATATAAATGCGTAAAAAGTATATAAATTACAAGCTTATGAAAATTACTATCAAATTAAAAATTATCTAGGCAAGGAAGCGTAATATAATTCAATTTATTTCATAAACTGTTTCTGCCAATTCAAACGTGTGCAATCTGTTTAGTAATATGCACCTGTTTTTCTGAACTTGTTTATAAATAAAAACATCAACCTGATTTATATCAAAATATCTGTAATTGAATTTTGTTACAAAGTTGAAATTTACAATATCGAAAATAAAATAATTAGACTGCGCCAATTTATTCACGCCAGTCATAATACTAATTTTTTAAATAATAGTATATTGCGAATTAAATGCACAAAGTGGTGCTTTTTAAACTTAAGGCAAATTATAATTATGTCGTATCAGTTGGTATTGCGGTTAAGGATGAGTATTGAAAAAATGTCTTTGCCCAGCTGATACTAAATTTAAAAATTAGCCTGAAGGTCTACTAGGGCTTTCCACTATGCACATGTCGCTCTGTAAACATATAAAAATTTTGAGAAGCTTAAAGTTACAATCTATATAATTTATTCCTTGAAAATTGTAGTCTACTTTGAGATTCTCTTCAGGGTTTGTTAAATTTCATCCCGTCCATTGATTTGAAAAATAATGACTCAATTAAATTTTACCTGATTTGAATAAAAATGAAATAAAACCTCGTCATTATTGTTTAATAATAGTTTAATTTTAAAATTAAGAGAGAAACGAGCAAATACTAAATGGATAGTACTAATAAATATGCATATTCCTAAAGAAAATAATTACTTGCTCGCACAAAACTTAAAAAGTAATCCCATAATGATAAAACATTAGTATAACTTTATGTTTTCGTCAAGGTTGGGAAAATAAAATTAAAAAATTAATATTAATATCTCTAATTACCCAGTAGTAAATAAAAATCATCATTTTAATAGCCATTCATAACATACTTTTCTTTGATACAATTAAAGAATGTTTTGCCACTGCGGTATTACTTTGGTATCAATTCGCCCCCCGCCCCCTGTTGGGCCGAGATGAAATTGAGGAAAACAATTGATTTTAAAAATGCAATAAATCTGAAAATTTCAGTACACCACATTACATAATATCATAATAGACAACATTTTGTAGTTATTAATTATTAAATTAAATAATCACTGTTATCTTATAATCACTTGCACACGAGTGCAATTCATAAATTATTACAATTTGTTTTAATTATTTATATGCGAACTGCTGCATCCTCGTATTAAACAATACTCTATTATTACTATTTCTTCACTATTAATAAGATTAATTGTTAAATTAACCGCTCTGTCATATAGAAAAGATTTAATGTTTTATATTTCTTTCTTTCATATTTATGTTAAGTGAGATGAGAAAATTACAATTTTTCTTTAATTCTTACTCAAATTAATTACTTTCAACAGATATTTTTTATTTCATTTACGATAACCGTTAATTATTCATTAGAAAGATTTGCGTTGTGCGAATCTAATTATTATTGTATGCTATTGTAACTGTAAGTAGATCAACGGATAAGATAATGCGTGCGGAAATAAGTTTTTAATACAGGTATGAATTCCAGGAATATTTGGAATTTGCATTTTCCTAAGAAAACGTAAATAACTTATTGTTCATGTGTGCAAAATGAGGGAGCTTTCCGATATGCAAATTATTTTCAGATTGAAGAACAGGAAAGCTCCGGTCTACCCACACATAGAATATAAAGAAAATACAAATTGTAGCGAGGGGTGAAAGGGTAGATCACCCATTATACAGCCGACTTCAACTGTTTCAAATTTCAATTTCCACACTGGGTGGAAAAAAGCTCTCTAAAAACTCACCCACAATTTTTGTGTTTGTTAACGATGTTTGATAATATAAAATGTATAAACTCAAATTTTTTGTTGGTATAATATCAGATAATGTTTAATTGTCAAAACTTGTTGCCTAATTAGATATTCCGTAAACCAAAATGGGGAAGCTCTTTCGGTTTTTATATTTGCTTGGACTATTTTAAAAACTACATAATTAAATATTTACACCAATAGTTGAATCTAAATTACAAATAAAACAGTAATACTGGCACATATAATTTACATCTAATTTACATAACTTAAAATTCCATTTATATTCAAATCCGTTTTATGTATGACTTAATGTAAGGTTTTTATGACAAAAATTGTGTAAAAAAGTATTCTATTACGTAATTTAAATAACGCAAGGAAGTTCCACGTACATCATCGTGTTTAATAATTATAAATTAATTTTTTCTTAATGCCCACATAAACATTGCAAAATTATTACAAAATTACTATTTTGATAAATTTATCCGTATCAAAATACATACCCTATTAAATTTCTGGTAAATGTGTTGCCTATCATGCAGTATATTCGAATCAATTCTGAAATAATATACCAGTATGCAAAAGTACTATTTATCATACCTGTTTAATTAAAAAACGAGATTTTTAAATGAATCCTCATTTTTCAAAAATTACAAAATTTGTTCGTCAATTAATTTTTTCAATTTCATTTATTTTATTTTTTATAAAGAAGAATTTGGAAAAAATACTGAATGCGGATTTCCATTTTTTGATTTTGAGTACTTCAGAGGACAAGTGGTATAACGAACCGCTACTGATCCCAATATTGAAATATTTAATTTAACACGCAAATGTTCATTATCTGATAATTCAAAATGTATACAATGGATTGACCGACTACCTTAATATAAAATTCAGTTAGATTATCTACAACGAAAATATGTATTATTTTACCTACGGAATATCTCTGCCGAAATCTAAAAATATTAAAATATTTATGACCGAATATGACTGCGTGGTTTAAAATTTAAAGCAGTTCCCTATATGTAGAAAAAGTCAAGTTAAAATACCAAGCAATGCAGTTGAGGTGAAAGAAAAACCAAGGAAGTTATTACATTTTCAAATTTCATCCCCCGTTTTAATTAACCGGACTTTGCCAAAAACATGATTTCTTGCTTTCTGGCATCCATTGCGAATTCTGCAGATCAATCAGTGATTACTGCATTACTCATTTGTAAATACAAGTAATGAGAGTAAAAAGAAGCTGAAATCTAGTTTTATATGACAGCTCTACAAGTTTTTATTATATTCCGATAGATTTACCTCTTTATGGTTACAACAACAATAAATAACTCTTTATTTCTCTACTGCTATACTTATACAGCCCAGTTTCGGTGATTATTAACTTAAATCTCATCTTCAAGTTAACAACTTTAAGATCAGAATTAATTACTTTCAAGTTACAAACTGCAAGTTATTAAATTAATTCTCATCGCTACAACTTTAAAAATTAAAACCAAATATTTTAATTAAACTTATAATTTGCAAATTATATAATGCTCTTAATGAGCTCGATGGCAGTGGCTCGCATAATAGCCAATGTTTTATAGACAATAGCTATTCGATTACTTAAGACGCCTTACACAATAAACACAATTATTGTTTATAATAATTAATGAATTCGTTACACTGTCAAAATCAAAATTTGCCAAAGTTAAAGTACCACTCAGGAAATTGTTTTTGTTGCTAATAATTTCAATTTAAAACCCTAAGTAACAAAATTAGACATTTATTAATTATTATAAAATGTAAAATATAAATTAATACAACATAAATTCCTAAACTTCCGTCCTAAACTGAAAAAACTTAATTGCTGTCTTAAACAATAATTAAAATTGAATTATTCCAAATTAAGCTTATATAAATCGAATTTTAAATGATATGATCAAGGTACGTGATTAAATACATCTAGGAAATACAGAGAGTTTTCGAGAAAAGTAATTTTGCGCACCCTCAATTCAACTTTTTTCGTTGCTAACAGGTCAACCGGCTTGACCTCCTAATAGGTAAATCCCCTAACTTTTGAAAAAATTGTAGCGCTAACAAATGTTAGAACGACAAATATCCATGACCGAAAGTGTTCTGAACTAATTCAATAATGCAGACTATAATTTTTAATACCTTCCTACTTAAAAATGACGTCGATCATCGATATTTTAATGCAGCTATTATGATGTAATCGTATTGTAAAACCCGCATTAAATTTTTCTTTCACTTCTGAAGTCTTGTTAACATTTAAAGTAAAATAAGGTAGATTGACATCTGACCGAGATGCAAGTTTTTCATCGTTAATTTTTATATAATGTGTAATAAATTACAATTAATCCAAAGGAAGAATTTAAATTATTGGAAAGTAATGAAGTTTAAAAATTAAATGTAGAGTGGCTTAGTGGGAAGCACAAAAACACATTCAATCAAGTAGTTATGATTCGCATCCCGACTTCAAAGTGGAATATTTGTTTAATTTTGTATTTTGTACTTTTCGTTTGCACTACTCTGTATGCTCGAATTTACTCGAAAAGTACTTTGAGAAAAATAATAAAATATAACTTTATTGTATCAGTTTTGAACTTTTAAAGTACCTTTTTACAATATTTCTTTAAGCTAATGCTTTAGATTAGCTGCTAACGATGCTCTAATAGCTGCATTGCAATTTAGAATATCTATAAATATTTAAAGTAAAAGCTGCATTTCTGCTAGACATGCATATACCTAAAATTATTTTAATATCATATTATATCTATTATTAGTTTATTTAATTATTTTCTTTTAATTGTTTATTATTATTAATTTAATAATAGGTTTGTAACATAAATCTTGCCAAAACCTGACTTTACCCTTAAAAAGGTTTTTTTTAGTTTTAACGCTATCCAGGTGGCTATTTTCCACCACATTCGTGTTTAGCCTGTTAAATCGCTGTTGAACTTCTCAAGAAAAAATCTGAGCAAAGTTGGGAAAACATTTTCCATTTATTTACTTTGTCAAAATCCTTATGTTTATCCCCAGTAACAGTTTTGCCTTCCGTATCCCCGGGAGGCGGCTTCTGCTAAGTCTGACCTAACCTAACCTAACCATTGTTCATAAGAAGGAAGAAGAATTTCCACACAACGAGGCTGTATTAGAGCTGGTATGGAATTTTTGTTCATCATTTCCTCCTTAGTTTTATAATTACTGCAACATCCATATCCGGAAAGCATCTAAATCAGCTTTTGGGAGACTTATCCGAGATTCCCGCTTTGTTTAATTTTTTGTGAGTTAAAAAAGGTTTATTGTTCTTTTTGCTATTCAGCTTACAGAGCTCATCACTTAACCAAAAAGAATTTATCCTGCCTGCCGCTGGCGCATAGGGATCAACCTCAGAAAAAGTTCGGCAACATACTTCTGGAGAACTCCAGGAAGCACTCCAGGTTTCCAAGATCAAACTAACGATGTTCGATATTGAAATCCCTTGGAATAGAACTTTCAAATACTTCAAATACAGAGGACTTCTTTAGGGCCCTCACATCCAACAATAGGGGCGCTATAATGGCGGATCTGAAAAAAACGGTGGCAGAAGGGCTCTATTCTGGAGTTTATCCAAAGCGAGGCGGAATTCCATCTCGTCAGCTGAATTTTTAGCTGACACAGCTGTCAGCCTAAAATTTTCTGACAAAGATTTTCAGCACAAAATGTTACTTGGGAAGAACTCTACCAAGCCGCGAATATCTTCAAAAACTCATTAGTCAGAGAGCTCAATAATTACCAAATGGAGCTTGTAGTTAAAACTATCAGGTTACAGTCCAACTTCTACGCTTCTTTCCTTCAAAAAAACGATAGAAAACAATTAAATATTCTGGAAGAGAAAATTTTAAGCTTTCTTATGAAGTGAGGATAAATAAAATCGGTCCAACGGTTACTTCCCAATTTAATTTTAAAAATCGACTATTTGATAAAAACTTCATGTTATCAATGACAAGCCATTCTCTTGCCGGTACGTGTGCTCTACAAGGGTCTTAGCAATCCGAATTTAGGTGGGGAGAGAGCGTGTTCATTCAAGTGCATACCGTGGCAGTGATAACATCGTTCTAGTTCCTGCATTTTCGCTAGCTCGGAGCCGTTTTGACAATCGCAACTATGGCAAATCTCGAATCCATCACCTTTGAAATTGTAATTTTCGAATTTTGTTATTTTCGAAAAAGTACTGGATATTCCGCAAATTTTATTATTTATATTTCCTATACAGACCATTACCTACCACCCGGTGCAAAATTTCGGTGAAATTCGGAAGCGTAGAACTTGGACGGTCCCCAACTATCCTACACCCTACACCTTCCAGACAATCCTAACTTTTGTTTAGGATCACAGGAATATACTACACAGGACGGGAATGGCAAGATCCCTTCTTTCTAGATCCGTAATTTTCGACTTGGAACCGCTTTAGGGATGTTTTTAATGAATGGAGAGGGCCAAATGATCCCATTTTTAAATAATATGTGCTTTTGCTAAAATTTTAGTCTGATGGTGATAGCAGATTGCATTGCCAGGGTTATAGAATATTTTTAATTTTCTAATAAAATATGTATGAGCGCTAGGGCAACTTTTTACGGAAATATAATTCTGGAAATTACTACATATCTAAACTTTTTATGCAAAGCATTGTATAATATTCATCTAAGTTGTTTATAATGCAAAATGCATTTTTTATCGTTTTGGAATATTAAATATCTCTTAATTTTTTACATTTCAGGTAGGATAAATTTAATTAAATTTGGCCAAGAGTGATAAAGCAAAATTATTAATTAAAATACATAGACATAAAAAATCAATTGAAATTCATTATTGTGCTTAGAAAACTGCAAATATTCCATCTGTTCAAGGCTTTACATGTCTTGAGCCAAACAGCATGAAATATCATAAGAGATCAAAGTATTCCTGAGAAAAACAACTTTGTATTGTAAAAATTAAAAAATTGAAACTTTGCATCGTAAATGTCTAAGCATCTACAAGGATTACTGGGTTTATTTTCTTTTTATCGAGTGGTTACAACTAAGTACTAATTTCTATTTAATAATTCTACAAAATATAATAAATTAACTTAATACGGCTTTAAATTTATGTTTATAATTAAAACCTCTTTAAAAGAGTAATGAAAGCTATGCGTCATCATGAAATTTGTCTTCCGCGTTTAACAGATTGAACTTAATCCAATTTCCTTTCTTCTGCGTGTTTCATTTATTTTTTATGTTGGTGCAAGCAACTGTATTTTATTATGTGAACATTTTCGAAGGCCCGATCTTCCTTATTTGATTCATCCTAAAATCGTTAACAATCCTCTTTTCCACCTTATCAGCAGCCTCATCATATTCGTTTTACAATTTCCACTTAATAAAATTTATGGCCGCTCTTAATTTTACGATTTCACTGTAGGAACGAAATTAATTTCGTTAGCTTTTCGTATAAATTAATTTACAAATGGAACTTATTTGCGTGCTTCCTCTTTACAAAATTATCTTCGAGATCATTAAATTGCTTCGTTTACTAATGTCTATAAAATTTCAAGGTTAATTTGTCTTCGGTAAATATCCTTGACAAATGTCGGTTTAAGTAGTAAAAATAATATGATATTGCAAGCTTCCTACACGCGACTCATCTGCAGTAGGACATAAAGCAATCAGCTGACTGAAGATTAGCCCTGATTGATCCTAATTTAGGTTTCCGGTTGATGAATGTCGACCGTGGACCGCGACTGTGCCAACGCCACTTTCTTGCATGGAGAATACAAATTATTACACTTCGTTTTTGATTTTTTTGAAATTCTGCCCAACTTGAAAGTTGCCCAATTTTGCCTCCACTTTCTCCGCCTTAATTATGCGTCGAGCAGTTTTAAATTGATAAGCTGCAGTTTTGGACACTTTTACCATTGGTAAGAAGTTTTAATTTTAGTGTGACAGCCAGACGGAAGAGTTGAGCATTTGCATTAAATTTTTATGAGGCATAAAAGTAACAAATTAGAAAACTACCATTTAAATGGTATAATTAAATTAAAAAGTAGCTTCGCTAAACGGTTAGACATAAAAAATACGAGACAAGACAAGTTCGGTGTGACAATTTAAAAAGTTACGATTAGCATCTGAAGAAATATCAAGTATATGCAAATTGTTGGAATTATCTATTATTTACGATTCAGTTTAAAGTTCCTCTGTGATTATATTATATAGACAATCGCTCACTTCAGATATTTTCAAATACTCAATTGTAACAACGGCACCTACACAACTTGTAATTATGTAATTAAATTTTCTCATTTGGGAACGAAAGGATAGAACGGTATGTAATTTATGTTTACATATAAAAATTATAGTTATTTAGCATAAAAGACATTTTTAAGGAAAAGCAATAACCTTTAGACAATGAGCCTGCCTAGCTCCTTCTAGACAGATAAATAAAACACTTAGCATAAATTAAATTTGAAAAATAAAACCGACCCGTTGGGGAGCGTACGGATCTAGGAAATACTGCAAAATAATATATTGTCCATTAAAGTTTCCAGTCACAGTTCATTATTTGATGGACAGAAGCAATCATACAGAAGCAGTTAGATTCGTTCGTAGGTGTCATTAATCATCAAACAATGCAGGTAATTATATCACTACACTTCACACCTTTACAACAAAGGCCGCACATCTCATGAATGATCAAATGTATGTCTAAAAAATTAAAACCAGAATGAAATGTCTATCATGTCGTACGAATATTACGCTCCAGGTAAGTAACTGTAATCTTGTCGAATTTAATAATCACAGCTGGAACGCACAACTTTTCGAAACTCGAAAAATTGAAAAGATCATTGTTATTTTTTTATAATTATGAAAAAATTATGAGAACCGCAAATTAAGCTCTTTAAGTTTCCGAAATTAACATAATTTCCAAAACCATTTCCATCCTGTTTCCTTTGGGAATTGGCAAATAATGGTGGTTTGGCTAAGTGGGCCCCAATTTCTCTTCCGAAGTAATTGAAGTCTGCATTATCTTATCATTTTGGGCTGAGAGCGGACCAGAATTACCTACTGCCGAGCACATGTCTGCACGTAGGTTTTAACAAACCAATGTAGGTAAGCAAGCAACCCCGTTCAAACAACTTCATCCGGAAGCTTCTGGGAACACCTACTCTTTCAACAAAACGGGGCTAAAAAATCGCACAATTCACGAGAATGTCATCTGATACTCGAGCAAGAAGTGTATTCATTCCCATTCAAATTCGGATTTTGCCCGCCTTCTTTTCTTTACAAATCGCTTTTTTGTGCGCTAAAAACCGTTATGTTACCTTTAACATACGACGACCCAATTGTGCTCAACATGTAATTTTTACTGATTGCTATAATTTTGCGATTTGCACCAAGATATTTTAATTTTCAGCGCGTGCCAACGAAACTATCGATGTTTGACTATGATGATGTCACTCGTGTCGGCTGTCAACTCAAAATCCCACCCATAATTTCGCAGTTTTTCCATTTCAAATTCCAAAAGGAATTAATTTTCAGTATCATTAACCATCGCTTAATAGACATCCATTTTTTAATTAAGCTTTCTTAAGTCAGCTGCAAAGAAATTTCCGTTGCAATTAAACTGGTAGAAAATTTACTATACAATAGAATAAATGAGCAGCACTTCGCAAAGATTTTTATGATAATTTTTTTTGTTTAAAAATAATTACTGAAACAAATTACGTATTTTTCCCAGTTTCCCGCAAACTTATTAAATCGGATACACCTCGATTCGAATTTTTGACGCACAACGGAAACTTATCACAAAAAGGTTTATTAGCTATGCATTTGTGTCCGCTATAGAATAGAAAATGTTTGTTTGTGTATTTCGAAACGTATTCAGAAAAGCATGACAATATTTGGTTGACATTTTGGGCGGATTGACCAGACACAATGCGGATATCAGCAGACGCTCAAAGCTACTTTCACAAGCCGCTTGTTTTCAAAAGCTACCCTTTTCTGTCCGCAAAATATTAACCGAAATATGATCGAAACTTTAAATAAATAAACCGTTAACAAAAAATTTGAAAGTTAAATTACTTTTCAATATGTCCCACATAAAAGTTTTTTGACGGACGTCAAATAACCGTTTCGTGAAGTACGAGTTTCTAAGATTATATCAAATCGTGGATAACTTTCTATAAAAATAGAAAACTAATTGAATTTTATAATAATTATCAAAGCTCCAATCCAATTTTTTGTGATATTATGCAATTTGGCATCCTCAAAGGAAGCTCCGGAATGTGAGCTTTAATTAACACGAGTAACTGTTTTTTATTACCTTTTAATTAACCTGTTTTATTTATATACAGGGCTTAGAAATCAGAGACCTTTGTGGTTCTCTACAGGAGATTTCAAAATAACCAAAAGTTAATCAGTAAATTAGTTATGGATCTTTGTGGCACAGTAGCTCCATTGTATGGGAACTACCACACACATCTATAAATTTTTCAATAAAAAAATTTCGCTACTTCCACATTAAATGGACAACAAAACGAATTCAATATTTCCAAATTAGTTTCACCGGGCTTCATACTTTAACGTCGAGCACCAAAGCTTCATTCAGGTTAGCTTTTAATCCCTGTGTCACATAAAGGGATGTAACATTTTGCTTTCTGATAATCCTACTGTCCTTTTACATGCCGGCAACATGCGAGACTCAAACGGTTCCAAATGTATAGAGCAGACGCACATTTCCAAATAACATTATTCCACGACAATGAACAACTTTGGATTGTTTGTAAAGACCGGAGTAACTTGTGAGAATATTTTCGTAAACAAAATAATAAAACCATCAGAGGAAATAATTTTATTTTAGACAATACAGAATTGATGAGAAAAACTGAAATGTTGAAAACGTTTACCCTTTGCATGTTCAAAAAGTGAGGTGATTAGCACCCAATAAAAAATGAAACCAACGACACTGATTTTATTATAAATGGATGATGATAATAATGCGACACTTAATAAAATATTACCGCACATTAACCATCAATTGATCTGTTAACTATTAAAGTAAATTAGTCTCCCTAAAGTGTAATCGATAAATAACGAAGTATTCTTTACATTAGCTTATCGGGATAATCTAGGAACATTGTAATAAAAACCACCCTATCCTTTTCATCAGCGTTCTTTGAAGTAATATTCTCATTTGAGCATCAATCGAAGATCATTCAGAATTCAGCTTAACGTGTGTCTAGCGGTAGGTGGCACCCCTAACCAGACCACGTGTCTATCATTATTCCTATTCATCAGCTCAGTCGTATTTAAATTAACACATTCAAATTATTGAAGCAGCCAAGTATTTGTGCAGTTACTTAGGTAATTTTATATTGTATATGAGCAGCGAAGTACGCACTTCGCCATAACAAAACAAACTAAAATTTTTATCTTTCACAAAATATGGAACTTCTTTTTAACTTGTAAGCTAGGATGTAATGGACCGTACGTTATGTTGCATACGTTGAACAGTAATTTGATCAATTACTTCAGGACCCTGAACTAACAGGGCCCCTATGGGTAACTAGCCAGAATCGCCCCTTAATGGTCGGAATGGAATTTATTCTTGGTTTCCTTCTAAATGTAGTCATCAACCCATTCCAGTTATCCTGAAATATTACCATGACATCCTATGAGTTTCAGAAGAACTCTTCTTGGCCGGTCTCTGCCTTTCAAATTATTTTACTCAGCCTTAGATTCGCAAAATGCAAAATTTGTAGTCTGTGTCCCCATTTCTCAAACTTAGCTTAAACCAAAACAGTAGTGAGGAATTTTAACCGACCAAACTCCTGCCCTTTACTATCGCAAATATTCTTTGGAACCGTTTAATATTCTTACTTTTTTCCAGAGAATCCAAGTCAAAATCAAAAACCAGCAATGTGGTGTAAATCAAAAAACCACTGATAATGTCTGTTCGCGCCAACTACACTGGTGTGATCTAAAGTCCAAATTAGATCTATGGGCTGTACATTCAGTAACGCTAGCAACCCACTGGTATTACTTCAAGTGCTCAACTTGATACATTAATGGTAACAACATGGGCAAAGACTTGCGTTGCTAGGAAGAAGAGGAAGAAGAAGAGAGTCAAAGCGACTATACTGTTATGATCTAAAGTCCAAACTCCAGCAATGGGCTGTACATCCAGCAAAGCTAGCAACCTACTTTAATTAATTCAAGTGCTCAACTTGGTAAATTAAAGGTAACAACATGGACAAAGTCCTGTACTGCGAGGAATCAGAAGAAGAAGACAGTCAAAGTCTTTTCTTTATAGTTTCTTTCTATCAGGTCTTAGTGTTACATCTTCTCTTGCTCATTTGTGTGTTTCCGTTACCTTCTGCCTTCTGCATCAGGTTCCTCATTATCATTTTTTTTTTATATTATCTGTGTTTATCTTTTGGAAACAATGTAAATATGAAGACCATCAGCTGTGGCTGAAGAGCATATGAGATAAAATATCTTAAAAATAAGATCCAGACCACCAAATGCATTGATGCTGTTGACGTTATAAAATTAACAGCATTTGCAAAAATAATCCTGTAAGCAGGAGTAATTCCAATTGGCATTAACTCTGCAAATATTGCCCTTTGCTGCTATTCTAGTTACGCGAGGCCCACAGTCTCGGTTCTTGCCGAGTTCAATGCTCAGCATTCTTATATTGGCGATAGGCAAGGACCGAATAAAAATTCTTGAGGGCTGAGGGGAAGAAGTCCTCAGTTTTCCAACTGTCGACGTTTTTTTGCTCCTATCACCTGTTTGACTTTTCTTTATGCTAATACGGCCATAATTAACCGAATACAATCTAAAATAAATTTATTGAACCATTTTAGAGCGAGCACGGCTAAAGCATACTACTCCCCTTGGCTTCAAGTCTCCCGTTACAATACGCTAATGCATCTATTTACGTCGAGCACGCATAGGAATTTTCAAGATGTGAAAATACAAGTACAATTTCGATTTTAAATATTTAATTGCGAAGTAACCGATGGACCTAAATCATTTTTTTTCACCTTATCGGAAAACTCAAAATGTGATCTTTCAGAATACTCATAGGTTTTCTTTCCCAGTTTGAAGGTCAAAAACCGTAGTTTATGACCAATAACCCAACAGTGTAATAAAATTTTTGGTTGACAACTCTGCCCACCTTTATTTCGTTTCCCTTTTAAATATTTGTCTCTTTAACTTTCCGCCCATTTATTTAAGTTTTCATGGTAATATATGACTTTATACTTCATAATATTTAATTAATAATTATTATAATCATCCGTCGCTGAATCAATAAATATTTCCCAATCAAAGATCTTTGGAATAATATTTTTGGTCGTACGATCCATTAGATGGTAAGTGGTCGAACAATAATTTTAGTTTTCAATGAATTAATAATTTTTTTATAGATTTAACGAAGAAAGTGTTCGTAGTGGGTCAACGAGTAATTAATTATCATCAGCAACGAATAGCTCTAATTAACGAACACTAAATTTATATTAAGTGTTTTAATAAAGTTTGCTATTTCTTTTAATTACAGATAATACTTATCAATTTTATTATGGCTACCTAGCTACCTTGCTTCTATAAACGACATTAAAGGTTCGAATTCTTGGACGTAAACTTGAGCTCGTACATAGGTAAGACAATCGCAACAACTAACAAGCAAGTAATATTTGGAATTTCACACAATTTTTAACGCGGCACTTCAAAGACATTGAAGAATCACGAAAAAACCGCTCTAGTTACATATCGATCTGGACTCGAAAACAAAAAATATAAGCGGCAAATACCAGAAGTGCATGCGTACATGTGCGAGTAAGTTTTTACCAAAAGGAATGAAGTATGTAGAATTGTATGCATGTAGCCACTGAACTTTTCTTTATTCTAACCGCTCATTTTAAAAGAAAATTAAAACACGAAAGTGAAATATCACAAAATGGATAAATTGGATGGTCGAAAATTAATTATATTAAGATTTTTAGACCGACCGTTGACAGATAGAAGAGGAAGAGAAACGAACTGAAACTGGTGGGCTTTCGGTCATCACGAAATGAAAGTAGACGAATAATGACATTATATTGGTTTTGATGTATGGTATGAACACAAAAACAATTAGAATAATACAGAAGCACATGTAAGAAGCAATAATGGGTTTCACCTTGAAAGATTAAATTAAAGATTAAATTAGACAATGAACAAAGATAAACAATGTAGATAAGCAATTCAATATAACTCAGTTAAGTAGTGTTGAACAAGATATTAGCATACACAAAGGGAAAAATAAAATAGCAAGGTAGTAAATTTTGCAAGTAGTAAATAAATACGAAAGGCTACATAGGTAATACATATAATAGAGCAGCTATTACAACTCTACCGCTGCAAAAGAAAATAAAATTCAGAAATGATTGCAAAATACAAACAAAACACAAAAATATTATCCAAAAAAAATTTTTATGTACAGCAAAAAATAGGACAATTGTATTAAAATTGAAATAGCAAAATAAGTTAAACAGTAAAAATTGAAGTGGGCATAAAAAAATTGTTATTAAAAAAGAGAAAAAATAAAAACCATACAATCAACTAACTACCTGAGATTTTATTAGCCTTCGGTCATTGCCGGTTTTAAAATTATTTAAAAGAGAGACATCCATAATTATATATTTTTTTCTTCATTTGTATAAAAAATTTTAAAATATTTCCAAAATGTACAAAAAAAATTTAATTTCTCTAAAATAAAGGTCAGAATTGTTTGAATTTTTATTTTTGTTATTTATAAAAATTGTCTGGAAGTTGGAATTTATTAAAATAGACTAAAAATACATTGTCCTACTTATATTAATAAATAATTGAGAAATGTTATATTTTTTTATAAATTTATTAAATTTCTTTCCGCATTTTAAAAAACCAAAAAAATGTGATATTTACTCTTTAATTATACGCTTAAAAATGCAGAAATAGTAATAATTAATTAATCTTGCAGAATTAATAATAATTATAAAGAAAATATCAAATGTAAAAAAAATATTTTGATTGAGAATAATATTTTTTAATATTTCTGTTCTTAAAAATTGGCATTGAATTCCAGTCTAGGAATCAGAAAACTTTCAGGATAACTCAAATTTTTCGATATCAAATAGTGCAATATATCAGGGCATTAATGCAACATTAAAGATCAACGTGTTTTTCTTTTCAGTGACTTTTCTTATAGTCACATTAACAGTTAATTAATTTCTACTTAAATATTAATAATTATTATTATTTTGTTATTTATGTGACAATAACGAACGCTTAAGGACACGTTAATTTATTCTTAATATGGCAATAATGTATTAATAATTTTACTGCAGTTTTGTCCCTGTACATCTGGAAAAAAATTTTAAATCTTACAAAATTTTAAAAAAAATTTTATTTTGTGTTTTCATGGTGGAATATAAGGCAATTTCATTTTCTTTATCTGTGATTTGCAGTAATATTTTTTAGTTTGACATAGTACTAACTATGTTATTATTGTTCAAAGTATTATTGCAAACTTTGATTACCGTAAAGCCTATTATTACTATTCGTGTAGCTTTAGAACAACATAAAAAATAAATTTACATTTATTTAATTTACATTCGTTGCTAGTCTTGATTATCAATACTATTTGTTTGTTGAAATTTAAATTTCTATCCACCATGAAAATCAGCATAATTTAATTTTGAAAAAAATATTTTTACCTAAATATACAGTAAAATAAGAAAAATAGCTTTTACTGAAGTGATTTTTATTTAAATACTCCGTTGGCTTTGAGCTAGCAATGTAATTCCATTTTATTATTCATGTAAATGTTGGTTTCAGTCAAAAAACTAAAATAAAAGAAATCGAGATTATATAGCATTGATTTATTTTTCAAATTGGTCGTTGCTATCTTTTGTAAGACTCTCACCATTCCATCAGATTGCAAAAATTTTACTTCAAAATTAAATACCTACTAAAAATTCTGGACAAATAATAGTATTTTCGTTCCAAAGGAAAAGCTAAGTGCAATAGAATAATCATGCAAAATATTCAAAATTGTTTTAAACAATTTCTTCTTCTAAAACAATTTACCAATATCTAGATTCTAGAAGGTCACCAAAGAAGACCCAAAGGCTGAAGAAGACACTCAGTTCTTGGCAGTGGCGTGCCCACATGAGAGCTAGAGGGGCTCGAGCCCCACCCGCACTTGTCCATAGTGCCGCCCTAGCGCCCCAAGCAAAACAGCCAGTAGTAATCTACGCTTACGGTCTCAGATTTCGACAAATTTTTTTGGAAAAGGGATAGTAAATAAGCTATAATATCATACATAAGAAAATATAAAATCTGCGGGAAATCCGGTAGTTTTTCCAAAATTTTCATAAATCTTTTCTTTAAATTCAATTAACAAAATTGTCACCTAGTGATTGGCTACACACTGCAGGTTGGAAGAAGAGCCTGTGGGTTTTACTTAACAAAACAAACGTAAATTTTTATTCGAATTACTTAAAAATGGTGGATTTTAGAGCGCCCCAATTCTCGCTCGGGCGCTCCGAGTCTTTTGACAGGCCCTGAACTCGCTAAAAACATGCCTGAAGTGTGACCGAACTCGAAAATAACAGAACTCGAAAGCCAGAGGGCGGCAGGACTCTGGAGCGGAAAATTTTCGTTTTTCTTAAAAAAAAAAAATTTGCCCGCGGCGGCGAGGATTTACCGTTACCTTAGTTTTTCAAGAGGAACAATTCTTATACTTTCTATAATGAAGAACTTGGAGGATTGCTTGCAGAGGTTTGGAGAGAAAAGCAGTTCGTAAATAATTTGAAAGCGAAAAAATGTTCTATAACATTAAAGGAAGTTAGAAGTGAAAATATTTTTTTTAGACATGAAACTGAAACGAATAAACTATGAGATTCCAAAGAGTTGGTATATGAAACCGTAACCCTTCCCAAAAATTTCCCAAAAAAAAAGAAGAAAGTAAAAGTCAAAGTGAAGTTAAAAACCGAAAATATTTTAAATTTTCATAAAAATAAATAAAGATTTAAGACATTGCTTTGATTTTGAAAAACCATAGTTGTTTTGAATATGAGCAGCATGGGTTGAAATGGAAACCATTAAAAACCAGTAGCGAAACTGAGACCATGATTATAAGAGACCCCAAAAATTAAAATTAGTCTGTGTTGCAATTGTAATAAATTCTACGTTGAAATTAGGTTTTGAAACTACAGAAAGACCCCGCTTAGCGCTGTTTCAGTATTACGCGTTAATATTGGGATTCCCCGAAGTTGTACGCGGTATTAGAATTCCCGACATCGTGCTAAAAATCGACATGACTTCGTTTAACGCTGTTTTATTTAGTGCTGGAATTTCTTCTTCTTCTTCTTCTTCCTCTTTAATTAGGCACTCTGTCAGTTGCCAGAGCAACTTTGGTGATGTTCCGGAGCTACTACTGGTTCTGTAAGCGTTGTTGCTTTACATCTGAGGTAGCTTGCTAGGCTGGCCACAGATGGTGCTTGTAACCCTGGTTGTTTTTGTTAATGGTAGCACTTACTCATCAACCCAGGGGGACCGACGGCTTAACGTGCCCTCCGAAGCACGGAGACGATCATAAGAAGGTTAGACTCTATCCGGATTCGAACCGGGTTCCTAGCGTTAACAGTTATCCGCGCTAACCTACTAGGCCAATGACCGTCTGTTATTATAAGGGTCTTACTAAATTTACTTAAAAAGCTGTTTATGTTATTTTCATAACCTACAAATTTTAAGAAAATATTTTTAAGGCACTGATTGTTTAGTTTTGAAGAAAAATATGAACGTTGAAATGCGTTATTAGAGCTATTAGCTCTAACTACCTATCAGCATCAAATTATAGTAAACTCACTAAAAAACATAGTTGATGAAAAATTCATTATTTATGCACTGATGCACAAAATTCATCATATAGATGAACAAATTCATAAATACAATGATTTTTTTCATGAATACTATGAATTTTTCATCAAAAGGCTAAAAAGAGCTCAAAAAGGCATTGTCAACTGTTGTGTTGAGACCGAAATACTGTGTCCAAGCATACATGAAAAATGAATAATTAAGAGTTAATAACGTGAATGCGGTACTGAGGACGGCCAATAAGCCAAAAACACAGTATCTCTCGCTCATTCCTTAATTATGCAAAATTTATTGAAATGAATGCTGTAAGGCGGTATTCTGCTCTAGAATTTTGAAAATATAAATTTTCTTTGCAAATTCTTAAAGTTTGGGCCTTTAGGAATATATCCTAGAGAGGAAATTTAAAAATTTCAATAATTTACGGAGTTCTATCTATTTTACTTGGACTCTTTGGCTCCGAACTTGAATTTGGACTACATTTTTCAACATGGTTGGCTTGATTTCTCCAGTTCTACTAAACCGATTTACTTTAAATTTTGTTCCAACCTTCAATATATAGCTCTCTATCGCCCCTACTGTTTTTGTATCAAAATTATTGTTTTTACTATTTTAAAAAATTAAAAATTATGAAAAAGAAGTCGGAAAATACTTTTTCTTTTTGATACAGCCGTCATTTCGCGAAACATTTTTTTACAATTTTCTCTTTAGTAGGGGCTATAACGACATTCTTACTAATTAAGAATATTTTTCTAATTTTTGTTTCGGACGGCCACAAGGATTGCAATCGTGTCAACCAGCATTTAATTTTCATTCTTTTTCTTCAAATTTGTTTTGTATATTGAAAAATATTTTTTATTTTCAATCATTAGAGCTCAAAATACAATAAGAGTGGCCCAGGGGGGAGAGGATTCAAAACTCAATTTTAGATATTTTGAAAGTTTTAAAATTTCTTCTGGTTGTTAAATGTTTTTTATAGTAATTCTGAAAATGAAACGTCTACGAAAGTTACAGTTTTATTTCGATCTGGTTCAAATCCCGAAATTTAATTTATTGATTGATTAGTAAACGATAATAATTTATTGCTGTGTTAACCATTTTTTACTTGTTGCTGATAATTTTTAATTATCAGTGGTATTTTTAACTATTGACTATCGGGAAGAGATATAGGATCAATATATTATAATATATGGGTTTATTTTCAATCTTACAAGATTGCTGCTTATCATTGTTTAGCGTGAGATAAAAAACTAATAAAGATGTTCAGAAAGTTCCATATTGAAAAGTTTCCGTTAAGTATTCAAAGTACAGGATGAGAGGCCCAACATAATTTAAAGACTCGTCATCCTTGTAATTTTTTAGCATACCCAATATATTTTCCAAGTTGTAGAAGATTAATATAAATGGAGGCAAAAGGCACCCCGTGGGGATATATTGGCTGAAATTGCACTCTTCAGCTGTACAATATTGATTGAAAAGCTAGCGGTTTACCAGCAATAATAGAGACATAACGAAGAAATAAAGTGTAGGTGTTGCTTAAGTGCCAACAATATTTTCTCATTAACTTAAGTAATATACTTGGACTTGTAACCAAACGTACAATTGTATTGGCAAATGCATGTCAATGTCATCTTAAGACAAAATCATTTGTGGCTGCAATAGCGCGAGCTTTTAACAATACAAAAAGTTTTGTACAGCAGTTCTGCCCGAATACCTACTTGTAAATTTATAAATAAATTTGCATTGATAATTTGTTGCAAAATTAAAATCTAAAAATATGTGAGATAATGCGGCTTCTTGAATTGAAGAGGAGGCACTAAAATTAAAACATAGTTTTTCATCATTTAAGCATCTTCCTTGTTAATCTTTTATGCAAGTGCTTAACTGATTTACATTGTTGGATATGACGACGTGCATACACTTTAAACAACGTTATCATTTAAACAAAGATTAAACATTATAAATGATATGACCTCTGCAACAATTAGACTGACCTGCTAAGTCATATTAAACCTTAACTCACCGTTTATTGAATACAATTACATTGTCTGGTCTACGCTGTAGAACACCATCCTTTCGACTTCTTAACCACGTAACCATTCCAAAATCCTCTACATCTTACTTGCAAATGGAACAACGTGCGCGTTAAAACGAAACAAAACTCGGACTCTGTAACCGAAAATAACTTCCTCATGTAAAAGTTGACATAATATTTAAGAAAGACATTTAAATAACAAGATCAGAGGTCAATTATAAAATTAAGTTATAAACACCGTGATTTAATTAACGCTAACTGGTTATGTAGATTCAGTTATAATTGCTGATTCATGTATTCAATAATGTAGTTGTATAAATTTGTATACAAAGATTAAAAGCAGTTTGTTATTATTATTTTTATTAATCGGCTTAATAAAAGTTCAACTTGTTTTAAGAGGACGAAATATTTTTATCATAGTGGAAAAGTTAAAATATAAAGAATTTTGCGATTCAACTCACAGCTTCGCGTCATTCCGCATGAATGAATTGGAACTCCTCATCCTAATTCAAAAATCGGACGCCCTATAATTTGACGTCGCTTGCGTCGTCGTTTTCAACTCGACGTCTCTACTTTCTAATATCTCCGTGTTTACACGAGGGCAAATATTACGCTTCCAATACTGGATTCTTAATTCATTTTTAATTTATATTTACATCCAAATTCAATTACACACTCAGTTGAATCGCGTCATTTATCATATACGTAAGTAACAAGGCAATTTTTTTATCTTCCATTGGGTTACCATTCCAAAGGTTCTGTTGGTCAATAGTGCGATTACAGAAATAAAATTATTTTCCCAAATTTTGGCATAAGCCTGCAGGTCGTTCTAACGTAACTTTTACGTAAAAAATATCAGCATGTGAATAGCGAGCATTACAAAACATGATGTTGGTAGGTAGAGAAGGTACAATAACAGACAAATGGCAAGTTCATCACTAGCAGTTGCCATGGAGACGATTACAACGCAAGATACACGTTAAACGACTCGAAATAGAAAATCCGTATTGTATCGGGCTGAAAGTATCAATACTGAATTTAAGAAGAACCTGATAACGTGAATTTTATTCAAAAAGCAATCTAAATAAATCTTATGTTCATTTACCAGATTAGGTGGTAGGTACTGATTAATTAAAATTATTGGCTTATACCCGATTATTCGGTTGAATGTTCCCTCTACAAATTATGGTTTATCAGTAAATTATTATAAATATTTCCATTTTTGGGATATAAAAGTCGGTTTTACAGCAATACTTATTTGACATTTTTTGTTGAAAATTTCATTCTCTTTATTTCTGTTTATATACATTTTTCTATTTTGTGGCACCCTTTCTGAGATATAGCGACTTAAAAGTCTTTTTATGGCTAATTGTTTTAAATTTTTGTCAAGGACTTTTTTAAGTCGCTGTATCTCAGAAACGGTAATACAAAATAGAAAAATGTATATGAACAAAAATAAAAAGAATGAAATTTTCAACAAAAAATGTTAATTAAGTATTGCTGTAAAACCGATATTTATATGTTAAAAAGGGTTTTCAAAAAGTACAATTTACATTGCTAACTTAGGAGTGTACGAATACTTTCTACGGCCACTGTAGCTATAGTTCAGTATTATTATTGCACACTGTAGATAATTTGAAATTTATTTATGAGTTTTAGTGAACATTACGACGACATGTAATTTTTTTCTGCATTAAGAGTTTATAACGTTCATCAGTTATATCCATCTCTTTTTTAAGCATATAGACAATGGAATCAACGTAAACTTAAGTCGATGTTTGATTGTGTGAAGAGATAACCAGGCTTACCACACTCTGTCCCAGATTCTTCATTACCGAAACATAAGACTGAATAATAAAGGATTATCGGAAGCTAAAGTTACAACAAGTTTTTTAAATAATCTCTGTGATTTTGTAGGTATCGGTATTTAATCATGTATTTCCAGGCCCGGACTATAGTAATAATTTACGCAAGGCCATATTTATAGGGGGGGAAGTAGGGGTTAGAAATCCCCAGAAATTATTTATTAATTACTATCGTAAAAAAATCAGGAAAAAAAATCTTCAAAACTATAAACATTAACCCCCCTCCCCAAGTTAAGTCTAAATACGGTCCGGAATTTACATATCTCTCAACTTTTTTGATAGGCCCCAGTCTCCAAGAAATTCTTTACAGCAAAACAGCTACATAAATAGAAAAAAATCTGTTTAGATTTCTAAAAAATTTATAAAATTTTGAAATTTGAAAACGATCTAATTAACAGAAAGTTATAAATAAACTAATTGGTTGCAGTAAACAAAAAAGAGATGAGAAGTTGGATATTTTTTGTTTTGACGTCAACTTTCGCCGGAAATCGCAATAATACGATTTTTCACCACTTTTCAAATCCCCAAATCAACCCTGAACCATCCCCGCTCAAGCATAATTTTTTTTACGTTTATTATAAGCTCCTTTACCACTTCCACTTATAAAAGTTCAGATAACATTTTTTTTTCAAAATTTTTTTTGTTGGAAAATTATGAAAAAAATTTATATTGTGTTTTGTTTTTATTTTTCCATTTTTTTTGCAACATTTGCCCATTATAGCTTGCTGCTAGCAAACTGCTCTTATAAGAGCTATATTAGCGCACTTTCAGCACATTGTTACAGCTTGCTGCCAGCTCGCTATTATTAAGAGCTATTAATTCCAATAATTGTTGATATCCAGTTCGTCGACGATTTTGCCAACTATTCAAAAATTTTACCATCAGTCTAAAATATCTCCCCCCTCCCCCATAACTTTCAAAAAACTTGGCTAAATGTTTTGATTCCGTGATATTCTGTAGCTGTACGAACAATAATATAAAAGTGTAAAATCAAGTTTATACACCTTGACCTAAAAACCACAACAATAATAAAAAAAAATATGTATTTGCATTCATATTGTACAAAATTATATGTACAATTTATATCGAGATCTAGATTATGTTCGTACATAGCGCAGCATAGCGTATCGTAGCGCGACTTCAATAATATAAACATTACGCTACGCTGCTTAAAGCTTGTTATCAAAAGATAGCGGGGTAGCTTCTTTGTACCAAACCGAAAAATGCCAGAAAAATTAGCGAAATTTTGAGTTTAACATCACAGTTTCCAGTCATAATAAAAAAATCTTTAAAAAATTAATAGGTAATTAAATTTTATTATTAATATAAAAAAAAAATTTATTGTTATTATGGATTTGTCCTCTGCATCTGCCAACTTGACTAAATGAGCAAACATTCCAACACATATACTATAAAATTTTAGTCTCTTAATTTCCTCGGTAAGTTATATGGATTTAAGTAGCTGGGTATTAATGGGGGTTATTTAAAGTCAAAATCAAGAAATTATCTTTGTGAATATAAGACAGCAATCGACTTAAAATTTTAATTCTACATCCTGATTGCTTTATATTCCAACAATGAACTGGAAAGGTTGAGGACCACTGACATGTTAAATAAATCTGATGAACGTACGGAAATGTAGCCAAACTTTCTTGTGCGAAACAAATAAATTATAAAAGCAGTGGTCTGATTTCATGTTTTGCAAAATTCTGCAATTCTGCCTGGTTGCTTGAGGTTCATCCTAGCGCGGAATATGCAGAGCAGCTGAGTTGCTGAGTTGTATGCAAACTGCATCATCTCTTCATTCCGTAATATCTGAATGTTAGTGCAACTCTTTATTTATTAAGAGGATTTGGCTGAATAAAATTTCGTGCATGAAAGTAATTTAAAATTCAAATAAGCTTTCCTTTTGTGTTTAGACGAAATTCATGGGTGTGTGCACTTATTTTGGTATTCAGTAGAAGTATCAAATTTTCAAAAATTAAAATTTAAAAACAATGTGTAAATTAATTTTATGCCGTCCTGTAATTTAATATTTTATGTATGAGCAAAAGTAAACTAATTATTTTTATGAGATAATAAATTAGTAAAAACATTTTAATTTTCAAAATTAAAACAAACTGGGAGTGCCGTGCAGCAAATTGTTTTATAATTGTCAAAAACGTTTAAATTACAAAATGTTGGCAGGTTTCGCAAAGAACTTAGTGCCGTCGACAAAATTGGTATGTACTCGAAACTTTACTCTAGGTTCGGTGACTCTAAAGAAAAAAGTTGAAATAGAAAAGGTGCACAAAAATTTCGAAAAATTTAAATGCACTCAAAAACGGTTTCAAGTTGATGATGGCCGTCCAGTGTATTTGAAAAAAGGCGCCGCTGACAAAGTTTTGTTCCAACTATCCACGATTCTTACCATTGTTTGTGTCGGAATGTCTCTCTACAATTTTTATGAAATGATGTTCAAATAAAACTTGTAATTTGTATTTTATGTACATGAAATAAATTTTTTTTTTCTTTTTTCTAAAAATGGGTTGTTTTTTAGTGTTTTTTACAATATATTTGTAGTGATTTGGGTAATAAACCCAATTGCTGAAGTAGAAAAAACATTCGGCTAATTGGTTTTTCAGTTCATATTTTAAAAATTTCCCTGCAGAGAAGAAGTGAAGACCTAAGCAGTCTAGGCACTAGGCATAGTGTTCAAATCGACCACCTGGGATCTGTCCAACAGATCTCCAAATTTGTCTCGGTGGACCCTGCTGGAACAGAGCCAACAAAACAGGAATTTACTAAGTCTGAATCTTCACACAACTGTGCAGATATCCGACTAGAGAGACCAGCATGATCGTCTTAAGGAGACAAACACCGGCAACAATTTTTGAGAAGATCAACAATATCATAAGGAAATAATTGAATTTTCACATAAAAGGCGGAAAATAACTAATTCTGTTGACGGTGCGTGTGCTCATTTGTTTTCACATTTCACTTCTAGCTGTGGTACTGCTAATAACATATTATTCTAAAATAATTTAAAGTAGAATTTCGCTAACCATAGTGGAATTTAACTAAGAAACAAAAATCCGTATCTTTCTAGATCAGTAATTTTTGAGTTGGCAGCCCCTTCAGGGATGTTTTTATTCTAATCCGCCAGCAAAGCTTAAGTTAAACTGTAAACATAAATTGTATCTGGCGATATTTTGCCAAGCTCACCACGGATATAAGAAATAAAATCGAGAAAGCGGCGCAAGTGCACAATTTCTTAAATTTAACGGTTTCATCTTCTAATGCTTCAACAATTTGGAAACTCAGGGAAATTCCAGACCTCTCCTGATAACAGCAATTTCTTTTCTTAGCTCTTTAATTAGTTCTATTAACTAATTCAGATTTTTTATGAATGAGTGAGTGTTGACACTTACCTTTATAGATATTAGCTAAATTCAGTCCAGTATTATTTTGATAGAGTATTTTTGAGTTAATAATCCATTTATTGTTATGTGTTTTGTTAATTGGCATTCAAACTGATGACCACAACATCTCGAAATCTATCGATCCAGTTCCTTTAAAATTCGAATGACTTACACAGCACGAAGAGAAGCTCAACAAGATGCCAAAAATTTACCTTTCAATATTTTTTAACAATTCTAGTTCAAAAACTGATTCATACTTCACATATTAAAAGCCCGCAATCGTGGTCATCGCAAAAGCGTTTTTTGAAAATGAGTTGTTCAGTTGTCGTGTACTCCAACAATGAGCGACAAATTCGAGCTGAAAAAATTGTAATGTATGCTCAAAACATGAATAAATATGTGGTAAAAAATTCGCAATTGTATGTTTATTTAGTTCGACAAAAAAAAATTTCCAAAAAAAGAAAGAAAAGAGCCATAGCTCGGGATGACTGCTTTAAATAAAACAATCTCTTCCAGATTATAAAAATAAAAGAAATAATAAAAAATTTTTTATTTTATTTATATATAACAATCTTACCGAATTTATTATGTACACCAATGATTATCGATGACAACAATGAGCAAAATGTGAAAAATTTCGGAATAAATTACAGAAATCCGAGAAAATTAGGAAATTCACATTTGTTTTTAAAGCAATTTTATTACTTTAACTCCGCCAGCCGTGAAGTGCTACTTTAGCGCCGCAGAAAACAGCAGCATATTTTACACGAAAACTTTTTTCAAAATTAAAAATTTAAAAATCATGAACCTGATTGTCTTAGTTGCCATAGCAACGAAAATATGAAAAAAAAAGTATAGAAAACATCTAATTATCCAGGCAAATACCAATCTAATGCCAATATTATTTTAGCATGACTTTTCTTTCTGAATACAACTACTGGAAGTACTGGGGAGACTTTCCGGCTTGAGAGAACGAATATTAGATATTTGATCTGAAAAAGTGAAAGATTCCTAGATAAAAAAATCAGTTACGTAAAGAGTAGGTAAACCATAGAGGTTCGGGAGGTTTGGGAGATATGGAATACCTTGCAGTTTCCATAAACCAATCATCTAATCCGCTATCAGTTGACTGCTTATAGTCGTGAAATAGTAAGTAAACCCGTTTTCAAGTTAAAAAATTAAAACTATGAGTTAACCTATACTTCAGTCACTTACCAGGTCTGGCCAAGTTGTCAACCATCGGGAGTGATGATGGATATCGACGTTAATCGCATTGAAAATAATCTTTTTTTTAATAATATACCAGGAAAAAAAAGAAACTTCACGCAGAAGCTTTTGTTTTCTTCTCACTACAACTGAAGAGGACTCCTCAACCTCCTTAAGAATTATAGAGTGAAAACCCACAACTGTGATTATGTTTTACGCGTAAGCTATAGAAGATAAAGACATGTATCCTGGAATTTTTTGTAGAAAATTTAATTCCATACAAAATTCGCTACTATATAATTTATTATGTTTTTTGTATTTTTAAGGTTATAGCAACGTTTGGAGTGAAAGGCAGCCGCGTAATTTTTTTACGATCTTCGTGTTGTTATCCAAAAGTTGGTTATTTTGGAGAATTAAAGACGAAAACGTTATGAATTTCTATATATTTTAAACATTTAGAAATATTTTTTGTAATAATCATAATTTTTTTTCTAAATAAAAGACGCTTTTAAAAACTACTTTACATAATTAGGTACAACTTCTTTCATGCACACCATCAGCACTCTCATCAATAATGACTATAGGATATTATACAGAAATTACCAAAAGAAAAATTTATATAAAAAAAATATAACAAATTTCTCTCACTTTCAACAACTAAAACTTTACTCCGCATACAGGAATCATTCTGCTACGTATTTTACATAATTATAAACAAACAACCGTACTAACATTTATAAATAATAAATGTTAAATAAAGTAAACATAACGTTAGTACGAATCACTAGCTATTTTCACGTTTTCACAAAACATTTTTTTTAAATATTAAACTGTAATGATAAAAAAACTTATTTTATTGCACCAAATTTAAATATTTCTATGTTAACAAGTGCTAACTTACTGCAGACAAATAAGTTTGCAGTGGAACCTTGTAATATTCCAAAAGTATGACCGTTAGAAAAAAAAACATCATTAATCATAAGATTAGAGATATGAAATGTAGGTATTATAATGCTAATTTTGTGTTTCAACTGCGGTAATTTTACCAGTACATAAAAAAGTTGTTAAAATATATTTACCAAAAGTTGCTATTAAAACGATATTTACTTATAACACAAATAGCTTTAATTAATAAAGTTTTTAGCTTTCTTTACTTTTCTTAATCGATACCCCAATTTGGTCTGCTTGTAAGTTGGCACAAGTCATTTATTTTTAAAACTGAGATCTACAACTCTACATGTAATTTTAATTTATAAAAAGGTCAACAAAAATTGTATTACGTCGATAAATTAATTCGAAAACCCTTTTAAATGATGCAAAATGTAGAACAGTATTCAAAAACCATGGAGGTACTTTAATGTTTTTCTTTTCTATCTTACACTTTATCATACACTTCACTGGTCACCGTTGGTCACTGTTCTTATATTTTATATATTTATTATCTAATCACTTTACTAGCATTAAACTGCTGGCCACACTCTGAAACAAAAGAAAACATTTATTAATTTAAAAGTTTAAAAACAAGAAGCTTAAATTTACCCAACTAAAATTATTATTTACGCAAAGAAACGAACGTAGTATTCTTTTTATTTAAATAGCAGCCTTTTCATTATTTTCTTGCATGTTGTGTTTGTATTTCGAATTCACTCTTTGAATTTTTAAATGTTTTTCTTTACGACAGTCACAACACAAACAATTTTATAATTTACCAATATATACGGAATATTAAATTTATTATTTTATTTTATTTTATAGTATACATTGCAATTTAAATTAGACGTCCATTTAAATATGTAAAAAAAATTAATTACATGCGAAGTGCCAATGATTTTTAAATTTGTTTATGAGATATTACTTGATGCAGATTTGATAAATTACATTTCTAAACGTTCTATAGACATGCCGAGTTATCACTTTTAATTATATCCTGTAATATGTAATTAAACTCCTCAATTTACCGTTAATTTATTTTTTCTAATTTTTCTAAACACCTAGTTTATCGCATCATTTTTTGCGCCGGAGCCGGAGTAGAAACGACGACATGGAGTCGTCGCTATCGCGCCAATAACGTTAAGTGCTAATTGAATAAAGTAATTACTAAACGCATTATTTTACAATTATCGCACTGTACAAATAACTTTGAGTTTAAAAGGTTTTCAAGTATTCGGAAGCGAGAAAATTTCGAATATTCTATTATTGTGGGGTTTACACATAAAATATTAATTATTTATACCTACAGTTAGACTTTGCAAGCATTTTTAATGCGATGATCATAAAATAATGAGTTTATTGAACCTATTTTGTTCCACATTATTAGGCTTGAATAAAAGTCTAATAAAAAGAAAAAGGCGTAAGTATTCAATAGACTTTAATTAGTAAGCTATTTAATATTTCTCCGAGATTAATTTTCCATCTTGTAAGAAAAGAGAAAATTAAGCTATTGTAGTAAATTAATAAAATTTAATAATTAATAAACTTACGTCAGAAGGCCTGGATTATCTGTAGGATACCACGAATACTGAGGGAGGTAGTTGTGTGGTGGATGAGGGTGTGGAGCTGGATGAGGTGGAGGGTGAATAGGCTGCTGGGGTTTTACATCCCAATTTGGACTTGCAGCTGGCTGACCCGACATATCCGAACCAGGGGTCGAACTTGGTGTCGGGGAAGAATGCTGGATATAACCCGTTGCCGGTGAACCGCTTGACGATCCGCCTCCTGAAAATACAAAGAAATTGTTAAATGAAACTGTTTGAATTAGATAATGTAAAAAGCCATATTTCCATATTGTGGGCAGTTCAGACGGTCACGACTTGCAAAAACTCGACAAGAAAGAATAAAACGAATAAGAACCACGTAGTAGGTGGTCAAGAATGACTAATTTTATTATTAATGTATAGCCGATTTTTGAAATGTTGTTTTGCTTTGTTTCAATTTTGACCAAAAAATTACCTGGCATCATGTTTTGTCCCTGAGGTCCTGGACTGGCTGACGGAAGGTTTCCACCACTCCCAAGGATACCCGAATGTGGTGCGCCAGGATTTCCATTATTATTTGTGCCGCCGGTCACTTGAGCCGCCTTCATCATTTTTTTGTATTTACTTCTTCTATTTTGGAACCATATTTTTACCTGCAACAAAAAATATTATTAATATTTTTATTTTTTTTGGAAATTATTAAATGGGAGTACACCGGAAATAATTTTTATTCTCAAATGTTTATATTTTCTCTCGGGGTTCCTACGTGAAAATTTGTTCAACATAAACACTTTTACGATTATACACAAAGTTGAACAGAATAGTGATACCCACTCTATGTTTGTTATTAGTGGGTTGTTCAAGCACTTTGTACGCTTGACAGGCAATAAACATTGATAGATGAATTTTTTAAAAAGAAAAATTGTGTAAGTATTCATGAAAAATTATTACTTTGTAATTGAAGTTTTATATACTTGGCAAAAGTAAAAGGTAGTTGGATCGACAACTATTTACAGAAAAAAATGCCCCCAGGATAAATTTAGTCATATTGCTGCAAGTGCCTTTTTTTGAATCTCGAATTTTTAAGATTTAAATACACCTGGTTGGTGCACATGCCATATCCACAGGGTGTTCTGGGAAAATTAGTAAAGATTTCCAAAATCACCTGCTTTGACCGAAGCTTTGCTTTGCTCTTTGCTTCTGTTCGTGCACGAATCCATCGGAGCAAAATTGTAGAAACAACTTTAATACAGTTATAATTATAGTTGCCTAATAACTAAATGGCAAAATATGAATGCAAGATGTTTCCTGGAAACTTTTACCGGTAGAACGCAATATTTAACGATTAACTGCGTGTGGACATACATAGGTACGTACGCACATCATTGGATGCCGACTTAATTAACATATAAAATAATAAACAAATGGATAACCTTGCAAATTTGCTACACTTTGTCTTTGGAAGCAATTTTGTTTAATGATTTGGAAGTAAAAAATGTAGATATGACTAAGTCGGCTTGACTCCTTAAGCATTAAATATAAATTTACATTTTTGCAAGTGTGGAATCTCATTAACCATATGAATTAATGCACAGGTGAAAAAAAGGTAATAATAAAGTCATCCATACAGCAAAACACGCTACTGTATAATCGTTTTCTTTTCATCATTATGGTTGTAGAGCGAAGGCAAATTTTTAATCCAGAGCAGTGTCTAATCAAAATTCAAGTCAACTTATTCATAAACCTTGCTGCAATAAAAGCAAAGCCTCTAGCAGTAACCTGTCAGTTACATGAAGTCTTCAACTTTATGACGTTCATTTTTACTCATTATAAATAATAATTAAAAAACAGCTACGAGAGAGACAGCGATTACAAAACGCAACAACAATTTCCATGATATCTAGAAGGCCTTGTAACATTTCCTTTGCTTCAACCTTTGAATTGCCTCAGGGTCTCGGTACACTCACGAAGTGTATAAAATGTTTAAAATGTAAAAACGTAATCAACGACTTCCATAAAAAAAATTCATACTTCCAACACAGTCCTAAATGATAATTAATAAAATTCTTTTGCAAAACACCTCTAATGATATTGAAAGTTGCTCGTGTGAAAATGTTACCATCGTCAAGCATATAGCACCTAGAATAATTTTACGTAATGATAATAATTTCGAAGCTGTGATGTAAGCCGGTAAATTTTTCCGTTTTATTTTTCGAGAGATGCATGAAGTACTTTTAATAAAATTTTGCTCAAAATTATCTTGTGTCATTATAACTTGTTCTATCCTCACTTGGTTGCGTAGTTAAGTGCTTTTTAATACTTCTCCAGCTATTATTTGGCTAATCTTTTTTATTCTTACCGCTATGATTATCATCATAACATTTAATGACACCCGAGTTACATAAAATTGTGAGCATGAAGGTAAAACTTAAAATAAGGACATTGCATAGTAATTTGGCACCGGAGCCAAAATTTTGCCCAATCGAAAAGTTATTTTTTCGCATAAGTAACTACTTAATTACGCAGTGCACGCAGCTAATTAACAATTAGAATTTTTATACGGTATTTATATAATTATTTCTGCAGAATACGAAATTGTTATCATTCCTTTCAACATATCATCAACTCCAGCGGCCTACGTACCATTCTACTTAATTGATTCAATTGAATTAATTTCTCAAATAAAATTAAATAATAAATAGAACCCGACCAGCTACCATAAAAAATAGAACGTATCCTTTACAGCGGTAATTGTTTTCTTAATTGAATGTATCATACAAGTTTCCGAGATGACATGTTTTAAATGTCTGACAGAAGACGTGCGTTCATTATTTTCAGTAATTGCCAATAATCTTTAAATTTCGCGCAAAAAAATCTAGCGGAGTCCAATTAAACACCAGACAGCGGCTATTGCACGATCAAGGTAACTTAAGGTAAGTCAGCATTAAACGGAACCGTTTTACAAAAAATAATCCATTAAAATTATGTAAAACGATTTGAATTTATTAGGTAGTAGTTGTCACATTAACAAAATTTACATGTTTAAAAAATTTGTTAAAAAAGGCGCCCAACTTTTACGCTTTGCATATTTTAAAATAAATTATAATTTTAATCTTATATTAGTTTTTAATTGATCGTTTGTTTTGAGACTTTGACTAATTTAAATCGATAAGTGATAGATCAAAGACGTTTAAAAGTTATTATTAATTATAATGTATACAAACATAATTAATTACGATAACAACAGCATTGGAATAACATTTCATGTTTAAATTGTTATTAAGCACTAAAAAAATTATTTAAATATTCATGAAAGAAATGTGTATTTATAGTGCTGTACTATTGTTAGTATGTAATTTTATTACTTGTGCAATTTACACGCCAGGAGTGAAAAAAAAGAGTCGTACCTTAATTAATTATGAATTTTAAAAAATTTTAAAAAACTTCCGTTTTTTTAATTACTTATTTATCCAATGAGTGCTCTTGTTAAAATTAGATATAATTTTGTGATATAATTAGTAATAATTATTATTAAATTGTTAAAACACAATGTAGCTTACTAGACCACAAAATATTAAAAAAAATATTTAAATTAATTCGGAGGTAGGTCAAAATTAATATTTTTTAACAAAATTTAATTTTAAAAAAAAACAACAGAAGCTACATAAGGGCACGGTGTAATAAAAGGGCCTAATATAATATAAATTAACCACAACAATAAAGAGCACACAGTATGAAAACGTCGCCGCTTTAAAGTGGATTCAAATCGTGAAAGGTCAAAAACGACTGGAAGGGATATGTGGTTTATTTAAAATTCGGGCCGATTATAACGAAGCCAGGTTAAATAGATTGCAACATTTGGAAAAGCCTACGACAAAATAGCCAATTCCCTAGGGAGTTTTTTTCATCTTATTCGTCGTCAACCAATCAGATGTGCGCTATTAATCTATAAAAGTCAAATTAATATCAACAATTTTTAACAGAAAAATCGGTACACTAAAGGGTATTCCATATCCCCCCCCCCCGACCCCCCTATATCGCGACAAATTCTAAAGTTCTAAAAATATTTTTGTTATTTTATTTCCTGCAAAATTTAAGAAAAGAAGTATTTTTGATAATTTTTTCTTCGTGATCTTTCACCTGAACCAAATATAATAGTATATTATATTTTTACCTACGGAACAACTGCTTTTACCTGACTTTATGTTATTCAATTGTGCTTTTAAATTTAATGATTATTTTCTACATTTAAAAAAATAAATGGTTTATTCGGAAAAAATGTACTTTTTGCCACAAAAACTTCAATATTTACTCCTAATGAAAGAATAAGTTAGTTTATCTCGTACCTTCGATCTCGATTGAAATTTCAATCTGAGTGAAAGTTAAATTTTTCAAACATGTTTTTGTCGCTCCAGGTTCGAATGGCTTTAGTTATTTGGTTTCAATTAAGTCTGAATTCACAATGAACATAAGCATAAGAAACGCATAAAACATAAGAAATATTATTCTACAATTAGAATAGTTACAAAGAACTACAATTATTGGTACAATAGGTAGGTATATCTTTTTATATATTTTATCAAACTAGGACGCATCGTCGTATTGGATCTGCGTTTATTTCATAAGTTTCAATCAGATTCACAAATGCAACTCTGAATTTGAATCGCCTTGAAACTAACATTTCAAGCGAATTGAGATTTCAATCTTGATCTTTTTTATCGACATTTTCAATCAGATTGGAATTTCAATCCGGATCGAAAGTACGAGATAATTAAAGTCTTAGTTTTGTCACTCAATTGTTAAACTTAAAAAGTTATTTTTTGTGTAAGCAATTGTTTTACTTTACTGTCGGCGACTGGTGTTAAAGTATACGGCAGTCAAAATTGTAAAAGTAAAAATAATATTAATAATTAAATAGAAAATCCTGTTTTATTCGGAGCAAAAGTGACCTTTTTGTTAATCCTCTGAAATTTTCGGACTCGCTCCACTCGTTCAGCAGCAAACCCCCCCCCTCCCGAAGTAACAAAGAAATTATTATTATTTCTATAATAACTCGAAAATGACGAATGATATCAAATATATTGAAGCGGCCAAAGGAGCAGAAAAGCAAATATTTTAATATAATTCAAACTAATTTTATTATATACCTCCCCCCTCCCCCCAGACCCTTCAGTCCGTAAAAATGTAAGCAAAAAACTGAAAGATGTCCACTTTTCGAATACGTTGGACAGGACTTACGATAATTAACCCGTTCAATTCTAACTTTTTTGGATCCGCGAGTGAATTCGAGCTAAAATCATGAAGAATTTTATTTTGACTTTTTTCTTCAAAAAAATTATTATTTTTTAATTCTCAAAGATGAATTTTGGATTCTTTGCTTTTTTGGGTTTTCGAAATAAAACAAAATATAGCTCTCTAAGGCCCAGTTTTTCACTTTCAGGTTAAACCAAAAAAGTTGGGTTAACCAATGATATTGCATAAAAAACGGCTTTTGAACGTATTTCATTGGTTAACCCAAAATTTTTTGGTTTAACCTGCAACTGAAAAACTGGGCCTAACTGGTTTTTCCTTTAAAATTTCCAAAAAACTTGGAAAATTGATAAAAAAAACGAAGTCAAAATACATAATATATAAAATAAAGGTCATTCAAATATTATTTCGAAAAATTCTTCTCCTTCACGAAAATACAGGTCCGTACTAGACCCAAAAATCCCGAAAATCCAAAATCCAGTTTTGAAAATTAAGAAATGTGTACTGCAGGGTCGAGAAACACAATTATTGTTAAATATAATTATAATTATTATTATGGCAAGTGCATATACAGTGTGTTTGCTAACTACCCTAACCTAACAATTTGTTCAAATGGTTCGTGAAAAGTTTAGATTGATCCTTGACTGTGATTTGAAAAGGTGTTGATAAATAATGATTTTCAGACAAGCGATGTCCCTCTCTGTGGAGTGTTTAAATTACCATATTTTTTATTGTTGTCTTGATATCTGAATTAAGCTCTACCTTATTATAATCAACACGTGACCAAGCGATGATTAGCAAGACCTCACATATTGCAAATGTTTGAATAGGATTATGTCGTGTTGAATAATGATAAGCACATATGCTCCTTGCTACTACATTTTTTGTAAATGACCAATTAAAAGATTACCACTGTACCGTTAAATTAAAGAAAGCAAGTCAGAAAACACGCTTCCATTTATATCCGAAAAAATTGACCATATTACAATTTTACAATGGACTACAAATTTGTAATAAACCTATATCAATCAAACTACAGTAAGCATTATGTTGAATTCAAAATTTTGTAATGAGCAACAGTTGGTTGTACAATCGACCATGTTTTTATAGTAATTGTGACTTCCATCACCGTCTTCTTCAATTTCTGATTAATGCTCTCAAACTGAATATAAAATCAAGAAGTTCCATTGTAACGGTTAACGATAATTACAATACTAATTAATTAATATACTACAGATTAGATAAAAAAAAACTATTCAGCAAAATAGGTTCTACAAATCTTGAATGAAATCGTTATACGCTCAAAGAGTTAACTAGGAATTTTAAAATTTTGGAAATTCAATTTTATTTAATTAACTTAACTTTTGTTAATTAAACCGTTTCGCGTGTGTTTGGTAAGCACCTACTTTTATTTTTACATTCTCTAATTAAATATCTCACGATCAAAAAATTACGTCGGTTTGTCATCGGGAATTTTTAAACTCGCGCTAAATCATCGTTTAAATTTTTAACTGCGCTTTCAGTTTGCATCCAAAAGTGGAGGACTGCTTTATGGGAATGTGTTCAAATGTGATGTATCTGCGTTTGTAAACGAATCATGTCATAATTTGTAAAACAATTGAATTAATTTTCAACATGGGTAAGCTTAATTTCTATCAACCGTTTAACCACGTTTTAAAACCATCAAAGTCGAGCGTTCTGCTTGAAAACGTACCATATTTACGACCCAATTTAATAATTTATTTTAGGAAAACGAATTTATATATTTTATTGAATACAAAATGGTTTCCTAACACTTAATTTTATTGTAGTATTATAACAGTTGGATTTAGTTCGGGTGCTGTTGATTGAAGAGCGGTTATCTAACCTTTGTTAAGGGTTACATAACAAAAGGTAAAGTGTGGGAGTTTGGAACCGCTCAACATAAACGCAAAACGAAATAGCATATGTAACTTGTGTTCTGTCATGTGGAAAACGGAAACGGAATGAAGCCTAAGGCGTAGTTATATATTCAACTGAATTTTAAACGCGTTTTATTGATTTTTTTAAACTACCTGTATTATTATAAAAAAATTGTTGGCTTCTCCACGAGAACTCGCCACATTTTCCCACACGCACGGACTTGGCTTTTCAGCCAAAAGCCAAGGCATAGTTCAAACTGGATGTTGGTGAAAAAACTAATTTAAATAAATTTTTAACCAAAGTTTCTTATGTAACGTTATTTACATTAAGAACGCGGATATGTTCGTAAGAAACTTCAACGATCGCGTGGCACACAAACCTCTTGAACCTTCAAATACATTTTTTTTTTTCAGATAGTAATTAATGACTCGATTTCTTGAGCAAACATATTTTGAGCATTTTTAATAAATTTACAATAATTTCTCATTACCCTGAACCAACATCGTCGTTCCGTCGTGTTTATTAAATGTAAAGTGGTCTTCATTTAAATAATTTTGTAATTTTTTAAAAAGCAACAACTTTTATTATAATTTTAACACATAATTATTTTAAATTTGGACAATTATTATTCAAATGTGCTCATTGTATTATACCGAAACGTAAACTTCCTTTGATAAAAATTTATAATACAAAAAAAACGATTTGTTTAGTTTTTCCTAATTAATTATGTTGTGTTTATCAAACTAGATAACTCTGATGTAATCTTCAGACACAAATCATTAGGTTTGTCATCTTATCAGAATTTTGAAACATGTAATTTTTGACGTTCGTTATCGGAAGAATTGATTAGAAAAAAAACTTTTTTTTTTTTGGAGAGCATGAAACTACGTAAAAACCAGAGTTTCATTCCAGTTTTCTGATATTTTTCGAAATGCTGAACTATTGCCAAGTGCAACAGCACGAGTTTTTTATTGAGAGTTCTGAGCAATTTAAATTCAAAGAAATGACGCCGTACGTCAGGAAACTAGTTTTGCAGTAAAATTTATATGGATAATGTTTTTATCATGGGACTGTTATACATGTTAATGTCGCTATAATTACAAGCAATGTGTCGTAAAAATTCCAAATTTTAAAGGCGAGGAAGAAGGCTGCGTGGATTTTGAATTGGGAGTGAAAATATAATTAAACAATGAGACTGATTGAATAAGGATAGTTAGCAATCATGTAGGGGCGACGTATAATGGCGGGCTAGATTATAATAAGGCAATTTTCTCAGCGGGTTTGCGACCCAAGGGTAAACATTGCCTGCCATAACGTCACAGCGAGTTAATATCGAGCATTGACAGAGAATTTTGCGAGCAAAGCAACACGTGCCCTTGCGTTAATTTGCTTGTCCATCGATAAAAATCGATTAAGCTTGTACTCCACTTGCTGTTACCAATGTGATAACTCATTAGTCAGAGCTTGATGAATACACGAAGACAGTTAGAATGTAATTAATCAAAGGAGCGATGATAAAAATCCAAATCGACAATGTGAAAACTCAAATGGAAATTGTGTTATTATTAAAGCCATATACAAATTGCATAATGTATTGTTAGTTAGTTAGTAAAGAAACATTAGGTAAGAATATTTTATTATGTTTTTATCATTTCTCAGACGAGTGACATCTGAAGATGGATGTGTAAAGGACTTCCGCTTGTCAGCCTTGGTCACACTCTTTGATTCCGAACATTAATTTTGCGCGAAAGAGATCATTAAGGACTTGCTCAGTTTTTATTTTATTTCAATTTTAATTGTGATGCAAAATTTTTTTACGCGGGAGCTTTCTACCCAAGCCTGGCATTACATGGTCAGGTGAAAAAATTGGGAAATTTTTCTAGCCAATAAATACATAAAATTTACAGTACAATAAATAAACACTATTTTTATAATACATTAATAAAAATGTCTGTATAACGGTATAGCATTTTAGTATTTAACTGCTCAATTAAATGTCGAATATTTAAACGTCACTATATGTATTCCAAAAAAATTTTTATAACATTTATTATGTAACACTATAACATTTTTAAATGTTTAATTGACGACGTTCAAATCTCAATTCGCAAATACCTTCAAAATAACACAAACTTTCTAAGATCCTCACATACATATCGGATGGTATGTACACATAGTAAGTAGTATTATAGGTGGTATAATGCACATACCATCCAATCTTAACCTTACAATATTTTAATCGATACGCGAATGAAAAAATTGTATTTTTAATTTAACTGTTGAATAAACACAATTAAAAAATACTTACAATAATTGATGACTGATATAAAAATTAGGTACTTTTGTGAAAACTTGAGGAACTCGACTATTTCATTTTTAACAATGATTGATGTTTTTTACCCAAGTTTTATTTGAACAACAGGTTTCGATTCACACGCGTTCGCCATCAGGACGGCGGCTGGAATAGTGAACGAAATCACGTTTATATTACGGTTAATTAAATTGGCGATTAAAATTTTTTGATTCTGGATGCAGATGCAGGTGAAATTGGCACGAAAGGTCTCCTGTTAGAAAACGAGTCAAGAAGTGCATTGAAACGGTTAAATCCATCTAATCTCCATCAGCAGTAGTCGTTTGAGTTTTTGTTACCTTTTTTGAAGTAAATTACCTATAAAAACCTGGACAACCTGCTAGATTATGAATTTTTAATGAGCTTCTGAAGTGTAGACAATATAAAACAAGAACACCAGAATAATAAATCATGCGATGGAAATCTTGGTAATGGAAAAACAACAATTCGTCATATTTCCATATAGAATGTTGCATATACGCGTGTGTGGATTTGAACATTGTTCTATGCCGTGACTGTACTACCGCCTCGAGCGGTTTGATCATAATTTTTAATTAACAACGGAGTTTTTATGAACGCTTTTTGCCGCAATTTTTCTCGGAATCGTGTTTTTCTTAGAATTACTTTATTGTTTTAATCAAACTGCTCAAAAATTTTGATTTCACTTAACCGTGCATCGGTTGCATTCCGTCTCATCTTGCCCCACTGTGTACGCTATCCTACTTATTTTTTAATTCGTTAGATACCGGTTTATTATGCACTAAAATTTGAACTGATAAAACTGTAAAGAAATTTATGGACGAAGCAACACATCTTAAAATTTACAACGTATCCACGATTAGATGGCAAGTTTAAATGATGAACAATTTTATAAAACTTATAAATTGTTGAAGGTCGTTTTAAAGATATGCTAGATACTGGCTCATGATGAGAAGGTTATGAAATGAACTACTTACGTAACACTTTTCTTTCTAAAACACGCTTAAAAATTACGCTCGTAAACAGCTAATTACCACAACCATAATTAGTTAAGTCAAACTTGTAATTTACAGAAAAAATAAACTGCACAAATTTTTTCATCCTAATGAGTTTGGATAAACATGATAACTGGCAAATTAAAATTTTTAAAAATTGCAATCGAAAAAATGTAAAATGTTCGCTCTATCTTTTTCTGCACGTGATTAATTACTTCCAAAATTGCAAGTTATATTGTATAAAAAGCATTAAAATTCAAGACGCTGAAATTTAAATAACAATTACTAAACGTGTTGAAAAGTCCATAATAATTAGCATTTATTTAAAATTTCTTTTTAAATGGTAATCTTAAAGTAACAAGCAAACCGATCGTTAATATCATAAAAAGAAATACTTAATGGTTATTGATATTTCCATATCATATTTTAAAACATGCTACATACTACTAAACTCGAGTAAATGCAACTACCATGTAGATATAGTTCGAGAGATAAAAAAAAGTTACGTATTATATAAGGAAAAAGAAAGGCTGGCTTTTTATCTTATCAATTATTTTTCTGAACATACCCAATTATTTCTCTATAGAGACATTATCGGCCTAGTAGTTAGCGCGATCAACTGTTAGTACGAAGGAAGATCAACATACTCTTTCATCTCAAAAATAATCTGGTTGCAGCATTGCTAATTAATGTATTATACATAAAATTAATTAAGCAGGTGGCTGTAGATATTCTAGTTAATTTTTAAATTTAAAACTAGTATTAATTTTTTACTGTTTAATAATTAATATATTTTAAGTAGGTAGCCTATTTATGTTTTCATTTAATATAACTTAACTTTATAAATATAATGAGGTTTATAAAGAACCCTTTCCGTACCCGAACCTAACCTAACCTCGTGAACATAAAAAAAAACAAAACAAAAGCATTTTAAGTGCACCAACCTTTATATTATAATATATTATAATAATGGATTGTATATGCAATAAGTTATCAATTGTTCACTGAATTTATGAATTTGTTTATTTTATTCATGAATTTGTTCATTGTATTTATGAAACTTTTATAAATAAGTTCCGAAATTCTTTCTATAAAACCAGAGGATCTGGGAGGTATGAAATACCCCGGAGTATCCCACATTGCATTCAAAATTGCTTGTTAAAATAGATATCAACGTAATATAATCTAAATAAAATCAAATAGTTCCATCTTTTGCGCAAGAAAATTTTTTAAAAATGAAAGGCTTCTCTTCTGCATGAAATAGTTATGATTCGGTTGATAATTTCATGTATTGTAGTAATTACAAGTATTTGTACGCTATTGTGGGTTTCGCATGCAGTTAATAGTAGTGTCCAGCACATAAACATTTCATTTTTATCTTCAACGGCTTGCAATACACGTACAACACTGTTGCTACAGCTATAAACGCCAAAATTGCAAATACATGACGCTCTGCAGGAGAGTTTATATGTTACAATAATTTAACGGTTAAAAACCAGAAGTATTTTGCCGCGAGATCGAAAATAAAAAATTACATTCTAACGTAACGCAAAAATGTTACGTTCATACGGGTAGCTACATAAGCCGGAAAAGCCGCTGCCGCCCATATCCTGCTTAATAAGGCGGAAATGGACATATTGCATAATTATTATAAAAGTAAAGGTTATCTAATTGAAATAGATCAAGTTGTTTGTGAATTTATTGAAATCAAGAGAAACCAGCATATTTTGAAAACGTCAGCGGTAATGCAACGTTTTCGCCGATGAAATGCAGTATAAATTATTCATCGTAAAAAGTGCATTTTGGAGAGGTCTCACCAACTGCCGTCGATGGTCTAACAGGTGGTTTATAGCCAAAAAGATGTCCCTACAACGGTTTTTTTTCCAACTTATTGTGCTTTGTATTATTTTATTAACAAAATCAATTAATCCCAAAACCAAAATTACGTAAAAGTAGTCACAATGTCAGAATTGCTAGCCGGTTACGCTTTATAGATTTTACAGCATGGATTGATGCTTTATGACAGAACAGGAAATTTCTGAGTAATATTAAGTGTATTTCTACAGTTATGTATTTTATTTGACGATTCCCACATCATTATATTCTATAAATGATGGCTTTTTAATTACCATTATACATATTTTATTTCATTTTTTTTTTTTGATCGAATTCACCTGCAAACACCATTTTTATTGGGTGGGTAGGTTCCTCCGAAAACGCATTTCTACTTTATCGTGTATAGAATTTTACTAGTTACATAATTTATAGTAATTTAATTCACCGTAATTAAAATTAAACCAAATTAAATTTCTTTAAAACCTGTTATAAAAAATGATACATTTTCGTGATTAATTTGTATTTATCTAAATTATCATATTATTATTAATGTAAATAAATGTAAAGCGGTAAATTAAATACTTAATTACATAAAATAAATTTGTAATTCCACAGTATTGTTGTTATTATAACAAAGTGAATGAATTTTTTTTGTATAATGTAAATCGTAATTAATTACCAAAACGTAGTATGTATACGAGTACTTGTGATTTATGTTAAAAAATTGTAGCGTTTAAAACATAATTATTGGTTATTAATTTACAATGCAAATATAATTAGAAACTATTCATGTTTATTTACGTTTGTGTGCTACTAAGAAAACTTCACAAAAAATACTCGATAGATTTTTATCGTATCAATTCAATATTGATTGACATTCCATAACAGAAGGTAACAATAAACGAGAACAAGTTTAATAAAAATGTTGATTTTTTACATCGTAAAGTTTTCGTCTTGGTACAATTGGCCATGGACTAAGTAACTTCCAATGGTAAAAAACACCCGCTTGGATTGCGTGCGTAATTATCTCCTTAGATTTCGTAATTACCAACATTTATACAAAATCATTATTTACTATGTGAATCTTTTTAATGGTAGTTCCTTATAAATAATTTATTAATTATTAATCTCACCATTTCCAAAAGCCTGATTTTTGCTACGTACTTTACCGACTTTCCGCATTAATTACAAACTTCAAAAAAATTCCCTGCAAGTGTTAACAAACATCAAATTATGCACACCAACTGACGAAATTCTTTAATTGGTGTCTCCAATTTGTCAAATTAAATTAATTACGCCGATAATTTAAACATAATTAAAAGAGATTAGTATTAACGAGTTGAAAATATATCGCGACTAATTGATTAAATTAATATGGATCGTTATGGAAAAACGAGAAAAAATGTTTTTTACGGTTCGAAAATTTTATGACAAAACTAAGTTTAAAACTTTATTTTAATAAAAAATTTATATATTTTTGTATAATAAACACTACTATTAAAAAGTATTTCCCATGTTGTGCTTGTGAAACCGCGACGAACAATTGTAAAAAAATTACAAATTATTTCATTCTTTCCGATTCCAGAAATATCACAACAAAAAATATAATATAGGAAATGATGACAATACAGATAGAAAAAGAGAAACGATAAAAAATAAATAAATTTGACCAAGGACTTTGCAAACGAATTTATTTTATTAATTTTATTTGTATAATTTTGGAGGTTAGTAATACAATGGCTGGTCAGCTTATAAAAAAGTGGCCCATAATAGCAAAAAATCAACCTAACAGTGCTTGCAGGATTTCCACTTTTGCGCGATAATTAAAATTGTAAAATTAGTGCTATTATTAAGTCACTCACGCGTTACAAAATTAATAAGTTGATTTATCGAATCATAAAGTTAAAGTTACACCATAATTTCACTAATCACATGTAATCATTACGATTTAATTCGTAAGAAATTGATAGTTAATGAGACTTAATGAAATGCAGAAATCAAAATTGGTCTTGTATTTCGAAACTGTAGTATCAGATACGTCGGCCTGTCTGCAGTCGAACTTGAGTGCTTTGCGGCACAGAACATGATAAATTCGATAAACTTCGCAATTACACGTAATTTTACTTATTAAATTGCAAAACAACAATGGAGAGCTGCAACATCAAATTTTATTGTTTTCAGTAATAATTATTTGTTTGGAAATTTTCAAAGTTTAACACACGCGTAAGCGAACTATTGTTATAAATATTTTGCAACAAACACTACAAATGTTTATAAACACTTCAAAGGTTGCGTTGGCCACCCCGTATAATTTTCAGATCCAATTCGCTAATATAATTACGACTGTCTATTATTACGGTAATTATGAATCAACAGAAGTCGACAACCGTATTAAAAATTAATTTATTCAAAACTAATTAGATTAAGCCTACACAACGAAATGTATACTTAAATTCTTTACGTTACATATAGAAGATATCTCAATTTAAAAACAATACGAGATTACTTTCCATATGTTTACTAAAATAATAATAAATCAAGTCTACAATTAAGATCTCAAAACCTATCTAAAATATGTAAAGTACAAGTTTAATCGACACAACTATAATTAAAAAAAAATTACTCCAAAATCATTATACAAATTTTATAACTATATTAGCATAGCAAAGTAACTGCAATTATGGATCTTGAAATTTCTCTGCTCGATATTTATGTGGGCATAAAAAAGTTGGAAAATCGTTTAAGGGTAATTTATTTTAAAATTAAGTTCATCTGGTGCTAAAACAAGGGGCGTTAATAGTTAATATATCAAAGTACAAAAAAACTGTTAGGAACTTTGATTTCGAAACGTTTTGCCCCTAACTGGTGAAGGATGAACGATTGGAGACGTCAGATAAGGAAGATAGGACCGATCGCATGATAAACTTTGTCCTAGAACAAAGTTTTTGTATTTTGAAATTTGAGCGTCAAAATTAAATGAATAAAATTCTATTAGGATTTGTATATTTGCAAAAATTAGTATCGAATTTATTTTAGCCCTGATGACATGCTACTACCAGTTGGGGAGTTTTACGTTTGATATAACCTACTTATTGCATATTTAATCAGATATGATATCACTTTGTACAAAATGTAAAGCAAGTAAGACACGTAAACATAAATTAACCCGAGTATACCGTGGAATTTTTACTTTGAATGTACCGAACCGCCCATATTGCTTGCATAACCTCACGAGCTGGAAGAGAAAAGAATAATTCAGAAACGCCCATTGGACATGTATACCTTATTTCGATTTACAACAAGCAAAAATACACTTTAGAATCAGAATGACTTGTGGTCAAATTAGATTGAAAGAATTTTACACGCACCACGATGGTTTATGTTTATATTTTGAGGTTTTAAAATTGCTTTTGGGCAAACTCAACCTACAAGTCTGTCGATGTTACTACAAACTTTTTTCTTAAATTATCTAAATCGTAGTCACTAGTTAATATTAATCCATTAAAAATTGTACGCAGTGGAGTTTTTTTGATCCTTGCTCATTTGGAAAAATTTTAAATTTAACCGCAAGAATCTGATGCAGTTAAAAAACAGCTTTGCAAAACGCCGATTTCAAAATGCGATAAACAAAATTAAGTTATCGAAGAAATACACAATAGCAAAGTGGTTCGTACCTTATACATAAATGCGTGGACGAATGCAATTTTGATCAAATCTCGACCGTCAAATTTTAGAACTTAATGTGGTAATCCAAGATTATTAACCACTCAATGTAATGTGAAAATTAGACGAGGAATTTTAAAATTAATAGTTTCATACGATTAGCTAGCGATTCTGCGCTCCTCACGCGGCTTTGGGAGCCGCTCGAAAGGATTTAGAAAAAATTTTAGAACACTTTTAATAACAGTAATTTGTCGAAAAATCAAATTTTATGGTTTTCCATACAAATACAATCTATATATTGCTACTACATTGAACTGACATGCGATATTGCCAGCTGAGGTTGAATCAAATTGCTGCAAATTTTTATGGAACATTTTATTGTTCTACATTTTTCATTCAAATGCCAATGTATAAAGAACTCTTGCAAATCGTTCACATGCCAGTTTGTGTGCAATATATAATATATTAAACTTATTCGGAGAATGGTTAACTTTTTGGGGTAACCCCGAAATTGCAGTCATTGGCAGTCTAAATTTTTTCGAAATCCAAAGAAGAATTTCAATGCGAAATACCCGGGTATTACATTTGCATAAAGGAGAATTCCCCTATTTCGGCCAAACCTGCATTGTATTTTAATTTTTATTTTATTTTTTTTATTTCAATCCATATAAAAAAAAATTTGATACAACATGGCTTCAGAAAAAATGTATACGGTTACGGTACGGCATACACTGCAGCCACCGTCGACCACCAACCAATTGAAGTGGCTTATTTATTATTTACACCAATTGAATTAGTTGAATTTTAGTGGACGTTAGTGGGTGTATGTAGTGTGATTGCGGTTTAAAACATTGGAATCAAATCTATAACACTCTCTGGTCGGTGGTCAAGAGCCCTACCACCGGGCAAATCACAATGTACTGATTAAACTCAAAAAACACATAAAGCTCCCTTAGCAATTTAGTTAAAATATATTTAATTATGTTTTATAATCTGAATAATTTTATAATAAATTATATTATAATTGATTTTTTATTATAATATAAATATGTATCTATGTACTATTCGAGTATATCAAAAATTGAGATAATATTCTGGTATTCTTAATAAAGACAAAAAATTCATTTGAAAAAATGAACTATTATTTTTTCAATTCTTACCAAAAAGACCTCATTTCTACATATTATACCAACCATCTATATAATAATTATATAAAAATAGATGAGAAAATCAATAATCGTATTCGATTAGTTGGATTATAAAAATACTATTAAATTAATTAATAATTCATATAATTTATTTATATTTTATTTAAAACTTTAACAAATTAACTTAATATAATTTGAATTTCCCAAAATTTAAGAAGTTTTATTTCAATAACCCATGACGTAAAATATTATTTATGAACTTATATGATTTGTTCAGAAGCTGCCCCAAAAACTACTAGAAAATATAATTCAACTTCCAAAAAATGTAAAATGTATCCAGACCCCCAGGTTTAAGAGCTTAAAGATTTGTATGCATAATATTCTGTAATTGATTTAATTAAATAAGAACTTTTTATTTTTATTTATAATAAATCAGATACTGGGGAGTAGCTCATAGATATATTTATTCTGAAGCAGAAATTTAAATTTAAAAATATAATATTATTTACATTTCTATAAAAAATTGATGTAATTTTCCCCGTGAAAATTACTTACTTAATAGCAGTGCTGTAACTAGGGTATGGCCAATATGGCCCCGGCCATAGGCGCCGTTTGAACGAAGGCGCCAAAATTCAAAATTTCAAATAAAAACTATTTTATTTAATATATGCGCCATCCGTAAGAACAGGGTTCCTACTTGTCTGGAAAATCTGGATAGTCGGAGAATTTTAAATTATGTCAGGGAAAATCAGGGAATTTTGAATTTTTAAGGGGGGAAACGAGTCGGAAAATCAATTTTTTAAATTTGTTTTTCTGATACAACTTTGGCGGTTCCGACCGTTCTTAATAATTGAGCTTTTACTGTATTTTTACATATTTTAGCAGTTAAAAATATGTAATTTATATCATTGAATTAAAATTAACCACAGAAAAGTGCGTTGTTGCTTAGCAACGCTCCTAAGTTTCGACTGGTCATCTTGCTTAAAATCGTGCATTATTACACATATTATTATTAAAAACTAAAAGTAGGATTACTTTGCATTTTCTGAGATGATATCACTTAAAATAATAATTATCCAGGATTACTTAACATTCGAGCTTCACATTAATATTTATTATGACATTGATACATCATGTCATTGTTGTGAAAGCGTTGCTATGTACTAAAATAGGAAAAGAACTCGCTTTTGTGCAGTGTTACTATCTAAGTACGGAATTAACATTTCAATTTTGTTTATGATAATCAGAAATTCTTTTTCTTGGCCTGCAGGAAACTAAAGTTTTAAGTGAGTAGCAATGATAATTATCGTTAAATATCAACCATTGCGAACCAAAACTATTTACATTGCCCAAAGCAGTTGGAAAAATTGAGCGCGGTTGCTGTTACAGAAGAAGAATCTGGTCATTTCTCAGTAAAGGTACAGGATTTCCCACAGTATTAAAAATTAACCAGATACAATTCGGGCCCAATTGGACTATTTCGAATCCATTTTTCCCAAACGTGCCCCGAATGTTATCAATTGTAACTAAGATACTTTAGAAGTTTTTAAAGTTGGCATCTGCTTCAAATTCAATACCAAAAAAACACCCGCATTCCTAGGTCGTGGATAACTAGAATGCTTAACCAGGTCACGCGTAACCACGCAGAATATTATTTGCAGATCAAGCTTCCTAAGAACGTGTTCCGCAAACGTCATTCAAAATAGTAAAAAAAGGTAGAAGTAATTATGAGAAAATCAAAAATATTTAAAAAATGCGGGCACGAAGATGTTCTCACGAATTGCACCCTAAATGACCTCTAAAGGAAAATATGGGTACGTATACGGGTATTTTTCTTTTAATTCAAGTTTAATTATCTTTCCTCGGAACTAACATTACGAAAAAATTTATTGTTTTATATGGAAGCAGGTGTAGACGGAGTACACCTTTTGCAGCGCATTTATGGATTTAGTTTTTGTCATAAAATGGACCTAGTTTGGAAATCGTAAATTAAAAGGCAAAAAGGTATGGGTAGTAAAAAACCAACAAGGTCGATAAATAGTTTGAATAACTAAAATTAATGAACTAATGTAATATGTAAGCTTTGCGGGAGTTTACACGCCTTCTAGTTAATCAAGTTACCAACTTAACAATTTTCCCACAATCGATTGAAATATCCCTAACCCAAATTAGCCTTCTTTTAATTATACACATTTATCACATTTATTAAACATAAACAAGTTCTTCTAATTAGACATCGGAAAAAGTAAATACCTAAGTTAAAAATTAATATAGATTTGACAAGTCACAATTTTTCGGTTTAATTAACCGAGTTTTTTTATGAGTTTCGGGTCTTGAAAATAAAGACATTAGGTAGTGGTAATTTATATTGACAAATCAGGTGTTACTGTTGCCACTACAAATCTCGAATACAAATGTTACACAAAGGTTCATTTGCAATTCGAAAGATCATATCCAAGAAGCCGAAGTTCTAGACAAGTTTTTACTGTTAAAACATTGTCGTAATTTTTAACAGGTCGTTTCTCTCCTGTAAAAACGAGTATGGGTTATTTATTATGACGTCGCCGAGACTCTAAATTTAATGCTCAAAAAGGATACCGTCGTAAAGTTAAAACACGTATTAATTGTTTAATTAGAACATTATTTAATGTAAAGGTGTTTGGCTTATAAATCAATAATATCCAAGATAGAAAGCTAGAACTTTAATCGTCACAATATTTTAATATCACTTTTTACAAGCCAAAACGTGTTCCTTATCTATCGATTACATTTGTTTCAAATTATAAATGCTAATTTTATTAATAAGTAACGTTTTAATTTTCAAGGCTTTATGAGCCTTAATTTACATTATATACACATTTATAATGCTACGGGAGATAATGAGTTATTGCAAACTAAATATTCTACCAAATTTTTTTTTTTCTCTCCATCGAAAGGTGTAAATTTTCGAAAGCTCACTCCGATAATTTGAATATAAAATTAGACAAGTCTCATCAATCATTCTATCAAAACTTGAAATCTCACTTTAAACGATGTCGTTTCTCTATTTGTTTTATATATTTGATGATAAATATGTTAAATTACACTGATTAATTCTTCATGTTATTATCGACTACTGGAAAATTGCATATTTTACTGGTGAAAAATTATCAGCAAATATAATAAACAATATATCTGCCACGTAATAATGATAATTATCAGGATTTATTATAATATTTTCTCGAGCACCATATAATTTTCTTCTCAGATATATCAGATTCAAAAACGTCCATCCAAATGAAGCTTCGCTGAAGAAAATCAACAAAAACGCATTGGGCGCCCTTAAACACGTTTTATTGTAATTAAAAAAGCATAAATTTTTAAATTATGATTTTTTTTTAATTTTGTAGGTTATAAAGTTGCAAATTACTCGAAACTCAAAAGTAGTCATTCCGAGTTTAATAATTAAAAAAGAATAAAATATTCAATGTCGTTAGGATATACACTCGTATCGCGCTATAAGCTATAGCGCTATTAGCACTACCGCGTTATTAGAACGGAGCGCGTCGCACTGTAGTAGCGCGAGTTGCTTCTCCTACACTCCCTCTACTAGACTGGAAAAGTCTGACGTCACAACATGGCCGCGACCATATGATCGGTAAAAAAGACCAATATTCCAACATTTTCTATTTTTCAACCAAAATAGCCTTTATCATCTCATTTTTTGGAAATGTAAATTATAAAAACGGTGTTTTATAAATAATTATATATAATAACTAACCGTTATATCAATTTGAAATTTAAAAATGTGTCACCGATAAAGAAGTTGATAGGCTGGGCGGAGCTTACGGTCGGTCGAGAGGGAGCAGTGCCTTTCCCCGCTCGGCGTTACTATAGCGCGAAGCTCAAGTCCCGACCTCGTGTTTATAGCGCGATACGAGTGTATTGTTAAATTCAAAAAGTTACCGTGGAGAAGTTGATTCCAAGTTCGTTAGACCTGATTTAACGTAGAAAGGAACGGGTGGAGTTGGGCGTTACAAAATAAGTCATGATCTAACTATTTTTGTTTTTAGTTTAATATAGAAAATGACTTTCTGTAAGTTTTCGAGCCGACCGACTATTTAACTTTGTTTGCGGTTCTAAACTTTATTATCACGTTATTTTCGAACACAAAATAATAATTAAACTACTTAACCAATTTTTAAAAACTTTACCTAGGTCAAGTTGATGTAACTTCCATAAATATCTAATCGATTTTAAATTGACACGTCCGTCGCACGGCGACATCTTCAGGCTGCCTCGTCGCTTCGGGCCAAATTGGGTAGCGGCGAATAAATTTTCAAATAATTAAAATTAATTTGGATACATACAGTTATGCTTGTTTATCGAACAAGGGTTACATTATAGCCCAGTAACAAAACACGCGTCGAAAGCTCGTTAGTAGATCAGGTCGAATGTCAAAGGTTTCCACTTCCCTATAATTACGTGGACTCTCTGCGGCGAATAGCGCATGAAACAAAATTTTCCCTTATGAACGAACAATCTTTTCCATTTTTTTAACGCAAAAGTTCAACCTTCTAGAATCTAGACAAAAGCTTCCACGAAAATATTCTTAATTAGCAGGAAGGATAACGCAATGAAGATGAAAATTAGGGGGCCGACCCAATTTCTAATAAATATCAAATTAGGTTCTTTCGCGTTTTCGATAAATTTTTTCAATGTCAATATAAATTTGTAATTTGTTCAGTGTTCCAAATCTGGAAGATCCGATGAGTACAAAGTAACCTTCACTACTTGTAACATAAATAAATACAATGGTTATCTTTATCTTGCAGTTACAGTTAACCAGATACTCCCTGACTTGAAATCCTGTTTCCACTACTCCAATGCATGCTGATCCTTGAACGAAGGCCCTCGATTTTTCTGAATTATATTTTTGCAAATTTCGCCGTTCTTTCTAAACTGAAAATTCTGTTTGTCAACGCAATTCATGACTTGTCGTTGGGTAGAAAATACAAGAACCTGACGTATCAAAGGACAGGAAAATAAATTTGAATGATATTGGCGGTATTAAGCAAATATATGTTAAATTTTAAGGTTATGTTTACGGTTTAGTGGTATAAAATGGGCACAAAAGTGGCAAATGTAAAAATACATCAGGTCTATTTAAAGTTGCTGCTTTGCATTTTAACGGAAGGACGAAAATGGCCTCAATCGAAAGAGATATTATTCCTGTCCCGAAGATATCAAACAATAAATTAATATTTTGCTCTTTAGTTTCTGCTAAAAAATGTGATTGCTATACAAATTTATTTTTATCTGTCAAAATTATTTATTGGCAATTGTTTTTCACGAAGCGTTTTGTTTTTTAAAGTTCAGTAGCGGTCATAAAAATGTGCTCAGCCAAGAAACGTGAAAATTACAGAAATGTTTTTTAATATATTAATTTTAACATAATTTTTTTATTAATTATAAACTAACTATAGTGATTTTACGTGCATTCACTTGAAAGTTACAAGTTAAAGTTGAATATAATTCGCAATTTTTTAATTTTTATTGGTATTTTTTTGTACTGTTCCCCCCCCCCCTCAAAAAGGCTTCAAAATTCAAAAAAATTACTTATATACTCCATAAACAGTTATTTTGACCAAATTACATAAAAGCATTACCGTTGAAAAACTTGCCTTGGCGGTAACAAGCATGACTTTACACAGTTATGTATTCTTACAGCTTGGAAATCTTTAATAAGCATACAAATACGGAGATCAGCATAGCACCCTTAGAAAACTAACGCTCAACTTTAAAAAAAAACAAAAAAAATACAATTTTGACTATCAAAAAGTAAAAATCGCCACTGATCCACCACCAAACGATTTATCAAATAGATGGCTGGAAAAAAAACTCATAAACCCAAGCTGAAAATAGTTCTTTTGATTAATTGTGTTATTTTTCTTAAAACGTGAAAAAAATTAATTTAGTCATGCAATTGTCAAACTTTTTTAAGTTAAATTGTTTATAAAAAGCTATTAGAATAAATAATCAATCTAAAAAAATTGTGAGATCACGAGAGGGTGCTGCGTCAGTGCGGCCTTTAGGCCGCACAACCTGGTCAGTCCTGTGTTATTTTAAGAGAAATTAAAAAATATTAGTATCTACCTAGAGTAAAATTGTATTGCAAATTTAAAATGGAAAACAGGTGGACTGCATATTATATGCCTTAATCTTAAGGGGCATGGTCTATGTTAAAATGTTAGTTTCCAATGTTTTGATATTCCAACGGCATTAAATTGACTAATTGAATAATTAGTTATCCTCGAACATATTAATCAATGACACGAAGTGAATTAAATTTGTGTTTTAATAGTTTCTGAAATGTATTATCAAATTAAGAGCATAAACTAATTGCATATTTAAATAGCAATTTTATGCAAATTGAAGATTATTTTTGTGTTTTCTGTAACAAGAACTTAATAAATCTTGAAATCTTATTTTAATTTTTACATAAGCAAGGACTGAAACGTGTAAAACGGTATTAATAGTGCGTCACGAGATAAAAAATTCAAACGAGTTTTCTAAGCCTAACGTAAACAAAAACCCTATGTAAAAGAAGGGCGTTAATTTTATCATTTTTCACTCTACATAATTTATAATTTAAGGTCAAACTGGTAGACGTCGTTTCATATCGATTTGATATAATTTATGAAATACGTGGAACAAGTACAAGTTTCCTCTCAATATAATACACACATAAAATTGAAATAAATGCGTAAAGAGGGACGAACCAAATATATCACGCGTCCCTTGAGTATTAATTAATTATTAATTGTAGTTTTTGTGTTACACTTATCAAGTTTAAGTTTAGGCTAAAACATTTTAATTTAGCTTTCGATAAAAAATATTACATATTCCGGGGAGATATTCACAGAAAACCGCGATTAACTCCACGTTAATTGACTACTGCACTAACTGGGTCTTCATGGTTCATAAATCGTGCTCCTAATTAGTGTACACAGTCAGCCACAAAAGTTGCCGCGACTATGCGATAAAAATTACCACTTCTATGTCTTTGAGTCCTAGAGCAGTAATAACAACTAATTGGAACAAATTTTTAAAAAATTTATTAGATTTTACAAAAACGCGCTTCGTGGGTTATTTATTAATCCATGAAATATAATTAATTAGCATGTAAATAGTGTAGAGGTAAAAAGAATATAAAGAAAGTAATAATAAAACTGAAAAACATTAATGTGCATGCTATTGTTATTGCAGCTCTAATAATAACTCTACTAATATAAAAATACATAGATGTACCTGCAAAAAATCAATTGCGGTACCGGTTGATTATATATTTAAATTAATTTCATATTACACGTTGTAATTGTTAATTAATTAGTTTCGTAATTCCTCATTTTAATACTCGTTTGTATCTCTATTATATTTTTAATCTGATAGTAAAAATGCATTATTAATATACCATGGTTGTGGTTCCGCCAAAAACCTGGGAGCCACCCGAATTCTTAGACCAAGTGATGTGTCGTAACCTATATGAGCAGCAAGCTGCGTATAAAAACTTGACGCGTCTTAATTACGGGTCTTTTGAAGTATAAAAAATTTTTGACTACCACAGATATAAAAAAAGGAAATAAAATTACAAAATATGGTTTTTTTATTATCTTGGCTACTGTTCTTGCAATCATTAATCCAGGTGGCTGTAAATTATAAACTGTAGTAGGCCATACGAGGTATTAATAATCGTAAAGAATAGAATGCCAAGTTCCATGTCTTGAAACATCTTGGTAAGCTAGAGTTAACGCAATTTTGAATTTCATGCTCGTAATTATAAATTGAATTTATAATGTTAATTTACGGTAATTTTTTACAAGAGTATCTGCTGTTTGGTAGATTTCCGCCTTTCAAGCAAAATCGATCTTTTGCCAAAATACCAACTAAAAACATGGCGATGTTGAATTTAAATATTTTACGATTAAATAATGCACCTGTAACCTCGTTCTCATTTAAAATCAATAAAAAGGCGAGAATTCCTAATGTGCACGTAAAAGGTAATAAACTGACAGGGACTTTCTCAAGCATATAATGTAAGATAACACACATAATATGAGGCATAGTCAAATCAAACTGGAACAAAACCTCATTTTCTAGATGTAACTTGTTTATATCTTACAAACCATTTCCACAACATAAAATAAATACTTGTATTAAAAAATAAACCACTTTTGTGTGATTAATTATGGCATAATAACTTTTTATGGTTATCAATTTTTAATACCTACTCCACTGTCTTGTGATAAGGTTATTTTAAAAAAATTTAAATTATAATTCAATCAACAACAGGAAACACGTCGTAAAATCGCATCTTTATTGTTTAACTTTATATATTTCTTTAATTATTTCATGTTTTACGGTCGGATGGATGTTCAAAACTTAATTTATTTCCTACAATTCATAAATTTAATTGAGATGAAGCAGAAGCTTTGCATGTGCGAAATTGGAAAACATATTCGATACGGTTGAAATCCATGAAGGCACCTTGGCAAAGGTCTGGGTCCAGGTGAAATGGACCACCACATCGTAAAAACCACTAACAACCATTGTCAATATCTCCAAGTGAGATTTCAAATTCGGTTAATCAAAATCGTATTAACATGCTAGAAAAAACTTGCCTTGGGGCTCATTCCAATTCGCCAATCTGGACCACCAAACAACTAACTACTTTCTCTAACCTTTTTTTTTTTCAAAAACAAACAATTTTGAAAGCAACAAGCAACTGTTTTTCAGTGCAGAAAATAGTTTATGCGGTAGTTGATTATTTTTAATCCAGAATCATAAAAACGCAGTTAAGTCGATAATAAATGTCAAAATTGCCTGGAGAAAAAATATTGATAAAACTAGTATTATAATGTTATGGTAGGTAACAAGATATATTTCGTGTTCAGAAGCATTTTGTTGTGTAATTTATGTGTAATAAATTTTTTTATTTTTAAATGCGATAAATCATATTTATTAAATGTTAATTTCAAATTAATAATTATACTTAAGATAGTAAACTGCAGTTAGGATATTTTCTATAATAATTTATTACAATATCCATAATTTTTTATTTAAAAAAAAATATCTGATGTTGGTGGATTTATATATTATGAAGGAATCCTATTTTTAACTTGGAAATAAAAAAAATTTATTATATGCGGGTACAAGGCTAGAAGTTATGTATACTATGTAGAAAATATCAAACAATGCAATTGTAAATACTACACAATATAGATATATTTTTTATAAATTTTGTCGGGGGTTTACAACACAATAATTTTCGAATGATGTACATATCTGGTAAAGGTTAACCAGTACTACACACAAAAATTTTGAAATTTAAAGTTTTAAATTTTTAACTTTTATAGCTACAATGTATTTTATATATTACATTTTTATTCAAACCGCAATCAAAATACTTTGTGATTATACAGATCATTCTAATTAGCAGGAGATTTGTGATATTTTATGTTAATCTATTAAATTATAAATTTTATAATAACAGTTTTTATATTGTTTTCCGTATGATTTGCTTATGTAATAATCGGAAACTGCATGTTTTATACTGAAAACGTTCCGATTCTCGTTTTTAATCAATTACTAATTTTGTAGCATAAAAATAAATTTCAAAAACGAAAAAAAAAATGAAATGTTATAGAGGATATTTCGGCAAAATAACAGTATATTATTTTTTTATATTTAAGACAGAATTCCTTAATATGGTTAAAAATTTGCTAATATTTGCTAAAATTTGTTAATAATTTGCTCTATCGCCAAAAGTCTTACAAAAAAAACTCAAAAATGTAATTTTACCATTTTTTCATGCCCCTACAACAAAAAGTAGCCATGTTAAGGCTATTTATTGTTAAAATAATAAGTTTATGTGAAAATTTAAATTTAGATATAATATAAACTATGGAAAAGCTCAATTAAATTACAAATTATTTTTATTAAAAATTAATTTTAACCTAAAACAGACTATTTTCCTATGAAATATGAAGTTTTTTAGAATTAAAACAAATAAATTTTGCTGGAAAAATTTGTTATTTTTAAAAAATCGTTAAAATGTACGTTTACTTACATTAATTTCATTTTTAAAATATCCCATAATAATTAATTTGAAAATTTGAAATATTTTTGAAAATAAAACCAAGTCCAAAATAATTATAATTCCTTAAAGACACAATTCCAGTTGTATATTTACAAAAGGAATTTGGATTATCAGATGTTTTTGGTGAATTTTGGTAACTTTTGCAAAAATTTGTATTTAGAATTTTGAAAGTATTTTGAAAATTTAATTTTTTCCGGACTACATACAATTTTTCTGAACAAAGCTGTTTAACAGTTCGATAAAAACGTAATTTTCTATACCCAAAAATTAACTTAATTTCAAGCATTTCAAGCAAAACTCCACATATTGGCAGTTTGCATTTAGATGGTATTTAGGGGTTGAGTCAAGCCAGTTTCTATCTGTCACTCATTAATACATAAACCTACTAAAAGCCCTGACATCAGACAAGTTCCCAAGACGTTTCAAAGCTGAATTACAAGCAACTGAAAAGGACATGTTTTTCATAACGTAAATTTTGTGAGTATTGGGCAAAAAGTGGTCCAAAAAATTATCAATAAAAAAGGAGAGCACTGTTCCTCTTCTTTTAGAAAGATCTCATAGAAATCTCTTAGACAGATAGATAGATAAACCAAGCAACCAATCAGAAAATAGTATTCAAATTACCGAAACAAATAAAATATTTGATTGGTTACTTGCTTTATTTTTCTCCTAGATGCATATCCTAGCGATACCTCCAGCTGAAGAAATCGATCATAAGCATTGCTCACCGAGACTTGGAGACAGTCGGAAATAAAATTCTTATCTTTCCATAGAAGATGGCAGATCATCTGGTTTGAAATATTTTTAAATGAAAATGGCCAATCGATTTGAAATTTGTTTCATTTGTTTATTGAAATAAATAGTTTTAAAAAAATAATATGAAAAACTGCGTTCCGTCGCTTAAGAATCCCGCGAGTGTGAGAAAAAAAGCGATATAAGTCTTATCGTCTTATCAATGCTATCTAACCGCCAATTTTACAAGCAGCTCTACCATTACTGGCGTTACTATAGTAACGGTCGGTAGGTAAATTTAAAATTTTGTAAAAAAAATCGCCCAGAATTGTATTGAAAAAAAAAAGAATATAAAAATATTCTTCAGGATAAATATATATTGTCTTTTGAAATGTCGAAGTTCTATAGGAATTAAAGTAAGTATTAAAATTTTTATGAAAATCAAAGTCTTTTTACCAAAAATTCGTAGTCGTAGGCTAGCGGTTAGAGCGTTGGTAAAATCTTTGAGATATTAGATATAAATTAATAACTTAATAAGTTGGGAGCCCGAATTAAACTGTAGGTTCCCTGTATCTGTACGCAACTTTAATATAAAGAAAGAAGGAACGAGAAAGCTGCGCAAGCTGATGATATTAATTCTCGATGATATTAATTAAAATTTTATTAAAATATTCACGAATGAAACAATTATTTTTTAATACTTTTGCATATTTTTAAGAAAAAAAAATTCAAACTAGACATCACTTTCCCCCAATTAAAATTAATCAAATATTACAACCGGAATGACTTCCATTGCCTCCTTAAAATGCCAAGGATGCAAATTTCCTTACAATTTTTTTAAAGTTTTTTGTAACGCATTGTTCGTAAACCATACGTCACATAAATTTAAAATAAAATATCTTCTTATTAAATTTAAATTATTAAAACAATAACATATCCTACACACGAAATAAAAATAAACACAAAAACTGGGCCTACGCGTATTTCGTAAAACCTACATCACATCTACACGGAAAAAACCTAATTTATTGTTTCTTAATTCCGTTGTACTCCATAAAAATTCTTTAAATTTCAAAAAGTTAACATACCTGTGTCTGCGTAAGACCTAAACTTGCTGCCAATTCTGCTCTTTCAGGAAGAGCTAGATACTGCGTTCTTTGAAACCGTCGATTTAATTGTTGTAACTGAAGACTGGAATATATCGTTCGCGGTTTTCGCATTTTCTTTCCTTTACTACCACCCGACGGTCGATCCAAAGATAAACATTTATCTACAAAAAAATAGATACATATAACACACAATTCCAAATAATTTTAGGATAATTCTAAACCAAATCGATCGTTCAGACTACCCCGACGCCACGGTAGATATATAATTTTAAATTATATTATGCTAACCTTGCCATATATGTCAAACGATATATGGTTTTGTAATTCGTGAACATCAAAATTTCATATTTTTTTTATATTTTCCAGTCTATTTACATTTTTAAATTTAGTGCTTTATTACAGTCCAAACTTATCCAATTCCTGTTTTTCCATCAGTTTCATGTTGAAATGGAAGAAATAAAATTTTACATTTGGAAAAACTAAAAACGAGAGACATCTTGCTATACATATAAATTAATCATGTAATTCCCCCTATTGGATGATTTACTTTTTCAATTGGAAGCCGCGACATGTAATTATTCGGTCATGTAAACTTAACAGTACTAACGCTTGACGTCATTTCGAGGTAGGGTAGCCATAATTTCATACCATGAAAACAGCCATCATGATAAAATACGTGTCAACTAAATATATTCCAAAATTTAATAATACGAGTAGGCAAAACAAACAGAATTTTATTTAAATAAATGGAAATAATTTACCAGCTGTTTAGGCTTAAAATTTAATGTTTTACCATGTTATCATTGTTATCAAACAGTTTTATTTTTTAATTGGGCACTATCAATTTGCAATAATGATTATGAAATAAGTTCGTAACGGCTAATTGACTAATTATAAATTTCAAAAGTCAAATTACGGCAAATGAAATTAGCAAATGAGCTTCAGTTCCATTAATTAATTTTAATCGCCCGGTTAACAAGAATTTAAAAAATAAAATTGAGATTTTATTTTATTTATTTGAAAAATGAAATTTTAAAATTTATAAACATAGACCTTGGGGGTTATTAATAAAAAATACATAAAGTATTTTATTATTAAGTGTAAACATAGCAATTATATTATACAAGAATGCTGAAGTTATGGGTAGTTTACATAATTAATTTGTTCTTAAAAAAAGGTCACAACCGTATGACAATAAAAAATTTTAGTAATAAAACAACAATTTTGAGTTATAAAATTATTTTACAATAACAATAAAAGCTACTGCTTGAATAAAATTTAAATATCAGAAGAATCTGTCAATAGGAATATCGGTGGTATATTCACTGGATAATAAATTGATAGGATTAATTCGTAACATGTGAAATTATATAATGAAATATCTTAATGATGTACATGTTAATTAAACTGCAAAAATTGAATTAAATTGAAAAAAATTTTGATTTTTAACTTACGTAATAATACAATGAATTATAGTTTATGACAAAATTTATTTTTTATGAAAAAATCAAAATTTTTTTCAATTTAATTCAATTTTTGCAGTTTAATTAACATGTACATCATTAAGATATTTCATTATATTCACTGGATATTGAATACTTACATATATAATATAATATACAACTGAAAGTTATATCTAGGATTGTTTTGATGAAACACAAAATACTTGACTATGGCGCCCGAGTTTAAAAATTTCAATATGTAATCTCAAAATATTTCAATATATATTTTGAGATTGTGGGTACATAGCTGCGTGCCCTACATTAAAATATATTGCCAAATGTGCAGGCAAATGTTGGATTTTACTTTTTTTATTACTAAATTGCTTTTTAACAATTCAGTTTTTCATTTTTAGAGTAATGCAAAGCTTAGGCGCCATTTTTTCCATTTAAAAATAATTTCGAAAAGAAAAACGTTAATGTTTCCAATTGTATGCTATTGATTATATGATATTTTAAGTTGAAATAAAAAGTTCAATTTTATTAAACGAACAAATAAAATATAATAAAATAAAAAAATTATGGTTGATGTAAAGATTAGTGAGGTTTTTCATATTGTAATTTGCTTCTAAGTTAATTCCAAATCCAGTGTTACTAATTCAAAACGCAAAGAGCAAATTATCCTGACATTACGGTGATGAGAAATTACTAGCAACGGATCTAAAATAAATTGGATTATGTTTTATTATTCACTGAATTGTATAAAACATTGATAAGATCTTTTTCATATAAAATTGAATGGCCATATTATAGGTGTTTAGTATAAGGTGTTGATAGATCTCTATCTGGAGACAATTATCCAAACTAACTACAATTATAATCAGTGCTGTATAGGTAGTTAGATAATTTGGTTAATTATAATAAACGAATTAATTGTCTTGACTTTCGGTCGATTTCGGTCTCGTTTTGGGTTCACGTTTTGTGGGCACACAACAAGTTAATGATTTTTTTATAACCGTTGAGTCTTTTTAATTACGTGTTGCAGAACTTCCTAACCGTGATATACCACTTGACTAATTGAGCAATTAAGACAAAATCAATTAATTTACTTGCAAGTGTATCATCCATAATCTATTAGATGTTTCTCTTTCTTGCTAATAAACATGTGAGGTATATTGGCGTGAGAGAAACATCAATTTTAAAAGAGTCGTCTATATTGGTAGTCTGCAAGACTAGACACTTGTAAATAAAATATTGAACTTTTATAGACATGCTCACGGGAAACATATTAATCGAGGTTGTTCGTCGCATCCATGTTGCTGCAGTCTCCAACAGATCATTATCATTGCTTCCTAACTGTATATCTTACCTATAGGAAATATTTAGAAGGAAGTAAGCTATCACAGATCAGACCACTTAGTTTCGCATCAATTCCAGTATCTCCATCCATGTCTGCATCTCAGACTATCAACCAATTTTTTAGGCAAGATTAAATTACCGAATGGTAAATTAACGATACAGATGCACGAAAGCTTAATGAAGGTTGAAATACAAAAGCAAAACGTCAAAGCATACAGCACAAGTTCTAATTGCGTAAAACATGTAAAATGGGTGTGTTAACAACCATCAAACGACTACATAAAATTGTTAAAAATGGTTTACATTGATGAAGTACTACGGTTAAAGCTTGGTACACCATGTATGTTCTCAATTTAGGTGTGAATTACAAATGAACAGTTTTAATCCGCAATATTGGAAAAAAAGAAACGATTAACGCATTTATTATACGAAAGAAACAGAAAATTTCCCAATTTTAAAAATCTGAATTTTTGATTCTTGCAAACCAAAAACAAAAAAAATATGGTTTTGCTTTTTGGTCAAACCAAAATGAGGACTATTGCTAAACTGATCTATTCCGCCGTCGTTACTGTAATATCAGTAAAATTTAATTTTTAATTTTTTAATAGCCAATCATGTGATCGATCATATACATTCCGATGAAAGGCTTATTAAACAAATTATAAAATATTATTATCTCAACATATACAAGTTTTTGCTAAGTCAAAAAATCCTATCTTTAATAAATGGTTGCCATTTAAAAAAACACGAAATCTCAATTATTCCAAACTATCATTTAACACCAGAATGGCAGATATAAGTATTGGAAAATTGAAATTAAAGAAAATGGAAAAATCAAATTTTCAATATAATATATAGATTATTACTGAGAATATAAATTTTATTATAAATATATTAATTCTACAATTGAAAATATTAAAACCGCCATTTTTATTATACTTATTTTCGGTTTTTTAATGTTTAATATTTTTTAAATTGTTTTTGGAAAGAATCCCAACTCCGCCGCATAATCCAAAATTCTCGTCTTATATAAAAATTTGACAAATTTCCAAATGTTTGAAAATTGAAATATCACCAATAGAAAAGCAGTTTTTGAACAAATACCGAGTTTTCCATCGCCCTATTTATGGGCAAGGGACCATTATAGTCAAATAACCCATTTATTTACTGATGATCAGGACGAAACTAAACGAAATGGTCAAACCTAGCACATTAGCTTTTTGAAAACTTTTTTATTTATTTTTTCCACATCAACTTATCGTTCAAGCTAACTTCAGTTTTTATTCCTTCATTTCTAGAAATATATTATATATTTATCAGTCCATATGTAATTTTCCCTGACTAATAATAAGTCAAAAACTTGTATAATCTATAACCGGACCAGAGTAAACGTAGTTAAGTAAATAAAGTTTATTTGTTAGGTAAATCAATAAATAAGTTGCTTTTATAAATTAGTATAATATTTTAAAACGGTGTTTATTACGCTTAATGATGCGTTTTATTAGAAAATTTATTGGTTACATTAAACGTCAATTTATTACTGTTGCACGATTTTTTCATAACTTTGAATATTCCAAAATTAATCATTTCATAATATTGTACTCTCTCACTTATTGCCGACACTTAAAAAGATAAAGCCATATAATTTTTTTAAATATTTTTCTGCGTAGCCGTCGCTACTACTTTCTCTGCCATGTTCATCATTTATATGTTATTATTTTAGACTTTCAAACACTTATTGGCAATATTTCACATCATCATCCTACATTTTTGCCCGATTTTCCCTTCGCAACCAAGACCCGACATATCCATCACATTTTTGCTGCAATACTATTTAAATTGGTAACACCAAAATTGGATAATTGGACTGTAATATCAACTTCTGCCGTAAATTGTATATCACGCCGCTCGGACGCCCAGAGAGCGGTCAGCTTGGTTTCGAATCCCACTTGAGGAACTTTCCTTAAACTAACTTAGTAACTTATCGACTTACCGTCATCTTTGGGCGAAGGTGGGCAATTTGCAGCGTAGGACCCTAAGTGATAACCACTATATGTGTTTTGATGCATAGGAGGAAAGGGATAAGCACCTAAAGCCCCTCGTGGACTAGGGAAGCCCCCATCGTGATGAGGTCCCGACGGTCCTGTATGCGCATTTCCCGCCGGTGAATTAAAGGGGTGTTGATATGAAGTTCGCAAAGGACCATATCCGTGTTGTTGTAATTCGATGAAAGCGCTTTTTGAAACCGGCGTTGAATTACTACTGTCTTGGGGCGTCGGTGGACCGAGATGTGCATCGCCCGACATTGCTGGTGTTCCTGGTGGATCTTCGTTAGGGCCCCCAAATGGGGAACCCAGATCAGTAAAATTCAACGTCGTGAAGGGTTTATGATCCACTTTGAAATAATGGGGAGACGTCGTGACAAATTGTTTATACACTTTTAAAATAATAAAGTACTATCAATTAACTTGATAATACTCATTATGTTTCCAGTTATTAATTGGGGAAAATATCACCACTCACAATTTTGGACCGCTGCGGTTGAATTCGAAAAAATAATCAACACGAAATTAAAACTTGACGAAACTGAAGCATATGCACACTAAAAAATTTTCTTCGAATATTATCCAGCACTTGTATAATTTATGAAACACCAAATTAAACCAACACCGACGGAGTATGAAACAGGAACAGTTAATAAAACACTGCAAGATATTTTATGTTCGATAAACAAACGGTAATCCTCAGGCATAAAATCCGAAACCAAGTCACTCGAAAAAGTCGAAACACAATTCGCGCACAATAAATTTAATAATAATTCTTGCCGCCAAAGTATTTAAATTAAAACGATTAATTTTATTAATCACCGCTTAATCAAACCACTCGAGTAATTTACCGCATTCAACATCGATAATATGTGTAATCCACACCGTAATTGCATAAAAACTACTCAAAGATTAACCCGAAACCAAATTACACCAAATTGAGTACATATGTCGTTTTTTTACGTCGAAAATTGCCTCTTAAGATCGCCCATCTACTTCCTACGAGTGTAGGGACTATAATGAACCATAATCATATAATAGTCGGCTTTGAGCTTAGTTGTGCATTTCTACCGATAGATCTCACTAGCCTTCAGCGGTGCATTTAATAGGCCCCGCCCTGCGACGATTTCATTGGCGATTATTCCAATGTAGGTGGGGTTTGAACCAATGTATTCTCGGGGATTTTATGAATAAAGGCGGGGTTTTCGTACTCTAGAATTAAGTAGAAACAGGACCTTGTTCATTTTACGCCCTTTCAGACATACAGGCGCTTCACATTTAGGTTAGGTTAAGGTGTTGGTTTGTTATCATGGTGTTTATTGATATAATTTAATATACTATTGCACTTCGCAGTTTCGTGTTGGTCATTTTAGTGAGGCATTTTATTATTTAAACCTACCAATTTATTTGTTTATGATCTTATCAAGGCTCAACCGTGACGCTTAAATATTGATTCTTCGAATATCAGTGAACCATTACAGCTATATGTATCTTAAAGTGTAAATAAATAGTGATGGATGCATTTAATGTATAAAATAAAAATGTTTAATTTATCGATGTGGGAATCTATACATATAACATTAAAATAAGTAAATAAGTGATATTGATCCTATATTATAGGTAGGTTGGATGACTATGTTATTGTAATCACTTGCTTATTAGGCAATTATACCTAATCAAAATCAAATATAAAATAATTTACATTTCTTAATTTTTCAAAAAGTAGATATCACTATGTTCTTTGTAACATAAATAACTATTTTTTGAAAAATATTGCATTATGCCTATTTGAAATCAACTTTGTAAGCATGTGATTACAATAACCGCCGCCTGCTTATCTGTAGATACCTAAAACCATCGCTTTCTTAATTTGGCCAATATAGCGCATATTATGTGCGCCTACTTTTAGATAATATAATTTGGATTGCATTAGTTCCAAAATAGATATAACAAATTTTAGTTAAATTTGTGCCAAGGAAATCCAAAAATATTTTACTCGGTTCAAAATCCAAATTGTCTCAGTTTTCGGGTTTTCTAGCCAAGTTAGCTCCTCACTAAAATAAATGATTACAGGGCCCAGTTCTAAAATAAAAAAAGTATTGATGAAGTTCAGATCTGACTGCTTATAAAAGTAAAATAGACTAAAGCTGAGCAAATTGATATATAATACCCATATAATTTTATTTAAAAAAATTATAGGTATGTAACTGGGTTCTCTTTAAAAAAAAAGTTGAACATTTTTCAACTACTATTAAGAATTCTCGGTTTGGCCATAGCTCTTTTAGAAATTTGTTTCCAAGAATCGAAGACGAACATAGCATTAATTACAGATCTACCTATATAAGCATGTAATAGGAAAAAGCTTGATTTAAAAATTAGTAAAAAAAACAAGGTTTAAAATTTGTAGAAATTATCAAAGCAGTATTTTTTTAAATAATAAGCAATCATAGAAATTAAAATGGATCTGATTGTACATAGAACAAGAATGCAACATGGAACAAGAAGGAAAAAAATGCAAATTTAATTTCGGAAATTTTGCTGAAATATGACTTGGGTATTCTAGCGCCGCTTGCGAAACAATGTGTAGTGCAGATTAAAGATTTTTTTTCAAAATAAAATTGATTAAAAAAAACATTATATGCATATACATAAATTGATATGAATCAAGTTCAATTCCAATACAAGGTTGGTTTATAATCTTCCAAATGTAATTTTTATGATTTAAGCAGCTAAGGTGGAACAGGTAAGCAGGTAAAATGGAGTAGGTCTGCCTAAGAGACAGAAAGACATCAAATTTCTTTCTATAGGAAAGTTTCGGTTTAAAAAATTAAATTATAAAATTTGTTGTAACAATGGGTATAAAAATTTTCTTAGTAATCTCGAAAATAGTCAAATTTTGGTATCTATAAAAAAAACATTTGGGGGGGGGGTATTGTTATCTTATAGAATGCAACAGTAGTCGTATTGTATATTCGGTCAAATTAATAATAAGTATAACCAATTTAACATAATAAAATTTAAATCATTAAAATGTTTGTTTGTGAATTTTTAAAATATATTATATTGAGTATTGTATTATGTAATATGTATTTAATGTTTAAGTATTTAACAACAAAATTATTATAATAATAATAAATTTAATATAATAATTATAGTTTTTCATATTTGTATTTGTTATTTGTTACCACTTTTTTATTAATGAAAATCATCTATTTTTGGTTTCTCCCTGCCACCCAAAATTATACCAGAAAATAAGATGCAATTTAAAAAAAATATTACAGTGATACTGCACTTACTCCCCAATGCTAAATTTTTTATTGGAAAATTCACCAATGTGGGTGTCCCCAACCTTTTTTTAACACAGAAAATGATTAAATTGGAGTATAATTTTTAAAAAATTAATTTTATAAAATTATTATTATTTGCTAATATGGGAAATATAATATTTACCAGTGAAGTTTACCATAGGCAAAAGCGTCTAATCCTGGAAAACTGATGATTAATTATGAGCTGCTGATGACAAGTTGAAGAAAAAGATGAATGCAAGTACGGGGTATAAAAAAAATATTTGATGTAGAATTGCCCATGAACAAAATTCATTATATTGATTAAAAATTCATTGTATTCATGAAAAAAATCATTGTATTCATGAAAAAAATCATTGTATTCATGAAAAAAATCATTGTATTCATGAAAAAAATTATTGTATTTATGAAATTGTTCATCAATACGATTAATGTTCATCGTCGCAAAACTGACGAATTTTGGATCAAAATAATGTACAATTTTTTTTCAGTTTCAAAACTCCAAAAAAATGAAGAAGCACCGATAAAATGCACTGAATAGCTTGAAATTTAAAAATATTACTTTATTTTTATCGTAAAAAATTTAATTACCTCGTCCCCATAAACTTGGGTTGGATCCGCCTTTACTGTAAGCTATTAAACGACAATAATTCTTTGTAATTGAAGTGAAGTGTAATTGAACCACTTCTCGCGGTGTGGGGCCCGTGTTAACTTGTAGAAGAACTGTAAAAAGAACAGAAAAATTTTACAAAATCAAAAACCAAAAATACTATTTTAACCCTTTTGTTAACTCTTGTTTTTCTGAAAAAACAAAAAGTCGTGGCCGAAAGGGTTAACGCACAATATAAAAATATATAGTTTTTTTTTTTCGATTAAAATTTTATTTACAGTATTTCTGCATTTAAAAATTCCCAGGTGGACTCTTTTCAAAATTAAAAAACTGTCGGAAAAAATAACGACATAAAGGCCACTTCACATAATATCATAAATATTAGAATATTTAGTCCTTAATTTGATCACATTTGAATTTTAATGTTCCTGTGGGTTAAATGTCGAATTTTTTTCCACAATATTTTTCAAAAAAAGCAGATATCGCACCCACACATATGGTGATATGACGTATTCCAAGAATTTCGTGCATATCTATCGTTAAAAATTATTACGATCAGGGCCGGATTTAGAATCTATGACCCCAAAGCTGAACCTGTGACGCGGGCCCTGCCAGGAAATTTTTTTTTAATTAACCTTTTAAAAATAACAATTTTTATGGTGTTTCAGTAAATCTATACTTTTTTTTAAACCAATAATAGCAGACCAGTGTTTCTCAAACTTTTTTGAATGTGGAACCCTTTGCCGTTTGGCCGGTAAGCGTGGAACCCGACAATCTTGCGTTGCGAATAAAAACTTTGTTATGGCAACAATTTTTTTATAATTTGCTTGGCGGAATTTTTTTGCGGAACCTTCGGCAAGTTCGCGTGGTACTCCAGTGTTCCGCAAAACACATTTTGAGAACCACTGGTGTATACCATGAATTCCGAACCTGGGGGTAAAATAGCTATTCTGCAGGGCTAATAATTGTGGTATTTTTTTGTATGCATGTCATAGGGGTAACAGCACTGAAAAGGTTAGGAACTACTGGTCTAGACGTTTTGTTAAAATTTGGATTTGATGGCAATTGACAAACGATATTTATAAGGAATAAGTGTAAATTTGTATTTTATGGGAGATATTCTTCCAGGACACAGGACAGGCTGTGTAGCCTGCTCTTAGATCAGGCCCTGATTACGATATTTTTCAAAACGATTTCTAAAATTTTTGTAAATGGTATTTAATCTAGTAAGTTGCAGATTTTGGGGGAATGAATACTGGCACACAAAAAAAATATTAATCACATAGTACAAAAAATCATATTATTGAAATGGGAAAAATTTGAAGGTCGCAAAATTTCAACTTTTCATAACAAATTCTTCAGAGTAGGTATATTTAATATGGATGGTCATCTTAAAATTGGCCTGAGGAGAATGCCCGAAAACGGGCCAAAATAAAAATTTAATTTTTTCGCTGTGCGTGCAATTCGAATTTTCTCGTCAAACTACGTAAAAAAAACGTGAAAAGAATTTCAAATTACAAATTTTTAATTTTTGGTGCCAGAAAGAATAAAATTATTGTGGGATGTGGAAAACTTGCAAGCAGGAGTTGTTTTGGTTTGTTAAATTTCAAAATTAGCCTGTCCATTGGTAAAACTTATCTAAACATCAACACGAAGGTGCAGTTTATCGACGATGGTATCTCTAAAATTTTGACTACCATGGGGTAAAAAATAATTACTTCTATAAAACTTTAAAATGGCATTTCGATATTTTCTGTTTCAAATCCTGGATTAGTAAACTTTTTATTTCTAATTAATTAATTATATTTATTGTAAAACAACGTGGATAAAAATAACCTTTCACACGTCAAACTATAGGTTGTAGTGTGAAGAAGATAAATCCATCGTCGTGATTCGATTCACTGATCTTGTTCTTGTTCCTTTCTCTTCACGAGTGTCTAACAGGGTTACTAAATTAATCATTTCGCATTAATCACTCTTTCAATATTTCACCTGCAGTGTAGTTGAATATGAGCGTCGTATTTATATTTTAATTTTGAGCAGTCTCTTACACTATTGCAGAGTTGTCGAAAAATTTTCGGCACGGTTATAAATTAAAGAGCGGATAGAGTGCTTGAAATACAGGTAAATCTAACAAGGACATGGTTTCCCGCTGTGTTAAATGGTTCTTCCGATAAAGAATGCTGTAAACAAGCCGCAGCATCTGATACTTTAATGCACTTAAATAAACTTCTGAAAAGTTAAGTGTCCTCTTCATTGACTACCGGTGTTAAATACCCAACGGATAGTTTTAATCCAAATTGTAAATTAAAAAAAAAATCTAAGCTTTCCACATTACTGGGTTACCTCAGACTCAGATTCATTAACCTCAGTTCAAGTTAACAATAGTTTTGTTGGTCCAGTGCAAAAATACACGGTTATAAAAAACGGAAAGTTTTAAAGGAAATAACTGCAGTGAACGTCATCGTAGTCTGTTTGTAGAGAAGATAATTAATAAATTAGTTCTTTTGACGGCGCCAGTCGGCGTTTTAAAAAGAAAAAATAATATATTTTTAACAGGATATCTTTTAAAGCATCAACGCCTTTCTGAAGGTGTACAGTCAACATCAAAGCTTTCAATCGCACACTTCGATCTCTTCGCACCTGAATTTTTTAATGTTGTAAAAAATTAAAATTGTTATCGTAATATTTCTTGGTGCAGGAATTAATTAAGGGAAGGGACTGATTTTGAATAATAATCGTGGTTGAGGTAAATAAGAGTTTAAAAAATAATGAACAATAAATCTTAAGGCAACCTGTTGAGTCATCTTATTAAGTTTTCGCAAACGAGACGTGGAAGCTCTTAGACATAAAATTGAATGCGCGCAAAAAATGTAAATAATTGTTGGATATTTGTAGAATTAATAATGCAAATTAGAGAAAAGGTAATTATACAAATTTAATGAAGCTACCGTACAAATAAAAACGGTAATTTTTGTAATGTGCTTGTATATTAGGTACCTACTCTTCATATGAACCACGCAGTTCTCTAATCACATTGATTTATCAATTACACAAACACCGTGATGCATTTCCAAGATAATAAAGTACAATTAGAGTAGATTATTCTTTAAAAATGCACTTAAATATCAGTAATTTCAAAAGTTTAGCTTTGGTTGCATCAAAACGCAGTTTGAAAACTTCTCTTGTAAAACCAAACAAAAAAAAATCCCATCGGGTAAAACCCCTGAAAAAGACCAAAAACTGAAATTTATTGTGATTTTTTATACGTATAAAAAAATTCTTCTTCTTCTTCTTTAATTTAATAGCTTAATTATCACTAAATAGCTTGAATTATTTATGAAAACACTTAAAAAGGTGTTGCTAACAATTTGTTATTTTTTTAACAGGTCTTGAATGCCGTTAAAGCGCCATTAAGGGTACTAAAATAAATTAAACTTATTTATGTCTACCTACAAAGAAGTTAACATTTAAAATTGCTAGTTTTTTAAAATAAAGCATTTAAAACAAATCGGTTTTTGTCATAAAGTGTAAAACGTACTATTGTCGGTATTTAAAAGATAAGAATGAGATTTTTTAAATTTAGGTCGACATTTATATATTTTTTGGACCACTATTAAAAATCACTGCACTTTTGAGCATTTAAATGCAATAGTGTATTGAATTAGGGCTGAAATTTAAAAATGGAAAGCATCAGGTAGAAGGGCGTTAACGATATGTTGCTCTACATAAATTTTTCTTTGCCTCGTTTAAGTTAGTTCAGGTTCATTTTCTGTGCAAACAACTGAAAAGTTAATTTATTAAAAAATTTAATATTATTTCAAAGCTACCGGTATATTTTATACATTTTTTTTAATAAACGTACTTACAATAAATTTTAATAAATAATAATTGCAGTAATTATATATAATTCAGTATAATAATATGTAATGTAATATAATCAGCGGCGGCTCATTTGAGAGAGTCAAAGGAGGCTTAGGTTTCCCAGAAGTTCAGGAATATTAAACTATTAAAATTTTCAAAAAACACCACTGTCGCAGAAACAGCACCCTCGGTCTAGAATATACTAGAAACGGTAATGACGACAATAATTTTTGGTACTGAAGGTTTCCAGATTACTCTGAAGAAATTTCTCATCATCAGACACAGATGAAATATAGCTCTTTCATGATATATAGTTGAGCGTAATTGCACATAAATAACATCAACAACTTCAAAATAAATTAATTAAAAAAAACAAATTTCTTCCCAAACATCTCATTTTTATCGATGTATTTGAAGTAAATTAATTAATACAATAAAAAATTCATTGAAAGTCAAGTATAATCCGATGAAAACTAAATTTTAGAGAAGCAATTTCAATTTTTTTAATTAATTTCCGTTGGGTTAATTAGTGCCGATGACAGTTCGATCTTTAGAGAAATAAGTACTTTATTCAGTACTTTCAAGTGGAATCATAGAAAACAAGGAACTTCCATAGTCCTGCGATTTGTGCAGAGGATAATGGAAGAGAGTAATAACAATTATAAATTAAAATAAATTATAATAATAAATAAAAATTAATATAATTTTGATCCAAATCATAGCGTTCACCATTTATTTTTATCTTTCAATGCCAGATAAACAATACGGAAAAGCTGACTGAAATCACTAAAGCAACTTAATAAAATCAATTTAATTCAGATAAAATAAAACAGGAGGAAAAATCACATCTTAGGGTACCTACGTTTATGTTGGATCTGTGATAAGTGATCAGAGCGAAGAAATAAGCACAAAAATAGAAAATAAGCAAAAAATCGCAAAGAAAGCATAAAAAACTATAAGTTAAAAGACATCTTTTTATGTAATTCGTCCAGATCTCAAATTTAAAAAAACTGCTTTTAAAATTGACAATGAGCAAAAATGCTTAAAATCCGGTCTCTAGTAATAAGCTTAAACAAAGAAAACATTTTTTTCACATGACAAAAAATGACAACAATCACTTTTATGTCTGATTTTAAGTTCTATAATAATAATATAATAATAATTAATAATATTATTAAACTAGATATCCAAGGTGGTGCGGCCTGAAGGCCGCACTAATAATCATTCTCCCGTAATCTCTAATTTTCTCAAAACATCAACCAATCTGAGGTGAGTTAGGGGCCATCTATTAATTAGGTCGGGGTTTGGGGGGAAGGGGTATCGAAAATCTTATAAACGTAGGGAGGAGGGGGTTCGAAGTATTCCTTACGTAATTTTCTTAAAATATATATTTTTCAAATATAATTTCTTTTCTTTTTACAACATAATTTTGCAATTACTTCATATTTAAAAAATAATGGTATGAAAGAAAAAGCACTTTTCTGCAGATATTATAATATATTAATTTGCAGCCGACCGGTTTCGTTACCACACATCATCAGGGCAAGGCCAATGTCAATTTTTAAAAGGAATATAAATTGAAAACATGAGGAAGCTCACAAATAATAATTATTTTTAGAAATTTATATTGAAATATACAATTATGCGGGGTACACATCCACAAACGACAGAAATGTTACGACACCCTGTATAAATTGACAACATCATATTTGTTGACTTTTGATGATTTTGATGAAAATTAATCTTTTTTTAAATAATCCTTAAGTATGATATAGGGGGGGGGGGGAGGTCAAAAATTGTCTTTACGTAATTAATGGATGCTCCCTTACGAGTTAAATACACTGAAAAACAGTTGTTTTTCTTTCAAAAATTCATAAATTTTGCACCGATGGACAAAATTCATCACATTGACGAAAAATTCATAGTATTCATTGAAAAAATCATTTTATTTGTGTATTTGGTTATTAATGTGATTAATTTTGTTCATCAGTGCAAGAATAATGAATGTTTCATCAAAATCATGAACCATTTTGGTCAATGTATAAATGGGCTATTATAATACTACCAATAATTAGAGTGCGAATTTCTAGCTATTATACGTAAAAATTAATAACAACGAGGAAAATTTTAGAAAGAAGTACGAATCAAGACAAAAGCTATCGTTTAAAACACTTATTTTTGTGGTTTTTTATTTCTTTTCTTCAATTTTGTCAAAAAAAATTGAGTTTTTATGTTTAAACAGTGTTTTTTCAAATTTCTATTTGAAAACCGTAATATGGCTTGATATTTCTTGAGAAATTACGTCATGCAATTTTAAGCAGTATTAAAAGTATTTTAAACCAATTAGATCCGAGTTCTGGCCAGAGGTCTAGCAGCATATTAGTCACTATATATATCTTTTTTTTTTGAAAGCCCATTTTGCCCTTAATCCTCTTTAATTAATAAATTTGCTCACAATTATTCAAGTTTCTGTTTCCCCAATTGTAAAATTCACAAATATTTAAATCCTAGCTACCCAATTTTGCCCGACTTTCCCCTATATACTAAATAATAAAGTTTTTAATTTTTAAATTTTGTTTTTAAAGTTTATTTTAAGGTTTTCGTGCATTTTAAATGCTTATTTTAAGAATTTTAAAGAGCTATTTTTAATATTTTTTGTGCTTAAAATTCCGCACTCTATATCTACTAATAATATTATTTAATATATTATTAAATAATAATATAATATTTCTTCTTCTTCTTCCTCTTAATATAGGAGACTACGTCCTGTTATTCCCAAATGGTGTACCAAATTTACACTTGGCACCCCCTTGGTTCTCTGAGCACTTGTATCCACTATCTAGTAGGGTGCTAACCTGGCTAGATGCATAGCCCTTAGGTGAAATTTAGGCTTTAGGTCACAACAGTGTAGTTGGGGCGACTGAGCTTCGAACCGCGGTCTCCCGCTTCGTAACTCGCCTTATACCACACTGTTGGTGTTAATCTAATATTAATATGTAAAACTCATTTACAGGTTGAAATGTTACATCAACTACCGTTTAAAATTGAAAATATTTCCGTGAAAAAAATAAAAATCACATTGTTTTTAGCTAACCGAATTTCAATCCATTCTTTAAATTATTTTAAAAATTTGGGTATGAACAATATTGGAGCAATAGTGCGCCAATATATTATGTAGAATGTTGACGCAATCTTGAAAAACTCAAAATTTTACCATTATTGGCTATATTGGTTGAATATTGTTTTCTAATATGTGGCAATATAAGAAATCAGTATTGCACCAATATTGGTAGAAACTTGGTACAAAATTGCTCCAATATTGATGACAAATTCGACACCTCAAAGTTCATAGACAGCAGTATAATAATAAATTTTGGACTCGAGTAAATTTAAAATCCAACAGAAAATTTCATCCTGTTATTCAAATCTGATGCAATTACTTTTAGCATTTACGGATCAATTATACTTATGAGTAAAATACAACAAAAAATACTTAGTAAGTAATTGATAAAAAAATACCAGAAGAAAATTGTTTCTGAAAACCCATTTGCTAGTTTACAAAGCAACACGTACATAATATGTGACAACCACATTTTCAAGATGCAGGACACGAAAGTATAATTATAATGTTAAATACTGGCAATTGGCTTGTGAAAACCAAAAATAAATATTCTGATTATTGTTTTTAAATTCACGTATATCAATTATACAATAATTATACAGGACATGGAAAAATCCATGGCCAAACTTCTGTTTTTGCAGTTAGACACACAATAGTCAGGATTAAAGCAAATATAATATTATTTATCATCTCCCATTAACATGAAAAGTTAACACGAACTTTTAAAATAAATATAACTTATTTCTAGAAAATTCAAAATCATTCGTGTTTTCCCCCTCCCTTCCATTGGACCACTTATCACTGATCTCATGTGATGGGGAAAAAAGTAGTTTTGGATCTTCAAAATTTAATATAAACTTTCTATTCTGCTGTATCTATTACCTATATAGTGAAGACTTTTTTTTCAAAATTACTATACTGCAGTGAGCAGGTATGTTTCAATATTTAGTAGGTAACCAATTAGGTTTATGGCTGCACTAGAAGCGTTTTCTCATTAATTCCTCGTAGCAAATTATCGCATGATGTAGTGTTTGAACGTCAAGGTGGTAATATTCATATCAGATCGTGATCGCCATTGTTTAATTGTACGTTTGCTCCCCTGCATCGTGAATTGAAATCCCTAAAATCTAGCTAAGATATATAAAATTAAACTTTCTAAGGATGGCTTACCTATACACGATGTACCGCAAGGTGATCCTAATTTTGCAAATAAAAATTCTCGGCGTGAATTACCTTTACTTCGCCGTGTGCTTTACCATATTTAATCTGCAATTAAAAGAAAAACACTTCTCAATTAAAAGAAATAACTACATGTCTACTTGCTCAACCCAGGTAACATAATAAATCGCCTAAAAACTTCTCATTAACTTTTATTTGCTTTGAAGATCATCTAAAATCGATTAATCACTTTAAAGTTATCAAATCCCGGATTTAAATTTTTAACAAGCATGTCACAGCATCAGAAGAATACCGCTGACCACCAAAGGACCAAACTACGAAGTTCCGTGAAGTCTGAAATTCAAACCCGGAATTTCCGATCCACAACCACTTAACGAACAGATCAAGACACCTCACTGCTGTGTTTAATTAATTTTAGTTTACATAATTTAATAATTTATTATATAGTTATAAATAAGTTTAAGCGCAGATTCCAGGGGGAGTTAAAGAGGTAAATCCCCCTTAGAGGCATCACCAATCAATAAAATTTATAGTTCTATAATCAAAAAAATGAGTCAAAAAAAATTGCAAAATGAGATTAAATTTTAAATTTTGGAAATAAAGTCTTAAGTGTCCAATTCAAATTTAAAACAAAAATATGCTATAATTTCTAACAATTGTTGGTTAAAAACAAGCACAATTTGGGTTTGTCTCGCCGCATTTGATCCAGCAAGAGAGTAATTTTTATATCAATAAATTATAATAAAAAACAAGATAAAGAAGAACATAATATATCTGAAAAAACAGAAGAAAAACTAGCTATTGATAATTCAACAATTTATTAAAAATTTAAATTTAACTAATTTTTTTTATAAAATATTCTGAAAATCAATGGTATTGTATTTCATTATCCCAAAGTACTTATCTGCATTCTGCACACTTTGCGTTTTATTACCGTCAAGTAACCATTACTCTTACGAAACCAGGATAAACTTCTTTTCTTTATATACAAAAAATAATGGAATTTACATTTTTGTTTTTCGTTATAAATCAGAATACGAAAGTATTAGCATTATTTCTAAACAATGCCTACAATAGCTACGAGCATCACTATGTACCACATCTTACGTCTGTATCCGCGGGCCCCCTGGCGCCACAGGCGTGCGCCAGACCCGTCACGCGACCACAACACGCCACCCTTCAAACGGGGTCTTTTAACCCCAATCGGGCAGACTTGAAAAGAAAACCACAGTGAACGAAGGTGCACACCTTTAGGGCAAACACTCAAACAGGCCTTAATATTAACCTATATCGAACTTTTCTAAAACATATTATCACTATTATTATAATTATGAAATACCTACTAAATTACCTTCGCGTTAATTTAATAAATTAAATTTAAACTCTAATTAAGATAATTTTCAAATCGACTTGTTAGCTACCGTAAAAATAAACTACTCGATGATATTTTATTGCACAGCCTGCAGAGCTTTTTTAGTGCAAGCCATTGTTAATCGCTTAACATTATTGCACTTCAAACAAATCATAAAGAAAGCGAAAATTCGGCATTGCTAATGAATAACAATAAACTGTTTTTAAAAGTTTACCTTTTTTATGGCAGGTGTCAATCAACGCAATTGCAATTTGTAATGGTAGAAATGGTGAAGCCTCGGCTAAATTTTGAAACGACATTTTAAAGAGGAGAAAAAGAATTTTGCGGACAAGTCTAATAGGAAACAGTATTTAGTATTACTAATATTTATTATTGTGAATAAACGGTTACCTGTTCGAGACCACACAGCTCCTAGACATAATTCGCCTCTAGTGAAGGTCGTTGGCGTCAAAAAGGATCATCCTCCGAAATTCATATTTCTACTAAATGCAGTTATTAGTTTAAAAAAGTTAACGCAATTTTGGGTTTCTATGTTTACGCACTTCTTTTGTGTTCGGTGGTAATAAGTGAATCATGGGGTTAGATGTTCTTTTGATGATCACGCAACCTACCCACTTATTTTTGTATCCTTCGTGATCTTTTTATACCGACTCGGAAAATTATTCCGAATGTTTGTTGTTTGATTTTTTTTTTCTTTATTTTGGGTCTACCGCTTTTTCTTGTTATTAATTTTTACGTACCTCCATATTATTTAACGTTCTCTGAAGGTTAGAAGTGTAATTGTTGCAATGCAAAGGTTTTGCAAATCATGATGATAATTTTAATTTGGACTTACACTGCCAGTGAAAGGCCTAATAACTACTACGTATCTCCAAAGGTGTAGGTCGTGAATTTACTAAATTAATTAAATTTGATTACCATTAAACTCAGTAATGAAGTTAATGAGAGCACAATAATGCTTCGATTTTCAAAAATATTTGAATTTGATCAGAAAAGTTCCAAAAAATATTATCATCCCAAAAATAAAAGATTGATAAAGTTGTCTAGATATAATATATAATAGATATTATTTATAAAGAAAGCTTTTAGTTATAGGATGGAACTACTTAATGTTTGCTACAATTTTTCTATTTGAAAGTAAATATAATTAAGAATTAAACTGAGTTGTTATAGTTGGCCGGTGTTTCTAGGAAATAATATTATTAAAACTAGAATAACATACAAATTGATACATACACACGTACATACATTGAACAGGAAGCAATAGACACTGGAAGTGAGTAGGTTAAGTAGCTAAGATTGATGTATACCTAGCTATTAAGTAGATGCAAATGTATAACTACATATTATATACATAAATTGATTAATATGTGAAAAATGAAAAAATAAAATTATATCTTTTGATTGTATAAATAAAAAAAAACAGTAAAAAAATGATTTTTTTTTTAATCCGGTATATATCCCACTGATAATAACTGATATATACTGATATTTTGATATTGATATTGATATTTGACACCCTCAAAATAATTTTTAAAAAATTTTATATATTAAATTTATATAATATATACTACATACTATAATACATATCATTGATTAGGGGTTCGTGTGGAGATATGTAGATATGTATGTATGAAATTTAGTTTAAATTATTCCCGTTAATAATTCACTGTCTTAAAAATATTACAGTAACAATTAAAAATTAAACACCATAAACAAAAGAAAAATAGATATCTTAATGATAGAGTAATTCAGTAATTTAATTTGTATTCATTTATCTATGTCTTTAATACCTATTTATTATTTTTACTTATCATACCTAATTGACTACATTTTCTCTTAGTTAGTAATGCAATATTATAAATTTTGACGAACCAGATACTTAGATGTACATCTGTATAGCAGATTATATACAAAAATTATATTTGAAAAGAAAATTCCGTTCGACTTATTAATCATTCGTAAGAAAGATTTGATTGTATATTTAATTAAGCAGCTAATAGCTATGTTAATTCCTCATTAACTCATGTATCCCAGAAGTACTTTAATTGTATAATAATCATTTATTAATTGTTTACATCATAAAATACAATTTTGTACATAATATCAGCATACCCATTTGGGTTCACATTGCATTATATCAATTATCTATTTGATCCCAAGCTGTTAATTATAATTTATTACAGAATATCACACAAAAAATTCGAATTGTCATTTAATCAAAGCAAAAAGGATAAAACCTAACAGGGGGCCAATTCAAATTTTGCTCAATTATCCGAAACATGTATATATCTCTCTGAAGCAAAAACAACACAATAGCATATCTATTATTTAGAAATGTATAGTAGATAAATTATAATTGGCTTGTGAAAATATTGAAATAAATTTTAAAATTTATCAATTACTTTTTTAGAATTTCTATTGAAAAACCTTCACCATATCATTAATAAATCCAACATAATATACCACATACAATTTCACATTTTTTTTAAATATATTATTGTTATATAGCTCTATATAAAAAAAATTATTTTCTTTTGTTTTTTACCATTATAAATTGTTGAGCTGATCGCTGATAAGATGTTCTTGTACTTATCAGTTCCCAAAATTAATGTGGGTACTATTATAAGATATTTTAGAGATAAATATTTTTGATTTCTTAGATAATATACGATTTGAGAACGCTAATGCACTCGACGTTTTTTTCTCTGGATGGGTATCCAAATTGTTTGAATTAATTGTGATTCGCACATTACGGCATCAAACATCTTGCTCGGCAGAGGTAGACAGCAGTGATAATTATTAATTAAATTTTTGTATATTTTCAATACAATGTATATTTGAATGTATTATGTAAGTTAGAAAACCGCTATTTGGGCACCTTTATAAATTTTACGAGAAGTTAAGAGGAGTTGACGGGCAGCCGCGGGTTACTTGATGTGCCGGTGTCTTAAAAGTAGAGGTGTGTTTAAGTGGCGCCGTGGCAGTCTCAGGTGAACAAAGATTACCGCAACTAACTCAAGAAATAGAAAAAGACGGACTTTACAAATTTTAGTACCCACTTAAAAAAGCTTATCGTCAATATGTATACCTTTGCATAGATGAAGCATAGATGAAGATAGCAACATACATATAAGCCAATGTAATTTAAATTATATGTAAATTTTTTTGTTAACACGAATATAAAACCTACCAGTTTACTTTATTCAAGTAGCAACATAGTTTTTTTTTAACACCACACAATAGATGATATTGACTGTTGGTTCATGAGAAAACTTGAACATATTCAACTATTTCTTTCCACGTCGTTGTGAGATACAAGTTATTTCTCAATGTATTTGACTCGTGGGACTGAATTAACTGTCATTAAATAACCTAACATTCGACTAAATTAAGTCAATTTTTCAGTAGGTACTGCACCTGTTGAGTTTTCTTTTTTAATTAATATCAGGCATCAACTGTAGGTACCAAATATACATAACGTACTTAAAATATTATATAACTTTTTTAAAATATGCAGATTAAATGAACAATAAAACAAATTTTTTTTTATGCCATAAATAATTACCGACATTACTAATAACCGATTGATACAAAATAATGAAAAATGAAAGAAGAACATAAACAAAAACTTTTAAAATAATAATTTCAAAAATTTGTATGTATAAGGACGTACGTGCATACAAGCATATATTATTTCCTGATTAATGACAGGATCTATACGGTACCACCTACTTATACAAACTATTTGATATATTAATATTTAACAAGAACTAATTGCCATATAATTGTTGTTTGTCGAGTGTGATATCCATAAAATGATTAAGGATCCTTAAAATGTGTTTAGTCATATTCAAATAATTTATCACGAAAGAAATAAGTACTTTACTCGTTTAGCATTAATACAATATTGACTTTAGAATTATTTCCATTTTAAGCTTTTCCAAAAAAAAATTTGAGTTATTTATAAATTTTACTTGCACGTAATTTAACCAAGCACTTGTCTAATTTTACCTATCTTCTGGTATGGCGCTAGCTATAGTCCAAGCGCACGTTTTTCTTTGATAAAAAACAAGATTTGTAATTTTTCGTAGTCGCACCTTTCATATTAATAATAATAATAATAATATAAATTTTAGTAATGACTGTTAAAATTAGTAATAGTTGCAAAATGAAGTTGTTCGGTGTCGACAGGTAGAAGAGCCGAAGTGACAGAAGATCTTCTATAGTCATTCAGTTTAATGATTTACTATCTCAAAGTGACTGTGCAATAAAAGCCCAGTAGCTACTTTACACTCTATTAATATAATAGATATGACGCCAGCCTTTGAACCAAATGAGAAAAATCTACACTATTAAGTGATTCTTGCGCCATCAAATTTCGGCCGATGATGATAGTTAAAATCTTCGATTGATATTTCTGTAAAATTATTTCTTCGTAGAACTACCGTACTTTTTAAATGAACTAATTTGTCATTTGTTATTTCTATACTAAATGTTCACAAATATGCACCAATAAAAAAACAATTTAATTATTCTGAATGTGTTCTGACAAAACAATATAATTTCACACAACGAATTTGCATTACTTGCCAATGTGAACTCCTAACAGATCAACTATATATTTCGTGCTCAAGATCATTTTTAATCAATAAGGATTATAATTACTAAATGGTATTGCGAAAACGTTTATAGAACAATTGGATTAAAAGATTGGATGTTGGACAAGTAAGAAGGTTCAAGTATTTAAGTAGTAATTTGGAGTCAATTGGCACTGAAGAAAGAATGCATACCATCTACTAAATATGTTCAAAAGTAAATGTCGGTCAAGAACAACATAGCTGATGTGTATCTTAACCTGTTACATACGCGTTTATTTAAAAATCCACAAAAATAAAATTTTAAAATCAAGTTTTGTGAATCCAAACTTAAAATGTCTTCAGGAAATTCTACAAACTTTGAATGAGAAGTAATTATGACGAAAAAAAGGAAAATATATAAATAATTTCTTGAGTCTGCACGATCTATAGAATTGCACATGAGCATAAAAATAATTTTTCGTTTTGTCGTTAGTTGGTCACACTTCACTTTTTCGAATAATAAAAAAATTGACAGTCGTTTTGTGTTGTTAAATAAATAAAACAACGCACTGATCTATGAACAATGTCGTTATTGTCATCTTTGAATATCTCATTTTAATGGGGTGCATCATGCATGTCAAAATATCATGCAAATTCTAAATATACGGGTGAACGTAAATGTAGGGTATGCGGATAGCATCCACTTAAGTTTCTCATATTTCCAAATAAGTAAATATTGCTCAACTGATGAAAACTTAGATGTTTTAGAGCTATAAAAATATTTTTTGCGTTCCATTAAGTCTAAAATTCAATATATTCATTTTGTACCATAAGATTCCTTCAGAAGCAATTTGAAGATATTATACGCTTGTTATAATATTGAGTGCATTATTTATTACCTGAAATACATTGCGCCCTCTCGCACCCAATAGCAGAACTAACAGCGCAGATCGTAAGGAAAAATATATACAAGAAAATAGAAAAATACGAGAAGCAGAATACTGTTCAAAAATTTTGGGCTTCTGATTTTCTAACTTATTAGCGAACGTAGTTGCCTCAGCGCTTGCATGATGGACCTTTGCTATTTCACTCTACCATTTTTAGTTGTCATAGCAACATTTTAATGATAGGTTCTCGATTGGCTATTTGCGTATGTAACCATAGATGGTAAAACAAAAATGGCTGTTTCATTTTGGATGGGGTTTCTTCAAAATAAAATCTATCAGTATAGATAATATTATATTATATACAATTTATAATAAAATGTAATCGGTCGCATTAATTTTAATATTATATAATTATACAAAAACAAAAAAATCCAAAAAAATGATGTTTAAATAGTTCAAAAATTTAAACATTGTATTGCGAAGAAAAGTCAAAAAATAAAATATTCTAAACTTTTTTACATAATATTTAAATGTTGAATTTTCTTTTTGGTAAAATTTTTCAAAAAGCAACATAAAAGACAAAAATCAATAGTTGCCCATAGAAGTAATCAAAATTAAGGAAATTTATTTATACAATCGAACTAACCTGTGCAATTGACGACTTGCTTTGCAATCTTGGGCATACATGATATCAAATTTTTCATTTGTTACCTTGAATTTTTATAATGTTGGATTTATCAGCGTAAAATGCAGCTACATAATTTAAAAAAATTTTATCTACGAAAGTCAAGTCAATCGCAAAACCAATTTTAGTCAATCGCTAGGCCAATCTGGCAAGAAGCTGTGGGGGTTGGTACCCCTGATATCGAGTAAGTATTCTGTCCAAACATAATTTTTAAAAGAAAGAAAATGGGATTTTTGAAAAAACAATTTTTGAAAATTTTGTTTATTTCGAAATCCTAAAATGTGACAATTTTTTTGGGGTCACAAAAATGCGGGCTCCTTATTTTGTAAAAGGTGTCCCAACAACAGCAGATTTGGTGTCATTTCTGCTGCTGGATGTCGAAGATGTTATGTGGTTCCAACAATACCATCACCTGGTCGCTCGTGGCGACCCGAATTTGCAGCTTAGGTCGTATAATTTAACGCCTTTATACTTCTTTCTTAAAGGATTTTGGATCTCAAAAGTTTATGTCAATAAGCCTACGGTCACCCAAGCATTGAATGAGCTGTATCACTGAAATCCAGTTACAGTTATGGCAAACCATGATTAAAAATTATGTCAAAAAAACGCAAATATGCCAGCAAAGCCAAGACATCTATTACCAGATTTGTTTTTTCATAAATAATTCCTTTATATGTCTACTTTATGATTAACTCAAAATTTCGGTATTAAATCAAAAAATCTGTAATTCATTTGAAATTTAAACCTTCCAATCAAAATTGGGACACTCTTTGTATTTTTTATTTATTTTATATTTTGTTTAATGGAAATTTTAATTTTTCGAGTTTTGTACTTGTGAATTGTGAAGCAAACACTGCAGATCAGCAGTTGATGAATTTTCTGTCTTTGAAATTCAACAGATATGCAATTTTCACACCTACCATACATGGAAAGCTACCAATATAAGTCGGCTTTTTACAAAAAAAAAAAGTTATCTTTTTCGGTGACAGGATTTTCTTATGTCTTTAAAAAAGCCATATTTTGAAAATAAAAGCTAACTTTTTTCGAAAACAATTGACCTTTTGTTTTAAAATGATAGTTGACTATTTCAAAATGTAGTTTTTTTTTATTTATTTTACAAGCAGTATTTAAACAAACGAAAAAAAACAAAAATTTAAAAAAAAAAGTATTAGATCAGTTGCTAGATACTAAAAATGCCAAATGTCTTTTTTTAATTTATTTGAATAAATTCATGTTTCCATGGCAATGAGTTTTACAATATTAAACAGTAGGTAAGTGTACATATCGCAGAAGTGCAATTTTCATCACTTTTTGGATGATGGTAGTAGCAAAAATAGCTTACTTTGAAAATACTTGATATTATAGATTTTACATTGGTCCACTGCTTTCCGTAATTACGTACCATCAAAGATTACACTCCTATTCGCTGCCTGCTACCGACTGGCACGAATGGATTAACGACATTTTACCATATCTGATTAGTTACCTTCTTCGTTGATCTGTTTTTGACAAAGGCAAAATCTTTCAGAAATTTTCTTTTTCTATGCAGATTTCAATAAAACGCAAAAAACTAAACAATTAGAAAGAAAAAATTAGGAATATAAGATAAAATGTGGCGATCTAAATAGATAAAAATTTAGATATAAATCTAAGAGTGCGTTTTGTTTTTTTGTTATACAAAACTCCACCGTAAATCAGAGAAACCTGAAATTTTACAAGGCGGATTAGGTTGAGTTCCGGAGTCAAAAAACCTGGGGTCCCATAGTTTACAAATTTTTTTCATCAAAGCCTGAAGATTTGCTGCTTTAGTTTCAATGTAGGTCCGACTCCGAGAGGCCAGGGCCGTCCCGTACCGAGGGTGCAGGGGATTCACAGCACCCGGGCGGCATCCTACTAAGGGTGGCAAAAATGAAAATATAAGTTACCTTAATGATTTTTTTCTTAAACAAATTAACAGTTATATCAAAAAATTTAAATCAGAATTTTAATTAATAATTATCTTGCACCCTGGCGGCAGATACCCTTTGTTCGACCCTGCAAGAGGCGAATCGTATCACATATTTTTACACACTAGATTTCTTTTTACGAAGATTGTTGACAGATTTCCTCTTAGATTGCAGATATCTTAAGATCGTCTTGAATTTCGAAAAAAAATTTTAAAATTTTTCAAAATTTCTCAGATTTTCTTGGATTCCTTAATATTTTTTTTCGAAAACGTAGAAATGGCAGAAAAAGCTTATATATCTAATATTCTTAAAATTTCCTTACGTTTCAGTGGCGGATTAAGGAAAGGGGGCCGATTTACGTGAACTTATTGTTAAAATTATGAGTTAAGGCTTATTTAATTCCTTTTTCGTAACGATTGAAAGCATTTATTTGATAAAAATTTCATTGGACTTTTGTATTATAATATAACCTTCAAAAATTTCTATCGGTTAAACCCTGTTGACCTTGAAAACTCAAACGCCTGCACTCGTGGGGGCCTCACCCCTCTCCAGCCCTTTAGGAGGCCCAAAGATACTTTAAGACCCCGGGCCCCAGAGTGTCTTAATCCGCCACTGCTTGTACTCCAGATTTCTCCAGCGATTTTACCCTCGATGGCCGCTATATGTGGCCGCTTATTAAATAATAAAATAATTTCCCTGTCGACAGTGAAAGGAGAACAGCACAAAGCTGCTGTATCAGATAACTGGCCTTTCAAGTCGGAAGGTATGACTAAAAATTTTTCCCGAGAAGGAAAGCACTAGGGAAATTTGGTATACCATTAAAGTGAATCCAAGAAAATCTAAGAAAATTTTAGGAAATCCTAAAAAATTCAGGAAATCTTAAGAAATAAGAAATCCGAGGAAATATAATAAATTTCTAGAAAATTCCAGGTAATCTTAGGAAAACCTTAGGAAATTAAAAAATATTTAAACTGACTCTTTTCTACTTCTTTGTCAGGAAATCTTAAGGCAATCCAAGAAGAAATTTGTGAAAATTTCTCAAGAATCTCGTAAAGGAAATCTAGTGTACGAAAATTTGCCTTGTGATTCGCCCTTCGTTTTATGCCTTTTCTCTTTGGGTACTCAAAGATATCTGCTTGTTACCTTTTTTAAATTTAAGAAAAAATAACAAGACTCAAATTCAACATCTTCCTTTTTTCAAAAAATAACAACTCTCGGGCTGGACGAGAAAAAAATTAAACCTAAATTATAAATAAAGTGTGATACTTCTTCCTGAAGTAAAATTAGATAATACGAAATATATTTTGAATCGCCTATGGCGCTGTATATTTAATTTATCTGGTGCTAACCACTATTGTTAATTATTTCGATATTTTTCGTAAGTTTCTAAAATTCCATCGACTTGATCATATTCGCTGAAAATAGAAATAAACCGTATTGTTCGATTTGCAAATAAATCGTCTAATTATTAAACTGTTTTGTATGCGTACGAAATTTCTGAGTACCCATTTAATTTAAAAAAAAACACCTGATCTGGAAATTTATTATCCAAATTGCTGAATTATAGGGGCATAAACTTATTATATTGGACCAAACGAAATTATTTAATTTTATATAGCGCTAGTACATCGTTTAAATAGTATATTTTCAAAAACTACTTGTATAACTAGAACGGTTTATGCACTGAATAAAAATTAGTTGCATTTAGAACGATATAAAAGCGCTACTTTTTTCTAAAAAAAACATATCATTTCGACTTGTTCGACCAATTTGAACAATTAGTTGTGTTCAGTATTTAGTGTGTGTGAAAATGGTCAAATTGTTCACCGTTTCAATTATCGTTACGTATTTATATATTTTAAATGAAGTTATCGAGTGCAGCATTCCAAAAGAAGTTGAAAAATTCGTGAGAGAAAATCTGAATAGCAAGGAAGTTAAGACTTTAGCTACCAATAATATGAATAATAATGAAAACTTTGAGAAGTTCTTTCTGAAAGCTTCCAAATCTGTTCCACGTATTGGAAGAAGAGGATTTTTGGTAAAACTTCTTCATTTTAAAATCAAAATTTAAAAAAAACATTTTTAGAACGACAACTTTTACGCCAATGCTGGTTTGTATGGGGCAAGCAAATATCAAAAATCTCCTTTTGTTGCAAACTCCCTTAAGAGAACCAAAAATTTCGAAGGTATTTATGATTTGATTTTTTATCGTTTGAACTGATCACAATTTTTAATATTGCAGCACCGTTTTGGTCTGATATAGCACATATTTACGAATACAATGCCGACTTGCCGAACATGATGGAGTCTTTGTCAAGTTTGGAATTGGAACAAGGAGATGATCCTTCAGTTTACGATGTAAATAAATTTAATATGAAGAGAGAAGCCAATAAAGAAACTCCAGAGTATCGCTTTCAACCAGAAGTTCAACGTTTTGTGTTTTAATGTATTATTATGCACATCATCTACTTTCTACCAGGCTACATGTACTGTCACGCCTTTTATGTATTCAAAACTTAACTAATTCAATTTGTAACATTAAATATAATAAATGGTAATTGCAAATTACAGCAGATATTTTTACAAAAATACAGCTCCGTCCATCTTGGTCCTGAAAAGTTAAATTATTTGAGCAATTTAAATTTTACAAAAATTTTAAAGAGCGTACCCAAACAATCAACAAAATCTAACAATCATTTTCAATCTATTAAGGGGGGCCATGTAACAAGTTTGAAAAAAAATTTATTGCGTTTTAAAATTTTAAAAATAAATTAATTGAGACCAGGAATAACAAACTAATTGTTTGCCATCTTTGAAACTCAACTTCAATTTACTCAAAACTACAATTTGAATGTTGGCCCCCTTAAGCCTTAAGGGGCACTAATATTCTTAAGATGAAAAGGCAGATGCCCCCATCTACATAATACTATGTCCCCGTTTTAAATGCCACACTGGTAATGAATAGAAAATGAAGAAAAAAAGAGGTAAAATACGGTAGGTACGGATCTGGATAAACTTGTAGAAAAATTACTAAAATACCAAATATTTGCAAGTAATAAAGCACAAAGTAAGAAAAAAACTCAAGTATGGTTCAACAGTTAAACCAGTTTTTCTCTAAAAACTAGAAAATGGCAAAAAATCTCAAAAATATCTAAAGCAAGAAAATGTTAGTTCTTTCATCTGCCCGGCTAGCTCAGTCGGTAGAGCATGAGACTCTTAATCTCAGGGTCGTGGGTTCGAGCCCCACGTTGGGCGAATATTTTTTGTACAATAAATATATTATTAATAAAGCGAAATAAACTTGAGAAATATACAAGACACAGTTCTATAATATGAAAACCAGACAGGCTAAAAACTGTCAATATAATATGTCGCAATATAATTTACCAGAACTGTCTCCCGCCTCTCCGAAAAAAAAAATCGACTCCTTCGTTAAACTCAATTTTGTCTTTTTTCTTGGACTACCTCTAGCTTTTTGGTATCAATTTCAAGCTCTTCAATTAATTTAACAGCATCGACTAATGTAAGTTAGAAATTAAAACAAATATTTTGCGTACTTTTCAATGCAATAGATGGCAATCTCAAAGTTAATGTTAAACATTGCTATGGAGAGATAACCCTCTCCACCATGTGGAGTACACAAGCTATCTATTGTAATGAACAGTACCCAAAATATTTCTAACATTAACAATAAATAAATTACAACAAAATTGTAACAGTGGGAAATCAGTAAAAATGTATGATAATATTTGGAGTTGTTGGGTCAAAATCAATCATCTGCATATTAAAAATTTAAATTAAATAAAATTTGATAAACTAGGTATTGAAATTTTAAATTAAAATAAATTGAAAAATATTTAAAAAATTTAATTAAATTTTTTTTAAATTATTATTAAAAATAAAACTTTTAATTTAAAAATTAGGAATTCGATAGTTTTTGCACTAATTTTTGTATTATTTCAGGATTTTGGAATAAATTTTAGGTTTTCAGGGAAAAGACATTCAAGAAAAAAATAAAAACAAATTTTTTATTAATTTGCTTTTATTTTTTAATTTAATAATTAAAATTATTTAATGAAAAATTTAGAACATAAGAAAATTATCAATCGCCGATGGGAAATAATTTCGCCATCGACAGAAGGGACGATTCGATAAAAAAATTTAAGGCCTTAATTTTCTGATCCAAAAATTTCGTTTTTTTTCGAAAAAATCCGACTTTTAGTTTCAAAACCCATTCTCCGAAAAAAGTTGAGCTTTTAAATTTTACGTAATTTTCCAAAATATTTACAAATGGTCTTAGATGACCATTATTGAAGTACCATTAACAATTTCATCTCCAATTTTTCCGAGAACAATGCTTGAAATCAAAAAAGGCAGTTCTTTTAAAAAAAAAGCTGTTATTTACAGTTCAGAAAATAACTACCTTGATTAAGTCTTGGAAAATAGGTTATCGATAAGTTATAAAATTCATACGACCTTCCATTATCGTTTGTAAAATTTATTAACAAAATTCGTTGGTTCAAATTACACTGTTGAGTTCAAACTTACACAATCCAATTCAATGGAATTTAAAAAAATAAAAACTTGAGTAACTAAAAATAAACTTTTAGACAAAAATCGTCAGAATAAATTTAGCATTCAGCAACAGATTATTTACCGTTTAAAATTTATCGGGAAACTTCTTAATTTCTTCGTATAGACTTTTTTCTACTGCTAACAGTATGTGAGTATCTTCGATATTACAACTAAAATAAACAGGAACCTTCAGTTTTTTCGATAATCTCATTCCGATATTTTTTGTAGTTGACGTAGGAGTGTCTCCTATTAATTGTGCGCTTACTGGTTGTTGACTTCTACTATCCAACATTGCTAATGACAAATCTTTAAAATGCATTGAGTTCTGATAATTTACAATAACAAAACATGAATCGAGCATTTTGATAACTTGATATAATATTTTTTGATCCATTATTTCGACTTGAAACGAGTGATATTTAAAGAACGACGGAACTTCTACTATCTTAATAGGATTATTATTTCTAACTTCTGTCGAACCCATGTTATCGTTTAATTTTGCTGCAAGTATAAAAAATAGTGAACATAACCTAAATTATTAGTTATATTTATTACCTTATTGTCGAATGTGTCCTATTATAATTTACGAGAATACATATAAGTAATTTTAAATATTTATCGCAATTCTTGCGACTAACAACTTCAAAAAAATACTATTATTTGAAAAGTGCAACTAATAACTTGATTTCATTTATAATGGTTGTTATTTATACAACATATTAATTTTTACCTTTATACAGGGTGTTGAATTATTATGTGGAAATTGGAGATTATGTATAAAATCCCTGGAACTTACGAAATCTTCAACTCTTTCGGAAAGAAATCTTGAAGCAATCCAGGAAAATTTTTCAAAAAAGGTAGGTCTCAACGGTGACTTGTCTAAGCGGTGTTTAGTCCAGTCTTACTTCCTTCCGAAGGACGTGGTGATTGTTTTGCCAGTCCATCTGAAACCGAGCTCCTACGTAATTTCCTATTGATGTGATTTTCTTCATAGTAAACCCCAAAATAAATGCGAGTATGGAAACACAATTGATTTCTAGTCAACGATGGCAGTGCGTCACGATCATATAGGAGTGAACCCTTTCAGTAAGACTGTTATAGTTTACCTACATTCAATAAAAGAAAGGGTCTTAGATTTTATAAAGCTTCTTTCAAATTTTTTTAAAGATTACATTTTTTGTTCATACGTGAGACCAAAAAGAGTTACCTGAGCCATCTAAATTTGCTAGTCTCCTTCTTTAAATTTAACTGAAACCCTCGACTCAACGGTACTTACACCAAAACGAATTCCAATATCTGAACCAACCAATTTTGTCAGTCCGTACGATATCAAGCGGATCCGATCTATCGCACACTTACGAAACCCACTAAAAAATGGGTAGAACTGCATTCTACTGATCTACGAGAAAATTTTAGTAGTCCACGGAGAAATTTTGAATTTCAAAAAACATATTTTATACATCTAAAAAAATCGTTGAGCTTTTTAAAAAATATGTATATTAGTGGTCTACAAGCTTCGGAAGTGTGAGTTCAATTGTTGGCACTGCTGCTAATATTTCAAATTGCTGAAAATATAATCACCAATTAATTGGTATTGTAAATATCAATATATTGTGTAAATATTAAATCTATCTTCGAGAGAAAAGTTAGATTTCCAAAACAATGTTGGTAGTTTATTCACACATTTATTTAAATAGACTAATAAAAAATTTCTATATATGGTGTATAATAAATATTTTTATAGTAAATTTATATTAGAAGCGTAAAACTTCTAAGTCGATAAAAATTACATTCCATTGGTATATTTGACTAACTTCTACAAGTTACCATAAAATTATTTCTTCTTAATGAAAATATAAAGAAGACTAAATCACATAAATGGTTATGTAAAAATCAACATTAACAAGGATTAAATTAATAAAGAAAATTAATACTTATAGATTAGTTACATCAGCACGTAACCGCAAAAATATATTTTTCAATATAAAATTTATTTTTGTACATAATTACAAGAAAATAAGTGTGCCCAATTTCATTAACTTAGAGTTAACCACAACATACAAAATGTAATTCAAAACTTAGGAAGGCTACTTACAGGGTCAAGAAATCGAATCCGATTTTTAAAACATTACAAAATATAATTGTTTATTACTTATGAAAATATTTGCTTCACTGGACAATATTCATCAACAATTTATATATCTGGAACATTCAAATTTTCACATTAACAAACGGCACTAAATTTTTCTCTATGCGAATAACGTGGATTACTAGGTATTTGAGTAAAACTGCGCAATTCAAAAGATTTGTCTATTGCGTGAGCTGTCGCTGTATCGAGATCAAATTTACGGAAAATCACCATCCTGATGTCACTGTGTAAATAAATTCGACCGCCTTTCGAACTCCTAAACCTGTAAAAACAATTAATCGAATTAAATTACACCCAAAAACTTGCTCGTAGAATTCAACTCACCTCAGATGAATAAGATACCGTAACCATTTAGGATCATATTCAACTGTTTCATCACGACAATCGCTTGGCAAGAAGAGTGTGCGCTGACGTATAAATGTATTCGTATTTGGAGGCATATCGTTGAGATCATACAACACTACAAACATTTTCACAACCGATCCCAGATGATTAAACAGCGTCACTTGTACCGTACCTGATTTAGGTACTTGGTAACCTCTCTTGCCCAAGTTTATGTGGCCCTGAAATAATATCACCAGTTAAAATGCGGTCCATGTGAGCAGCAGGAGAAATCTACCATAAATGGGGACGATACTTTCTCAAAATCGCCTAAGCTGTAAAAGAAAACAGTGACAGGAACTGCTAAGTGTTTGGGAACAAATGAACCACTGGCGCCTAATTCCGCTGTAAATCCATGAACTGTCGATTCCGGTTCCAAACGTCCATTCAAAACTGATTCCACGAATGATCCTATTGGAAAGAATTACTGTGATTAGAAAAATTGTCGACGGTAAGGTTCTTAAAAATAGTTTGCACGAAATAACCATACATTAAATTAGTTAAAGTATTTAAATAATTTTAAGCTGCTTAAATATAAAAAAAATTAATAGAATTATTTATTATTTAAATATTTTTAAGACGGGTTATGTATTTAATATTTAGATACTTTTTTACTTATTTATGCTCGCTCTGACTTTGATACATATAGATCAATTCTCCGGACGTCAAATTGATGTATATTTAACTCGAGCAGATTATTATTGGTGTTACATAATTTCTCTTACTGATTCGTAACCAAAATATATTTAGAAAATTATAGGAGAATTCAACAACTTCAAATATTTTCTTTTATTGAAGTTTTACTAACAGCAAAAGTAGAACTTTTTGAGTCAAGTTTTCATTTTAGTCTCTTTCAAACTTCTTTAACTTAAAATTAAATAATATTGATTTGATAAGAATTACTTCTTCTGCCGGCAACTGCGACAGAAGAATTTTAAAATATTAAAAAAGTTAAACTAATTTTTTTTCGATTTAATTCGATAAATATTATTTTTATTTTTCCTGCACGAAGGAATGGATTAACAAGATTCTCACCGATCTTGTGGTAATTAAATTATAATTCAAATTAAAATATTATTTTAATAACTTTTCTATTTTTGTTGATTTATTAATAATAATATAATTAAATAATATCTTAAATAATAAATGTATTATCAAATTGTGTGATAAACTATTTAATTAGGCTTAATTGATTAACAAGAATGTTAGTAAAATGTCAAGATGAAGTTACAAACAATTTGATGCTATTGAGGTCTCAAACTACAGAACTTATTCGAATAATTGAGTGCCCAACTCAAACATGATTAAACAGTAACACAGTTGTTTTGAGTTTACCTTTGTATTTACTTACATTTCCTTCTCTTTTTTTGTAAAAAAATTACTTTTTGATTTTTTTTCACTTCATATAAAAAATTAAAAAGAATCAGTAGAAGAAATTTTTAAAATTCCTCATAATATGATGTTTATTTAAAATTTATGTATGTTTCTCGTTCCTCGCCCTCGATTTAAAACTACTTTTTCTATATGTTCTCAAAAGGAAAATAAAGAACTTGAAGTTAAATCCTGACGAATTGCACAGGATGTTTTAAGAAACTGTATGTATGTATGGTATTTCTCAGATCTTATTTACGTTAAGTTAAATAATTTCAAACAACAAATACACACAAGTAAACAAATTTTAAATGTTAATTAAAATGTTTTTAAAATATTCAAGATAAACAATTAAAAAATATGAGGAAAGTGCTTGGCAATAAACTGACTGTTTTGAAATAATTAAAATGTTCTAAAATAAAAAGAATTTAATAAAAACAATTACTGACCAAGTGGGGTAAATGAAAATTCGTACTATTGCTCACTTACTTGCTCAAATCCAAGCCACTTTCTTCAATTAATTTCAATCTACAAAATTTACGTACATTTTTGTAACCTGATTTATATACCGCCATAACTGATCCTGCAACCCAAGAAGCCCTGAATGAATTACCAACCTAGCAAATTATGTGGTGGCTTCCTTTTGTATCGCTTGACTGGTGGTAGTTCCTTAAGTAACAATAAACAGGTTTCAGGACTGCAAGGAGATATTGCACTACTATCACTTTCGCTTTCCTCATCACTTGCTATTGATGAGCATAAGGCGCTAAGGAGAAGGAAGACAAAATTAATGCTTGGTCGTTGGAATTTAAAAAAATCAACTTACTTGCCAATTGCTGATACGGAGTTAATACTGGAATCAAAATCGAAACACGATTTTCCCCTTCTTATCGGCGCTGGACTACTTGTTAACGGCAATCCTGTCCTAGAATGGAAAACCATTGAAGTTGCATTGTCCAAAGATTTTCTGAATTGCGCTTGTTCTGTCGGTGATGGTACGTCGTAAAGTTCCTTCTCTGCTTCGTTCTTTTTTAGCGCAGTCAATTTTTCTTGAAAATATTTGTCCCTCAGCTTATCTCTATTGTCTTCCAAGCCGTCATTAAAAGTAAGTTTTTGCCTCGCTTTAAATTTTTTGCGGATATATTGATCGTCATCCAAATTTGATAAATCAAGCACTTTCTTGTGCTTAATTTTCGGAATAGGGCTATCACAATATTTTTTCTCTAAATAAATATTATTATTATTTGATTTGTCCTTAATACTAAAATTATCACCACTTGCTCTCGTTTTATCACATAAACTGTTATTAGTATTACATTCACCATTCATTGCATTTTCGCGTAAAATTGGTACATTGCTACCAAAATTTTGAACACATTTAGAATCACAACTCACATTCTTATTTTCTTGTTTGCAGTCATTATTTTTTAATGCGCACTCCGTCGATGGTTTGCTAAGAATTTTATCATCCGCGTTACTTTCATCGCCAGTTTTCTTTTTTAAATGCGAGCTTCGTATTAGAGCATTCAACAAAATATCTCCTTTGCTCTGCTGTTGTCCTTTATTGAGATCATTCGTGTTTACTCTATCCGAATTATCAACTTGTTCGCTAAAATTGAACATCATTTTGGATTTTTTAATTCTTTGCTCAACTTTCGCGTTTTCGTTAAATTTCAAACAAGTTTCGTCCTCAACATCTTTTGCACCATACTTGGAATAATTATAAGTACTGTAATTAACGCTGGGCAGTTCTCCGCATTTGGAAGTGGAAGGCTTGCACATATAATTTTCAGAAGAACTCGGCGAGCAAATTCGTTTAAATTTCAAACTATTACCATTACCTGGTGACCAATTATCGTAATCGTCGTAATCTTCGCAGCGATGTTTTCCTTTCAGAGTGCACGCCGTATGCATTCGATCGTCGATGAGAGTGCTCTGGGGAGGCATCGAGTTTATTTTGATATTGTCAAACTGCATGCTTAAGCCCGATTCGCATTTATTGCATTTTACAGATGGAATCTTTGATAATCTGGGTAAACTAAACAAGGAAATCTGAACGACGAAACCTCCACCGATGTCGGTGGCTGGAAAATCGTGTTTTATCGCCACACTTCTAAAATGAGACATTTGCAAAGTTTCGCCAGGAAATGAGATGCGACATTTGATGTTTTCTTTCGATATTTTATTTAAATGTTCTGGAACCGTTAACCAAGCCGATATTTGAGAAAAATATAATTGAGAACGTATAGCATTCATAAGGTCGGCAATTTTGATGTAGGAATTATCGTGGATTCTGAAAAACAAACAATAGGAATAATAATGTTTGAAGAGCCGTAAATAGTATATTATTAAACAGATGGGATATAAGTAGCTAAAATTTCCACGACTTGATCTCTGTACACGCAAGGTCGTGTAAACAAAGGTTTATTTGTTTAAATTTCAAAATACCTGCGGTGATTAACTCCGATCAGCCACTGTTCCAGAAGAAAGCCCGATTCGGTCGAGTCAGATTCGCTGGTAGAGCAGAATTGGTCGGCATTCACTTCGCACGAACATCCAGCAGTTAGCACCACTTCCACACACAACGGCATCTTCTTTTGCCATAATTCTAAAACCTCGGCACGCACCTTTTCAAATTTAGAACACTGAAAATAAAAATTAAGAATTTTAAGTTGTGATAATATAGAAGAAACCGCAATAGAAGAGACGCATTTTAGTTTATGAAAACTCTGGATTTTAACGACAGTCAGTGCAAATGCGCTAGGAATGTACTTATAAATAAAACGGTGTCTGAAGAATTTAAAAACCAATGTGAATATTTAAATTTATTACAGTATATCAGTAAAAGTAATTCAACTTAAATATAACTTTCGATGTAAATATAAATTTCAGAACATTTCGTTGTGCATCCCCTGGCTACCACGCCGACGACGCCCAATTTTGTTTTTTCACAAAGACCAAAAACACCTACGATATCCGGCTCTCGGAACTGTTTAAGAGCTAGCCGCTTCTGCAGTAGCCTTACATTACGGTTTGGATATGTATTGTGGAAGGAGTATACATAATATAATAATATTATCTGTTATCTATGTCTACTCTACTGTTTGGTAGCATTAGATAAGAAATTATATTTATTTATTTTAATATTATTTCGTATTCCAGTCCCCCTTTGTATCCGCCCTTGAGACAAGACAGGCGCACGGTGGTGGGCGGGGTGGCAGTCCAGAAGTATTCAATTGCTTCAAACCACGGAAGTGGAAGCCCAATTTGCGATTTACAACAAAATCTGATGTGAAAATCGCCCAATTTCTGAAGAGAAACTTTTGATATTGACTAATTTAGGAAATAATCGATTTTAAAGTTTCGATTTTTCACATAAAAGTCGGTGAATTGCTCATTCTGTTGCCGGTACGTGTGCTCAACCTAGAGAGGTGCTACAGTACGTTTGTGTGCAGGGTCGGCTTCAGGTGTCTTCTAATTTCATAAATCATATCCGAACTTGAAGTAATTAATTGAGCTACAAATTTTTTAAGTTCCCCAAATCCTCTTCAGAGACACCTCTTAGCGGAATTGGCAACTTCCTATCACTTGTTTCCATTATATGGCTAAATTTATTTTTTGATATGTTAAACAAATCTTAGCTTAGTAACCCGTGTCCTCACTTAATGTTTATCAGATAATAAAATAATTTAATGCTAGTAATAACAATTATTTTTTTATAGATAGCAAATTTAAGTTCAGGTTTCAATATTCTAGACATTTTCGACCTGTAAAAATAATTCCAAGCTTATTTTTTTAGCTTCCATTATATTGTTCGTTTTCCAAATATCATCTCATACGAATGCAAATACTCTTTTGTCTTACCAATTTTTTAATTTAGTTCAAGGCACGGCTTCTATACCAACATTGGATATTATACAAATACCATTATTTACTCATCGCCAGTTGAAAGAGGGAAGAGCTCCGCTCCCATTACTCCGTTTATTTCTCAATAATAATTAATGTAAGTAATATATTTTGATAGAATACTCTAAAATACTGATATGGCTATTAATAAGTATTTGCCTTTTCAATTAGCACGTGTATGCAATAAAACTGAGAGATCACAACCATAAATCTTTTATTATTTTAAAACCCAATATTACTAATGTCCAAAGTTTTCCCGAGAAAAATATTTAAAAGAAAATTTTTTTGTGTTGCTGCATTATGGATTATTCTACAATATTTGTATGTCGACATTCATTTAACCCAATAATTATCTATTTATGTGTTATGTCTAAAGATGCTATGTATAACTTTTAGTTTCTGTGACCCCAAACTATACAATATGATAAATAAAAATAAAAAGTTTGCAAACATATAAATTAACATATTATTTACATTAAACGTCAATAAAAAAGCAAGAGTTTAAATTAAAAATATTTTTTATTAGCTTTTGGTTGTCTATAATTATTAATCACGATTAGTTATCAAATTACGTGTTATGAAAATGGTCAAGCATGCAATAATCAAATGCAATGTAGGGGAATATGCAATTTTCTTTTGAGAGTTAAATTCCACGACAATGGAGATTGGGTACCCACTTATGAATATTCCACACTTGGCGTTCGGTGTTGCCCAGTTTGGGCACAACGAAAATGTTATTTTCGCTCGAACAGAAAAATGAGAGCTTCCTCCATCATTTACCAGTATGATAGATGTAGAACATCCTTGAATTATTTTGGCTAGTGACGGTGCGATACACCGAGGTTGTTACAACAAAGGAACTACAAAGGCATGTAAGTCGTTAACCGCAAACACCAAAATATCACATCAAACTGTCACCTTTTTGCGAGTACATTCGCATTAAATCACCTGACCAATTTTGGAAGACAACCAAATGTATGTAAACCGGTGCGAAAACTTAAAAGTAAACGGTTTCTTTTCATACAAATCGTGTTTGGTAATACAAAGGATGAAGTACTCGTAGCCAACGAGAGGGCAACAAATAGGGGACTAAATTATTGGGAATCTTTCAAATACGAGTATGCTAATAAACACGTGCAAAAACTCAGTCCCAAATAAGTTGAACTCCTATGTGAGAAATTTATAAGGAATTGGGAATGCAATCGTGACTAATTTTCAAATACTCACCAAAGTGTTGGATGAATCACAATCGTGTTTAGATGAATTGGTACAATGCGGTCCTTCGTAAAATCCAGGTGTTTTAGCGGGCGATTTCAAAACAATTCTTCCTTCTGTCACGAGAGCTGCTATCGTCACCAAAATTTCACCTCCGTCCGCAGCTCGATTGCCTTCTATTTCAAAATTTGAACAATGCATCTGCAAGTAAAAATAATTTTCAATATTCCAGTTATCTTTAGAATTTTATCAATATTTCGTACACAAGTCGTGTGGAATTCTACAAATGTTTTTTAATGCGCCAAAAGATAACGGTTTATCGGCAGAAATTGAACGAAAAAACAATTATTGGATATTGATCCAAAGCGTCAAGGAAGATTTTTCAGTCTGATTCGTCGCCTGACGATGTCATGGTATTTGTGAAAACTTGGTGCGGTATTGTTCTAATAATTCCATGGTGCATTTTTTGTATTCAAAAACGCGTTCCCCAATGGACGCCCATGCCTTGCACTACGGAAACTTTTTAAATAATTTTACTGTAATGTCATACATCACTGCTATTTGCCATTACCTATTTCGAACGCACACCCACCTTCGACCTTCTTATAAAATTATTGATTTTGTTACCATATTATAAAGATCGCATCAGTGGCGGCGATGCGGGGGGGGGGGGGGCTGAGCATTAGCATTTCAACAAATTGAAAACTGTGGTAAAGAATTTTGTTCCGAGTGATTAAGGCAAAGAAAGCTTAAACCACATAATATCAAATTCATCTTCCAATGCGATACGCATGATAAGTAGCGCGTTAGAAATCAGATTCATTTTTAATCTCACATTTTCTACTCCTGTGACCCAAAGATGATATTCCCACAGCTTTCAGTAATAATTGTAAAATGAAAAGCAAAAATAAAAATTTTGAAAATTATTTTTATAATATAATAACTTTATTATAAAAGTAACAGTTAATATTTTATAGGTTAATTTATTACGAAAATAATTTTCTTACTTAATTGTTCGTTAGAATGCATTAAATTATTGGTAAGTGGGTCAAACTTCAAACCACCAGAAAATTTAATAGATAATTATAAAATTAAAGCAACCTTATAACTCAATTTGGAAATAAAACTTTGTCCCTATTATGCGACCCACGGTGTGAGTAACAAACGCAATGCATAATTATTATATTGAAAAAATTAAAACGAAAGGAGGTTGGTTGGTTATAGTGAGAGAAAGTACGTAAAAAACGAAGAACTTGAAAATTACTCAACATATTCGATTTCGTGTAAGCTAACCAAGTTGATAGCAATTTACTGCAGATATGTCTATGTAGGTCTAAATAAATTTTTCTGTCGGGCCAACGAAACACAAATTTCGGTTTTAGAGAAAAATAAAAATTTACCTGCTACATCCACACGAAGAAAAAAATTTTAAAATGGGAACATGTCCGGAAAGGTTACAGTTACTTGAAACTAATTGCACTTGAAAATAACGCTAAAAACATGGCATATGAACTTGACTGAAGTAAGTCGAATCAAAAAGTGAAAAATTGCGCAAAATAAACTAGGAAGTAGGTGACACTTGCTGACGAATCGATAGCGAAAATAATACAATATTCACGATAATAAATATTTATTAAAAATTGAAAAGTCAAATTTAAGCCCGATTCTGTGCGCTTTGAATTTAAAACGAGAGATCATTTTTTACACGAGATTATGCAAAAATAAATAATCAATAATGAATTACGTAATATTTCCAATCTGCTGGTATCCTCTCTATAATTATGCATAAAATCATTATGTAATAGGTAACAATTGAGCGCTGAGAAAAATAAAGGTCCTTCAATTTTTCTCAAAAATAAACGCAATTAACATCTTTAGATACACAACCTCATGGCTAATTTGCATTATTTATTTGTGCACATCGTGTAAATATTTTCTTGTTCGTTGAGCTGTGTAAATCGTACTCGTGTTTATATGCGTAGCAAAAGTACTTATTAGTATCAATCAGATACTATTGAGTTTAATTTGCCATGTCAGTGGCGGTTTGTCTTTAAGGGCCAAATTTCCTTACGAATTAGTATATTGTAATTTCCCACCCGCATCAAGCTAGCGCCGCCACTTTTTCAAAATCTAAAAAAAATATATGGAGAATTTGTGGCTAATTTGTGGCTAATTAGTTGCCGCAATCGCGAATTAATCGCTCTTACCGTTCGGGAATTACAGCCGTTTGAATGGTGGCGGCGCTAGCTTTATGTCAAGCTAGCGCCGCCACCACTAAAACCTTACTAAATATAAAAAATAAGTATATAGGAATTTGTGGCTAATTTGTGGCCAATTAGTTGCCACAATCCCGAATTAATCGCTCTTACCGTTCGGGAATTACAGCCGTTTGAGTGGTGGCGGCGCTAGCTTTATGTCAAGCTAGCGCCGCCACCACTAAAAACTTACTAAAAATAAAAAATTAGTATATAGGAATTTGTGGCTAATTTGTGGCCAATTAGTTGCCGCAATCCCGAATTAATCGCTCTTACCGTTCGGGAATTACACCCATTTGAGTGGTGGCGGCTCCAGCTTGACACCAAGCCAGCATCGCTACCACTAAAAACTTACTAAAAACAAAAAAAGTAAATGGGAATTTATGCAACTAACTTGTTGCCAAATTTATGAGCCAAATACTTAATAATTATAATAAGTAGTAGTTATCTCTTGCCATTTTTAATAATTCAGAAAAAGAGGAAAATAAAGATTAAAATTTTTAAAAAATCATAAATTCAATATTTTATGGAAAAAACAGAAAGTAGGTACAAATTAGTTTACAAAATATTTTTCAGTAGGCAGAGACGGTTCCAAGAGAAACTTTTCGGGGGCTAGCAGTCCTCAATTTTCCAAGTAGATTCTATCAACTTTGCCTAATTTACACAAACGGAAGGTCCCCCCAAGGGGCCGTCCCTGTCAGTAGGGACACTAGCATCCAAGGCCGTAGTTAGACAAAGGAAGGGGTTCATGGAATTAAAAACGAGGTTGGCATAATATGTCCGTAGTTTTCACTTTTCTCCACTTTTTTTTATTTTGAGACTCGAAATAACGATTATTATTACATAGAAAATAAGGTTAAATCCGCAAAGATTGGTTTCTGGTTTGCGCTTTGCTCTAATTGGTTCTTGCTTAGCTTCATTTTGATTGGGGGATCATTCCTGCTATTAGGCCCTCGTTCAAAGTCTAGGTTAAGTATTTCATTGAGTTATCTTAGTATCAGAATTGCAAAAACAGGCACCTTAAGGTAAAAGAATGCATTACTAGGTTTATTTCTACTTATTTTTTGAAATTTAAAAATTTTCTAAAATTCTGATGATTTTTGAACTTGGCAATACAGCACCTGCGCATTTGGCTTCTTTGAAATTTATTAAAAAGCGATAACGGTTGTTATTAAAATTGAACTCTAGACAGATAATTATTGTTTTTAAAATTAATTATGAACAATCTGAAAATAAAAACATTTTAAGCGGTTCATTTCAAATGTAATATAATTTTGCAACGCCATCTAGTGGATTCTCAACTGAACTTAACCTAGACTTGAAATTTTTGAAACACGAACATCAAAGACGCCGACACGAAGTGTCCCTACCTAAAGCCTCAATTACACGAGGATAGTGACTTGTACAAGTTACTAAAATCCAGTACTAAAGGCAAATGATTTAAAGGAAAGTTGTGTTTACATGGTAATAGTAGCTTGTTCAAGTTAGTAGTGTTTTAAACAAAGAATTCGAAGTGTCAAATCACTATTCTGCCAGGAAACACTAGAACGTCTGCTAAAACGAGATGTTTACACGGGTTTAGTTTTTAGGAAAGAGGGAGTGGGGGTAGTACTGGCTCAAGTAAATAGGATTGTTTTCTATTCACTAAACTGGAATTGTTACTAAAACCAGCACTAGAATTTAGTACTAAAATACTTGTTTACACGAAGACAGTACTAAAATTTAGTACTGGATTTTAGTAACTTGTACAAATCACTATCCTCGTGTAATTATTGACGCTTAATACTTTCAGTACGAGGCTTAAGTTTTATAGTTGTAATTTTTAATAAGTACATTAAGGCGTAACGCGAACATTAGGAAAAATAAGAACGTAAGAAACAGTCATAAAATCGAGTGGTAGGCCGCAAAAGCTTAATTTTCAATTATTGATAAAATGCATTAAAAAATTTAAAAACCAAATAATATTGCAAAATAATAAAATTGCTTCAAAATCAAGTGAAGTGTGGGAGGCAATTAGCAAAGACTTGGAATATATTGTAAAGGCCAACACTAATGATAATTTGTAACAGAATTTATATAATAGGACCCAAAATACCCACTAAATAATATCCATCTTCAAATATTAATAAAATATAGGGTCGGTAATAATAATTATTATTATTATGACGTCGTATAAAATAAATTATAAATAATCTTGTCTTAATAAAATTTTATTTTAGTTTATCAAAATTTCGTTTTGAGTATCAGTACTAGCTTAATATCAAGCTAGGGCCGCCACCACTCAAATGGGTGTAATTCCCGAACGGTAAGAGCGATTAATTCGGGATTGCGGCAACTAATTGGCCACAAATTAGCCACAAGTTCCTATATACTTATTTTTTATTTTTAGTGAGTTTTTAGTGGTGGCGGCGCTAGCTTGACATAAAGCTAGCGCCGCCACCACTCAAACGGCTGTAATTCCCGAACGGTAAGAGCGATTAATTCGGGATTGCGGCAACTAATTGGCCACAAATTAGCCACAAATTCCTATATACTTATTTTTTATTTTTAGTAAGTTTTTAGTGGTGGCGGCGCTAGCTTGATATAAAGCTAGCGCCGCCACCACCCAAACGGCTGTAATTCCCGAACGGTAAGAGCGATTAATTCGGGATTGCGGCAACTAATTAGCCACAAATTAGCCACAAATTCTTCATATATTTTTTTTAGATTTTGAAAAAGTGGCGGCGCTAGCTTGATGCGGGTTAATTTCCCACCAATAATTTAAGCAAGATTAGGTGAACAATAAACAGAAATGCAGCTTTTAAGAAACAAGCCAAAAAAATTTTGAAGGGTAGAAGCCCAAAAAATAATAACGACAGGTTATGGGCCCAAGCAAAGCAGCACACCAGCCAATAATATTTTACCCGAGAACAAGAAAACATGGAAATTCGATCTTGCAATCTTTCTCAATGGCGATTTTGGTCGTGTAATCTATCAAAACATAGATACTTCTCCCACAATACATATCCATACCGCAGAAGCAGTACCTTTAACTTAGAATAATGCACGTAACGGTTTAGAAATTACTCCATCAAACTACAGGGACAATATTTGCTTGCTTGATGATTAGCAAGAATGAAGCTAGCTGCCTTATCTCCTTCATCTAATACTAGGTATAAGATTATGACATTTTCTTCTCTCCTTTAAACATCGGGTACTGGTGCCTAATTTTCTTGATGATATACTGCAAAGGTCGGTTTCGTGGTGGGTACGACAGGAGTAGGATCGCCTTCAGAGCAACCGGTTCTATAATATGAAGTTTTTCATCATGTAGGCTTGAAACTCCGTAGCCGAGTGGTCAAAGGTGCATCTAGCTTGTTGACTGAGATGAAACCATCGTTATGTTCTTCATCGTCAACTTCAAACCTTTCGGGTCATGGCTTTCATATTTTGTGCTAACTTCGTTCGTTGAGTCATCCGTGAGTTCAAATATAAGGCGTTTGTGTCGGCATTCCTGGTGTTGTGAGCCATCTCCTTTTCCAAATTGACTTGTGCTTTTGTTTTGCTCCGAGATCTCAAAAATCAAAATGTTTGAAATTATGTTGCTATGATTATTATTACTTTCATTATCAATGACAATGTCGATTAAGGGGAAAGGTACGCACGTGCACGTGTTTTATTGCAACAAACGAGAATGAAGTTTGCCTTGAATTTAAAATTACCGTTTATAAAAATGTACACACCCCCAAAATTAAGAGCAAATCACTGCAGTATGTTTTTAAAATTTTAATAGTAGATTAAATTACATGGTTGATGAGGTGAAATAAATACACGAACCGCCACTGAGATATGTATATATTAGTTTTTAATGCAGAAGAGTCAGCTCATGTAATTGATTAGATTTAGCTCTCGAACATTTGTTGCTCCTCACATTTACATGAGTTCGAACAATTAATCAATATGCAAATAGACAAATCTGCTGAAAGTCTGCCCAACGATCCATCACAGTCCAAAATGCAATATTTAAAAAATAAACAATTCGAATGAGGAAACGAACAACCTGTTGATTCTGCAATAAATTATGAATGCATGTGTGATTTACTGCTTATAATTTTTAATTTCGGACCTCTAATCGTCTAACATGTAATAGTACAATGATTGCGAAACAATTTATAATGTAATCGCTTTGCTTTGCATTATCGTCAGAAAATCGATAATTTTAAATCAACATTAACATTAAAACGAACTAAACGCAAAGGTACTAAAATCATGTTACAAAATCGTATTCGCAGTCGTTCAAACAATGGAAATAAAATGACGTCATGTTGCGCTATCCCCATAATCCATTAACATTGAACAATGAAATCTAAAATTGGCATACATTTAAACTTTTGATCAATGCAATTGACTACATATAGGTATAATTAATCCTCGTGTAGGCAGGTAAAATGCTCGTAAGTCGTAACTAAAATAAGTTGAACTTATTCAAACCACGAGGCAAGGACGCGCAAATTAGAAAAACGCACAAGTATGGAAATCGCAATGATGAAAAAGCAGGACAGCAATAAATTTAAACAAACTTTTGATCTTGAAGTCTAATTGCTTCAATTTATCAGCTCGGCGATTAAACAATGAAAATCATAACTTCGGAACTGAAATTTTACTTTCAATTCATATTGATCGCTTTCGGAGTCCCCAATTTACATCTAACACTTGATTTGCGAAATGAAAATAGATTGAAAAAAGTGAACAAAACGAAAACGGAAACTCGCAACGATAAATTTTTTTTAATTTCTATTGGTCCTCGATCACCTTTTTCATATCTCTCCCGTTCAATTGTGCGAATCCGCCGAGATGATGATACATAACCGGTCTCACCCCCGGCAAGTCCTGCTGTAAAGACAGCAGACAGGGGTGATTTGAGTTGAATGAATGAAATTTACAAAGTTTGGCCCATTAATGACTTCCGATGGCCAAAGCACGCAAGGTAAATTTGCCTTGCGTTAGATTTGCTCGATAATTTGAAAGTTCCCTTATTTATTTTCATACTGGCACTTCAAAATTTACAATTATAATTAATTGCAAATGCTAAAACATACATACGTGGTTAAGAAAACTAAATTAAATTATGTAAGTCTATTCTATTTTGGGTTAATTATAAACTTTAATGGAGTATGAACTTATTTGCAAAAGCGTATTGTTGCAATTTCAATGAAGCAATAGATTTAATATTTTCCCAATCTGATTAGTTTTAGTTTCGTAAAGCAGTGAGAGTCGATTTTAATTTGAACTTTTGATAGCAGAAGCTGAGACTTGGATGACGGTAACTGTTTCTCACCCCAAACTAAAATTCGTAATTTAGTAGTATATTTTCCGATTTCCTAGATCGTTCTAATGCTCCCTCTTATCTATTTAAGGGGACCGATAGTGTTTCAACATAGGGGATGTCTCATTTGAACGTTCGGAAGAGTCTACGAGCTTCTGTAGTCAAATTTAGTAAATCCAGTCCTAAAATGGATTCCCTAAGCTATCTAATCACCTAACTACTGCTTAATGAATGAAAGATACATACTGTTTTACATTAAGTGTCAACTCATGCAAAGATGGTAGAACTACGAAGAGGCGAGATGCCTTTTTCCAAGATCGAACAACCATCGGCGATCCATCTGGTAATACTTTTCAAAATTATGGCAATTGCGAACAGAGTCAAGATCAAATATTGGCAGAATAAGGAACGCCCCCTGTAATATCCTGGTGCAGACGGTTCGATTCATAGTAAGCTCATGGGAAAACCGTTGGTTCAGTGGTTCCGTTTATTCCGAACGTGGACTCATCTGAAAAGCACAAATTTTGTCAGAAAATGAAAAAGGACATTTCCACAACATCACCATCTAACAAGTAACATTTAAAAACACTAATCGATATCTGAATTACTACTGACTATTTAAGGATAACAAGATTTTTATAAAAACTGTCATATTGTTTATTTTAAGTCCCGTCGATGCAGTTCTTCAGAGTTCATGAAGTTCATTCCCTTTTAAGTTTAAACTTGTTCAGACGCCAGGCTAGACGATTCGATTCGAATATGCAAAAACATTAGCAGGTGAATGACTACCGATTTGAGAAGTATGTACTAGGTACAGTGCATTATTTTAAGGACTTTTCAAAATCGACCTACCAAGTTCAAGATTATTAACCTTAATTGTTCAGAATTCAATGAGGCGAACATTCATTTGCCACAAAAAAGGCTTAAATTAGTCGATTGTACCTTCGCCTTCTTGATATATCATTTTAGCGAACAATTGACTAATTAACATAAGCCCACATGTCCAAAGTTTAAATAAACTTAATTATTATTTTTCAAAAGCTGACTCCCCGAAGTGATTTATTCTATTTTGGTTTCCAAATCTTCGCTGTTGAGATTTCTTTAAATAAGATAGAATCCTATGGAATTTAAAGAGAAACTTGATAGAATGTGCATAATAAATATTATACCGAGGGTTCGAGTCCGGCAGTATCGATTTTAAATTATCAACTTGAGATATCAAAGTACTGTAAACATGTGGTATGTTGTTTAGATAACAAAGCAGTGTATTGGCTTATCCATAATGTTTTTCAGGCTCTGGTGGTTCTTTCGAACTAAAATTTATGATAATGAAATCAAGGTATTTGACCGATAGCGAATCAAAAATTTTAATAATTGTATTATTGACAATACCGAAAGCGAATAAATGTAATTATACACCGGGTATACCATTGACTCACAGAGCGATCGATGTAATTTTCTAAAATCTAATTTGAGAAATGTGAGCAAACATGCACAAGATCATAATCATGTCAAAATCTCATTTTCATTATAATATATTATGTATAACTTTTAGAATTCGAAGAGCCAAACTACGCACTAAAATGTTCCTAACCAATATAACGAATTAATTTCAAATGGCATTCTCGTAATAAATTACTGCATATTATGTAATTATAATTAATAAAACCAAACAGGTTATAAATCCCATTTAGTCTTCCATTCTTGTTTAAGAACAATCTTTTAATTATAAAATCCCACTACCAGGCGCAGGTACATTATAACAGGACAAAATAATAATATTAATAAATTGAGGGAAATCGATAATTTCAACTTACACAGTTGGTAGGTTGGAATCAATTCTACTGTTGGTACCCTTGTAGAAATTTTGATGGATTTCAGCAATTATTATTATTGCACTTGAAAGTAATTTACAAGCCAAAATAACTAATTTACATTTCAAAGTGAAATGAGCACTAATTAAATATTTAAGGCAAGTTGTTAACCTTGATAAGAAATGGGTGAAACTGTTAATTTAATTTAATTTTCAACACATACGCACCTATAGATTTTAAAAGTAGGCACATTAAAATCCAAGATCAAGGTTTGTGCGGTGAACTTATCGTGCAGGTTTTCCAAAAAATTAAAGATCAAATCAACACCGTAATAAAATTTTTTTAAATAAACGCATTAGGTTGGGTAATTAAGATTTGTTGATAAGTTGCCTTTCACTGTAATTATAATTTTAAAAAAATCGATATGTCATTAGACAATTTCTTTTATAAAAATCAAGGCAAGTATGTCAAAAACGTCGATTTTCAATCATAAATTGTTAGTGTGCATTTTAATATCCACAATGAAGTAATCGAGAATTTAGGTTAAGAAAAATTAATAAAAAAGCCAGCGTTTAAATATAATCTTTTATTTAAGGAACGTGAAGTTCAAAGTTGTGTCGACTCTTTTTAGATGAAAGCTGGTACTTCACAACAGCTGATTTTTTGTTTATTCCTTTATCATTGTGTCACGAATGTCATCAAACATTGACGGAGACTGCGATTGGTTGGAAGGTTTCCTGTATATAAATATACACCTCAATGACACCAGCTGATAGCAAGGCCAATTCAATAACAATATTCCATAGACGAACACGATATTGTTCACTATCCAAGTAAATGTTTAGATAAATATTTTCGCAATAGTAATTAGCCAATTAGACAAATAATCGTTCAAAGATCAATAAATTTAAAACAGCGATAAATATTATACGTTTATACAATTCAGTCTTTGTTCGTATTTAAATAAAACCTTCGATATAATTTAAACAATACGCATTATCGCACGTGAAGTTTTCCATATCCATATACATAATACATAAATTTAAATTATTTTAACCTGAAGTGTTTCAGGCGTACACAGCAAAAAATCTATGGACATACAGGATGGCCGAATATAATATTTTGTTTCTGACATCCGAACTAATTTATCACGAGCGAAAAACTCCTTTCAGTGTAAATATAAAACCCAAATAAAATATTTAGGAAATTCAGAAACTGTATTAAGCAAACTTTATGAGTATATTCGTAATGGAATTTAAAATACAACAGGGAAATGTGGATGTTTTATAAATAAAAAGTTAATCCGCAGTTCCAAAACTATGTTATTTTACAAGACACAAGCAGATATTCAATATTTTTCATGTATTACTATTATTAAATATTTAAGTAAATTGTTTTTTTGAAACACATATACAAAGTGACCTCTAATTAGTGTACCGTATAAAATTTTGACAACCGAGTTATACAATCAAGTTAAATACTACGTAATATAAACCCACAAAGCCGGAACAAAAATTTAAGAAATTCTTTGTTAAGTTAAAAATTAACCTTGATATATCAACAGTTTTATTAACTACTTCGCAGGTTCAAACTGCGAAAAATATAAAAAAGCAATTTTCAATGGTTATAAATTTCAATGATCTACATATCTACATACATTTTAAAATGTATCTTACAAAATTATATTTTGAACTAGGGATCAAAATCAAAATAAGTTCAAGTATACGCAGCAAACATTTATCAAGTTACAAGGTATCGATTACCGAAGAACCTTTTCAAATGCTACTTTTAATCTGCATTGCAGCTAATAACCGTTTGTTCACAATTGGTGCTGAAAAAAACAATTGGCTTATTTTCATAATTTATAGAGCAGTAACTCAATTCTGAGGAGATATTTTCGACAAAACGATGTTTTGGAAGCCGATAGCTACAAGATTTCTAATAATAAATCGGACTATAAATGTACCTTTTACTTAAAATAATCGCGTTAATTAATATCTGCTTTATTATTAGAATAATATTTTTGGATATGATCGTTTTCTAATTTGGGGAATCAATCACGCAATAAATTTGTTTTATTACGCAATGCGTGGGCGATCAATTTGGCCGAAGCCAAGATGACTTACTAGGAAACATAATTAACGGGGTAGTTTCCCGTTGCAGTCCACAGATAGATCTTGATAAAATAAATTCTAAATTTCAAATTAATGCCAATCGGACATTCCTAATGTCAAAAGCGATGAAGATTGAGAAATAGAAAAGTAATCACGATTACGAGGCAATATCATCTTGTAAATGAGGCCAAATCTTATCGCCTCATCGTTGGGCCGTTGCTTTTCGCTTATAAGTTACCATTATTGAATAAATCCATTACACAAATGTGTACTGCTTCCATTACAGTTGATAAGCCTGAATTTTTACACTAAAATTGACAAGAAATTAAATTTCGTAGTTCTTGGACAAAGTTACAAATTGGCAACAATATTTTAAAGCTTGTTTTAAAATATTGCTTACAACTTTTAAATTGGCACTAAACTTGCGCATTAGCGGTTTGCCGATTTTTATCACTATCTGCCAACAAACAGGTAAAACATCCGCACTGACAGAGTGCAACAGTGCAGAATAAGAGTGTATTGAATATTTTAAAACAAATTCAGTCAGTCACTTTTGAAACCAGAAGTTGGTAGAAGTGAATGGACTAAAAACATTTGATTGTATAATATCAAATAAAACTCGAAAGCGTCATAATTTAAACGGAAATATTATAAAATATTAATATATTAAAATTTAAAAATTAACAAGCTAATCAAATAATACGTGAAAGGTTGAAGGAAACCATTCATTAGTCATGCTTGCCTGTTAAAATATACGGATATCAATGTAACGTAATACAATAATTATAAACCAGATGACTAGATAACCAAAAAGTGCTGAACAGACAAGCGAAATATGTCTTACGTAAGAGATGTCAAGTTGAACTGTAGCAAATCAATGTAAGCGTTCACAACGTAATTCTTATGATGCATCTAGTAAAATTCTTGTTTTGAAGTTGCTAGTTGATTGAAATTACATCTTATGCACTTCTTATGTCTTACGTTCATTGTGAACGTAACATCTGTTTTCCGTTATTAGGTAAATTCTTGAAGCTGGGCTTGTTCCGTACCAGGCACGATGGCACTAGCCGAGTCTTCTGACAATATTGGTATTACACAATTAATTAAAAAATTATTGAGCCAATAGGTATGCCTGAATTATATTTGTCAACTGTCATCATTTTTATAAAAAAATAAAAATGTAGTGTGTTCTATCTTTTATTAACGGTTTGGGAATGCTTGCCAAGTACTTGGTAATAAACCGCATTGCTGGCTGAAGATAGATCACCGTCTTCTAGCACGCGATCCTAGTTACCGCTTTAAATTCTCACCTATCCCGAACCGTTTTCGAAGAAGTGGAAACTTGATAGAATTTTCCAGCAATTGATCCATCCATATCTTGGAAAACACACCAGTCTCCAACAAACAGGTTTAATCGTTCAGCAGTTTGAATATTCCGATTGAAAATAAATTTCTTCTTTGGTCAAAGTCCCTCAGTTTCCTCAGCTCATTTCTGGAGTTAATTTTTCTTTTTTTTTGTTTCAATCTCGTTTGTTTTGGGATTGTTTTGCATACACAAACTGAGATTTAGTTGAGCTGCTTCAGAGCAATCCAACCGTTATTTCTTTTAGTTTTCTTAGGATTTTAGTTGGATTGCCCAATATCGCTGCAATCTTGCTGCTTGCAAAAATCCTTAACAATATACCATAAGTTTATAAATTGAGGTTAGACAATTTTAAACACATTATCTGCTTTGTCAAATAAAGATAATAATATGTAGAACAAATTGAAAGTAAAAAGAGCCACAGGCAATTTTTTCAGCAATTTCAAGAGCTGGCAGGTTTACAGAGCCAGTTTTATGACGAGATTCTATATAATGTCATTATGATTGATCCCGAAATTACTGAATGAATTGTAATGTCAATCACGGTTTCAGCGATAACCGGAAGTGATCAGACACTGCACATCTCATATTGGGTAAAATTAGAATAAGTTAAGTAACGTGGTGGTAATAAATGACGTCAGTCATGGAGAAGTCTGGCCAATGCGGAATTTTCCACATCCTCCACAATACATTATATCGATATATTAAAATAAGATTAATTTTAATCCTTTTTAATATGATAAAAAATAAATTAGGTTGCAATTATCCTATTATTTGCACATTCACCGTGTAACCGCATTTATAATTTCAGTCGATAAGAAAGTAATATCTACTTATCCTATGACTGATAGCACATTCAAATTTATTGTCGTAATAATCTTGATTGCTCATTTGAGTATGAAAATTTTGTAGTATTTACAGAATATGTAGAAACACTCGTAATATGAAGGTGAAATTTGCTGTGCTGCCAGAAAATCAGAATTAGACTGAAACGTTGAATTTGAGTCGATCAATAAATAGTAACGCAATTTTACTCAAGTAACTTAGGAGTTATGGCATTTTCTACATGAAAAGGGATTAAATCAGCTCAGTTTGATTAGATTTAATCTTCCTACTCTTCTTTTTTGTTTTAGTTGTTGTTTTCTCTTGCCGCAGCATCCACAGAAGAGAAAATATCTATTCATTTTTGAGAGTTAGATAATCCGTATATTTTTTACCAGTACAGATCTCCTGGGTGGGCAAAAAAAATAAACAGTAGACTTTTGGACTTATTAGCGAATGGCCAAGAGAAAACCTACAGAATTTCCAAGTTTTTTCTCCAATACTGGATAAGTTAGCGGTAACTCAAATTTTCCGCTTTGACACCACATTTACACTTTCAGAACTTGTTTTTATCAATTCGACAACTCCCTTGGCAGCATTTCAAATCTTCCAGATAGATTGGAATAAATCTTAAGAAATATGACAAAACCATAATGTTTTCTTCCTGCATAAATTACATAATAATTATGTATAAACAACTCCATCGAATATATGTACGATAATTATATAATATGCTAGATTAAACATTGCGTGTGTAGAATTGTTGATTTGATTAATCTTAACTTAAAAGCAAAACTTTTACCTATAACTCAAACTACTATAGATTATATTTTTCCAGTCAGATATCTGCCAGCAGCATAGCAACAAAATGAAATTTACATTATTCATTTTCCGATACCATTGGTTGATATTTCCTGTTCTTGCCGATAGATAATAAATATCATTATATTGTAATTTCAGAAAAGTAGCAAAATAACCGTCCGTTTAATTTTTGCAATATAATTACCTAATTATGTAAGTAATAACAGAAGGTGAAGGTAAACTTTGGTTTCCCGTTTAATTTTTATTAGGTACCTACATGGTAAAAAAATTAATAAGCAATTTTTTTCGATAATTGCATAGAAATAGAAGAGATAAAAAGTTAACTAAGTAATCTTTAATTTCACGTTTAATCATAATGACCTATCAACGTAAATGGTTATAAAAGAATTTGAATGGATAACGGTACCATGTGATCATGGATGTTAGGCTGCAATGTAAGTGAAATAACGATTTTAATTGAATTGAATTTGGGGCAATTCACATTCAATCTGACCTTCCCATTGCCGGACAAAAACCTAGTCTCCGCCATTATTTCGGAGAGGTCCAGTTAATTATTTTCACTGTAAAGCTGCCTTAACATGAGATTTTTTAGCAGCGCCACACGCAGGAATTGATGACGCAATTAGTGTTGGCAAACTAGCTCACAGCTAGTCCTTAAATATACGACATTAGACTGTAAAATAGCCAGCAGCGTGTGAACAAATTTGCACGTCACCAATTTACAAAAAACAAAAATTTATCTTTTTCCCAATTTGTTCAAAAAAGTCATTATATCTCAGAAACGGTGCGACGAAATAGAAAAATGTGTATAAACAAAAATAAAGGGAATGAAATTTGCAACAAAAAATGTCTGATGTAGTATTGCTCTAAAAGCTATACATATGACGTAAAACGTCTCCATACGATACAACTTACATTGCTAATATAGGATCGCACGGAGATGTTTTTGAGTCACCATATCTCAGGAACGGTGCGACAAAATAGAAAAATGTATAGGAACAAAAATGAAGAAAATGAAATTTACAACAAGAAAGGTCTGATGTTGTATTGTTCTAAAAGCTATATATGTGACGTAAAAAGAGTCCGCACAATATAATTTACATTGCTCTTTGTTTGATATGATAATCTTTTATATTTTGTAAATAATGTTAACTATTTGTAGGAATGGGAAACGTTTGGGTTAATTGACGTGACGCTAGTCACCACAACCAATCGATGACAGTATTTTTCCAAATCACTTTTCTAGTAATTTGAATATTTCTTGTGTGATAATATCATGCAAACGAGAATATAATTATTGCATAAAATACAATTAAACGCAAAAATCTATCTACACTTTCTCTAGGAATGGAAAAGTAATTGTAACACAAAAACTTTTACTTCTGGATTTGAAAGTAAATACATTGGGAGCCAATTTCGAGTTTTGGAAAATTGGCGAATTTAACAATTTGGTTTTAAAATTTTAGAAAAGGAAATGTACCGAAATCGTCCAAGGGTGAATAAATTAAACACTGTATTACCTAAAAAATGTAGTATATCACGCAAACAAAAGAAACAAGTTTTTATCCATTGGGCTTTAGAGAAAGCTTCCATTGGTAGATCAATGCAGTTACTAAGTGATAATTAAAAAAATTTTGAAATCAAACTTGCACAAGCAGCATAATATTATTATTACCTTTTGTTTGTTGGAAATTTGAATAAAGAACAAAAAAATCTTAAAACAAGTGAAATTGGGAAAAAAACAAATGCAAGTAAAAATTAATTATTTTTGGAAAGTTTTGAGCTTCTGGGACAACGATAATAACTTTTAATTGTACCATGTGTTTTTTAAGTAAACAAGTAGTTGTCATTAACTGATAAAGCTAATTGACAACTTAATTGAAGATGACCCAAAATTTGAAATCTAAAATATCAATGGCATACGATCATATGGTGCGAGGCGTGAGGGCATTAAACTATGACTAATATTATTTATGGAAAAACAAGACAAAATGGCACCCATCGAAAGCTGAAAGCACAATATTTAACCAAATTTGATTAATGATAAAGACATACCTTGACGATTCTCTACTTTCTCGGCTTGAATGCACTAATGCTATAAAACCACGCTGAATTGTAAGTGTCTTTCTCGTATATTACACATGATAAATGATAATTTTAAGTTTTTTGAAACAATGACAGCGCACAACAACAAAACACACATTAACACTGTGAAAGCACAACGCGAACTGCTGTTGATCAGCTGATCAACTTTGACAGGAGGGAAAACGAGAACGATTGATACCCCCATCTCGCTCTATCGAACCAAAAAAGGAATAGTGCAGTGGCGCACACTCAATACGAATTTAGAAAATTCCACACTATTTTAAAATAAACAAAAAATAATCCGTTTTCGTGACCAATTAAAAGTTTATTCCATAATAATTATATTCCCAATAAAACAACATAGATACAGAACTTGATACGTCCAAAAATAATCCAGGAATGTTTTTTATTAATTCAACTTGACAGCTTTAGAAAACCAATAATTTAATTACATAATTTAAATATTTAAGACTCAAAACTAAGTATCAATTGGTGTAGGTAGTTATTAACAACATAAAATTTAAATCGGGGTATTCAATCAATATAGCATTTCTAAAGATAGGTTGCATATCTGCTAACCGATTAAAATAATCAATTAATTCCTACTATTTTTTAAATATTTATTTCACATTATCAACCTAACATTGTGCAACCTTGCTCAGTACAGCAAACAGCTGGACCTGCCCTACCCGGATTTTTTCTTATATTAATCATATTATAGCATCCTGGCAAAGATGAGCAATAAAAAAATTTAAGTTGCAGGTGAAACCATGACCGCAACCAAAACTTTTTCGGTAGTTAAATTAATAAAAAAAATCAAATTGCTGTCTATAAATTTATTCCAAAATTAATATTTTGTACACAGTTTACAACTTAATTGTATGTATAATAAAATATACGAAAATTGTTTAAATCAGCGGCTGCTCGTCAGAGGTGGCAAAAGAGGCTTAGCCTCCTCTAAAATTCTGAAATTGCAAAATTAAAATTATTTTTTAATTGAACAGATTAGGCAACCCATAGTACACTGCACCAATAAAGCGCACTCAGAAGCTTGAAAAGTAGCTAGAGTTTAAAGGGGGGGAGATGACATATTTTGATTTTCGATTTAATACCGAAATTAAGCCTCAGCTACTTTTGTTAATCATGTACCCTTTTATAACAGCTTCATTCGAGTTAAATATATTAATTTTAATTAAATAAATTATTATAATATTTAATTTTTTAACTTTTAAAATTAAAAATATTATTTAAAAAAATTGCGTTTTTGAGTTGAAATGGGGGTATGCCATACTTTATGATTAGTTTCCTCTAATGAAAAAACCACGAGCCGCTACTGATTTAAATTATTTATTTTTTATAATGTTTGATATATTTCAAAATTTTAATTGTATTTTACAATGCTCTGAAAAAACTGATGAAAAAAAGCACTTCAAAACCCCATATTTGATATTTTGGCGGTTAGTACAAATCTCCCCCCCCCCGTGCGGTTTTTAGTACTACAGTCACTCACAAAATTATTCGGCCACTCCTGTGTAAATGGAAGATTTTGAAGCCGTTCTTTGTCATATAAAAATCGATTTAAAAAAAAAACTTTTCAGATAATTTTTGTTACAAATTTCATTGCCTTCAATTTTGAATCTATACATTTTTCTGTTTTCTCGCTCCGTTTCTGAATAACAACGACTTAAACATGACTCGGAAAAATGCAAAAATTATTGTCGTCTATATCTTCGAAACGGTGCAACGAAATAAAAAAATGAATAGACATGTTTTTCTTGTAAATTTCATTCTCTACATTTTTCTTCATATACATTTTTCTATTTTATAGAACCGTTTCCGAGATATAGAAGACAATATTTTTTGCATTTTGCAGAGTCTTGTTTAAGTCGCCGTCAGTCAGAAACAGCGCGACCAACAAGAAAAATATATATAAACAAAATTGAAGACAATGAAATTTTCAACAAAAAATGTCTAAAAAGTTTGGCTCTAAAATTGATTTTTATATGACAAAAATTTTCTTCAAAATGTTCAATTTACATTGGTAACATAGGAGTGGCCGAATATTTTTGTGAGTGACTGTATATACTTTAAACATTTGATTTTAATATTTAGAAAAATCCCATTGGGCCAGCCACATGACTCTAACCTACTTTTGGAAATATAAAATATAATTTCATTTTCAATTAAAATTTAAAAAATAGGGTATTTTTACGATTACTAGGATTTTTATTAAAATTATTAAGAAATAAAAATTTTTTTAAAAATAAAATTTAAAAATTTTGAAAGTGATAATTTTTTAAAGTTTCAGATTAATGATTTTAACCAAAATCTAATCATCTCTAAGTCTCAATATTTTGAGTTAAAATATTTCAGTTTCATACACAGACAATTTTTGAAAATAATGATTTTCAGCTTCTGGGACCGTAAATCTTTTAAATTCACCAAAATGCCAACTTTTACAATAAATTTTTGGAAATTCTTAAATTTTCCCAAAAGCTTAAATTTCCCTATTCCGATCCTGTACATATTAATGTCGTCGCGTGAATTTAGATGGCGTTTACTAGAAATATTAAACCTTAGTATTAAACACTTATAAAATTGAAGTCGCCATGATTTTTATTGTTTAGAAAAAAAAGAACGGAGCAGGCAACTGCCATACTCAATAAATAATCGACATCGTTTCAAAATTCCAGTGAAAAGTAAATTTAATTATTAATTCATCGTAAATTTCAATCAGGTATGAAAAGTTTGCAAATATTTTTGACTCGATGGATTTTATTAATTACTTGCAGATGTTTGAGGTTATGATTAAAATTTAATGTGATTTTTTAGGATGTCTGGTCGCGAAGGTGGTAAAAAGAAACCCTTAAAACAACCAAAGAAAACCGACAAATCCATCGACGAAGAGGATCTAGCTCATAAACAAAAAATGAAGGAGCAAGCAAAAGCTCTCGCCGACGCCAAAACGAAAGCCGGCCAGAAGGGTCCCTTAACTTCCGGGGGGATCAAGAAGTCTGGAAAGAAGTAATTGATAGTTTACCATTGATTCTCCTTTTGATATTTGCAATGTAAAAACTAATTTCTTTATTATTCAATAAATTATTTTTATTAAATCATTTTTTCTGGATTGTAAATCAAACTTCATGTGTCAAGTTAAAATAGAAAAACCGTTGACATGCTTGCTAGATCAAGACTTTGTAAAATGTTTTATCAGTAAATCAATATTGCATTGACTGCAAGGTAAATATGCATGTTGATTTTAATGCTTTATTTTTGTCGTTTGTTTACAACTTTCTAAAATATAAATAAAGAGTTCAATCCATCTTTAAAATAATTAGCATTCTTATGCTGATGCATGATACTCATTAACATCTTTCACATTATTACAAAATAATTTAATTCAAACAGATATCTCTGTTAGAAAAGAAACAAAATATTTTGAAAAAACAAATTAATTTGCTATGAAATTACGGCGACTTTGTACTATTCGATTTTGTCCTTAATTTTATTAGATTCTTCGTCCTCGTTTGTTTCATGTTTAGGCTTTCTACATACAAAATATACACTATCGTATTCGTATTGTAACATTGACTTTGGATTTTGACAGTACCGCGTTTTAAGACCTGTTTTACTGTTTTCCATTGAAAATCCCACTTTACTAATAATTTCTTTCAACACCTGATAACTGGGTTCAATACTTTTTTCTGTTTTTAAATCCGAGTAGTGATACAACAGTGGTCCCAAGTTGATCCAAACACCTCCAGGTTTTAAAATGTGATAAATAAGTTCAATAAACTGAACCACATTTGCTGCACAGTCAATAAAGAAACACGTAGCTACGCAATCCCATTCATCTGCCTCCGTGTAAACTTCTAAAAAATCGCCAGCGGTCATAGAAAATTTACTCTCAGGCGTAGGCTTTGGTAAAACATCTGGAAACCTACGGAAAAAAAAATTATTAATGAATCTTATTCAAAGACGAATTAATAATATGTGAAATATCTAAAACTTTTTTTACTAGAAATTGTTCAACATGAAATTCAAGAATTAGCGAAGTTCTTATCTTTCTATGATTGCTGGATGAGAGCAAATAATTTAATCGGAACTGCCAGTGTTTTTAAAGTTTATTACGCTGCAGTTCAGAGTGAGCAGTATTTAAAAATTTTAATTTGAGATGTGCGAAGTCTTGGACGTTGAGAACAGAGGCAGTTGTCTCTCCCGCAATTTTTAATATTCCTCCAAAATTGAGGGTAGGGTGGATGCGCCTCCATTTTTAAAAAATAATATTATATTTTGAAATTTAAAATAATTTTAAATAAACTAAAAAAATTGGAAAGAGCCTACCGGTAAATAAACAATTTTATTTAAGGATTTTCTTAAATTTCTGGATAGACACAGATGGAGTGTCATGGAGTATTCATCGGTAACACAAATCTGTACCAAATTTCTAAGCTGTTGTTCATTTGGAAGGGATTGAAAAATCCTTTCAAAAATATATATCTCACCGGCCTACATAATCTACATACATACCTACTATAAATTGCGCGCCATTGTCGTTCCAATAAGTTAGCGGCATTAAAAATGTCACATCTGTCATCCGTCATTGTTGCGATTAGTACTCATGGAACGCTACACGAGGGAATAACGCGTTATTATTGTAAAAACTCACGTCAAATGGGAAAAATTGATCAAATTAGAGTGAATTGTTATCTAGGGTAAGCGAAGTGCTGAGAATAGAAGACATAGCTATATAATTTCTTCAGAAAATGCTTGCACTGAAGTTTTTGTGGCCTCAATTGGCCAATTGACCTGTTTCACTATATAAGAACCAACTGAGTTGCTGCGAGAAAAATTAATGATCGCAGAAGAAGATAGTGTGCTTTCGTTGAACAGTCCAGTTGCTAACATAATTTAATAAATTTGAATTCGTTAATTATAACCGAATTTAACTTAAATACAAAGATTCGCAATTTTCGAGTTGGAGCAACTTCAGGGAAGTTTTTAATGAGTAGAGCGGCTTAAAGATACACAGTCTAATTAGATCTGCCATTTTCAAGTGAAATTATTGCCCAAAAATACTGGTATAAAATAAAAACACGTCATGGGAGGTGTTTTTCATAAATTTTAATGTTTGTATTTGTAATTTAAGCCATTAGAAAATTTTTTAAATCCGGGTATAGGTTGTCGTACTATCCCCAAGAATGTTTTTAGAAAACTGACGCTCCCGGCTTCATTTTCTAACCAATTTTGACTCAGTTTTATATTTGTTATAGATTATTCTCTATCAGCTGTTTATAATTATGTCCTTGGATATAGTATGTAATTAATTACTCATCGTTAGATATCAGCCGCCTTCTCTGCCAGATACCCTTCCTCAACGCTGAAGTTAAGTATGGCGAATCTACAATTTTTAGAGATGGGTATTTTTACATTTAGACTCCACGATTGATCACACCGCCTTGAAGAATTATGTACAATTAATTTCAGCATTAGTAATTTTTAGGAGAAATCAAACCTCGTAACTTTGACTCGGCAGTTTAACATTCTACATATTATTAGTTACTTAATAATCTGTTAAGCAAAAAATTTGGTATTATCCTGAATGAGGTCTGCATTGAAAGAATTTATGTAAATAGTAAAATTTAACTAATTAACGTAGAGTAATCAACGCAGGAAATATTTTCTCGATAAATAATGAAAAGACCAAAGACCTGAGATAAGCTAAAAAAAATATTTACAAAGCCACTTATCTCGTGAAAAAATTGATTATTTAACAATATTCAAATAAGTAAGTTAATTAGTTAAATAAAGCTATCTTACAAAAATTGTAAATTTTGAAAACAGCTACAAGGGTTTATTATTAATTAGATTCCAATTATTTATCAAACAATATTTTGAACAAAGTCCCAATGATAAGTTTCTCATAAATTCCGCAGATATGATGAAATCTAAGTTTAAATTTATCATTTAAAAAATAATAATAATATCTTACGTAACACTCAGCATCTGATGCTCGGCCGACAAATTGTTGCAATATTGGTGTATCCAAGGATATACAACAAACTCATCAACAGTTTTGCAAAGATTCAGCACATAATATGAAACTATTAACATAAATAAGTTAAATTCATTTCCTTGACATGAGTAACCACGTGACGCAATTTCAAAAGCCAGTCGTCCCAAACCGGCTCCTGGTACTAACACATTGATCTCACTTTTTGTACATTTATCTGCTGGAAACTGCAACTCGACCTCTTCAATAATAGGAGTGTAACACTGTTTACGTTCATCGGCACCCAAGGTGCTCCAGTCCCTCATCAACTGTTTAAAAACAGACTGCACTTTATCCAACCCTTCGGTCAAAGTTCCAACTTGAGTTTCAGAATGGGTTGGATTATCTCCGGCTAAAACATTATCGAATATCGTATAAGCGTTCTGAACAATTACGGGTATAAATTCTGAATTTTTTTCAACGCAGTGTCTGAAACTTTCGAGATCTTGCTTATATTTGGACAACCACTTCTGATGACTAGCTGGTAAAGACTTCAAACAGCCCTCTTTGTGTGCAATTCGTAACATAGATTGTTCTCTAAACAACAAATAAACGTCAGATTTTCTATTAACAACAAACCTTTCTTTGTTCTTACTTGTAACTTTCAAAAGTGCTCAGCACAGAGAGAAAATATCTTCTCTCTTCGGTGGCATGATCGTTGTTCGGGAGCCCGTTCATCGCGTTACCTTGTAAATTTGATTGCAACTAAATTTTGTGTTTAACGAAAGCATAAAACTAACTTATTAAAATAAATCACTATTATGTACACCTAACCTAACAAACCCAAGTTTCCGATAAATTTGTTATTTCAAGATTTTTCGACCTCAATATTAGGTTCCTGTTTGACCGATAATTTCAAATCATTATTATTATGTTTGTTGGCGGATATTTTAAGATATTCAAAAGTAAGTACGTTCTATAAAATAACAACATAATTTGGGTATTTTTAATTTGATTAATTAAATTTACCTTCATAAATGCACCTGTTTTTATTAAATATTCGGCAAAAATTACGATTTCGGGCAGTGGCGGAGATTAAAACTTGCCCCCTTCCGCAAAAATGACCATAAATGAATGCCTGTTGATAATAATATTTTATAAAATACGTAAACCGTTCTATACGTCATATCGTTTTTTTCCGTTAAAAAAATATTTTCCGTTAATTTAAAAAATAAAGGGTTAATGGCCAGAGAATTATTTATATTGGTTATCAAAATCTGTATGTTATTTTTCTTTCATTTTATGCTATTTAAAACAAGCGTGGATCTAGATTTCGGATTTAGGGGGGCAGGGGGTAATTTTTATTATTTTAAAATAATTCCCAAAATATAGCTCCCTAACCTGAGGGAGTTAGCAGCGCCGAGTTGTACCTGACCGCCAGCGGGACATGCGGGACGGGACGGGAATGGACAAGAAAAAGCAGATCCACATTCTTCTTTACAGTTCCAAGTACGTGAAAATGGTTCATTATATAACTCAAATCAGTGCAGAAAGTGGGATATTATGAACCTTCATCAAAAAATTTGTCTGATTCCTACAATATACTGAAGAAGTGTCTCACAATAATCACTGCTGTACGGTCGATAAAATGACATACTAGTTTTATAATAATATATTAGACATAGTATTATATTATTAGTAATTACGTACGTGATAGGTTGGTTGCTTATTACTCATCGGTACAAAAAAGTATTAGTTTGCAAAATGAATAATTTGAATATATTTTTTTAGTTAATTAATGTAATATTTTCGCATGTATCAATATATTATTTTTTAATTTCAGAACGGTAACACATACAGACCCCCGAAAAAAAAAAGAAATGATCGATATATTTTGAAATAAATGGCCAGTATAATATAATATTTCCAACATTTTTGGTCAGTATAAATAATTTTGTGTAGGTATTATATTATTGAAATTGGTCAGTATAATTTTGTTTTTTGGTCAGTAGAAATGTAAACTTTAGATTTTTGGCAAGACATGTAGGTTATAAAACTATAGGAATATTTTTTAGTCAGTCCCGAGGGCGGATAGCAGGCAAAGTTCATAAGTTCAATGTTTTTCAAATTTTAACAAAATTTTGGAAATATTTTTGTTTTTTTTTTAGATCATGGAGAGGTAGTTACCCCTTTACCCCCGTGCAGTGCCGTAACTAGGACTTTTGGCGCCTATGGCCAAGTACGAAAAATGCGTCTTAAACGGAAATGTGTTGGAGGGGGGGGGGGGCGAGTACACCGATTTTTTTTTTATTTAATGCAAAATGGCAAATTTTGAGACTTACTTTCAGTTAAAATTTATTGAATTTAAGAAAAAATATAGTTAACTAATTAAAAACCATTCGAAAATATATAAATTTTTTTATCATAGCTTAGACAACAAAATAATAAAAATTAGGCACCTTAATTTAATCGGCGCATATTTTGAAACATTTTGATTTTGTAATTTAAAATTTTGAAATATTTTAATTTTTATTTTATTTTCAATTTCTTACGGATGGCGCCTATATTTAATGCAATATTTTAAATATCGGCGCCTCCAGTGGCTATAGAAAATACAATAATTTTAATTTAAAATATTGAATTTTGGCGCTTTCATTCGAACGGCGCATATGGCCTGAGCCATATTGGCCGTACTCTAGTTACGGCACTGCCCCCGTGTATCCACCGTTGGTCAATACATTTCATTGATTAATAAATTTTTGTGAAATGAAATTTTAAACTTTATTATTAATTGCAATGGTGGATTCAGGCAAAGATCATGAGGACGGGGGGGGGGGGGGGGGTAAATGGAGCCAAAACGCGTACAAACCTTTTTTGTACGCTCTTTACGCCTTTCACGGAGACAAAATATTACATTTTAATAAATATACTTACTTATTTTTATATTTAAGGAATTTAGATATATTTTTCAAAATTTAACAAAATTTTGTTATTTTTTTTGGTTTTTGATGAATTATTATTAATTTAAATAAAAATGCGATTTAAAACAGTTGATTTTTTTGTTCTCAGTTTTGGTAAATTATTTCGAAAATGCTTATGGGGGACGTGGGGGGGGGGAAGAAAACCAATAGTAACAAAAAAATCAAGGTTATAATATTGGTGTCTCAACGTGAAGATCTAGCCGAACTCTATCGCGTCAATTGTATTAATTTAAGGCCGAACCAAGGGTATCTGCACCCCGGTGCAGGATATAAATCCCCCCCCCCCTTATCAGACATAATAGGGTAAATAATTGTAAAATTCTGATTTCAATTCTTTCATAATTTTGTTAATTTGTTCAAGAAATAAAAATCATTAAGGTAACTTATATTTTTATTTTTGCCGCCTGGGTGCTGTGCGCTCCCGGGTAGGGCCGTATTTAGACTAACTTTTCGGGGGGAGTTTAATGTTTTTGCTTTGAAATTTTCTAATGTTTTTTTCTGATTTGTTTGCGATTGCAGTCGAACTTTAGTAATTGATAAATAATTTTTGGAAGGGGGGGGTTCTAACCCATAAACCCCTCTTTAAATTCGTTTATAGTAGACAAAATATCAGCTAACTTTACAACGAAAAATTTCTGAAGGTCAATAAAAGGTCAAATCTAGAAAAGATGGAGGGGGCCTTTATACCTATCACTCTGATAAATAAGATCTTTTATTCTTAGTAGGGGGGGGGGGAGCAAATCAATATAATTATTACCTATACGAATTTAGGGTTTATTTTTCAAATTTAAAAAAAATTGTAGTGGAAATTTGATGGGTCATGGTGAGTAGTACCCCCCCCCCCTTTTATTCGTCCTTGAGACAAAACCAACGTACGCCAGATTAAAAATTCAAGTTTTTGTTCTCACAACCACAGCAAGTGTCGCTATTTTGAATTGTTTTTTGCCAATATCTCCTTACCAGTTGACCTTATGACAAAAATAGTTTTTATAATTCATATGGAGAATAAAATTTCCTACAACTTTCGTCTGAAATATTTTTTTCTACTTCAAATTTTTACAGAGCTGCAGCGCTGTAAAGTGGACCGAGTAACTAGAAATTTTAAAAACGCCCCGTTTCGGCCCAAGTTTTTCGTGATTATTATCTTCAATTTTTTCACATTGTCGACGGTCTGTATAAACCAACCTTTAGTTTGCGCCCGGCGCGGCGTTGAAATACCTGGATACGGCTCTGTCATTCTGACAGTAGCAAATAAAGAATTGATTGTAAATTCAAAAATTTTTGAACCAAGTTTCGATTGTTTTAACTTCTATATTACAAAAACAAAAGCTATTGTTCGGATAATTATTTACCTATAGACTTGATATTATATTTCGACTGCGCATCACGAAATAGAAAAATAAGTTAAATTTACTATTTTTAGTACAATCACCATATTTTTCATTTAACAAAATTGACATGACGTCTTTCAAATTTACAAATGAGATTTTTTGGAAGATACGATAACACAAGAGAAATTGCGTGAATTTATCGACGCGGTAACCTAAAAGTTGGTATCTTGCGCATGTCAGTTGAAACATAAAAATCACTTGCGGAGGTCGAACGAATTCAGTCGTGTTTTATCAGTGTGTCTGTGAAAGTTGAAATTTACGTGCATATTACTAGTTGTTCTATTTTAAATATTAGACACACCATTCAAAATGAGATTAACACCAAAATATTGTCAAAACATTGCCAAAGTGCTGGACTTTTATTCACAATTTAATCCATCCCCACTTTCGATAAAAAAATTCATGGATTTTGGTAAGTTAGGATCAATCCGCTCTTCCTTATTAAATAATTTTAGTTTTTTGAATGGAAAGGGGCGCGTTAAACCTAATATTATTGATATTTCGTGTCAAGTGTTACCTATCTACTTCAATTTTTATGGTTAACTGTGTACTCGTTTAATTAAATTACCGATTACTATAACTGATTAATTTGTCAATTACACTAATTTTACCACAACAATTGAAATATAATGTTTTTGTCATTACAACATAACCTTTTTCAATATACAGGATGTCGTGCAAGTTATGTTTCGAATTTAAGTGGGGGGTAGACTGTAGAATTCTACGAATTGTTTTGTTTTCTTTTTTCAATCCGCAAAAAACAGCCGAAATATAAATTAACAAATTACACGTTTCGTTTTCTTATCCAATTCCCGAAATTAACAGTCTTACGTCATCAGAGTTAAGTAGTAATTAGTAAGTTTTTTGTTGTGTATTTTTACAGTGTAATTATTATTTTTTATTAAATTGGTTTTCAAGCATTGAAAACAAAATTATCTTTTTAAGCCAAGGTTTTTTTTGTGATTACAAATCTTGATACATTGCAAATCTGATGACTGTAGTAAACTAGTTTTTTAAGGTTATTTTATCGGAAGTGTTTATTTTACTAATATCTATCACGAAGAAAAGTAAATTTGTGGCATGTTCAGGCATGTTGTGAAATCGTGGGAAAAGCATCATAACAGATTGAATGCTGTGTTGTTGATAAATACTGGGGAAGGTCAGAATTGGTGTGCAAATAATGTGAAATGTACCTTTAGAATACTTTTTCTCATAAAAATCGGTTTTGCGGCAATACTTAATGGACATTGTTGGTTGCAAATTTCGTTCTCTTCATTTTTGTTTAAATACATTTTTCCATTTGGTCGCACCATTTTCGAGAAAAAATGCAAAACAGCAATGTTGGTTTTGTTAAAGTTTTTATGGAGTTTTTTTCAATTCACTATATCTCGGAAACGGTGCCACCAAATCGAAAAAGGTATATACACAAAAATGAAGGGAATGAAATTTGCAACAAATAATGTCTAAGAAGTATTGCTGTAAAACCGATTTTTCTATGAGAAAAAGATCTTCGGATTGGACATGCATTCAGATATAATCTGCAGAACTTATGGAAGAAAACCAAGTTCGAAAAGATTCTCAACTTGAGAATTACCTGTCCTAGATAAGATTAATCTTACAGCTATATAACATATAGTATCGACGAACTTCTATAGTACAAAGATCAACAACTATGAGACATAGCCTACATTGGCAAGATAGTCCATTAGGACTCGTCTGAAATGGAAGAGACAGCATTGGAATGAAATAAATATTGGAAACTTCTTCCATTTGAGTCACTTGGACGTTTTTATCGCAATAAATAGATAAACAGAAAAAAAAGGTTTCATGTTATAGGTTTTCTATTGATTTTTAAATCCACTCCAAGACTTGCATTAGTTGTAGATTATCGACGTGCTACTTTTTCCATAAATTAAGTGAAAGGAATTACTCACTTTAAGTTTGGACTTTGAACGATGTGAATTAAACTTGCAAATTACATCTTAGAAAATTTTAGAGGACCGCATAAATAATGGTCGAATTAGTCTGTATGACTTGGTAACTAATTTATTTGGACGATGAAGGTAAACCAGCGGATGCAACCTTGTCGAATAGAAATCACATGGCTGAGTTTCTTCTTCCAAAAGCGGAATATTGACTCTTCCTGAAGTTCCAAACCTGTTAAGCCTGATATGTGTTGTAATGTAAGCTCTTTGGATTTGTATTTGGTAATTACATTTAGTGTAATATTAATTATCTTTTCCCATTAAGCCTTTGATCCAAATTAACTTTCCCGTCTGTTTCTAAATTGGTATTTGATACATTTTGTATCACAAAAAGGTTGATAAACTGATTCTTACTATAATTAAACAGGTTTTCAATTGCATTATGTTAGTTTCGTAACTGCACTTCTATGTTGCTGAACCGAACCACCTTTTTCTAAATTAAAAAAATCGAAAGTCCTTGACGATTGCGAATTAGCTTTACTTCCGAGTTTTTCCTTAACAATTCGATTAGGACATTTAGCAACTGTGACATTTGGTATTTCATTGTTGACTCCGATATATTACAACGCTTCTTTATTATTAAACGTAATATGAAGTTCAAGGACTATGCCTCATGACATGCGGAGTTTTAATAATTAACAATGGCAAACAAAAATTAATTATTTGTATTTATGCCTTCGTGCAACTTCCACAGGATAAGATACATTGGATCATCACAATTGCGGTTTTCAAAATTACCATAACTGTCATCATGGTATTGTTCTACACTAATATATCCAAGTCATTGTTATTCTTCTATAATGAAAACAACATTGGGTAAAATTGGAAATTTTGCAATATCCTGTGGGATTTAGAACGATTGATTAGACATATTGAGCAAATCCAATCCAAAAGTTATGAAAACAGCTCGGGTGTGCAATGGAAAATTTTATCCAGGACCTGATCGCGAAATTAACTTTTCTTCTAGTCCATATAATTCTGGAAGGTTCGCAGGCAATGTAACTTTTAAACTTTTTATCAAAATGTTGCAATAAAATTAATTTGGCCACTAGTAATTTTTTTAAAATCTGTTTTTAATTCGTTCCTGCAGTAAATTTTGTTAGTTACTTGAAAATTTGTTTCTGCCTTTATCGATTTTCTTCTATACTCCGCTATAGTATTGACGTCATTTGGTATGTGTAAATATAAGTTGTGAAATAATTTATTTTTTGGAGTAAAGAATTACGTTTAGATAGATCTTATCGAATTTTCGGCCAAAGGATATTTCTTTCCCGAATTTTCTGATGTGGCTGTTTTTGGTAAAACCTCGATGTTGAAATTTCAATTTATCAAACTGCGAAATATCTGATATTTTTGGCGATTAATAATCACTGAACTTCGTCTTATTTTTTTGTAACTCATCCTTTAGACTTGGTTGTCAATTATTTTGTCGGGAAAATTTGCCAATAAAATAAATATTTGGGTAAAAGTAATTTGAACTTTGATGTATGTTATTTTTGTGATACAGGCCAAAAATATCGAGCAAATATCAATGAACGCAGCTCAAATGAGACCTTTGGTCCACAGGATGACTTATATTTGGGAAGAGTTTCAAAATTGCGCCCGTTTCCTAAAGAGTACAAATTTTATGGTCGAAAAATATTCAAGTATTTTTCATAATATGTAAAGTTTCTCTGAATTGAATCATCTTATTTCCCTCCAGCTTGATTGTTACATACATAGCAAGGAATACAAAGTTCATCATGATGTCAGAGGAGCTCCGCCTATTTATTGGACCAATCATAAATTATTAATTGTAATTAGTTGTTGTTTAGCAAATTTTTTAATCTAATCTTTTCCATGTTTTGTTGGAATTTGAAATACCATTATTGCAAGCGAAAAAATTTCTCGTGGCATACTAGTCATCCGATATAGTTGAAAATTTCGTGGACTTGAATTATTTACAAACTTAATTTTTGTGTTATCTGGGAAATGTTTTTATCATACAAAGGTGGTCTACGTTAGTCATAAGACTAAATTTTTAAACATCAGCTGTTATCAATTTAAAAGTCATCTTCAATGGACAGGGATATGGTGGAGATCTTTTGGGAAAAATGTGTTTTATCAAAATTATATTATTTATTTTTTTATTTGTGTTATTGGTTTAATAACAAATTGATAAATAGGTAACTAGTATGTTATTGTATTATGCACTTAAAACGAAATAATAACTTTATCAATCACTCGATTTTGAAATTTCACCGTTTTTTTACAAAGTATTTTGCAAATACATAATTGATTCAAGTGTTTATTACATTTTATCTCCTCTATTCATTTTGTTTGTTTATATGAATAATAATCTTATCCAAGGATCTAATATAAATTAAAAAATTGAGTAACAAATAAAAACTGCATGTCGTTGAGGCTGCAGCACGAGCACGATAATAAGGAACCAGAATTTATGCGGTGTTTTCCTGCAGACTTGATAAGGATAATTAGAGATGGTGATAATTGGTTCTTAATAGTGTTATCCTGAATAATTCACGGTAATGGAAACCGCAACTATCAGGATATTCCTGAATTTTAATTTATAATTAACATAATTAAAGTACCTACTTCCTCATAATATCATATAACAACTAATAACAATTATAAAATGCTTCTATAATATCCACTTATTCGTATAAATTCTCGCTGCTCTGCCTTAATTGGTAAAGCTATAATTATAAAGTTGGAAGTCCCGAGTTACAAGCTGATTACAAATTTGCAATTTAGTATAATAATATTATCAATAAACAAAGACTGTCCCCAGACAACCCCATTTTGTCAGGACCAATCACAGAGCTGGATTTTAGCTGCGCTCCCTCGGAGCGTCGGAAACGACCGAACCAGTGTTCCCCGGATGGAATCAAAACAGTAATTAATTTTTGGAGGGTTGCCGGCCACCATTAAATTTTAAAACAATTTTTGTTTAACTGAGGTATTTTTTTTAAATTTAAATAGAAAAATTTACTAGGTAACAAATGTATTTGCCAACAGCTTATATAAAATTACGATTTTAATGCGTTTTAACCAAAATTTATTAGAATTGCTGTGCGTACATTTTATCTCGCGATATTCTAGAAAAACAAATTAATTTATAGATTACGCAACTAAACACTTTCAGTATTTTGAAAATTTTAAAATATTAAGATTTTTTGGAAGCCACCGCAGCATTTCTCTACTCTGCCAGTGCTACCCAAACAAAACCTCTGATTAGGATATTGTGTAATCGCATGTTTGTGGAAAAAGTATTCAAAAAGCAGTTGTAAAATTTTACTATGTTTTTATAACGAAACCGTCATCCGGTACTGGTACGAGAATGATTTTGAAATAATTTTTTGTAGCTAGTTGGCTAATCAGAGGTCAGATTTTTGTGCGTAATTCTTGTTTACTTATTTCTAATATTAAAATCGTGCACTATTTAAAAATAAATAATATATTAAGTTTTATTTTGAACTGATTAAATTTTCACACTTTGGGAAACACTGCTCTACTAGGTAATGAATCTTCGTGAAACTTATTTTTGGATTTTTTATTTTTAGTTGATAGCGAAATTTGTCGGTAACTAAACGTTGTACTTTTATTAACATCGTTAAACTATTACAATGAATTTACGAACAGTGTTTGTTGTGGTAGGTAATGGTCCTGTTGCCAAAACAAAAAATTTTAAGGGCTAATACAGACTATTTTTTTGAAAAGCCAATAATTTCTCTAAATTTTTGGAAAAATGGCAGATCTAGAAAGACCGGATCTTTGCTTTTAAGTTACATTCGGCTATAAATATCAAAATCCTATTTTAAATAAATTTATAATATGTTAATAGCAGTATCACGGTTAGAAGTCAACTGTGGGTGGCCCCGCCCACCACAGCAAGTGCTGCACCACAGCCAGTTCAGTTGTTTTTTCGGGGACTGAAAGTTTTATTGTGACTTCAAATGTAGTCACTTCGGTGTAGATAATTGGCAAACCGGGGGGTTTGGGGGGTATGGAATTCATTGATATTAAAAATATTTTTTGCATTGTAATTTAATTTTTTTACTTACTCTGTTTTTGGTTTTTGATGATTAGAAAAAATTAAAAAAGGTTCTTTACTGATCCTTGAAGAAAAGAAAACATAAGAAAAAGAAGCTAAAAAACAAATTTTTTGAACCTGGTTCGAAAATCAAAATCCTCTTCTTTATTATGACCGAACTTCCTGACAGGACAGACTGTTAATCTACAGGCCACATCAAGGTAAAAACCTATAGCCACTTTAGTTTTTATTTTGTAATGATGCTGAGGTGTCGCTGAAATGCGTAAGTTCATTTGCGTAATTTCAAGTTCAAAAATATGTTATATTTGCGGAACATATTTATTCAAAACAAAATATGTAACAAAAATAATCGTACTAAATAGCAAACAGTGGCAGCGATAAAACCTCCACAGACTCCGCGGTGCGGTTGGGAGGTTCGGGGGGGTGGAGGTGTAGCGCACCAAGGAGGCCCGAAAGGGGAACCGAATCGGGGGTAATATTAAATTGAAATATTTAAATAATATTTACAAATTAAATAATAAATATTAAATAACTGAATAACTGATGAAAGTATCTATTAAAAAAAATTATCAGTGACTTACCGTTTCCTGTTTTAATACACATTGTATTGCTATTTGGTCAAAGTTCTAAGGTAACTTTTTACTTGATACCATTAGTAATTGGCCTATTAAAAATTTTGTTTTTCCGGTCTTCGATATAATAGGGGCACCTTAATTATATAAATAACTAGCCGAATCGGGGAACCACCCCTTTAAAATTGGCCGTATACTCGGCGCTCTGAAAGCCTCACAAAATTTCTGCTCGCTGCGACAGACAGACAGACTCCCGCAGGATGCTTTTCGGAAAATTCCATTTGATTATTTTTTAATCAGCTTAAGGTGATAATACGTCCAGGTACACTGTACACATCATATCAATAGCTTTATCAGATTTGGTATAATAATACACGTGGCGATGATGATAATAATAATAATAATTTGTAATTTCTAATTTTATTAAAGCTAGCTTTAAGTTCTAATCTGTTTAGGTACTTATTTACTTTAATAAATTAGATAAAGTGGATAGAGCGATTTAATTAACGCAATAATGAGTGAACACCTCCATGTATTGATTAGATCTTCCAATACGTCCTTGTATTAAGTTTTCCAAGTATTTAATTACCTGTTTTCGACAGCGTAAATTCAAATGTGTTTATTTCTGATTAGGTATTATAAATTCGCATGGTCATGTAAATAAACATATTATTTACAATTTTCATTATCAAATTATTTATGAAACTTTAATATTATTTAAATATTTCGTAAATGTTTTTCCATTGTTCCAAAAAAACGAATCAGACTACATTGGGCCAGCAACCATGACATTACAAAGTCATATTAATGTAGAATATTTCGATATGATATACAACGTAGGCGCTTGGACTTTGCTCCATGACGTAAAAGCAAAAGTTATTTGTGTTCCCTACGGAACTCCCAAATATTTTATCTAAATAATCAAAGAAGTACGAAAACATGACTGTTCGTTACAAGTCCAAAGTTCACATTATATTTTTATTTTCTGCGTTTATCCGATATTTATTTCACATTTTCTAATATTTTGAAAACTTTTTGGCAACTTTTAAATTCTAACAGGAAATGGCTAATTAGAATGTTATTTTTTAAATCGTCTGTCTGCTTATTTAATTTTCTATTGCACAATCGTGTCACGTTCGGAGTATAATATACCTACAATATTGTTTTATAACAATTGAATTGAATTAGGAAAATTACCACCAATAATTTCCTTTTGCCTCCCGAACAAACCCATCCGACAAATATGTTAACTTCTTTCTATTGTTGCAGGTCTGAATGCATGCGAACGCAAATCCTTTATATTCCTCCGAAAAGAGCTACCGGTACGTCTGGCAAACATAATGAAGGAAATTGCCCTTTTACCTGAAAATTTATTAAAAACTCCATCCGTTCTATCGGTAAACAACTGGTACATGAGGAGTTTTCAAGAAATTCTCGAGTTCGAGAAGATGGACGACATTACCACAAAGAACCTACAGCATTTTTGTGATAGTTTAGTTCAGATTCGTAACAGGCATTCGGATGTGGTTGAAACTATGGCACAAGGCGTTTTGGAACTGAAAGAATCGTGCGACGTTGATCACCACACCGAGCATAGCATACAGTACTTCTTAGATCGCTTTTATATGTCCAGAATATCCATCCGGATGTTAATCAATCAACATAGTAAGTTTCTCACCTATATCAAACGGGGACTTCCCCATCTTCAGAGTACGTTATGTAATTTTCTTTTTAGCCTTGATGTTTGGTGGACAACTGGAACGCGCCCCAGGTCCCAGCCAAAGCAAATACGTTGGCTGTATAGATCCCCATTGCAATCTAGTCAGTGTAATAAAAGATGCATATGAAAACGCACGATTTTTGTGTGACCAATATTACCTCGCTGCCCCAGAACTGATAATCAAGCAATACAGAAATGGTGAGTTGAACCCGAGGTGATGTTTCCCAGGGGTGATTAACATTTTTTATTTTCAGCAGAACTGGAAACCGAAGCAGATATGCGTATTGTTTATGTTCCTTCCCACTTGTATCACATTTTCTTTGAGTTATTTAAGAATGCCATGAGAGCAACCGTGGAATACACCAAGACAACTACTTATCCTCCAATCAAAATAATTATCAGCAAAGGAAAAGAAGACATTTGCGTAAAGGTAAATTTTATTTGCTAGTTAATTTCAGTTTTAATTTTGTTTTTGACAGATGTCTGATCGAGGCGGTGGTATTCCCCGTTCTTTGCACGAACAATTGTTCAAGTACATGTATTCTACCGCTCCACAGCCAAGTAAATCAGATGCACACACTGTTCCACTAGCCGGATACGGTTATGGATTACCAATTTCGCGTTTATATGCTAGGTATTTTCACGGTGATTTATGTATTATGTCGTGTGAAGGTTTTGGAACTGATGCTGTGATATATATGAAGGTAAGAATCTAAAATGAAATTATCGACGTGGTCTTAACATGTATTATGTGTTTTAGGCTTTAACAAATGAAGCAAATGAGTTACTTCCCATTTTTACTAAAAGCACATCCAAGTTTTACCGTACTGTGATACCAACTGGTGATTGGTCGAATCAATATTCCTTGCACACTAATGGTAAACACAGACCTCAAAAAGAAACCATCAGTGGGACTATGTAGCTAGAAACTTCAGACGAAGACGATAAAACTTTCTGATGCTAGTTCCATTCTTATTTTGTTTTAGAATGTAAGGAATTTTGTTCATTAGTTTTATAATATGAACAATTTTGATGAAATGAAGGGACCTGCTTATAATATAAGTCTATAGTGAATTTAGTAAAATAATTTTTGTGCCAAAAAGGTAATTTTGCAAATATTCCGTTAATATTTGTACAGTTATTTTTGTGGTATATTGTTTAGTTAAATAAAACACCCAATAAATAATATAGCAATTGCTGCTTTGATTGATTAGCAATTCATAGTTGCTTTGATATCTGATTATAATAGTAATGCATATCTATCTCGGATGTTATTTATTATTTTATTTAATATTTTCTCAGCGCAAAATTGATCCAACATCGAAAGTGGTGAAATTATAAAATTGCTCACTTACGGTAAAAAATGAGTTAAAACAATCAGCACGAAAGGAAAATAAAACATTTTAATTTTCTATTTTTGTTTAGTTACCTTAAATTTTTAATTTAAAGAGAAAGGTTTAATATTTTTGTAATGTACTTTGTAAATAAATTTTTCCGATGCCACTGTGGTATTTAAATCATGTGTACGAAAAGTCTTTGTATTTATAGTGTGTCCATTTAACGTCTTGACTAAGATGTACACAATATTTATTTTTATGTAGTACCAGGAGATGAAATAAATGAAAAATGTGATATTTAATTTTTATTTTTATGATTACAGCTTCCTGTAGTGATCGGCGGATTTCCCTTATTCTTCGGTATACAAGGTGTTTTCGTATAAGTTATACTTAAACTGAATTCCATTTTCTTCCTGTAACTCGTCCGGTACCTTAGGATCCCTATTAAAAATGTTTGGATTAAATAATTCGGATTTCAGTGAGTTGATTTTAATTACCTAATTTGTCGAATATTTTTAACCAGAGGTGGAAAGAAAACATCGCAATCAAATTCTTGGCTTATTTCACTTAAATAGAGTCGGTAGAAGTATGGTGAATCCATTGCATACTGAAATGTTACGAATTGGAATTTTTTAAATAAAAATTTTTAAAAATTATTTTTATAGTATCTATTTATTATTTCTCAAATATTTGAGATATATTTGATTACTCAAAATTTGAATTATTCGGATTATAATTATTACTAACATTTTGTTTTCTAGGATCACTAATTTTTAAAGGACCTTTACATTTTAGATTTTTTTTGTTTTAAAAGTTAATTTTTCACTGTTTGCATTGCAAAAATAATGTATTGTTTTTAAATTTTTACTTTTCACAGGTAAAATTCCCAAAAAAATAAATTAGTTTCTGTAAGATTCCTGGCAGCGGCGACGAGGGGTTGGCACAGATCCACCTAAAATTGGTCTGGTCTACCCTGGATTGATAAAATTAATTTTGTTTTGCTACATTTATATTGAATATTTTTGTTTATTATTGAATTTATTGGTTTATTATCAGGGCCAAATTGCGTCTCGTTTACGTGAAGCTATTGCAATTTGAATGTTGTTTTTATGATCTACTTAAAAGTTTTAATATTTAAAATTTCATTTTGAAGGAATTTAATGTTTTCCACAAAATAAATTATTCCAAAGTGCGCAATTTTAAATAATTTAAAATTCAAAAAATATTATGCATTTGTTTGTTGTAGATCCAATATTTCCGCTGCAAGATGCTGAATTTCCAAGACTCAAAACAATACAACTTTTAACAATTTAAAAAAACTAGAATATTTTGAATCAATAAATTTTATACAATGAAATTTTGTTGGAATTGTGATGAACATTTTTCAGCCAATCACAACCATCGACTAAAATTCAATTGAAAGTGAAACCAAAGGGTTTGGGGTTTTTAAAAAATATTAATTATGTTTTTGTGAAACTTGGCTTGTTGATTTCTGAGCTGTAGTGAGATTGCGAGATATTATTAATTTACGAAAATACTGGGGGGGGGGGATCGTATACCCTACCCTTAAATCCCAAAAAATTGATAGCCTTGGTTCCGCTTTGGCTATCATTTCCAAGTGCGTGCGGAAAAAGGGAACTTTGATTTTAATGAAAAAGAAAATATTGCATGTTTATTATAATTACGGATGCTGATAATATCGCAAAATAATGTTATTTTTTATAGCGGTCATTTGCAATTCACCAAATAACCGAGGAATTGATCAGATGATTTTTATTATATTATTTGGAATACTTTAAAATATTGCTAACCAAAACTAAAAAATCGGTCAGGATTATTTTCACACTTACCCTGTAAATTTCTGTTCCACCAATAACCCAAATAGATTCAATATCCGTCATAAAGTTCACATCCTGCAGCTTTTCATTGATTTCATCCCAATTATTAAATCCGTAGGCATTTTCCAAATCCCCAAAATTTAATTGTGATCGAGATAAAACAAAATTAATTCTGTTTGGCAAATCTCTGTAACGCGGAGAGAAGCTTTCGTATGTCTTTCGACCCACTATAAAAACATTTTTTTTAGTCGGATCCGACACACTGGTTACGTTAACATAATAGTCCAATTCGGATCTGAAACCTCCAATTTTGGATCAAATCTCTAAAGAATTAAGGAAAACTTACTTTAAAGTCCATGGTAGATCGTTGTTTTTGCCAATCCCCATGTTTTTGCTCACACAGGCAAAAATGTTATATTTGATCTTCATTGTATTTTCACCAAAATCAATCGCTGTAAGTTAGCTTATACAATAAATTTTTGGAAAATACGGAAGCGAACTGCATTTATATGCGCAGAAAACCGCAAACTTAAAAACAATTTTTAATTTTGAAGACTGTTTCCTTTGCGGTGTTGGTTTATCTAATCTGAGGTCACACAAAAATTTATTTCCATCATCTGTATTTTTCCCACGTGTTATTATTGTAGATAAATGCTCAAAATTCAAAACAAACCGAACGAGAAGGAAGGAAAAATCTGAAAGAGTCATCTCTGGAGAATCTGATGAAGCTGGGCGATTAGGGAATCACAAACAACGCAGAGGCGTACCTACTACGTTTTATCGATTGTACAGCGTGATACATAGAATCAATACAAAAAGGAAACCGGTAGCGTGTTCGAGGTATATAGCTGTAATATAAGCGGTCTTACTTTATTAGTTTGTGAAGCTCTTCCAGGTGAGTTGTATTACAAGTATTCTTTAAAACGCACGTTACTTCTGTTTGCAATTAAAAATAATTTGACTTTCCAAATTTTCTTTGTTTTCCTCGGGCCAAATGCAATGACTCATTGTTCTGTGGAACAAATTTTTACACAACTTTTACATTAAATCAAAGTTTTTAAAAGCTTTGATAAGTATGCTATTACATTTATTATGTTTATTTTAATTATCTTATCGTGGACGAAAAGAAAAGGATAAAATGCAGAATTATTTTTGAAACAATAATAAAAGAGAACTAAATAATCGTAATTATTGTTCTGAAGTTAATCCAATAGTAGACGTTATTGTTAATTATTGGTTGTGATATTTTAATAACCTTTCAAATAAATCCATCGTTTATATCCTGAAATGCGGTGAGGCAAATAATAGTCCTTTCTATTATTATTTTTCGCTCAACCTACGCAATTTTAATATTTGTACAAATTATTACTATTATTATTACATAATTTAAAATTAAAGTAGACCAACCGTGTATGGTTAAATGGCATGTCTACTCGGCGTATTAATTAGTTTATTTTCCTTCTGACATATAGGTATGTATTTACATAATATTAATCGATAGTTAAACATGTATTATAAGTTATAAATATAAAGAAAATCTGGAGATTTTTTATAGTATATGTCACAGAGGAAGGATAAAAATAAATTGGTGCCCTATTTCACACGAAAAAAAATCAATAAATTTTGTTCTAGTGAATAGCAATAATTATGTTCATTCAATGTTGGAAAAGCTAATGCAACAAAATAAAACTGCGTTTCGAAAAGTTTTTATTAAATTTTCAATTACAAGGATCGCTGGAAATCGAATCAAAAAAGTTATAAACATTCCTTTCTTAACCCACATTGTGTGTGCGGCATTTCTCAATTTCAGTTTATATTGTTTCGGTTGACTAACAAAGAGGAATATCCGCTGAAGACATTATTAAATTTTTTCAGTGATTTTAAAATTTTATTCTCTGTTTACTTGGCGTTTTTCTCTTTGATAAGAGAATAAGGGCTTTCGTTTCAAATTACCTAGGGGTTTTAGGGGTTAGAATCCCCCCCCCCCCGAAATTATTTATTCAGGAAGTCCGACTGCAATCGTAAAAAATCTTCAAAACCAAAACATTACATCCCCCCCGAAAATTCAGTCTAAATACGGCCCTGTCCATGGGTCTGGCTGAGGTGGATCTAATGTTCCAGAATGCGTTTTCGCTGAAATATATTATTGTTTATACAAAATAAAGAGACCACTATTTTTTTACACCCTTAAAAAGGTCCTAACGCCCGATAGAAACGTTTTTACATTTTGAAATAAATAATGTTAGTATTTTTAAAAATTCAGTATAAAAAAATCGCTGACAATTCGGAAATTTTACAACTTTTGAATTGATTTTTTTCTCTCTTGCGTAGAATATCGTAGTTGATTTTGAAAAATATTGTAATTTTTCTCAAAATCTTCAATTGGTTTTCTTCTACAAATTTAATATGTTTTACCAGAATTCTTACTATGTGGCCTCCAAATTTCAAAAATGCTTAATAATTATTATTTGCGGAGATATTAATTTTTTAAATACTTAGCTGAAGTCCCAAATTATCATAAATCCGTGAAAAATTATTTAAAATGAAGTTGTTTAAGAGTTATAAGTTTTTTAAGGACATGTATAGTAAGTATTCTCTCAAACAACAAATTTTTAGAAACAAAATTTAATTTTTTCAAAAAAATTAGAATATTTTAATATTTTTTTTGAAATTTTTTGGATTACAATAATATGTTTAAAAATCAAAAATAAATTAATCAAAAACCTAAGAAATCACCAAAATTCCGTATATCATAAAATTATTTATTTCAAAGTATTAAAATGCTGATATTTTTTTTAAGGTGTAAAAGAAATTCGAGTTTTCTTATTTTGTAAAAACAACACCATATTTTAACGAAAACGAATTTTGGAACGTTAAGTCCACCTAGCCTGCATAATTTGAAATGGATTCCGTCTATAACAACAAATGTTTTACTTAAAATCGGCCCAACAAAGTTTTTTTGCTGCTTTAGCAAAAAAGTTTAGTTATAGAAACAAAAATATTATCCGAAGCAACTAGTTTTGTGTTAGTCCAGTAAAGTAACTTCGCCGAGTATTTACTTTTTTGCTGTCTCAAGCATTTTGAAAACCCTCAAAAAAATTATGTTAATTAGAATAATAATTAAATGTTTTTTTGGGGAAGGTATAAAATTACAAGGGGATCTCTTCTTCCGACCCATTTTTCAGCATAATGCTTGATTTTGTAGTTTTCAATAAAAATAAAATTTTGAATTTAATTTTTAGTTTTGTAGCTTACTTGTTTATTATTTTCTGATTTTCTCTGAAATGGTTTGGTTTTTCAAAAATATTTACTAGACAAAAGTTATAGTCCGTTAAATTTCCAATACAGAATGCGGTATCAGATTTCTTGTAAAATGTTTCGTTTAAGAGATACAGGGTCTTGAAAAAAAAAACAAAAAAAATAAATGCTCGAATTTTTCAACATTTTTTTACTTACTTTAAATCATAACTCGAAAGCCGTTGATTTTAGACAATCAAAGGTTTAAATCTAGTTTGTAGATTATTTCATGATCTTTAAAAAAGCACTAAACTATTTTCAATGAAAAATCAATAGTTTCGGGGCTATGGCCATGTGAAGGTGGAAAAAAATTATTTTTTAAATTTGTTATCATCGAAACCGCGAAACTGGTAAGAGTAGGATAGGATATAGAAAAAATAAAAGGAGGTACATTTCTGAGTAACTCCCAAAAACGGAAACTGGCTACGGCACAGAAAAGTTCTGATTTTGTCGGTGTCAAAGGTATTTTAAGGGCATTCCAGCCCCCCCCCCCCTACTGCTTTAAAATAAATAGAATTTTAGATATATTACGCAAAAATTAAATTTTCAATTATTAATAATAATAATAATAATAATAATCAAATACATATTGACAAACTGAAGCGTACAATTGAAGAACTAGTAAGTCTAGTTATTAAAAATTAAATCAATGATTTTCATAATATTACAATAAAATCTACTTTCGCATATTCATATTAATCAGAATTAGTTACAAAGTAACTTAAATAACTTGAAGGGTCAGCTTTCAAAATAAAAATAGCAACCAAGTTTTTTTTTTTAATTTTTTTATTTTTGAATTTTAACCAATGTTATTCCGACAGCGGAGATTTATTCGTTTTATTTAATTAATTTCATTTTTTTTAATTACAGATGAGACGAAACAATATACGAACACATAACTATTTTATTATTTTGAAACAAAATGTGTGAGGAATCTGCATGTTTAGTGCCCCAGCTGGATCCACCACAGAATGGTCACCCCGAACCCAGACGTAAGTAAATTTTCAGTTATAATTCCACAAAAACCATAGGGAATTAGTCTTCCTAATTGCCTTAATCGACAATTGCTGCGAATACTTCTGCACCAAGATTCGGATACTCTCGAAGCATCGATGTGAATTCTTCAGTTTTAACTAAATTTGAAGCGTGAGTCAAAATGAAATCTTTTGCTTGAACCTTCAGTTGTTCCGCACCATACATATGGCCAAGAATAAAAAACTGAACAGAATTTTCAACTGATAAACTCTCGCACAATGCTTTTTCACACATAAGCTTCAATCCTTCCAATAGATATCTATCAGCTAAAGGTAATAATTCCGGTGCCAATTCTGTTGACGCTTTCTCAGTGTAAATATAATTTAGCATTTCGCTCACAACTGCATCTGATTCTTCTATTTCGACCCGATTGGTTTTGCTTTCTTTCATGTTACTGCTGAACATCGATTTGAAGACTGGACTGCGAGCTGCTAAAATTGCTTTGTGTGCTTTAAATTCTTTTCCACCAACGGAAATTATAAAATCACTATATTCTGGATTTGCAAGTAAAGAAGCAAAATCTTTCTCTAAATGATTCCGCAAAGTTATGGATTGCGCTGAAAAATTCACGTCACCTGTATTAGCAATGATATTGCAAATTATAGTTAACTTATCATTGGGTAAGAAAATATTTTTTTTAGTTAACAGAACATTATGCGTAATACCCATGGTGCAACTCCAGCTCCGTTTCACAGTAAATATTCCGGAATTTACAACAGTATTACTTTCTTCACCTTTGGCTGTTAATATACTATACTTGTACTTGGCTTTTACTTCGTTTGCGTTAAACGACATCAAACGTAGAAGGATGGATAGTTTACTTTCATGTAGTCCTTGAGGATATAATGCCAAGCGCCATTTTATTTTGTTAGCACCAATTCCACCAGAAAATATAGGTGAATGCAATGCTTCGCCAAATTTTTTTGAAGAACAGCTAAAATTATTTATAGTCCACTTATATTTGGTTCGAATAACTTCGACGTGTGTGATTCCGCTACTTTCAAATACATGCATTTCGCGGTTTTCGTTAGGACGCTGGGTTGCTGATGCCTCTGTCATGTTGATGATGGAACAATTTAGTCTAAAATAGGGTATATTTACGATTAATTAGTTAAAAAAAGGAAATACCACGCTTAATCGGTAAAGCGCGTGATTAGATTAACGAGGTTTTTTAAAAATTCAGCTCCTGTTTGTTAAATTTGATATTGCAATCACTTTAACTTACCTTACAATTTAAAAATTTGCAGCTTCCAGCAGAGTATTCGGGTGAAAAATAGATAGTACACAAAAAAATACGTATTCCAATAGACAACACCAACTTGATAATTCTAAAGTTCCTTATATAGTTCATCACCAATGCAATAGTAGTACCAACTGCAGCAGTTAATATTGAAAAAATTTAATTCAAATTTAAAATTTGTAAAAACAAAGTCAGAATAATAAATTTTGGAGCTCTGCAGGTTATTCAGTTCTTAGAGTTATAAAGAAAGGAAGATGAAGAATAGGTTACAATAATAATTAACGTTAAAGGGAAAAATGAGGCTAGGGCAGGCTTTAGGTTGCTTTAGGGTTCGAATACAAAAGAAAAATTGTTTAGATTATTTTTTTAACGCAAGTGAATCTTGTTTAATTTAAATAAAATATTTTTGGTCATTCAAACATTTATTTAAATTAAAAAAAAGCTAAATTTCGTTTATTTAGGGGGCGGGGGAATTTTGTCAAAGATATCTTAATTTTTCTCTTCGTTCCCAATGAAAATATGCTACCCTACGTCTCACTCGCAGTGACCTAAGATTAAATTATTATCGAGTATATGGCGTTCCCTTACTTGGGGGGGGGGGGGGGAGACTGTACCTACGTATATCCAAATCGACCTGTTTATACAATAAACCCATGGCATCAGTACCTACTTCTTGTAGCAGTCTTTTGGCATTGAATAAAGGAAGCTGAAGATTAGGTTTCAACAATAATTAACGTTAAAGGGAAAACTGGGGCTAGGACAGGCTTTAGGGTACACAATAAATTCATTTTTCTTCCAATAAAAAAAAATTGTTTTGTGTAAATAATATTTTTATTTTAAATAATTTTTTTAACGCAAAAAAATCTTGTTTAATTTAAATTAGATATTTTTGGTTATTCAAACATCTGTTTAAATTAAAAAAAGCTAAATTTCGTTTATTTAGGGGGGGGGGGGATTTTTGTCAAAGATATCTTAATTTTTCTCTTCATTCCCAATGGAAATATGCTGCCCTACGTCTCACTCAGTGACCTAATATAAAATTATTATCGAGTGTGGCGTTTCCTAACTTGGGGGGGGAACTATACTTTCGTATATAACAATGGAAAAACCTAGTAAGTCGAGTTACTAAAAATTGAGATAATGACTTATTATTGTTTTTGTGAAAAAAATAAGCTATCAAAATCAATATTATTTTTATTATTTAAATTTTTAGTAACTCGACTTACTAGTTTTTTCGATGGTACGTCAAGTCAAGCAGAGTCCCCACTTGTCTGGAATACCTGGAAAAGTTATAAATTGTTCAAATTTTGTGGGAAATTTCAAATATTTAAGCGAAAGTCAGTGAAATTAAGTTGGATATATTGTAAAACTCATTTATATTTTTTGATTTATTAAATTACATCGATTTTGATATTATGTTAAAATTTGAATATTCAATTTTTTCAATGAAAAATTCATTATGTTAATTTCGTAATTCAATTTTAATTTTAATTTTGCAGATTAAAAATTACTAGATACTTTTACACATTAACGCTGAAAAATTTAATTTTGGGATTTTCTAAATGAGAATATTTTTGTGAAAATTAACAAATTTTACTGAAATAAATAAACATTAAATTAATGCAGAAATCTTTAAAATTGAAAGATTGTTATTACAATCAGGTTAATCCTAAATTTTGAAATTTATTCTTTATTTCAAAATTACCAAATTAAATTTTATATTTGCAATAATAAGTGAAATCTATGAATTTTTAAAATTTTATTGACGAAAATTGATAATTTAAGTTTTTTTAAATTGTAATCTACATTAAAAACAGTGGCGGCTCGTGATACTTTCGAGTGGGAGGGCACAATTTTTTTTTTTAATATTTATTTATAATACAAACCTATCTTTCTATTGTTTTTGATTTTGGGATAGGAGGTCACGTGCCCCTGTGCCCTTAATGACAAGCCCCCACTGATTAAAATCTGTATGGTTTGCTTTTCACATCTTTAAAAAAATACTAAAAATTCTCATGTTAACATTAAAAATTAAATACTGAATTTCCGAAGACGAAGTGGCGACGGCGAAATATTCTAAACATCTACCTTAAATGAGCCCTTACCTCTATTTTGTTATTATATTACTAAAGGGTAAGGCAAAGGTCAATTTCCGATTTCTTCGACTGAAAATATTGATATAATTGCTTCTGAAGTAATTTCCAGAATTTCCACACACTGATTATTTGATTATAAAGGATTTGTGTTAAACTTCTGTTTCAAAAATAAACTTTAATGTAGGTTAGGGTGAAAATGAAATAATGAACTTACAAGTTCAAAATATAACTGGCACAGCTTGAAATTAAAAATCATCGAACTTATTATCCTGTATTTTCTTTATACTTTCGTATCTGTCTACTAATCCTTGATTTTGGCAAGGAGTATTAACCTTTCACGTGGAAGATAAGGGTTAAATATCAAAAGTCACGACTCCCAATTCTATTATAATTTAACAGATATATTAAGATAAGTTCGTAATGGTGATAGCGAAGTCACACCAATTTAATTGAAGAACTTTAATTTATTTTATCTAAATCTTTCGACTTATTTGGTTTTAGTATCCGGCTAAAAAATAAACTTCCCTGCTACGTGATGAGTATGAACGAAGTTTTAGAGTTTCCAGAGACTTTCTGAAACTTTTTTAATAAAATATAAATAAAATAATAATCTTCAAATTTTATGGAAAAATAACAGCTAGAAAATCGTGTGTAATTAGGGAAAAGTTGTTGCATGTAAGCTTTATCGATAAAAGTAATTAAATATTTACAAGGTCGTACGACTTTTAATGCTCGTAACAATAAACAATAATATTTTCAATGTTGATCTACTTTTGAAGTAATTCGATTGGCCTCATCAAGGAAGTCTGGAAGAAACTTTTGTGACATATAAAATCCAAGCCCCACCAATTTTTGGCTATACAACTACACCTTTCAAGAAATTTTTCTGGATCCACCCTTAATATGCACGACCTAGTTAAATGCCTTATTTATTATGGGACCCTCAACCGGATACTTCTTATGTCAAAATCAATAAACTAGTCACGATCTGAAATCAGCAAATTTTTAGGGTTATTTCTTCCATACGTTGAGGTAATAAATTTTTTTATACGAAGAAAAAGCTTTAATAAAACTTGAAATCACCGGAAAAGCCAATCGTGTGAAGCCCTGCTTGTGACTTCGATCATTTATTTGTTACTGCTGGATTAGCCTCTCCGATAAGCCCGTGATTTAGACTTCTCATTAAGTAGTCTTTTCCGGAACTTGCCACCGTAGTCGAGAAGACAGTTTCCAGGTGGTAGATGAAGAGGATTAACTACTTAACAGCTATGGCGAGTCCGGAGTGTTGCTGCCTAGCGCGATCTTATTCCATACAGTTGAATAGAACATTGTGATAACCTAAAACAAGTAAATTGAATGAGATGGTTAGAATAATTTTAGTGAAGCCAAGTAAGCAATTTAACTGAATAATAAAACTGAAGTTTCCTTTCAAATTTGAGGTTTATTGCAAACGTCAAATTTTGCAAAATTTTAAACGTTTTCTTATAGCAATCTGAAATTTAATACTGAACCAAATTGCTATAGCATCGATTTCATGAAAACGTAAAAGTGTCATCTAAAAATGTACAATCCAATTTTTTTTATAAATAGTGCACACGATCATATAATATACAAAGCGGAGAACATGATTACCATACTAAATGCCTCAATTTATTGTTGCTCCATTCGAAACCTCTGCGGCTCCATAAAGCGTCAAATTGGATCGTATATGATTTTATATTGCATTATGTAACGTCAATATTCACGATTTCGTTTTGTTTCAGTGCCCTCAATCGGCAGCGGGGTAGGGGTGGGAACTGCTGGAGAAGCTTTGGTGGGTTTTCACGAGGATGCATTATCCCACGCAGCTGTTGGAAAGGCACAAATATTACTAGCGACAGTTTTAGGCTTTGGCGTAGCCGCCGAATGTAGCGAATTTACCATTTTAGGTTACATCTTACCATCGGCTGAATTGCAATTATGCATTGACGAGCACAGAAAAAGATGGCTTGGTAACTTTCGAACCCATCGTTTTCTTAATTTAGATCTAACAGTTTATTTTCAGTGTCCATCACTTTGTTAGCTTCGGCCGTAGGCTCATTGGCGTGGGGAATTTTAGGAGATAGAATAGGAAGAAGAAGAGCTTTAGTTAGCGCCTTATCGGTTACCATTATATTTTCTTCCGTTGCCAGTGTTATGCCCACTTATGGAACGTTCATGACAGCCAGGTAAAGAAAGATATAGCAGTGATTAACTTATATTATTGATTCTCTCGCAGGTTTTGCTCTGGGTTTGGTATATCGGGAGCCATTCCCTTGTCTTTCACCTACTTGGCCGAAACCTGCCCCAGGGCAACTCGCAGCAGATACATCGGTCTCTTGTGCGGATTTTGGCCAATGGGTGCTTTACTTACGTCAATCGCAGCACATTGTACTTTACCAAGCACCGGAGCAGATGTGGTTTTGGATAACCGCGAACATTGGAGTTCGTGGCACAAATTCCTCATGAGTTCCACTTTCCCGATGATCGCATGCATAGTGGGCTTAATTTGGGCCTCCGAATCTCCAAGATATTTACTGGAAGCTTCGAGAGAAGTAGAAGCTTTGGAAGTTTACCAAAAAATTCATAGACTTAATCAAAGGATTACGTCGTACGGATTAACCGAATTAGAGCTGCCTGGAAGAAGTGCTTATCGTGATAGACCCGTCAATTCCTCCAGAAATGTATTTTCTCATGGAGTTAATACGGTAAGCACATCAATTTTTTTAATTAAATATTGATAGCTTTCCTCTAGACCGTTATAATCTTCAAGCTATTAATATTACCGCATTTTTTAATCAAAAAAGCTTCATTTTCCAATAATTATATTAGCAGTTTATAACTTCCAAAATCAATTTCCGAAGATTATAATATCCTACCACAGAATTATTATCGATCTGTGTGTACTTAAGCAAAAATTTAAATTAATTCATTTACCTAACAAGATAAGGGTGCGACGTTACGTGATATCACACTCAAATTTAGATTTTCTACAGTTTAAACTCCAAATGATAAAGTTTTACCTTGAAATACAACAAAAATTGTTGTCTCAATTTTTGGCGTATTTTTAGCAAGTTATCCCTATCCAATTATGATGATAATTATGATCAACTAATTGGATAGAAGTCAAAATTTTTTTATTGTATTTATATAAATTACTAAAACTTGATACGAAGCGCGTGTTTCGGTGTTATTGCGTTCCAATATTTTACGAATCAATTTTTTTCTCAATTCCTAGTTATTTTTGGCAAAATGCCAAATGGTGAAATCCAATATTGCGATCGCACGTGAAACCGAACTTTGCGTCCTGCAGGAAACAATTCATAAAGTTTATCAAAACACATTTAATTAAGATGCTAATTTATTTTACTTGATTGCAGTTTCGTGAAGCGTTCCAACGCATATCATCTCCATCCCATTTTCGTACCACATTGCTATTAGCAACTCTACATTTATTGATAGGATTTCTGTATATGGGAATCACAACATTTTCGACCTCAAAAATACGTGAAATAAACGACTTAGACTATTTTTTGCTAAAGAGATTTGTAAATAATGCAAATTACACTGAATTAACTTTCAATTCCACCATAGAAAACGTCCAATATAGAGATACCATATTTAGAAACGTTACTTTTACACATCTAGATTTAAACCATGTAGAATTTGTCGATTGCTTATTTGATAATGTAGAATTTTCTAATGTTAAGTCGTCGATTACGTATTTTGAAAATTCGACCATCAAACGATCGAGGTACGTGGGAAAAACTACTTCAAAAATCATCAGCAGATTTAACTCTTGGCTTTTTAGGTTCATCGATACCGATCTCACCGAGCATCATTTTGTGGATTGCAATTTGATAAATAACACTTTTCTATCTTTGATATCCGAGTGCGTGGTCGATTTTGATTACAACATTTACGTAAACGATCTGTTTTACGAAACGATCGCTTGGTCTGGTTCATTATATTTTCTGCTGATAGTGGGCGGCTTTTGGATGGAAGGAACGTCCAGACCACCTGTATTGGTGGCACTGTTGATTGCGGCAAGTTTAGTTGGACTTGGAGTTTTCCTTTTCTTTAACGTTTTAGCTGTCATAATTATTCAAGCCGTGATTAAAATATTTCTCGTGGGTTCCCTAAGTATAGTTACCATGGTCGTCATAGAAGGATATCCGTGCCATATGAGGTAAATATGGAAATCTTAAGATTTTGGAAAATTAATTTTCATTTGAATTCCAGGTGTACTGCACACGGCGTAATGAGAAGTTTATTTCACATAGCCTGCCTCTGCGCCATTCCAGTTTACAGCATGATGGTGCACACGATGTTACTATTCCCTGCAGCAGTCAGCGTGGTGTTAACCATCTTCGCAGCTATTTTGTCCACAAGAGTGCAAGATAACGGCAAGGTTCTTTTATAAAATGAAAAATGTGGCGTATCCTTCATTTATTGGTTTATTTATAAATGTGTGACTGTGTGTATGTGTTTACCTAGTATCTGTGATATTATTTTATTTATTAATAATAACTAATAATTTAGGTGACCTTTACATGTACCTACAATATACCTAGATATCATTGTTAAACTTTTACAATTTTGGTGGCAAAACTTTTCCTATTTTATTTTTTACTAATATTAACTGCATATCAAAATAATTGCCTCGACGAAACAAGTCAAATTAACGGAGATATTCTGGTTACCTTACAAAATTAGATTTATTATCGATAACGTTAGTGAAATCCTACTGTACGTTTTTATAACTAAATAAATTTTGCTTGTTTAAATGTGAAATCCTATATTATTGAAACCCTTTGAAAAATAATTTTTGATCTATAGAAATCATAAATGTGCTATAGGAATAATATATCCAAATATAATTATAATTTTCTATTTAAAAAACTTGGTTACAAAATCGCATACCGATCTAAATAAATTAAAATGTTATTAATGCCTTTAAAACTTTCAAAATTTCTAAATTTTAAATAATTCATTTAATTTTTTTCAGTGTGGGATTTTTATGAATTATTTAAAAAAACAACTTTTAATCTATTATTGAAATTACAAGTATATAACTTCAAAATTCAAAGACAAATCCACCTTAAAAAAATTAAGATCGATAAATTTTCAGAACATAAGCTGGCGAAACTTGAAACTACAATAAATATTGAAGTTTAAATCCCCATCCATTTGAAAGCAGTTTAACAAACACACTTTTTAAAGTGTTTTTTTTTTATATCTATTCATATGAATAGATATCATAATAATCAATAATAGAAACTTTCCGTAAGTAATTCTATTTAAATGCGTAAAAAAATTTAAATAATCATATTTATACAATAGGAAAATGTTAATTCATGAGCAACAAAGTCACGAGTTAATTATTTTTCGCGAATCTACAATTAAATTTTTTTTAAATTTTTAAAATGAAGAAAAGAATTTCACTAACTAGTTTTCTATATTATATTCCGAGATTCTATTGCAGCTCCCCGACTAGTAGTATTTGTATTGTAGAAAGTGGAAACGGAATTGAGGTTTGGAATATAGAAAAATATTTAGTAAAACTCCTTTTTTCAAGAGCATAGTTTTTATCGTCAAGTATTTCTTTTTTAGGTCGATGGTTTTTTAAAAAGTATAATTTTATTTTATTTTGTAAATTTTTGTTTATTTTTGGGTCCTCGGTTAACTACTTTTTCTAATAATAGGCGACTTGGAATGATATATTTTTTATAAGTTTTCCATTGAACAACAATATATAGAAAATTGACTATAATAAACACATCTTTCACCCTTTACTTTAAAAATTGACGAATTTTAAGAAATTAATTAAATTAACTAGAAAAAGTTTTAAAAAATTCAATAATTTGTATGTTGGGATTGTTTTTGAAAAATTTGTATCTTCTAAACTTAATTTCTTACAAGCAATTTACAAGGGTAGTGTATAGAAAATTTAACGGGCTATAACTTTAATTTATGAGTCTTTCTTGAAAAATCAATCCTTTTCATAGAAAATCTGAAAATAATGAACAAAATAGGTAAAAATTTCAAAATCAATTAATATCAATAAATATTTATTTTGTTTAAATTTTCTATAGAACTACAATATATGGAAAATTTACTAAAATATACATCTTTAACCCTTTGCTGTCCAAAATTGCGGAATTTTTGTTATTAATTAAATTAACTAGAAAAATTTTGAAAAATTCAATAATTTGTTTGATGCGATTTTTCTGAAAAATTGGTATCTTCCAAACAAAATATTTTACAAAAATTTTTAATGGCTATTTGGATAGAAAATTTAAAAAGCTACAACTTTAATTCATAAAACTTTTTCGAAAAATCAATCCTATTCATAGAAAATCTGAAAATAATGAACAAAATAGGAAAAATTACAAAATAAATTCACAATATTTTCAAAATCAATATTTATTTTTATTAAATTTTCAATTTTATGTGGAAAATTTATTAAAATAAATGCGTCTTTAATCCTTTACTGTATGAAACTGCCGCATTTTGAGTAATTAATTAAATTAACTAGCCCAATTTTTTTTTTAAATCAACAATTTATTCGATGCATTTCTATTTAAAAAAAAATTTTTTACAATAAATTTACAAAGCTGTTCGGATAGAAAATTTAACAGGCTATAACTTTAATACAGGAATATTTTTTGAAAAATCAATCCTTTATTTAGAAAATTCGAAACCAAAATGGATAATCTTATAATACTTTTTTTTAGGTTGGGGGGTTAAAAATAAAATATTTTATTTAGTCTTGCGGTTGAAGTGTTATTTGTTCAACTATTTTGGGTAGAGCAAACAGCAATTCAACTTCAACATGTGCATACTAAAAATAAATTGAATTTAAGAAGCTATGGTGGAAATCAAATGGAAAATTCATATTATAGCAAAATTAGAAGAAAATAAGATATTAAGGTTAAACTTACATTTAAATTAAAAATTTGCATTGTCAGTAATGCAGAAAAAGAACTAAGAAGCTCAGAAAATCATGAAAAATTTAATATTAAAATTAAATATAATATGGGAATTCGGCAGTAAGGTGCACGTTGTCAGTTTCATGGTCGTTTGGAGTAATGGTAAGTTTAGTTTTATTTTACAATTGTTAGTACAAATCTGATAAAATCAGCGTCACGGATAAAATCGTGAATAAGATCGAAACGTATAATTTGTTAAGCCTTTTTTTCAATAAAATAAAAATTTTTGTTATTTTTTCATTTGACTGAATTTCTACTATCTACTGGTGTTTTATTGCGATGCAGTTTATTTAGAAATTTATCTACTTAGTAGATCAAAACTACCCCTAACTCAACTATTGTATTAATTATTATAATTTTAAAATAATTAACCCTTTCAGTCCCTATGTATCAACTTTAACGCATCTTTAACGTCACATTTTTTTGGGCCGATTGAAAGTTTCCAGTTTTTTCTCAAAAACTAATAAAGAACCCTCTAGTATCTTTACTATGAACTAAACATGTAATGCAAGGGTAGCTACCCTTATCTAGAGTAAACTATCGATCTTGATTACACATTATTAAACAGCAATTCTCATAACAGATGGCAGTTGTGATTAAGTTGTGAGATAATTAAATTATTTTGAAATCTAATTGAAACTTTTTTTATTTTGATTTAAATAAAAATCCAAATGTGTAGGTCCTCTGTAAGCAGGACCGGGTTGGTATCGCTTATTATATTAACAAAATTAAAAATGATAATCTATCGATAAATTTTGGATAAATATTATCTATTTAATTGTATTTAAATTGATTTTTGTTGTAATTTATTAATTTTAAAAATTTTTGAAATAATGCAAAATTAACCATTAAATATTTGGTAATAGAAGGTGGCACTATGTAAACCAACAGACATTTTCATAATTATCCTGTTCAGTACAGCCACGTTTGGAGTTGGTGGGATGTTATTAATATCATAAGGGAATAAGCTGCTGTTATTGCGCAGCCCAAGGCAATTTTCTGCTTCAATCTCTGGAGACGAGTAAACGTTGCATAATTGTTTAATTATTGAGTATAATCTAGAGAAACACGAAAAGTACGACTTACACCATACTATTTCAGAGCTAACGTTTCAGAACTTTTCCTCGTAATACGCAGAAATAAACTGCATTTTTTTAATAATAATTTAAATAATAAATATAAGTATATTAAAATTAATTCAATTCGGGCATCACGCAAATGGGTTGTCTAGGTGTTTGAGCTTCTTTCTCGTTAAGTTCGTCTTCGGTTTGATCTCCTCTGGATTTTCGCCAAGGTCCTTCAAATGGTACGATGCTTGGTTTTACAGTGTACAACGTCGAACACTTATCGTTCTTTAATATGTGGACGTCTTTGTCTAATATTTTCCCGTCTACTCTCTTGGGAGGTCTCTTTTTCCTGGCAGGAACGTCATTTTGAGGGGAATCCAACACCACAATATCAACATCGTTTGGTAGCTCTTCCATGAATTTCTATGAAAACACTACAGATTAAGTTGTTATTGAATAGAGCAACCAACTTACTTTATCGTTTAGATTATTTGCATTGATAATATTTATCAATCCTTCTTTGGGCAAACGTTGCGTATACGGCATGGAATACAGTTTATCCAACTCTTTATGCTTTAAAGAAGCCACGCTGAATAAAACTTTCATACTGTCTGTTTTGTCCATAGTATATTTCTCTAATACAGCGGTGTGACTACCTATGCTTTCCAAATTTTCGGTAAAACCATCGCTTGGAATTGGTAGCTCCTGTAGGCTACCTTTCATTAGAGAACTTCTTGATCCGTCCTGATTTCCACTCTCAACACTTGTGCTGCTAGAAGTGTGTTCCGTTACAGAGATGCTCTCAAATTTCAAGTTTTGACTAGCCAAGTCTTCACATCTTTGGCATTTCTCAATGGTTCGAAGATAAACTTCTTCGCGAGCATAATACTTAAGTTTCTCCAATGGTAACTTTTCATACTCTGCCAAAACTTCAGAAATGCTGTTCCCAATTACTTTGCATTCATCATGATCGGAGGAGTATGACATGGTGTTGAACGAATCTGCGTCGGATTTGGATTTACTGTACACGGACTTATCATCCTCGTCGATTTCGGCTGGCTTTTGAAGGAACTGAAACTTGCTGTTCTGCTTATTGAAGTATGAACAACTGTAAACATCAAATCCAGACTCATGCTTTACTGGATTTTGACTTAAGTATAAACTCTCTAAAAATAAATTACTTTCTGTGTGAGAACTGCGGAAAAACTGCGAATATTAATTACCTGGGTACGTTATACTGTCACGACAAGCTTGCATGGTGGCACAGAGTGGACCTTCGCTGGACAAGCTACTTTGTGATAACTTCCGTTTCAGCACGGCATTCAACGTATTTTTTTGATTCAAATTGTTGCTGATTAGAACCCATTCCACAGCGTTAAATTTGATTTTGGAGATACTTTGCAGAGCAATCTTAACAGAACTATCGACGTAATCTTGTCTTGGCATGTTTACCTCGTACTCTATTACACAATTGCTTAGAATCTTGATTAACCGTCTGGTAGCATTAGTAACTTTCTTCTCTGATGCTATTACGTTAATTGCGATAGGCAATTCAACAGCTATCTTCAAAATTTCGCTCCTAATATGGCTAAGGAGCAAGTGTCCTATCATTGCTTTCATTTTCAATATTTCTTCTAGTTGATCTGGTTCCAATGTAACTCGTGGTTTGACTTCCTCTTGAACAGATTTACTGATCGAATTGGATTTTACAGTACTCTCTAAACGGTCCATCTCGTATTCTTTATGGGAGTAAGGTACCCTTTTAGATTTTAGATATTCTTCATTATCTTTATCTGTCTTTGCTTCGAGATTACACACTTGAATAATTTGACATTCGTTTTGATCCAGACTTTCATTGCCAGGACAATCGCAAGTCATATTTTCTCTAGGCAGCTCGGGCTTAGACTGATGCAGGATGAAATAGCTTGGAACGAAACGTTCCTGAAACTCTTTTTTATATTTTTCGTAAGCTGCCAACCATTCTTCGTATTTCATTTCAAAGGTAATTATCTCTTTGTAGGGCTCTTCCTCAACGGAAACGACGTCATGACTAATTTTGGATTTGGACGTTTGTATACTTAACCCCAGATCCACCATTTGATTGATAAATATTTGGGAGTCCAACTCAAAATTTTTCAAAAAATGCAAATTCAGTTCGTTGTATATTTCTACAATTTTCAAAAAGATGAAATAAAAATTTCTCACCACAGGAAGCAGATTAATAATTTGTCGTGTAGCGTAGGCGATTTCTTTCACCTCGCAGGTTTTAACTCTATTTTTGCTGAGCATCAAATAAGGTTCTTTGTATAAAATCAAAAACTTTTCGTGGTCGGGAATTCTTATATAGGTTTTTAATTCCACTCGAGGATTTTCACACATAAATTCGTCATACAGTGTAACATCCACGTCGTCCGATTTGTTTCCTTCGTGGATTCGCAGTTTGTATGAATTGACGTCCCATAGCCGACAACCAACCAAACATCTCTTGAGAACAAACAGTTTTTGGCTTTCAAAATCGAGATGCATATTGCAGCCTTGCAAGTTAGTCCTACTATCTTGGAACTGGATGTTCCGGAAACATTGACCGTTGTAGTTGACTTTAAAAACTTTCCCAAAGCTATCAATCGTTCGTAACAGTTCGTCCGATTCCACAACTGGCGATTTCTTGTTGTAGTGGTAGAGCGGTTTGATATTAAGTTTGACTATGCTCTTTTGCAGGCACCGATTGCATAGTCTGGCTTCGAGCAAAATTTCTTCCATCGAAATTTTTGTGCAAACTTTATCGTTGATGTTGACTACGTATTCGCCCAATTCCGTCGAAGTAATCGTAACATTATTGGGCAACGTAACCTCACTGCTACTGTCTCTACCATAAAACACCACGGTTGCATAATTGGGATGCTCGTATTTATAATTTAAAAACAGCGAAACCCATCCCTCCACTTTTTCCTCTTCTTCTTCTTCAAAACCAGGTTCGGGTTTGGATGACAAATTGGAAGCCGAAACCGTATTCGAATGGAATGTATTTGTCGAAAAGTGCTCTAAAGAGTTGGCATAAGACGATTCCGGTACGTCGATCGTATCGCTTAGTCTGACTTGGAAACTTTCTCTATTGGAAGTCAAAATTTGAGAACTTTCTCGTCGAGGATCCGTTTGTTGTTGCTTATGAGCAATTGTTTCGTCGAGTGGTTGGGGCTTTTTCATCACATACAGCAACTCGGGAACCACGTCAAGCCATGTCGTTATACGAGTACCATCCGCAAACTGTGTTATCAAAGAGCTCTCTCTGGTAGTTTTGGTTTGAACTCCATCTTCTCTTTCAGAGAGCATTTCTTCGTAGCGATAATCAATGGAATTGGAAATGTAATACTTTTCTTCTTCGGTAAGAACAGATGGAACGACTTTTAATTTATTCCCACTGACGGTGATCAAGCTAAATCTTTTAAACGGTTTAAGGTTTTCCTGAATCATGTAGACTTGCTCGTGATCACGAATAACTCTTTTCTTAAATCGTAAACAAGCACGGTGACTTATCAAGTGCTGACTCTTGTGGTTATCGATCAAATGCTTTTGCATGCGATTGAAACTTTTGTGTGCGTGTTTTTGAAATTTGGTTAAACTTTTGATGTTGACCGGGCCCAAATTTGGGGTTCTTGGAATCTCCGTGGTGGATTTTGCCAAGTCCACATTTATCAAGGGAACTTCACATTTGACAATTTGTCCGTGAACATTAAGAACTTCGATGTTTCCATCGGAAGATTTTATTAAAACGTCGCCAGTGCGTGTGAAGGTTCTTGAGTATTCCTTGACTATTTTTTGGCATTGTGGTCCTTTGTCCAAATATTTTTGCCTGATGTTATAATTTGAATTTTCAGTTCCTGCAATAGTTTCGATATATAATCCAGAAGGCAAAGACGTTTTCGTGTGGTATGCAACTGATGGTTTATTGCAATCTCCCGACTTGATTGGTAGAAGTTTAGCAATTTCCAAATTGATTTTGGATTTACAAATGGGCGGTTTATACGTAAACCTTTTTAAAATGGATCCTATTTGCATTTCCACATACGATTTTATTCGTTTAACGTATTGACGCTTGTGGAGTGGACTGGAACAGATCTTAAAGATTGGCATTTGAGCTTCCACAGTTTTCTTCACCTTTTTCAGAAGTCTTTTGTAAGTTAGTTCCGGTCTTACTCTTCTAAGTAAAATATCCGAAAATTGTTTCGTCCGATCGAATATTTCTTGATATTGAACACTCGGTTCAGTTTCCTCCTGAACTTCTGAGATAATCGTTTCGCTTTTAGCTTTGATTTCTTCTTCTTCTCCTTCAACGACTGACTCGGTGACGGAGCCTGTTTCGTAGCTGTCCTCACTTCCAAGCGCTTCTCGAAATTTTGCAACTTCTTCAGAAGTTAGCGATTCTGAAGGTTCCAGTTTTGTCGATATGCCTCGCAAGCGAAGTTGTTGGAGAAACGGAATAAGCAGCTCTTCCGATAAGATTAAATTTCTTTTCGTGATATATGGAATGTTGTAACATTTAATCACCGATAGTTGTTTTTCGCAAATGAAATAAATTTGTTGACGCTTTGGTGGGACGATGGTTTCCTTATGTTTCATTTCCTTTTTCAACTTCTGACAAATTCTTTCGCAAAGTTTTTCTTCCGGCGGAATTCTTTTGGGAGGTTTAAAAAAGTTAATAAAAGTTGAATCTGACAGCATGAAATGAAAGTGGAACGGTTTTAATAGGGTGGCCTTGTTATAATGCAATATGAAGCTGTTACCCCCCACGTATGCATTCAAGCTAAGATTATTGGGTTCCTTCGCAAAATGGCTGGTGTCTATTGTTACTTTATACCCGTCTTGACTATGGAAAATGGTCGTTGAACCCGTCAATTGAAACCTCGCATTGGATATATCGTAGGAATAAAAATCAAACGGTTCTGCATCTCCCGATTGTCGCAGCGTTAATTTTCTTGGAAGTGGTTGTACCACTGGTTCAGCTAGCTTTTCTAATGTAAGAAGCTGAGAAGGTGTTTTTGATTTGACGTCCTGTTTGCCCTTGCCCTTGCCTTTTCCTTTCTTACTTTTTCCGCTACTTTTTTTACTTTTTTCGCTGCCTTTCTTACTTTTTTCGCTACCTTTCTTACTTTTTTCGCTACCTTTCTTACTTTTATCGCTGCCTTTTTTACCCTTTTTACCTTTCTTGCCAGTTACTTCGGCCGTCTCGGGCGGTTTATCGCCTTCCAATATCTGCGCCTTTAGAGAACCTCTTTGAATGAAATCAAACATGGTCAAGTTTAAATCTGGATAAAATTGCTGTTTTAACATCTTTCGATGATTAATGGCGTTTGCAAGATCCCTTGCAAGAATTGCCTTGTAAATAATCTCTTGGTTTATCAACCATTCAGAGTCTTCGTTTATTATGTACTCGCAAAATTCTCTAACGTTAACAACAGTTCGGATAGCGCTGTTCCATACCCGACAGCTAATTCCAAAATTATCCGAATTGTTATGAAAACGCAGCAAAATTGTGTCGTCATATTTGCAATAGATATGGTCCAAACAAAAGTAATCCTGGTTTGCCTTATAAATTTCTTGAAGCATAACCAAATCTATCAACGGCTCGTGCCATTTAAAAGCACAAACATTTTTGGCTTCGTACAAATTTGGAATATTGGAATACTGCATTTTTGGAATCCCAGGGTCTATTAAACCAGAAGACTGTTTTTCTATGGGTTCAATTTTGTAATAGCTAAACATGTCGATGGATTCGATATTGACTTTTGGGGGAGGCTTTTTGGGAAAAAGCTTCTGAACATCATCGGTGCTCTCTTCAACTGGCACGTAGGTGTTATTTTCGCAAGAAATCGCATTTAATAAAATTGTATGAATTATAAACTGCAATTCGTCGATTTCCAAATCCAAAGTTTCCGCTATCGAATGCAGATCCGCCCTGCTGTTGGATCGTTCTTTTGATTCCGAATGGATAAGCGGATATCGATTCCATAACATTATCGGTAGGCATTTTATATATTTATCCAAATGTATGCTCATGAGAGTTGGATATAGAGGTTTGTAGGAATTGAGCTTAATTTCAATGTGATTGTTTTCGTCCACCAAGAAAGGCGTTGTCAGTATTTTGATGTTAACCTTTTTGTCGAAGACGTTATTTTCGATTATAGAAGACTCTTTACGGATGATACTTTTTAAAAGGTTGGCCGTTTGAGATTTAATGGTACGATTCCATTCACCACATGCATCGGTGAGTAATTGGTTTCTGATACTCAGGGATTCCTTACTACTTATGTTGTAGGTTAGCGAGGACGTGGATTCGGTGTCCTCATATGGATTTGGAATACGACTTATTGCATCTTCTGCAAATGCGTACATAATGGAAAAAAGTGTACTGCATTCGGGTGGAAATGAAGCCATCAGGTTGTGGTACATCGGGAAATGCGATTTCGATATTTTCTGAGCTTTTGATTTAAAATCAAAAGTTTTTAAATGCCTGATGTAATTTGTATGCTGCCTTTGGACATCTTCATATTTTTTAATTTCAATTGTGATGTCACGAAATACATCTCGGCAATTGTATTTATCCGTCACGGTGCTAGCATCGAACGCAGGCTTTTCCAAGTAAATCGTCATGTGGAAAGTCTTGTTCAAAAAATTTGGGCAATTACTATTACATTCGCAATAGTCTTCAATTTCGTCCCAAAAATTTTGCACAAGCTCAGATTTGGTCGTCTCAGGAAGTACGACACTGGAAGGTCTTTTGGGGCAGTTTTTACTAATTTCCACTATACCTGTAATTCGAATTTTTAGCTCGTACAGTGTTTTAATTAGATTGACATCGTAAAATCCAACAATGACAAAAATTAAATGCTTGGGTTTAATATCAATCGTATTTTCTGGTGATAACTGCAGTTTGATCAGGTTAGTTGTCTTCTTAAATTTCAAAATATTATCGGGATTACATATATCGTATACGTTTGCTTTATCACCTTTTTTCTTCTTGCCTTTTCCTTTGGATCCCGATTTTGAACTTTTAGCACTCTTTTTTGAACTTTTACTACTTTTACTTTTATCCTTTCCTTTGCCCTTACCTTTACCCTTGCCCTTACCTTTTTTGCCCTTGCCCTTGCCCGCCTTACCGGTATCAGGAACAACTTTCATGTTCACTCGTTCTTCTTCTAAACTTCTCTCGATGAACACTTCCTTTTGGGCAGCAAAAATATCCTTGGTAATTATATTGATCATTTCAAGCTTGACTAAAATCGCCATCAAAGAGCAAGGGATCAGTTCTCCTTTGGCCAAGTAGGCATTGGCTTCTTCGGCCACACGCTTATACAAAATATCGGCAACCGTGGTGCATTTAGCTTGGGAAAAATACTTCAGGCTTTCCAGTATATCTTCGTAGGTGATGCACCTAAAAATTTTCTCCTTGTTTTCCTTGGACGCTTTATAAAATTTTTCCACTGCCGGGAACAAAACCTCGTGACTTTCGCACATGGAAAATACTTGGCAAGTTCTGCTTGGATGTAAACGGTTGATATCAAATTTTGCAAGTTCTTCCTGCCAGTTTAAATTTATCGTGGAGACTGTTGGAATGATGGGAGGAGCAGTTTTAGCCGTAGATGAACCTGTCTTTGGGGTTTTCATTGCGTCTAAAATATAAATTTAATATTTAATAAAATTGTGCGGTTTCACTATTACTTGTCAAATAATGACAATACAATGTGACTGAAATTAAAAATGGTTGGTATTTACTTTTAGGAAGTAACAAAAAATTGAAGGAGGAAATTCACTTTATGAGACACTTAAGATGGATTTTAACATGTGATGTATCGGCTTCCTTATTATCATATTATTAAAATGTAGTGGAAAAAAATCAGGTCTAATATTATTCCCATATTATTTAAAGCTTTTAAATGGCTTTAAGTGAGCCGAATCTTTAATTTTACGATGCTTTTTTTATCACAAATTATAAGTCAATTTAGAGCAGTCTAAACATGGGGAAGCTAATAGACCTATAACACAAAAAAGGGCGACACGATTTTATCTATTTTATTTACAGGGATGTTTTTAGATTTGTATATTTATATTTATTATGACTTTATGGCTGAAGATTTTTAGTTTGCTTTGTCGTTTAACTTAATTGGATTTTTATTTGATTGTTTTTATTTATATTAAAATGTGAAAATTTTATTTATTGAGATAATTAAAGTGAAAACAACGCAAATTTATGTCTATCTTTTGAATTTTTTTTCAATTAAATTAATATTTACGAGTTTATTACGAGAAAATGAATATTTAGAGCTTCTAAAATAACCATATACCGTTCAAAGCCTTGTGACATAATTTTAAAATCGATATCAAAGGTATACATAGAAAAATTGGCAACAAACATCGTAACTTTTTTCATACAAGAATTAAATTAATTATTTAATAAGGGGGGGGGTAACTAGCTCTTCGTGACCCATCAAAAATCTAAAATATCCACATAATTGTATACCGAAATTTTTATCAGAACCTCCCCCCCCTATGAATTTAAAAAATATTTAAAAAAACTAGAATTTGCTTTTGAATTCTAAGGATTCTGGATGGATGGATAATATTCTTCTTCTTCTAGTCGAAAAATCCATACCAAAAAGAACCATAAAAAATTAGGTATTTGATAATGAAAATAAAAATTTAAAAAAATTCCTACCGAGTGCTGTTCCGAGCATCTCTCGGGAAAATTATTCAATATATGTGGCATATTTTTTTATCTTTTTGTAAAATTACTTTAATTTTTATTGTAAATTTACACATAGTTTGCGAAGCCTCTTTATAATTTTTTTTAAGCGAAAACAACTCAAAATTTGTCTCTTGAATTTTTTGGCCAGAAGCTTTCCAACTGTTTTCATACAAGAATTGATTTAATTATTTAATAATGGGGGGGATGGGGGTAACTAGCCTTCCATGTCCCATCAAAAACCTAAAAAATCCACAAAATTATATACCTAAATTTTTATCATAACCCCCTCCTCTCCCAGCGCTTGAAAGAGATTTTAGTTAACTTATTCCGGGTGCACCAATAAAAATATTTTCAAAATTGCATTATTACTCCGTTAATTTTATTCTTCCTCTTCTGGTCGAAAAATCCATACCAAAAAAAACAACCATCATTTAATAATGAAAATAAAATTTTTCAAAAATTCCTACCAAGTGCTTTTATAAATTTATTTTTTTCAACTCTACCGTAATTATAACGGGTATTGTTTTCCCACTTTAATTGGTATGCGATTGTTTGCAATTCTTTTATGGGTTTCCATAAAAATAATTTAATTTGAACATTTTGGTTATTTTAAAATTGTATTATTCGTTTTTGTTTTATTTGTGTGAGGTTTTCTGAAATTTTAAATTTTATTGCTTCACAATAAAAATCTGACCACTGCAGTGGCGTGGAAAACGAACAAGGAATTGAAGTAGGCAATCCGCAGGAAGCTTTTTTGGGAATCTGCGAAGCAAGAGGTTTATTGACAAATTTTGCCTATGGTCGGCTGGTAATAAAAGATGAACTAAATCTATAAGCTTAATAAATTTTTACGAATATTACTTTGAAACAATAACGCTTTCCGTACTTTGGAAAATCTCCAATTCTCCAAAGGAGCACTAGAAGTGCATCATTTAAAAGTCTCATTATTTATTAATGTATGATAAACTTATCGCTGCAATTTTTATCAATTAAATTCAGAATGACAAATTATTTTGCTATTTTTTGTGCGGGGATTTACACTTTTAATAGGGTGTATTCCCCAATGCGCTATTACCACTTTTCCCATCTGGATGCGATGAACTTCTCTAAATCTGTAGGGTTAAGCATTTGATTGCCTCATTGTATTTATACAATACAATTATCATGTCAAGCATCCTACTTCCATAATGCATGACTATTTCTTTTTATTGTCAATTAAATTGAAAACTGGTTTTTAGGGGAGATATGGATTACTATTTAATCGTTTGTTTTGACACTCCTTAAACTGTAAAATTACTCTTAACATCATAAACTGGACGGTTCGAATTAGCTTTTGTTCGTACTTTTATTTCTTTCAATAATTAAATAAGTTATAAAATTATTCGGTTAAAACTGAATAAAATGTTCTCCAATTATCACGGAAAAATTGTCCTTAGAGCGCAATAACGAAAGCGTTAATTATCGTTTTTTATATTGAACTTCCCGTAACGTTTAATTATTAAGTTTTCGTTTTATTACATTTTCATGACTATCCAGATTTCAGCACATCTGAGTGCTGCTGAACGACTGGGCTCCAAAAACCTCGGAACGATCAATAGTCCGTCTTACACTGTACCAGCTTTTCCTTCCTCATTTTCACTTGTTGAAATTATAAAATTGGGAACTTCTATTATTAAAATTGCGAAATTAAAATTTTTCTAAAAAACAACCTTTTACTGATTTCCTTCTTCCGTTTGATCGGTATAACTGCTATCTTCGTTTTCGGAGCTGGTAAAAGGAGTCGACTCTCCCTCGCCTTGTATGGATATGATGGTGGACAATTTGGCAGTGTCAAGAGTCTCCTCGGAAGTTCCCGAAGTTTTACTTCTTTTCCTAATTGTGCTATCGGTTTCGGCAGTGTAATTCAGGACAACTTCCGCAGTTCTACAGTCGCATGTATAATCGGCAGCAGTCAAACATGGAACATCTTCTTCTTTTTGACCATCTCTAAGATATTGCGGACAACATACTCGTTTGGTTAATACGACGGCCACTGTTAGTGGATATATGAAGAAAAACAGGACGTTTATACAAAATTCCGTCGAAGCCGAAATATTCCGAACCCGTTTTTTGGTACTTGGGTTTATCGGATATCCTTGTTTATCATAAACGACTCTATCCTCTTTCAATTCCTTTTCGTGATATTTGTTCATCGGTTTCGGTAAATTGAGTATGACGTTTAAACCGAAATTTCCGATATAGCGAATGCAGCACAGTCCTATCAGCGCTTTGCAAAGGCCCAAAAACAGCAGGATGGTCACCAGAGAAACGGTAATGTACATGATGAAGGTGAGGGCATCGTCGAAGAAAGTGTAATGAATTGTGAAACTTGTAATAGGCATGGATCCTTGAAATCCTGCAGCGTGATAATGGTGAGACGACATCGGGCTGCACGATAAACCACCATAAGATCCTGTACAAGAACATAAACAATGCCACGAGCAAATACAGCGATCGTATCTTTGTAAACGGATTCTGCGGAGAGCGGCCAGTTGATACTTATAATTTAACGCTTCTATCGAACAATGAAATCTGTCCCAAGGAAGCTGGCACTTAATTTCGAATCTGAATATATGTTGATGTTGAGGAGGTATCAAGACAAATTTTGAGTGAATGTTACTGAACACCGCGGGTATCTCTAAAGGGCAATCTGTCATTTGGGTCATGAACTTACTGGAAACTAATCCGGTATTGGTTAATTTAACCGTTATAGATACTTTATTACTTGTAGCGCAATCGACGTAAATTTCACTAATCTTAGCTGTCGATTCCTTCCTTAATATTGCATTAAAATCAGACTTTATTTCTAAATCCAACTTCATGGCGTGGGGATGTTTATATTCAAAGGATAAAAATTTTTCGCCCGTTGCATTATTTCGCCTGATGGGTTTTGCAGGTAATCTTCCGAAATTTTTAAGAAAAAAGCAGCCTCTCAATTTTAACTTTTCCGCTTGATGATCGTGCAGCCATAGATCGTACGGTTGATTTGCTAAACACGATCCTCTTCGTTTGGCGCATCTATTCGGCTGCTTGTAAAAAGCTTCATATCCGACTCCGGCCACATTGCACTGATCTCCTTCCAATGATATCTGACTTGCGTGCAAGATAAGATATTCGTTGTGACCTGCTTTCGCTTCAGGAAACAAATTCTGTTTAGATTTTGGCAAACTTTCCGGCACAAGGAACAAAGCGGATTTATAATTTAACGCAAAACTCGACATATCCAGCTTTTCAGCTTCCGGTATATACCTGATGGAAAATATCTTAAGTTCCGATACGTATTTATTGCCCATGGAACTAATTCGAATTACTTTATTTCTAGTCAAATCTTTCCAGATGGAATGCCCGCTGGGATCAAAATGTTTCACAAAAATTTGGAACTGGATTGCGTGGTTTATCATGGGAGGTTGCAAATGGTAAACCGTGTACCACAAATCAGAAAAACGCAAACAGTGGGTGCTTTCGTGATATTTAATTGGATTCACATCTTTCGGGGTATATCTGTCGGCACAATTTTGACCTCCACGTCGTTGGGTTCCTCCGGCTTGCACTTGCCGCCTGTACAAACGATTATGAACCGCTTTTCTCGTTTCTAATATCTTTATTTTGTCATTTACTAATTCCGACTTCTTATCGCTGAAATATTCCAACGCAGGTTCAATATCTTCCCTTTTTGTTTTATGGTCATTCTTCTCCAACCCCATATATTGCCCTTTCAACTCATCGTCCAGTTTAAAACCTCCCTTCTTTCCTTTCTTTTTACTCTCGTGAGGATTGAAGGTGCTTTGCACATTTGACGAATATATTTTTACCGAGTAATTTTTAGCAGAATTGGGATGGTTAATGTCCATGGTGTTGGACCATAAGTTATGATATTTCATTTTTTTCAGTGGGGTGACCCATTCTTTTTCATAATTCGCGTTCTGGTCATCTCTGTTTGGCGCTTCTCCTTTATCGAGTTCCACCAAATCCATGGCCTTGCTAATACTGTCACAACCTCTTACGTTTCGGGGGCATTCGATCCCGCCCAATAAGAACTGTGGATTTCCAAAATTAATCAGATCGTTCCCATATTGCTGTAGACTTTCCGGTTGTTTGAGGTAATTTGTAATTTGATCGCAAGAACAACAAAAACCTTCACTGTACGGTAAAACTTTACCATTGTACGTGATTCTTCCACAAGTTGGATTTGAAGAAGTCACGTCGCAGCCTTGGTAATTAACAGAACGTTTGTTGAAAATCTTTTCTCGTACTTTCGAGTTAACAACATGTAGAAATTTCATTTCGTACATTTGCAAGGTAGGTTCTTGTTTCATCTTCAAAATGTAAGGAGTAAAAATTCTTGTGTATTTTCCACCTGTAGGATCGTACACGTGATCCACAATTATATAATGATTTCTTTTGGTATCAAATTCGGTTTTTGATATTCTTATAGTAATCATTAGTTTCTTTCGGCATCTTTTTAATGTCAATTCCGTTAATGGTTCGTCTTCATCAAAACCTTCAAATTGTCTGATGTTGTGTTCACGCACTGCACATACGGGTTCATATTTCCTCCTCATAGATTCATCTGCTGCACATGGTCTCAAATTAGGGCAACGAACTAAAATGGCTCTAATTTCGATGTTGGGTAGATTTGGCAATTGCACCGCGCAACAGCTTAACTTTTTTTTACAGCATAGCGATTGCCTGTATTCTCTATCCAATTCGTCATGTAATTCTTTTCGTTTGCGAGCTCTTTCTTCCGCATTATCTTCTAGTAAATTTGTTGTTTTTAAAAGTAACATTAATAATACGAGATTAAAAATTAACTTAAACATTATTTTAAGAATGTCAGTATTTTGACAAGTACTTATTTGACAGTTTTTTTTGTTTACAAGTGCAAGCTTCGGTATACTTCAATGAATAAATTTAATTGTTATTACTAATAAAACAGTTAGACCTAATAATTCACACCAGTAGAAATTGTAACAATCGTCATGTTAATCATCTATGCACAGAATTGTGTTTGGAATCCACTTGTCCTGGATATAAGTGCTTACAATTCCTTTAACTCTCTTCATTCTCCAGTAATCTTAAAGTTTTTCTTGATAGCATATTTGGTTTTGGATTTTTTTTATTCGTGAATTTCGAGATGGTTACTCCTTCAGGAATTGTTTTACCAAGTGCGTGGGCCCAGAGATCCCTTCCTTCTGGGGGACGCATGTCCCCCAGTTTCAGCACTTTTATTTTCGGCTTTGATATTTTTGCTGTTTTTATTCTCCACGTTTTGACGTAGATTATGTTCCAACATTGGGAGAAGAAAGAAAATGAAACAGAAAAAATGCTTTTTCGCATTTCGAGAATGCTTTTCTAGCTGAAGCGGTGATGAAATTTATTGTATATTCATGAAGCACCCAGTTGTAAATTTTTTAATTTGCTGAAAAATGGGGCAGCGCCAAATTTTTGGTTTTGCATTTAAATGGCATCTTATTTTGATAATGTAGGTGAAAACTAACTAGAGCGACATTTTAATTGGTTATTGGGTGTGTATTTAAAACTTGATATTTTAAACCATAATTAAGTCCATTTAATTAAATGTTAAGCTACTGGAAATACCTCCCAAACCCCCCGATGCGTTTTCCTGCAACCCATAACTATATAACAGGTTCCTAAAACGTTAAAAATTCTTATTTGTTGAAATCTTTCACAGAAATGCACGAAAATCAATAATCCGGGGGGTCTGGGGGGTATGGAATACCCCCCAGGACACTTCCTGTAATTGTAGTCAAAAGGAAAACTCGAAGGTTCAATATATCGGTTTCAGTTTTAATAAGCCGCTAACAGAGATATTATAGAATATGAACTACTGCAGGGAAAAACGAATATTTTTTGTGCTAAATTTGAAAAAATTTAAAATTTAATTTTTCGAATTTAAATTAATTTTTTGAAAATATAAATAATATAAAAATTCTGTGATTAAATCGCCCAATTCACAAAATTTCATATTTTGCGGTCGCTCTCAAAGAAATACAATTCTTGTTTTTGGCTAAATATTAGCAATATAAATTGCTAATTTAAAGTAAATTTTTGGTGATATAGAAATCGGCCAAATCAGTTTTGTAATTTTTTCAAAATTCCGAACAGATTATTAAAATTATTGAAAAATTTATTATAAAAATTTGAGCATGTTTTCGAACTGAAACTATAGATTTTTTTTATTTCACCAAAAAGTATATGTCAAAACAAAAAAAATAAGACCCGGAAGAACTATTTACGATAATTTTCCAAAGAAGAATTTTGTTTTAAAAAAAAAGCGTGTCGAACCTGAAAAAATTAATATCTCGGAAACTTTTTGATATTTTTATCTAAAAATATTTGTGGTTATTTAAGACATGGACAGGTACACTTTCACCAAGTTTCGTCAAAGTTAACTTATTTGTGCGGAAATGAAAAATTAAAAACGAAAAATAATAAAAAGATAATTTCTCGCATTTTTCTCGAAAAGTTTGAGGTTATGTTAAAAAGTGACTTCTACAAAAGCGATAGATTTTTGTATGATTAACCACTTTTGTATTGTATACTTTTGATTTGCCGGAAATCGCAATAGTACCATTTTTAACCTTTCTTCGACCGCTCAAATCAACCCCACACCACCCCCGCTCAAGCATAAATTTTTTTTACGCTTATTAAAAGCCCCTTTACCATTTACATTTATAAAAGTCCAGGTAACAATTTTTTTTATTCCTCGAAATAAATTATTTCGATCCGCAAATTTTATTTTCTTTATTTTGGTTTATATACATTTTTCTGAGATACAACGACTTAAAAAAGACTCTGTAAATTTTCAATAAAATTAGCATTAACTCTTATGGAATTTTTAATACAATTTTTGTAATTAACAGACTTTTTTAATTCGCTGTATCTCAGCAACGGTGTGACGAACTAGAAAAATGTATAAAAACAAAAATAAAGAAAATGAAATTTGCAACAAAAAATGTCGATAACAATGTAAATAACAATGTTCTTGTTTTTACATTAATACAAAATTAGGTAAAAACGTCTTGTTTTTAAACTGTAGGAGAAAAACAAAATTTTAAATTAATTTTATTTATTATTTTCAAGAAAATGTTTTCTTTTGCCTACACCGAGGCATCCAAATAAAGTCAATTATCGGTGTTGGCAATAAGGAGGCCACCGGTGACCACCAACCAGAAATTCAACCCATAGAATTTATTATTTTCGCAAATTTAATTAGTTGAATTTTAGTCGATGGTGGTGGCTGCAGTGGGACTGCGGTCTAAGATAAAAATATTATAGAAATTAAGAAATAGTACTTTTTCAGGTTTTCTGTGACTAAATTTGAAATTATATCCTGACTTTTTGAACCTTTGATACTTTGATTAATTCTGTTTTTCAAAATTTTCCCAAATTTTCGTTGCAATATATTTGTCCAATTTAAAATTTCCTGACTTGACAGATATTCCAGGTTTTGGAGACGAGTGGAAACCCTGCGATAGTTAATTAAGTAATTAAATATTGTAATTTCTTTCAAAAATTCATAATTGATCAAAAGCCAACCTGGGTTACAATTCTCACTAGACATAATTTTGGTAAATTTATAAACATGTTAGTTTAAAAATTAATGATTTGGTAACATGGCAAAACAGGTCCATAGACTATAATTTACTTAATTAGTTTAAGTAATTAACAAATTACTTACATTAAAAAAATATTAACCTCAAAGATAATATGTTACCTGTCACTTGATTGTTTTCTTTGTCTTGTGACGTCAAAATACAATAAATAAACAGTCATTTTTAGTAGTACGCTTCCGCGTTACAGAAATATATTTAAATTTAAATACTTTTTCCGGCTCAAAATTGTGCAAAAAAATTAATATATCATTGAATACAGAATATCATTGAATAATGAGAAGAATAGGATTATAATGGAAAAATGTCGTTATAAAATTAAAATATAAAATGGTGCAGAACGGAATAACAGTAAAGTTAAAATTGGTTGGAAAAGTGTCTCTTATTAAACTACTAAAATGTGTTTATATAAATCATACAAGTTAATCAATACGATAAGCTAAACTTCCTAAAGAACATTTTCGTAGGAGAGGAAATGTGGGATATATCCACATAATACGGTCCGACATCTACACTAAAACATCATTACGACTATTTAGCCGATATGAAACACATATCAATAGTACATAAGGACTCTACGAAGATAACCAATGAGAAACCGTAACTGCGCCCAATCCGCACAGTTATCGACTCCCCACTAAAAGAAACACCTACTAGTTAAAGCTCGAATTTACGTTTTCAAAAACAGTGTTGTTACGGCCGTAATCGTCACAAAGTTACGAGAGTTTGTGCATTTTTTTTCTCAATAAATCGCCCAAGTGTGTTTTACTAATTGTGTGCTACTGTGATTTTTTTATTTAATTAAGAAAATGTATCATCACGAATCCAAAAGTGGACCAATGGTTCTGGATGTTATTCCGCCTCATTATAACATGCATCGGAGTCCATCGCATTCGCCGAAAAGCACTGAACAATACCAAAAAGGTAAGAAACGATTTTATATTACCTTAGCTCTCTAAATCTCAAGAAGCCAATATGCCCGCTTTGAAAATCATCCAGACCTAACAGTAACTTGTCGTAAACGGTGTTAATGGATTTTTCTCATAGAAAAAAGATTAAATCAGCTTTGAGCAGTAAAATTGAGTTAAAACGGAAATTTGTCTCCAATTCACTTAAATGGTAGTTCCGCAATATAACCAGTGGTCTTTGTGACCACTTGTAATGTCTAGACGCTTTACCTTCGGATCATCGCCACTTGAAGATTTTGCTTCCGTGGTTTTAGACATCGGAGGGGTCCTCGTACTAATTGCCTGTTGAGAGGCATTTTAAGTTGATAAAACCACAATAGTTATTTCCGGATTAAAACTTGGCGGCACATTTTCCCCATCGGCATCGTCTTCCAGTTTAACAGTTTTTTTCATTTCCAGATTGCGTTAGTTCTGAATCTCCAGACAGTAAACTCAACAACAGCTTACAAAGCGATCCCAATATTAGAAGATACCGAACAGCCTTTACGAGAGAACAATTGGCCCGTTTAGAAAAAGAATTTTTCAAGGAAAATTATGTCTCTAGGCCCAGAAGATGTGAATTGGCGGCCGAACTGAAGTTGCCGGAAAGCACCATCAAGGTAATTTTTGATTTTGATGAAGCGGTTTTTACACCTACATTTAGAAACTAAATTTGTTTTCTATAAATAAAAGTCGTAAATTCTTTCAAGTGCATTTCCTTTTATAATTGAATATTAAAGATGACCATTGTAACCAATTAGCACATCACAAGTCAAATAAAACATTAATATTGCTTTTAACACTTCAAAGAAACCGCTGATGTTTTTTAGCTTAAACCGCACTATCACCATACTTTGGCTCCTATTTTAAGACTCCTTTAAGCTTATCAACATCCAGTAGCTTAATGGACAGATAAGTTCAAATCATATGTTTTATGAAGTGCTAAATACTTAAGATTAAGGCGGCAATCTTTAAAAACGTTCAAATGTATTCATAAAATTAACGTCTCAGTTTTTTCTTTTTCGTGTAATGTGCTAATGTTATACATGAGAATATGTTTGTTCACATAATAAATTTCTTTGTTTCTTTGTTGACTTTTTTGCAAAAATTTTTCCAATGACCTTGTAGCGCAACACAAAAAACGCTTCTTACAATTTTTTTCCTTGCTTACAGGTGTGGTTCCAAAACCGTCGCATGAAGGATAAACGCCAACGATTGGCCATCACGTGGCCCTACACCGCAGTTTATACGGATCCAACTTTTGCTGCCTCTCTTCTTCAAGCAGCCGCCTCGAGTTTACCCCTTCATTACGCTCCACCGCCGCCGATGCATCCATATTCCTATCCTCGCTACAATCCATGGAGTCAAGGTTTTGGATTATCTCAAAACAGCATTCCCCTATCAAACCACGCAGCTCTTGGTTTAAATCAAAATTTGAATCTTAGCACCGGCCTCCCACAAGGACTGTCCCAAGGCATCCCACAGCATCATCTACCTCAGGGTCTAAACTTAAATCTTGGAATCGACTTCCAATCCTATCCGTTAAAATTAGACAGCCATTCAAAATATTCGCCACACGTTTCACCCACAACATCCGACGTCAGTCTTAGTCCAATTTCCGAAGGACTTCTCATACCGGCGAAAGAAGACCATCAAACCCACGTGCAACTGCCCGAAAAACCAAAATTATTCAAACCCTACCATTCCGAAGCATAAATTTTTTTTGCGGAGAAATTTTCAAAACGTCTGATTGGGTCCACCTGATTGAAGGAACAGATTGAAGATCGGGCAAGTGACTCGTCGCTCAAGAAGAAATAATGCAACAATATCGAAAGCAAATTGTTTTTATTTTTTTTAATGGAGCTTTCTTCACTCGAATGAAACTTTAGCCGAATATAAGAATAGTGAAGTTCGTCATTTATTTAAGGCAAGAATGCGAAAAGTGACTGGAGTCAGGAGGAAGGTTGTAAATAGTAGATAATTACGTCATTGTTAATTTTATTTATTATTAGTTTATAGGTACAAATTGTAAATAAAATTTTGTAAATAAAGAGACATTTAAATTTTTGATTTAGTTTAAAGGATTGTTCAAAATAACATACACAAATCTTTTATGTACTACAATTATGTTGAAATAAATGCATAAATTGAATTTTTTGAATTTTTTACTGCGAACAAACAAAGTTAAAATACGGTAAAATTTTTAAAATTAAATAAAAACAATTTTTTTGAACTCGAAATTTCACTATAATATTATTTTTTACAGAAAACAAACACATTTTAAATATTCTAAATTTGAATAAATTTTATTTCAAATTTAAAACTTTTTTTTTGAGCAACAAACTTTTAATTAATATAAAATTTCTTTTAGAAAAACACAAACCTGGTAAATTTTGTTCAGTAATTGCCCTTTTACGACTGCAATTTAGATAAGAACTGGGTTGAACAAAATTTCTGCAAAATTCACAAAATTAATTAAAATAAAAAATTATGGGGGTCCTTATGAGTCCAAATACCAACTTTAATTTTTGAACGTACTTTTTGTAATTTTTATAATACAAAATAAATTAATTTGAAATTTTTAAATATTTTTCTTTGAAATAATTTTAATTCTAGTAAGAAAAATTAATTTTATTATGGTATTTTATTTTTTTATTTGGTCTGTGAGACCCCACGTTATCACTGAAAGGTTAAAATTCAGGTAAATTTGCTTTTATTAAAATATTTGAATAATTTTTGATTTTTCTCGAATAAAACGTTGAGCTTTGTTGCTGGTTTAAGCAACTCAGGAAAAATTCAATATTGAAATCTTACCCAAAAGAAGGCTTTCAGTTCCTTCCAGAGGTTTCAAACGGCTTAATCCGCCTCTACCTGTCCGGCTGCTCTTGCCTCGGCACTCAATTTAGTTTATCGACCCTAAACATACCAAGAAACATTTCATTAATTACATAAAGCTTTTAAGCAGAAGGGGGGTATTAATGAACCTTATGAATCCTAATAAGAAGGGGGGTGCTAAGTATTCCTTGAGTAATTTTAGAATTTGGGTTATTGAAATTGCTGTTTCATTTTAAATTTATATACAGTGGAAAACCAATTTCGATTCGAAAAACTTTTGAACGACCGTCTCCGTGCTTCGGAGGGCACGTTAAGCCGGCGGTCCCCCTGGGTTGATGATTGCCGCCTTCAACCATTATTAAACAGGGTTACAGGCATTCCCCATCCGGTTTAAGCAGTCTTGGGGTCTGAATGCTTAATCCATCTCTATGGGCATGGCTGTATTTAAACTAAATTTTTGAGGGGGGGGGACGTAATGGTTTTGTTTTAATTTTGAAAATTTCTTTTGTTTTTTTCTGATTTTTATAAGATTGCAGTTGGATTTCCTGAACTTTAGTAATTGATTTAATAATTTCGGGGGGGTTCTAACCCCCCCCCCCCCGCCGTTAAAGACGTCCAGGAATGGGCGGAAAAAGGGTTGAGAAGTAGGTACATCAAAAATTTAGAAATGTTTTATTTAATTTATTTATTTACTAAATATAATATTTACTATTTTATAAATAAATCCTGAACTTCGTAAATAAATATTTATTATAAAATTTTTATTAATAAATTTTAAACTCTGGAAGCGGTTACAAATTTCAATCTTTATGTAAAGACAGAGAGCTGTCTACCAAAACCTTCCAAACCCTGATATGGGGGCGGGAGGTAGTTGAAAATTTCAAAAATCGTCTTTAGATAATTAATGGGCGCTCTCTTACTTTCTCCTATAGAAAATTGATTTTGGTTAAAAACAATTCATGTTGTTGTCGAAATTGTTTACCGTTGCGATGTTGTTTTAAAAATTAAACAATTTCCATTGTTTTTTAATTGAAGCTTTTAACACATATTAAAGCTACATTAAATAAATAATCACATTCTACTTTTCAATTTTTTGCTCAAATCACGTAAGAAAAAATTGAAATGTTTCTAATTTAAAAATTTCAAATTTTTGGGATCAAAATGTTTGAAGTAGTACACTGAAAAAAAAATTTCAACCAATGAACTCATTTAAATACAATGAAGGAATTTATTAAAACAATAAAAAAACTTCATAAATACAATGAACCCTTCATAAAAATAAGGAATTTATTTCATTAATATTACGAAATTTTTCATAAATATAATAAACTCTACTTCATTGATCTAATGAAACTCTCGTTGAATTTTCATTGAATATGAAAATCCGGATAGAATCTTAAGGTGTCTCCGTGCTTCGGAGGGCACGTTAAGCCGTCGGTCCCCCTGGGTTAATGAGTGAGTGCTACCATTAACAAAAACCAACCAGGGTTACAAGCACCGTCTGTGGCCAGTCTATCAAGCTACCTCAGATGTAAAACTTGGTACATTAATGGTAACAGGACGAAGTCCAAAATTAAATGGAAAAAAAATGTGACCTCATCTTATTTCTCATTTTTATACGGGTTTGTGAGCTTTCACCAGCTCAACTAGGTCTGATATATGGAGGGGGGCTAATAATGGTAACTTTTTTTTTAGCTTTTTATCTTTGGTTTCCAAACTTCAATCAAGAACTTCGGTCAATTGAGATTGTAAGATTTTACCAAGATGGACACTCAATCACTCACGGACAGGTAAGGTCAAAATAAACCGACCATTTGGAATGTTTTTATATAGCGCTCATTTGCTTAGTAGTTAGCGCAATTGACTGCTGAAACTAACTCGGCTTGGTTTACGACGAGGAAGACGACTGGATTGCCCTGCAAGTTTTAAAGCAATATTATCCCATCACTGGCGGCTTTCCATGTGCGGTAGGTGCGAAATTGAACATTAAATCGTTTGTATTTAATGCTGAAGTGAAACGAAAGAAAATTGTAAATTGGGTTTTTCCGCATATACGAGATATAAGATTCTTTTGTGAAAAATTAATAAGTTAGTTGCTGTAATAATTCAAACGAGATTCCAAGTCTGATTAGGGAAAGATTGCATTATCATTTTTGGAGCTTCATTTGTTTAAATTATTTAAAAGGGAAGATAATTTTGTATTTCAAATTTTTAGGTTGAAGTATGTTGTTCTGCAATCACTCAAATTATAATTCCAAATTCCTTATTCCATTTATATTGTCTATTACAAATTTCGCTTTGATTTGATTAGTTAACATAGTTTAATATTCATCAAGTTATGTCTAAACGGGAGGCAGGAAAAAGCAATAAAGACAGATCATTAATAAATCAGCAATATATCACATATAATTGGTATTGATTTTCTATTAACGCATATCCGTAGCTTTGCTGGTAATCCTATCTTATATCTATTACAATGTTGACTACATTTACAGCGCAGGATTAATACAATAGGGAATAGGAACAATTTGTCACGCTATTCTATTGTTCCACCCCTTGGATGATAACACATTTATCTGCATTACGGACATGCTTCGATACCGTCGATGGACCTTACAACATCTGCTTTATTGCATTTGCCTTTGTTTTATCAATATGACTTACGACAAATCCCATGCAATATTTTTTACAACTTCAATTTTCACTTTTTTCTCTCTCCGAATTTAATTTCGACGGAAGAAAGTACACAACGCAGATTATAATCCAATATAGCTGATGCAGAACCAATTGATTCGCCCGACTATCTTTATTGCTATGTTCCATAAAAAGATCATTATCGGACCATAAATATATTTTTGGTAATTCATGGCGAATCAAAATAAATGGCGATATCATTTCCAAATTTATGTATATATAGGAATAAATAGCGAAAGCGAGAATAATTCTTCCGAAATTTGAATAAGCCGTTCTTCTTGCCAACTTTGCAAACTTTGCAGATTTGCTCAAGATGACTTCAGCTTTCACTAAATTATCTTTATTTGTGCAAATGAAAGTTCCGTTATTCCGTCCGTCGGTACTCGAAATACAGGCAGATTAAAGACGATACAAAAATAAGGCATGATTTGCAGGATGGCGTCTCTGCGCGTCTTTCGGTGAAGACAATTTCCGTAGTAACACATTTTACACCCCTTAACAGGAAACGTCAACTTTACTACATTACAAGGTAAAAATTTGAAAACTAAACGGCTGTGTCGCCGCTAAAGCTAATTGGGCAAATTGGATCCAATAAATATAACAAAATTAACTAACCGACCGTCAAATAGCAGAAAATGAAGTTAATAGCGCGAGAATAACTAAGCTTTACAATCACAAATCAATTTGTGGGTAATGGTGCTATTTATCGTGTCGAGCTTTGTGTGGGTGGTGTGGTCCGCATCTGTCATCAGACGTTAGCGGTGATTGTTATTACTGCAAATCTATAGTTTACCACACTGGCCAGTGTCCATTCAATTCCACAATTACGCTATAAATTCCACACGACATAAATGAGGTAGATCTCTATTTGGAACCTAAACCATTATTTTCCTTCTGCTATTTTTCATTATTTGATTTCAAAAATCAAATTGCATTATTCTGCCTTTTTTTTAAAACCGTTACCCTAGAATGGCAATAAAAAATATTTTAGGGCATAAACAAAACGGTACATTGCATGACAAAAACCTAACAGTTTTTTTGCACAATTTTTGCTACAACCCAAAAAGATGCCGCAATCATAAAAGTTCCTGTTGCGTCGTAAAATCAAAACGGTTTTTAAAAATCGACCAAACTCAAAATAATTTTTAAATTACCACAGATAAAATTCAGTCCGTTTGCGCCTTCTTCAGACCCTGGTCAAGCTAGCACCCCCACCTCTTCAAAATAGAAAAATTTTTATACTATAATTATGGACTAATTATGGACTAATTTTGGACAGCATTCGCGAATTTTGGACAACAACGGTTTCGCGATAAATGATAAATCTTTGGTGGGGGTGCTGAGTTGACGTCAAGCTAGCACCCCCACCTCGAAAAAATGACTTTTTTTAAAAATTAAGTATGCCATAATTATGGACTAATTATGGACTAATTTTGGACAGCATTCGCGAATTTCGGACAACAACGGTTTCGCGATAATAGATAAATCTTTGGTGGGGGTGCTGAGTTGACGTCAAGCTAGCACCCCCACCTCGAAAAAATGACTTTTTTTTTTTAAATTAAGTATGCCATAATTATGGACTAATTTTGGACAGCATTCGCGAATTTCGGACAACAACGGTTTCGCGATAATAGATAAATCTTTGGTGGGGGTGCTGAGTTGACGTCAAGCTAGCACCCCCACCTCGAAAAAATGACTTTTATTTTTAAATTAAGTATGCCATAATTATGGATTAATTTTGGACAGCATTCGCGAATTAGTAAGGCTTTTATACGTTTTGTTATCAATTGATCCCCTGTCTTTCATTTCTACGAGAAATTTTTTTCCTTTTTTTCCATGGTCGGGCTATATGAGTGATGAGTGACTAATAGCGAGAGTAATAGATACTTTATAATTACTGGTAGTACAGGAGATATAATGGTTCTTGCTTCAAATCGGAATAAATGTATATTCTCAGAATTAAACAGTTGACATGAGATTTTCATTAATCCCCCCAACCCATTGGTGAGATTTAGTGAGATTTTGCCGGACCCTCCCCCCAATTTGACCTCACGTAATTAATGGACGCCCCCTAATTGTATTCAGAATAATAAGTTATTTTTTTTAATAAAAATATTATGTTGTTAGTATTTGCAATGTTAAATAATTAAAATAATTTCGCCCTACGAAGTTTTTTCATTTTTCCATAATTCTGTGGCTAATTGACAAAAGAGAATAAGTCTCATTTTGTAAATATTCAGGTGAGGTAAAAGAAGTTCAGCTTATATTCTTGTAACATATATGTTACATATATATGCTATAGCATTTTAAATTTTTGTCGTGGTACGTCTGTGTTCAAAAGGAGGGGGGTATTTAAACATTAAGTTTAAAATTTTATTTTATTTATATTATAATTTTAAAATTCGCGCTAGCTGGCGAACCTGACGCTAACTGGCGAGGAGATAATGGCTTTTTGCCAAGATGGCCGAGGGGCATCAAATACAATTTTTAAGCCCCTGAATTTTGATTTGTATTTTGAACAATCAATAAAATAAAAAAAAAGTGAATTTAAGTGAACAGATGATTGTGTTTAATATTTGATATTTTAAATTAAAAATTGGAAACAAAAGAACTAGAAGCTGTAAGTGCTGATTAAAAGATAAGGTAAAGATAGACAAAACGTGAAATTTTAATCGATGATTTGGAATGAATTTAATGGTGCTCAAATTTTTACACAATATTTTAAATAAATCTAAAGGAACGACAGAGTTTAAATGATAAGAGGACAACTGCATATCGGCATAAAATTCTATTTAACGTTCGATTTTTAAAAGGTTAAAACTAGCCGGACAAAATTATAATGGGAGAATTGTTTTTCCGGTAAAAACACAAAAAATAATAAAATTTGAAATCAGTAAAATCACGTCAATTCAAACAGTAACCTAAAGAACCTTCAATGTGCCCAAATATTTAAACTGCTTATTACAAGAATTTTTAGTATTAAACTGAACTGCTTTGAGCTCACCTGAAAATTTACAAAATCAGACTTATTCCATTTTGTCAATTTGCCACAGATTGGTCCATAATCATAGCATACTTAATTTTTAAAAAAGCCATTTTTTCGAGGTGAGGGTGCTAGCTTGACGTCAATTCAGCACCCTCGTCAAAGATTTCTCTTTTATCGCGAAACCGTTGTTGTCCGAAATTCGCGAATTCTGTCCAAAATTAGTCCATAATTATGGCATACTTAATTTAAAAAAAAAAGTCATTTTTTCGAGGTGGGGGTGCTAGCTTGACGTCAACTCAGCACCCCCACCAAAGATTTATCTATTATCGCGAAACCGTTGTTGTCCGAAATTCGCGAATGCTGTCCAAAATTAGTCCATAATTAGTCCATAATTATGGCATACTTAATTTTTAAAAAAAGTCATTTTTTCGAGGTGGGGGTGCTAGCTTGACGTCAACTCAGCACCCCCACCAAAGATTTATCATTTATCGCGAAACCGTTGTTGTCCAAAATTCGCGAATGCTGTCCAAAATTAGTCCATAATTAGTCCATAATTATAGTATAAAAATTTTTCTATTTTGAAGAGGTGGGGGTGCTAGCTTGACCAGGGTCTTCTTCAGTCAGAGAACATTGCAAGGGAGAGGTGTTGTAAAATGGGCAATTCCAAAAATTACGCATTTATGGTATCCGGACAATAAATAAATAAATAAAGACCATTATTTGTGTTACGACCTTGTTCATGACGAAAATTTGAAAAATTGATTTTTAGTCCGTGCAGGGTTGGCGACCTGTACAATACTTTAATAGCCAAAATAAACCACATTTCTGGTCACTTTGGTAACATCCCCATTTGAATGGTCAAAACAGAACTAATGGATTTGTTATGGCAGGTTCCTTTATTTTACATGTCAGTAAAGAGTTTGAGGTGAAATATGTTCATCTCAAATAGAGCACTTTATTGCTATGATTTCTTTTCTGCGAAAAATTTAGTCCAAGAAATCGAAAAAGTCAGCTCACTCCAGGAAGTGGAACAAAAATTATTATTGTTGGTAAAATTTTAATAGGATTTTTTTGAAGTTGGAAAAATAAAATAGAATTACAAATTTCGTCGAACTTGAAATCGAACATTTGGATTTTATTTTATATTAATAAGTACTACACATTTTTATAACAAATTTAATTTTCCACCGTCATTTTTTTTTCTAATTATCAATTTTTTTAAATGGCAACCTGTATTTTTTCTGAATATTTTCTAATATTTTCATATTCTCTCTCCCAATCGCAGATTAGATTTTTTATCATTATTAAATCATCTGATTAATAAAAGTAAATAAAATATTATTATATTATAATAATAATTAACAATAAATAATAACAATTTATAATTTCTCTGGTTTCTGGTTCGACTTTAGTGCAGGCAAATTAGCTGATTTTGAAGCCAAAACCATTATTAATTGTATACAGCATTTTTATTAATGGAAATGATAAAGGTGCTTATAATCATCGTAAAAAAAGAAAATGCAAGTTAATTTGGGGGGGTTGAAAGAGTGTGCAAAATATATTAATTCGTTTTCCGGCGAAACTTGACATTCTATCAAAATATGTTCTACAGAAAAGTTGTAGATCATAAAAAAATCTACAACTTTCGTGCGAATCACTTTTTGCTATGACCTCGAAATTTCCGTGAAAAACGTGAAAAGAACGAAAAAACGATTTTTTTTGTTTTTTTCTCTTTCATTTTTGCAAAAATAATTCAATTTTGATAAAATTTTGCGAAAGCATGCTTCCTTATGTCTTAAATAAGCACAAATTTTTTTACATAAAAAAATCTAAAAGTTTTTGAGATATTCAGTTTCTCGGTCAAAAACTGTTTTATTTCAAAAACAAATTCTGTGGTGAAAAATCATTGTACAGAGTTCTTTCGATGCTTATTTTTTTTGTTATTACATTTACTTTTTGATGCAATAATAAAAAATAGTAGTTCCAATTTAACAATACGCTCAAAAATTGAAAAAACTCGAAAATGCCTTTTGCAACAATGAATTAGAATAATAAAGCTTCACATAAATAAGCAAAATAATCATTTTTTGTCCAATACAAAAGTTGTAGACTATGAAAAAATCTACAACTTTTGTAGAAAAAATTCCGAGAAAAATACTTTTTTTGGTGGAAATTTAAAGTAAATACCCCCCCCCCCCAATTAACCTTATACCACCACTGGGGTTGCATTATTTTTTTCACGTTTATTAAAACCTCCTTTACCATTTTCAATAATAAAAGTCCTGTCTAGAATTATTTTCTACAGGTTTAATGCTTAAATCCAATAAATTCGTAAGTGTTACCGATATTTTTATATTGGATAATTTAAATTATGTAGTCTTCGTCTATGATTTCTGATTGAAGTCTTCAGAAAAACTACAGGAAGACATCGTCGGATTCAGCTGAAGGTTAGAGAATTCAGGGGCATAGTCAAATGTTTTAAGATAAAGAAAAAAGATCTATTTTTCAAATATATAGCAATTTAGTGCATTTAACCGATTTTTTTTTAGTTTTTGAAAAAAACCCCGTATGGTCCTCTTGGGTGAAGTAAAACGTTCACATTTTGATGAAAAAGTCATAATTTCTGCGACGGCAAAAAATAACATTTAAAATTATTGATGAAAAAATCATTGAATACAAGAATTAATTCATCATCACAATGAAATTTGTTCGTCGGGGAAAAACTAATTTTTATTTGATCACCTAGCAACCCGCAGCTTGCAAGCCCCATGCGGCTCTTTGGCCTTTGAGTACGGCTCTGCCACAAATAACATATGAACTTTTTCTTAGCTTTTCCTCAAAAACTTTCAGAAATTTTGCTCTCAAAAGAAATGCTGACTGGTCATGATCTCATAGTGTTTAATTGGTGTGCAGCTTGTTTCCCCTGGTTGTGCGGCCTAAAGGCCGCACTGACCCATCACTTTTTCGTAACCTTTCAATTTCTTTTAGACTGGTAACTTATAGCGGACCAATCAGAGGTGTGCTACGTACGCGTGTTTTTCTCTGGCTTTTTCTCAAAATTTTTATTTTTATTTATTATGGAGGTTCAATAAAGCTGTCCTAAATTGATTGTATCCGTTAATACAATGCGGATAAAACAAAAGAAGGGAGGAAAGACTTGGTTTTTTATAATAATGCCATCACCTTTATTTATGCTTCGACTGAGGATTTAGATTTAGTTTACAAAATCAAAATAAAATAAAAATTTGAATTTTTTTACTTCACTTGTATTCAAAGAAACTATCCTTTATTTCAAAAAATTTTTTAATCTTATAATCTTTTATTGACCTCAATTGACGACTTTCAAGTTACGGACGAAGTAAAATCTCCGTCGGTATTTGACTTCACTGAAAAAAATAGTTGATGAAAAATTCATAGCATTCATGAAGAAATCATTGTATTTATGAATTAGTTCATCAATATTATTCATTTTGTTCATCAATGGAATGATCACCGGGGGGTCTGGGGGGTATGGAATACCCCCCCCCCCAGGCAGGGCAATGTAATAATTTTAAAATTTAAACCTTACATGTAGACCGCAGTTCCAGTACAGCAACCACCAACCAGAAGTTTAATCAATTGGAAGTGTTTTTTTTATTAATTTCAGGAATTGAATTAGTTAAATTTTAGTAGATGGTAGTGAGTGGCTGTAGTGGGACTCCAGCCTTATTTATGAAAAAAAATGAAAATGTTATTGCGATATCCAATCTCAATAATTAATTCCACAATAATTGGCGGATGTTGTTAGCTTTAGCTACGGCGGCGCTAAAGTACTTTAGTGCTGCCCGCCATCTTTTCACTTTAAAGATTAAAACAATTGTTATTTATTCGTGAAGATACATTTTCTAATATTTTTTATATATTCCCAATATATCAATTAATAGGATTTTAATAAAATTTAACTTGTATATTAAATTTCTTTCGTTTTAAATCATGATCTATAAACTACGCTTATAATTATAAAATATGAAACAGGATGTGTATTAGGAAGCGACAAAGCAAAGACAAAAAGGCAGAGTGTTTTTAAATCGAACTTTATTTGACCTTAGGGAAATCAGCGTTTTGTGACATCGTAGACCGTAGAGATCACATCGCCTTGAATTTTTGCATCCTAATTCTTATGTGATTTAAAATATTTATGACGGGACATAAAATGCTATTATTAATTTAGTGTCATTTTAGCTTCTACACTTGAAAATGAATATTAATTATTGTGACCCCGTAGAATTATTATATTTTAATTTTGAAAATTAATTCTTCCCATTTTTTTCAGGGTAGAAAATTTTTCGCGAAGAACCAAAATGAAGAGCCTTCATTATAAATTAATCGAACAGCTTAATTTTAGAAAATACATAAAAATAATTATATGCTAACCTAACTTTTCCATTTTCCAAAATGGCGTCGGGAGTTTATTGGGTTTTCATCAAAACTTTCAGCTGATTTTCTGCTGATCTGGTTTTGGAATTATATCATATTTTTTCAAACTTTAGGAAGTGCCTGGAAGATCTTTGTACCTACCTACTTTTCCAAGCATCTTTCAAAGCTATAAAGCAATAAGGTAGCAATAACTGTACTGAAAATTACAATGGATATTTTATTATTTTACAAGTTTTATTGACATATTAAGTTATATTAGGGTAAAAGGACCCGCTTTGGCATAATGTCAGGTTTATTATAGGGATGATAGTATAGGAATTTCAAAACCCATGCGGTTCACGTACTTATAATGCCATTATTGCAATTACTTCAAATTTCTAGTGCACTACATTAACCCTAAACTTAGCTGAGAGCTTCAGTTTCAAATATTCAGAATTTCAGGTTTCATGATTTCTCCATAGTAATCAGCTTAATTAATTTTTGAATGCATAATATAATGAAGAAGAAGAAAATTAACTCGGTGATAGCAAAAAATATTATCTGCAAAATTTTGAGAAAAATTTATTTCACAAGTTTTCAAAGTAATTGTCGGCTGGAATCAAATTTTATATTGCAGCAATAATAATAATGGAAGCAGGTAGAGTTTATGAAAAACTTTTAACTAACCCTAGCAGAATCCTTTTCAAAAATATACAACCCTTAAAATCAAAACTCGTCAGATAATATAGTTAATAACATCATAAACTTTTAAGAGTTCAACATTTTGCCCTGCAATGGCCTGAGCCCGAAAATGACAAGTTTATAGTGATAAGTTGTAAAAAATAACCTTAAATAATGTATTTCAGCTACCGTGACTTAGTACGGGCATAAATGTTGGTATACAATCCGTACAGAATGGTCTCTACGTTTATGATGGCGGCAAAACCAAAAGAAACGTCCCGTAGTTTTCGGCGTTCTTAAATTTTAAAATTCAGCATTCATAATCGAATTTTAAATTTCGACACGTTTTGGAATTTTTTAAATCCCTCCATGGATTTTGGCTGAATTTCCCCTTGACAGGATAATATCAATGGTCAGGATTTGTAGCCTCAGCAAAGTTTTTTTTTTGCTGATGCAACAAAATTTTATGTTGCCATAACAAAATTGGTCCTGTTTTGAAAAAATCAGTTTTCACTAATTTGTTGAATCAACTAATTTATTTTTTTCTGTACAGAAAAACCTTTGTTATGGCAACATAAAATTTGTTGCAGCAACAAAAAACTCTGTTGAAGATATTGCTATTAAAAACTTTGTTATGGCGACAAATCCTTTTTTACAGTGTACGAATTTGAAGACCAGTTTCACCCGCAGATTAAAAAATAACGAGATTTTTTATCTGGTGTTACCTTCATCTGGTAAAATGACGGCAAACCATTATATCTCCTTTCGCACCCCACCAAGCCTTAGCACACAAAAGAAATTAGTATTTTTATATTGCCACTTTAAAATTTCAAGACGGTAGCAAACATTTTGCATTCAATTGGAAGTAGGAATAATCCCTCCAATAATCTTTACTTGGAAAAATATTATAAAGAAAAGAAAAGGATTTGCATAGAATAAAGACCGGCCAGGTATTCATATTTAAATCAATTATCATCCACAATTGCATCTTTAACTGTACATTTTTATCCTTTTAATTTAAATTGCTTTTGGAAGGATAATCTCATCTTGGCCAAATTGTACAGTGGCTACTTAGGTAAAAATCCATAATTATTATTTCTGGTATTGTATTTCCCAAATATATTTGGAAAAATAAAATTTTCCCAAATTTTGGTAATCTTATTTCTTTATTTTGATCCGAAAATTGCAAGTGACAGTGTGTACAAAACAGGAGTAACTGGAATAATGCATATTAGTAACGCACAATGGAAGTTTAGTGCGGATGCACAATGGCTGGACCTACGTGCTGCTTCAACACTTCAATGGATGAAACTTTTAAGTCCCAAAAGTGTCAACATTTGGTTACGCCAACAATATGTTTACCAAATAAACGTCTGCTGAAGAACAACAAGTAAAATTGTTTGCATGTATAATTTTATTTATGCAGCATAACTTGAAAAAATTATTCACGCACTCCTCTGGCCGGCATTTTTCAAAAATTGTAGAAGAAAAACAATGTAAGTTTTTACAGAAAATAAAACAAATATTCCGGTCTGATATTTATTCTTGTTTTATCTCAGTCGGATGCATCCGGATTAATTCCAAAAAATTGGCTAAATTTGAACTCAAAAATATAATTTTTAATGGTTTGATTTTGAAAAAAAAAATGTTTTAATAAAAAAATATGCTCGTTTTCTTTTGTAAAATCATAACTGCATTTGCAATAATTTTTTAATTATATTATATTTTTTTCTGGGGATACATTTTCAAAAAAGTTGATTTTTTAATTAATTGGCCTCCCCCTTCCCCGCTCAAACATTAACAAAGCACCGGGAATGCTTTCAAACTCAGCGCTCAACCCCACAATTATTATTAATTTGAGCCGCATTATTTTTTAATATTATAATTATTTTGGATTATTCGCAAAGATCTCAGCACTGTTTTCTTTTTTTTTTTTGGAAATTGTAATCTGCAAAAATATCGAAGATTAACATATTATATTTTATTGAATTTTTTTAAAAATTGGATTTACGTAATAATACTAATTCAATTTTTAATTTCAAAATTTGTCTTTTCGCTCAAGATTTTAATAGAAAAACTAAAAAATCAAATATTCGGAATTTTCCATTTCATTTTAAATTATTTTTGTATGTGTATTTGCATCTCATGTGCATACAAATATTTTCATTTACTCTCTAAATTTAGAAGATTACTTACATAGAAAGAAATGTGAGAGATTTGCCAAAGTAACGTCAATACTACGTCTATTCAACTCCGACAACTGCAATGTATGTGCGATGGTGGTGTAATGGTCAGCATAGTTGCCTTCCAAGCAGTTGATCCGGGTTCGATTCCCGGCCATCGCATCTTTTTTTTATTTTTTTTGAACTGAATTATTCTTATTATGCCCTATATACGACTGGGGTTGTCAAGTTTTTGTCGTTTATTTGTAAAATTACAGAATAGAAGAAAGAGACCTGAAAAGTTGAAGTTTTTTTTAGATTTTGTAAAATAAAATTGTATTGTTTTCATTGTCAAAAAGATCTTTTTTATTAAGTGCCGATAATTTTTTAAATCAGACGGTTTTAATTTTTCAAAAAACATAATTTTTTGAAAATTATCTTGGTTATCTAAAAAAATAATAATGTTTTTTATCCAATTTTTGAAGAGTTGAAATGTAAATTTATGATAATCAAATAAAAAAGAAAACAGATAAATAATTAACATTTTTATATTTGTATATTTTTTATTTATATTATTTTTTCTTTCAGGAAATTTATTACAAACAATTTATTTTCCTTTATTGCTTGTGTCTAATATGAATTAGAAAAAGAAGAAGATAGCATATAAATATTAATAAAGCGCCTTGAAAACATTTCAGCTGAATTTATAAAATGAATCTGTCTGAGCGAGGCAGCCCTGCTATCATGGCTGATAATAGAGCGCGAGTATTTTTATCAGTCTGTCTATCTTTCTCTTTCATTGGTCGTACCTCAGATTGCAGCGCGTTTCCATTGGTTAGGAGAAATTGCTAGGGGAAAAACTAACATAAAACAAGGGCCAATTTCATGGAGCACTTCGTTCTTCCAATCTTGCCCGTATACTATTCAATGAACAATATTACGATATATTGATGTGCTAGCAAATTCTCATTTATTTTATGTTTTGTTGCAGGCAATATAAAGGGTTAATTATTCTTCCGTGTATTTTCATAAAAACAAATTAAATTTTATTTTTACTTTGAAACTCAAAATTAAAATAAAACATTAAACATATTCGGATGTTGTCTTCCTGTTCCTGCGTATGCCAAAATGTCTGCTGGACCGAATTCCATTTTTCTTCCATGCATTTAACGTGAAAAGCCCCGGTGACCACGAAAAACAACGATTCGAATCCTAAGCCACCTGAAATTTTTATTTTCGTCCTGCAAATGTCTGGAAATTTAATAAACCCAGAGGGGAAGCTTTTTGAGAGAAAGTCATCTGGAACGTTATATTACGTCCTCACGAATTCCATCGCAGCTCACAATTTATTACAGCTATTTATTTCACGAACTAGATTACATGCATATAAACGTTGCCGGGGGTGGAAAGTGGATGATACTCATTCCATATCCACCTATAAACAACTAATTTAAAATAAAAATTGGGTCTATAATTTTTTTATTTTTACAAAACTCATCAATAATTGTCTAAGATTTAATTTGGACTTGTCATTTTGTCACTCAAACTTTGCATGATTAAAATAAATGGGGCGTAAGCTCCAAAAAAATTGGCTGCTTTCATTTCGCTCTCACCCAAAAGACGCCCCAATAATTCAAAACCGGCTTTTTTTATTTGCATCATAAAAATAGAGAAAATATAATAGTTTGATGCTATTATGTAACTGTTTCTTCTATTATCTTTTAAGATATGCAACATAATATGGAAGCTTTTCCTCCAAATTTTATTTGCTCTATTAAATTCGTCGTTCACTAGATATTATCAGAATTTTTTAGTGTTATTGCAAATGAATGGATTTTTTAACTTTTCGAAACAGTCGCTTTGTTGCTCAAATTAATTATTATCAAGATGTACCTATTTTCATATAGAATACTTGAAGTTTGAAGTTGGCGCCAAAAGTGTCAAATGGACTGCTATCATTGGCCAATTTTATATTGCGATTTGCGATAAATGAAAAGTGTCGGGCTAGAAAATACTAATTTTTTTGTATAAATTTTAAGCATTTACAATGAGTTCGTACTTAATAGAGGAAGAAGCAGTAGCTTTGAAATTATGAGGTAATAAAACGAAAGTGCACCATAAAAATATAAAATCATTTATACTTCCATGCTTTCTTAGACTTTCTGAGCATAACTAATTTTATGCTACCACCGTTAACAGTATACTAAACTATTTCCAAAACTGCTTAAAATGTTTATTATACCTCAAATAATATTATTTCCCAGAATTTTTTTCAAATTTACCTATTCGAGTATTTGTAATATACAAGGAAGATAAACTAAGGCAACGATCAAAATTAATGCGATAAGGAATTAAGAGAAAAATAGAGTGACTGAAGAAAGGATAAGAGTTATTTACAGCCCAATAAGAGCCAGTGTTGGCGGTGTGTGGAAATGGTAAATCCGGAGTAAATTAACTGATCGCTTCAATTTATTGGGTTGTATATAACAGTCAATAAGTCTATCACATGGTGGTATTAGCTCGTGGTTCTACAGAAAGTGAGATAAGGTGGTAATCTGTTAAGGAAAGTCTAATTAAATCTAGATAATTTATACACTATTAAATAAGCAATATAGCGCCATTTTAATTCAATTAAGTAATTTATCGTTCCAAACTATGCTGATATATTAAAATAAAAATCAATTAAAATCCATAATAATTTATTATCCAAAGAAATAAATCCTAAAAATTAACTTTCGTTTTACTCCCCCCCCCCCAAGGTCAATATTAAATCTAAAATTTGTGTAAGTCCAGCACAAGTTAAAAGTGGAAAAATAAATTTCTGAGATACCTCAGCAATAAAGTACGCTAATAAAAAGTTTAATAAAAACCTAATGAAGCAGCTACTGTAACAAATTAAGAGATCTTGTTTGAAATATTTTGACTTTTATTGACCAATTTTCGGTAACTGTGACTAAAATTCAGTGCTCTTCATTCGTTTCACCAAATACACAACGTTTTACTTTACCGACATCATTGAACACAATAAAGATATAAAACTGTCAACACTGTTTGAAAATATTAGCCCTTACTTCTTTACCTAACAAATTCAAACACCACGCCACTCCGGTTTCTGAACAAATTTTATTACCAATTTTTTGATATTCGAGCATATTTGGCTTATTTCGCGATGATTATAGATTTTATTCCCAGAGAGAAACAAAAAACAATCGTAAAAAAATACGCAACTTATAGCATAAAATACTATTATAATTTATTATTATTATAAAACACGAGATTCCGAGAGCAGAAAATAATTTTAAAAATTTTTGGACCCATAAACTGCAATGAGTAGCATAAATTAGGTCAATTTGGTGTTAAAGCTACCGTTTAAGATTTTAAAAGTGACACATTGTATTTATTATTGATAGTTATATTGCTAGCAATTTTTGCTTTCAATGCGATGATTTTAACGGCCTTGGCCCTATTTCACTTTTTACTTATTTTCTTTGTTGGAAAGTGTATCAAATCTACCAACTGATGTAAAGCAGTAAAAATAATTAGAACAGAATTGCTACTCCTACTGATTTATTATTTCAGACTGTCAAAATATTTTACAACGGCATAACAAAAAAAATTTAGGCATAGCATAAATTTTAAAGTTTTCATAATTTAACATATCTGCTCAATGAAGGAAGGCTACACTGTGAAAAGGGATTTATCGCCCTAGCAGAGCTTTTAGCCTCAACAAAGTTTTTTTGCTGGTATAACAAATTTTATGCTGCCATAACAAGGTTTCTTCTGTTCAGAAAAAGAAATTGTTGATTGCACTAATTGGAAAAATTGTTAAATCAACTAATTTCTATTATTTATATATTTCTATTTATAATTATAATTATTATTTCAGAAAATTTATTTGTTCGTACAACAAATTTAAGTTGTTGCATTAAATTAATTTATTTGTATGCAGAACTAATGATTTTTATTTGTATCAGTAAGTATCTACATAATATATAAAATTAAATTTTTTTTTAAATTACAGTGGTGAAGTGGCGGATTAAGGTGGGGCGGGTGGAGGGGTACCGCCCTGCGCCCTGTAAGGAAAAGGGCCCGATTTACGTAAAATTATTATTAAAATGATAAGTTAAGGCTTATTTAATTCCTTTTTCGCAGCCATTGAAGGCATTGATTTGATTAAAATTTTAATCGAATATTGTGATTACTTCTGTATTATATGTTTTGTTTAAACCCTTTTGACTTGGAAAACTCAAATTTTCCCGCCTGCGGCGATTGTGGGGACTTCACCCCTCTCCACCCCTTTGGGGGCCCAAAAATACTTTAGGGCCCCGGACCCCAGAGTGTCTTAATCCGCCACTGCAGTGGTATCCGGTTATAAGGTACCAGATTTATAATTTTTACCAACTTAAAAATATACTAATTAAATCATTAATATTATTAATTAAGAATGGGTAGCTATAATTTATCTATCTAGAACAGCGGTTCTCAAACTTTCATATTTCGCGCCTTCTTTTTTTTCTTTTCTTTAATAATTCTGCGCCCCCCTGCATAATATATGATATTTTAGATGATAATAATTAATAATAAAATATCTAAATGATGTACATGTTATATTAAACTAGCTGACCCGGCAGACGTTGTCCTGCCCAAAAAGTTTACATTACATGTGAAAGTTATGAAAAGATCTGGTTTTCTATAGCTTCTGCACACTTGGTTGCAGACTGTAAACATAATTGTTGCCTCTTGTGAATTTCTCCTTCCTTTCATGTGACCTAACGTATAGCTTATTTTATTATTTACCATACCCCCCCCCCCCTATTCTTCTTTGGAAGAAACATAGTTTTTTGTGTTTTGGTTTCACTTTATTATTCTGTAAACTGTTTTCATTGGGCTAAATAAAATAAATGAATAAAATTAGGTAGCTCGACTTTAGCTCTCCCCTGCCCTCATATAGCTCTGCGTAGCATTCTACCTAACTCCTCCCCCCTTTTTAATGGAACCCCATAGTTTAAAAATGCTTCCTAACTGCTGGTTGAACTCAGGTTTTGAAATATTTGGTGTTTCCCGCGAGTTGGTCGATTAAGCACCAAATAGTGGCAGAAACGTGGTTTGGCAACCATAGGCGACGGACAACGAGATGAGACGTTTCAGCGCGAGCAGATTCGGTACAAAGACTTTTCGGCGCCTAAATTTTCAAAAAATATTTGAAAAAAATGTATAAAAAAGTAGGTAAATGTAGCTAGGGATTCATTTCATTTTATTGGCTGAAATCAACAGCTTTCGAGTTATAAATTGAAGTAAGTAAAAAAATGTTGAAAAAATCGAACTTTTTCTTTTGATTTTTTTGAAAACCCCGTATCCTTTAAACGAAACATTTTACAAAAAATCTGACGCCCCATTCCGGATAGGAAATTTAACGGACTACAACTTTTGTCTGACAAAATTTTTTGAAAAACCAATCCATTTCACAGAATAGCAGAAAATTATAAAAGGCAGTTCCAAAACAAAAGATTTTTATTCTTGCACCGAATCAGCTTGCGCCGAACTGTATTCACGCCGAACCGTCTTTGCGCTAAACTGTCTTCGGCTGCGCCGAAACGTAGACGGACAGGAGGTCCGATTTATTTGAGTCCTAATTTGGATTAAATTTTGTATAATTTTAATATAAAAATTTGAATTTTGTTAAATTAAGGTTATTTTTATGTTAAACCAGTTGGATACCCGACTTCGCCCGGGGTCTCCTTAAAAATAAAATACATATTTTGCAATAGTCTATGCGTACTCGAACGTTTGTTTTGCTTCCCGTTACTCGTTTGTTTCATACTGAACTTTTTTAACCTTCTTATTGGAATTCATGATTATTACCTTTTTTGGAATTCATGATGAATTGTTAAGCAGCTAGTCTTATTAGGTTTATATGAATCTCGTTAATCCATTTATGCGCATCACCTAATTTCATGAGATCTCGCTCTCCTCTCAACCTTTTTTACATTTTCTTGCTCTATAACCTTTCCTAAGTCCTACTGAGTAAGTGCGTCAAGTTTGGTTCAAATCGGTTAAAAGGTCTAAGAGTGCATAACATACGAACAAACAAACATTCATTTTTATATATAAGATTGCAAAAATTCTGTTGTCTTGTTCAATTATTCGACCCCCCCTTCCCAGGGAGGCGCCCCACAGTTTTAGAACCGCTGATCTAGAAGGTGCTACCAATTGAGGTCCACTGTATTTAGTAGTGGCGGATTGTCTTAGGAGGCAAGGTAGCTTTAATAGAGTTACCAAATTGAACAATTCTTAAAACTAGATTGCCCAGGTTGTGCGGCCTGAAGGCCGCACTGACCAGTGACTTTTCCGTGACTTCCCATTTTTTTAGGCTGGGAGAAAGTTACACTAAGCACTCTTTGCTTTGGCTGCTGACAAATAAAATATAATTTTTAAGTTGGTAAAAAAACTGACCAATCAGAGATGCGTTTATACGGAATAGATAGAAATGGGCCCTAATAAAGAGTGGCCCACGGCAGACGTATGGGTTTGAAAATGGAATAAAACTCAGACTGTTAGAAAATTACCATATTTTTAATTTTTTCCTGTTTTACTGACATGGAAAATGTAAGTTTGAACAAAGTATTGGCCAATCGCCGCCCCTCACACTCCAAACACTGCGTAAGTCTTATTTTAAAGACTTTCGTGCATTCTTTGAAGCAATTACTACAGGAATTTCGGTTATATGGGCTCGAATATTATTTTTAAGGGCTTCCAGAGTCGTGGGACAATCGTCCCCACAGGAAAAAATCATTCTTGCTGTGTGGGCTGTCGACCCATCCTGCTGAAACCCGACAGGCTAGGCGTTAGAAAAATAGGGTTCCTCACAAAATACACGTTGTTCAAAGAACCAATCCATCCTAGGATAGTTAGAAACGTACTAAGTATATTTTCAAAAGAAAAGGTTGTTTTAGATAGATATTCCTTCCACAATACATATCCCAAAATGACCAAGAGGCTACCGAAAAAGCAGCATCCCAGCCTAGAACAGGGTGGCAAATCAGTGACTCCAGATCAGACACTGACTCACGAAGGCTTTTTCAAGCTTTTTTTGGCAAATTACCTCGGTGGTTTGCCATAGCCTTTCGAAGCAATAACCAAAGCTTACTAAAAAACCTAGGCGGAGGCTTCTGAATAGCTTAAAGTGCAAGTAACAGTCAGAACACCATGGGGACCTTATCCGTTATCTGTCTACCACTGACGCGTATGAAAGCATTAACGAGACATTTTAATAAAAAATGTCTTCACTACTAAACACACTAGTTTAGTTTCACACTAAACACATTTTTAGGTTTTCAGGGGGGGTTTAAAAAATTTAAACACTTCGAGTTTAATTTTTTTGTTTTAGTTTTAAAGACTGTTTATGGTTTTTTTACGATTGAAGTCGGACTTCCTGATTTTTGTTAATTGATAAATAATTTGGGGGGGGGAGGGGGTAATCTCTAAAACCACCTTGCACTTGGTAAAAATATTCTTAAAGCACAACTAAACACAAAAATTACTGATTTCGAAAGACAGGGGAAAGATTGGCCCACAGAGAATATAAACTGATAAAAAAAATTTAAATAGTTTTTGTTACCTAATTGCACAACTAACTATTGTTATCCAGGTTCCATCAATCAATGAAATTTTTATTTCAAACTAGTTGCGCGATCTTACAGCAAATTGAACAATAGGAACCTGTGAAGTATCGTACAAGAGAAATAAATGGCCACTTAGTTATCTCATATTTTATCAAAAATAGAAAATGTTACCGAAATCATAATATAAAAATTAATAAACAAACCCAATTTATTTTTTAAATTTGTTTACCGCTCTATCAATTGTTATTAGTTCCCCAAGTATTCATTTTATCCACACTAGATGACACTAGCCAATTTTCTAACCTAAAAGAGTTTCTTTCCTACAGTTCCCCCCAGGGGAAATTAAAGTGACTGCACGTGGTAATCAAATAAATTGTAATTTATAATTAATTTAGTGGTGCAATAATTTACAAAAATGTCGCTGTATAATTTCAAGAAAATTGCGGTCGTCCCGACTGCTAAGGTAATCAAACCCACATTAATTTACCTTCTTAATTTTAAAAATCTAACCTTCATGCTCATTTTAGGACTTCATTGATATAATTTTGTCCAAAACGCAAAGGAAAACACCGACAGTTGTACACAAAGGTTACAAAATCACAAGAATACGTGCGTTTTATATGCGAAAAGTCAAATACTCGCAACAAAGTTTCCACGACAGATTAACTCAAATTCTAACCGAGTTTCCAAAATTGGATGACGTGCATCCATTTTATGCTGATTTAATGAACGTATTATACGACAAGGATCATTACAAATTAGCTTTAGGTCAGTTAAGCACTGCTAGGCATTTAATCGATAAGTAAGTTACTTTTTTCCTAATTATGAACATTTTTCACGTCGGACTGAATTTTAGTGTTGCAAAGGACTATGTACGTTTGTTAAAATATGGTGACTCGTTGTATCGATGCAAACAACTTAAGCGTGCCGCTTTAGGTCGGATGGCTACGATTATGAAACGACAAGGTGCAAATTTAACTTACTTGGAACAAGTTCGGCAACACGTTGCTCGTTTGCCTTCTATCGATCCTTATACTCGCACTATAATTATTTGTGGTAAGTGGCAAAATATTAAAATTTATAAAAACTATTTTGTCACTTTAAAACGTATTTTTCAAAATAGGTTTTCCAAATGTCGGTAAGTCATCTTTTATAAATAAAGTAACCAGAGCTGACGTTGAGGTTCAACCATATGCCTTCACCACCAAGTCTTTGTACGTTGGCCACATGGATTACAAATATTTGCGTTGGCAGGTTATCGATACACCCGGTATTCTTGATCATTCACTCGAACAACGTAATGTAATTGAAATGCAGGCTGTAACGGCCCTAGCACATTTACGTGCTTGCATTTTGTATTTTATGGATTTGTCCGAACAATGTGGACACAGTTTAGACGAACAAGTAAGTCAATATTTTATGTTGTGACAATTTTATGATTAATATTTTTAGGTCAAATTATTTGAATCTATTAAGCCTCTGTTCACCAATAAGCCTTTAATTGTTGTTGCTAATAAAGTTGATATTGTAAAACTTGATGAACTACCTGCTGACCGCAGAGCTGTACTCAAGGATGTTGAAGAAGATCCTGATGTGCCAATCATTGAAATGTCTACCATGTCAGATGAAGGTGTAATGAATGTCAAGACGGAAGCTTGTGAAAGGCTGTTGAGTTATAGAGTTGATCAAAAAATGAGGTCAAAGAAGGTAGATGGTATTTTGAATAGAATTCAAGTGTTTTACCCTGAACAAAGGGACAACAAGGAAAGGCCTACAAGCATACCCGAATCTGTACTTCTTGCGAAACAAAAGAAGGCTAAAGGAATTAAACGTAAACTGGAGAGAGATATCGAGTTGGAAGAGGGTGACGATTACATTGTTGATTTGAAGAAACATTATAGTGAAATACCAGAAGAAGAACGTTATGACATTATTCCAGAGTTATGGGAGGGTCACAATATTGCAGATTATATTGATCCGGATATATTTAAGAAATTGGAAGAGTTGGAAGCAGATGAGGAGTTACGTGAGAGCACAGGACAGTACGTTATACCTAAGATTGAATTGGATGAAACGATGAGAGAAATACAAGAATTGGCGCGTCAAATACGTGATAAAAAGGCAATTATCAAAGACGAGAAGCGAGTCAATAAGCAGTGTACGAAACCAACTATACCCCGTACAGCAGGTGCAATGGTTCGTGGTCGTACTGCCAATAAATTGCGTTCTAGCATGCAAAAACTTGGTGTTGATATGAGTGAAACTGAAGATGCGCATTTCACTAAAACAACATCGAGATCTCGAAGCCGTTCATCGGCGCCAGCGGCTAAACGAGCACGTATGGATATGGAGCCTATCAATAAAAATAGAAGCGTTTCTCGAACACCTAGAAACGAGATGGGAGTTAAAGATGTTGCGGTAAGTTTTTGTTTTGTAAGTTACAAAATGAAAGTTTTCAATTGAATTTTTTTAGATGCAACGGAAGTTGGATAAACTGGCTCATCACAAGATAACATTGAAAACTAAGAAATACTGCATGAAAGGTGAAGCTGATAGATTCATTGGTACGAAGAAACCTCAGCACTTGTACTCCGGCAAAATTGGTCGCGGTAAACGTGATTGGAGATAAATTTGGAATTTTCTGTTGTGTGCTTTTTTCTTTGTTTATAGTTTTGTTGAAAGTTGGTTTCATTTGTGGTTTGTATACAATTAAATATGGAAGTATTTAATATATGATTGACTTTATTTTGTTTTATTATTCATTTTTATCGAAATACTGCATGTTTTCAAGGTTGACACCAAAATATTTTTTTTAATTCAAACTTTTAATAATTTTAGTTATGCAGTCGTATACACTGAAAAAACAGTGAACGTATATTTAAAATGTAAAAATATGCCTGGAATTTTAAATTACCAAGGTTGACTAGTTGGCATAATATAGCGTTCGCAATTGTAGAAAAGAAACCTGAATACTTAATCTAAATTATTTTGGGTGTAGTATTAAATAAAACTGGTTTTCGAGTAGGTACATTTGTTCGCAAGTAGAACAGCCCCTACAATATTTTCTTGCGATTACACAACATAAAATAGTATATTACGCTTTCTTCCGTTTCATTCTTTTCGGAATTTAAGTGGTTATAAAAAAAATCCAAGCATCGACAATAGGTACGGGTTAAGGTATTTCTTTGATTTTTAATTAATTTAAATTTAGTACTTGATTTGTTAAGTAAGTTGAGATAACATCATGAAAAGTATTGATAAACACAGATAAGAAATAAAATTAAATAATAGTATAAACTATCGAAAGTGAAAAGATGTTTACTAAAAAAATCAAAGTTCAATAAGTCTCCAGTTTAAATTTCCCCCAAAAGATTTCTTGGCAAATTTGACATTTCGCTCTTGAAGTTGGTACAAAGTGGTGTTAAAAACATGGAGAGACTGGAGTTTTATATAAATTTTATAAGTTTAGTGTACATATTAGGTTTTTTAACAAATTCTATTAGTGGAAATTTAGTGCATAAGAAGTTTGAATACAAATATTCATTTAAACCACCTTATTTAGCACAAAAAGACGGAAGTGTTCCGTTTTGGGAATACGGCGGCAGTAAGTAAACACATTTTAATACACGTAGGTAATTTCCTGTACCTATGCACGATACACGTATCACCATCTCATGGTGTTTGTTTCCATAAAACAGAATGAGTAAATTTGGCAGACGTAACTCTTTTCTTACGTACACGTGTGCTATGGACACGTATCTAACCTGTAACAGATGTTTTTGCTACTTGGTCTACTTGTTTTGCAAATTAATGATTTAATGTGTATGAACAGGACCAAATGAACTTTTCCTATTTAACTCAATTAAAATTTCGAAAATTACAATGCAAGTGACATACACGTCACCATTGTTTTGGTCAATAAAACAGGACTTAAAACTTGTTTTTCTAAAAAGCTCCCTTAATATAAAAAAAAATGAATAATTTCCTATTAAAATCAAAAATACTTGACATAAAATAATTCCTTTTGTTAAGGACTTCAAATTTGGCATATCGTGCTTGGGTCTTCACGAATTTCTCCTGTTCAAAGTCAGCGGTGAACATGATTACTCTTACTATAATTTTTGTTAAATGGTTTTTTTATACATGACAGCTCATTTGACGAAAATGCGGTAAATTTACCGTTTTGTGATTAGCAAATTGTTAAATTATACAGGATGTTTAAAATTTGGCAGAACGTAGTGTTCTTCTGTTTTAATTACTAATTCCACTTTTTATTTTCCGATAAGAAATATGGATCAATCCTCTATAACAATTCTCAAACTGGGGACTATCTATTAGCTTTTATTGAAATATTGAAGTATTTTTCTATCAATCATGATAATGTCAAATTTAAACGTAGTTATTTAATCTGCTATTATCAATATCGGGAAACTATGTAGCATTCAGCAAAAGTTAATATAACCGAGGAGTACACCAATTTGTTTCACAATCAATTTGTCGGGTTAGTGCAATACTTCTCCTTTAAGTTTATAAATTGATTTTTTTTATAGTTCGGCTGTAATTGTTGGATTCCCCCTGCTAAGCGTTAAGCACTCAGCTACCCGTTGCTATGTTCTTCTGTTATTCATTCGTTTTATTTTTTCCATATCAACAATCACAATATATCCCATTATCGAAATCCACTAGTGGAAACATCTACTGTCCTCGATGATAATTCTTCGCTTGGATTTAAAAAAATCTTCAAAAGCTTTCCGATGGGAATGATACACCCACACATACATAAAATAGGAATTTTATAATATAAAATTGTTCTTTTTACTAGATGCAATTGCAAGTTCTGAAAATGTCAGAGTAGCTCCATCATTGAGGAGCCAGAAAGGCGCAATATGGACAAAAAATCAAATCAATTTCGAATGGTGGGAGGTTGATTTGGTGTTTAGAGTAACTGGTAGAGGAAGAGTCGGTGCTGATGGTTTGGTATGAATATAAACTTAAAAATCCGATTTTTTCTAACCAATTTATTCTTGCAGGCGTTTTGGTACACTCAAAACAAAGGATCGTATGATGGTGACGTATTTGGATCGAGTGACAAATGGGTTGGTCTTGGATTATTTTTTGATTCTTTCGATAACGATAACAAACACAATAACCCATACATTTTTGGTATGGTAAATGACGGAACGAAATTATTTGATCATCAAAAGTAAAATTTATTTTGCTTTAACACCATTTTTATTGTCTTACATTACGATTATTTTAGTGATGGATCCACTCAGCTTCTTGCTGGTTGTTTACGAGACTTTAGGAACAAACCTTTCGCTACTAGAGCCAAAATTGAGTATTACAAAAACACCCTTACAGTACTATTCCATAACGGGATGACAAGTAACAGTAACGATTACGAAATGTGTTTCCGTGCCGAGAACGTTGTCTTGCCCAAAAATGGTCACTTTGGTGTATCGGCCGCAACTGGAGGCTTGGCGGACGATCACGATGTCCTACATGTCTTAACTAGCAGTTTATGGCCACCAGGAGATCACGCAGGTCAAGGCCAATCTGATGAGCAAAAGAAGTTGAATCAAGAATATCAGGATTATCAACGTAAATTGGACCAACAAAAGGAAGACTACAGGAAAGAGCACCCTAACGAACAAAAAGTCAAAGATCCAGATTTTGATGAATGGTTTGAATCCGACAATCAACGAGAATTACGACAAATATTCCAAGGACAATCCCAAATGTATGACGCCCTTCGAGAGTTAAGTAGAAAAATGGACGAGGTTATTGGTCGACAGGAGCGAACGCTTAGTCTGGTTTCTATGCAAGCAGGAGCTGTTGCTCCAGGACAGCCTCCTCCGCCAGCAGGCCAAGCTGGACAGATTCCTCAAGCCGGGTATACCGACACCATTCGTCGGCACGAAATTGACGTCATGTTTAACAATCAAAATCAGTTGATCAATGCTGTGAGGGAGGTTAAGTGAGTAATTTAATATTTTTACTTATTAGCTTTTATAATACTATGATACTTTGCAGACAACATCTGAATGAACTGCAAGGAAGAGCTGAAACCATAATCACCAATCAAGCGAAACAACCCACCGCTCAAGTGCAGTCGGTTGGCTACGACATGCAATCATTAGTTTCGGAAATGCGAGATGGATTGAATCACGTGAAACAAAATTTCGCTCAATATGCCCAGAAAAGTGGAGGTCCCGGTGGTTGTCCTACGCTTAGTTGCGTTTCGGTTACCACGGTTCTTGTTATTGCTACCTTGCAGCTGATCATTATATTAGGATATTCCATTTACAGGTAAAAGTTAATGCGGTTAAATAAATTGAAGAATTTAACTTTTCTTTTGTTTACAGAGATAGGCAGGACAGTCATTCGAAGAAGTTTTATTAAGATATTTGTACTATTAGAAAAATACAACTAGGATGTAATTTCATTGTAATTCCAGTGAAAACTTTTTTATGATTCAAATTACGTACCGGGTTCATTTTTCATGAACTGAAATTTTGGTGGTTTTAATAATACAACGGTAAATTTTTATATCAAACCTTCTTCATTACATTTACAAACAATTTTATCGTGTCAGTTGTGTTAATGTGATTGGTAATTAATTTATGTCTTCCGTTAAAACATAATTTCAATATTTCTATTTTTGTTATCTAGAAAAAATAAATAATGAAATTTGTTGTTATTTCTTTTTTTAATATATTTCTACTAAAATTTTTAATTATTTTTTTCTTTTAAATGTTGAAATTACAAATAAAAGCATGCACCTATTTAAAATTTTCATATGGAGTAAATTTTTTGATATTTGGCTAATCCCCACAAAACATTAAAAAAAGTGCATTTTTTTATTTTCTACTATTTAGAAGAATTATTGTTATTTAATGGTGGCGGAACTTTTTAATTGGGCCAACTCGCAAAACTAAAACTTTTTGACCTCGGATAATCGAGAGTTTACTGTATTTAAAATAATTTATTTTTCTATGGTGAAAGCTGGTTTTGCATAATTAAATTGCTAATTTGACTGTTTTTGTTCATACAGTTTCATGCACCATAAATTTCCTTGATTCCGAACATGTTTACGTCTAGTACGTTAGGGTTCAAATCCAGGTCAAAGTTAATATTTTTCAAAACAATTTATACATAAGCGATGATTATTGGAAGCAGAGGGCTCCAAAGTGTGTTTACAAAATAATTTTGTTAGTTCTTTTCGCCGCACCGTGTATGACATGCCAATGACGTTTGTCCACGTTATCTAATAGGGAACCTAGATTTTTATAACCTTCGCCAGTCTGGTAAATAAACAAGTATAAAAAAGTACCGTGATTATGACATTAAAAATGGTGATGTTTTGGTGTCAAATGTTGTTTACGTTCTTGTCAATATAAAGTAGGTAATTAGATAAAATTTTTGTATTTCAACTACTCGTTTGCAATTTAACTGTGATGCTACGTCTTAGATAAATTAAGTTTGTTATTTCTTATTTTCGCTGTGGTTAAAAATTATAACAGAAAGCAAAGTAAGTATATGTAATGAAGGTGAATGTCAATAATATCGTTTTACTTTTTTGGCACCTTTCATACTTGATGGAAAGGGAAAATTATCGTTGTGTATTTATCATTATCATATATCGGATCTTTCAAATTTGTAATCAATTTTTACGACTCTGTTTTTCTTGTCAGATGAGTAGCACTCACCAATACATGCAAACGACTAGTTCGACCAATGTTACTACACGTCTTTGCGATATCGAACACGTATCGCAGTTGTCGGAAAACTTATCTTCGTTATGTCTAAACCAGGAGTATTCGGATGTCACTTTAATCATTGAAGGGCAAAAACTTTATGCTCACAAGGTAAAAAGGTGCTGTATCGTAAACTCGTCACTTTTAATAAATCTTTGTTTAGGTTATTTTAGCTGCTCGCAGTGAATATTTCCGCGCGCTCCTGTATGGTGGTATGAAAGAATCTAATCAGGTAAGCAAATATTCTATTCAAAATTATAAAACTTTCACCATTTTTTTGTCTACCTTGCAGACTGAAATCGAACTCACAGATGCTCCATTGAAAGCTTTCAAAACTTTATTGAGATACATTTATTCGGGTGGGTCAACTGCTAAAAAGTGAAACCTGACTAATTTCTAATTTGTAGGTCATATGTTTATAATGACTCTCAGGGAGGAAGTAATATTAGACACACTGGGCTTAGCTCACCAATATGGATTCCAGGAACTCGAAACAGCAATATCGGATATTCTCAGGCAACTTTTAGCACTCAGAAACGTCTGTGCAATTTTGGATACTGCACGATTATATGGTTTACAGTCGTTGGTTCAAGTTTGTCACACGTTTTTAGATCGCCATGCATCTGAGATATTAGCCCACGAGTCTTTCCTTCAACTGTCACAGGTTAAGATTTGTGTGATTTGTTTTTCGATAGTTTTAAATGAATTTTTTTAGGGATCGTTGGTGGAACTGTTACAGAGACATTCATTTTTTGTTCCCGAAGTGGAAATATTTAAAGGTGTTACTGCATGGTGTCGAAGCAACGAAGATCGTGATGATCTTGTGATGAAATGTGTCCGACTGCCGCTTATGACGATAGTGGATCTTTTATCGGTTGTGAGACCGTCTGGTTTAATTAAATCAGATGCCATACTTGATGCAATATCTGAAAAGACACACTCGAAAGTTAGCAATCTGGCACATCGAGGACAATTAAGTGAGTGTTTCAGCAAGTTATGTTGAATCACCATTTTAGTTTTATTTTAGTTGTAGATGAAAATGTTGCTTGTCCAAGAATGGGAGCAAAAGTTGTTGCTGGCGAATTAATGGATGCTTTGTTGGACGGAGATCATTATAATTACGACATGGAACGTGGTTACACTCGACATGCTATCAATGGTCCCGGTGATCAAGGCATAATTGTCAAACTAGGAATGCCATCAATTATAAATCATATACAGATGCTGTTATGGGATCGTGACCTTCGGTGAGTTTTATTAAATATTTTTTAGTCCAATCAAAGTTTTTAAAAATGAATTTCTACCTGAGTTTTGATAATGTAACTAAATTCCGTAATCCCGTTGGAAGGAGGAAAATCTTTAGAAGACTCCACCAGCCCATACTGGGTAGTGGTGTGGGATTGTTACCCATTTTCAATGGTTTTTATATTGGATTCTTACGAGCTTTAGTTTGTGTGTATCTTTCGTCATTGCCTTGATCCAAATCAGAGCAGCGTAGAGCATAATTGGGTCTAAAACACTGCTCGGGAGTCTTCCCAGTTAATTTTATAAAATGGCGGGAAAAACTTACATTATTGTAATATATAGTTTAGAATTTAGGCCTGAAATAATTTATCAGAAAATTGGAATAATAGATGAAATATAGTTAAATATCAAAATGCAGTTAGAAACAAATTCTTATTGAGAAGTCGGATCTTAAAATTAATCTTCAAGTTCGGCATAATAAAAACTTAATTAATTGAGAAAATTTTAAGTTAGAAATTTATCTTTCCAGATCGTAAAGTATTAAACCACTCTACATAAGTTTGTAACTGCAGTCTATCGTCTTCTAACACGTAGGGTAATTCCTGCACGCGATTAATCCACGCCCAAATGTTAGCATATTTTGTTTCGTCTAGTGTAACCAAATGGTGTAAAGCAGTCATCGTGGTAAACAACGTAATATCTGCTAATGTTGCTTCATCATAACAGACCCAATCTTTATCACTCAAATACATTGCCACCAAGTCGTAAGCTTTTATAACGTGTTGTGCTTGTTTTTCTGGTACCACTGTAATTTCTCGATGTATAAACGACATCTAAAAAATTGTAAATAAGAACTTGAAAGTAGGAAGCTAAAGTACCCACCATTAGCATGTGCAAGTATGCAAATAGAACTCCATTGTCGAAATAAAGTTTATCGTTAATCAAAGCACGTTTATATACATCTTGTGGATACAATGAATTTCCGGGATCATATTTGTCAATTAAATAACAAGTAATAGCATGACTGTCCACTATTATTTTACCATCATCTTCTAAAGTTGGAACTGTTCGTCTTGGATTGATCTAAAGAATTTAAACTACTTTAAAACGATAACTCGGGTTTGTTGTTTTAGCTATTACCTTAAATAAATTTTCAAGAGTTGGAGAATTAGGAACAGGATTAACTAAGACAATTTCTAAATTTATGCCTATAGCTTTAGCTGTAATTATAACAGCTCTGCAAGGTGGACTTCCACGAAAAATATGTAATTTGATCACCATGTTTATGAGTTATACTATCTATGTGAGGTTTAAAAAATATTTCATAGATTTGTAATCTGAAGTACCCGGGAAGATAAAAATTTATTTAAATAGATAAAGTTTTTACCGGTTTCAGGTAGATAATACTTGATTTTTAGAAGGAAATAATCACTCAACTACGTCACAGTTTTACTATTGTATTCAGTAATAGGGCGGGCTTTCCCTCACTGAAACTGCAAATTTTAGTATCTACCATAACTTGCAATTTTATTTAGGTTTGCTTCATACCAAATTGGGACAATAAAAATTAACACAAAACAATGTAAAAAGTACACACTAATAAAAATAGCTTTTGAAATAGAAAAATCCATAAACTAACTTTTCATACTCTACGGGCCGATTTAATAATAGTCGGATATACCCGGTATAACCATTCTTACCAACAATCGTTACACTGCGACTATTGTAAACTGTAACTATTGGTTTTGTTTTTAGGTCTTATTCATATTACATTGAAGTTTCAATAGATCAAAAGGACTGGTTAAAAGTAATCGATTACAGTCACTATTCATGTCGTTCGTGGCAATATTTATATTTCGAAAAGAAGGTGGTGCAGTATATTAGGATCATTGGAACTCATAACACAGTTAACAAAGTAAGTATTCTGTTTTTGTGGAGCAAATTCGATGGAATGTGCTGACGAAGACCGGATTCAGACGAAAACGTGTATATTATTGATTTTCGGAAAAATCCAACTTTTTTTCCATTAAAATATTTATTATTTTTTAAGGATTTTATAATCCTTTTTCCAAGCCTGTTTACTTAAATTTCTTGACCGATGTTTTTATGTTACAGGTATTTCATCTTGTAGCTTTTGAAGCATCATACAAGTTGAAGATTCCAAAAATGATCAACGACATAGTCGTACCAAAATATAACGTGGCTACGTTAGATTGTAGCGCATCGGTTATCGAAGGAGTAAGGTGAGCAACATCTTGGCTTTTTCAATTAATATTTCATAAGTTGTTTTTTAATTTCCTAAAGTCGATCTCGTAATGCTCTTCTAAATGGCGACACTAAACACTACGACTGGGATTCTGGCTATACTTGTCATCAGTTAGGTTCGGGAGCAATTTTGGTCCAATTAGGTGAGCAAATTTAAATAAATATAAAAATTCAACTTAAGTAAAGTTGTTATTAGGTCAACCTTATTTAATTTCGAGTATGAGATTGTTGTTGTGGGATTGCGACGACCGTAGTTACAGTTATTACATAGAAACATCTGTTAATATTTGGGATTGGGATATGATTGTGGATAAAACACGCGAGTCGTGTAAGTCGTGGCAAGTTATAAGATTCCCATTGAGGCCTGTCGTTTTTATTAAGATTGTTGGCACTCACAATACTGCAAACGAGGTTAGAGCATTTTTTAAATTTGTGAACATGTTAAAATTTGTTTTATATTAGGTGTTTCATTGTGTACACTTTGAATGTCCTTCTTGTGACAAAGAGGATTTAAGCAACTGGAGCAGCAGTTCGTCTAAACGTTCGTTAAACAATTTAAGTGAGCACGGCACGCCTAACGTAGCCGTTCAACCAACAGAAACTGCAACTGAAGCTAACGAACTTATAATACACTCAAACGAAAGACCTGATTAAGAGATCACTTGGTTTTACATTTTTCTGCAAAATAATTGTTATATTTAATGTTTGTCATGAAATTGTAGGCAAAATATTAAAAGGTTGTACTTACGGAAGAAAGTTGAGTTGATTGTATTTATTTGATGTTATTGTTGTTTAATATGAAACATACTTTGTTTATGATTATTAATGAAGTTTTTTGAAAATTTAATCTTTGTGGTTTTATGGTTGTTAGGTTTGTAAAGACAAATTTGTGATTGATACAGTAGAAAATTGGTTTGTATGTGTGCATTGATATAGTACAAACAATTTATGTAGTTCTTAAGTTATCGGTAATTGTGTCACTATATGCTTGATTTGTTTTATTGCAATTTTATGTTTTCTATCCAGTTGTATGTCCTTTTAAAATTTAAAATGCGCCGTAAAGAAGGCTGTGTGATTATTACTGTTTGTGATAAATATAATCGTAAATGACATGTTGGTAGTGTTGAAAACCTACCTTTTATCTTTAATGTATCACTTCATTTGCTATTAAGTTCGTTTTTTTAGTTAACAGTGTGAAGAAATAATAATCTCACATTTACTGTAATGTTTGTTACCAAAATATACCACGTGTTTACAAATAAAAGTTAATTAAAGAAAATAAGTGTTTACAAAATGTTTCCATCGATTATAAAATGAATGTACTCTACAAAACTTCTAATTCTTGTTTGTTGATGAGAAAAAACGTTTCTTTATATTTTTTATGTATTATTTTGTAATATTTAAGATGCTAAAGTATTACTGTAATGCCGCCCGCCGCATCGTCAGCAGTATAAAAGTAACAGTATTGTTTTTTAAGTTTTAAGAAAAAATAACTTATTTTATTTTCATGAAATCAATTTTTGTGGGTTATTTGTAATTTTGGTACTTTTTCTGCGACGCTGCAGTCGCCCGTTAATTCTACAAACTTGCGATGAATAGTCCAACATTTGCTTCTTATAACGTTCAATTGTCAAACACAAGAACGGGTCCAGTGCAAGTGTTTGGGGGGCTAATTAAATATTTTACGATAAAAATGAAGGTATGTTTTTCAAATTTCAAGTAATTTAGTACATTTAACCTATTTTTCAGAAGAATAAAGCATGGAAATTTCAAACAATAAACTAAAATTCATAGTGTTAATGAAAAAAATTTATAGTATTTATGAATCGTTCATTATATTTATGGACTTAACATAGGGAGCGAAGTGAAATGATCATCATTTCTGTCAGTGGTAGACATGGATAAGATTGAAAATGAGTTATATGTACGAAATTGTGGCAAAATTTGAAAATATGCTTTTGTTTTTCATCGTAAAGTTATATTTAATTAATCTCTCACCCTCATGAACTTTGTCTGGGTCCACTCTTGTTTGAACTTATAGAAATTTTTTGTTTTTTGTTTCTGTTATATTTTTTTATATCAAATTTATATTTTTTTACCGGGTGACCGACTTTACATCCGATCATAGAGAAATAACATGGGAAATTGATTTTTTTTAAAGGTATTAATTTATTTAAAGAGATTATTTTCCGGCTTCTAATGATAGGCAATACATGGTAACTTCTATAATAAAACGGAAAAATATTAGTCACCTTGTTTGAATTTCATTGCCATTGTTTACGGTCACCGTTAACCAAATTTATTTTTATCTGTCAAAATAACTTATTGGTAAATGGTTTTCAAACAATAACAATGGCGATGAAATTCAACCAAGATACTAATAGCTTTTTAAAAGCGCGATTTCTTCATTTAATTCTTGAGTTTTTAACAATAATTTTTAAAAAATATATAAAGTGACACGGAAAAAATCTCTTTAAATTGATACCTTTTCATTCTTATCCATTATAATGAGAAGCAGGAATTTAAGAAAAATTCATTTCCCGTTTTATTTCCCTAGGATCGGATGTACGGTCGGTCACCTGATATAATATAAATGTCAAAGTCTTGACTGCCTGTAAGTGTAAGCATAGAGTAAGAAATATTTTTTCGAAATTGGATTTCTAAAAGGGCGAAAAGCTTTAAAAATTTGTTTCAGAGTGACGCACATGAACGGATTAACGAGATTCCTGCGGTTCCTGCATTGCAGATTTTTCAAAATTTTTGATGTTAAAGGGATTAAAAGAGGGATGAAGTTAAATTGTATTAGGTGAGAAAATAATTCTTTATTTTGCATGGTCATTAAGAGCTTTTAGCCAAAATTCTAAATTTCAAATTTTATAAAAATTAATTAACGAATTAACAAAAATATTCAGAATAATCGACTATCCTGCGCGAAAAGGAGTTTCCACATTATTCAAACTCTGAGATGTGAGGTCAGGCGAGGTGTGTTTCACCGCACCCCCATTTCCAATTTTAGATTCAAAATCTGATCGTTTAGTTCAGATATTTTCAAATGTCGATAATAAGCATTTTGCCTGCTTTATTTTCGTTTGTACCCATTTTGTTTTCCAGATATTGTAAAACTTTTTAGGGGGGTGAGCTTTTTGCCAGTTCCCCCTTGTTTAATTATAGATCCAAAATGTTCTAGATCTAAACTGCTGGTAGCTGTGTCACAGCCTGTGTGTACCTTTTTTATTGTTTTTCTTCTTTCAATTGTTTTTCTGAAACCATTGAAATTCGTTATTTTCAAAAACCTAATTTTGTATCTAAAAATTTAATGTTTTAAGGGAATACTTACTCTATGTGTATAACTTTTAGGCAACTTCATTCAAAATAAGTTTTCATCGGTTTAATAATTATGGGATTTATCATCGTGAAAACGCAGCTACATAATTTTCAAATTTAGAAATTGATATCTCCGAAAATAATCAATCAATGTTGAAATTTGGAAGACATATACTTTATTTTTAAAAGAGAAAAGATAAGGTTTTTGAGAAAAATTACAATATTTTTGGTTTTTTTCGATTAAAATGTTATTCAAAACTAATTACGATGTTACAAATAAGTACGAAGTACAACATATTTTAGAGAAATTGATTTCTGGATCATGAGCTCAGCCAGCTTATATGATGTGATATGGATTCGATCAACAATCAGCTAATAATTATAAAATTTTAAAAATTAATATTTCGGAAACTAATAATATATCAATATTGAAATTTGGAGGACATATAGGGAAGTTCTCCCCCCTCCTCAAATATTAAATGTTTAGAGAAAAATGTGGATTTTTAAGAAAAACCACTTTCAAAAAAATTGCAATATTTTTGATTTTTAGGATTTTTATGTTTTTCAGAATCAAGTAGATACGATATTCCACGTAAGAAAAATCAAACCAAAAGTTACAATATTACCGAATTGGCAGCAATTTTTCTTATACTAACCACCGAATTTCGAGAATACCATTATTTATTTCGAAATCTTGAAAATAAAAAAGGTATAAACGAGGGACAGACGATTAAAGCTATTTTGGATCCAAAATTCGAAATGGGGGGCTGGCGAAATTCCCACTTTAGATATTTCGAAACACCTGAAAAACCAAATGGGTACAAACGATTTAAACTATTTTGGACCCAAAATTTGAAATGAAAGAAAATTGCACCTGTCAGGGCGGCCGAGGGGACGCTTGATTTGCTAATCAAAGAGAGAAATAAATAGAATGCAAAATTTGGGCCTAAAAAAATTCCCAATGTGGGCCCATGAGTAATATTTTGTTCTATCGTCCTAGGTACGAGTTTGTTATACTGAAAAAATTTCTCGATCTGGGTCTGTTTATTATCCGTTTATATTATTTACATAACAATAATTAAAGTGTTTTATCACAAGTCAATAAAGTTTCACCTCCTAGATGGCAATAACGACGCAAATGTTAATTTTTTTAATTATTGGTGATTATTAAAGATTTATTTATAAATGCCATTATAATTCGTGACGTCAACTTGTATCGTTTGACCTACAGAAATGACAACATAAGTTTTAAAGGTTCTAAACGAGTTCCAATTTATCGAGTTTTTAATTGGATGTAATAAAAATTTGTCGTGTGGCGATTGGAGTGTTGGAAGCGGGCATGTCGATGATAATTTTTTTAAGCGCGACAAGCAGGGCCGAGATAATAATATTTGAGCGAACAAATTTAGGAGTAGGTACACTTCATTCATACAAGTCCGTTTGCGCTGGCTGACATACAGTACTCGCCGCACACACCGACCGACAAGGACGGACAGGAGATTCCGAGAGCGAGAAAGAAGTATAACCTGTTATGTAAAACAGAGACAGGTGTCGCACGGAAGGGAGACACAACATGGGAGATTCCTATACAACTACCCACGCACTAAAAGGAGAAACCTAATAAGAGGAAATTCCTCGACAATAAAAAGAGAAGGAGATGCAATTTGGGCGATTCCAAGATATGCAAGTTATTACGATCAAGTTTCTGTGAATAAAAACTAAACAAGTTGTTTGTGTTTAAAGTATCGTCGGTATCTATATTTAAATAATGATAGCATAGTCGTCGTAGTTTGAATATCTGCTCATTGGCGATAATTCAATTTCTCATTTCACGAACGAAAATCAGTCAGTAACTATCGCACGAGCGTGTGGTGTTGATTTACTAATTATCAACCGCTCGCTCCACGTTTGCCTTTGGTTGTTGATAACAAATACACGTACTACGTCATGCCGTATTGCTATTTTTGTGTCGCTAACAACATGAGTTGCGTTTTGGCGGGCCGAGCCGAATTGTATTGAATCTAATTCGTTTGCTATGATCAGCCCTACGCGAGCGCCATATGGGTATGTAAACATCGTAAAAAGGTTTCGTCAAATCCCCGATATGTTCAATAACGTAAGCCAAGTTGATTAGACTTTGAACTCGGTAATTCGGTACAGAAAAACATGAGATGTAAAATCGACAGAAAGAGAAAGCATGACGCATAAAATTCTAAGGTGAATCCAACAACAGACAAGGATAGTCGACGAACAGGTTTGAAAGTTTTCGTGGAACAAGGTGGAATAATAAATAACTATACTGCCGAGTGAGAACGAACGACGCACCTCCATTGTATTAGACAAGGACCACCGCGCGCTATTGCAAGAAGCTGTAAGCAAAGTACACTTTAGTCACTGTGTTTGTTGGACTGGGACAGAAGAAGTAAACATGGCGCCGCGCGAGCCAGCATATCATATTTAGTGTGTATATTGCATACACGCAGTATCCCGACATTTTATTACATTTTACTCAAAATCTCCTAGACAAGTGTAATATCGACACGCAATTTTCGAATCGGTGATTTTCGTCAATACAATTTTTAAAATTAAGTGCCAAGTGTGTAAATTGCATAAATGTTATCAGTTCTAGCTAATTATTGCAATTTCATTTTATTGTGCGACCTCTTATCGCTCCAACAGTTTCTTCGTGTAAATACTAATTCTTTTTTTTTTAACCTAAACAATTAAGTGCCAATTTGTAAGATGTAAACATTGGGAGTTATCGCTGGAGGCTATTTATGCTCGTACCAAGTCCTGGTAAGTCGACTTTATTTTATTTACGTTTACATCGATGACAGTTCAAGTGATAATATTCGCTTCGTATTTTCGTAATTTAAATTCCTACCGAGCAATTTTTTGCACGGTATTGTACTGTGGCGCCGTGTTGACTATCACTGTGGCGTCATAGGCTGTCTGTCTCGCAGTCGCCGTACGTTGCCCCACACCCCGCGCAGATTCTTTGCTACACATGTCCACAAACGATAGTGACGTTCCATCTTTTTAATACCACTGATATTTTCATTGGCAGGAAACGCGTGCTATGGCATTCCATAACATGGATGGACGCGATATTTTAAAATCGCTCCTCAACCATGAATGAAACCTTCCATCTTTCCTCCGAACCAGTGCTCACTTTCAGGGAAATTTTTATTACTACGCTAATGTTTATTTATTCGTTCGGCATTCCGTTCTAAAATTGAATCTTCTTCTCCTCGTATTGTTGTTTTGCCAATCGCCTGATATTGTTACTCATCTGCATCATTACAAGGTTATCCGCCAGCGAGACGTATGGGCCACAATAGCAATCGCTACGTCAGTCCGACTACAATTAACACCACCTTCCTCGTAATAATAATAATAATTATTTGCTCGCAATCCAACTGACGTTCGTCATTGGACGCTGAATTCGGATTGGATACTAAATTGGGAAACAAATCCGTGATTCAGCACTCCTCCATCATAAAATTCTGCCCACATCCACGCACCTTATTAACGGAAACCTGTACGTAATGTCCTAGCCATTCCAGCATAATTAGCAAAACCCGTTTTTCCTGCACATTCATAATCGGCTACTACCAGTTTTGCCACCAACTTGACACACTGCATGGTGTTTTTCTACATTCAATTACAAATATTTACCGCCAAACTTGCGAGCATTCAACAGTTAATTGCAGGCATTTCAAGATGTAAGTACCAATAATAGATTCTGTATCTGGCAAATTGCAGGAAAATTACGCCCCTGCGTTTTTATAACTTCGATGAATGAGTTATTGCCAACACGATTGTAATACTAATACATACTCCATAATATAAATAAGATCGTGGATTTACAAATTTACAAAGCTCCGAGTTTAATTTTTAAGCCAAATTTAAAAACGAGTAGGCGTACATTTATTTTTTGCATGGGCTAAATTTAGAACATTTTTGTAAACGTTTAGTCACTCTGTTATTGCAAAGAATGGAACACTAAAATTGGCCAATTATTTTTACCCGCTGGAATCTTCGTGGAAACACCTACGAAATAAGAAAAACTTTCGATAAACCAAGTGGATACGAGATGGGAGTTGGCTTAAGAAAGTTTTTTTGGCAGGTTATCGGAGACTAAAATGTTAGGAATTCGACAGCGTAAGCATTTTTCATAAGTAATTGGAATGTAAAGAGACGATGCCTTATTGTTTTCAAAACTTGCTCGAGCAAATATGGGCCTCGCAGTCGAAAAAAGTTGTTCCAAAACCCAGACTCTCATGCCACCCAAAGACGGATTTTATACGTTCTGATAGAAGATGGAAGAAGATCGAATCTTTTGCTCATTAAAAACATTCCTAAAGCCGCTCCAACTTCAAAATTCCGTGACGTTGGGGAAAAAGAGATAGGAGCGATTTACCGACTCATAGATTTTAGATTTGGATGCAGAATGGCGAGCTCGACCCAAATATACAGTTACTACAGAAAATATCCGTCCACTCCTATGTTACCAATGTAAATAGAACATTTTGAAACCGTTTTTTGTCATATAAAAATCGATTTTACAGCAAAATTTTTAATACATTTTTTGTTGCTAATTTCATTGCCTTCAATTTTGTTTCTATACGTTTTTCTATTTTGTCGCGCCATTTCTGGCTGATAGCTTAAACAAGACTCTTTGAAATGTAAAATTATTGTCACCTATATCTCGGAAACGGTTCGGTAAAATAGAAAATTGTATATCAACAAAAATGTAGCGAATGAAATTTACAAGAAAAACATACCTATTCATTTGTTTATTTTGTTGCACCGTTTCCGAGATATAGATGGCAATAATTTTTGTATTTTACAGAGTCATGTTCAAGTCGCTGTCAGTTAGAAATGGCGTTACAAAATAGAAAAATATATAGAAACAAAATTGACGGCAATGAAATTTGCAACAAAAAATGTCTACAAAAATTTTCCGTAAAATCGATTTTTATGACAAGAAACGGCTTCTAAATGTTCAATTTACATTGGACGAATATTTTTTGTAGTAACTGTATATTATCTAACTCAATTGGCCAAAAACGCTACGGAATTACGGATTTAGAAATCTTTCTTTCCTTCCAAGTTATTTTGGATCTTTGTTTCCAAGTTAAAGGCTATAACTATCGAAATCCAGTTTAAAATAAATTTATGATCGATTTACAGTTGCACTCTTGAAAGGCAACTGCGGCCGACACCGCCCACTAAAACAAATTACTGTTTTTTTAAATAATATTTTATTAAATTACAGGAAAAATGGGTATAGTATAAAAAAAACGGGTTAAACTATGGAGGAACTCTATCAGTGGCGCCGGAAGAGTCAAATATAGAGGAGGGCAAAGTGTTTAAATCTGTTAGTTTCTAGGAGGGGGGGGGGGCAAGTGCCCTGCTTTGCTCCTCTACTCCGGCGCCTATGAACTCTATATATCGCTGAATTTAGGAAATAATTGATCTTAGAGTTTTGATTTTTTGCATAAAAAGTATGTTAAAAACTTGTTCTGTTGACGGTCCGTGTGTTCGACGTAAATACAACCAGGGGTGTGATTTAGTTGGCGGAACCGGCTTCAGTTCTTGAAAACTAAGATCTTGCCTTTTTGAATTAGGTTACGTCCCAGGGATTTTTTAAATTTTACTCTGCGCTCCGCTCCGAACCCTTCCATCCTAAAATACACCATTTTTGAATACTACAATAAAAAAAATCCTTTGAGGGCCGGAGGATCATCCCGAAAGTGCCAGCGACTGAGACTGAGGAGATGGGCAGAGCTAAACATACGGCAACTTTATGTGGTTTTTCACCCAAATTTCTGGACGATTTTCATTAGAAAGTTTTGAAAATCGGAGGTACATTTCGCGTACTACTCCCGGAAAATTTTAGTTTGATCCATATAGTTAAATTGCTTTATTTTTTTTATTAATGTCATCTTTCATAAATTGCAACAGTTTTTATTGTATTCTTTATAAACCTGTGGGCGCATTTTGTGTGCTACACCTCAATTATGCAACCACATTCAGGTAGCTCAGAATTAGATACTTCAGAAGGAAAGAAACCATTTAATTTTGGACACACGCCATTGAATTACTGGTTATTTATTTACGTTCTTATTGTAAACAGCAAGACAAATTTTATAGAATCTTATTAGAAAATTCTACGAATATGTATTTTCATTGCATTCGGTTATTCGCTTAATACGTTAGCCGAACAACTGCTTACCCCACGGTACCCAGTTGGAATCCCGGGGTTTTCTGGAAAGAAAAAGAGACTGATGGTCCAGGAGTGGACTGAAGACTGAATGAATTCAGAGGTAGAACAGCGTGAATCCTGTGCATCAGTGGCGAGAAGCCGTAGGAGATTTTTTGAACCCAAACATAAATATGATAAGTCGTCAGTTTTATGATTTTCTTATTAATAATTTCAGAATGAAATGCAAAAAGATGAAAAATGGGTGCAGGGAATTTCAAAATAAAATTTTTTGATTTTCCGCACTAGTGGGTGAAAGTAGCACATTATGCAACTCAAATCAGTGTAGAAAGTTACCTATTACGCAATTTTTTTTCAAACACAATTACTAGTGTACTGGGGAGTATTTCATCCCCCGGTTTAGGAGACCGAATAGACACCTTTTCCTCCAATATTCCTCTTCCGATATTATAATATTAGAAGATATAACAGTTTTTTTAGTGAATTAATCAAAATATAAATTTTCGACGGTTTCTCATTATAATCTTTTTAAATATTTACCGGCAATTGCGTTCTACGCTCTCTAAAAGCTTTTCATCCCAACTCCTGTACAGAATAGATAATTTACAAAGATTCCCTGTCTCAGCTTGAGGAAGAACCTTACGCCCTGGGTCTTCGACTATTTGTTATTCATGGAGCTGAGCAAATAGATTTAGGTCACTAGAAAATTTCTGCTTTATCATCAATCTCAAATGAGATTGGCAACTTATTTTATTAGTGATCAATATTAACACAAAATTGAGTGCACACAGAGTTAAGCAAATAATTCAATCAAATTCTAAGTTTTCATTGTTTGATAATGGTGACACTTCAAATGATACGACAACTTCACATTTTGATCGATTTGAGAGGTTAATGATCATTTTGGTATGGAAAATCTCAGCAATTGTTGTTTTTTGATCTACAATTCTGCATACGGAGACGGTTTTTATAAATTGCCCACTTGTGGCCGTAGCCAAAATATATAAATAATTCGTTTGCATTTATGCAAAATTTTTATGCAGACAAGACGGTCTTCCGAGCATTATACCATTACCAAGATTCGAAATTAATCGATTGAATTTTTGGGCTGGAAATCGTTTACCTCTGACATTTAATTTTATTTGCGATTGTTTGGGGATTCACGATGAATTTTTTATTCAAACGTTGAACCTTCGATTTATGTTCATATTTTATTCAAATGGAGGAAAATCGCGGTCAATTTTAAATATTTCGATAAATATGCAATGGTATTTGAGCGTAGATTGTTTATTATTGTATGCAAATTAAAAGATGGACGTTAAAATCACATTAATTTTTAATTGTCACCGTTGTAAGTTAGCCCTGTAATTCATTCAAATAATTACAATGAAAAGTACGACGCCGTCCAAAGGTTAATTTCATTTTTGTACGTAATGCGAAAAATACGAAAATGCTATTTCTTGAGGGGTCCCCCGGGAATTAATTACTATTGAATAATGTGAATTAAATTGCGTTTGTGATTTTTGCGAAAAATTAATTGTTGGGGTGGATTCCACGAATAGCATCTATGCAGGGGAAAGTCACAAAGGCTTCTAAAGGGCAATTTTATTATCTTAGGCTTTCAATACACTAAGACCTAAAATCGGTACATCGATCTTTGTTATTAGTTTGCTTGTTTTGTGACATTCACCTCGAAATTATACGCCAAAACCGAGATACCTAGCTGTAGAGTTTCGAAATGGTTCGCATACTAAGTAAATCAGCGTTGTTGCTACTATGCGGAGTGGGCATTATTTGGCTTCTCCGCGGTGTCCAATTTTCTTTCGTTAACCTAATTTCTCAACTGAGGAAACCATAGAGAGTGATAAACACTTTATTGTATTTTTATTAGACCCACTCTTTATTATCTATTGCAATTGAATTTTTTTTTAATTTTCCAAAATTTTTTGGAAGCTGGAAATTCGCAAAAACTTATTTAGTAATTTTTTATTTATGATATTCGATGACACATAGTGTTGACAAGATATTCTTCTCGTGGTCAGTGATTCACATTTTAAATTTTTGTAAAGAAAATTGTTTTTTATTTATTGTTTATATTATTTGTGTATTTAAGATATAGAAAGCGGAATTTTAGTTATTAATGAGGGAATGAACGAAGACGTTAAATTTAATCCGTTGTTTTGCAAAATAACAGCCAAAATAATTTCTCTCGTTTTGCGTACATTTCTATTTTTGTTAGCAAGAACAGGAAATTGTAGTATGCTTCGCAGTAGGAAACGATTTTTGTGAAGGAAGTATTTGATAACAGATTTCATTATGACATAATTCTCTAATTTTTCATCAATTCAATATTATTAGACCTAGTTGTTTGCTCGTGTTTACTACTTTTCTATAAATAAACATCGTCAAGTTTTCGATATGCAGTCAGCATAATTACGAAGAAACGTGGGTTTCTCAGAAAAGTACAGGTAGAACTGGTTAATTTTTCTCAGAATTTTATAACTTCTTCTAGAAGCATACTCACGTATTCGAGCAGCAACGTAACAAAACTTTTCGGTTTTACCTGGGAAGGGAATACACCTGTCGATGGCTATTTACGTCACCGTTTCTGGCAACTGTTTGGATTTAAGGGATTCTCTTACCTGATGCCTAAAACATGCAATTATCATTTGTTTTCTTTTTGTTCAAAAATTCGAACCCTCACAGATTTGGGCATCTTGTTGTTGAACCAACGCTTCCTGCTTTTCATCTTTTCAGAAGACAAATTTATTAATTTTGGTAGTTCAATCTCCATAAAAAATTCTATCAAAATATTGCGTAATAGGCTACACCGCAGGTTAAGGTCGGATATAATTACACTCCATGAGTTTCTCCCATAGAGGATGATGCATAATATTATTTCATATGATTTGATTGTGATTAATTCATTCATTTATAAGCTTATTTGTCTGATGTATGTTGTAAACCAGTCGACCAGTGCCGTAATAAGTATGGCGGCGCGGGGGATGGTGCCACAAATTTGTCTAACCCAAAAATAATTAGGACACGACCGTCTCGCTTTTATTATGTTTTTTTACCCAGAAACGTTTAATTCTTTCAACTAAATGGATTGGGGACGTCATATTTTTATTAGTTTTCTAGACAACGTAATGGTAGCCTAAAAAGTAGGAAACAATGCTTAATCATTTTTTAATGACCGGTGGAAAATTGCCCCTTTGTTGTATAACACATTGGTTTTTTTATTTTGAAGAGCCGGAAACGTACGTTTACTCGTTAATATATATTATCGCTAAACTATTTAAAATTATCAGTAAATTAATAAGATTCTAATTGTTGTTTTTCTGGTTATTTGGAGTAAATCCAATTTGCACAATTTTAATAAATACACTTGTTAACCTTATCGTTTTCGATATAGCTTTATCTTACCAAGTATGTAAGACAGTCTGAATATTACACGTTATATAAAAAGTTCATTCATAGAAGATCGAGACTCGATAAAATTTTAATTGGGTGCAAATATTTTTTTCGATGAATAAAAAATTTTAAAGTCGTTGGACTTACGGTGCACTTAAATTAAGTATCTGTCCAATGTTCATTCACTGAGAGTCGTAACGTAAATTTGATTTTTTACAATTTTATATGCTATGAAATGCTCCATCAATTGTACTATCATGGATGCTGGCTATCTCTCAATAGCGTTCACACGAAATCCGATATAATTAGAAATGTTCACGCGCCACTATCCTAGCAAAATTACTACGTTTTTCTGAACAACTTTTCAGTTCTTAATTAATGGTATTCACATGAAATACAGTGAGTGTAAAAAGTATTCGTACACTCCTATGTTAGCAATGCAAAACGAACATTTTAAATCCGTTTTTTGTCATATAAAAATCGATTTTAGAGCCAAACTTTGTAGGCATTTTTTGTTACAAATTTCATCTTCTTCAATTTTGTTTATATACAATTTTTTATTTTGCAGCACCGATTCTGAGATATAGATGATAAAGATAATATTTTTTGTATATTTCTGAGTCTAGTTTAAGTCGCTGTCAGTCAGAAACGGTGCGAAAAAATAGAAAATTGTATATAAACAAAATTGAAGGCGATGAAATTTGCAACAAAAAATGTCCAAAAAGTTTTGCTCTAAAATCAATTCTTATATTACAGAAAACGGCTTAAAAATGTTCATTTTGCATTGCCAACATAGGAGTGTACGAATACTTTTTACACTCACTGTAGCTGCATTTTTAGGCGGACTCATCTTCTCAGATGCTTCATTTTCGACGAAAATATTTAGTTTAAAAAAATTTTAATTGAAAGATCTGTCGTTTGTATTGTAAGAGTTTGCGAGAAGCAATCAAATTAAAGTATAATAGAAACTTAGCCGAATTTGATTGGTTCTTGCCAGCTCTTTCAATTTTTTTTCTGAGCTGCATGAATAATAAAGTAATACACATACACAAAATAATATAAGCGAATAAATAATAAGGGGAGTAAAACAGACAGCATAGAAGGGTGAGTATACCCTCACCCCTTCTTACACCTAGCTCCGTCATCAAGTCCCGAGCGACACTTACACAATAAAAAAAGTATTTCTTTGAGTCAAAGAAACCATTTTGTTTGAATAATTTTTTTAAAGCAAACAAATTTTAATTTAATATTTATGTTCAAACAAAATTTATGTTTCATTGTTGATAGCTAATTTTTTTTTCGATTTAAACAATTTTTTTTGATTGCAAAGAAAATATCGCTTTTCATCACTAGTTGCACAAATAGTAATTTCGCACCTCTTTGCAGTCAAATGATCACTTTGTTTTTAGGGAGGGGGGAAACATGCAAAGTTCATGGATTGCGTAAATAGGGCGAAAACGAGTGTCGACAGTTATTTTTAAACTTTTTTAACCTTTCACGGGAATAAGCCTTTTTTTATTCTTGTTGGGGGGGGGGTTAAATAACTATCTACTAATAAGAATACAGGTATATTGTTCAAAATTTTGTTGAATTTCTTTGTTTGTGTTCTGTCTTATTTTGTTGATATGGGGGGGGGAATTAATTTCTCCGTTAGTTATCTTGTATCCTTTGCTCTAAAGATTTTGCGAATAACTCTGCGATGATCAGGGATGGATTTGAAATACATTTTTAAAATACAAATTTTCAATGAATTTTGCAAAAAATACGTGGATTTTACATACTACATGTATAAATTAATTTATAATTTTGGATAAGATAATTTTTTATTATAAAGGCTATTTTTTAGTCAATGAGAAATAGGAAGAACTTAAGTCAAAAATGTATTGATTTTTATTTTTTATAAATTTCCATATCATTCAAACACTAAAAATATAAATTTATTTTAAATTTCATCAGTGGCGTATTTAAAACATGCCTATGGGGGGGGCGAACAAGAGTGTTTTTCAGATTCTCGTTAATCCATACATGCGCGTCAGTGGTAAAAAGAAAACTGACAAATTCACTGTGGTTTGAGGTATGGAAATTTTTATCAATCCTATTGTAATTGGCAAATGGTGCTAGGGGTAAATAATTTAAACTTGTTTACATTTTAAAACCTCATGGTAAACATAATTTTTATCATGGAGTCAGTGCCGGATTGGTTTTGCCTTAGGCTATGCAATTTCAAGTGCCCGCCTTAAGGAAATTTTCTAAATCTCCAAAAGCGTTGCTAAAAGTAAGATCTAGCGAAAATCCGAGGTCTCCATAATTATGGCCTAGAAACCAAGATCTCATTGCGACGGACACACGGACGAAGGAAAAATCGAGCATAGGCATAGCCTAATCAACCTTAAGGTTACTCCGGTTAATCCGAGTCATCCTTGGGGGGGCAATTGCCCTCTTGCCATTCTAGATTTGTGATTTCCGACTTTGGGCGGTTTCAGCGATGTTTTAAGAATTAACGTGGGTTTAAAGATCCGATCTTTCTAGATCCTCAATTTTCGAGTTCGAGCGGCTTCAGGGATGTTTTTGCCAAAAGAGTGGGAACAGAAACAAATTTTCTGTTATTTAAAGCGAATGATTTTACTGAAAATAAAAATGTAATTTTAATATAATTTTGCCCATAACAGCTTCGTTAGTTAAAGTACAAATTACGAAATTATTCTAAACGAAAAACACTTGTATAACAAAAGACAACGTTTTGAAACAGCCAATCGAATAATTGCATTAGGTTTTTAGGCCTAAAAAAACAAAATTTAATGTTTATATATTTTTGGCCCGGTTTTCGTACTATTACTCGATGCGCTATTGTTTAACCCCAAAAATTCGGCGACCCTATTGTAGTATTCCACGAGCCGCCGCTGTAAATATGGATTGCGTAAATGGCAAATTAAGGGGACATTCCAATGTATAATTTGGAACTATGTGGAAATAACTGGTTTTGGTAAGGTTAAAAAAATAGATTTCCCAAAGTTACATAATTTCCTATAAGGGTTCCCCTAAAGTAAATAAGGATGAATTGATAAAGTATCACACTTTAGACCAGATAAACCTTATCTTGGGCATTATCAGAAGTTCAGGGTTTAAATTATCGCATAGTCATCGTTTCGATTATGATAATCCAAAAATTCGGAAAAAAAATTCTAGCAAATTTGAAAAGTGTACAATTTCATACTCGCGTGTTTGGAAGAAACCCATAAAATCGACCTTGATTCAATAGATTTATGGTTATGCAATAATTATTATATTTATTTAGAAATTAGCAATGCCTTCTTGGAACAACTTGGAAAATGAATGGATTTGACTTTCTTAAAAGTTTTTTCATGAAGTGTTTATTCAATTACGAGTAATTGTAATGTTCTCAAAATTTATTTGCACAGGATATCAAATTATCTTCAACAGTAGATTGCGAATAAGCAAACAAAATCACCTCTTTCCAAGAATAATCAGAAGGGAGGAGCGTCTGCGATTATGATTGGTTATCATTGAATTAATGCAGTAACACAAAATGTATTTACCATTGTGAAATATGTATCTTGACTATTTATTCGCTTAATTATCACCTAAACTCGAGTTTCGTAACTCGAAAATCCGTTTTAAATATCAGCCAAATATTTTGCATTTTTTTTATCAAATCGAAAAAAATCGATGCTTCTGCAAAGGTTAACTACCGCATTCTTAATATTATGCGAAAGAGTAAAGGTGTGATAGAAACTTCCAATGTAATTTTTGCGTGCCATTTCTCATTAGCCTATTTTTAATTTTACCAAGAGAAATACAAATAATACTTGTAAGTTTTGTAGAAAGTTGACGTTATTTCCTGGAAATTTTTTATTAAATTTTCATTATCATGTTTTCAAGTCCTCTTTTATCTGTTCATATTTAATATTATTACACAAATATTTGAAACGAGAATTTTATCGTTAATTGTTATCTGCGAAACGTGGTTCGATTTATTAAATTTTATATTATCAAGATTGCACGAATATCATCCCATCGTCCAAGATATTGGCATTTCGAGCCTGTCCCATTTCTTTTTCACTTAATTTGAAAAGGCCAAGTTCGGCAATGTCTTTAATATTTTTTCAAACCGTTTATTTCTCAAATCGACGATTTATTAATTCTTTGTTTTCCGGAAATAATCCAATTGACTGATTATTTTAAGCATCAAATAAACTTTTGTCAATTCGCCGTTTTACGTCATTTCAACCTTTCAGCTTACATCGTGACTGTACTGTACACGGTCTAGAGTTCAATGTTTGTTGATACATTTTTAATAAGCAAGATAAATATATAAATATTTTTTAATCTTTAAAAAATTGTTACTCGATCACTTGATCGTGTGCTTATCTTCATCTAAACATCTGGTCAGTATTGAGGTCTACTTGGAAGATTTTGGCTGACCAACCAGCAACTACAACATTTTGGAAGAACCGCAAAATGTCCAGGTTTCTATTTTATTCATACGCTTAATTTTTATAAGGTCACCTCTGCCTGCATGGTCCTTATTGGACCACATTCCCGAACTTAAACTTGTACACGTTTAGTATTCATGAATAATACAAGATTTGAAATTTTAATGAAATCTGAAGTGTGTGCATAATTTATCCGTTGGAAATTCGCAATTTGAGAATAAGATATCTGAAATTTCATTAAGTTTTCAAATTTTGCGACTTGACTCCTCCTAACCTACCATGTGATCTTGGCTGGTGGTTACATTGTAGACTTTCCAAACTATCGAATAATGCTGATATTCAGATTTGTATCTAAATATTTATTTAATTTTTTGAAAACGATATCAATCACATTGGGTACAGGGAAATTGATAAGGAAAGGATTTCCAGTATTTTGCAAAATTTAAGAAAACTTGAATTTCAAGACTTCGTAGAATGGATAATTCAAAAGTTCTCATAAATTTTATTTTTTGGAAATCTTAGGTTGGAATCAGTTGATTCCGCATTTATCACAAATAAAATACACTATTGTACATTCAATTATGGCGAAATTTTTTTCCAGCACTATCCTGATTCACGAAAAAGTTACATTTTATATTTTTGCCTTGTTTTGTTTCATTATCAGCAGACCATTGTTTACTACCACTTTATTTCAGACTTCCCGGCACCGGTAACAACTGCCTTGTGATACTGATAAATAATTTGGAAAATTTTGGATACACTTGTCTGGCCGAACATACTATTAACATGCATACATAGTTCAATGTACGTAATATTATATGCAAACCCAGTGGCGGATTAAGTGGATGGCCGCCAGGGCCCCCTAACGCGGTAACTAGCAAAGTTCAAAAAACCGTTTTTAACAATTCAATATTTTATTTAATTTAATATGTTCGGTCTGTGAGACCGCACGCTACCTTAGTTTTTGTTAAATGAAAATTTTCCGAAAAAATTTCCGGGGGGCCCCCCGGTTATGGTTATGGACCTCGCAATTTTTACCACCAGGAGCGTCCAATCGGTTTAATCCGCTTCTGGGCAAACCCAAATGAAGCCGCAAGTTCTCAAGATTTTTTAAACTGACTGTTAAAATTAAATCATTTTTTTGAAATTTTCTTCAGAAAGAATTTTTGAGATGAGGAAAAGTCCTTTTCAATTATAATTATGTATGGGACGGGGGGGGGGGGGGGTCAGATTTCCTCGGTTTTCTTCCTCGATTGCTTTAAGATTTTTTTTCAAAAAAGTTGAATATTATAACTATGAAATTAAATATTATACATACAATGTAATATTAAATATTCATCTCATGAATAATATTCCTAAGATTACCTAATTTCCTAGATTTCCAAAAATTTCTTTGGAGTTCCTGAGTTTTTATGAATTTCCGTGGATATCTTATTCCTAAGATTTCTTCGAATTTCATAAGATTTCTTGGGATTTCCTAAAGATTCCTAAGATTTTCTATAATTTTCCGAAATTTTTTCAGATTTTCCTTTACTTGCACACCAAATTTCTCCAGCGACCCCCCCCTTGGTAGGGCCTATTTGGACTAAATTTTCGAGGGGTCTTAAGATTTAATGTTTTAGTTTTGAAGATTTTTTTTTCTATTTACGATTTCAGTCGGACTTCCTGATCTTCAGTAATTGATAATAATTTCCGGGGGGTTCCAATCCATAACCCCCCAGCCCTTAAAATATGGCCTTGCCCTTCGGTATTGGATAATAAATTATAAGACAATCCCACAAGGCAAAAACCACAAGAGCTGGTTGGCGAAAACGCATAAGGTTCGTTCATAAATTACGGCACATGAATGAAACGGGGGGAGGGGGTTCTAAAATTTTAATACTAAATTTTCAAATTTTAATTATTTTTAAAATCTAAGTTTAAAAACAAGTAGTTAATGATATATAATTTGCAAAAAAATGCTTAAAATTGCGTGATATAATTTATGAACGACCCCTATAATTTTTTAAAAATTGTCTGGCGTAACTTTCGATTTCCTAAATTTTTTTAGATTTTCTTGATATTCTTTAGATTTCGCTAAATTTCTTTAGATTTTCTTAGACTTCTCTTCATTTGTACACCAGATTTCTTCAGCGATCCCCCCCCCCTGCAATTCTTTATAATTTTATTCGGTCGGTGTAAGAAAATTTTAGAAAGTGTGATTTTGCTTCAATCAAACAAACATTTTTTTTAACAGTGTAAAAATAAATTGTACTTAATCTATTACGCACTATGAATATTTTTTGATAATTACGTATAATAAAAACCGAAGTGCTGTTTAGTAAATACAACATTCGTTCATTGTATTTCGGACGTTGATAGAATGCGGTTCGGTTACAGAGCAATGTGTGATTTAATAATTGAGGAAAAATTTTGTGATTTATTAAGAAATCAAATAGATCAAGTTTATTTTCAATTTTGGCCCCACATTCTCATGATGTGAGCTCCAGGGGCGAATCATAGCTGGAAATATTGTGAAATTATTTGGAAAATTATATGAAATGTGAATGTCATTTTTTTTAAATTTAGTGTAAACTAAAAATCTAGCTGGACTCGTTATTAAAGCGTTGCCATGACAACATTAATAATATTTTCAACTGGGGATCAAAAATCGCCTATGGCGCTGTTTATGGCTGTACATCAGGTAATTTTAGAATTTTCACTTTCCGAACTCCTTAGTACGGAATGTAGTGTTTTTTGAAAAATTTGAGCCCTCATTTTTTGGTAAATTTTTATATTTCGAGGTTCATTTTTACTATTTTGGGAAAATGTATGTTGTCTGGGAACATGATCATCCAAACGAAATCGCTCTCAATTTTATATTTAAGTTTTTGTTTTCTGTTGATTTATATTGAAGATGAATAAAATCGCATGAAGTTGATTGGGGGGGGGGGGGGGCATAAGACATAATCCATCATTATTAATTATCTGATATTTTACTTAATTCTACAATTATTAATTGAGATAATAGAAAATTACCAATTTTCAAGAAAAATAGAAACTGGCATATTTTTTATAGCCATAAATAATAAATTTTCATAATCATGATCGATAAGATTTTGTAAGATCAATTATTGCGGCGATCTGATTTGGTATGTTTTACTCATATTATTATTGATTTAATCTGAAATTACTAACAATAAATATTAATAAACAGTGTTATCCCTAGGCAATCTCTTTGGCCTGATTTTATGGCAGACTTCCATAATATGCAATGAAGTTTAAAAAAAAATTTCGAAATACAATTTAAATTTAAAATAGATTTTATTTAGTTATTCTGTATTGGGGGGGGGGGGATTTTTTCTTAACCCATCTGGATTCGCTCTCGTTCTTTTTGTTGGAAAATCATGATTGGAGATAGAGGTGTAATTATAAGATTTTGGGGGGGGGGTGCAAAAATAGCATAAAAGTTACAAGCATTCATGTTCAACAAGCGATAAAAACCGATAAATCACCCATAAAGGTTTAGATAAATTTGAGAACGTAAAATAAACTGTACGTGCGTAATTTTGTATTGAATTAGATCGATACCAAGATATGATTTGTCAAAATTGTAGACGAATTTAAAATAATTTTATCCAGTCATTAAGTGGTGCACCTATCGACCACCTGTGCAGCTTGATTGGAATTTTAGTGTGCATGGAAAGTAAGAATATTATGCCTCAATTATTATTTGCTTATTTCATAACTCATTTCAAACGTGAAAATGAAAGTAAAAATATTGATTTAAGATTTCGCTATTTGCGAAAAATCACCCCCCACCCTCGCAGTTACACATCGTTCTGGTCTAGCGGAATACAAACTTTTGTGATGTGTGCAGTAATTAATACGTTTTAGAGTTAAGGACTCGGCTTACTAATTAAGGTTAAACATTGGAATGAATTGGTCGACCTATTTTTACTAATTTGCATTCAACTAAAATTATAAATCTCTCGAAATATGCGAACAAATTGAATTGAGAAATTGTACGTCCTGCTTTGCAAAATTAATAATGGACAATAAAATTGGTACGTACTGGGAATTTACAATTATAAAAAATTTGATGTTGTTGCCATAGGTTTGAGTCTTATCAGAATCTTATCACTTTTGAGTATAAAATGAGTCACAATAGCTATATGGATTTCTAAATCGTACATCCATCTTACTTTAATTGTAATAGTTTATTTCCATGAGGTTAAAGTAAATATTAAACGAAAGTGAAGAGGCCAACGCAATCGTATAAATTGCATTGATAATGGCAATTTCTATGGATTGGTATTGAAAAATTTAAATAAGCTCCTTGCAATTTTTAAAATTTACATTATTTCACTGTTGTGTTTTTTGTTGCAGATATTACTAGAAATGGAAAGCAGTGCCGATAGATATTTGCATAAGAAATTTAAAAAGCAGTTAAATATCGACTTGAACAATGTTGAAAAAGAAGAAAAAAAGGTCGGGTGTGGTGCAAAAGGCAACGAGCCTTCACTGCAAAATTGTGGCAATTTTGGTTCGGTTACGGGGATGTACATGAGTGATACTTCTGTTGCAAACAATGAGGATAATGTGCCAAAACTTAGTACAAATAACACAAATACTTTTAGCATCGTAGAATCTTCTAACGTAGTTAAGTCTTCCATATCTCATGTAAACATAGTTAATGCAGTAAAACAGAGTGAGAAAAACGCGAGCGTATTACAAGAAGATAGTGAGAGAAGTAAACAAGCTGGGGAATTAGTGGATCCACAATCTTCAAACAGTTGCATATCATATGTAATTCCAAATTCTAGTAGAGTAGAATATTACACACCACCAGAACTACAATTTAGAGCAGTTAATTTTGATACGAGATTTAATGTTTCAGAACCAATTCCTTCAGCTGATACGTCTTCCATTTTAGACAATGTATATTCTAAACAATACGTAACTTCGAAATTAGTTAATGTAGAGAAAGCTGGGGACATATCCTCCAACAGTAGCTTAGTCAACGATCACGGGACTAATCAGGAAGAATGTTATAATAATAGTAAGAGTGCAGACGCAAAAAACGATAATCATGTACCCGAACTGAGCGCTAACGAAAAGAGTTCCACCGGAAAGTATATTTGTTCCTATTGCAATTTGGCATGTTCCAAGCCAAGCGTTTTGCAAAAACACATTCGTGCCCACACAAACGAAAGACCATACCCATGCATCAGTTGTGGATTTAGCTTTAAAACGAGATCGAATTTATACAAGCACTGCAGATCGCGAACGCACGCGAATAGAGTTTTAGGAAACAAAGCTCAAGAAATCCATAACGAAATCGATGTAGATAGTCAAAATAAAATGGAATACGCAGAACTCAACAACTCGTTCGACTCGGTTCACGAAGACGCAATGGCCCATAGAATCAAAGATAAGCCTATCATGGAAGAACGAAGTTCGTGTATCGAAAAAATCGGACACGACGGCAAATCCAAACCCTACAAACCTCGCTTTCATACAGCCAAAGCTTTTTTCGACGATAATTCGAGAGATAATCAAAAGAACGTGGAAGATCAAAAAGTTCCGGTTACCGTCCAGAATAATAGACCTTCTAATTCTGCTTTATTATCATTACACATCAGCGAAGTTATTAATAAAAATAATGCAATCATAAATTCTAACGAATCATTATTATTAAGAAAACGTTCCTTAGAAAACAATCAATTAGAAATTACAAATAACGAATCTTCACCTCTTCGGCACAATGAAATAATATATCCTCAACAAATCCAAACTGGCGACGAGCGAACGCAAGACGATCAGCCGCTCAATTTAACCAACAAGGGCCGAAAACGATGCTTGAGCGAGGCAACGCCAGAACCCACCATCCAAACCAGTTTAATCAAAGAACTACTTCTCAAAAACTTGTACGCCGATTCCATGCAATGTCCGCACTGCAAAATGATCTTCCAAACTGTAACCGAGTTAGAACTGCACAAACTGAGAAGCTGTAAAGCTTTCATCAAATCCGGCGCGAGATACAGTCGAAGCAGCTCCGTGAACGTCGCCTCAATTTTAACGAAAAACAAAAATGCTTTCGCCGACATCCCGCACTTGCAAAACACCACGTTTCCTTTAAAATCGCCGGGACCTTTCTTGGGAAAAACCAGGCTGGTGGAAAGTGACAAAAGTAAATCGTTTTCGTTCGACGACGGCCTTCCAAACTTCCAGTCGAACCTGAGCAATTCAAACGATCTCCTCAAAACTACCCTGCGGTACTCCATATCTCCGTTAACGATTCAACACGATAGAATTAAGAAAACTCCAGTTAAAATGTTCGGTGGTGAAGTGAAAATAACACAAACTTCGGGTGAAATTAAAAGTTTCAAGATCGACGGTAAAGACGAATTCGAAAAATACGGAAGTAACGGTAATTTTCCCGAGTTTAGTAGCAGACTCAGCGAAAATCGCGTAGTTAAATCGTGTTTGCAATCGGGCGGCACAGTCGTGCAAAACAAACCTAATTATTCTGGAAAACAGGAGACGATGAGATCGTCTCCCGAAATCATACGGGTATACGAAAATAAATCGCTTTCGCCAAACATCGACATTGTAAGTTTGGAGAAGAATAAGTTTACTTTCGAAAGATCGCTAAGCCACGACGTGGACGGCGACCAAAAGCTAAATTCCGAACAGTCGGCCGACCGATTAAATTTTCAAAATGCAGCGAATTCTTACAAGTATCCGAATATTATGGATTTTAGCCAAAATGCTGTTAAGCAAATTGCTCCCAACATAAAGCAACCAAATCTCGCTATTCCTGGACTACCGGTACCTAATCGACTTAGTTTTTCTCGGTCATCTTCGTTAATTTTTGAGCCGAAGCACAGTCCGCCGAAAATGTTCGATCCCATTTCGTTTTCTCGCTCGCCCATGGAAGGTGCTCGTCCTAACGTGATAAATTTTTCCGAAGCATCGAAACCTCAGGAATCGGAAAAGCATTTGGAAAACATTCGGTTTGCTCAGAAACAAATTTTGTTACAACAAAATATGACCCACGAACCACCGTCTTCTTGTATAACAAGTCCAAGTGTGTACAATCCTCTTCACTTATTGGTGAACGGAAAAGTAGTGCGTTATGTACCTGGAATCCCCGGCCCAATAGCGGCAGAAGTTCCCACGGACGTAGCTTACGGTGGAAATCAACCGACTTCAATTTCTTCACACGTGAGGCCACAAAAATGCAACACCCGGCTAATCGTCACGGAGTCTTCGTCGTACTCCATGAAATCGTCCGAAACTCGTATGTCAACCGGTCCTGCTCCGAAAGCTAAGTCGTCTGAATGTACGATTCCTCCATACAGTGGCCTGCTGCAAATCGATAAGAAACATTTGGAACACGACCGACTTACTAAATCACCAAAATTTAGTGCTTTACACGTTAATATTAGCGAACCCACAACACCAAAATTTGCCGAAATGAAATCTCCAAACATCAAACCAACAGAAATTAAGTCGCCTGCGCCAAAAAACGATATAAAGCCGGTCAACAATTTGATACCGCCTAGCTCGATTGTTGGCGAAACGGCGAAAAGGTTTGCCCGTCCAAATACTTTGGCACTAAAGCCGAGTATAGCGGCCCATAAACAGCATCACGGCTTAACTCCAACTATGTTTAATCAAATTCTAATCAGCCCCGATACTCCGCGCGTGGCGAAGAAATACATGCAACATTTTTTACACGGCAACTACTTCAGTTATTTGGGATTGAAAAGTTCCACGAAACCAGTCTATTGTACTTTAAATAAAACTCAGCCTTTTTACGTTCCACATCATTTTAAGAAGCTGAGCATGTATTCGGAATGGAGGCAGCAGGATAATAAAGGGGACAAATTGTATGCGAGTTGTTACGATCCTAGACAGAGGCAGCAGAAGTATGTTATGGCTGGAAGAGGCACTGCGGATTTGATCGTCCATTCCAGTTATAAGGTATATACCGTATTTTATTCAAAACTTTTTTTATTTGGTTTCTCATCAGTGAGAATCCTTGATACCGTAGTATTTTTATTTAATTTTTTCAAATTATTTTCTGAACAAATTTTTTTTTGCATAGCCCAGGGCTAGTCCGAAGAAAGAAATATACTATTATATTAAGTGTATGATGTGTTTTCCAAGGTTTGCTATAAATTTTCAACGAAATTCAATGAATTATATACTTAATTTCAACATCGTTTAATATAAAGGGTCTACGGAAAAACCATGGTATGTGTGTCACATGTCACAATAGCAATGTTTTGGATTTGTCAAGTTTGAAAGTCCTCAGAATCAGCAGTGTTGCGTTTATCTTTTAATGCGTATGATAACAATAAGTAGTATTTTCACTATTTGTTTAAATGTTCATTATAGTTTAAACAGTGGTAACCAAATATAACACAAATTACTGCACTGTGCATTCACCAGATATGACTTTGATTTATGAATTGAACATATTGGTGTCAGTATTTTATTCATATTTTGAATACCGAAAAAGCTATAACCCATGGTAATATTTGACTTCCTTAGCTTAGATATTTTTTCTTTGGTTACGATCAATTTAAATGCTGTTTAGAGATTCGAATGATTTTGATCGTAAGGTGGAAAAAATATTGTCTACAGTTTTAAAACATGTTTCATAAAATACTGTTAAAGATTACATCCAAATAACCCGGAAAAAAAAAATTTGCAAACTTTTTTTATAATATCTAGTTTTGAAAGAGTCAAAAAACATAAAAAAACAATTAGCATATCAATTAACATAGATAAGTAATTTATCAATTAATATAGTATAATATCAATTATTATCAAAATTTGTAGAGAGATGTTGAATGAAAAGCAGATAATAGCGTACCCATTTTTTTCAAGTTTGTTTTCATTCCTTCGCACTGAAGGTAATATTGTATTGGATAGAAAATAGTATACTACATATCAAGGGCGCAAAGGTCATTGCGAGTGGGATAATTTATCACTCGATTTAACCGCTCGTGAGTCGTGACATTATCTACTCTCCCGATTAATGACCAGTTTACTCCCGAGGTATGTAATACTATTTTATACGGTCCCAGAAAAATTGATTTTAAATTTTAAAGTTTCTATGACAAGACTTGGGAAAATACTCACCAATTAACATAATTATAATAATATAAATTATGTATGAATGCCTGGTATTTGGACTATAGACATTTAAATTAATGGAATTCTAAAAGTGGCATTTCAATTCAAAATCAATTTTAAATTTCCATATAATTTAATGGGACGATTCTGAAAAATTGAAAAAATCATGTTTTAATCCCACCATTAAAATAAAATTATATTTTTATTGTAAAAATGTAAGTAAGTAATAAATGTAATAACTGCGTATGCAAAAAACCATCTACGTTATGCAGCCGGGAAAATTTTTTTTCCCTTTATTCAACTTTTTTGTTATCCGAATTCTAATTGATATTCATTATTTTTTACAGTTTGTTGTCAACGAAAGCTCCTCCAGTAGAATAGAAGATCAGAACAAAGCAAGTGCAATTTTGGGAGGCTATGAATCAAATGAAGACTACACCTACGTTCGAGGTAGAGGTATGACACATCGTACTACTGCTTATTTGTTCTTCATTCTTTTGTTTTTTTAATAGGAAGGGGACGTTACGTATGCGATCAATGTGGAATTCGTTGCAAGAAACCATCTATGCTGAAGAAACACATCAGAACACACACCAACGATAGGCCGTACACTTGCAGTCACTGCAATTTTAGGTTGGTACCCATAAGAATTTTTCAACTTGTTCAATGTTGAACCGTGAATTTTATTTTTAGTTTTAAAACAAAAGGAAATCTCACCAAACACATGAAAAGCAAAGCTCACACTAAAAATTACACCGCAAGTAGCAGTTCCAGTTCTTCTACCCAACAAAGTGGAACTCCGAGTTCAGAATCCGATACCGACGATAGCGGAATGGACAGTAGTGGTAATAATTAAAATATTTCGGTATTGTACAAAAATAACTTTATATTTTACTCTTAGATGAATCGACGCGGCAGCAAGAACACGAGGCGGCATACGGATTGCTGTCATTGTCGCAAAAAACCACCCACAATAAAACAAGTTCGTCTTCCACCAGTTCAAATTCCGTTTGTTCTGTGGGCTTTAATTCCATGGAAAATCGTTTTCATTTTATGAATACAGAACAAATAACGCAGGTGAACAACACTAATTTTGCAAAAAATAAAATTCTAGATCAAGTGACGGTGAATTTTATCGGAAACAAAATTATGAACGAAATTCCTTCGAGCATAGATCACGGTTCAAAGGAAATGCTAAACGTGGTTCAATTTTTGGGAAGGACTAACATCAGTAGGCCCTTGACTTACCCATATACTTCGGAGGTGTCGGAAACTTTGGAGAAATCACCAAGCTCGACAACAAAACCTTCCAGTAACTTCGAGAAGCATCAAGAACATTTTGGTGTCGATCGTAGAAGTAATTCCTTATCTCCTATACAGGAACACAGTAAGGTAACAACGGAAAGTGAAATGAGCTATGAAAGCAATCACTCGGACAAGTACGATTTTACGGAAGAAGTTGTTCAAAAGCAACCAAACCCTCCAACGACTCCAATTTTAAAAGTTAACGATTGTGTTGTTACCGACGGCGCTGTGAGTTTAAAACGAAAGTTATCGGATTTGGACGAACAGACTGTTGTAAAATTGCACAAACCTCACATCGAATTTGAAGCTATGGATTTATCGATGCCGTCGTCTGCACAAAAACGCAGTCCCGTTCAGTACAACGGCGACTCTTTCAGCCAACAGGAGACAAGAATAAATCATCAAGTTCTTGATCACAGAAATTCGGATAATTATCAAGAATTTTATAGCCACAACGGTGATGCTCACAACGCAAACGAAGGAAATTTTTTAAATCAAGATAGTGTAGACGAGGTTGAAAATGTTGTAAATTTGAAAACTTCCGCACGTTACATACCAAGCAACGATCAAATTAACGTTAATTATGTTTATCAAGAAAGTAACCCGTCGATGGTAACGACCTTTACGGAAATACCCTCGATGGATTACGATAACAGTGCCATGGAAACGTTAGCTGACGTTGCTACCAAGCAAGTGAAGCTTGAAAAAAATACTTTAGCTAAAAGTGTCGCGTCTGAATATTTGAAGTTGGCCACTAAGCAAGAGTGCCAGTCGGGTGAAGGTATAAGAGAAGGAAACAATTTTATTTCGTCTTCGAAAGAAGTGAACGACATGATTGTCAAGTCGGAAGAAAATAAAAGTTGCAGTATCTGCGCTAAAAGTTTCAACAAGCCTTCACAATTAAGGTAAAAATTTTGTTTTAAACGGGAGTTGAAAAATTAATTATTTTTTTGTAGACTTCACATGAACATTCATTATTTAGAGAGACCTTTTCGATGTGATCCATGCTCTGTTAGTTTTCGAACCAAAGGTCACTTACAGAAACATGAAAGAAGTGCTAGTCATCACAATAAGGTATGTCTGGATATTTTGACAAACGGGAGGATTTTTAATTGAATTTATGTTTTCAGTTGTCTTCCTCGCCATTGCTTTCATCGTCTGAACCTAGACCGTTTAAGTGCTCTGACTGCAATATAGCTTTTAGGATACATGGCCACTTGGCCAAACACTTGCGCTCGAAAATGCACATTATGAAATTGGAATGTCTCGCTAAAATTCCATTTGGTTTATATGCTGAGCTTGAGAGAGCCAACAGTTTGCTTACAGAAATCAATACAACTGATGGGGACCAATGCTTGGAGAGTTTAAAGGTAATTTTAGTTGCTGCGTTTTGTTAGAATAATGAATTTGCGACTTGAGCTATTATTGATCTTGATACATTGCGTAAATAAAATATTGAAATCTAAAGTTTTATGTTTGTTTCAGGTGTTAGCAAAAAAAGTATTTATGAATGATCCAAGTAAACTGAATCAGTTGGACGTATCATTGAACAATACCGAAGCATCAGATAGTTAAGTTATCTTATAAATTAATTTAAATTGCAAGAAGACTGAGTAACAATTTATTAAAAAACGAAAAGGTATATCTACATTTTATAAATATTTTAATGTTAACAGATTTATAATATACGATATATATTATATACATAAATATAGAGCTTATATATTATATATATTATACATAGATTAATTTTACAAAAGAAGCATTCTCATGTGTCAAATCTATAATGTGATGTGATATATTATTTTTAGTTCGACCATTTTGTATATAAGGATATTTTAATTAGGATTTATAATAATTTAAAAAAACGAATATTGTGAATGTGAACGTTGGTAAATTTAGAGCGTCGTGACGTGTTAATAATTAAAATAGAGGATTTATTAAAATTGTACAATTTGTAAAGTTTTATTTGCTTTTAGTATTGCAATATTAACAGAATGTTATGTTTTTCTTCTTTAATATTCGTATTAAAATGTAAAAATCGTTTTGTTTCCTTCATGCAGGTTCAAGTTATGTTAACACATGTACGTAGTAGTTAAAGCGATTATTTTAATTTTAATCCGACGAAAAAATTGACGTTATTTAGGTTTAGGTGTGTTTTTAAATTTGTAAATATAATTCTTTCTTAATTACAAATTGTCGTTTTTTGTGATAATTTGTATTTACAAACTGTTAATTTCTTTACATTGTTGAAACAAGTACAACATTATTGTTGAATAAATTTTTTGTTTACTTATTTATTTTATCCAGTTTTTCATTATTTTCTTAATTACTCTAACACCGTTTTTTGCAGGTACGGATCGAAATAATGCACAATTTTAATGAACATATACGAAATTTATTTGAATATTTATACATTTAGGACGTTTTACAAAATTAAAACTAGCAAAACAACCAATAAGTAAATTAATAATTATGTACAAACTATAGTTATTCTAAAAAAAATAATCGGAAAGGTTAACCACGAATCTAAAGACTACATGGTATAAATTAGGTGATAAATTAACATAATGTAGCAATAAATAAAACTTAAGATTAACCTCATTTGCTCTAATTTCAAAATTGCAATAATAAAATAATAAATTATTAAAAAATTCTTATTTGTATATCTGCACTAAATCGTAACAGCAGTACAGAAATTTCTAACTTAAATTCTATAATATTACACTTACACTTTATCGATACGAGTTGGTATTGCTTAACCCCACATGTCATCAGATCGGCCAAATTTAAAAATTAACGATGAGATAAAAATTAATGCGTTTTGTAGGAAAAGTCCAACTCCGGGCCACGAATGGTCTGTATCTGAAAAGATAAATTCAATGAAAACCTCAGTATATTCCTGTAATAATTTGTTAAGGAAAAATACCAGAAGTATTATTTAAAAAGTCTGTCGTGGAAGAAAGTTCTTGTGCGTAATTTGAATCTTCTGTCCAATCTGACATGGTGAGATATTTTTTTGCAACTTATTTGTATGTTAATAAATTATAATTAAATTTCAGTTGCCAAAATCACTAAAAAATGGTGACTTCCCTTCTCGCTCGGCCAGTGTAGGCACCTTGTATTATGTGCACACTTTGGTTTTCTTGGTCAAGAGCGTTGTCCAGTATTATAACAAAATTTGAAAAAATTACTTACGTGCTCCTACAAAATCAGCAAACAATATCCAACACGATGCTATAACCGAAGCGAATCCCATTACGAAACCTAAAAACAACCAAATTCTTGAACTTCTTGGTCCTAAGCAACCACCTTCGTAAGCGTCTCCACGCAACTACAACAGAAAGTTAAATGTCAAACAATCGGCTAACAAAAACACCAACGTTTACCTGTGCATGTGAAACCGAGTTTACCATAATTAATGACAAAGTTCCAACAACACCACACATGTGATAGCCAGCAGCTATCTGACCGGAATATACACTGGCAGCATCGATGATCAACCACCATCCGAGGAAAAACTAAATGAAAACAATTGAAACAAGATTGCGACAACCACAATCAACTTACTAAGAATCCAGAAAATACGGATATCAACGCATTCCTTCTGTTTTCACCTTCAAACCATATACAAGGCGGAATGCTAAAATTTTCACACAAACTTGCCATTGTATTTAGTTCTACTTATATTATCCAAAAATTAGAATTTTAAACACAACTATAACATTACTCGTATGAGTCAGGAAAATTTTCCGTGATTACCAACTGCAATGAAAAAACAAAACAAAAGAAAATCAGATGTGTATCGAGTGTTTTCCAAAAAGTTGACGTTCGTGAATAACAGGTTAAAGCCTTTTTGATCTCTTATTATAAACAAACCTTTCAAACTACAGTAGAGTGCAAGTGAGTTGAAATGAAAAATATAAATCAAATGGTAGAAAAAATATGGTTTGACATTTGTACATTCACATTTGAGCACTCTGTATAAGTTCTGACAAGTTGTTGGTGAAAATTTGGCGCTGTCATGCAGATTCAAAACTTTCACATAAGTTTAATAAAACCTCCCAGAGTTTATTATATTTTTATTAATAATTCATTTTTTGCAATTGAAATAATAACAAAATATAAACATTTATGAATTATGACATTGGCGCCTTAACCTCAAAAAGTTACATTTATGATGAACAAAATTGATTCTAAAAAAGTAAATGAAAACGAAATAGAAGAGTAAGCCTTTTAGTTAGTTCTTCCACGTTTTGTTCTTTTAATTATAAAATTGTAGGTCACTCAACCTCAGTACCACTTTAAACAGTGACGGGTTTGATTTGCAAGCAGGCGAAACATGGATTTTTCCCACAAATTATTCCTTAAGAGAATATCAATACAATATTATTCAAAAGGCGTTACTTAATAACACAATGGTAAGTTACAAAATTTAGTAAAACACCGAAAGTTTGAATGTAATTTTTAGGTTAGTCTTCCAACTGGTTTAGGAAAAACTTTCATTGCTGCGGTGGTGATGTACAACTTTTATCGGTGGTACCCTTTAGGTAAAATTATATTCATGGCTCCGACCAAACCGTTAGTTACACAACAAATTGACGCTTGCTATAACATTATGGCAATTCCGAAAGACGTCACAGCAGAACTAACTGGAGCTAAAAATCAAACCTATCGCAAAGATGTGTGGAATGAAAAACGAGTCTTCTTTATTACGCCACAAGTATTACAAAACGATTTAAGTATTTTAAATGAGTTTGCAACTAAAATTAAGTGTTTGGTGTTTGACGAAGCTCACAAAGCTAAAGGCAATCACGCCTACTGCGAAGTAATTAGAAAAATTGTGCCACATAATAAAAATTTTCGGGTGGTAGGTCTGAGTGCTACCCCTGGAAATACACTTAACGATGTATTAGAGGTATTTGAAGTAGCCTTTTTTTAATGATTTTGATTGATTTTTAAAAATTTTAAGGTCATTAACAATTTGTTAATTTCACATATCGAAATTCGTACCGATGATAGTCAAGACGTTCTGCCTTATATTTATCAGAGAACATTAGAAACCTGTGTTGTGCCTTTAGGTGGAAAACTTGAAGAAATTAAGCTCGCCTACATCCAAGTGAGTTGAATTTATCACCATTTAGTTTACTAATTATTGGTAATTCTCGTTATAGCATTTTCAATTTTATTTTTCTTCGTAGATTATAGATAATTACACGAGGATTTTAGTAAAACATAGAATTATAACTGGTAATTGCAATACGTTAACTAAAGGAAAAATTTTTATGACGTTGAAAAATTTTAAAGAAAATGCAGGAAATAACAGGTAATTTGTTATTCTTTTTATTCAATCTGTTTCACAAATTTATATTTTCAGAACTGCATCTCATTCCGAAATAATGCGAAATCTGAACATTTGCGTGACATTGTACCACGCATTTGAATTGCTGGTCCGACACGGATTGAGAGGATTTCTTTCATTTTTTCAAGGTAGGTGAAATTGAAATTATTTTTGTTAGGTTTAAAAAAACTTTTATACTTTTGCAGAACATTCAGAAAAACCTCTGTTAAGAGGAAACACGAACTTAAAAAATCTAATGCGAGAGGTCGAAGAGTATTTAGGACCTGCACCAAATGTCGTGCCCCTTCCAGATGGTTCAATAGAAGAGGTGTGTTGGTTACGGTTTAAGAACAAATTAGGTACTAATGAAATTTTTGTAGATTCCCGAATCAATAAAATTTGGACATCCAAAATTTTACAAGTTGCGTGATATTTTGTCCGAGCACTTTACAACTACCAAAGAAACCGAAAGTAGAGTGATTGTTTTCTGTGAGTATCGTGAGAGCGTAATGGAGGCCTATGCTTTGCTGTTGCGTCACAGACCTCTGATCAAACCTCGTATTTTTCTTGGTCAAGGCGCTATTACGCAGAGACAACAAATTAATGTTTGTAGACATTTGATAAATATGAGTGTTGTATTACTTTTTATGTACATTTAGGTTATAAAATCATTTAGAAGTGGAGAATGCAATACACTTATTTCGACATGCATAGGAGAAGAAGGTTTAGATGTGGGCGATGTCGACCTTATCATCTGCTTTGATATCAGTAATAAGTCCCCGGTTAGAATGATTCAAAGAATGGGTCGAACAGGGCGTAAAAGAGAGGGTCGAATTGTTGTGCTGGTGACCGAGGGTAAAGAACAGCAGGTGCGTAAAATAAAAAATGAATTGTAGTTTTAGCTAATGTGATATTTTCAAGACGCTTCAAGAATGTTTGATTCATAAACAAAATTTGAGTTCCCATATTTTACAATCAAGTACACTACACAACCAATTATATGCGGAGAATCCAAGAATGGTACCCGATCACATAATACCCAAGTCTCAAAAGCTTTTTATTACCGTTAAGCAAGTAAAACCGAAAAAAACTTCCAACATAAAGGTAAGTTTCGTTTTCTTATTAGGAAATTTGCATTCTAACATTTATATTTTAGGATTTATTTGATAATATTAGCAAACAAGCAAGTAATCTGGTGGATCATGATGTGGAAATAATTGAATCTGAGGATAAACTTCCTGGGCGACAAGAATATTGGAATAAAGGTACTTGTTTTTAATGCTAGGAGGAGGAAGCTATAATAATTTAAATGTTTCAGTTAATCCTTTAAGTATTGAAAATGAATCAAAATGTTTGAATTTTTCAAAAAATATTTCTAAATTGCGAGTTCCTCAACCAACTGGTAAAATTGGCCATTCAAAGTCTACGAATTTATTAATGTCAGTTTTACAGTTTGCCGATTCTAAAAAGTATAATATTTCTACAACACAAGTTCCAGGTAAGACCGAAGTTCTAAGTAGGACGAATGTTCTTTAACCTAAATTAATTTAACTTTTAGTTTTAGCGTCACAAGCGAATCAACCCACAAGAATCCAACAACCCACATCAAACGTACTCAGACAGACAGATATTCGAAACATGTTTTTTAAATATTCCAGTAGTTCTCAACTGTCAGAAATTAGTGAAGGTTTAAAATATTATACAATTTAGTTATTTGTTACTTAAATAATTTTTTGTAGGAGAATCAGATGTGAAAATCCAAAATATTATAGAAAAATGCACGGACATCCTCAGTAGCATTAGTTTGCAATCGCCGAAACTTGTAGATTGTAAAATTTGTGAGAACTTGTTTAGTTGTTCACAGTATTCAAACATAAACGTTGATTTTGATATTCGAAAATGCATCGAAGTGGATCAGTCAATTGTGGATTGTCTGAACGTAGAAAATCTTACCCGCTTTTTACAGTCTTTGGATGTTGTCGAAACAAAATTGATGCAAAGTTCTGATTTGCAATCCAAATCTAAAAGTCTTACTTTGCAAAGTGACGAGGACGTGAATAATTCAGGTTTGTTCCATAAACAGAGCTTCATCGACAATACTATCACTGTTGAAGAATCGCCATTCAAACCTCCAAATAACATACATATGCTGGAAAATTATGGCATCACATCCAGTTTTATTAACTTAGCTTTCAACGACACATCATTTACGCAAACAGTATCAAATGTTGCTCTCAACGTAAGTACTCCAAAAGTTACTAGCAAAGACCAAGTTTTACCATCATTAAACTTCGAAGACTTCGAAAAAGCCGAATTTACCCAACTAAATAATAAGAGCATCAAACAGAACTTCCAAGAAACTCTTAGTTTTTTCAACATGACTGCTATAGAAGACCTTTTTGAAGAGAGTTCTCCTAAATTGACTTCTCAGATCGGAAACGCTTTGGACGAAACAATTATCTACTCTCCTCCAAAAGATCATAAAATTACCGAATCACTAAACGGGTCTCCAATTTTAAGTTGTAGACCTCAATATTCAAGAAGTCAAGTTTCCAGGCGGTTATTTAATCAAAGTAAACCTAGTGCAATTTCCAGTGACAGTTCTACAGACATTTTTATTGAAACTTCCTTTGTTAAAAGTAATAATCCAAAACTGACCAAAAATGTGTGCCAAATAAAAGATTTAAGTGAGGAAGACTTATTCGATGAGTCGGATATGGAGACGCCTTGTTTGGGTAATGTTAACCCAAGAGAAGATCAACAGTCGAAAATTGAAATTGAGGATTTAATAGACTTGTCCATTTTTGGTTTAGGCAGACAAAAAAAAGAAACACAAAACAAAAAGTCTTCTGTACAATCTGGAAAATCCAATAGCGATGATATTAATGACAATTTTTGTGATAATTCCTTTCTTGATTTGATTTTCGAAAATAACGAAGAGGACCAAATAAATAAAGTCGAAAACGAAAATCTACCTAAAAAAAATAATGACGTTGAAGTGATAGTTTTAGATGACACACCAGAAGGTGAGAGTTTGACTCCGACTAACAAAACTAAAAGTAATCCATCTCCTAGAAAATCGTCTGAAGATAAATTGGAAGATCTGGAAAAGTCTCCGACTTTATCCAAATCTCAGTATTATCATCAAGGCGCCAGATTGCAACACATTAGGAAAACTCTTTGTGAAGATGAACCAAAACCGACAAAACTAAGTTTAAGCAATCGACTTTCCAATAAAATTAACAATAACATTAGTAATTCATCCATGGAGTGGTACAAAAAATCATCTTCTAAGAAACACGAAAATGAAGAAGTTGATAAAACATCTCCAATTTTAAGTTCCCAAAATAGGGCCTTCAGGCCGACAGTTGCAAGTGCCACAGTTAAAAGACTTGATTCGGACAACAGTGATGATGATTTTGAATTGCCTTCTAAGAAAAATTACAGTTGGTTTAAAAAGAGACCAAATCCAGTGAAAGAAATTGTAAAATCACCTGCGGTTAGGAAAAGAAATGCTTTAATGTCCAATAAAAATGTAACACGGAAAACTGGGAAAAGGGTGAGTTTTGAAATTAAAAACTGAACGCTTTTCAATTTTTATGTTTTAATAGAAAGCCGAAAACTGTGAATACTTTGACTTAGAAGCCGAAGTGTCGATAGATGGAAATGCTAGTTTAGATTCTTCTAAATCAGATGAAAATAATGATACTTTTGAAGCCAGTTTTGTGGATGACGAAACTCAAAATATAGCAAACACCACCGTAATGCACGCTCATTATCTTCAATCCGTCAAGTAAGGTTTTATTTTTAAACTTAGTGTTTACTACTGTTACACTAATAAATCTTTATTCTAGGAGCCCGATTATGAACAGAGGAAAATTTAAAATTTCAGAAAGACGACCATTTGTTGGTAATGTTTATTCTCAAGTAGTTCAACATACCGAGAATTATCTCAACGTAAGTTATTTTTTGTATTTTATTACTTTGAAATGGCGGGGGAGGGGCTCATGATATGATACATTTCAATGTAAAAATTCAATTTTTTCCTACTCTTGAATTTAGAATTAAATTATTAAAAACTAATTTAATAAAAACAAAGCAAACTGATTATTTTTAGGATACATTTTGTGTTGCTTCAGAAGAGGAGAATTCTCCTGATAAACAAGATATGTCAGAATTAGAACTAGCAGAATTAATTCTAGAACAGGAAAAAAAGAAACGAAGAAAACCTCAATCATCCAACGAAAGACCCAATAAAAAAAGGCGAATGGTAGTGCTGAGTAGCAGCGACAGCGAATAGAAAATTAAAATATTATTTATGTGCCTTATTTATTTTGATTAAAAAAATAATTTTTAAATTACTTTCGATGCAAAACTTTATTTAAAAGATTTGCTGTGAATAATTGTTTTGCTTTGATATTTTATATTAAAAATTCTGTTTTTGTAGAATTAAAAGTTATTAATTTTTTAAGTATGATAAATAACTGTGATTATTAATTTTAATGATCACCTATGATTCCAGGTGATGAACGTAAATTTTAAGTTTTATCAAATATCGTGGGCAACTTTATGTAGATATGTATTTATTACGTTTTTTTATATTTTTATAATATGTAATAATAATGAATTTAAGTGCATACATTTCTTTTATTTAAAAAATTATATATGAAGTTTCTACAGTTACAGGTTTTTTTTCATACCTCTACTGGTACTTCCTTGTTTTTGTGATTGTTTAAATTTTTGTAAAAAAAATATTAAATTTAGAATAAAAAGTACAACGGGTGATCATGGGTCAATTCGCATCATGCAATTTTTGAAACTTTGTAGAAATGATCTTTAAACACAATAGCACAATTCTGTAGAACGATATTTGTCGAAACTTTACAATTTCAAAATGTAACTTTGTACTTGACTCAAAAACTGGACGAGGGCTAATAGCACGAATGATCCCTTCACTCAGACTGAAGCTAAGATGGAACTCATGGGAGCAAAGCATGTTGGAATTTTTTTTTTACAAATTGGGGTTAGTATTTTGTTTAAATACTTGCATAGGTTAACGTCATGTTTAATTGGTGTTTTTTCACCCCAAAAAATGAAAGTTGGAAATCTATAGTTTTTTCGGGTGTTTCTAGCGTAATTTGGGCTGGAAAATCGAATGCCGTGCGCAGATTTCACGTAAGTATGATAGTTTACATTTTATTCAACTTTAAAGTGATGGAAAAACAACTCAGTTATTTCCCTATTTTCTCGCGCATTTCGGCGTTTTCGAGGAGTGCAATTGCGTTTTTCGTACTCTACGCATCGGAATACGTCGTCCTATGGAATATACTAGAGCAAATTTAAATTTTTTAGGATTTTTTTTAAAAACGCAAATAAACGCGCGCAATCGTGTTTTTCGTACTCTACGCATCGGGAAACGTCGATTTATGCAATAAAAAGACCATCTAAATTTTTTGAGATTTTTGAAAAAAATCAAAGGTTAACCCCTTTGGTGTTTTTTTAGCCCAAAAAATGAAAGTTGGAAATCTATAGTTTTTTCGGGTGTTTCTAGCGTAATTTGGGCTGGAAAATCGAATGCCGTGCGCAGATTTCACGTAAGTATGATAGTTTACATTTTATTCAACTTTAAAATGATGGAAAAACAACTCAGTTATTTCCCTATTTTCTCGCGCATTTCGGCGTTTTCGGCGAGTGCAATTGCGTTTTTCGTACTCTACGCATCGCAATACGTCGTCCAATGGAAAATAGAGACAATTTAAATTTTTTAAGAATTTTTTTAAAAACGCAAATAAACGCGCGCAATCGTGTTTTTCGTACTCTACGCATCGGGAAACGTCGATTTATGCAATAAAAAGACCATCTAAATTTTTTGAGATTTTTGAAAAAAATCAAAGGGGTTAACCTTAGATTTTTTTTACCCCAAAAAATGAAAGTTGGAAATCTATAGTTTTTTCGGCTGTTTCTAGCGTAATTTGGGCTGAAAAATCGAATGCCGTGCGCAGATTTCGCGTAAGTATGATAATTTACATTTTATTCGGCATTAAAGTGATGGAAAAGCAACTTTTTTATTTTGCTATTTTCTCGCGCGTTTCGGCGTTTTCGGCGAGTGCAATTGCGTTTTTCGTACTCTACGCATCGCAATACGTCGTCCAATGGAAAATAGAGACAATTTAAATTTTTTAAGAATTTTTTTAAAAACGCAAATAAACGCGCGCAATCGTGTTTTTCGTACTCTACGCATCCGGAAACGTCGATTTATGCAATAAAAAGACCATCTAAATTTTTTGAGATTTTTGAAAAAAATCAAAGGGATTAACCTTAGATTTTTTTTACCCCAAAAAATGAAAGTTGGAAATCTATAGTTTTTTCGGCTGTTTCTAGCGTAATTTGGGCTGAAAAATCGAATGCCGTGCGCAGATTTCGCGTAAGTATGATAATTTACATTTTATTCGGCATTAAAGTGATGGAAAAGCAACTTTTTTATTTTGCTATTTTCTCGCGCGTTTCGGCGTTTTCGGCGAGTGCAATTGCGTTTTTCGTACTCTACGCATCGCAATACGTCGTCCAATGGAAAATAGAGACAATTTAAATTTTTTAAGAATTTTTTTAAAAACGCAAATAAACGCGCGCAATCGTGTTTTTCGTACTCTACGCATCGGGAAACGTCGATTTATGCAATAAAAAGACCATCTAAATTTTTTGAGATTTTTGAAAAAAATCAAAGGGGTTAACCTTAGATTTTTTATACCCCAAAAAATGAAAGTTGGAAATCTATAGTTTTTTCGGCTGTTTCTAGCGTAATTTGGGCTGAAAAATCGAATGCCGTGCGCAGATTTCGCGTAAGTATGATAATTTACATTTTATTCGGCATTAAAGTGATGGAAAAGCAACTTTTTTATTTTGCTATTTTCTCGCGCGTTTCGGCGTTTTCGGCGAGTGCAATTGCGTTTTTCGTACTCTACGCATCGCAATACGTCGTCCAATGGAAAATAGAGACAATTTAAATTTTTTAAGAATTTTTTTAAAAACGCAAATAAACGCGCGCAATCGTGTTTTTCGTACTCTACGCATCCGGAAACGTCGATTTATGCAATAAAAAGACCATCTAAATTTTTTGAGATTTTTGAAAAAAATCAAAGGGGTTAACCTTAGATTTTTTTTACCCCAAAAAATGAAAGTTGGAAATCTATAGTTTTTTCGGCTGTTTCTAGCGTAATTTGGGCTGAAAAATCGAATGCCGTGCGCAGATTTCGCGTAAGTATGATAATTTACATTTTATGCGGCATTAAAGTGATGGAAAAGCAACTTTTTTATTTTGCTATTTTCTCGCGCGTTTCGGCGTTTTCGGCGAGTGCAATTGCGTTTTTCGTACTCTACGCATCGCAATACGTCGTCCAATGGAAAATAGAGACAATTTAAATTTTTTAAGAATTTTTTTAAAAACGCAAATAAACGCGCGCAATCGTGTTTTTCGTACTCTACGCATCCGGAAACGTCGATTTATGCAATAAAAAGACCATCTAAATTTTTTGAGATTTTTGAAAAAAATCAAAGGGATTAACCTTAGATTTTTTTTACCCCAAAAAATGAAAGTTGGAAATCTATAGTTTTTTCGGCTGTTTCTAGCGTAATTTGGGCTGAAAAATCGAATGCCGTGCGCAGATTTCGCGTAAGTATGATAATTTACATTTTATTCGGCATTAAAGTGATGGAAAAGCAACTTTTTTATTTTGCTATTTTCTCGCGCGTTTCGGCGTTTTCGGCGAGTGCAATTGCGTTTTTCGTACTCTACGCATCGCAATACGTCGTCCAATGGAAAATAGAGACAATTTAAATTTTTTAAGAATTTTTTTAAAAACGCAAATAAACGCGCGCAATCGTGTTTTTCGTACTCTACGCATCGGGAAACGTCGATTTATGCAATAAAAAGACCATCTAAATTTTTTGAGATTTTTGAAAAAAATCAAAGGGGTTAACCTTAGATTTTTTTTACCCCAAAAAATGAAAGTTGGAAATCTATAGTTTTTTCGGCTGTTTCTAGCGTAATTTGGGCTGAAAAATCGAATGCCGTGCGCAGATTTCGCGTAAGTATGATAATTTACATTTTATTCGGCATTAAAGTGATGGAAAAGCAACTTTTTTATTTTGCTATTTTCTCGCGCGTTTCGGCGTTTTCGGCGAGTGCAATTGCGTTTTTCGTACTCTACGCATCGCAATACGTCGTCCAATGGAAAATAGAGACAATTTAAATTTTTTAAGAATTTTTTTAAAAACGCAAATAAACGCGCGCAATCGTGTTTTTCGTACTCTACGCATCCGGAAACGTCGATTTATGCAATAAAAAGACCATCTAAATTTTTTGAGATTTTTGAAAAAAATCAAAGGGATTAACCTTAGATTTTTTTTACCCCAAAAAATGAAAGTTGGAAATCTATAGTTTTTTCGGCTGTTTCTAGCGTAATTTGGGCTGAAAAATCGAATGCCGTGCGCAGATTTCGCGTAAGTATGATAATTTACATTTTATTCGGCATTAAAGTGATGGAAAAGCAACTTTTTTATTTTGCTATTTTCTCGCGCGTTTCGGCGTTTTCGGCGAGTGCAATTGCGTTTTTCGTACTCTACGCATCGCAATACGTCGTCCAATGGAAAATAGAGACAATTTAAATTTTTTAAGAATTTTTTTAAAAACGCAAATAAACGCGCGCAATCGTGTTTTTCGTACTCTACGCATCGGGAAACGTCGATTTATGCAATAAAAAGACCATCTAAATTTTTTGAGATTTTTGAAAAAAATCAAAGGGGTTAACCTTAGATTTTTTTTACCCCAAAAAATGAAAGTTGGAAATCTATAGTTTTTTCGGCTGTTTCTAGCGTAATTTGGGCTGAAAAATCGAATGCCGTGCGCAGATTTCGCGTAAGTATGATAATTTACATTTTATTCGGCATTAAAGTGATGGAAAAGCAACTTTTTTATTTTGCTATTTTCTCGCGCGTTTCGGCGTTTTCGGCGAGTGCAATTGCGTTTTTCGTACTCTACGCATCGCAATACGTCGTCCAATGGAAAATAGAGACAATTTAAATTTTTTAAGAATTTTTTTAAAAACGCAAATAAACGCGCGCAATCGTGTTTTTCGTACTCTACGCATCCGGAAACGTCGATTTATGCAATAAAAAGACCATCTAAATTTTTTGAGATTTTTGAAAAAAATCAAAGGGGTTAACCTTAGATTTTTTTTACCCCAAAAAATGAAAGTTGGAAATCTATAGTTTTTTCGGCTGTTTCTAGCGTAATTTGGGCTGAAAAATCGAATGCCGTGCGCAGATTTCGCGTAAGTATGATAATTTACATTTTATGCGGCAATAAAGTGATGGAAAAGCAACTTTTTTATTTTGCTATTTTCTCGCGCGTTTCGGCGTTTTCGGCGAGTGCAATTGCGTTTTTCGTACTCTACGCATCGCAATACGTCGTCCAATGGAAAATAGAGACAATTTAAATTTTTTAAGAATTTTTTTAAAAACGCAAATAAACGCGCGCAATCGTGTTTTTCGTACTCTACGCATCCGGAAACGTCGATTTATGCAATAAAAAGACCATCTAAATTTTTTGAGATTTTTGAAAAAAATCAAAGGGGTTAACCTTAGATTTTTTTTACCCCAAAAAATGAAAGTTGGAAATCTATAGTTTTTTCGGCTGTTTCTAACGTAATTTGGGCTGAAAAATCGAATGCCGTGCGCAGATTTCGCGTAAGTATGATAATTTACATTTTATTCGGCATTAAAGTGATGGAAAAGCAACTTTTTTATTTTGCTATTTTCTCGCGCGTTTCGGCGTTTTCGGCGAGTGCAATTGCGTTTTTCGTACTCTACGCATCGCAATAAGTCGTCCAATGGAAAATAGAGACAATTTAAATTTTTTAAGAATTTTTTTAAAAACCCAAATAAACGCGCGCAATCGTGTTTTTCGTACTCTACGCATCCGGAAACGTCGATTTATGCAATAAAAAGACCATCTAAATTTTTTGAGATTTTTGAAAAAAATCAAAGGGGTTAACCTTAGATTTTTTTAACCCCAAAAAATGAAAGTTGGAAATCTATAGTTTTTTCGGCTGTTTCTAGCGTAATTTGGGCTGAAAAATCGAATGCCGTGCGCAGATTTCGCGTAAGTATGATAATTTACATTTTATTCGGCATTAAAGTGATGGAAAAGCAACTTTTTTATTTTGCTATTTTCTCGCGCGTTTCGGCGTTTTCGGCGAGTGCAATTGCGTTTTTCGTACTCTACGCATCGCAATACGTCGTCCAATGGAAAATAGAGACAATTTAAATTTTTTAAGAATTTTTTTAAAAACGCAAATAAACGCGCGCAATCGTGTTTTTCGTACTCTACGCATCCGGAAACGTCGATTTATGCAATAAAAAGACCATCTAAATTTTTTGAGATTTTTGAAGAAAATCAAAGGGGTTAACCTTAGATTTTTTTTACCCCAAAAAATGAAAGTTGGAAATCTATAGTTTTTTCGGCTGTTTCTAGCGTAATTTGGGCTGAAAAATCGAATGCCGTGCGCAGATTTCGCGTAAGTATGATAATTTACATTTTATTCGGCATTAAAGTGATGGAAAAGCAACTTTTTTATTTTGCTATTTTCTCGCGCGTTTCGGCGTTTTCGGCGAGTGCAATTGCCGTTTTCGTACTCTACGCATCGCAATACGTCGTCCAATGGAAAATAGTGACAATTTAAATTTTTTAAGAATTTTTTTAAAAACCCAAATAAACGCGCGCAATCGTGTTTTTCGTACTCTACGCATCCGGAAACGTCGATTTATGCAATAAAAAGACCATCTAAATTTTTTGAGATTTTTGAAAAAAATCAAAGGGGTTAACCTTAGATTTTTTTTACCCCAAAAAATGAAAGTTGGAAATCTATAGTTTTTTCGGCTGTTTCTAACGTAATTTGGGCTGAAAAATCGAATGCCGTGCGCAGATTTCGCGTAAGTTTGATAATTTACATTTTATTCGGCATTAAAGTGATGGAAAAGCAACTTTTTTATTTTGCTATTTTCTCGCGCGTTTCGGCGTTTTCGGCGAGTGCAATTGCGTTTTTCGTACTCTACGCATCGCAATACGTCGTCCAATGGAAAATAGAGACAATTTAAATTTTTTAAGAATTTTTTTAAAAACGCAAATAAACGCGCGCAAACGTGTTTTTCGTACTCTACGCATCCGGAAACGTCGATTTATGCAATAAAAAGACCATCTAAATTTTTTGAGATTTTTGAAAAAAATCAAAGGGGTTAACCTTAGATTTTTTTTACCCCAAAAAATGAAAGTTGGAAATCTATAGTTTTTTCGGCTGTTTCTAGCGTAATTTGGGCTGAAAAATCGAATGCCGTGCGCAGATTTCGCGTAAGTATGATAATTTACATTTTATTCGGCATTAAAGTGATGGAAAAGCAACTTTTTTATTTTGCTATTTTCTCGCGCGTTTCGGCGTTTTCGGCGAGTGCAATTGCGTTTTTCGTACTCTACGCATCGCAATACGTCGTCCAATGGAAAATAGAGACAATTTAAATTTTTTAAGAATTTTTTTAAAAACGCAAATAAACGCGCGCAATCGTGTTTTTCGTACTCTACGCATCCGGAAACGTCGATTTATGCAATAAAAAGACCATCTAAATTTTTTGAGATTTTTGAAGAAAATCAAAGGGGTTAACCTTAGATTTTTTTTACCCCAAAAAATGAAAGTTGGAAATCTATAGTTTTTTCGGCTGTTTCTAGCGTAATTTGGGCTGAAAAATCCAATGCCGTGCGCAGATTTCGCGTAAGTATGATAATTTACATTTTATGCGGCATTAAAGTGATGGAAAAGCAACTTTTTTATTTTGCTATTTTCTCGCGCGTTTCGGCGTTTTCGGCGAGTGCAATTGCGTTTTTCGTACTCTACGCATCGCAATACGTCGTCCAATGGAAAATAGAGACAATTTAAATTTTTTAAGAATTTTTTTAAAAACGCAAATAAACGCGCGCAATCGTGTTTTTCGTACTCTACGCATCCGGAAACGTCGATTTATGCAATAAAAAGACCATCTAAATTTTTTGAGATTTTTGAAAAAAATCAAAGGGATTAACCTTAGATTTTTTTTACCCCAAAAAATGAAAGTTGGAAATCTATAGTTTTTTCGGCTGTTTCTAGCGTAATTTGGGCTGAAAAATCGAATGCCGTGCGCAGATTTCGCGTAAGTATGATAATTTACATTTTATTCGGCATTAAAGTGATGGAAAAGCAACTTTTTTATTTTGCTATTTTCTCGCGCGTTTCGGCGTTTTCGGCGAGTGCAATTGCGTTTTTCGTACTCTACGCATCGCAATACGTCGTCCAATGGAAAATAGAGACAATTTAAATTTTTTAAGAATTTTTTTAAAAACGCAAATAAACGCGCGCAATCGTGTTTTTCGTACTCTACGCATCCGGAAACGTCGATTTATGCAATAAAAAGACCATCTAAATTTTTTGAGATTTTTGAAAAAAAATCAAAGGGGTTAACCTTAGATTTTTTTTACCCCAAAAAATGAAAGTTGGAAATCTATAGTTTTTTCGGCTGTTTCTAGCGTAATTTGGGCTGAAAAATCGATTGCCGTGCGCAGATTTCGCGTAAGTATGATAATTTACATTTTATTCGGCATTAAAGTGATGGAAAAGCAACTTTTTTATTTTGCTATTTTCTCGCGCGTTTCGGCGTTTTCGGCGAGTGCAATTGCGTTTTTCGTACTCTACGCATCGCAATACGTCGTCCAATGGAAAATAGAGACAATTTAAATTTTTTAAGAATTTTTTTAAAAACGCAAATAAACGCGCGCAATCGTGTTTTTCGTACTCTACGCATCCGGAAACGTCGATTTATGCAATAAAAAGACCATCTAAATTTTTTGAGATTTTTGAAAAAAATCAAAGGGGTTAACCTTAGATTTTTTTTACCCCAAAAAATGAAAGTTGGAAATCTATAGTTTTTTCGGCTGTTTCTAACGTAATTTGGGCTGAAAAATCGAATGCCGTGCGCAGATTTCGCGTAAGTATGATAATTTACATTTTATTCGGCATTAAAGTGATGGAAAAGCAACTTTTTTATTTTGCTGTTTTCTCGCGCGTTTCGGCGTTTTCGGCGAGTGCAATTGCGTTTTTCGTACTCTACGCATCGCAATACGTCGTCCAATGGAAAATAGAGACAATTTAAATTTTTTAAGAATTTTTTTAAAAACGCAAATAAACGCGCGCAATCGTGTTTTTCGTACTCTACGCATCCGGAAACGTCGATTTATGCAATAAAAAGACCATCTAAATTTTTTGAGATTTTTGAAAAAAATCAAAGGGATTAACCTTAGATTTTTTTTACCCCAAAAAATGAAAGTTGGAAATCTATAGTTTTTTCGGCTGTTTCTAGCGTAATTTGGGCTGAAAAATCGAATGCCGTGCGCAGATTTCGCGTAAGTATGATAATTTACATTTTATTCGGCATTAAAGTGATGGAAAAGCAACTTTTTTATTTTGCTATTTTCTCGCGCGTTTCGGCGTTTTCGGCGAGTGCAATTGCGTTTTTCGTACTCTACGCATCGCAATACGTCGTCCAATGGAAAATAGAGACAATTTAAATTTTTTAAGAATTTTTTTAAAAACGCAAATAAACGCGCGCAATCGTGTTTTTCGTACTCTACGCATCGGGAAACGTCGATTTATGGAATAAAAAGACCATCTAAATTTTTTGAGATTTTTGAAAAAAATCAAAGGGGTTAACCTTAGATTTTTTTTACCCCAAAAAATGAAAGTTGGAAATCTATGGTTTTTTCGGCTGTTTCTAGCGTAATTTGGGCTGAAAAATCGAATGCCGTGCGCAGATTTCGCGTAAGTATGATAATTTACATTTTATTCGGCATTAAAGTGATGGAAAAGCAACTTTTTTATTTTGCTATTTTCTCGCGCGTTTCGGCGTTTTCGGCGAGTGCAATTGCGTTTTTCGTACTCTACGCATCGCAATACGTCGTCCAATGGAAAATAGAGACAATTTAAATTTTTTAAGAATTTTTTTAAAAACGCAAATAAACGCGCGCAATCGTGTTTTTCGTACTCTACGCATCCGGAAACGTCGATTTATGCAATAAAAAGACCATCTAAATTTTTTGAGATTTTTGAAAAAAATCAAAGGGGTTAACCTTAGAATTTTTTTACCCCAAAAAATGAAAGTTGGAAATCTATAGTTTTTTCGGCTGTTTCTAGCGTAATTTGGGCTGAAAAATCGAATGCCGTGCGCAGATTTCGCGTAAGTATGATAATTTACATTTTATTCGGCATTAAAGTGATGGAAAAGCAACTTTTTTATTTTGCTATTTTCTCGCGCGTTTCGGCGTTTTCGGCGAGTGCAATTGCGTTTTTCGTACTCTACGCATCGCAATACGTCGTCCAATGGAAAATAGAGACAATTTAAATTTTTTAAGAATTTTTTTAAAAACGCAAATAAACGCGCGCAATCGTGTTTTTCGTACTCTACGCATCCGGAAACGTCGATTTATGCAATAAAAAGACCATCTAAATTTTTTGAGATTTTTGAAAAAAATCAAAGGGGTTAACCTTAGATTTTTTTTACCCCAAGAAATGAAAGTTGGAAATCTATAGTTTTTTCGGCTGTTTCTAGCGTAATTTGGGCTGAAAAATCGAATGCCGTGCGCAGATTTCGCGTAAGTATGATAATTTACATTTTATTCGGCATTAAAGTGATGGAAAAGCAACTTTTTTATTTTGCTATTTTCTCGCGCGTTTCGGCGTTTTCGGCGAGTGCAATTGCGTTTTTCGTACTCTACGCATCGCAATACGTCGTCCAATGGAAAATAGAGACAATTTAAATTTTTTAAGAATTTTTTTAAAAACGCAAATAAACGCGCGCAATCGTGTTTTTCGTACTCTACGCATCCGGAAACGTCGATTTATGCAATACAAAGACCATCTAAATTTTTTGAGATTTTTGAAAAAAATCAAAGGGGTTAACCTTAGATTTTTTTTACCCCAAAAAATGAAAGTTGGAAATCTATAGTTTTTTCGGCTGTTTCTAGCGTAATTTGGGCTGAAAAATCGAATGCCGTGCGCAGATTTCGCGTAAGTATGATAATTTACATTTTATTCGGCATTAAAGTGATGGAAAAGCAACTTTTTTATTTTGCTATTTTCTCGCGCGTTTCGGCGTTTTCGGCGAGTGCAATTGCGTTTTTCGTACTCTACGCATCGCAATACGTCGTCCAATGGAAAATAGAGACAATTTAAATTTTTTAAGAATTTTTTTAAAAACGCAAATAAACGCGCGCAATCGTGTTTTTCGTACTCTACGCATCCGGAAACGTCGATTTATGCAATAAAAAGACCATCTAAATTTTTTGAGATTTAAGTTAACCTTAGATTTTTTTTACCCCAAAAAATGAAAGTTGGAAATCTATAGTTTTTTCGGCTGTTTCTAGCGTAATTTGGGCTGAAAAATCGATTGCCGTGCGCAGATTTCGCGTAAGTATGATAATTTACATTTTATTCGGCATTAAAGTGATGGAAAAGCAACTTTTTTATTTTGCTATTTTCTCGCGCGTTTCGGCGTTTTCGGCGAGTGCAATTGCGTTTTTCGTACTCTACGCATCGCAATACGTCGTCCAATGGAAAATAGAGACAATTTAAATTTTTTAAGAATTTTTTTAAAAACGCAAATAAACGCGCGCAATCGTGTTTTTCGTACTCTACGCATCCGGAAACGTCGATTTATGCAATAAAAAGACCATCTAAATTTTTTGAGATTTTTGAAAAAAATCAAAGGGGTTAACCTTAGATTTTTTTTACCCCAAAAAATGAAAGTTGGAAATCTATAGTTTTTTCGGCTGTTTCTAACGTAATTTGGGCTGAAAAATCGAATGCCGTGCGCAGATTTCGCATAAGTATGATAATTTACATTTTATTCGGCATTAAAGTGATGGAAAAGCAACTTTTTTATTTTGCTATTTTCTCGCGCGTTTCGGCGTTTTCGGCGAGTGCAATTGCGTTTTTCGTACTCTACGCATCGCAATACGTCGTCCAATGGAAAATAGAGACAATTTAAATTTTTTAAGAATTTTTTTAAAAACGCAAATAAACGCGCGCAATCGTGTTTTTCGTACTCTACGCATCCGGAAACGTCGATTTATGCAATAAAAAGACCATCTAAATTTTTTGAGAATTTTGAAAAAAATCAAAGGGGTTAACCTTAGATTTTTTTAACCCCAAAAAATGAAAGTTGGAAATCTATAGTTTTTTCGGCTGTTTCTAGCGTAATTTGGGCTGAAAAATCGAATGCCGTGCGCAGATTTCGCGTAAGTATGATAATTTACATTTTATTCGGCATTAAAGTGATGGAAAAGCAACTTTTTTATTTTGCTATTTTCTCGCGCGTTTCGGCGTTTTCGGCGAGTGCAATTGCGTTTTTCGTACTCTACGCATCGCAATACGTCGTCCAATGGAAAATAGAGACAATTTAAATTTTTTAAGAATTTTTTTAAAAACGCAAATAAACGCGCGCAATCGTGTTTTTCGTACTCTACGCATCCGGAAACGTCGATTTATGCAATAAAAAGACCATCTAAATTTTTTGAGAGTTTTGAAAAAAAATCAAAGGGGTTAACCTTAGATTTTTTTTACCCCAAAAAATGAAAGTTGGAAATCTATAGTTTTTTCGGCTGTTTCTAGCGTAATTTGGGCTGAAAAATCGAATGCCGTGCGCAGATTTCGCGTAAGTATGATAATTTACATTTTATTCGGCATTAAAGTGATGGAAAAGCAACTTTTTTATTTTGCTATTTTCTCGCGCGTTTCGGCGTTTTCGGCGAGTGCAATTGCGTTTTTCGTACTCTACGCATCGCAATACGTCGTCCAATGGAAAATAGAGACAATTTAAATTTTTTAAGAATTTTTTTAAAAACGCAAATAAACGCGCGCAATCGTGTTTTTCGTACTCTACGCATCCGGAAACGTCGATTTATGCAATAAAAAGACCATCTAAATTTTTTGAGATTTTTGAAAAAAATCAAAGGGGTTAACCTTAGATTTTTTTTACCCCAAAAAATGAAAGTTGGAAATCTATAGTTTTTTCGGCTGTTTCTAGCGTAATTTGGGCTGAAAAATCGAATGCCGTGCGCAGATTTCGCGTAAGTATGATAATTTACATTTTATTCGGCATTAAAGTGATGGAAAAGCAACTTTTTTATTTTGCTATTTTCTCGCGCGTTTCGGCGTTTTCGGCGAGTGCAATTGCGTTTTTCGTACTCTACGCATCGCAATACGTCGTCTAATGGAAAATAGAGACAATTTAAATTTTTTAAGAATTTTTTTAAAAACGCAAATAAACGCGCGCAATCGTGTTTTTCGTACTCTACGCATCCGGAAACGTCGATTTATGCAATAAAAAGACCATCTAAATTTTTTGAGATTTTTGAAAAAAAATCAAAGGGGTTAACCTTAGATTTTTTTTACCCCAAAAAATGAAAGTTGGAAATCTATAGTTTTTTCGGCTGTTTCTAGCGTAATTTGGGCTGAAAAATCGAATGCCGTGCGCAGATTTCGCGTAAGTATGATAATTTACATTTTATTCGGCATTAAAGTGATGGAAAAGCAACTTTTTTATTTTGCTATTTTCTCGCGCGTTTCGGCGTTTTCGGCGAGTGCAATTGCGTTTTTCGTACTCTACGCATCGCAATACGTCGTCCAATGGAAAATAGAGACAATTTAAATTTTTTAAGAATTTTTTTAAAAACGCAAATAAACGCGCGCAATCGTGTTTTTCGTACTCTACGCATCCGGAAACGTCGATTTATGCAATAAAAAGACCATCTAAATTTTTTGAGATTTTTGAAAAAAATCAAAGGGGTTAACCTTAGATTTTTTTTACCCCAAAAAATGAAAGTTGGAAATCTATAGTTTTTTCGGATGTTTCTAGCGTAATTTGGGCTGAAAAATCTAATGCCGTGCGCAGATTTCGCGTAAGTATGATAATTTACATTTTATTCGGCATTAAAGTGATGGAAAAGCAACTTTTTTATTTTGCTATTTTCTCGCGCGTTTCGGCGTTTTCGGCGAGTGCAATTGCGTTTTTCGTACTCTACGCATCGCAATACGTCGTCCAATGGAAAATAGAGACAATTTAAATTTTTTAAGAATTTTTTTAAAAACGCAAATAAACGCGCGCAATCGTGTTTTTCGTACTCTACGCATCCGGAAACGTCGATTTATGCAATAAAAAGACCATCTAAATTTTTTGAGATTTTTGAAAAAAATCAAAGGGGTTAACCTTAGATTTTTTTTACCCCAAAAAATGAAAGTTGGAAATCTATAGTTTTTTCGGCTGTTTACAGCGTAATTTGGGCTGAAAAATCGAATGCCGTGCGCAGATTTCGCGTAAGTATGATAATTTACATTTTATTCGGCATTAAAGTGATGGAAAAGCAACTTTTTTATTTTGCTATTTTCTCGCGCGTTTCGGCGTTTTCGGCGAGTGCAATTGCGTTTTTCGTACTCTACGCATCGCAATACGTCGTCCAATGGAAAATAGAGACAATTTAAATTTTTTAAGAATTTTTTTAAAAACGCAAATAAACGCGCGCAATCGTGTTTTTCGTACTCTACGCATCCGGAAACGTCGATTTATGCAATAAAAAGACCATCTAAATTTTTTGAGATTTTTGAAAAAAATCAAAGGGGTTAACCTTAGATTTTTTTTACCCCAAAAAATGAAAGTTGGAAATCTATAGTTTTTTCGGCTGTTTCTAGCGTAATTTGGGCTGAAAAATCGAATGCCGTGCGCAGATTTCGCGTAAGTATGATAATTTACATTTTATTCGGCATTAAAGTGATGGAAAAGCAACTTTTTTATTTTGCTATTTTCTCGCGCGTTTCGGCGTTTTCGGCGAGTGCAATTGCGTTTTTCGTACTCTACGCATCGCAATACGTCGTCCAATGGAAAATAGAGACAATTTAAATTTTTTAAGAATTTTTTTAAAAACGCAAATAAACGCGCGCAATCGTGTTTTTCGTACTCTACGCATCCGGAAACGTCAATTTATGCAATAAAAAGACCATCTAAATTTTTTGAGATTTTTGAAAAAAATCAAAGGGGTTAACCTTAGATTTTTTTTACCCCAAAAAATGAAAGTTGGAAATCTATAGTTTTTTCGGCTGTTTCTAGCGTAATTTGGGCTGAAAAATCGAATGCCGTGCGCAGATTTCGCGTAAGTATGATAATTTACATTTTATTCGGCATTAAAGTGATGGAAAAGCAACTTTTTTATTTTGCTATTTTCTCGCGCGTTTCGGCGTTTTCGGCGAGTGCAATTGCGTTTTTCGTACTCTACGCATCGCAATACGTCGTCCAATGGAAAATAGAGACAATTTAAATTTTTTAAGAATTTTTTTAAAAACGCAAATAAACGCGCGCAATCGTGTTTTTCGTACTCTACGCATCCGGAAACGTCGATTTATGCAATAAAAAGACCATCTAAATTTTTTGAGATTTTTGAAAAAAATCAAAGGGGTTAACCTTAGAATTTTTTTACCCCAAAAAATGAAAGTTGGAAATCTATAGTTTTTTCGGCTGTTTCTAGCGTAATTTGGGCTGAAAAATCGAATGCCGTGCGCAGATTTCGCGTAAGTATGATAATTTACATTTTATTCGGCATTAAAGTGATGGAAAAGCAACTTTTTTATTTTGCTATTTTCTCGCGCGTTTCGGCGTTTTCGGCGAGTGCAATTGCGTTTTTCGTACTCTACGCAACGCAATACGTCGTCCAATGGAAAATAGAGACAATTTAAATTTTTTAAGAATTTTTTTAAAAACGCAAATAAACGCGCGCAATCGTGTTTTTCGTACTCTACGCATCCGGAAACGTCGATTTATGCAATAAAAAGACCATCTAAATTTTTTGAGATTTTTGAAAAAAATCAAAGGGGTTAACCCTAGATTTTTTTTACCCCAAAAAATGAAAGTTGGAAATCTATAGTTTTTTCGGCTGTTTCTAACGTAATTTGGGCTGAAAAATCGAATGCCGTGCGCAGATTTCGCGTAAGTATGATAATTTACATTTTATTCGGCATTAAAGTGATGGAAAAGCAACTTTTTTATTTTGCTATTTTCTCGCGCGTTTCGGCGTTTTCGGCGAGTGCAATTGCGTTTTTCGTACTCTACGCATCGCAATACGTCGTCCAATGGAAAATAGAGACAATTTAAATTTTTTAAGAATTTTTTTAAAAACGCAAATAAACGCGCGCAATCGTGTTTTTCGTACTCTACGCATCCGGAAACGTCAATTTATGCAATAAAAAGACCATCTAAATTTTTTGAGATTTTTGAAAAAAATCAAAGGGGTTAACCTTAGATTTTTTTAACCCCAAAAAATGAAAGTTGGAAATCTATAGTTTTTTCGGCCGTTTCTAGCGTAATTTGGGCTGAAAAATCGAATGCCGTGCGCAGATTTCGCGTAAGTATGATAATTTACATTTTATTCGGCATTAAAGTGATGGAAAAGCAACTTTTTTATTTTGCTATTTTCTCGCGCGTTTCGGCGTTTTCGGCGAGTGCAATTGCGTTTTTCGTACTCTACGCATCGCAATACGTCGTCCAATGGAAAATAGAGACAATTTAAATTTTTTAAGAATTTTTTTAAAAACGCAAATAAACGCGCGCAATCGTGTTTTTCGTACTCTACGCATCCGGAAACGTCGATTTATGCAATAAAAAGACCATCTAAATTTTTTGAGATTTTTGAAAAAAATCAAAGGGGTTAACCTTAGATTTTTTTTACCCCAAAAAATGAAAGTTGGAAATCTATAGTTTTTTCGGCTGTTTCTAACGTAATTTGGGCTGAAAAATCGAATGCCGTGCGCAGATTTCGCGTAAGTATGATAATTTACATGTTATTCGGCATTAAAGTGATGGAAAAGCAACTTTTTTATTTTGCTATTTTCTCGCGCGTTTCGGCGTTTTCGGCGAGTGCAATTGCGTTTTTCGTACTCTACGCATCGCAATAAGTCGTCCAATGGAAAATAGAGACAATTTAAATTTTTTAAGAATTTTTTTAAAAACCCAAATAAACGCGCGCAATCGTGTTTTTCGTACTCTACGCATCCGGAAACGTCGATTTATGCAATAAAAAGACCATCTAAATTTTTTGAGATTTTTGAAAAAAATCAAAGGGGTTAACCTTAGATTTTTTTTACCCCAAAAAATGAAAGTTGGAAATCTATAGTTTTTTCGGCTGTTTCTAACGTAATTTGGGCTGAAAAATCGAATGCCGTGCGCAGATTTCGCGTAAGTATGATAATTTACATTTTATTCGGCATTAAAGTGATGGAAAAGCAACTTTTTTATTTTGCTATTTTCTCGCGCGTTTCGGCGTTTTCGGCGAGTGCAATTGCGTTTTTCGTACTCTACGCATCGCAATACGTCGTCCAATGGAAAATAGAGACAATTTAAATTTTTTAAGAATTTTTTTAAAAGCGCAAATAAACGCGCGCAATCGTGTTTTTCGTACTCTACGCATCCGGAAACGTCGATTTATGCAATAAAAAGACCATCTAAATTTTTTGAGATTTTTGAAAAAAATCAAAGGGGTTAACCTTAGATTTTTTTTACCCCAAAAAATGAAAGTTGGAAATCTATAGTTTTTTCGGCTGTTTACAGCGTAATTTGGGCTGAAAAATCGAATGCCGTGCGCAGATTTCGCGTAAGTATGATAATTTACATTTTATTCGGCATTAAAGTGATGGAAAAGCAACTTTTTTATTTTGCTATTTTCTCGCGCGTTTCGGCGTTTTCGGCGAGTGCAATTGCGTTTTTCGTACTCTACGCATCGCAATACGTCGTCCAATGGAAAATAGAGACAATTTAAATTTTTTAAGAATTTTTTTAAAAACGCAAATAAACGCGCGCAATCGTGTTTTTCGTACTCTACGCATCCGGAAACGTCGATTTATGCAATAAAAAGACCATCTAAATTTTTTGAGATTTTTGAAAAAAATCAAAGGGGTTAACCTTAGATTTTTTTTACCCCAAAAAATGAAAGTTGGAAATCTATAGTTTTTTCGGATGTTTCTAGCGTAATTTGGGCTGAAAAATCTAATGCCGTGCGCAGATTTCGCGTAAGTATGATAATTTACATTTTATTCGGCATTAAAGTGATGGAAAAGCAACTTTTTTATTTTGCTATTTTCTCGCGCGTTTCGGCGTTTTCGTCGAGTGCAATTGCGTTTTTCGTACTCTACGCATCGCAATACGTCGTCCAATGGAAAATAGAGACAATTTAAATTTTTTAAGAATTTTTTTAAAAACGCAAATAAACGCGCGCAATCGTGTTTTTCGTACTCTACGCATCCGGAAACGTCGATTTATGCAATAAAAAGACCATCTAAATTTTTTGAGATTTTTGAAAAAAATCAAAGGGGTTAACCTTAGATTTTTTTTACCCCAAAAAATGAAAGTTGGAAATCTATAGTTTTTTCGGCTGTTTCTAGCGTAATTTGGGCTGAAAAATCGAATGCCGTGCGCAGAATTCGCGTAAGTATGATAATTTACATTTTATTCGGCATTAAAGTGATGGAAAAGCAACTTTTTTATTTTGCTATTTTCTCGCGCGTTTCGGCGTTTTCGGCGAGTGCAATTGCGTTTTTCGTACTCTACGCATCGCAATACGTCGTCCAATGGAAAATAGAGACAATTTAAATTTTTTAAGAATTTTTTTAAAAACGCAAATAAACGCGCGCAATCGTGTTTTTCGTACTTTACGCATCCGGAAACGTCGATTTATGCAATAAAAAGACCATCTAAATTTTTTGAGATTTTTGAAAAAAATCAAAGGGGTTAACCTTAGATTTTTTTTACCCCAAAAAATGAAAGTTGGAAATCTATAGTTTTTTCGGCTGTTTCTAGCGTAATTTGGGCTGAAAAATCGAATGCCGTGCGCAGATTTCGCGTAAGTATGATAATTTACATTTTATTCGGCATTAAAGTGATGGAAAAGCAACTTTTTTATTTTGCTATTTTCTCGCGCGTTTCGGCGTTTTCGGCGAGTGCAATTGCGTTTTTCGTACTCTACGCATCGCAATACGTCGTCCAATGGAAAATAGAGACAATTTAAATTTTTTAAGAATTTTTTTAAAAACGCAAATAAACGCGCGCAATCGTGTTTTTCGTACTCTACGCATCCGGAAACGTCAATTTATGCAATAAAAAGACCATCTAAATTTTTTGAGATTTTTGAAAAAAATCAAAGGGGTTAACCTTAGATTTTTTTTACCCCAAAAAATGAAAGTTGGAAATCTATAGTTTTTTCGGCTGTTTCTAGCGTAATTTGGGCTGAAAAATCGAATGCCGTGCGCAGATTTCGCGTAAGTATGATAATTTACATTTTATTCGGCATTAAAGTGATGGAAAAGCAACTTTTTTATTTTGCTATTTTCTCGCGCGTTTCGGCGTTTTCGGCGAGTGCAATTGCGTTTTTCGTACTCTACGCATCGCAATACGTCGTCCAATGGAAAATAGAGACAATTTAAATTTTTTAAGAATTTTTTTAAAAACGCAAATAAACGCGCGCAATCGTGTTTTTCGTACTCTACGCATCCGGAAACGTCGATTTATGCAATAAAAAGACCATCTAAATTTTTTGAGATTTTTGAAAAAAATCAAAGGGGTTAACCTTAGATTTTTTTTACCCCAAAAAATGAAAGTTGGAAATCTATAGTTTTTTCGGCTGTTTCTAGCGTAATTTGGGCTGAAAAATCGAATGCCGTGCGCAGATTTCGCGTAAGTATGATAATTTACATTTTATTCGGCATTAAAGTGATGGAAAAGCAACTTTTTTATTTTGCTATTTTCTCGCGCGTTTCGGCGTTTTCGGCGAGTGCAATTGCGTTTTTCGTACTCTACGCAACGCAATACGTCGTCCAATGGAAAATAGAGACAATTTAAATTTTTTAAGAATTTTTTTAAAAACGCAAATAAACGCGCGCAATCGTGTTTTTCGTACTCTACGCATCCGGAAACGTCGATTTATGCAATAAAAAGACCATCTAAATTTTTTGAGATTTTTGAAAAAAATCAAAGGGGTTAACCTTAGATTTTTTTTACCCCAAAAAATGAAAGTTGGAAATCTATAGTTTTTTCGGCTGTTTCTAGCGTAATTTGGGCTGAAAAATCGAATGCCGTGCGCAGATTTCGCGTAAGTATGATAATTTACATTTTATTCGGCATTAAAGTGATGGAAAAGCAACTTTTTTATTTTGCTATTTTCTCGCGCGTTTCGGCGTTTTCGTCGAGTGCAATTGCGTTTTTCGTACTCTACGCATCGCAATACGTCGTCCAATGGAAAATAGAGACAATTTAAATTTTTTAAGAATTTTTTTAAAAACGCAAATAAACGCGCGCAATCGTGTTTTTCGTACTCTACGCATCCGGAAACGTCGATTTATGCAATAAAAAGACCATCTAAATTTTTTGAGATTTTTGAAAAAAATCAAAGGGGTTAACCTTAGATTTTTTTAACCCCAAAAAATGAAAGTTGGAAATCTATAGTTTTTTCGGCCGTTTCTAGCGTAATTTGGGCTGAAAAATCGAATGCCGTGCGCAGATTTCGCGTAAGTATGATAATTTACATTTTATTCGGCATTAAAGTGATGGAAAAGCAACTTTTTTATTTTGCTATTTTCTCGCGCGTTTCGGCGTTTTCGGCGAGTGCAATTGCATTTTTCGTACTCTACGCATCGCAATACGTCGTCCAATGGAAAATAGAGACAATTTAAATTTTTTAAGAATTTTTTTAAAAACGCAAATAAACGCGCGCAATCGTGTTTTTCGTACTTTACGCATCCGGAAACGTCGATTTATGCAATAAAAAGACCATCTAAATTTTTTGAGATTTTTGAAAAAAATCAAAGGGGTTAACCTTAGATTTTTTTTACCCCAAAAAATGAAAGTTGGAAATCTATAGTTTTTTCGGCTGTTTCTAGCGTAATTTGGGCTGAAAAATCGAATGCCGTGCGCAGATTTCGCGTAAGTATGATAATTTACATTTTATTCGGCATTAAAGTGATGGAAAAGCAACTTTTTTATTTTGCTATTTTCTCGCGCGTTTCGGCGTTTTCGGCGAGTGCAATTGCGTTTTTCGTACTCTACGCATCGCAATACGTCGTCCAATGGAAAATAGAGATAATTTAAATTTTTTAAGAATTTTTTTAAAAACGCAAATAAACGCGCGCAATCGTGTTTTTCGTACTCTACGCATCCGGAAACGTCGATTTATGCAATAAAAAGACCGTCTAAATTTTTTGAGATTTTTGAAAAAAATCAAAGGGGTTAACCTTAGATTTTTTTTACCCCAAAAAATGAAAGTTGGAAATCTATAGTTTTTTCGGCTGTTTCTAGCGTAATTTGGGCTGAAAAATCGAATGCCGTGCGCAGATTTCGCGTAAGTATGATAATTTACATTTTATTCGGCATTAAAGTGATGGAAAAGCAACTTTTTTATTTTGCTATTTTCTCGCGCGTTTCGGCGTTTTCGTCGAGTGCAATTGCGTTTTTCGTACTCTACGCATCGCAATACGTCGTCCAATGGAAAATAGAGACAATTTAAATTTTTTAAGAATTTTTTTAAAAACGCAAATAAACGCGCGCAATCGTGTTTTTCGTACTCTACGCATCCGGAAACGTCGATTTATGCAATAAAAAGACCATCTAAATTTTTTGAGATTTTTGAAAAAAATCAAAGGGGTTAACCTTAGATTTTTTTTACCCCAAAAAATGAAAGTTGGAAATCTATAGTTTTTTCGGCTGTTTCTAGCGTAATTTGGGCTGAAAAATCGAATGCCGTGCGCAGATTTCGCGTAAGTATGATAATTTACATTTTATTCGGCATTAAAGTGATGGAAAAGCAACTTTTTTATTTTGCTATTTTCTCGCGCGTTTCGGCGTTTTCGGCGAGTGCAATTGCGTTTTTCGTACTCTACGCATCGCAATACGTCGTCCAATGGAAAATAGAGACAATTTAAATTTTTTAAGAATTTTTTTAAAAACGCAAATAAACGCGCGCAATCGTGTTTTTCGTACTCTACGCATCCGGAAACGGCAATTTATGCAATAAAAAGACCATCTAAATTTTTTGAGATTTTTGAAAAAAATCAAAGGGGTTAACCTTAGATTTTTTTTACCCCAAAAAATGAAAGTTGGAAATCTATAGTTTTTTCGGCTGTTTCTAGCGTAATTTGGGCTGAAAAATCGAATGCCGTGCGCAGATTTCGCGTAAGTATGATAATTTACATTTTATTCGGCATTAAAGTGATGGAAAAGCAACTTTTTTATTTTGCTATTTTCTCGCGCGTTTCGGCGTTTTCGGCGAGTGCAATTGCGTTTTTCGTACTCTACGCATCGCAATACGTCGTCCAATGGAAAATAGAGACAATTTAAATTTTTTAAGAATTTTTTTAAAAACGCAAATAAACGCGCGCAATCGTGTTTTTCGTACTCTACGCATCCGGAAACGTCGATTTATGCAATAAAAAGACCATCTAAATTTTTTGAGATTTTTGAAAAAAATCAAAGGGGTTAACCCTAGATTTTTTTTACCCCAAAAAATGAAAGTTGGAAATCTATAGTTTTTTCGGCTGTTTCTAACGTAATTTGGGCTGAAAAATCGAATGCCGTGCGCAGATTTCGCGTAAGTATGATAATTTACATTTTATTCGGCATTAAAGTGATGGAAAAGCAACTTTTTTATTTAGCTATTTTCTCGCGCGTTTCGGCGTTTTCGGCGAGTGCAATTGCGTTTTTCGTACTCTACGCATCGCAATACGTCGTCCAATGGAAAATAGAGACAATTTAAATTTTTTAAGAATTTTTTTAAAAACGCAAATAAACGCGCGCAATCGTGTTTTTCGTACTCTACGCATCCGGAAACGTCGATTTATGCAATAAAAAGACCATCTAAATTTTTTGAGATTTTTGAAAAAAATCAAAGGGGTTAACCTTAGATTTTTTTTACCCCAAAAAATGAAAGTTGGAAATCTATAGTTTTTTCGGCTGTTTCTAGCGTAATTTGGGCTGAAAAATCGAATGCCGTGCGCAGATTTCGCGTAAGTATGATAATTTACATTTTATTCGGCATTAAAGTGATGGAAAAGCAACTTTTTTATTTTGCTATTTTCTCGCGCGTTTCGGCGTTTTCGGCGAGTGCAATTGCGTTTTTCGTACTCTACGCAACGCAATACGTCGTCCAATGGAAAATAGAGACAATTTAAATTTTTTAAGAATTTTTTTAAAAACGCAAATAAACGCGCGCAATCGTGTTTTTCGTACTCTACGCATCCGGAAACGTCGATTTATGCAATAAAAAGACCATCTAAATTTTTTGAGATTTTTGAAAAAAATCAAAGGGGTTAACCCTAGATTTTTTTTACCCCAAAAAATGAAAGTTGGAAATCTATAGTTTTTTCGGCTGTTTCTAACGTAATTTGGGCTGAAAAATCGAATGCCGTGCGCAGATTTCGCGTAAGTATGATAATTTACATTTTATTCGGCATTAAAGTGATGGAAAAGCAACTTTTTTATTTAGCTATTTTCTCGCGCGTTTCGGCGTTTTCGGCGAGTGCAATTGCGTTTTTCGTACTCTACGCATCGCAATACGTCGTCCAATGGAAAATAGAGACAATTTAAATTTTTTAAGAATTTTTTTAAAAACGCAAATAAACGCGCGCAATCGTGTTTTTCGTACTCTACGCATCCGGAAACGTCGATTTATGCAATAAAAAGACCATCTAAATTTTTTGAGATTTTTGAAAAAAATCAAAGGGGTTAACCTTAGATTTTTTTTACCCCAAAAAATGAAAGTTGGAAATCTATAGTTTTTTCGGCTGTTTCTAACGTAATTTGGGCTGAAAAATCGAATGCCGTGCGCAGATTTCGCGTAAGTATGATAATTTACATTTTATTCGGCATTAAAGTGATGGAAAAGCAACTTTTTTATTTTGCTATTTTCTCGCGCGTTTCGGCGTTTTCGGCGAGTGCAATTGCGTTTTTCGTACTCTACGCATCGCAATACGTCGTCCAATGGAAAATAGAGACAATTTAAATTTTTTAAGAATTTTTTTAAAAACGCAAATAAACGCGCGCAATCGTGTTTTTCGTACTCTACGCATCCGGAAACGTCGATTTATGCAATAAAAAGACCATCTAAATTTTTTGAGATTTTTGAAAAAAATCAAAGGGGTTAACCTTAGATTTTTTTTACCCCAAAAAATGAAAGTTGGAAATCTATAGTTTTTTCGGCTGTTTCTAGCGTAATTTGGGCTGAAAAATCGAATGCCGTGCGCAGATTTCGCGTAAGTATGATAATTTACATTTTATTCGGCATTAAAGTGATGGAAAAGCAACTTTTTTATTTTGCTATTTTCTCGCGCGTTTCGGCGTTTTCGGCGAGTGCAATTGCGTTTTTCGTACTCTACGCATCGCAATACGTCGTCCAATGGAAAATAGAGACAATTTAAATTTTTTAAGAATTTTTTTAAAAACGCAAATAAACGCGCGCAATCGTGTTTTTCGTACTCTACGCATCCGGAAACGTCGATTTATGCAATAAAAAGACCTTCTAAATTTTTTGAGATTTTTGAAAAAAATCAAAGGGGTTAACCTTAGATTTTTTTTACCCCAAAAAATGAAAGTTGGAAATCTATAGTTTTTTCGGCTGTTTCTAGCGTAATTTGGGCTGAAAAATCGAATGCCGTGCGCAGATTTCGCGTAAGTATGATAATTTACATTTTATTCGGCATTAAAGTGATGGAAAAGCAACTTTTTTATTTTGCTATTTTCTCGCGCGTTTCGGCGTTTTCGGCGAGTGCAATTGCGTTTTTCGTACTCTACGCATCGCAATACGTCGTCCAATGGAAAATAGAGACAATTTAAATTTTTTAAGAATTTTTTTAAAAACGCAAATAAACGCGCGCAATCGTGTTTTTCGTACTCTACGCATCCGGAAACGTCGATTTATGCAATAAAAAGACCATCTAAATTTTTTGAGATTTTTGAAAAAAATCAAAGGGGTTAACCTTAGATTTTTTTTACCCCAAAAAATGAAAGTTGGAAATCTATAGTTTTTTCGGCTGTTTCTAGCGTAATTTGGGCTGAAAAATCGAATGCCGTGCGCAGATTTCGCGTAAGTATGATAATTTACATTTTATTCGGCATTAAAGTGATGGAAAAGCAACTTTTTTATTTTGCTATTTTCTCGCGCGTTTCGGCGTTTTCGGCGAGTGCAATTGCGTTTTTCGTACTCTACGCATCGCAATACGTCGTCCAATGGAAAATAGAGACAATTTAAATTTTTTAAGAATTTTTTTAAAAACGCAAATAAACGCGCGCAATCGTGTTTTTCGTACTCTACGCATCCGGAAACGTCGATTTATGCAATAAAAAGACCATCTAAATTTTTTGAGATTTTTGAAAAAAATCAAAGGGGTTAACCCTAGATTTTTTTTACCCCAAAAAATGAAAGTTGGAAATCTATAGTTTTTTCGGCTGTTTCTAACGTAATTTGGGCTGAAAAATCGAATGCCGTGCGCAGATTTCGCGTAAGTATGATAATTTACATTTTATTCGGCATTAAAGTGATGGAAAAGCAACTTTTTTATTTAGCTATTTTCTCGCGCGTTTCGGCGTTTTCGGCGAGTGCAATTGCGTTTTTCGTACTCTACGCATCGCAATACGTCGTCCAATGGAAAATAGAGACAATTTAAATTTTTTAAGAATTTTTTTAAAAACGCAAATAAACGCGCGCAATCGTGTTTTTCGTACTCTACGCATCCGGAAACGTCGATTTATGCAATAAAAAGACCATCTAAATTTTTTGAGATTTTTGAAAAAAATCAAAGGGGTTAACCTTAGATTTTTTTTACCCCAAAAAATGAAAGTTGGAAATCTATAGTTTTTTCGGCTGTTTCTAGCGTAATTTGGGCTGAAAAATCGAATGCCGTGCGCAGATTTCGCGTAAGTATGATAATTTACATTTTATTCGGCATTAAAGTGATGGAAAAGCAACTTTTTTATTTAGCTATTTTCTCGCGCGTTTCGGCGTTTTCGGCGAGTGCAATTGCGTTTTTCGTACTCTACGCAACGCAATACGTCGTCCAATGGAAAATAGAGACAATTTAAATTTTTTAAGAATTTTTTTAAAAACGCAAATAAACGCGCGCAATCGTGTTTTTCGTACTCTACGCATCCGGAAACGTCGATTTATGCAATAAAAAGACCATCTAAATTTTTTGAGATTTTTGAAAAAAATCAAAGGGGTTAACCCTAGATTTTTTTTACCCCAAAAAATGAAAGTTGGAAATCTATAGTTTTTTCGGCTGTTTCTAACGTAATTTGGGCTGAAAAATCGAATGCCGTGCGCAGATTTCGCGTAAGTATGATAATTTACATTTTATTCGGCATTAAAGTGATGGAAAAGCAACTTTTTTATTTAGCTATTTTCTCGCGCGTTTCGGCGTTTTCGGCGAGTGCAATTGCGTTTTTCGTACTCTACGCATCGCAATACGTCGTCCAATGGAAAATAGAGACAATTTAAATTTTTTAAGAATTTTTTTAAAAACGCAAATAAACGCGCGCAATCGTGTTTTTCGTACTCTACGCATCCGGAAACGTCGATTTATGCAATAAAAAGACCATCTAAATTTTTTGAGATTTTTGAAAAAAATCAAAGGGGTTAACCTTAGATTTTTTTTACCCCAAAAAATGAAAGTTGGAAATCTATAGTTTTTTCGGCTGTTTCTAACGTAATTTGGGCTGAAAAATCGAATGCCGTGCGCAGATTTCGCGTAAGTATGATAATTTACATTTTATTCGGCATTAAAGTGATGGAAAAGCAACTTTTTTATTTAGCTATTTTCTCGCGCGTTTCGGCGTTTTCGGCGAGTGCAATTGCGTTTTTCGTACTCTACGCATCGCAATACGTCGTCCAATGGAAAATAGAGACAATTTAAATTTTTTAAGAATTTTTTTAAAAACGCAAATAAACGCGCGCAATCGTGTTTTTCGTACTCTACGCATCCGGAAACGTCGATTTATGCAATAAAAAGACCATCTAAATTTTTTGAGATTTTTGAAAAAAATCAAAGGGGTTAACCTTAGATTTTTTTTACCCCAAAAAATGAAAGTTGGAAATCTATAGTTTTTTCGGCTGTTTCTAACGTAATTTGGGCTGAAAAATCGAATGCCGTGCGCAGATTTCGCGTAAGTATGATAATTTACATTTTATTCGGCATTAAAGTGATGGAAAAGCAACTTTTTTATTTTGCTATTTTCTCGCGCGTTTCGGCGTTTTCGGCGAGTGCAATTGCGTTTTTCGTACTCTACGCATCGCAATACGTCGTCCAATGGAAAATAGAGACAATTTAAATTTTTTAAGAATTTTTTTAAAAACGCAAATAAACGCGCGCAATCGTGTTTTTCGTACTCTACGCATCCGGAAACGTCGATTTATGCAATAAAAAGACCATCTAAATTTTTTGAGATTTTTGAAAAAAATCAAAGGGGTTAACCTTAGATTTTTTTTACCCCAAAAAATGAAAGTTGGAAATCTATAGTTTTTTCGGCTGTTTCTAGCGTAATTTGGGCTGAAAAATCGAATGCCGTGCGCAGATTTCGCGTAAGTATGATAATTTACATTTTATTCGGCATTAAAGTGATGGAAAAGCAACTTTTTTATTTTGCTATTTTCTCGCGCGTTTCGGCGTTTTCGTCGAGTGCAATTGCGTTTTTCGTACTCTACGCATCGCAATACGTCGTCCAATGGAAAATAGAGACAATTTAAATTTTTTAAGAATTTTTTTAAAAACGCAAATAAACGCGCGCAATCGTGTTTTTCGTACTCTACGCATCCGGAAACGTCGATTTATGCAATAAAAAGACCATCTAAATTTTTTGAGATTTTTGAAAAAAATCAAAGGGGTTAACCTTAGATTTTTTTTACCCCAAAAAATGAAAGTTGGAAATCTATAGTTTTTTCGGCTGTTTCTAACGTAATTTGGGCTGAAAAATCGAATGCCGTGCGCAGATTTCGCGTAAGTATGATAATTTACATTTTATTCGGCATTAAAGTGATGGAAAAGCAACTTTATTATTTTGCTATTTTCTCGCGCGTTTCGGCGTTTTCGGCGAGTGCAATTGCGTTTTTCGTACTCTACGCATCGCAATACGTCGTCCAATGGAAAATAGAGACAATTTAAATTTTTTAAGAATTTTTTTAAAAACGCAAATAAACGCGCGCAATCGTGTTTTTCGTACTCTACGCATCCGGAAACGTCGATTTATGCAATAAAAAGACCATCTAAATTTTTTGAGATTTTTGAAAAAAATCAAAGGGGTTAACCTTAGATTTTTTTTACCCCAAAAAATGAAAGTTGGAAATCTATAGTTTTTTCGGCTGTTTCTAGCGTAATTTGGGCTGAAAAATCGAATGCCGTGCGCAGATTTCGCGTAAGTATGATAATTTACATTTTATTCGGCATTAAAGTGATGGAAAAGCAACTTTTTTATTTTGCTATTTTCTCGCGCGTTTCGGCGTTTTCGTCGAGTGCAATTGCGTTTTTCGTACTCTACGCATCGCAATACGTCGTCCAATGGAAAATAGAGACAATTTAAATTTTTTAAGAATTTTTTTAAAAACGCAAATAAACGCGCGCAATCGTGTTTTTCGTACTCTACGCATCCGGAAACGTCGATTTATGCAATAAAAAGACCATCTAAATTTTTTGAGATTTTTGAAAAAAATCAAAGGGGTTAACCTTAGATTTTTTTTACCCCAAAAAATGAAAGTTGGAAATCTATAGTTTTTTCGGCTGTTTCTAGCGTAATTTGGGCTGAAAAATCGAATGCCGTGCGCAGAATTCGCGTAAGTATGATAATTTACATTTTATTCGGCATTAAAGTGATGGAAAAGCAACTTTTTTATTTTGCTATTTTCTCGCGCGTTTCGGCGTTTTCGGCGAGTGCAATTGCGTTTTTCGTACTCTACGCATCGCAATACGTCGTCCAATGGAAAATAGAGACAATTTAAATTTTTTAAGAATTTTTTTAAAAACGCAAATAAACGCGCGCAATCGTGTTTTTCGTACTCTACGCATCCGGAAACGTCGATTTATGCAATAAAAAGACCATCTAAATTTTTTGAGATTTTTGAAAAAAATCAAAGGGGTTAACCTTAGATTTTTTTTACCCCAAAAAATGAAAGTTGGAAATCTATAGTTTTTTCGGCTGTTTCTAGCGTAATTTGGGCTGAAAAATCGAATGCCGTGCGCAGATTTCGCGTAAGTATGATAATTTACATTTTATTCGGCATTAAAGTGATGGAAAAGCAACTTTTTTATTTTGCTATTTTCTCGCGCGTTTCGGCGTTTTCGTCGAGTGCAATTGCGTTTTTCGTACTCTACGCATCGCAATACGTCGTCCAATGGAAAATAGAGACAATTTAAATTTTTTAAGAATTTTTTTAAAAACGCAAATAAACGCGCGCAATCGTGTTTTTCGTACTCTACGCATCCGGAAACGTCGATTTATGCAATAAAAAGACCATCTAAATTTTTTGAGATTTTTGAAAAAAATCAAAGGGGTTAACCTTAGATTTTTTTTACCCCAAAAAATGAAAGTTGGAAATCTATAGTTTTTTCGGCTGTTTCTATATTAATTTGGACTGAACAATCGAATGCCGTGCGCAGATTTCGCGTAAGTATGATAATTTACATTTTATTCGGCATTAAAGTGATGGAAAAGCAACTTTTTTATTTTGCTATTTTCTCGCGCGTTTCGGCGTTTTCGGCGAGTGCAATTGCGTTTTTCGTACTCTACGCATCGCAATACGTCGTCCAATGGAAAATAGAGACAATTTAAATTTTTTAAGAATTTTTTTAAAAACGCAAATAAACGCGCGCAATCGTGTTTTTCGTACTCTACGCATCCGGAAACGTCGATTTATGCAATAAAAAGACCATCTAAATTTTTTGAGATTTTTGAAAAAAATCAAAGGGGTTAACCTTAGATTTTTTTTACCCCAAAAAATGAAAGTTGGAAATCTATAGTTTTTTCGGCTGTTTCTAGCGTAATTTGGGCTGAAAAATCGAATGCCGTGTGCAGATTTCGCGTAAGTATGATAATTTACATTTTATTCGGCATTAAAGTGATGGAAAAGCAACTTTTTTATTTTGCTATTTTCTCGCGCGTTTCGGCGTTTTCGGCGAGTGCAATTGCGTTTTTCGTACTCTACGCATCGCAATACGTCGTCCAATGAAAAATAGAGACAATTTAAATTTTTTAAGAATTTTTTTAAAAACGCAAATAAACGCGCGCAATCGTGTTTTTCGTACTCTACGCATCGGGAAACGTCGATTTATGCAATAAAAAGACCATCTAAATTTTTTGAGATTTTTGAAAAAAATCAAAGGGGTTAACCTTAGATTTTTTTTACCCCAAAAAATGAAAGTTGGAAATCTATAGTTTTTTCGGCTGTTTCTAGCGTAATTTGGGCTGAAAAATCGAATGCCGTGCGCAGATTTCGCGTAAGTATGATAATTTACATTTTATTCGGCATTAAAGTGATGGAAAAGCAACTTTTTTATTTTGCTATTTTCTCGCGCGTTTCGGCGTTTTCGGCGAGTGCAATTGCGTTTTTCGTACTCTACGCATCGCAATACGTCGTCCAATGGAAAATAGAGACAATTTAAATTTTTTAAGAATTTTTTTAAAAACGCAAATAAACGCGCGCAATCGTGTTTTTCGTACTCTACGCATCCGGAAACGTCGATTTATGCAATAAAAAGACCATCTAAATTTTTTGAGATTTTTGAAAAAAATCAAAGGGGTTAACCTTAGATTTTTTTTACCCCAAAAAATGAAAGTTGGAAATCTATAGTTTTTTCGGCTGTTTCTAGCGTAATTTGGGCTGAAAAATCGAATGCCGTGCGCAGATTTCGCGTAAGTATGATAATTTACATTTTATTCGGCATTAAAGTGATGGAAAAGCAACTTTTTTATTTTGCTATTTTCTCGCGCGTTTCGGCGTTTTCGTCGAGTGCAATTGCGTTTTTCGTACTCTACGCATCGCAATACGTCGTCCAATGGAAAATAGAGACAATTTAAATTTTTTAAGAATTTTTTTAAAAACGCAAATAAACGCGCGCAATCGTGTTTTTCGTACTCTACGCATCCGGAAACGTCGATTTATGCAATAAAAAGACCATCTAAATTTTTTGAGATTTTTGAAAAAAATCAAAGGGGTTAACCTTAGATTTTTTTTACCCCAAAAAATGAAAGTTGGAAATCTATAGTTTTTTCGGCTGTTTCTAGCGTAATTTGGGCTGAAAAATCGAATGCCGTGCGCAGAATTCGCGTAAGTATGATAATTTACATTTTATTCGGCATTAAAGTGATGGAAAAGCAACTTTTTTATTTTGCTATTTTCTCGCGCGTTTCGGCGTTTTCGGCGAGTGCAATTGCGTTTTTCGTACTCTACGCATCGCAATACGTCGTCCAATGGAAAATAGAGACAATTTAAATTTTTTAAGAATTTTTTTAAAAACGCAAATAAACGCGCGCAATCGTGTTTTTCGTACTCTACGCATCCGGAAACGTCGATTTATGCAATAAAAAGACCATCTAAATTTTTTGAGATTTTTGAAAAAAATCAAAGGGGTTAACCTTAGATTTTTTTTACCCCAAAAAATGAAAGTTGGAAATCTATAGTTTTTTCGGCTGTTTCTAGCGTAATTTGGGCTGAAAAATCGAATGCCGTGCGCAGATTTCGCGTAAGTATGATAATTTACATTTTATTCGGCATTAAAGTGATGGAAAAGCAACTTTTTTATTTTGCTATTTTCTCGCGCGTTTCGGCGTTTTCGTCGAGTGCAATTGCGTTTTTCGTACTCTACGCATCGCAATACGTCGTCCAATGGAAAATAGAGACAATTTAAATTTTTTAAGAATTTTTTTAAAAACGCAAATAAACGCGCGCAATCGTGTTTTTCGTACTCTACGCATCCGGAAACGTCGATTTATGCAATAAAAAGACCATCTAAATTTTTTGAGATTTTTGAAAAAAATCAAAGGGGTTAACCTTAGATTTTTTTTACCCCAAAAAATGAAAGTTGGAAATCTATAGTTTTTTCGGCTGTTTCTATATTAATTTGGACTGAACAATCGAATGCCGTGCGCAGATTTCGCGTAAGTATGATAATTTACATTTTATTCGGCATTAAAGTGATGGAAAAGCAACTTTTTTATTTTGCTATTTTCTCGCGCGTTTCGGCGTTTTCGGCGAGTGCAATTGCGTTTTTCGTACTCTACGCATCGCAATACGTCGTCCAATGGAAAATAGAGACAATTTAAATTTTTTAAGAATTTTTTTAAAAACGCAAATAAACGCGCGCAATCGTGTTTTTCGTACTCTACGCATCCGGAAACGTCGATTTATGCAATAAAAAGACCATCTAAATTTTTTGAGATTTTTGAAAAAAATCAAAGGGGTTAACCTTAGATTTTTTTTACCCCAAAAAATGAAAGTTGGAAATCTATAGTTTTTTCGGCTGTTTCTAGCGTAATTTGGGCTGAAAAATCGAATGCCGTGTGCAGATTTCGCGTAAGTATGATAATTTACATTTTATTCGGCATTAAAGTGATGGAAAAGCAACTTTTTTATTTTGCTATTTTCTCGCGCGTTTCGGCGTTTTCGGCGAGTGCAATTGCGTTTTTCGTACTCTACGCATCGCAATACGTCGTCCAATGGAAAATAGAGACAATTTAAATTTTTTAAGAATTTTTTTAAAAACGCAAATAAACGCGCGCAATCGTGTTTTTCGTACTCTACGCATCGGGAAACGTCGATTTATGCAATAAAAAGACCATCTAAATTTTTTGAGATTTTTGAAAAAAATCAAAGGGGTTAACCTTAGATTTTTTTTACCCCAAAAAATGAAAGTTGGAAATCTATAGTTTTTTCGGCTGTTTCTAGCGTAATTTGGGCTGAAAAATCGAATGCCGTGCGCAGATTTCGCGTAAGTATGATAATTTACATTTTATTCGGCATTAAAGTGATGGAAAAGCAACTTTTTTATTTTGCTATTTTCTCGCGCGTTTCGGCGTTTTCGGCGAGTGCAATTGCGTTTTTCGTACTCTACGCATCGCAATACGTCGTCCAATGGAAAATAGAGACAATTTAAATTTTTTAAGAATTTTTTTAAAAACGCAAATAAACGCGCGCAATCGTGTTTTTCGTACTCTACGCATCCGGAAACGTCGATTTATGCAATAAAAAGACCATCTAAATTTTTTGAGATTTTTGAAAAAAATCAAAGGGGTTAACCTTAGATTTTTTTAACCCCAAAAAATGAAAGTTGGAAATCTATAGTTTTTTCGGCTGTTTCTAACGTAATTTGGGCTGAAAAATCGAATGCCGTGCGCAGATTTCGCGTAAGTATGATAATTTACATTTTATTCGGCATTAAAGTGATGGAAAAGCAACTTTTTTATTTTGCTATTTTCTCGCGCGTTTCGGCGTTTTCGGCGAGTGCAATTGCGTTTTTCGTACTCTACGCATCGCAATACGTCGTCCAATGGAAAATAGAGACAATTTAAATTTTTTAAGAATTTTTTTAAAAACGCAAATAAACGCGCGCAATCGTGTTTTTCGTACTCTACGCATCCGGAAACGTCGATTTATGCAATAAAAAGACCATCTAAATTTTTTGAGATTTTTGAAAAAAATCAAAGGGGTTAACCTTAGATTTTTTTTACCCCAAAAAATGAAAGTTGGAAATCTATAGTTTTTTCGGCTGTTTCTAGCGTAATTTGGGCTGAAAAATCGAATGCCGTGCGCAGATTTCGCGTAAGTATGATAATTTACATTTTATTCGGCATTAAAGTGATGGAAAAGCAACTTTTTTATTTTGCTATTTTCTCGCGCGTTTCGGCGTTTTCGTCGAGTGCAATTGCGTTTTTCGTACTCTACGCATCGCAATACGTCGTCCAATGGAAAATAGAGACAATTTAAATTTTTTAAGAATTTTTTTAAAAACGCAAATAAACGCGCGCAATCGTGTTTTTCGTACTCTACGCATCCGGAAACGTCGATTTATGCAATAAAAAGACCATCTAAATTTTTTGAGATTTTTGAAAAAAATCAAAGGGGTTAACCTTAGATTTTTTTTACCCCAAAAAATGAAAGTTGGAAATCTATAGTTTTTTCGGCTGTTTCTAGCGTAATTTGGGCTGAAAAATCGAATGCCGTGCGCAGAATTCGCGTAAGTATGATAATTTACATTTTATTCGGCATTAAAGTGATGGAAAAGCAACTTTTTTATTTTGCTATTTTCTCGCGCGTTTCGGCGTTTTCGGCGAGTGCAATTGCGTTTTTCGTACTCTACGCATCGCAATACGTCGTCCAATGGAAAATAGAGACAATTTAAATTTTTTAAGAATTTTTTTAAAAACGCAAATAAACGCGCGCAATCGTGTTTTTCGTACTCTACGCATCCGGAAACGTCGATTTATGCAATAAAAAGACCATCTAAATTTTTTGAGATTTTTGAAAAAAATCAAAGGGGTTAACCTTAGATTTTTTTTACCCCAAAAAATGAAAGTTGGAAATCTATAGTTTTTTCGGCTGTTTCTAGCGTAATTTGGGCTGAAAAATCGAATGCCGTGCGCAGATTTCGCGTAAGTATGATAATTTACATTTTATTCGGCATTAAAGTGATGGAAAAGCAACTTTTTTATTTTGCTATTTTCTCGCGCGTTTCGGCGTTTTCGTCGAGTGCAATTGCGTTTTTCGTACTCTACGCATCGCAATACGTCGTCCAATGGAAAATAGAGACAATTTAAATTTTTTAAGAATTTTTTTAAAAACGCAAATAAACGCGCGCAATCGTGTTTTTCGTACTCTACGCATCCGGAAACGTCGATTTATGCAATAAAAAGACCATCTAAATTTTTTGAGATTTTTGAAAAAAATCAAAGGGGTTAACCTTAGATTTTTTTTACCCCAAAAAATGAAAGTTGGAAATCTATAGTTTTTTCGGCTGTTTCCATATTAATTTGGACTGAACAATCGAATGCCGTGCGCAGATTTCGCGTAAGTATGATAATTTACATTTTATTCGGCATTAAAGTGATGGAAAAGCAACTTTTTTATTTTGCTATTTTCTCGCGCGTTTCGGCGTTTTCGGCGAGTGCAATTGCGTTTTTCGTACTCTACGCATCGCAATACGTCGTCCAATGGAAAATAGAGACAATTTAAATTTTTTAAGAATTTTTTTAAAAACGCAAATAAACGCGCGCAATCGTGTTTTTCGTACTCTACGCATCCGGAAACGTCGATTTATGCAATAAAAAGACCATCTAAATTTTTTGAGATTTTTGAAAAAAATCAAAGGGGTTAACCTTAGATTTTTTTTACCCCAAAAAATGAAAGTTGGAAATCTATAGTTTTTTCGGCTGTTTCTAGCGTAATTTGGGCTGAAAAATCGAATGCCGTGTGCAGATTTCGCGTAAGTATGATAATTTACATTTTATTCGGCATTAAAGTGATGGAAAAGCAACTTTTTTATTTTGCTATTTTCTCGCGCGTTTCGGCGTTTTCGGCGAGTGCAATTGCGTTTTTCGTACTCTACGCATCGCAATACGTCGTCCAATGGAAAATAGAGACAATTTAAATTTTTTAAGAATTTTTTTAAAAACGCAAATAAACGCGCGCAATCGTGTTTTTCGTACTCTACGCATCGGGAAACGTCGATTTATGCAATAAAAAGACCATCTAAATTTTTTGAGATTTTTGAAAAAAATCAAAGGGGTTAACCTTAGATTTTTTTTACCCCAAAAAATGAAAGTTGGAAATCTATAGTTTTTTCGGCTGTTTCTAGCGTAATTTGGGCTGAAAAATCGAATGCCGTGCGCAGATTTCGCGTAAGTATGATAATTTACATTTTATTCGGCATTAAAGTGATGGAAAAGCAACTTTTTTATTTTGCTATTTTCTCGCGCGTTTCGGCGTTTTCGGCGAGTGCAATTGCGTTTTTCGTACTCTACGCATCGCAATACGTCGTCCAATGGAAAATAGAGACAATTTAAATTTTTTAAGAATTTTTTTAAAAACGCAAATAAACGCGCGCAATCGTGTTTTTCGTACTCTACGCATCCGGAAACGTCGATTTATGCAATAAAAAGACCATCTAAATTTTTTGAGATTTTTGAAAAAAATCAAAGGGGTTAACCTTAGATTTTTTTAACCCCAAAAAATGAAAGTTGGAAATCTATAGTTTTTTCGGCTGTTTCTAACGTAATTTGGGCTGAAAAATCGAATGCCGTGCGCAGATTTCGCGTAAGTATGATAATTTACATTTTATTCGGCATTAAAGTGATGGAAAAGCAACTTTTTTATTTTGCTATTTTCTCGCGCGTTTCGGCGTTTTCGGCGAGTGCAATTGCGTTTTTCGTACTCTACGCATCGCAATACGTCGTCCAATGGAAAATAGAGACAATTTAAATTTTTTAAGAATTTTTTTAAAAACGCAAATAAACGCGCGCAATCGTGTTTTTCGTACTCTACGCATCCGGAAACGTCGATTTATGCAATAAAAAGACCATCTAAATTTTTTGAGATTTTTGAAAAAAATCAAAGGGGTTAACCTTAGATTTTTTTAACCCCAAAAAATGAAAGTTGGAAATCTATAGTTTTTTCGGCTGTTTCTAGCGTAATTTGGGCTGAAAAATCGAATGCCGTGCGCAGATTTCGCGTAAGTATGATAATTTACATTTTATTCGGCATTAAAGTGATGGAAAAGCAACTTTTTTATTTTGCTATTTTCTCGCGCGTTTTGGCGTTTTCGGCGAGTGCAATTGCGTTTTTCGTACTCTACGCATCGCAATACGTCGTCCAATGGAAAATAGAGACAATTTAAATTTTTTAAGAATTTTTTTAAAAACGCAAATAAACGCGCGCAATCGTGTTTTTCGTACTCTACGCATCCGGAAACGTCGATTTATGCAATAAAAAGACCATCTAAATTTTTTGAGATTTTTGAAAAAAATCAAAGGGGTTAACCTTAGATTTTTTTAACCCCAAAAAATGAAAGTTGGAAATCTATAGTTTTTTCGGCTGTTTCTAGCGTAATTTGGGCTGAAAAATCGAATGCCGTGCGCAGATTTCGCGTAAGTATGATAATTTACATTTTATTCGGCATTAAAGTGATGGAAAAGCAACTTTTTTATTTTGCTATTTTCTCGCGCGTTTCGGCGTTTTCGGCGAGTGCAATTGCGTTTTTCGTACTCTACGCATCGCAATACGTCGTCCAATGGAAAATAGAGACAATTTAAATTTTTTAAGAATTTTTTTAAAAACGCAAATAAACGCGCGCAATCGTGTTTTTCGTACTCTACGCATCCGGAAACGTCGATTTATGCAATAAAAAGACCATCTAAATTTTTTGAGATTTTTGAAAAAAATCAAAGGGGTTAACCTTAGATTTTTTTTACCCCAAAAAATGAAAGTTGGAAATCTATAGTTTTTTCGGCTGTTTCTAGCGTAATTTGGGCTGAAAAATCGAATGCCGTGCGCAGATTTCGCGTAAGTATGATAATTTACATTTTATTCGGCATTAAAGTGATGGAAAAGCAACTTTTTTATTTTGCTATTTTCTCGCGCGTTTCGGCGTTTTCGGCGAGTGCAATTGCGTTTTTCGTACTTTACGCATCGCAATACGTCGTCCAATGGAAAATAGAGACAATTTAAATTTTTTAAGAATTTTTTTAAAAACGCAAATAAACGCGCGCAATCGTGTTTTTCGTACTCTACGCATCCGGAAACGTCGATTTATGCAATAAAAAGACCATCTAAATTTTTTGAGATTTTTGAAAAAAATCAAAGGGGTTAACCTTAGATTTTTTTAACCCCAAAAAATGAAAGTTGGAAATCTATAGTTTTTTCGGCTGTTTCTAGCGTAATTTGGGCTGAAAAATCGAATGCCGTGCGCAGATTTCGCGTAAGTATGATAATTTACATTTTATTCGGCATTAAAGTGATGGAAAAGCAACTTTTTTATTTTGCTATTTTCTCGCGCGTTTCGGCGTTTTCGGCGAGTGCAATTGCGTTTTTCGTACTCTACGCATCGCAATACGTCGTCCAATGGAAAATAGAGACAATTTAAATTTTTTAAGAATTTTTTTAAAAACGCAAATAAACGCGCGCAATCGTGTTTTTCGTACTCTACGCATCCGGAAACGTCGATTTATGCAATAAAAAGACCATCTAAATTTTTTGAGATTTTTGAAAAAAATCAAAGGGGTTAACCTTAGATTTTTTTAACCCCAAAAAATGAAAGTTGGAAATCTATAGTTTTTTCGGCTGTTTCTAGCGTAATTTGGGCTGAAAAATCGAATGCCGTGCGCAGATTTCGCGTAAGTATGATAATTTACATTTTATTCGGCATTAAAGTGATGGAAAAGCAACTTTTTTATTTTGCTATTTTCTCGCGCGTTTCGGCGTTTTCGGCGAGTGCAATTGCGTTTTTCGTACTCTACGCATCGCAATACGTCGTCCAATGGAAAATAGAGACAATTTAAATTTTTTAAGAATTTTTTTAAAAACGCAAATAAACGCGCGCAATCGTGTTTTTCGTACTCTACGCATCCGGAAACGTCGATTTATGCAATAAAAAGACCATCTAAATTTTTTGAGATTTTTGAAAAAAATCAAAGGGGTTAACCTTAGATTTTTTTTACCCCAAAAAATGAAAGTTGGAAATCTATAGTTTTTTCGGCTGTTTCTAGCGTAATTTGGGCTGAAAAATCGAATGCCGTGCGCAGATTTCGCGTAAGTATGATAATTTACATTTTATTCGGCATTAAAGTGATGGAAAAGCAACTTTTTTATTTTGCTATTTTCTCGCGCGTTTCGGCGTTTTCGGCGAGTGCAATTGCGTTTTTCGTACTCTACGCATCGCAATACGTCGTCCAATGGAAAATAGAGACAATTTAAATTTTTTAAGAATTTTTTTAAAAACGCAAATAAACGCGCGCAATCGTGTTTTTCGTACTCTACGCATCCGGAAACGTCGATTTATGCAATAAAAAGACCATCTAAATTTTTTGAGATTTTTGAAAAAAATCAAAGGGGTTAACCTTAGATTTTTTTAACCCCAAAAAATGAAAGTTGGAAATCTATAGTTTTTTCGGCTGTTTCTAGCGTAATTTGGGCTGAAAAATCGAATGCCGTGCGCAGATTTCGCGTAAGTATGATAATTTACATTTTATTCGGCATTAAAGTGATGGAAAAGCAACTTTTTTATTTAGCTATTTTCTCGCGCGTTTCGGCGTTTTCGGCGAGTGCAATTGCGTTTTTCGTACTCTACGCATCGCAATACGTCGTCCAATGGAAAATAGAGACAATTTAAATTTTTTAAGAATTTTTTTAAAAACGCAAATAAACGCGCGCAATCGTGTTTTTCGTACTCTACGCATCCGGAAACGTCGATTTATGCAATAAAAAGACCATCTAAATTTTTTGAGATTTTTGAAAAAAATCAAAGGGGTTAACCTTAGATTTTTTTTACCCCAAAAAATGAAAGTTGGAAATCTATAGTTTTTTCGGCTGTTTCTAGCGTAATTTGGGCTGAAAAATCGAATGCCGTGCGCAGATTTCGCGTAAGTATGATAATTTACATTTTATTCGGCATTAAAGTGATGGAAAAGCAACTTTTTTATTTTGCTATTTTCTCGCGCGTTTCGGCGTTTTCGGCGAGTGCAATTGCGTTTTTCGTACTCTACGCATCGCAATACGTCGTCCAATGGAAAATAGAGACAATTTAAATTTTTTAAGAATTTTTTTAAAAACGCAAATAAACGCGCGCAATCGTGTTTTTCGTACTCTACGCATCCGGAAACGTCGATTTATGCAATAAAAAGACCATCTAAATTTTTTGAGATTTTTGAAAAAAATCAAAGGGGTTAACCTTAGATTTTTTTTACCCCAAAAAATGAAAGTTGGAAATCTATAGTTTTTTCGGCTGTTTCTAGCGTAATTTGGGCTGAAAAATCGAATGCCGTGCGCAGATTTCGCGTAAGTATGATAATTTACATTTTATTCGGCATTAAAGTGATGGAAAAGCAACTTTTTTATTTTGCTATTTTCTCGCGCGTTTCGGCGTTTTCGGCGAGTGCAATTGCGTTTTTCGTACTCTACGCATCGCAATACGTCGTCCAATGGAAAATAGAGACAATTTAAATTTTTTAAGAATTTTTTTAAAAACGCAAATAAACGCGCGCAATCGTGTTTTTCGTACTCTACGCATCCGGAAACGTCGATTTATGCAATAAAAAGACCATCTAAATTTTTTGAGATTTTTGAAAAAAATCAAAGGGGTTAACCTTAGATTTTTTTTACCCCAAAAAATGAAAGTTGGAAATCTATAGTTTTTTCGGCTGTTTCTAGCGTAATTTGGGCTGAAAAATCGAATGCCGTGCGCAGATTTCGCGTAAGTATGATAATTTACATTTTATTCGGCATTAAAGTGATGGAAAAGCAACTTTTTTATTTTGCTATTTCCTCGCGCGTTTCGGCGTTTTCGGCGAGTGCAATTGCGTTTTTCGTACTCTACGCATCGCAATACGTCGTCCAATGGCAAATAGAGACAATTTAAATTTTTTAAGAATTTTTTTAAAAACGCAAATAAACGCGCGCAATCGTGTTTTTCGTACTCTACGCATCCGGAAACGTCGATTTATGCAATAAAAAGACCATCTAAATTTTTTGAGATTTTTGAAAAAAATCAAAGGGGTTAACCTTAGATTTTTTTTACCCCAAAAAATGAAAGTTGGAAATCTATAGTTTTTTCGGCTGTTTCTAGCGTAATTTGGGCTGAAAAATCGAATGCCGTGCGCAGATTTCGCGTAAGTATGATAATTTACATTTTATTCGGCATTAAAGTGATGGAAAAGCAACTTTTTTATTTTGCTATTTTCTCGCGCGTTTCGGCGTTTTCGGCGAGTGCAATTGCGTTTTTCGTACTCTACGCATCGCAATACGTCGTCCAATGGAAAATAGAGACAATTTAAATTTTTTAAGAATTTTTTTAAAAACGCAAATAAACGCGCGCAATCGTGTTTTTCGTACTCTACGCATCCGGAAACGTCGATTTATGCAATAAAAAGACCATCTAAATTTTTTGAGATTTTTGAAAAAAATCAAAGGGGTTAACCTTAGATTTTTTTAACCCCAAAAAATGAAAGTTGGAAATCTATAGTTTTTTCGGCTGTTTCTAGCGTAATTTGGGCTGAAAAATCGAATGCCGTGCGCAGATTTCGCGTAAGTATGATAATTTACATTTTATTCGGCATTAAAGTGATGGAAAAGCAACTTTTTTATTTTGCTATTTTCTCGCGCGTTTCGGCGTTTTCGGCGAGTGCAATTGCGTTTTTCGTACTCTACGCATCGCAATACGTCGTCCAATGGAAAATAGAGACAATTTAAATTTTTTAAGAATTTTTTTAAAAACGCAAATAAACGCGCGCAATCGTGTTTTTCGTACTCTACGCATCCGGAAACGTCGATTTATGCAATAAAAAGACCATCTAAATTTTTTGAGATTTTTGAAAAAAATCAAAGGGGTTAACCTTAGATTTTTTTAACCCCAAAAAATGAAAGTTGGAAATCTATAGTTTTTTCGGCTGTTTCTAGCGTAATTTGGGCTGAAAAATCGAATGCCGTGCGCAGATTTCGCGTAAGTATGATAATTTACATTTTATTCGGCATTAAAGTGATGGAAAAGCAACTTTTTTATTTTGCTATTTTCTCGCGCGTTTCGGCGTTTTCGGCGAGTGCAATTGCGTTTTTCGTACTCTACGCATCGCAATACGTCGTCCAATGGAAAATAGAGACAATTTAAATTTTTTAAGAATTTTTTTAAAAACGCAAATAAACGCGCGCAATCGTGTTTTTCGTACTCTACGCATCCGGAAACGTCGATTTATGCAATAAAAAGACCATCTAAATTTTTTGAGATTTTTGAAAAAAATCAAAGGGGTTAACCTTAGATTTTTTTAACCCCAAAAAATGAAAGTTGGAAATCTATAGTTTTTTCGGCTGTTTCTAGCGTAATTTGGGCTGAAAAATCGAATGCCGTGCGCAGATTTCGCGTAAGTATGATAATTTACATTTTATTCGGCATTAAAGTGATGGAAAAGCAACTTTTTTATTTTGCTATTTTCTCGCGCGTTTCGGCGTTTTCGGCGAGTGCAATTGCGTTTTTCGTACTCTACGCATCGCAATACGTCGTCCAATGGAAAATAGAGACAATTTAAATTTTTTAAGAATTTTTTTAAAAACGCAAATAAACGCGCGCAATCGTGTTTTTCGTACTCTACGCATCCGGAAACGTCGATTTATGCAATAAAAAGACCATCTAAATTTTTTGAGATTTTTGAAAAAAATCAAAGGGGTTAACCTTAGATTTTTTTTACCCCAAAAAATGAAAGTTGGAAATCTATAGTTTTTTCGGCTGTTTCTAGCGTAATTTGGGCTGAAAAATCGAATGCCGTGCGCAGATTTCGCGTAAGTATGATAATTTACATTTTATTCGGCATTAAAGTGATGGAAAAGCAACTTTTTTATTTTGCTATTTTCTCGCGCGTTTCGGCGTTTTCGTCGAGTGCAATTGCGTTTTTCGTACTCTACGCATCGCAATACGTCGTCCAATGAAAAATAGAGACAATTTAAATTTTTTAAGAATTTTTTTAAAAACGCAAATAAACGCGCGCAATCGTGTTTTTCGTACTCTACGCATCCGGAAACGTCGATTTATGCAATAAAAAGACCATCTAAATTTTTTGAGATTTTTGAAAAAAATCAAAGGGGTTAACCTTAGATTTTTTTAACCCCAAAAAATGAAAGTTGGAAATCTATAGTTTTTTCGGCTGTTTCTAGCGTAATTTGGGCTGAAAAATCGAATGCCGTGCGCAGATTTCGCGTAAGTATGATAATTTACATTTTATTCGGCATTAAAGTGATGGAAAAGCAACTTTTTTATTTTGCTATTTTCTCGCGCGTTTCGGCGTTTTCGGCGAGTGCAATTGCGTTTTTCGTACTCTACGCATCGCAATACGTCGTCCAATGGAAAATAGAGACAATTTAAATTTTTTAAGAATTTTTTTAAAAACGCAAATAAACGCGCGCAATCGTGTTTTTCGTACTCTACGCATCCGGAAACGTCGATTTATGCAATAAAAAGACCATCTAAAATTTTTGAGATTTTTGAAAAAAATCAAAGGGGTTAACCTTAGATTTTTTTAACCCCAAAAAATGAAAGTTGGAAATCTATAGTTTTTTCGGCTGTTTCTAACGTAATTTGGGCTGAAAAATCGAATGCCGTGCGCAGATTTCGCGTAAGTATGATAATTTACATTTTATTCGGCATTAAAGTGATGGAAAAGCAACTTTTTTATTTTGCTATTTTCTCGCGCGTTTCGGCGTTTTCGGCGAGTGCAATTGCGTTTTTCGTACTCTACGCATCGCAATACGTCGTCCAATGGAAAATAGAGACAATTTAAATTTTTTAAGAATTTTTTTAAAAACGCAAATAAACGCGCGCAATCGTGTTTTTCGTACTCTACGCATCCGGAAACGTCGATTTATGCAATAAAAAGACCATCTAAATTTTTTGAGATTTTTGAAAAAAATCAAAGGGGTTAACCTTAGATTTTTTTTACCCCAAAAAATGAAAGTTGGAAATCTATAGTTTTTTCGGCTGTTTCTAGCGTAATTTGGGCTGAAAAATCGAATGCCGTGCGCAGATTTCGCGTAAGTATGATAATTTACATTTTATTCGGCATTAAAGTGATGGAAAAGCAACTTTTTTATTTTGCTATTTCCTCGCGCGTTTCGGCGTTTTCGGCGAGTGCAATTGCGTTTTTCGTACTCTACGCATCGCAATACGTCGTCCAATGGAAAATAGAGACAATTTAAATTTTTTAAGAATTTTTTTAAAAACGCAAATAAACGCGCGCAATCGTGTTTTTCGTACTCTACGCATCCGGAAACGTCGATTTATGCAATAAAAAGACCATCTAAATTTTTTGAGATTTTTGAAAAAAATCAAAGGGGTTAACCTTAGATTTTTTTTACCCCAAAAAATGAAAGTTGGAAATCTATAGTTTTTTCGGCTGTTTCTAGCGTAATTTGGGCTGAAAAATCGAATGCCGTGCGCAGATTTCGCGTAAGTATGATAATTTACATTTTATTCGGCATTAAAGTGATGGAAAAGCAACTTTTTTATTTTGCTATTTCCTCGCGCGTTTCGGCGTTTTCGGCGAGTGCAATTGCGTTTTTCGTACTCTACGCATCGCAATACGTCGTCCAATGGAAAATAGAGACAATTTAAATTTTTTAAGAATTTTTTTAAAAACGCAAATAAACGCGCGCAATCGTGTTTTTCGTACTCTACGCATCCGGAAACGTCGATTTATGCAATAAAAAGACCATCTAAATTTTTTGAGATTTTTGAAAAAAATCAAAGGGGTTAACCTTAGATTTTTTTTACCCCAAAAAATGAAAGTTGGAAATCTATAGTTTTTTCGGCTGTTTCTAGCGTAATTTGGGCTGAAAAATCGAATGCCGTGCGCAGATTTCGCGTAAGTATGATAATTTACATTTTATTCGGCATTAAAGTGATGGAAAAGCAACTTTTTTATTTTGCTATTTTCTCGCGCGTTTCGGCGTTTTCGGCGAGTGCAATTGCGTTTTTCGTACTCTACGCATCGCAATACGTCGTCCAATGGAAAATAGAGACAATTTAAATTTTTTAAGAATTTTTTTAAAAACGCAAATAAACGCGCGCAATCGTGTTTTTCGTACTCTACGCATCCGGAAACGTCGATTTATGCAATAAAAAGACCATCTAAATTTTTTGAGATTTTTGAAAAAAATCAAAGGGGTTAACCTTAGATTTTTTTTACCCCAAAAAATGAAAGTTGGAAATCTATAGTTTTTTCGGCTGTTTCTAGCGTAATTTGGGCTGAAAAATCGAATGCCGTGCGCAGATTTCGCGTAAGTATGATAATTTACATTTTATTCGGCATTAAAGTGATGGAAAAGCAACTTTTTTATTTTGCTATTTCCTCGCGCGTTTCGGCGTTTTCGGCGAGTGCAATTGCGTTTTTCGTACTCTACGCATCGCAATACGTCGTCCAATGGAAAATAGAGACAATTTAAATTTTTTAAGAATTTTTTTAAAAACGCAAATAAACGCGCGCAATCGTGTTTTTCGTACTCTACGCATCCGGAAACGTCGATTTATGCAATAAAAAGACCATCTAAATTTTTTGAGATTTTTGAAAAAAATCAAAGGGGTTAACCTTAGATTTTTTTTACCCCAAAAAATGAAAGTTGGAAATCTATAGTTTTTTCGGCTGTTTCTAGCGTAATTTGGGCTGAAAAATCGAATGCCGTGCGCAGATTTCGCGTAAGTATGATAATTTACATTTTATTCGGCATTAAAGTGATGGAAAAGCAACTTTTTTATTTTGCTATTTTCTCGCGCGTTTCGGCGTTTTCGGCGAGTGCAATTGCGTTTTTCGTACTCTACGCATCGCAATACGTCGTCCAATGGAAAATAGAGACAATTTAAATTTTTTAAGAATTTTTTTAAAAACGCAAATAAACGCGCGCAATCGTGTTTTTCGTACTCTACGCATCCGGAAACGTCGATTTATGCAATAAAAAGACCATCTAAATTTTTTGAGATTTTTGAAAAAAATCAAAGGGGTTAACCTTAGATTTTTTTTACCCCAAAAAATGAAAGTTGGAAATCTATAGTTTTTTCGGCTGTTTCTAGCGTAATTTGGGCTGAAAAATCGAATGCCGTGCGCAGATTTCGCGTAAGTATGATAATTTACATTTTATTCGGCATTAAAGTGATGGAAAAGCAACTTTTTTATTTTGCTATTTCCTCGCGCGTTTCGGCGTTTTCGGCGAGTGCAATTGCGTTTTTCGTACTCTACGCATCGCAATACGTCGTCCAATGGAAAATAGAGACAATTTAAATTTTTTAAGAATTTTTTTAAAAACGCAAATAAACGCGCGCAATCGTGTTTTTCGTACTCTACGCATCCGGAAACGTCGATTTATGCAATAAAAAGACCATCTAAATTTTTTGAGATTTTTGAAAAAAATCAAAGGGGTTAACCTTAGATTTTTTTTACCCCAAAAAATGAAAGTTGGAAATCTATAGTTTTTTCGGCTGTTTCTAGCGTAATTTGGGCTGAAAAATCGAATGCCGTGCGCAGATTTCGCGTAAGTATGATAATTTACATTTTATTCGGCATTAAAGTGATGGAAAAGCAACTTTTTTATTTTGCTATTTTCTCGCGCGTTTCGGCGTTTTCGGCGAGTGCAATTGCGTTTTTCGTACTCTACGCATCGCAATACGTCGTCCAATGGAAAATAGAGACAATTTAAATTTTTTAAGAATTTTTTTAAAAACGCAAATAAACGCGCGCAATCGTGTTTTTCGTACTCTACGCATCCGGAAACGTCGATTTATGCAATAAAAAGACCATCTAAATTTTTTGAGATTTTTGAAAAAAATCAAAGGGGTTAACCTTAGATTTTTTTTACCCCAAAAAATGAAAGTTGGAAATCTATAGTTTTTTCGGCTGTTTCTAGCGTAATTTGGGCTGAAAAATCGAATGCCGTGCGCAGATTTCGCGTAAGTATGATAATTTACATTTTATTCGGCATTAAAGTGATGGAAAAGCAACTTTTTTATTTTGCTATTTCCTCGCGCGTTTCGGCGTTTTCGGCGAGTGCAATTGCGTTTTTCGTACTCTACGCATCGCAATACGTCGTCCAATGGAAAATAGAGACAATTTAAATTTTTTAAGAATTTTTTTAAAAACGCAAATAAACGCGCGCAATCGTGTTTTTCGTACTCTACGCATCCGGAAACGTCGATTTATGCAATAAAAAGACCATCTAAATTTTTTGAGATTTTTGAAAAAAATCAAAGGGGTTAACCTTAGATTTTTTTTACCCCAAAAAATGAAAGTTGGAAATCTATAGTTTTTTCGGCTGTTTCTAGCGTAATTAGGGCTGAAAAATCGAATGCCGTGCGCAGATTTCGCGTAAGTATGATAATTTACATTTTATTCGGCATTAAAGTGATGGAAAAGCAACTTTTTTATTTTGCTATTTCCTCGCGCGTTTCGGCGTTTTCGGCGAGTGCAATTGCGTTTTTCGTACTCTACGCATCGCAATACGTCGTCCAATGGAAAATAGAGACAATTTAAATTTTTTAAGAATTTTTTTAAAAACGCAAATAAACGCGCGCAATCGTGTTTTTCGTACTCTACGCATCCGGAAACGTCGATTTATGCAATAAAAAGACCATCTAAATTTTTTGAGATTTTTGAAAAAAATCAAAGGGGTTAACCTTAGATTTTTTTTACCCCAAAAAATGAAAGTTGGAAATCTATAGTTTTTTCGGCTGTTTCTAGCGTAATTTGGGCTGAAAAATCGAATGCCGTGCGCAGATTTCGCGTAAGTATGATAATTTACATTTTATTCGGCATTAAAGTGATGGAAAAGCAACTTTTTTATTTTGCTATTTTCTCGCGCGTTTCGGCGTTTTCGGCGAGTGCAATTGCGTTTTTCGTACTCTACGCATCGCAATACGTCGTCCAATGGAAAATAGAGACAATTTAAATTTTTTAAGAATTTTTTTAAAAACGCAAATAAACGCGCGCACTCGTGTTTTTCGTACTCTACGCATCCGGAAACGTCGATTTATGCAATAAAAAGACCATCTAAATTTTTTGAGATTTTTGAAAAAAATCAAAGGGGTTAACCTTAGATTTTTTTAACCCCAAAAAATGAAAGTTGGAAAACTATAGTTTTTTCGGCTGTTTCTAGCGTAATTTGGGCTGAAAAATCGAATGCCGTGCGCAGATTTCGCGTAAGTATGATAATTTACATTTTATTCGGCATTAAAGTGATGGAAAAGCAACTTTTTTATTTTGCTATTTTCTCGCGCGTTTCGGCGTTTTCGGCGAGTGCAATTGCGTTTTTCGTACTCTACGCATCGCAATACGTCGTCCAATGGAAAATAGAGACAATTTAAATTTTTTAAGAATTTTTTTAAAAACGCAAATAAACGCGCGCAATCGTGTTTTTCGTACTCTACGCATCCGGAAACGTCGATTTATGCAATAAAAAGACCATCTAAATTTTTTGAGATTTTTGAAAAAAATCAAAGGGGTTAACCTTAGATTTTTTTTACCCCAAAAAATGAAAGTTGGAAATCTATAGTTTTTTCGGCTGTTTCTAACGTAATTTGGGCTGAAAAATCGAATGCCGTGCGCAGATTTCGCGTAAGTATGATAATTTACATTTTATTCGGCATTAAAGTGATGGAAAAGCAACTTTTTTATTTTGCTATTTTCTCGCGCGTTTCGGCGTTTTCGGCGAGTGCAATTGCGTTTTTCGTACTCTACGCATCGCAATACGTCGTCCAATGGAAAATAGAGACAATTTAAATTTTTTAAGAATTTTTTTAAAAACGCAAATAAACGCGCGCAATCGTGTTTTTCGTACTCTACGCATCCGGAAACGTCGATTTATGCAATAAAAAGACCATCTAAATTTTTTGAGATTTTTGAAAAAAATCAAAGGGGTTAACCTTAGATTTTTTTTACCCCAAAAATTGAAAGTTGGAAATCTTTAGTTTTTTCGTCTGTTTCTAGCGTAATTTGGGCTGAAAAATCGAATGCCGTGCGCAGATTTCGCGTAAGTATGATAATTTACATTTTATTCGGCATTAAAGTGATGGAAAAGCAACTTTTTTATTTTGCTATTTTCTCGCGCGTTTCGGCGTTTTCGGCGAGTGCAATTGCGTTTTTCGTACTCTACGCATCGCAATACGTCGTCCAATGGAAAATAGAGACAATTTAAATTTTTTAAGAATTTTTTTAAAAACGCAAATAAACGCGCGCAATCGTGTTTTTCGTACTCTACGCATCCGGAAACGTCGATTTATGCAATAAAAAGACCATCTAAATTTTTTGAGATTTTTGAAAAAAATCAAAGGGGTTAACCTTAGATTTTTTTTACCCCAAAAAATGAAAGTTGGAAATCTATAGTTTTTTCGGCTGTTTCTAGCGTAATTTGGGCTGAAAAATCGAATGCCGTGCGCAGATTTCGCGTAAGTATGATAATTTACATTTTATTCGGCATTAAAGTGATGGAAAAGCAACTTTTTTATTTTGCTATTTTCTCGCGCGTTTCGGCGTTTTCGGCGAGTGCAATTGCGTTTTTCGTACTCTACGCATCGCAATACGTCGTCCAATGGAAAATAGAGACAATTTAAATTTTTTAAGAATTTTTTTAAAAACGCAAATAAACGCGCGCAATCGTGTTTTTCGTACTCTACGCATCCGGAAACGTCGATTTATGCAATAAAAAGACCATCTAAATTTTTTGAGATTTTTGAAAAAAATCAAAGGGGTTAACCTTAGATTTTTTTTACCCCAAAAAATGAAAGTTGGAAATCTATAGTTTTTTCGGCTGTTTCTAGCGTAATTTGGGCTGAAAAATCGAATGCCGTGCGCAGATTTCGCGTAAGTATGATAATTTACATTTTATTCGGCATTAAAGTGATGGAAAAGCAACTTTTTTATTTTGCTATTTTCTCGCGCGTTTCGGCGTTTTCGGCGAGTGCAATTGCGTTTTTCGTACTCTACGCATCGCAATACGTCGTCCAATGGAAAATAGAGACAATTTAAATTTTTTAAGAATTTTTTTAAAAACGCAAATAAACGCGCGCAATCGTGTTTTTCGTACTCTACGCATCCGGAAACGTCGATTTATGCAATAAAAAGACCATCTAAATTTTTTGAGATTTTTGAAAAAAATCAAAGGGGTTAACCTTAGATTTTTTTTACCCCAAAAAATGAAAGTTGGAAATCTATAGTTTTTTCGGCTGTTTCTAGCGTAATTTGGGCTGAAAAATCGAATGCCGTGCGCAGATTTCGCGTAAGTATGATAATTTACATTTTATTCGGCATTAAAGTGATGGAAAAGCAACTTTTTTAATTTGCTATTTTCTCGCGCGTTTCGGCGTTTTCGGCGAGTGCAATTGCGTTTTTCGTACTCTACGCATCGCAATACGTCGTCCAATGGAAAATAGAGACAATTTAAATTTTTTAAGAATTTTTTTAAAAACGCAAATAAACGCGCGCAATCGTGTTTTTCGTACTCTACGCATCCGGAAACGTCGATTTATGCAATAAAAAGACCATCTAAATTTTTTGAGATTTTTGAAAAAAATCAAAGGGGTTAACCTTAGATTTTTTTTACCCCAAAAAATGAAAGTTGGAAATCTATAGTTTTTTCGGCTGTTTCTAGCGTAATTTGGGCTGAAAAATCGAATGCCGTGCGCAGATTTCGCGTAAGTATGATAATTTACATTTTATTCGGCATTAAAGTGATGGAAAAGCAACTTTTTTATTTTGCTATTTTCTCGCGCGTTTCGGCGTTTTCGGCGAGTGCAATTGCGTTTTTCGTACTCTAAGCATCGCAATACGTCGTCCAATGGAAAATAGAGACAATTTAAATTTTTTAAGAATTTTTTTAAAAACGCAAATAAACGCGCGCAATCGTGTTTTTCGTACTCTACGCATCCGGAAACGTCGATTTATGCAATAAAAAGACCATCTAAATTTTTTGAGATTTTTGAAAAAAATCAAAGGGGTTAACCTTAGATTTTTTTTACCCCAAAAATTGAAAGTTGGAAATCTTTAGTTTTTTCGTCTGTTTCTAGCGTAATTTGGGCTGAAAAATCGAATGCCGTGCGCAGATTTCGCGTAAGTATGATAATTTACATTTTATTCGGCATTAAAGTGATGGAAAAGCAACTTTTTTATTTTGCTATTTTCTCGCGCGTTTCGGCGTTTTCGGCGAGTGCAATTGCGTTTTTCGTACTCTACGCATCGCAATACGTCGTCCAATGGAAAATAGAGACAATTTAAATTTTTTAAGAATTTTTTTAAAAACGCAAATAAACGCGCGCAATCGTGTTTTTCGTACTCTACGCATCCGGAAACGTCGATTTATGCAATAAAAAGACCATCTAAATTTTTTGAGATTTTTGAAAAAAATCAAAGGGGTTAACCTTAGATTTTTTTTACCCCAAAAAATGAAAGTTGGAAATCTATAGTTTTTTCGGCTGTTTCTAGCGTAATTTGGGCTGAAAAATCGAATGCCGTGCGCAGATTTCGCGTAAGTATGATAATTTACATTTTATTCGGCATTAAAGTGATGGAAAAGCAACTTTTTTATTTTGCTATTTTCTCGCGCGTTTCGGCGTTTTCGGCGAGTGCAATTGCGTTTTTCGTACTCTACGCATCGCAATACGTCGTCCAATGGAAAATAGAGACAATTTAAATTTTTTAAGAATTTTTTTAAAAACGCAAATAAACGCGCGCAATCGTGTTTTTCGTACTCTACGCATCCGGAAACGTCGATTTATGCAATAAAAAGACCATCTAAATTTTTTGAGATTTTTGAAAAAAATCAAAGGGGTTAACCTTAGATTTTTTTTACCCCAAAAAATGAAAGTTGGAAATCTATAGTTTTTTCGGCTGTTTCTAGCGTAATTTGGGCTGAAAAATCGAATGCCGTGCGCAGATTTCGCGTAAGTATGATAATTTACATTTTATTCGGCATTAAAGTGATGGAAAAGCAACTTTTTTATTTTGCTATTTTCTCGCGCGTTTCGGCGTTTTCGGCGAGTGCAATTGCGTTTTTCGTACTCTACGCATCGCAATACGTCGTCCAATGGAAAATAGAGACAATTTAAATTTTTTAAGAATTTTTTTAAAAACGCAAATAAACGCGCGCAATCGTGTTTTTCGTACTCTACGCATCCGGAAACGTCGATTTATGCAATAAAAAGACCATCTAAATTTTTTGAGATTTTTGAAAAAAATCAAAGGGGTTAACCTTAGATTTTTTTTACCCCAAAAAATGAAAGTTGGAAATCTATAGTTTTTTCGGCTGTTTCTAGCGTAATTTGGGCTGAAAAATCGAATGCCGTGCGCAGATTTCGCGTAAGTATGATAATTTACATTTTATTCGGCATTAAAGTGATGGAAAAGCAACTTTTTTATTTTGCTATTTTCTCGCGCGTTTCGGCGTTTTCGGCGAGTGCAATTGCGTTTTTCGTACTCTACGCATCGCAATACGTCGTCCAATGGAAAATAGAGACAATTTAAATTTTTTAAGAATTTTTTTAAAAACGCAAATAAACGCGCGCAATCGTGTTTTTCGTACTCTACGCATCCGGAAACGTCGATTTATGCAATAAAAAGACCATCTAAATTTTTTGAGATTTTTGAAAAAAATCAAAGGGGTTAACCTTAGATTTTTTTTACCCCAAAAAATGAAAGTTGGAAATCTATAGTTTTTTCGGCTGTTTCTAACGTAATTTGGGCTGAAAAATCGAATGCCGTGCGCAGATTTCGCGTAAGTATGATAATTTACATTTTATTCGGCATTAAAGTGATGGAAAAGCAACTTTATTATTTTGCTATTTTCTCGCGCGTTTCGGCGTTTTCGGCGAGTGCAATTGCGTTTTTCGTACTCTACGCATCGCAATACGTCGTCCAATGGAAAATAGAGACAATTTAAATTTTTTAAGAATTTTTTTAAAAACGCAAATAAACGCGCGCAATCGTGTTTTTCGTACTCTACGCATCCGGAAACGTCGATTTATGCAATAAAAAGACCATCTAAATTTTTTGAGATTTTTGAAAAAAATCAAAGGGGTTAACCTTAGATTTTTTTTACCCCAAAAAATGAAAGTTGGAAATCTATAGTTTTTTCGGCTGTTTCTAGCGTAATTTGGGCTGAAAAATCGAATGCCGTGCGCAGATTTCGCGTAAGTATGATAATTTACATTTTATTCGGCATTAAAGTGATGGAAAAGCAACTTTTTTATTTTGCTATTTTCTCGCGCGTTTCGGCGTTTTCGGCGAGTGCAATTGCGTTTTTCGTACTCTACGCATCGCAATACGTCGTCAAATGGAAAATAGAGACAATTTAAATTTTTTAAGAATTTTTTTAAAAACGCAAATAAACGCGCGCAATCGTGTTTTTCGTACTCTACGCATCCGGAAACGTCGATTTATGCAATAAAAAGACCATCTAAATTTTTTGAGATTTTTGAAAAAAATCAAAGGGGTTAACCTTAGATTTTTTTTACCCCAAAAAATGAAAGTTGGAAATCTATAGTTTTTTCGGCTGTTTCTAGCGTAATTTGGGCTGAAAAATCGAATGCCGTGCGCAGATTTCGCGTAAGTATGATAATTTACATTTTATTCGGCATTAAAGTGATGGAAAAGCAACTTTTTTATTTTGCTATTTTCTCGCGCGTTTCGGCGTTTTCGGCGAGTGCAATTGCGTTTTTCGTACTCTACGCATCGCAATACGTCGTCCAATGGAAAATAGAGACAATTTAAATTTTTTAAGAATTTTTTTAAAAACGCAAATAAACGCGCGCAATCGTGTTTTTCGTACTCTACGCATCCGGAAACGTCGATTTATGCAATAAAAAGACCATCTAAATTTTTTGAGATTTTTGAAAAAAATCAAAGGGGTTAACCTTAGATTTTTTTTACCCCAAAAATTGAAAGTTGGAAATCTTTAGTTTTTTCGTCTGTTTCTAGCGTAATTTGGGCTGAAAAATCGAATGCCGTGCGCAGATTTCGCGTAAGTATGATAATTTACATTTTATTCGGCATTAAAGTGATGGAAAAGCAACTTTTTTATTTTGCTATTTTCTCGCGCGTTTCGGCGTTTTCGGCGAGTGCAATTGCGTTTTTCGTACTCTACGCATCGCAATACGTCGTCCAATGGAAAATAGAGACAATTTAAATTTTTTAAGAATTTTTTTAAAAACGCAAATAAACGCGCGCAATCGTGTTTTTCGTACTCTACGCATCCGGAAACGTCGATTTATGCAATAAAAAGACCATCTAAATTTTTTGAGATTTTTGAAAAAAATCAAAGGGGTTAACCTTAGATTTTTTTTACCCCAAAAAATGAAAGTTGGAAATCTATAGTTTTTTCGGCTGTTTCTAGCGTAATTTGGGCTGAAAAATCGAATGCCGTGTGCAGATTTCGCGTAAGTATGATAATTTACATTTTATTCGGCATTAAAGTGATGGAAAAGCAACTTTTTTATTTTGCTATTTTCTCGCGCGTTTCGGCGTTTTCGGCGAGTGCAATTGCGTTTTTCGTACTCTACGCATCGCAATACGTCGTCCAATGGAAAATAGAGACAATTTAAATTTTTTAAGAATTTTTTTAAAAACGCAAATAAACGCGCGCAATCGTGTTTTTCGTACTCTACGCATCCGGAAACGTCGATTTATGCAATAAAAAGACCATCTAAATTTTTTGAGATTTTTGAAAAAAATCAAAGGGGTTAACCTTAGATTTTTTTTACCCCAAAAAATGAAAGTTGGAAATCTATAGTTTTTTCGGCTGTTTCTAGCGTAATTTGGGCTGAAAAATCGAATGCCGTGCGCAGATTTCGCGTAAGTATGATAATTTACATTTTATTCGGCATTAAAGTGATGGAAAAGCAACTTTTTTATTTTGCTATTTTCTCGCGCGTTTCGGCGTTTTCGGCGAGTGCAATTGCGTTTTTCGTACTCTACGCATCGCAATACGTCGTCCAATGGAAAATAGAGACAATTTAAATTTTTTAAGAATTTTTTTAAAAACGCAAATAAACGCGCGCAATCGTGTTTTTCGTTCTCTACGCATCCGGAAACGTCGATTTATGCAATAAAAAGACCATCTAAATTTTTTGAGATTTTTGAAAAAAATCAAAGGGGTTAACCTTAGATTTTTTTTACCCCAAAAAATGAAAGTTGGAAATCTATAGTTTTTTCGGCTGTTTCTAGCGTAATTTGGGCTGAAAAATCGAATGCCGTGCGCAGATTTCGCGTAAGTATGATAATTTACATTTTATTCGGCATTAAAGTGATGGAAAAGCAACTTTTTTATTTTGCTATTTTCTCGCGCGTTTCGGCGTTTTCGGCGAGTGCAATTGCGTTTTTCGTACTCTACGCATCGCAATACGTCGTCCAATGGAAAATAGAGACAATTTAAATTTTTTAAGAATTTTTTTAAAAACGCAAATAAACGCGCGCAATCGTGTTTTTCGTACTCTACGCATCCGGAAACGTCGATTTATGCAATAAAAAGACCATCTAAATTTTTTGAGATTTTTGAAAAAAATCAAAGGGGTTAACCTTAGATTTTTTTTACCCCAAAAAATGAAAGTTGGAAATCTATAGTTTTTTCGGCTGTTTCTAGCGTAATTTGGGCTGAAAAATCGAATGCCGTGCGCAGATTTCGCGTAAGTATGATAATTTACATTTTATTCGGCATTAAAGTGATGGAAAAGCAACTTTTTTATTTTGCTATTTTCTCGCGCGTTTCGGCGTTTTCGGCGAGTGCAATTGCGTTTTTCGTACTCTACGCATCGCAATACGTCGTCCAATGGAAAATAGAGACAATTTAAATTTTTTAAGAATTTTTTTAAAAACGCAAATAAACGCGCGCAATCGTGTTTTTCGTACTCTACGCATCCGGAAACGTCGATTTATGCAATAAAAAGACCATCTAAATTTTTTGAGATTTTTGAAAAAAATCAAAGGGGTTAACCTTAGATTTTTTTTACCCCAAAAAATGAAAGTTGGAAATCTATAGTTTTTTCGGCTGTTTCTAGCGTAATTTGGGCTGAAAAATCGAATGCCGTGCGCAGATTTCGCGTAAGTATGATAATTTACATTTTATTCGGCATTAAAGTGATGGAAAAGCAACTTTTTTATTTTGCTATTTTCTCGCGCGTTTCGGCGTTTTCGGCGAGTGCAATTGCGTTTTTCGTACTCTACGCATCGCAATACGTCGTCCAATGGAAAATAGAGACAATTTAAATTTTTTAAGAATTTTTTTAAAAACGCAAATAAACGCGCGCAATCGTGTTTTTCGTACTCTACGCATCCGGAAACGTCGATTTATGCAATAAAAAGACCATCTAAATTTTTTGAGATTTTTGAAAAAAATCAAAGGGGTTAACCTTAGATTTTTTTTACCCCAAAAAATGAAAGTTGGAAATCTATAGTTTTTTCGGCTGTTTCTAGCGTAATTTGGGCTGAAAAATCGAATGCCGTGCGCAGATTTCGCGTAAGTATGATAATTTACATTTTATTCGGCATTAAAGTGATGGAAACGCAACTTTTTTATTTTGCTATTTTCTCGCGCGTTTCGGCGTTTTCGGCGAGTGCAATTGCGTTTTTCGTACTCTACGCATCGCAATACGTCGTCCAATGGAAAATAGAGACAATTTAAATTTTTTAAGAATTTTTTTAAAAACGCAAATAAACGCGCGCAATCGTGTTTTTCGTACTCTACGCATCCGGAAACGTCGATTTATGCAATAAAAAGACCATCTAAATTTTTTGAGATTTTTGAAAAAAATCAAAGGGGTTAACCTTAGATTTTTTTTACCCCAAAAAATGAAAGTTGGAAATCTATAGTTTTTTCGGCTGTTTCTAGCGTAATTTGGGCTGAAAAATCGAATGCCGTGTGCAGATTTCGCGTAAGTATGATAATTTACATTTTATTCGGCATTAAAGTGATGGAAAAGCAACTTTTTTATTTTGCTATTTTCTCGCGCGTTTCGGCGTTTTCGGCGAGTGCAATTGCGTTTTTCGTACTCTACGCATCGCAATACGTCGTCCAATGGAAAATAGAGACAATTTAAATTTTTTAAGAATTTTTTTAAAAACGCAAATAAACGCGCGCAATCGTGTTTTTCGTACTCTACGCATCCGGAAACGTCGATTTATGCAATAAAAAGACCATCTAAATTTTTTGAGATTTTTGAAAAAAATCAAAGGGGTTAACCTTAGATTTTTTTTACCCCAAAAAATGAAAGTTGGAAATCTATAGTTTTTTCGGCTGTTTCTAACGTAATTTGGGCTGAAAAATCGAATGCCGTGCGCAGATTTCGCGTAAGTATGATAATTTACATTTTATTCGGCATTAAAGTGATGGAAAAGCAACTTTTTTATTTTGCTATTTTCTCGCGCGTTTCGGCGTTTTCGGCGAGTGCAATTGCGTTTTTCGTACTCTACGCATCGCAATACGTCGTCCAATGGAAAATAGAGACAATTTAAATTTTTTAAGAATTTTTTTAAAAACGCAAATAAACGCGCGCAATCGTGTTTTTCGTACTCTACGCATCCGGAAACGTCGATTTATGCAATAAAAAGACCATCTAAATTTTTTGAGATTTTTGAAAAAAATCAAAGGGGTTAACCTTAGATTTTTTTTACCCCAAAAAATGAAAGTTGGAAATCTATAGTTTTTTCGGCTGTTTCTAGCGTAATTTGGGCTGAAAAATCGAATGCCGTGCGCAGATTTCGCGTAAGTATGATAATTTACATTTTATTCGGCATTAAAGTGATGGAAAAGCAACTTTTTTATTTTGCTATTTTCTCGCGCGTTTCGGCGTTTTCGGCGAGTGCAATTGCGTTTTTCGTACTCTACGCATCGCAATACGTCGTCCAATGGAAAATAGAGACAATTTAAATTTTTTAAGAATTTTTTTAAAAACGCAAATAAACGCGCGCAATCGTGTTTTTCGTACTCTACGCATCCGGAAACGTCGATTTATGCAATAAAAAGACCATCTAAATTTTTTGAGATTTTTGAAAAAAATCAAAGGGGTTAACCTTAGATTTTTTTTACCCCAAAAAATGAAAGTTGGAAATCTATAGTTTTTTCGGCTGTTTCTAGCGTAATTTGGGCTGAAAAATCGAATGCCGTGCGCAGATTTCGCGTAAGTATGATAATTTACATTTTATTCGGCATTAAAGTGATGGAAAAGCAACTTTTTTATTTTGCTATTTTCTCGCGCGTTTCGGCGTTTTCGGCGAGTGCAATTGCGTTTTTCGTACTCTACGCATCGCAATACGTCGTCCAATGGAAAATAGAGACAATTTAAATTTTTTAAGAATTTTTTTAAAAACGCAAATAAACGCGCGCAATCGTGTTTTTCGTACTCTACGCATCCGGAAACGTCGATTTATGCAATAAAAAGACCATCTAAATTTTTTGAGATTTTTGAAAAAAATCAAAGGGGTTAACCTTAGATTTTTTTTACCCCAAAAAATGAAAGTTGGAAATCTATAGTTTTTTCGGCTGTTTCTAGCGTAATTTGGGCTGAAAAATCGAATGCCGTGCGCAGATTTCGCGTAAGTATGATAATTTACATTTTATTCGGCATTAAAGTGATGGAAAAGCAACTTTTTTATTTTGCTATTTTCTCGCGCGTTTCGGCGTTTTCGGCGAGTGCAATTGCGTTTTTCGTACTCTACGCATCGCAATACGTCGTCCAATGGAAAATAGAGACAATTTAAATTTTTTAAGAATTTTTTTAAAAACGCAAATAAACGCGCGCAATCGTGTTTTTCGTACTCTACGCATCCGGAAACGTCGATTTATGCAATAAAAAGACCATCTAAATTTTTTGAGATTTTTGAAAAAAATCAAAGGGGTTAACCTTAGATTTTTTTTACCCCAAAAAATGAAAGTTGGAAATCTATAGTTTTTTCGGCTGTTTCTAGCGTAATTTGGGCTGAAAAATCGAATGCCGTGCGCAGATTTCGCGTAAGTATGATAATTTACATTTTATTCGGCATTAAAGTGATGGAAAAGCAACTTTTTTATTTTGCTATTTTCTCGCGCGTTTCGGCGTTTTCGGCGAGTGCAATTGCGTTTTTCGTACTCTACGCATCGCAATACGTCGTCCAATGGAAAATAGAGACAATTTAAATTTTTTAAGAATTTTTTTAAAAACGCAAATAAACGCGCGCAATCGTGTTTTTCGTACTCTACGCATCCGGAAACGTCGATTTATGCAATAAAAAGACCATCTAAATTTTTTGAGATTTTTGAAAAAAATCAAAGGGGTTAACCTTAGATTTTTTTTACCCCAAAAAATGAAAGTTGGAAATCTATAGTTTTTTCGGCTGTTTCTAGCGTAATTTGGGCTGAAAAATCGAATGCCGTGCGCAGATTTCGCGTAAGTATGATAATTTACATTTTATTCGGCATTAAAGTGATGGAAAAGCAACTTTTTTATTTTGCTATTTTCTCGCGCGTTTCGGCGTTTTCGGCGAGTGCAATTGCGTTTTTCGTACTCTAAGCATCGCAATACGTCGTCCAATGGAAAATAGAGACAATTTAAATTTTTTAAGAATTTTTTTAAAAACGCAAATAAACGCGCGCAATCGTGTTTTTCGTACTCTACGCATCCGGAAACGTCGATTTATGCAATAAAAAGACCATCTAAATTTTTTGAGATTTTTGAAAAAAATCAAAGGGGTTAACCTTAGATTTTTTTTACCCCAAAAATTGAAAGTTGGAAATCTTTAGTTTTTTCGTCTGTTTCTAGCGTAATTTGGGCTGAAAAATCGAATGCCGTGCGCAGATTTCGCGTAAGTATGATAATTTACATTTTATTCGGCATTAAAGTGATGGAAAAGCAACTTTTTTATTTTGCTATTTTCTCGCGCGTTTCGGCGTTTTCGGCGAGTGCAATTGCGTTTTTCGTACTCTACGCATCGCAATACGTCGTCCAATGGAAAATAGAGACAATTTAAATTTTTTAAGAATTTTTTTAAAAACGCAAATAAACGCGCGCAATCGTGTTTTTCGTACTCTACGCATCCGGAAACGTCGATTTATGCAATAAAAAGACCATCTAAATTTTTTGAGATTTTTGAAAAAAATCAAAGGGGTTAACCTTAGATTTTTTTTACCCCAAAAAATGAAAGTTGGAAATCTATAGTTTTTTCGGCTGTTTCTAGCGTAATTTGGGCTGAAAAATCGAATGCCGTGCGCAGATTTCGCGTAAGTATGATAATTTACATTTTATTCGGCATTAAAGTGATGGAAAAGCAACTTTTTTATTTTGCTATTTTCTCGCGCGTTTCGGCGTTTTCGGCGAGTGCAATTGCGTTTTTCGTACTCTACGCATCGCAATACGTCGTCCAATGGAAAATAGAGACAATTTAAATTTTTTAAGAATTTTTTTAAAAACGCAAATAAACGCGCGCAATCGTGTTTTTCGTACTCTACGCATCCGGAAACGTCGATTTATGCAATAAAAAGACCATCTAAATTTTTTGAGATTTTTGAAAAAAATCAAAGGGGTTAACCTTAGATTTTTTTTACCCCAAAAAATGAAAGTTGGAAATCTATAGTTTTTTCGGCTGTTTCTAGCGTAATTTGGGCTGAAAAATCGAATGCCGTGCGCAGATTTCGCGTAAGTATGATAATTTACATTTTATTCGGCATTAAAGTGATGGAAAAGCAACTTTTTTATTTTGCTATTTTCTCGCGCGTTTCGGCGTTTTCGTCGAGTGCAATTGCGTTTTTCGTACTCTACGCATCGCAATACGTCGTCCAATGGAAAATAGAGACAATTTAAATTTTTTAAGAATTTTTTTAAAAACGCAAATAAACGCGCGCAATCGTGTTTTTCGTACTCTACGCATCCGGAAACGTCGATTTATGCAATAAAAAGACCATCTAAATTTTTTGAGATTTTTGAAAAAAATCAAAGGGGTTAACCTTAGATTTTTTTTACCCCAAAAAATGAAAGTTGGAAATCTATAGTTTTTTCGGCTGTTTCTAGCGTAATTTGGGCTGAAAAATCGAATGCCGTGCGCAGATTTCGCGTAAGTATGATAATTTACATTTTATTCGGCATTAAAGTGATGGAAAAGCAACTTTTTTATTTTGCTATTTTCTCGCGCGTTTCGGCGTTTTCGGCGAGTGCAATTGCGTTTTTCGTACTCTACGCATCGCAATACGTCGTCCAATGGAAAATAGAGACAATTTAAATTTTTTAAGAATTTTTTTAAAAACGCAAATAAACGCGCGCAATCGTGTTTTTCGTACTCTACGCATCCGGAAACGTCGATTTATGCAATAAAAAGACCATCTAAATTTTTTGAGATTTTTGAAAAAAATCAAAGGGGTTAACCTTAGATTTTTTTTACCCCAAAAAATGAAAGTTGGAAATCTATAGTTTTTTCGGCTGTTTCTAACGTAATTTGGGCTGAAAAATCGAATGCCGTGCGCAGATTTCGCGTAAGTATGATAATTTACATTTTATTCGGCATTAAAGTGATGGAAAAGCAACTTTATTATTTTGCTATTTTCTCGCGCGTTTCGGCGTTTTCGGCGAGTGCAATTGCGTTTTTCGTACTCTACGCATCGCAATACGTCGTCCAATGGAAAATAGAGACAATTTAAATTTTTTAAGAATTTTTTTAAAAACGCAAATAAACGCGCGCAATCGTGTTTTTCGTACTCTACGCATCCGGAAACGTCGATTTATGCAATAAAAAGACCATCTAAATTTTTTGAGATTTTTGAAAAAAATCAAAGGGGTTAACCTTAGATTTTTTTTACCCCAAAAAATGAAAGTTGGAAATCTATAGTTTTTTCGGCTGTTTCTAGCGTAATTTGGGCTGAAAAATCGAATGCCGTGCGCAGATTTCGCGTAAGTATGATAATTTACATTTTATTCGGCATTAAAGTGATGGAAAAGCAACTTTTTTATTTTGCTATTTTCTCGCGCGTTTCGGCGTTTTCGGCGAGTGCAATTGCGTTTTTCGTACTCTACGCATCGCAATACGTCGTCAAATGGAAAATAGAGACAATTTAAATTTTTTAAGAATTTTTTTAAAAACGCAAATAAACGCGCGCAATCGTGTTTTTCGTACTCTACGCATCCGGAAACGTCGATTTATGCAATAAAAAGACCATCTAAATTTTTTGAGATTTTTGAAAAAAATCAAAGGGGTTAACCTTAGATTTTTTTTACCCCAAAAAATGAAAGTTGGAAATCTATAGTTTTTTCGGCTGTTTCTAGCGTAATTTGGGCTGAAAAATCGAATGCCGTGCGCAGATTTCGCGTAAGTATGATAATTTACATTTTATTCGGCATTAAAGTGATGGAAAAGCAACTTTTTTATTTTGCTATTTTCTCGCGCGTTTCGGCGTTTTCGGCGAGTGCAATTGCGTTTTTCGTACTCTACGCATCGCAATACGTCGTCCAATGGAAAATAGAGACAATTTAAATTTTTTAAGAATTTTTTTAAAAACGCAAATAAACGCGCGCAATCGTGTTTTTCGTACTCTACGCATCCGGAAACGTCGATTTATGCAATAAAAAGACCATCTAAATTTTTTGAGATTTTTGAAAAAAATCAAAGGGGTTAACCTTAGATTTTTTTTACCCCAAAAATTGAAAGTTGGAAATCTTTAGTTTTTTCGTCTGTTTCTAGCGTAATTTGGGCTGAAAAATCGAATGCCGTGCGCAGATTTCGCGTAAGTATGATAATTTACATTTTATTCGGCATTAAAGTGATGGAAAAGCAACTTTTTTATTTTGCTATTTTCTCGCGCGTTTCGGCGTTTTCGGCGAGTGCAATTGCGTTTTTCGTACTCTACGCATCGCAATACGTCGTCCAATGGAAAATAGAGACAATTTAAATTTTTTAAGAATTTTTTTAAAAACGCAAATAAACGCGCGCAATCGTGTTTTTCGTACTCTACGCATCCGGAAACGTCGATTTATGCAATAAAAAGACCATCTAAATTTTTTGAGATTTTTGAAAAAAATCAAAGGGGTTAACCTTAGATTTTTTTTACCCCAAAAAATGAAAGTTGGAAATCTATAGTTTTTTCGGCTGTTTCTAGCGTAATTTGGGCTGAAAAATCGAATGCCGTGTGCAGATTTCGCGTAAGTATGATAATTTACATTTTATTCGGCATTAAAGTGATGGAAAAGCAACTTTTTTATTTTGCTATTTTCTCGCGCGTTTCGGCGTTTTCGGCGAGTGCAATTGCGTTTTTCGTACTCTACGCATCGCAATACGTCGTCCAATGGAAAATAGAGACAATTTAAATTTTTTAAGAATTTTTTTAAAAACGCAAATAAACGCGCGCAATCGTGTTTTTCGTACTCTACGCATCCGGAAACGTCGATTTATGCAATAAAAAGACCATCTAAATTTTTTGAGATTTTTGAAAAAAATCAAAGGGGTTAACCTTAGATTTTTTTTACCCCAAAAAATGAAAGTTGGAAATCTATAGTTTTTTCGGCTGTTTCTAGCGTAATTTGGGCTGAAAAATCGAATGCCGTGCGCAGATTTCGCGTAAGTATGATAATTTACATTTTATTCGGCATTAAAGTGATGGAAAAGCAACTTTTTTATTTTGCTATTTTCTCGCGCGTTTCGGCGTTTTCGGCGAGTGCAATTGCGTTTTTCGTACTCTACGCATCGCAATACGTCGTCCAATGGAAAATAGAGACAATTTAAATTTTTTAAGAATTTTTTTAAAAACGCAAATAAACGCGCGCAATCGTGTTTTTCGTTCTCTACGCATCCGGAAACGTCGATTTATGCAATAAAAAGACCATCTAAATTTTTTGAGATTTTTGAAAAAAATCAAAGGGGTTAACCTTAGATTTTTTTTACCCCAAAAAATGAAAGTTGGAAATCTATAGTTTTTTCGGCTGTTTCTAGCGTAATTTGGGCTGAAAAATCGAATGCCGTGCGCAGATTTCGCGTAAGTATGATAATTTACATTTTATTCGGCATTAAAGTGATGGAAAAGCAACTTTTTTATTTTGCTATTTTCTCGCGCGTTTCGGCGTTTTCGGCGAGTGCAATTGCGTTTTTCGTACTCTACGCATCGCAATACGTCGTCCAATGGAAAATAGAGACAATTTAAATTTTTTAAGAATTTTTTTAAAAACGCAAATAAACGCGCGCAATCGTGTTTTTCGTACTCTACGCATCCGGAAACGTCGATTTATGCAATAAAAAGACCATCTAAATTTTTTGAGATTTTTGAAAAAAATCAAAGGGGTTAACCTTAGATTTTTTTTACCCCAAAAAATGAAAGTTGGAAATCTATAGTTTTTTCGGCTGTTTCTAGCGTAATTTGGGCTGAAAAATCGAATGCCGTGCGCAGATTTCGCGTAAGTATGATAATTTACATTTTATTCGGCATTAAAGTGATGGAAAAGCAACTTTTTTATTTTGCTATTTTCTCGCGCGTTTCGGCGTTTTCGGCGAGTGCAATTGCGTTTTTCGTACTCTACGCATCGCAATACGTCGTCCAATGGAAAATAGAGACAATTTAAATTTTTTAAGAATTTTTTTAAAAACGCAAATAAACGCGCGCAATCGTGTTTTTCGTACTCTACGCATCCGGAAACGTCGATTTATGCAATAAAAAGACCATCTAAATTTTTTGAGATTTTTGAAAAAAATCAAAGGGGTTAACCTTAGATTTTTTTTACCCCAAAAAATGAAAGTTGGAAATCTATAGTTTTTTCGGCTGTTTCTAGCGTAATTTGGGCTGAAAAATCGAATGCCGTGCGCAGATTTCGCGTAAGTATGATAATTTACATTTTATTCGGCATTAAAGTGATGGAAAAGCAACTTTTTTATTTTGCTATTTTCTCGCGCGTTTCGGCGTTTTCGGCGAGTGCAATTGCGTTTTTCGTACTCTACGCATCGCAATACGTCGTCCAATGGAAAATAGAGACAATTTAAATTTTTTAAGAATTTTTTTAAAAACGCAAATAAACGCGCGCAATCGTGTTTTTCGTACTCTACGCATCCGGAAACGTCGATTTATGCAATAAAAAGACCATCTAAATTTTTTGAGATTTTTGAAAAAAATCAAAGGGGTTAACCTTAGATTTTTTTTACCCCAAAAAATGAAAGTTGGAAATCTATAGTTTTTTCGGCTGTTTCTAGCGTAATTTGGGCTGAAAAATCGAATGCCGTGCGCAGATTTCGCGTAAGTATGATAATTTACATTTTATTCGGCATTAAAGTGATGGAAACGCAACTTTTTTATTTTGCTATTTTCTCGCGCGTTTCGGCGTTTTCGGCGAGTGCAATTGCGTTTTTCGTACTCAACGCATCGCAATACGTCGTCCAATGGAAAATAGAGACAATTTAAATTTTTTAAGAATTTTTTTAAAAACGCAAATAAACGCGCGCAATCGTGTTTTTCGTACTCTACGCATCCGGAAACGTCGATTTATGCAATAAAAAGACCATCTAAATTTTTTGAGATTTTTGAAAAAAATCAAAGGGGTTAACCTTAGATTTTTTTTACCCCAAAAAATGAAAGTTGGAAATCTATAGTTTTTTCGGCTGTTTCTAGCGTAATTTGGGCTGAAAAATCGAATGCCGTGTGCAGATTTCGCGTAAGTATGATAATTTACATTTTATTCGGCATTAAAGTGATGGAAAAGCAACTTTTTTATTTTGCTATTTTCTCGCGCGTTTCGGCGTTTTCGGCGAGTGCAATTGCGTTTTTCGTACTCTACGCATCGCAATACGTCGTCCAATGGAAAATAGAGACAATTTAAATTTTTTAAGAATTTTTTTAAAAACGCAAATAAACGCGCGCAATCGTGTTTTTCGTACTCTACGCATCCGGAAATGTCGATTTATGCAATAAAAAGACCATCTAAATTTTTTGAGATTTTTGAAAAAAATCAAAGGGGTTAACCTTAGATTTTTTTTACCCCAAAAAATGAAAGTTGGAAATCTATAGTTTTTTCGGCTGTTTCTAACGTAATTTGGGCTGAAAAATCGAATGCCGTGCGCAGATTTCGCGTAAGTATGATAATTTACATTTTATTCGGCATTAAAGTGATGGAAAAGCAACTTTTTTATTTTGCTATTTTCTCGCGCGTTTCGGCGTTTTCGGCGAGTGCAATTGCGTTTTTCGTACTCTACGCATCGCAATACGTCGTCCAATGGAAAATAGAGACAATTTAAATTTTTTAAGAATTTTTTTAAAAACGCAAATAAACGCGCGCAATCGTGTTTTTCGTACTCTACGCATCCGGAAACGTCGATTTATGCAATAAAAAGACCATCTAAATTTTTTGAGATTTTTGAAAAAAATCAAAGGGGTTAACCTTAGATTTTTTTTACCCCAAAAAATGAAAGTTGGAAATCTATAGTTTTTTCGGCTGTTTCTAGCGTAATTTGGGCTGAAAAATCGAATGCCGTGCGCAGATTTCGCGTAAGTATGATAATTTACATTTTATTCGGCATTAAAGTGATGGAAAAGCAACTTTTTTATTTTGCTATTTTCTCGCGCGTTTCGGCGTTTTCGGCGAGTGCAATTGCGTTTTTCGTACTCTACGCATCGCAATACGTCGTCCAATGGAAAATAGAGACAATTTAAATTTTTTAAGAATTTTTTTAAAAACGCAAATAAACGCGCGCAATCGTGTTTTTCGTACTCTACGCATCCGGAAACGTCGATTTATGCAATAAAAAGACCATCTAAATTTTTTGAGATTTTTGAAAAAAATCAAAGGGGTTAACCTTAGATTTTTTTTACCCCAAAAAATGAAAGTTGGAAATCTATAGTTTTTTCGGCTGTTTCTAGCGTAATTTGGGCTGAAAAATCGAATGCCGTGCGCAGATTTCGCGTAAGTATGATAATTTACATTTTATTCGGCATTAAAGTGATGGAAAAGCAACTTTTTTATTTTGCTATTTTCTCGCGCGTTTCGGCGTTTTCGGCGAGTGCAATTGCGTTTTTCGTACTCTACGCATCGCAATACGTCGTCCAATGGAAAATAGAGACAATTTAAATTTTTTAAGAATTTTTTTAAAAACGCAAATAAACGCGCGCAATCGTGTTTTTCGTACTCTACGCATCCGGAAACGTCGATTTATGCAATAAAAAGACCATCTAAATTTTTTGAGATTTTTGAAAAAAATCAAAGGGGTTAACCTTAGATTTTTTTTACCCCAAAAAATGAAAGTTGGAAATCTATAGTTTTTTCGGCTGTTTCTAGCGTAATTTGGGCTGAAAAATCGAATGCCGTGCGCAGATTTCGCGTAAGTATGATAATTTACATTTTATTCGGCATTAAAGTGATGGAAAAGCAACTTTTTTATTTTGCTATTTTCTCGCGCGTTTCGGCGTTTTCGGCGAGTGCAATTGCGTTTTTCGTACTCTACGCATCGCAATACGTCGTCCAATGGAAAATAGAGACAATTTAAATTTTTTAAGAATTTTTTTAAAAACGCAAATAAACGCGCGCAATCGTGTTTTTCGTACTCTACGCATCCGGAAACGTCGATTTATGCAATAAAAAGACCATCTAAATTTTTTGAGATTTTTGAAAAAAATCAAAGGGGTTAACCTTAGATTTTTTTTACCCCAAAAAATGAAAGTTGGAAATCTATAGTTTTTTCGGCTGTTTCTAGCGTAATTTGGGCTGAAAAATCGAATGCCGTGCGCAGATTTCGCGTAAGTATGATAATTTACATTTTATTCGGCATTAAAGTGATGGAAAAGCAACTTTTTTATTTTGCTATTTTCTCGCGCGTTTCGGCGTTTTCGGCGAGTGCAATTGCGTTTTTCGTACTCTACGCATCGCAATACGTCGTCCAATGGAAAATAGAGACAATTTAAATTTTTTAAGAATTTTTTTAAAAACGCAAATAAACGCGCGCAATCGTGTTTTTCGTACTCTACGCATCCGGAAACGTCGATTTATGCAATAAAAAGACCATCTAAATTTTTTGAGATTTTTGAAAAAAATCAAAGGGGTTAACCTTAGATTTTTTTTACCCCAAAAATTGAAAGTTGGAAATCTTTAGTTTTTTCGTCTGTTTCTAGCGTAATTTGGGCTGAAAAATCGAATGCCGTGCGCAGATTTCGCGTAAGTATGATAATTTACATTTTATTCGGCATTAACCCTTTAATGCATGATTTTTTTAAAACTAATGAAAAAAATATATAATGTATAAATTTATACCCTTTATTCATAAAAAATAATAAAAAAAATTTTTTTCAAGTCAGTGGCTATCAAACTTCTAAAAAAGTGTATGTTGTATATGTGCAACATTATGCAGTGGGAAGGTAACTTTTCAGTTAAACTTCTGTGTGAATTTTTTTAAAGCAGTTGTTTTTCTTGTTAAAACATAAATGCAAACAAAATTTTTCACAAGATGTTTGTGAATATCCACCACAACCTGGAAATTTACACCTATTTCTTGTCGTTCAAACCATCCAATGTCCTACTTGATCAAGCCGTACATCTCGGGGAGGAACATGCTTAGTTGGTCCTTTTGTTATTTTTGAAATGGAAACATTTTCCTTATCTTCATCGTTTTCAATATAAAGTGTATCTGATTCTTCGTCTGATTCTGGAATATATTCAGAATCATTCAGACTATCAGTATCTAAAAAATCTAACCCATCTTCACTAACATCGCTTAAATGTTCTGCAAGACTTGCCAATATCTTTCGAGGTACATTATATCTTCTCGCCATTATAAATCTAATCAAACACAAACTATAAGTAATTTTTCAATATTTTTTGAACATAGTAAAAATGTAATTCATAGCATAATGTTGTATTTCTACAACATACATATTTTTCTTGCATTCAGGCTCCAACTAAGACAACTTGATTTTGATATATTACAAAATATTATCTACTAACCTTATAACATCAGCCGATATTTATTTCAATCTAATAATCACACTTAACACCCTTGAAAAAAAATGAAAAACACCAGAAAATTTTATGTCGCGTCTGTTCTTGTGAATCAAATAATTAAGAAAGGCTTGCATTTGTCCGAAACAGCTCTATCAGTTTATCATGGAAAAGGGAAAAGGGGTAATGTTGTAGGAATGTGCTACTATGCATATAAGTCTTTTAATGATTCCCTTAACTTAACTACAGCGCCAAGAACGCAATGTTGTATTTCTGCAACGGTATGCATTAAAGGGTTAAAGTGATGGAAAAGCAACTTTTTTATTTTGCTATTTTCTCGCGCGTTTCGGCGTTTTCGGCGAGTGCAATTGCGTTTTTCGTACTCTACGCATCGCAATACGTCGTCCAATGGAAAATAGAGACAATTTAAATTTTTTAAGAATTTTTTTAAAAACGCAAATAAACGCGCGCAATCGTGTTTTTCGTACTCGACGCATCCGGAAACGTCGATTTATGCAATAAAAAGACCATCTAAATTTTTTGAGATTTTTGAAAAAAATCAAAGGGGTTAACCTTAGATTTTTTTTACCCCAAAAAATGAAAGTTGGAAATCTATAGGTTTTTCGGCTGTTTCTAGCGTAATTTGGGCTGAAAAATCGAATGCCGTGCGCAGAATTCGCGTAAGTATGATAATTTACATTTTATTCGGCATTAAAGTGATGGAAAAGCAACTTTTTTATTTTGCTATTTTCTCGCGCGTTTCGGCGTTTTCGGCGAGTGCAATTGCGTTTTTCGTACTCTACGCATCGCAATACGTCGTCCAATGGAAAATAGAGACAATTTAAATTTTTTAAGAATTTTTTTAAAAACGCAAATAAACGCGCGCAATCGTGTTTTTCGTACTCTACGCATCCGGAAACGTCGATTTATGCAATAAAAAGTCCATCTAAATTTTTTGAGATTTTTGAAAAAAATCAAAGGGGTTAACCTTAGATTTTTTTTACCCCAAAAAATGAAAGTTGGAAATCTATAGTTTTTTCGGCTGTTTCTAGCGTAATTTGGGCTGAAAAATCGAATGCCGTGCGCAGATTTCGCGTAAGTATGATAATTTACATTTTATTCGGCATCAAAGTGATGGAAAAGCAACTTTTTTATTTTGCTATTTTCTCGCGCGTTTCGGCGTTTTCGGCGAGTGCATTGTGTTTTTCGTACTCTACGCATCGCAATACGTCGTCCAATGGAAAATAGAGACAATTTAAATTTTTTAAGAATTTTTTTAAAAACGCAAATAAACGCGCGCAATCGTGTTTTTCGTACTCGACGCATCCGGAAACGTCGATTTATGCAATAAAAAGACCATCTAAATTTTTTGAGATTTTTGAAAAAAATCAAAGGGGTTAACCTTAGATTTTTTTTACCCCAAAAAATGAAAGTTGGAAATCTATAGGTTTTTCGGCTGTTTCTAGCGTAATTTGGGCTGAAAAATCGAATGCCGTGCGCAGAATTCGCGTAAGTATGATAATTTACATTTTATTCGGCATTAAAGTGATGGAAAAGCAACTTTTTTATTTTGCTATTTTCTCGCGCGTTTCGGCGTTTTCGGCGAGTGCAATTGCGTTTTTCGTACTCTACGCATCGCAATACGTCGTCCAATGGAAAATAGAGACAATTTAAATTTTTTAAGAATTTTTTTAAAAACGCAAATAAACGCGCGCAATCGTGTTTTTCGTACTCTACGCATCCGGAAACGTCGATTTATGCAATAAAAAGACCATCTAAATTTTTTGAGATTTTTGAAAAAAATCAAAGGGGTTAACCTTAGATTTTTTTTACCCCAAAAAATGAAAGTTGGAAATCTATAGTTTTTTCGGCTGTTTCTAGCGTAATTTGGGCTGAAAAATCGAATGCCGTGCGCAGATTTCGCGTAAGTATGATAATTTACATTTTATTCGGCATCAAAGTGATGGAAAAGCAACTTTTTTATTTTGCTATTTTCTCGCGCGTTTCGGCGTTTTCGGCGAGTGCATTGTGTTTTTCGTACTCTACGCATCGCAATACGTCGTCCAATGGAAAATAGAGACAATTTAAATTTTTTAAGAATTTTTTTAAAAACGCAAATAAACGCGCGCAATCGTGTTTTTCGTACTCTACGCATCCGGAAACGTCGATTTATGCAATAAAAAGACCATCTAAATTTTTTGAGATTTTTGAAAAAAATCAAAGGGGTTAACCTTAGATTTTTTTTACCCCAAAAAATGAAAGTTGGAAATCTATAGTTTTTTCGGCTGTTTCTAGCGTAATTTGGGCTGAAAAATCGAATGCCGTGCGCAGATTTCGCGTAAGTATGATAATTTACATTTTATTCGGCATTAAAGTGATGGAAAAGCAACTTTTTTATTTTGCTATTTTCTCGCGCGTTTCGGCGTTTTCGGCGAGTGCAATTGCGTTTTTCGTACTCTACGCATCGCAATACGTCGTCCAATGGAAAATAGAGAAAATTTAAATTTTTTAAGAATTTTTTTAAAAACGCAAATAAACGCGCGCAATCGTGTTTTTCGTACTCTACGCATCCGGAAACGTCGATTTATGCAATAAAAAGACCATCTAAATTTTTTGAGATTTTTGAAAAAAATCAAAGGGGTTAACCTTAGATTTTTTTTACCCCAAAAATTGAAAGTTGGAAATCTATAGTTTTTTCGGCTGTTTCTAGCGTAATTTGGGCTGAAAAATCGAATGCCGTGCGCAGATTTCGCGTAAGTATGATAATTTACATTTTATTCGGCATTAAAGTGATGGAAAAGCAACTTTTTTATTTTGCTATTTTCTCGCGCGTTTCGGCGTTTTCGGCGAGTGCAATTGCGTTTTTCGTACTCTACGCATCGCAATACGTCGTCCAATGGAAAATAGAGACAATTTAAATTTTTTAAGAATTTTTTTAAAAACGCAAATAAACGCGCGCAATCGTGTTTTTCGTACTCTACGCATCCGGAAACGTCGATTTATGCAATAAAAAGACCATCTAAATTTTTTGAGATTTTTGAAAAAAATCAAAGGGGTTAACCTTAGATTTTTTTTACCCCAAAAAATGAAAGTTGGAAATCTATAGTTTTTTCGGCTGTTTCTAGCGTAATTTGGGCTGAAAAATCGAATGCCGTGCGCAGATTTCGCGTAAGTATGATAATTTACATTTTATTCGGCATTAAAGTGATGGAAAAGCAACTTTTTTATTTTGCTATTTTCTCGCGCGTTTCGGCGTTTTCGGCGAGTGCATTGCGTTTTTCGTACTCTACGCATCGCAATACGTCGACCATAGGAAAATAGAGACAATTTAAATTTTGAAAATACTATTCTCCTCCAAAACTTTGTTAAGAAGTTAAAGGATAGCAGGATATTGGAAATTTAAATCAAACTAGAACGTTTTGCTCAGTCGACGTTTCGGATGCTAAATGCATCCATCTTCAGGACTATAATGAAAAAGAACAATGTGATCACAATCGAATACAGCAAATCACGCAAAGTCACCAAACAAAACCAGGTGTTAATTAGTTCGATTTTACATAATAAAAGCGGAGAGACAACAGAAGCTGTATCAGTCACAATCAACGACGTCAATAAAATAAAATATAACATGTAAAATAATTTGTAAGAAGAACAACAAGACATATTCCAACAATTAAACAATTTCAAACGTTCAATGTAAATAAATATCTCAACTAACACTTTTAGCATTAAACGTGTGATTAGATAGTGTCTCAAATCCGCAATAACTAAAAAGTAACAATCTATAAAGATTTAACAAAAAGACTATAACAATAAATATAAAATATCTGTAAGTTCAAAATCAAAATAAGATGCATGGTGAGCTACGTAACTGGCTGACATGATAACACCCGCAACAATGGTTGAAAAGTACAATAAATCAAATTATAAAAAGACAAAAACTGAATAAAACAAAAAATTTTTCAAAAAATCTCTCTAAAAAACTTAAAAAATACCTAGAGTAACCTCAAGACAAATTGCCACATTACAAGGTATTAGGTTTTGTGTACCTTGTCCTTGTAGTTCTTGAGTAGGTCCCGGTAGCCAACATTTATAAATTTGTAATCTGTCTGCTTATTCATGTTATCCACTGAAGTGGTTATATGGGCAGCTTCAAGAAAAATTCTCTTATGATAGTTAGGTTCGGACTCTAATATCGTTACTTTGTCGTTATCAAATTGGTGGTTATTTTGTATGACGTGTTCAGCCAGACCAGTTTTATTGGATCCGTGTCGTATGTCATATCGATGTTGGTTGATCCTAGTCGATAGTTTCTGTCTGGTTTGACCGATGTAATGTTGGCCACATTCACACCTGATCTGATAAACGACATTGGCCTTATCCAATAGGGGGGTCTTATCTTTGGTTCTTGAAAAGATTAATCTATTTAAAGTGGACGGATTGCAAAACGCCAATCTCATATTATCGTCCATGATATTATGTTCCCTAAAAACCTGTTGTATCCTACTAGCCAACCACGGGTGATAGGTTATTTTAAAATATTTAGTGGCTTTCTCATCTCCTACTTTTAGGTCTTGTGAGGGGGGTACGGTGGATATCTTCGGTCTTTTCTTAAACAGGCAACTGTCTATTAGCCGATTGGGATATCCATTATGTAATAGTTGCTGTTTAAGTTGATGCAATCTTACCCCCAACAGGTTATCAGGTGTGCACACTCTTAATTTGTGTTTTAACGTGTTGATCACACTCAATTTGTGTTTGAGTGGGTGTGAAGACCAATAATTCAAGACTCTATCTGTGGACGAGGCCTTTCTGTAACTATCCGTAACCAGAGATCCATCATCTTTTCTCTTCACCATCAGGTCTAAAAATGGAATGGAGCAATTGGATTCCAACTCATACGTGAATGTAAGTAATTCATCGTATGAATTCAGTATCTCTCTACATTATTCCACCTCTGTAGAGGGTACCGCAGTCAAAATGTCGTCCACGTATAATAAAAGGAAGGGAATTTTAAATTCTATCGAGCCAAAGAAGTTGTGTAGCAGATCATTCATAACGAAGGCGGAGAACAACGGTGAACATGGATTGCCCATAGCTGGGCATTTGTTGGAATATGTCTTGTTGTTCTTCTTACAAATTATTTTACATGTTATATTTTATTTTATTGACGTCGTTGATTGTGACTGATACAGCTTCTGTTGTCTCTCCGCTTTTATTATGTAAAATCGAACTAATTAACACCTGGTTTTGTTTGGTGAGTTTGCGTGATTTGCTGTATTCGATTGTGATCACATTGTTCTTTTTCATTATAGTCCTGAAGATGGATGCATTTAGCATCCGAAACGTCGACTGAGCAAAACGTTCTAGTTTGATTTAAATTTCCAATATCCTGCTATCCTTTAACTTCTTAATTTAAATTTTTTAAGAATTTTTTTAAAAACGCAAATAAACGCGCGCAATCGTGTTTTTCGTACTCTACGCATCCGGAAACGTCGATTTATGCAATAAAAAGACCATCTAAATTTTTTGAGATTTTTGAAAAAAATCAAAGGGGTTAACCTTAGATTTTTTTTACCCCAAAAAATGAAAGTTGGAAATCTATAGTTTTTTCGGCTGTTTCTAGCGTAATTTGGGCTGAAAAATCGAATGCCGTGCGCAGATTTCGCGTAAGTATGATAATTTACATTTTATTCGGCATTAAAGTGATGGAAAAGCAACTTTTTTATTTTGCTATTTTCTCGCGCGTTTCGGCGTTTTCGGCGAGTGCAATTGCGTTTTTCGTACTCTACGCATCGCAATACGTCGTCCAATGGAAAATAGAGACAATTTAAATTTTTTAAGAATTTTTTTAAAAACGCAAATAAACGCGCGCAATCGTGTTTTTCGTACTCTACGCATCGGGAAACGTCGATTTATGCAATAAAAAGACCATCTAAATTTTTTGAGATTTTTTTAGCCCAAAAAATGAAAGTTGGAAATCTATAGTTTTTTCGGGTGTTTCTAGCGTAATTTGGGCTGGAAAATCGAATGCCGTGCGCAGATTTCACGTAAGTATGATAGTTTACATTTTATTCAACTTTAAAGTGATGGAAAAACAACTCAGTTATTTCCCTATTTTCTCGCGCATTTCGGCGTTTTCGAGGAGTGCAATTACGTTTTTCGTACTCTACGCATCGGAATTCGTCTTCCTATGGTTTATAGAGAAAATTTAAATTTTTTAGGATTTTTTTTAAAAACGCAATTAAATGCGCGCAAACGTGAGTTTCGAAATTTACAATGTGTTGACCCCAAGCAGTTTTCTAGAACAAATTGACTAAATTGAAAGAATAACTCCAAATATGTACTTAGAAATTAATAAAAGAAAAAACCCCCGAACATGCATTCGAAGATTACGTAGGTGCAGTAGCGGTTTCGAAATATTCAATTGCATGGTATTATGCGGAAGTCGTAATACATGTATTGACACTAGCGGAATAAATCGTGACTGATGCTAGAAAGTGCCTAGGAGTGGTGTCCAAGCTCGTAGCATGATGAAACCTTGCGGTTCGTGCAATGGGTAGACTAGTGAGGCTGTTCTGCAGGATCTCCGCGTTACGCCTTGGATAGCATAATGGGAAAGAGTATCTATCTTTCTGATAGATCATTGGGTGCGTTTAGCGAGCGCAGCTGCTTAGAGTCAACGGTCAACTATGTTGAGTATGATGACATTCAGCTATTTACATTTCGCTAAACGGTAAGCTTGCAGTCAACTTAATACATTAAACGTGAAATAAATGTGTGAGGTTAAGTTGTGTATATTTTATATCTGGATATTATATATCCTGCCATCGTGCTGCTGAAGATCATTAATAAAACTAAACTGAACCCCGAAACACTCGACACAACGTAACAACATAAGCAGAACATAATTTTTAGGTTAAGGGATGGGTGGGAAGGGTCACGTGTTAAATTCATCATTAGTTGAACAACTCAGCGTAAAATTTTTGCGCTGAGATGTTTACTCAACAGTTGTAAGTAAGCGCTTGCTCAGCGTACCGTTTAGCGGAACCGCTGTAGTCAACTTCTCGGCCGCTGACCTTCGCTAAACGCACCCATTGAGAGCGAAAATCCACTTAAATTATTTTAATTAAAAATTAATTAATTTAAATCTGCATATTTTAATTCTAAGTCGAACATAAGAAAATATCCGTGAAATATTTTGATTAAAAATTCAATTTTAGAGCTGATAATATATTATTTTCAAAACTGACTGTTGTAGTTTTTTGTTTAAACAATATAGAAATAAAAATATATAAAAAATTATTTGCAAGAGACATATTAGAACCTCCTATGATCCAGGATTTGTACACAAGGCGGGGTTAAGCAATCGGTAGTTTCGACACTGTCTAAACTCTACAGGAAAGCTGGTGACAGCTAACAATTTAAGAATTCGCACAAGTTTAAATACACATCAAAAAAATCTGGAGATGTATCATCTTATGTAAGTTATTGACCTTTAAAATCCATAGACAATAGTCTGTACAACTACTGTTCACTTTGTTCGCTTTCTCAGGTTTAAATTGTAAAAGAACAAGTTTTCAAAAAGTTTTATTGAAACTTATTGAAACATCTTGAAAAAATATTTAGCGTTATCAATCACATATGAATCAGGAATACAAAAATTTGAACAATTTCATTTTATTAACATTTTTACAAACTGAAACGTAAATTAAAAAACCATAACAAAAACTATAAAAAGAATTTATTATGCTGTTTCATTTTATGAAACCAAAATCTATGTACATCGACATCAATGATAATAAATAACAACCCTACGTCTACAGATCAAACATTATAAAATATAAAAAATACCCCACACAGCCAACAACGCCTAATTTTTAAATAAATTAGATTTCCTAAAGCCAACCAACTTCAACAAAGTCACCTAAGGCACTTTGTTCGGTATGTGGGACAAAAGATATATTAACAATATCAAGTTAAAATATAAAGACTTTTAATGTAGATATTAAAAATTTTTACATGACACTTGATATAACATCGAAGAAAGAAATAGGTATGGGAATATTTCTATAGTAATTCTATATATCACAATTTAATAAGTAATGGTAATTTAATAAAACGAACATTTATATTATAGTAAAAATTACATCTTCAAGTTGTAATAAAATTTATTTGGTATTTTTTATAAAGTATCACAAAAAAAGTATAAACTTCATTCAGAATTAGGAAAATGTTTTTTTATCCAACTATCATTCTAGATTCATTCAAATATACCCACGTATTTCTTAAATACTGACATCGTAAAGTTGGGTACATGCACACGCCGTAACCAGATGCTGATCCAACACAAAGCAAACGCCAGTCGATCAATCAGAATCGAGGAACATGGTGTGTGCAGAAACTAAACTTAAGAATAACATTAAAAAATCAAGTACTAACAACTAATATTTGAGTTATTGGTTATTTATTTGTTTGTGCTAAACACACCTGAATAACAGGAACAATTAAAATTCCAGTTTTTATATGAAAACTAAAAGTCCACTTTTGGAAAGCAGAATTTGTTCGTGTAAACGGTCATAAAACATGAAATATTTTTGACGGTTGAAAGTCTGTAAGCTTTTAAATTGCACTCTACCAGATATAATAAATAATAGCAATGTTACATAAAGCTAGTCATACTCTTCTAACTGATAATTTGTATGCATTCAATCAGATCAACATTTAGTACAAACAGCACACTATTTACACGTTAGGTCCGCCACATCAAGAAAGTTTGGCGCAAGGCCGCATAGGATAAAACGAGTGCCATTGCCGACTTGCGCCCAACAACTCGGTGGATAATTTGAAATGCTTACATTAAGCTAGTATTACAGGGCATCAGTTTCTTCCTTCCTTATATTAGATACCTTTAAATCAGCAATATAAAGTTAAAAATTTATCAAATATAATCATATAAAAAACTTGTTCGTATAGTTTGATAAGTTCTTTCTTATAAAAGTTACCCTGCAATGGTGACTAACTTATTCTACATTCAAGAATGTTTTAAATGCAAAATTCTTTCAATATTTTACCTTAAATGGAACTTAAGAACTAATAGAACACTTAACTATCGAAGTTTCGGGTGTCCGCAAACTAAACCCGTGAACATTTATGCTAGGCCACTGATGACCGTAAATTTTCGAGACAAATCAAGCAAATAAGCGTTAAATAATAGGCACTTTTTAAAAAGGCACATTTAAGAAATTAAATGTATGAGCGCTAAAAAAATCAAAAAGAGGAAATAGAAGAGGTTCAAAGTATTATATACAATGATGTACATCGTGCTACTGAAAAAAGAAAGCTTCGCAAGTAAATACAAAAATATTTTTCTGTTAAGTTGGTCTTTTTCTCCCCCTAAACACCTCTAGGAAACTAATCGTTTCCTACACAAAGAAAATTTTCTATAATCTATACAATATTATTATGTAAATATTTAAATTTCCTATGTGCTCTGTTTTGAATGGTTCAAAATGTGGATCTCGCTTGATATAATAAATAATATTTTTGAAAAAAAAAAAAAAAAAATTTTAAAATTTATAAATTGGGATTATTGTACTTTTAACGATTTTGAAATTTTGAATTTTACTCGTCTTTTTATTGCGTAAAATCTGTTATATTAAGCAAAATATTAATATTAAACCACTTAAAATAGAACAACCTGTACAAAGGAAATTTAAATTTAAAAAATCACGTTTCACTATTGGAAAAATTTGATTCTTATTGTATGTCCATGAAATCGATCAAGCTCTTACTGGATTCTAACATTAGAACCAGAGCTTGCATTTTAAGATTTTCTCCTCTTTGGGGAATACCTTATAAAAGAACATTTTTTTACAACCCCAATCATCTTGGAAGGCTTTCTAGTTGCTTAATTTTATAGATACTGACCACGAGGCACTGCAATTTCATCACAGTTCATGGACGAAGCTCTCATCCGATGCTTTTTCATTACAACATTTGCAATTATCTTGAACGACATAGCCTTACTACCGCTTTTATAAAAAAACCGCGCACAATTTTTTAAATCAAGCAGCTGAAAAAATTGAAAAAAATCATGCGTCAAAAAAGTAGAAAAAATTTTCAGTCATTCATTTGCAAAATTAGATAAAATTTTAGAAAACCAAATCATTCATTATGAGTCATTAATTATTAAAAAACTTTTAAAATATAAAAAAAATTGTAATATTTTATAAACAAATCAAAAATTGAAAATTAAATTTCAAAAAATTATGAGTACCGAACAAATGTATTTGATGGAAATTTTTATTGATAAAATTCTATTTTCGCCTGGATATTTGGAACTACCAGAGGAAAATGATATAAACATTTTTGGGTTGTTTGGAAATTACGCCAACTTGAAAATTCGAACTGGTACTCTAGGAGGACCCAATCTTAAATGTCCCGACCCATTGAATCGTGTTATGAACTTAAAATCCACAGCAAGTATCATGTTCTCGGCTAAACCTGAAGAATTACTGCAAAATCTAAACATTTCGCCGTTATACTTCAGGGTGATTAAACAGAGCGACTCGTCTTTGATTGGCGACGCCATGCTGAAATGGGATTTGAGATTTTCTGACATGGTAAAAAATTCAAAGTTTTACTCCAGTCGCACCGCACCAGCCAGTATTCAAGGAGATATTGAGATGATGAACGACGAATTAGGAACAGTTACTGGTTCGATTTATTTCACTGTACGGTTATCCTGTCCGGATAAAAAGAAACAAGAATGATCATCTCCTAACGGATTTTGAAGTTATGCCCGCTAACTTTATATTGCCTTAAAAATGATGTTCGTTAAACACAATGTCACATTAACGTATGTGCAACAAAAAAGCGCATAACTTCTGGTAACATCAGAGCGTTAGTTGTAAATGTTTTGATTACGCTTTGATAATCACAAATGTGTACAAAATCACACATATAAAAGCAACTATAAAATAAGCGTCTTTATAATACTAAAAGGCTTGAGCTGATTTCTTAGCCGATAGATTGTGATTCAACACCAAACTACCCACAATTGCAACTAACGATCTATCCAACCATGTCACTGGATTTGGATAAATTAAACCACCTTCGTAGAAACCTAAATGTCCGCCGTGAGCCACTTCCAAATACAACGTACTTTTAGTTGTACCTAAAAAAAATAGTTTAATAAATTTTTAAAAAAACCCTAGTGTAAAAATACCAACCTACAAATTTTTTGATAGGTTCCAAAAGAGGTTCCGGAATGATTGGGTCGTCTTTAGCGTTAATAAAGACCATCGGAGTATGGAGATTCGCCAAATAATTTATACTCGAACTCCACGAGTACAATTCGGTAATTGTGTTAAAATTATGAACTTTTCTTGTATATGCATCGTCCAATTCTGGCAGGGTTGCAGCAGATATGATTTCGTGTTCGTTCAATTTATAACGATTTTTAACTTCTTCCGTTAACAATATATTCCTATGCCTTAATATTATATTCTTCATATTTTCAGTCATAATATACAAGTAGAAGCGGCGAAAATTTTGCCAATTCAGTAGATATTTTGTGCCTCTGCAATGCGAATATTACTTTTCACGTAGTGAAGAGAACATTTAAAACTTACTCGATTGCGCAATATCCTTGACACACCGAAATTGCGCCAATAATTTCGACTGGTATTTCTCGATCCAATTCTCCCAAATATTTTGTTATCAAGTTACCCCCTAAACTAAAGCCAACGCATACAATTTTTGTATCTTTATACCGATCGAGTAAACTCATAATCATCTCATTGTAATCGTTCGTGTTACCTATCGAAGTGCAAAAATAAAATCTCAGTTAAAAATGTATGAAAAACATTTTACCGTAGCTAAAAATGCGTGGTGCTGTAACAGGAACACTTTGCAATGCACCGACGTGATTCAAAACTGCACACCTATAACCATGACATTGTGCCCAATGTACGAAAGTTCTAATGTACACACTCTCCGATGTATTACCTATGCCAGGACAAATTGCCACTGTTATATCATCTGCAAAAAAAACATAATATTATTTCTTTATCTTGACCTGGTGAGGTATTCCCGAGCAAACACAGTAACTGGAGATGCGTTTGTTCGGGAACGCCCTTCCATTTACCAAATTAAATACCTTCGTATGAACTATCTAGTGGTTGATAAACATCATATGTAAGGGTGGTCCCATCGGTTAAAGATAAATACACACGTTCACCTATTGGCCATGGACACGTAACTCTTCCGATAATGCTATGCAGTATCGTTTGCATGTGACCACTGAATCCCCATAATCTGGTTGGAACGTATCTGCAAATAAAACGTTTCTAAGTTATTTGATATCACGTTTATGTACGATTTAAACCATCTATTATAATGTAATCAATATTATATTACCGAAGTTTTATGTAGGTACTTCAGTCAAGTGGATTGATTATAGGTACATACATACCTACATAATATATGTTCTGCTCTATAATCTAGAATATATAGGTACCTATTATAATATTATGTCGATATAAATTATAATGCCCTTATATTTTGAATTCGAAAATTCAATAAAATTTTGAGAATTTTTTTGATGAAATTTGCCAATTTGGATGTTCCTATCGAAGTAACATTTTTTATTTCGTTTAAAGCAAACGACAGATTTAAGAAAATAATAAAGGCTGAAATGAAGAGTATCTGGGCTTACGCTGTTGGTAAAAACGACCCTTAGCCGCCCAAACCCGAAAAACACGGATTTTCCAAGCATCGTTGCATTTCAGCAACTGCACTCAAACAAGCTGTCTATGAAAAATAGTAGCCCATTTCTATTTGTCTATCCGTCCGTAACGCACTTCTGATTGGTTCATTTTACGTTACCAACCTTAAAAAATAGAAATTGCTGAAGAATGATTAGTCAGTGCGGCCTTCAGGCCGCACAACCTGGACAATCTAGTTGAAATTTCCTAAAGCACGAAAGGAAACAGTTCAAAAATATAATTGAAAGAGCTTAATTACATTTAGCAGATAATGTAATTATGAATTGATGAAAAGCTTAACCACGAATAAAATTGTGAGTATTTAAAATGAGATTTTGGTGCTCAAGATGCGAAAAATAAGAAAGGAAAATGTAAGATAAAATCGAGAATGGAAGGAATCTCGCATTAAAACTAATTCTATAATTCATTCGGTTAATTGTTCAGCCAAATATAATTCGTGTTCAAGTTCATTCTGGTTAGATTTTGCTACTTTTAAAATCCCATTCGATGCTCAAGCCAATAAAACTCGAACAAACTTTCAAGAAAAGAACTTTTTAAAAAGTCTTAAATTTAATATGTTTAATATGTTTTGAGAGGATATTTGCCCTATATACTCTCCCAATTCTAATATCGATTTATTACTACTTTCAGAGATACAAATTTTAATATTATTTATTTTGAAATCTTTAAAAATAAATGGATTCAAATCCAGTATTTTATATTCAATAAATAATGCACTGAAAAAAATTGTTCAACCAATGAATTTATTTATGAAGCTTTCATAAATTCAATGAACAAATTCATAAACACTATGAATTTTTTTCATTAATACTATGATTTTTCACTCCAAGCTTTAAGTTTTTTCGTGTAATTTATATTGCTAAATTTTACTAATATCAATTATTTTCCGATGTAGTACATTTGGTTTGTAATTTTAGTAGGGTAACTAATGGTGATAGAGGGAAGATGATGAATTGAGTTAATTGCATACTATTAGTTTATAGATCGTTTTTGCCTTCCCAGACGTATATTAATTCTACTTATTAGTCTCTAGTCTATACTATATCCCGATATATATAAAAGTATTCGCTAACCCTCAGACGTAAATTAGGATAGACGAAGAACACCGGTTGATGATGTCAAGGAAATGCCGAGTGCTCACCGTAAATCAATGAATTAACAATAGAATTTTTCTCTTTTTCCTTCGACGAGACGGATAATTTGTAACTAATTGTTCTAAAACTTTCCGGTAATAATAACAAGAGAGAATGAAAATAATTCAGCTGCATATTTAAAATCTTGTCGACCAGAAATAATACGAGAATAATAGTCGCTTTTTTGATAAGCTTCAGCAAACACTGCTATGGTAAATTTTCCAACTTGAAATCTTCTTTGATTTTTAAATTAATATATAAAAAAATTAGCTTTTTTAATTCAATCAGAAAGACTGTGAATATTTGTAATGTTGCAACCAACTTTTAAACTTCCCGCCATAAATGTAAATAATCAAAAGAACCGAGCGATCTGTTATGCTATTCCGTTTCCTGATCCATCTTTCCTACGCTAGTTGGAAAAATTGTACTATTAAAATTGTCGTTTATTTTTATCTAAAGAATAAAGTAATTATTGTTTTGCACATAAAAATCGTCGGAAAATTTTATCTCACCTCAGGTGAAGTATTACAATTATGTTGTTATTGTAAAAGTTACTTATAATTTACAATAATAAACAGTTACAATAATTCTAAAAGCATTAGATATAAAATAATGTTCAACTACAGCCGGAGATTCGAAATCCACCATAAAACGTATGCAGTAAATTAACTAACAGATAAAACTTGTAAACTGGCTTTAACGCTCCTTAAAGAGGGAATTCCAAAAAAATTGCAAATCTCCAAGATTCCTGCAAGTTTGTCGGCTTTAAGTTTATCTGGATCTTGCACCGAGTCCTGCTCAGCTCAAACCCGACTCCACAGCAATAAAAAATTCGAAATTTATGATTTGCTATATTTTTAAATAATTTCAATAATAATCGGATAAGCCGATCCTATGTTAATAAACGCGCAACAATGCGTGGAATAATTTGACCACTCACAAAAAAATTGATTTCACTTTTCAATTTAATTTTTGAAACTTTCTTTAACGTGTTGTAAATATTTAACAAACTGCGAGGCATTTCCATTATAAAAAAGCCAACCGAAAACAAAAATCTGTGTAAATTTATAATAAGTAATCTACTAAACAATAAACATGGATATTGAAAAAAAAACTCAAGTCACTGGAGATCAAGAAACCGATTAAAGTAGCGGTTAACGGACGCGTATTATCTAGATTTTAAATTGAATTAAACCAAATAAGCCCAATCCAATTGATAGCAAAATTATATATCGGAATCTCTCCGATCTTAAAATCGAAATGTTCATGTTACTTCGCTTGGAATATCAGATTCGAAAAAACATAGTAAATCCATTATACAATTTCACAGCGAGCTGGTATTAATCAAACTATAAAACGAAAATAATTCGGTTGATTCTGGAATTTCATGGAGATAAGCTATGCCTTTCAACAATGGAATCATGGAATCATCATCAATGAAGCTTTCGTTCTATTCGAAATATAACATAATTTGCATACATATTTACTTCGTTTCGCACCAATCAATTTCTATTTATCTCAATATGACAAAATTAGCGAGTAAACGTGTCCAAATAAATGAAAAAGTACGATTAATAAAATTCAATAACTTAAATAATTAATAGATAACATTTGCATGGACAGCAATATATTACTAATTAATTCTACCTTGTTTGCCATTCGTTATTATCCTGATACGATAATTTGATTGTAATTTCGAAATTTTGGGGTACAATAATTTTGATTTGAGTCCACAATAGTTAGATTAAACGATAACATCAATTGATTTACAAATAATCACAATAATAAGCACACATCGGTTGAATTAACGTGTTTTTAACGTTTTATAGTAATTTACGTTGAAATATACGTCTGTACAGACAGAAGTTAAACCATGTCTAGTGGAAAGTAAATTTTGGCTGAGATAATAAGTTATTTAAAAGCAAAAAACAAATGTGGAACCCGAGCCACTCGGTTGGACTATTATTTCGAACTTCATTGACCGTTTCGATGCATTTTAGAAAATCTAATAGCTGCCATTAAATTTTAATACCGTGTTCGTGCTGCATGCACAGGTGTCTAAAATGTTGGAACGTAGTTATTATATTGGTGCTTGATAACACACGTACATAGGATATTTAACTATGACCGATTGAGCTACCGTAAGTTCATTTTTCATTCAAGTTTAAATTATGCATAACCCCTAATTTGTTCTGATATCTAACAAACGTAACGGGGAAGTACGTATAAGCAGAATTAATCGTTTCAATAATGAGACATATCGACACGCCGATCAGAGATTTATTGTGTACTTAAAAAATAAATTTTCAAGCCATTAATGATTTCTCCTATAATAAAATAAAACTTTAAAATCTGCTTATAGTAGAAAATAAAATGTGATTTGCTCCTAGGGACATCGCGTAAAAGAAACTTAGGGTTTGGGGAATCCCCGATTGGAATTTTCATTATTTGCACAAGCAAAGGTTTACTTTCAATTGTTTGCTGGAAACTTACACCTAAATAAATTTCGATTTTTTATTGTTTATTCAGTCAGTTTATTTTTAAAATTTAAACTAACATTATGAAAATACGTAGAATATAAATAGATAACTCAATTTATTATTCATAACGCCCTCAAAATAATAACATAGGTAATGTTTCCAATTTAACAACAGAAGTAATAGATTTTGATATTTACTTTCGAGTTTAGAAGAAGTGTTTTCGAATAAATCGCATAAAAATCCAAAAATTGACGTAGACAATTACTAAAATTAAGTGCTTACAAGGAAAGTTTTAAGCGAAGAGCATTGCTTTGATTCAAAATTAAGGATATTAACAATTACGTTAATTTTGAAAAATTAAAAATTATAAGCATTATAACGAAAAAAAAGGTGAAAATCGCAATAAACGTTAAAATAACGTTAAAATAATATTTATAATTAATATCAAATATTTTTTAAGTAATTTTATTTTTCGCATCATCGTTACATCATTTTTAGCCTATAGAAATTGTATGAAGGTGAAGGTTAAACGAGAAGGACAATTTTTAATTTACGTGATATATTTGATAAATGGTAGTTCATTAAAATTTTAACATAAACTTTGACTTGCTTAATTTATAAATCAAGACAAAGTTAAACTTATCAAATACATTTATTGGATATTGAGTAGGTATTTCATGTAGAACATAAACTTATGTACTTGTATGTTCATAGGTACAAATGTACCTCCATATTACGATGTACTGTGTGTTAAATAATTTTATCAGAAATTACTTTATTGATTTTTAAGAATTTTTGTCATAGAATCAGTTTCATAGAACATTTTCAAAACTGCAAATCGTTCATCTATAATTCCACCGTCATATTTTTTCAATCGACGGTTATCCCTATATCCGAAGGTTTACTTCCATACAATATTTCTTGCAACAATTATTTATCTTTAATATCCTTTGGTTAGGGGATAATCGAATATTGAAAAACTAGGCATCGAAGTATTATAATTTGTAAGCTTTCAACATATTTTTTTTATAATAATTTAGAATCACTCCCTGTGCATTTTGCAGAAACTGGACCTGATAATACTATATTATCCTATATCAAGAAGGTTAGAATCTGAGCCGAGTAAGAACTCTTCTTGAAATGAAGTGTTTTCATTTCCTGTGATTCTAACGCCCCCCCCCCTTTCTTCTTCTTCTTAGAGTGCCGTCTCCTCATAGGAGGTTGGCTACCATGATGTTGTACTCTTCTTTGTTCTTGGCGAGTCTTATTAATGTTGCGACGTCCCGAATATCGAACCATTGCCTCAGATTTTTCAGCCATGACTGTCTTTTTCTTCCGAGACCACGTTTACCTTCTATTTTCCCCTCCATGATCAGCTGTAGAAGAGCATACTTTTCATTTCTGAAAATATGCCCGAAGTAAGCCGCCTTTCTTCTTTTAATAGTTGTTAGGACTTCTCGGTCTTTTTGCATACGGCGTAATACCTCCTCGTTTGTAACATGCTCAATCCAAGATATTTTGAGCATCCTCCGATACATCCACATCTCGAAAGCCTCTAGTTTATTGATGGATGAAACTTTTAGAGTCCATCCCTCTACACCATAGAAGAGTATCGATAGGATATAGCACTTTGCGACGCGCCAGCGGGTTTTCAGATCCAATTCCCGGCCACATAACAAGGTCTTCATCTTGAAAAAAGAATTGCGTGCCATCTCTATTCGTTTCTTGATTTCATCATCGGGATTCCAATCTTCGTGCAACCAACAGCCCAAGTACTTGATTTTATCTACCCTCTCTAATCGATCACCTCCTATATTAATATTTATGTGATTAATTGGTCTCTTTGTTATTACCATCACTTTGGTTTTTTGTTTGTTTATACGGAGACCGTATGCGTTGCTTGTTTCGTTTATTTTATTTAGTAATATTTGTAGATCTTCAGGGTTGTCGGCAATTATGAGGGTGTCATCTGCGTATCGAATATTATTGATGACTCTTCCATTTATTTTAATTCCCTGTTGTATTTCTTCCAGAGCTTCCTCAAAGATGGCTTCAGAGTACAAATTGAAAAGGAGTGGTGAGAGCACACAGCCTTGACGAACTCCCCTCTGGATTCCTATGTCTTCGGTTGTGGCATCTCCGAATTTTAGTTGAGCCGATTGAAACCAATATAGATTTTGGATAATATTAATGTCCTTGCTGTCTAGACCTATTCTCCGTAGCAGGTTCATGAGTATGTCGTGTCTCACATTGTCGAAAGCTTTCTCGTAGTCGATGAAGCATGTGAATACTGATCGTTGTTGGTCGAGGCATTTCTGTGTTAATACTTGTATGGAGAACAGGGCCTCTCTTGTTCCTAGACCGTTTCTGAAGCCAAATTGAGTATCTCCCATTGATTCCTCAATTTTTCGCCACAAGCGCGCGTGTAATATTTTTAGAAAAGATTTTAATGCATGACTCATAAGGCTAATCAATCTGTAGTCATTACAGTGTTTTGCGTTCACCTTTTTAGGCAGTGCGATGAATGTTGACTTTAGCCATTCTCTGGGTATGTGTCCGGTATTGTAAATATGGTTGTAAAAATTCAACAAGGTGTCGTTTTTTTCCATGTCTATGAGTTGGAGAAGTTCTGCATTAATATTATCTGGTCCTGTGACTTTATTCGATTTTGTATGCTTCAGTGCTCTATTTATTTCCTCTCTCAGTATATCCGGACCCTCCAGAGTATCAGTGGTTCCGTCGTCGATGAATTGCCGATCATCGTCAAATAAGTCCTTTATGTAGCACTTCCATATTTCTGCTTGTTCAGTGCTGTCTGTGACTAATTTATTGTTATTATTGATTAGTTTGCCCGTTATTTTCTTTTTATTTGTGTGTGTCAGTTCTCTTATTCTCTTGTGTAGGTTAAAACTGTCGTGCTTTTCTTCCAGCAGTTCGATCTCCCGACATTTCTCATTAAACCATGCCTGTTTTGCTTCTCTTATTTTTGTTTTAATCGTTCTTTGAATCTGAAGGTAGTTATGTGTGTTTCGTTTATGTTCTCTTCTTGTATTCATCAGATCTAGTATTTCATCGTTCATCCATTCCATTTTCTTCTCTCTCTTTTTGAACCCCAATGTTTCTTTGGCTGTCTCCTGCAGTACTCTTTTAATATTTGTCCATGTTTCCTCTATGTCATCTGTATTTCCTATGTTCATCATTCTGTTGTTGATTTTGTCAGAAGTCATGCTTCTCACGGCTGGGTCTTTTAACGCTTGGAGATTTATCAAGTTTTCCGGCATTTTTGTTTGGCAGTTTTTTAGTTTTAGTTTAATTTTCGCTATTAGAGGGCTGTGATCCGAGTTTAGATCTGCACCCGGATATGTTTTTACTGACGTGACGGCGTTTCTGTATCTGGACTTGATCATAATAAAATCTATCTGGTTTCTAACAATTGCCCCGGGTCTATCTTGGGGTGATTTCCATGTATAAAGTCTTCTAGCGGGCAGCTGAAACCAGGTGTTAGTGATTATCATTTTATTTTCGTGACAGAATTGTATTAGTCTGTTGCCCCTTTCATTTCGTTGTCCCAATCCAAATCCCCCCACTGCCGTCCCCTCTCGCCCTTCGCCTATCTTTGCGTTTAGGTCTCCCATCACTATGGTTATATCAGAACTTTTTGTGGTTTTTATTAGTTCTTGGACTTCTTCATAGAAGCGTTCAACTTCTTCGTCACTTTTGTCAAGTGTTGGTGCATACACCTGAATTAGGTTGAGATTGAATGGTGTTCCGTGAATTTTCAGAAGCATACATCGGTCTGAATATGGCACAAACTCACAAACACATTTTTGTAGTCCCTCAGAGATCAAAATACCCACTCCATTTCTATGATTTCGGTCTTGTGCCCCCCCCTTTAAGGGGCTTTTAAAACCTAATTTTAACGTCTAAAGGACTCTACGCACGGACGTGTACTGGATTTTTTATTTTTAAATTTACGTCAATGTGTAGAGATCTTAAATTAAATTACGTAATAATACTCTTAAAATATTTGTTCTAGATCCGCCCAGTCATTCCTCGCTTGCATTTTTTTATTATGTTTATCAAAAGTAAATAATATTTTATAAATAATGTACATAGATAGGGAGATATCCACTTTAAAAATTAAATGGGTAGACGAATTCGCACTTGTGACTCATCACTATCTCGAGTACTAATTATTTAACACACCAACTAATCTATTAGGAAAATATCAATACCAATTATTATATATCGCAATATTTAAATAATAAAATTAAAGTAATTGTTACAATTTCTTTAAAATCTTTTACTATTTTATTTTATCGAAAAATTTCTGAAAACAGCATTAGCTCGTTCTATACCTGATTGTAAAACTACGCTGCCGAAAATGGAGAATAGCAGCTTTTTGTATTTTGGTTCCCGTACACCATTTAATTTTTATAATAAATGTAGACTGAAGTGTGCAAAACTGAAATCAACACTAAATTGGCATATAATTATTTAAATTCAATACTTTGGTGTACGAGAACGGGCAAAGGCCGCCAACAGGCGAACTCGCCCTATTTTTATTAAAACAATCGTAATTACAAATTAATTATACCTTGCTATTAAAGATTGAGACGGTGAGAAAAATACAAAAAATCAGTTGTTTTTTAAAAAAAGAAGTTAAGTGTATATAATATCTTTAAAATTACTCAAGATATATTATCAATAATTGTTGAAATTTTTCCGTTACAGTTGTAAGTTTCGCGTAAAGCACCAATGTGTCATAAAATGTAATTAGTAATTATATCAACGTATTTAAAATATTTATAATTAATTTATTCACGCTGGAGAAAATCAAAATCAAAATCGAAAATTTGATGATAATTTTTTAGTAATTAAGTAATTGTACTTTGTGCTAAAAATTTATTTTAAATGTAAATTTAATTACACAATTTTTACTTCTACGAATACAATGTTTAATTAATATTAAACATCGCCAATAAAAGTTAGTCATATGTACATGGTCATATCTATGTATAGGCAACTTGTAGGTATAACCGCGCCGCAAGTTCGATTAATATTTTATAAATTCATTATTCCGTTATCATGATTATCTTTCTTCGAATTATGTACTTTTGTCTGATATTACAGGAAATTCATAGATTCATGGGGGGGGGGGGGCGAAAGTATTCATCTTTAATTTGATTATCGCATAGCTAATTTTTATAGTGAATCATCCCACCCACATTAAAAAATGCAGTTTTCAAGGTTCAGCAATAAATTTTTAATTGCAAAAATTATATATTATGTAGGTACATGTCCTGCCTAATTTGAATGCAAATTTGAGAAACCTTACGAACATTTGTCAAATGGCAGAATTAGCAATCGATTAATAATTAATTACCGATATTTGAATATGTATTACTAACAAACCATCATTGTTCATGAAATTACTTCAACATAATTATCGAAGCAAACCATTATTAAAAATTGAATTAGGGTTAATGTCAGGTTTTATAACAAAAATTCTATAATCCATTGTGGGTAGTTATAAAATTCTATTGAGATCATTGAAATCTTACTTCCAACTTTGAATATTAATCAGAATTAAAAAACAAAATTTAAAAATGAACTTGAGCTAGATAAACACAATATAATTTTATATTGTTTTAACATAAGTGTGGTCATTTTGGTCGTCCATGCTATTGCGTGTCTGATCTCGCATGTGTATGATTGCTAATGCATCTCCAAGAATTTATATTAGTAAAAATTAGTAAAATCCATTCATGCGCGTCAGTTATAAAGAGATAATACTGACAAATTCACTGACGTTTGAAATATAGAAATTATTATTAATCCTATTACCCCTCTCTAAATACGCCACTGGGTGGATTACAACCTAAATCGTTTCGATTATAAAAGGAATTTTTTAAATTTTCATTTAATATAATATTGTAATAGTTTTACAACAAACAATAATTGATCAATAAATTTAAATATTCAAGAAGACATAATTTAAAATCACATACATTTTTGATTAAAAAGTTCCTACAATAACGTACGTGTATCTACATTGATTGACAATCATTTTCTTTTGTATGTTTTAATCTGCGTGTAGTTTTTTGTAATTTTTTGAAATACATTCAAAAACACGCTAAATAATTACATGGTAGGCATCACATACAGTATAAATTAAAGTAAATAACCGAAACTAAGTTAATAATTATATTATTATTTAATTAAGCTTTGGTATGACATACTTGGAGTTTTTGTTAGAACGGGAAGGAAGGGGGGGAAGGACTTTATTCTATAAAATATTTGGTTTACTCTATTGCCTGCTTCATAATTATTCAATCACCCAGGGATGTGTTTCATTTCTTTTGTAATAAAAAAAGTTCGTTATCTGACGTTATTATTACGTTAAATTAACGTTAAAATTATGTATTTTACGTGTGTATTTAAAACTTGCAATTTTACTCCATAATGAAGTTATTGGATTAAAAAATTCCTGGGCCATCTGAAAAATCTTCCGTTTTGGAAAACGGGGGGGGGTCTCTGAGAGACTGACGAAAAACGAGACGGGGTGTAATATAAATAAAACCTTCTTGGGAAGTTTTCATTATTATTATAATATACTATCGGACCTCTCATTGGTCAGTCAATTTAAATTTAACCAATCAGAGGTGGAGTAAATCAATTAGTAAATAATTTATTTATTTCTTAGACTTTTATAATATTAAGCAAATGTATTGCGAGGGAACGTCATTATTTCTTGTATAATATAGTAGCTATATCATTATAGATCAGTGATTGTCTTGTCTTGCGAGATTATTTTTAATAACGCGAAGCGGAGCATAGATCAAAATCATTTGACATTGCGATGTCGTTATAATGACTTTATATTCTTTGTTCGAATGTAATAATATCAGAAGCAGAATCTCGGAATTTCATCTTTATTAGGTCGAACAAGATAGCCTTGCATCTCCGGGTGAAAAATAAAATAGTATTGTTGTTTTACGAACGTACAGTGTTATTTCGCGTTATTCGTGCTCTATATTATTTTTTCCACAATATTATAAAAATTCAATTGGTAGTTTTTATTAATTTTTAAATCCTTGTGCGTTACAGTATGAACAAAAAATCTAACATGCTACCTAACATTGTCTAAACTATAAGCCAAGATCCAGGGATTGTTAACTTGATTTTACACGATATTCTAAGTTTAACTTTCGTGTTTGTATAATATTGTATTGTTTTATTAGAAGAAAATATTGAATAGGGAGCGGAATTCAAAAAATTTAATTATTACAGCCAGCGACGAGCGCCACTAAAGTAGTACTTCAGCGCCGGCGGAGCTAAAGTACTTTAAGAACTACCGCTTCCAAAAGTACACTTTTGTTTGAATAAAATTATGAATAAAAATAACAATTTATTATTTGACGAATTAGAGATTTAGTATAACCAAAAAAATAATATAGCTAAGTTAAATTTTATTCCAATAAATCAAATTAACTTTTAAATTCGAATATTTCAGTCCAATTATGTTTTTCATTTGTTTCATTTAAATTTAAAAAAAGTTGCTCGAGAAATGAAATGTCAATTCAAATAAAATTCTTCGATTTGGAAAAACATTCGGTATAATAAAAAAATTTATATGAAAAACACATTGATATGATTTTTGTGAAATGTAAAATGACTGAGGTTTGCTTTATTATTATGTTACTTTATTATTCGTCTAGTAAAAAAATGAATAATTTGATTTTTATTTATTCCTATTTTAGAATAAAATAACCAGAACGGGCCAACACGGTGGTTATCCATACATAACACCTTGGATACAGAATAGGTCAGATTTGGATGAATTAAAAAAATGTTTAAGTTCCACTTTGCCAGAGTTGTTTGATACGAAATATTTTTCGTATTTAATGCTAACTTGACTTTAATAGCTCCAAGAGCAATAACCAGTAATAATTAAGAACTCCACAGAAATTTAAATAATCGCTAGTATTACAGCAGCCTATAAGATCTCATTATCCTTCTTCCTAAACCTTAATTTTATTCTTAGAATAAAGAGATCTTAAGCTACTGGAATGCTAGCGATTATTCAAATATCTGTAGAATTCTGGAAATCAATGACATGAAATGCCAATTACTTAGTGGCAACTGATGGATATTGCTGTTAGCGATTGATTATTGCTTTGTGCAACTAAGCGTAGAGTTTTCTTCGCGTATATTCCTTCAAATTGATTTGCTCCGAACGAATATAACACTTACTGCACAGATAAATTAAAAATTTACCGAATTTCTTCCATCTAATCGCGGTGTTTGCGCCTTGAATTTTAAAATATCTAATCATACGGATTATAGATGAGGATCCCTTAACCGTTACAGAGGTTACGGTTTACAGTTTTAGTACGTAATTGAATTTCATTAAAAGATAGAAACATACGACCGCTCATTTTGCATTCAAATGCAAATATAATGGGAAAATTCTTTGACATCCATTAAGATAATTTGGTCGAGTTATTACAGGAAATGGTACAACAAAGCAAATCGAATTTTATTCGAATGTACAATCGCCAATCAAGTTAATTTGATAGCGCTTCCACGCCATGTCGTTTAAGCGAGTAAATATTTTCACCTTGTAGGAAAATTTGGGTTAATAATAATGTGAAAATGTAAATTGAGAAAAGAGCATCGTAGAACATAAAACTGCATTGCACAAAATTTTACGAGCGATCAATACTCCATTAAAGTAACAATTTTCCTAGTATGTATTGGCTTATGGAAATTTTTCATTATGGAAATGAACAGTTTTCATGCGTTATGAAAAACAACGATTTATTATGTAAAATTACAGTACACAAACTAGTAAACAACAAGCGACATAATATTACAGGTGAAAATAATAATACATAATTTTTAACGACATAATCCGTTAACGGCGATTAAAAAGGAAGCGTTAATTAAGGCTTTTGGGGAAATTGCATTTAACTGAATTAAATTAAACGAAGCGAATAAAAACTAAACTAGTTAATTGGACAACAACAAATTAAAATTTTATAAACATTCAATGGAAAGTACTAATGGTAATGGGTGGATACGATAAAGTGTAGGTGTTTGGAAAGGGGCTAAACACTTAAAACCGATTAGCGCTAATGATAATCCAAGAAGCCTAGGAGGTTCCACATTTGTAAACATAACATTTTAACCGATTTTAACATAATAATAATATTTCCATTATTCTGGCTATTAGAAAGTCGGCTTTTATTGGTCAAGTTTTATATTGAAGATGCGCCTAAAGAAGTATTTAAAAACATAACGCAACAAAAATCGATGCGAAACAAATAAATTGGAATGGAAAGCGAAGCTCGTTAATTCACTCGACTTCCATTCAACAGCAGGAAAAATAACAATAATTATTATCATAAGCCATCTGACGTAAATACAAATTAATAAATTTTAAATGATAGAAAATTTAAATAAAATTAACTGGATTTCGCAATTGGAAAATTATTTTCTCATTTTCAAGTAGTTTGTTAATCAACTTTCTAAGTAAATTAACAGAAAATCAATTGCATTACATTAAGTTGTTAATTGAAAATAACTCGTAAAAGGTAATTTGAAACGGAAAATCATTATATTGAAAAGCTTCCTAGCACTCGAAAAAAATTGTCAACGTCGTAGATAGAAACATATTTTTACGTGTGAATGATAGCAGCATTAATTACACTTCTAATTGCAGTCAATTACACATTCGGTTACAAATTGAATTTCTGTTATTGCTACACTTTCAGGCAGATCATCATCAGCAAATTTTTTTAATTAATTAGCAAACACAACCGATTAGAAATTATTTATTTTTTAATTTGAGAGCAAAGTTTAAAGTTTATACTACGTATTAAATTATTTATTCATAATTCACCAAGCAGCCGTAAAAAGGGTTTTCTTTTAATTTTCAGTTCGAATGTTATGGAAAATACTTTTTTTTTAAATCGATCCCTACGAGCTCCATTACAATAATTCCTCGTGATGGTAGACTTAATCGTTATGGGTCATAAGAGTTCATAAAAATTTGATTATTATCTAAAAATACGAACTTGATGTTTCGTTTAACTTAAAATATTTTAATTAATATTTTCGTAAATTGCGTAAATCTATTTTTGAAATAAAATGTAGGCATAGGTTGTTACTCTCGCATGAGATCGGAAAAAAACTGTGAATGTGATCCATTTGGCAGTTCACTTATGGATTTTTTATTTACATGCATTATTGAATTTTCTTTGTTCTACTTTCATTTATTTATAGTTTAAAACTTGCCAAAGCTAAGAAAACCTCAATATAAAAAGTTTCTAATGAAAATTCTCCAAATATCGAAAATTAATTACGGGATCTTCCATTTTCCATGAAGGTATCCAGCTGAAATTCGGTATTGCTGTTACTGATAGGTAATTAAGGAAATTGTCTCGGAAAATTTTATACAGGAACATACGTAGGTAAAATAGGTTTAAAAATTTAATATTCTGACTCTCCGGTATAGCAAAGCTGTTGTCGAACGTGGATTCTGAATAATGAATGCAGTTAAACCCCCATACCATTCTTAAAATAAGACTGAATTTGTTTTTGAATTGAATTAGAAAATTTCGAGGTAACCAATTCGACATTAAAGAAGTTCAAAGCTGCAACTATGATTGAAAAAGCACAGAATAGTTTATTGGAAATGTTTGGAGATATTGATTAGTTTAATTTTTCTACTTTATATGTAGATTTTCAAACAATAAAAATGTTACCTTATTTTTATTAATAGGATATAATATGTAATTATGTACGTAATATCTCTAAGTAATTCTCACTTGTCATGAACTCATGACATAAATAATTAAGGCTTGAAAAAAATTGATAAGATTATGGTTCTAGAATTTATTTTGTACAGACCCCCCACATCCCAATGAAAAACTATGTTGGCGACGTCACATATTCAATATTACAACAATCTAAACATTTTATAAATTTTTGAGATATAAAATACTCGTTTTAACGTAACAATAATAACTAATTTTTCTAAAAACTATAAAAAGTTAACTGTTTTGTGTTTTCAAAAATCTGTTTTATTTGGAGCTAATGTACATTTTGTAGCTCGTCTATAATTGGCGGGTTCCATTAGCATTAAATAATTATATTATGTAGATTTTTGGATTAAATTTTTTTAAATTACTTTTTCAAAGTGGTTGACATACTATCTCAAGTTCTATTTGATCGATTAACTTCAAATTTGATGTATACCTTCAATATATTATGTTGCTTTATTGCCCATACTGTGGAAATTGCTAAATTATTATTCTTTTTCAGAATAAATTTTTAAATTTTTTTTCAGACAGCTTATAAAAACAACATAATACTGAAGGTACACACCAAATCTGAAGTCAAATGGTCAAATAGAACTTGAGATATTATGTCAACCACTTCGAAAAATGCAACTTAAAAAAACTTCAACGAAGATACATTTTGAGAAAATCAAAAAAATCGATGTTTTTTAAATTAAAATTAAATTAAACAAAAAAAAGTAATATCAAATATTCGAACAAATAAATTTTCCTACAATCAGTATAGAATACTTTCTCGGCGTTTTAGAACTGTCACTTGACTGGTTTAAAGCAATCAAGTAAAAATTTTGCGCGTTTCTCTTAAATTACTATAAAAAATAAGTTTAATTATAAATAATGTAATGTAAATCAAATACGTACAATGTGTAAACAACCTTCACTTTCTTTACGTATAATAAGCAAAAATTAAAAATCTATTCGTGCTGAAACTTATAATCAGCGCTTTCAGGGACGCTCAGTTTTAGCATCCAGCGAAAAAATAAATTTTATTAATTTCTTTTAATATTAAAATTAAAAAAAAATGATACCAAATATTGATGATATATGCGGTCATATGCTATTATTTGTTGTAATGGATAATAAATATGCGGTAAAACTCGAAAATATTAAATTATATCTGTAATGAAACTTGGTTATGCTGCAGTAAATAAATCATAATCGGCTAAAAATCCGCACTATCCAATGTCAGCTAAAGACTGCCATATTTGAGCAAGAAAGGATACAAGGCCCCCCCCATGACCCCCCTATCTAAAAGAAACAAAATCCACAAAATTTTGTTCAAATTTGAAAAATATACCTAAATTATAAAATCCGCCTCTGGATTAATTACTTTGAGTCAGAGATATAAATTTAAATAATTTTTATGTGACAAAATGGTCAGATCAAATCTACATTGATATAATAATTATTGGTGTATTGTCGAGCATTACATAATAATCCAAATGGAAAATTACATTCAAAGTTTAAACCTCGGAAATTTTTTATAATAAATTATCGGAAGCACTTGACGAGTTACTTGCCAATTTCCAACCGCATTCAAATGTCGATCCTATGATTTATTTTAGATTACTTATTAGTGACATCTTAAAAGCCGTCACGTAATAGATAAAATGAAACCTAAATATTATTATTAGTATAATATGATTGTGAAGTACTTGAAATATTTCAAGTTTTAACTGACATCATAATATTGTAGTAAAATTCCCAAATGCGATGTACTTAGCCAATTTTTTTATGATTCACGAGAGAGTAATGTGACTCTTCCAAACAAAACAAATTTTATATAAATATAATTTATGACTTTGTCAATTGGTTGTCAACGGCAATTGTTTTGCTAAACGACCGGCAACGCGACAGGATCCACTCGTCTGTCAACTCTGAACTTACAGCCTAATAAAATAATATACTATTTGATGCGATGTAATTTTACCTATTTACATTATTATTTATATAAATAATTATATTTTAAATACATATTTGATCACTTCTATTTGTACATGCACACTAAAATGTGACGGAAAAACTCGTGGACCAATTTATTAACCACGAAACGAATGCATGATTTGATTAATGAAGGCTACACTATTCTAATTTAAATTTATGCATAAATATGATGCACTGCAATACCTATTTAATTGTTAATTAAGATTTGGATTTTCTACAAAAACAGAAAATTCTAAAATTATTATTTTTACTAACAAAAGTTCTCGGTCGATTTGTTGTGATACAAATGACAAATTAATATACGAAAGCATGCAAAGGTGTTTCCTATTAAACCGCATTTTCGTTGTAACTACAAATTAGAGAATATCCTTTCTTTGGGATTAGTGAAAAAATTGATTACAGCTCATGAAAACGGAATAATTTTTTCAGCTGTCAGAATAATAACAAATTAATTGTAGACACACACGATTATAAATGCATTAGCGTTATTAAAAACCGCGGTTTTCCATAAAACAACACGATATGGTTATTTTCCAGTACTTACAATTACAAAAAAATCAAAATCGTGTTTTGATTCATTCATGAAACGTCAAAATTTTTAAAAATTTGTTCAAATACTTACGGTTCTTGTAAAAGCGGTGCAATTTTAAGAACCATATCCAAAAATTCATTATCCGAGCACCAAATGGACGGTTTTTGAGGTTGACTGCTTACATTTAATATTCTAAATAAAATGCACAAAATAACAGCAACTACCGCAAGAACAGCTGTAGACATGATGGCGGTGGAGCGCCCTAACGCTGCATCAAATGCAAACACCGCGTTGAAACTAAATAACCAAACTACAATTCAAAATGACACGCCTGCATGAAACAGACGATAGAATATCTTATTTCACTTCATTCAAGTTTGACAACCAATGATACAACAATATTTCGTCACGTGAAGCAGAAAATTGCTACGTGCCGTTTGGGTTGCCTAACTTCCATATTATAACTTCGTATACCGTGTGCCCATCAAAACTTCACGTACGTGAACCATTTTTTGAAAATTTTAAATTTAAAATTAAAAACAAAAAATAATGAAAGCTAACGTGAAATCTTTTATCGCGATATGAGAAGGTATTTCATACCTCCCAGACCCCCAGTCTGATAAGTACAAAACTTTTCAAGTTCAGAAAAGTGATTTTCATAAAATAACATATTATGTATGATTGAATTGTTGCGTTTTTTGAGAAGTTATAATTAGAAAAGCAATACCTAAAGATACAATAATGAGTTTCTAAAATAATGCAAATTGGGTTTGATCGATTGCTTGCGTGCGAAAACTACAATTTGCTGAGTATTTAATAATCGACCTGGTTTCAAATCTTGCACGATTTTTTTTTGTATGTTCAATGAAATAAACAAAACATGTAATATTGTTTGTTCACATCAGAGGGAGCCATATCTGTAATTTCTAGGGGTAAATGCTCTGGTTTGATGGATGCCAGCCCCCCCCCCTTCAAGACCCCAATCTGGCTTCGTCTTTTCCGTTTTTAACGTCTACAATATTTTGATTTAAAAAGGAGTGTTTTTAGCAGCATATTTACAATAAAAATTATTTAAATTATCAAGAACGGGGGAACCCCTGTGTTCCTCACCGATTTCTATTTTTATGTTTAGCTTCTATTAAATGGTTTTAAAGATTATGGTTTCAAATTTTTCTCCAGAAATATCTGTCGTGTTAAATAAAAATATTACCACTGTATTTTCTTCTCTCAAAGAACATTGACCGCTTATACCGGGTTGTACTGCTAAATTCCCACACAGAGAACTCCATGAAGATCCGGTTTGATATCCAGTTTGTTCCGTTCGACTTCCGTCCAGGAATATTCTGCACTCCTGCGAAAATTTGAGGCGCTTGGCTATATTGAAATAAAAATTAACAATTGTAAAATTAGCTTGAAAGTTTTTAGTTTGTAATCGAACACTTTAACCGCTAGCCTACAACTGCGCTCAGCCTAAGTGCAAGCAGAAATTTTATATTTCAGAATAATTTAGTCCGATTCTTTCTTTAAATTTGAGGAGGTGAAACCAGTGAGAATTACTTAACAAACTTTAAAAATTGTGGATTTTAGAGTGCCTGGATCCGAGATTTAAAAACATCCCTATAGGTTACCGAACTCAAAAATGACGAAATTCGAATACTGAGATCCCAGATTTGACAATGTCAGGGACAGTGAAAACCTACCCGCCGCACACCCACCGGGTGGTTTCCCCAACCCCAGTGCGAATTATAACAATCCTCGGAGCGCAAATGCACTCGATGATGTAGGAACTAGAACGATGTTTCCTCTGCAACCGCATGCAGTGGAATGAACACGCTCTTTCCCCACCTAAATTTGGGTTTCCAAGACCCGCGTAACGTACACGTACCCAGGGGTGGCGCGAGGATATTTGACGCCCTAGGCAAAAATCTATCAATGCGCCCCCCATTTATATCTTTGTGTCTTATGGGCCGGTCGATGTTTTGCGGTTTTGAATTTCGCCGAAATTTTTGCACTGGGGGATTAGGTAATGGACTATAATATAGTACATATAAAAGATTAAATTTGCGGATCGTCAAGTAGTTTTTCCAAAATTAACAAAAATAAATTCTTACATTATTGCATTATATTGTGCAATACCATTGGTTACTGACAACAGACAGGAGATGGAGCCTATAAGAATTACTTAACGAATCTTATGTTTTTTCAAATTATCAAAAATGATGGATTTTAATGTGCCTGCATCCGAGACTTGCTAAAAGCATCCCTACGGGGTTACCGAACTCGAAAATGACGAAATTCGAATGTTGAGATCCGAGATTTGAAAATGTCAGGGGCAGTGAAAACCTACGCTCCAAACGCCCTTGCTAACCGTTCGGGCGATTCCGGGCAGTTTTCTCAACCCCTGTGTGAATTATTACACTAGTCGAAACCATAGTTTCCTTAAAAATACAAATTTTGGTGCGAGTGGTGCCACCCACCAGCATACTGAAAAGAGTCAGGAAAAAATGCTAATCGGAGTATCGAAGAGGGGGAACAAGTGTATTTTAGGTAAAGAATGTAAAAAGGAAATAAGAAAAAATACGAAAGATAAGAATAAACGGTTAAAAAAAATAAAGTTCATTGGGAAAAGGTGTTTAAGATTTCTACAACAGAAAAATCTCAAAATTAACCGTTTTCTCTACATTCTAGACCTAACTTAGGTCATAATCGACGAGCCAGTGCGGTCTAAAGGCCTAACACTGCAGATAATGGTAAAATTGCGCCCAAGAAACGCTGAAATTGAGTGCACCTTTCCTGAAGCTCTACATTGCGAAGTTGTTGTGACGTCAGCTGCCATATGGTCCCATTTTAAAGATAGGGTTTGTTTTAAGATTTTACTGTTGATCTAGAAGACTTCTGTTAACTAAACCTCGTATGTAGTAATTAATTAAATATTTGGAAGATCAGTTTGATGGTGTGATTAATTTCATTTCCGTCATAATCACAGTTAGGAAGCAAATACAAGTTCTTGTTCCGCAAGTAGGTGGGTTTTCTAAATTCTATTTATTGAGACGCGCGTGCCATATTTGTGGAACATTAGCTACCCAAACATTAGTGTCTATCAAAATAATATTATCATGATAAGATCTAAGTACATGTCTAATTAAAATTATGCAAATTTCATTTTAAAACATTACGAAAAGAGATTCATTATTTACCTAACCTACATGCGTTACTACTATTTCCTATTAACCATTTTAGTAGTTGTACAGAAAGCAGTTTCCAGGTACTTGTAAAACAAGTACCGTTTAACTTCTTTCCGCCAACAATAAAAATATGGAATTCATTTCTAGTCGTTTTAAACCCATTTAAAGTAGGAAAATGTTCAATTTTTAATAAAAAATTACTTTCACCACTTTCCCTAGTTAGACGGCTCTTTTAGGAATGACTTTATATAAAATGCTAGTAAAACCACCATTCATATCTTCCTGTTTAATTAAAATGTACGGTTGTGGTTCCTGATTAAATTTGGATATTTAAATAAATTGTAAGTAGTTACTATAATTTTAGTGAAGAGGAGGTATAATAATCGGGAATTTTTTAGGGGTACATTTTTATTCGGAAATCCATCACGATTTTTGCGAGAAATGTCTATATGGCTTCGATTATTAACGATTTCGTTGATCATAGGAATTTGTAAAACAACACAATTGGTAAAATTGATTATTTTGACTGGTTTGGGTTTAGCGGGATTATGGATGTTACATATTTTGGCGGAAGATTTTGGAAATATATACAATAACTTTCAAAGGCCTATCAAGAAACCGATGGGTAGATTTTTTTCAAAACGCTCCATTGATGATAGTAATTATTACGTACCAAAATTGATACCAAAATCTGATGAGGTAAAAAATAAATTAATATCTGGCAATCTGGCTATAATAAATACTACATACATTTTATTTTTATTAGAATATGAAAATTAATTGGGAAAAGATTTTATCAAACGATGCATTGGGTTGCACTCAAAGTTATGTCTGCCAATTGGAAGCAACCGATTCGAAAAAATTGTCAAACGAAGAAAAATCAATTTTATTGTTTGTTCGGTAGGTTCCAATTTGGATTTATCCTGTAAATTAAAATGGTTAATTTTTTAGATCAGCCAGTTTTACCAATAATTGGGCGGGTAAAAAATTATATGGTGCCTTGAAATATGGAGAAAAAATGAAGAATCCCCAACGGTGTAAAACTAAATATGAGTCTTGCCCATTTTCTAGTTACGCAATGACTTACATTTTACGTTTAATTGGAAAAGCTAACTCTTCTCTTTAGCTGAAAATTAACAATTTTCTTTCCTAATTTTGTGTGCTATATTAATATTATCTACTACTAAGTTGTACAAATATTATAATATTATGTGATACACAGTAAAGCTTATTTTTTTATGTGCCTGTAACCCACCTAAACTGCAGAACGGCTACCTCCTCCTAATATCCACCCTCGTGTATGAAAAAACCACTCGTTTATTGAAATTTTTTTTATATTAACACAAAAACTGTAAATTAAAAATTTTTTGTTGGTCATAAGCACAGGAGGGGACTAAATTGTTTCATCTGACAACTAACAACTATAACATTTTGAGTTTAATTTTTAGAAATGTTTTATTACCTTGTTTCCATACGTGGAACTGCTGTAACTTGCCCGATTTTATCTTCTATCAAATCTTGTCCAGTAGTTGGCACCATCTATATACTGTCGGTGTCCAAGCTTCAAACTACACGGTTCCATAAACAAATTAATTAGTGATGCGCGTATAAGATTAACGAGATTTTTTTAAACAAAAGATTAGTAATAAATTAAATTGTCTTTTCTTTAAAATCAATTTTGTTTAGAAGAAATTATGTCTAGAAGACCAACAATTACCATTATTGTCTGATGAGTATGATTCTCCATGATTTGTCCAATCCTGGTCATTCCGTTTTCATATCAGCACGTTGGTACCAATCCACCTTGAAATAACCAGTACTCCCGCATAAAAAAATTTGGATACTCATATAAACTAATATTGAGGAAAATAAAAAATTCAATAATTTATTTAAAAAAGTGCTTGCACATTGTCAAATCAAAAGATTTTTCTATTTATAAATAAATAATTATTCACATATTGATTTAAGATTGCAATTTATTTATTTAAGTGGGATTTTATGATATATTAGTCTCGTAATTTGTAAAGTTTCTGAATTTATTTCATTTTTAAAATCCAATATTTCAGCTTTTATTCTAAAAGAAAATTTCAAATTGATCAGGCAATTACATTCAAAATTCAGAGTTATCAAACTGAGATTTGTCCTGTATTTTTAAGTTTGCCGATGTTATATTTTTAGAAAAAAAGCAAAAAAAAAAAAATTCAAAATTTGTAAAATTACTATGACACACTGGGTTGCAAGAGGACACACAACGTAAACCTCTCATTTCATAAATCCCAGCCTTAAATAATATAAATTAATTAAAATAATTTACTACCCACTAATTTAAGAAAGATATAAAAGAATCAGATACTTAATAATAAGTAAAAATAATAAATTAAATTTTTTTCTAAGTTAAATGTTGACCCAATGTTAATACTGACGTACCATATGATCTTGAAACGTGTAAAAATACCTTCAACTGTCCTTTTAATAAAATTGTTTTAAATTTCCTAAGTTTACTTCTTTCCCTTCTTCTTTTTTGGTTGAGCTTGTGGTTCTCCCGTTAGAAGCGCCAATTTACTCTTTAAATTTAAGAGAACTTCAAGATGAGGCTGCCACTCGGTTCTTGCAGCTCCGCCATCTTTTAAGTTTTTAACTACCAAAGCCTACAGATATAACAATGTTAGTAAAGTACCAGTTTGGATTTAATAAAACTTTTACTTGTTTATCTATCTCCGTTTTCAAACTTTCTACTTCTTTAAGATCGACGGCTCCATTCTGCTGTGGTGGTGGAATAGCAGGTTTCGAAGAATCCGTTTTAGTGTCGGGTAGAGGTTGTTGCTTTCCGGCAAACTGTTTTTTCAATTCTTCAACTTTGGCTGCTTCAATTTTCGAGAATAATGGTGACGGTTTTCCAAGCTTGTGACCGGCTGGTAACAGATTAACAATCTGTGGGTTTCTAAAATAAAAAAAAATAGTAAAACTTTTAAAACTAAAAATAATAAAATTATCTTACTCGGGAATTAAAACTGAAACACTCGAAGGTGCATTCAATTGAGTTTTTAAAATTCTACTCGTCTCAGGCATGTAGGGGAACAATAAAGTGGTTAACAAACATGTGATGTTACAACAAAGTCCTATTACGGTACCAGCTTTCTCCCTATAAAATTAAAATAAGTTGTAATAAATACAAAAATTCACAAAATGTCCTACTTTTCTTTATCGGTTCCTTTAATAAGAACCCATGGAGCAGAAGATTGCATGTAAATGTTACCATGTCGAGAAATGGATAGAATGTGTCGAATTCCGTCACGTAATTTAGCCTTACTTAAAGATGCTGTGAACTCCTTAAGTTCTCTCGTACAAAGTGCCAGGAATGAATAGTCATCGTTATCTAGCACCATATTCGGAACAATGCTATCAAAGAATTTTTCAGCAAATACTTGAGCTCTACAAACAAAAATGTTAAACTTCTTCTTTCATAAAATGTCTTTAAAATTTAACCTGTTGACAAAGTTGCCTAAATTATTAAGCAACTCGGAGTTATTTTTAGTCGCTAAATCATTCCAACTGAAACTGGAATCTTGACTCTCAGGTCGAACGTACAACAAATAAAATCTCCACACGTCACTTGGGATTCCTGTATTTTGTGCATCGTTGCCAAAGACACCAATACCTCGTGATTTTGAAAATTTACCATCTTCGTAATTGAGGTACTCCGTAGCCATAATATGTGATACAGTGGTGTAACCGTCATTGAGACCTAGCATAGCAGCAGGAAACATTACAGAATGGAATGGTACATTATCTTTAGCCATGAACTGGTACAATTCAACAGATGTATCAGGTGATGGTTTCCACCACTGCTTCCACTCTTTTGTATACCGGGCAGATATCGAGAGGTAACCGATGGGTGCATCAAACCACACATAAAACACCTTATCGGTGTAACCTTCTATCGGAACCGGAACACCCCACTTCAAATCTCGAGTGATACATCTTGGTTTCAAGCCTTCCTTCAACCACGAGTTTGCTATAATTCGAGCGTTATTTGACCATCCAGGTGACGATTTTTTCATCCAGTGCCGGAGAAGAGGTTCCAACTAAAACAGAGTGAAATGTTTGAAATACCAATAATTGTTTAAATTTTTTTTACTTACTTTTGGTAAATCAAGGAAAAATTGACTTGATTGTCGACTTACAGGTGGTGTACTACACACTTTACACCTTGGATTTTTCAATTCAGTTGCGTTAACTAATTTTCCACAACCATCGCACTGGTCACCCCTGGCATCTTCGTAGTTACATCCCAGGTGTGGGCAACCCCCTTCTACAAACCTATCAGCTAAGTATCGATTACATTTTTCACACAATAATTGGTCTACCATCTGTGTTTGCATGAAACCATTGTCATTCAATTGCAAGAAAATTTCCTGCGTAATTCTAAAAAAGGAAGCATTATTTTAGAATTGCAAAAATCTTTAAAATATTACGCAGTTTGTTCCGGAGTGGTAGTTCTCCCAAAATAATCAAATCCAATATTAAACCAGCGATAAATAGAATTATGCACTTCAAAATATTTGTCACAAATTTGTTGAGGTGTTAAATTTTCTTCTAGTGCTTTCGTCTCGGTTGCAGTACCATATTCGTCCGTTCCACAAACGTAAAGAGTGTTGTGATTACACAAACGATTAAATCTGAAATTAAAAATTGTACACATAATTTCCAAATCAAAAAATAGGTTTACCTTGCAAAAACGTCAGCCGAAAGTACACATCCTATGATATTACCAAGATGTGGCACGTTATTAACGTACGGAAGGGCCGAAGTAATTAAAATATTTTTTTCTCCTGGCACAGGCAACCTGAAATAAGATCGAATTAATTGGTGTTAAAGTAAACATTTGGTTTGTTTTTACACTAAAAGTTTATCTTCCTTCAGTTTAGGTAAAGCTGAACCACCTTTCTCCCATGCTGATCGAACAGCCTCAATTTCTTCAGTAGTCACCGCATCAGCACTGCTGTGTTGAGGAGACAGCCCAATGTTACTGTTTGAAATAGCAGCAGGAGGTTGCCCTAGGATCAATTTTGTACTAATTGAAAGAACTTGGTAAGAAGCAATTCCAGGATTAACTTTATATTGACTTAAAGCTTTCTGAAACAAAATTGTTGTAAAAAAGTATAAAGAAACGTCACCATTTATTTACCTGAAATTCTGGCTTACGTTCCCATTTCTGGAACCAATCGTTAAGGTTATTTAAATCGGTTAAATGCTCTTGACTCAAACTGGCATCTTTATAGAATGGATACAAAGTTGACCATATCACTACATCGCCTACACTTAGGTCTTCCTAAAAATAAAAATAAATAATATAAAACTTAGAACTTGTCTTCACTGATTAAGCCGACAATTTTGCAACGATCAAGTTTTAAAAATCTGTATTGGAAGTTCGGAATTAGATGTTTTTCGGGGAAATATATACCTAATTTGATATGTTTATAAACTTGTTTGCAATATGAAATTATTTTTAGCAAATATTTGTGAGTTTTGAAATAATATTTACCAATATAAGATATTTTCTATTTTTTATCATTTTCACGGAGATAAGAGACAAAGCAACAGTTTAAATTGTAATAAAGAAACCAGCAACAATGTTGTGTTAAAATTGTTATCTTGTAACTTAATGTAATTTCTAATGAAGTAATAACAAAAATTACTTACTGCTATCAATGAAAGATTTGAACCAACTGCATCGTTTAAAGTTTTCAGACAATTTTTTAACGCAGTTTTTGAAGACTGTGCTTTTCCCGAAGTTACAAAGTTGGCTAACAAGGTTGGCGTTAAAACTGCCGACTCCCATTCTAGCCACAAATCTACTGTGCTTTCGTGTGAAGAACTGGGTGGAAGCAGATAATAGGCTGCCGCATTCGACATGAACACATTGCGGTCTTCGTGTTGCAAACACGGCAAATGTTTAGGCTCCGGTACTGAAGCATCTGTGAAGAAAAATTTTAATCAAAATTCTTGTAAAATGTAATTATTATTTAAAATGAATGCGGTTTTTCAATCTGGAAAACCCGAAGATCCAGAATTAAATGATGCAATATTTCACCAACCTCGCAAATTCACAATTTTTAAATCAACATTTTTTTCTGCAAGATTTGCTGCAATTAGCAGCTTCAGCGTAAACGGATTATTTTCGTTTGAATAAAGCACTAACATTTTTGGATTTTTATTTAATAAAAACCAGCAATATTTGATACGTCTCACGTGTCCGCGAATAAAACTGACGTCTACATAATTTTTAGGTTAGGTAAGTTACATCATATCCATGCGCGATAGCGAATATTATGATTAATTGGGGAATTTTTGAAATATTCTAGGATATGGGTAAAATAAAATTCAAGGTCTTGGTTGGACGTTTCCCTGAAATTATAATTTTTACAATTCAAGAATCTTTTATTCTGGCAGTTCCCGGTAAATCTGACGTTTAGCTTTCCAGCATGAAAATTAAGATGGCACTAGGTGTATCTGTCATTTTCTCGCTTTGTTTTGATATTTTTTCTATTTTTTATTGTTTTCTCCAAACAGCTGATAAGTGTGATCCCTGATAACCGGAGTAAACGATGATAGTTTTGTGTAAAAAGTGATTTAGTTAATTTTTGTGTTATTGGGTTACCCGGCATTCCTTTCACATTTTGTTTACTTTATAAAAGTGATAACTTTGTTTTGTTTGTATTGATATAAGTTGCAATGTCTACTGTCGGCTTTTTTTTGTGCATATTTTCAACACTTGTCGGTTTTAGTGGTTTTGTAGCATTTTTGGTTTTGGGTAATTTACCAGCATGTGTTTGGGCGTTCGCTTCAGGTAATTTTATAAAATTAAAAAATCATTAGACATTATGGCTCGAACCCTGACCCCGAGATTAACTCTCCAGTTTACGCGAAAAAAAAAGAATTAATTCGAGACGCAGTGGCGCAGTGCTGAGGAGGGCACCGGGGCAGAAAACATGTAGGCCTCTTAAGGTAAATCCTAACAGCAGCAGATTACTTCTGATTGGTCAAAATATTTGAAATAAAGCCCCGTTCACCAAGCAGGATTCACCTGTAAAAATCGCAATCTGCTGCCCTTAGGACCTAGCTTGTCCAGAAAGCTGCATAGTGCAAAATTATAATTTTTTTGTAGCATTACAGCTACTGGTCCCCGAGTGGCTACTAAAGTCCCCGTAAGCATTAGAAAAGCTATCAATGTGGGAATACAAACATTTGAGCTCCCCCAAAGGGGGAGGGCGACAGTGAGAAAATCAGAAATCATAAAGTCTTCCTTTCTGGAAATAAAAATAAAGTCGTCAAATTATTTACTTAATAATTGTAATAACACCGTAACAAAAATATTTTATATAACTTAATAATTTAATTATATATTGCAGTGTTTTCTTTTATTATTTTGGGGTTGATGATATTAAAAAATGTTAGTTACATTTTAAATTCCTGACCGTAGCTTGATTTATCTATTATATTATTTTATTTTGAATTTTTAGGTATTGTTAACTCCATGTCAGCACATTTACATTGGCTTCGACATAGAAATGCTTTGGAGGAATGGTATTCGAATACGGAATTATTTCCTCTGTCAGTTGTTGGATTCATAGCGTTTACTTGCGGTTTAATGGGTGTGGCGTACCATTCTACTATCGAAATATTACTAAAGACACGTTAGTTGATAAACCATGTGTTGATTATTTTGTTTTGTATTTACCTTTCTTCTTTTTTAGCGATGCTGCCCATCAATAAAAGTCAAGTGATAGCAATTGTTTGGGCTGCGTTAACCGCTAAAAGTGGAATAATTTTATGGTGTACTTGTAGACGATTCAGGAGCATTGTAGCAAGCGAAGAGATATCTGCTATAGTACCTAATATTGAAGATGGTAACCGAGAAGAAATTTCTCCAAACGAATAACCTACTATAATTTTATCTAATTTGACGATAAGCCTTACCTATATATTTCATACAGTGATCAAGTTACTATACGAACGGCTACTTAAATTGAACATTGAGGGTTCTATATTTTATATTCGTTGTTTTTATTATTGTATTTTATAAGCAAGAATTGAACAACCTTGCTATGACATAAAATTTGTTGCTGATAGTTATAATTAAGAAGTAATCTTTTTGTACATAATGACATGTTTTTATATCAAAAAATACTTGTTAAATAAATTGTAATAAGAACATTTCTTGGTTAATAATTTAATATCCAGCCCCCTTTGTGCTGAACTGTACTGTCAACTTGAAATAGCTCCGAGTGTGGATTGAAACGTAATTTTTGTTGCGTATTTTGCAACTTCCTCCTGATAAGAGATTTACCTACAGGAAATATATCTATTTTTCATTTTTAATCAGTGTTATCCTGTTATCACTTGGACTACACCAAATACTGCAAAATAGGTGAAAACTAAATCTGTCGAAAAAAATTTACTGGCATTATCATTTTATAAAATAAACTAATTTTGAAAATATTTGCCTTGCAGATGCTGCGTAGGAATTTAAAATAAAAAAGGTACCTACTAAAATTTTTTGTTGAATTTGTATAACAAAACTAACCAAATGAAATAATTAGAAAATTTCCGGTTTATCAACTTCTTATAATAATGAAAGAAAGACAAAAGTACAGTAGGTGCACATAGTTATACTTCTGTAACTATGGGATAGCTGGATATTATTTTTACAGTATTTTCGCGTGCAATACATCTGCGAGTATGTATTGATGAGTTTAATACCTTTCTCTTAGCGGTTCGTTCAAGAAGACTGCGTTCTTCTCTTAAAAAAAAAGAAAAAAAAAGCATCGCCCAACGTGGGGCTCGAACCCACGACCCTGAGATTAAGAGTCTCATGCTCTACCGACTGAGCTAGCCGGGCAGTTGCAAACATTGTCCAATATTTACATTACAGAGTAATGCTTGCTAAAAATAGGAATTTGGATTTTAAAAATGCAAGGTAGGGTTTTCACAAAATAATTTTGTTTACTCAATGCTAATAATCAGTTAGCACATTTGTTCAAAATAACATTGTAAATTCATAATACATTAGAAAAAAAAAAAAAAGTCCCGCCGGCGAGGAATCGAACCTCGGTCGCCCAATTGATACAATCAAGCGGGTTATAATTACCACTATACTACCGACGGTTGTTGATTTAGAGAGAAATTTAGAAGCATATCCGTACATATATTTTTCAGTTTTTTGGTATTTTCTTTCAAAATGTTATACAAAATATAATAATTTCAATACGTATGTAATCAATTGAATGCCGATGCACATTTTCTGAATTTCAAAAATAAATAATTCCTTATAATTTTGCATTATGTACATTTATTTATTTATTATTACCATCAACAGGTAGGTAAAAAAAATGAATAAATGCGAATTCAAATTCATAAATATAATTTTAAAAAAATATTATTTTTACTGATTGATTTTTGTTTCAAAATTATTAAAAAAATAGGAATAACAAAACTTTTACTATACCACATGCTGATTTAAAATTTTTTTGTTCGTCTAACAAAAAATATTTTGTTGGTTTCATACGAAATTGGTTACTTCAACTAATTTGTTTTCTAACATCAAATTTTTTTGTTCTAACAGAAGAAAATATTTGCTACAATGACAAATTAATTTGGCAAAGTGATTTATTTAGAGTTTTAATATAATATATTTAATTATAATGCATTTTATAATTTTCCAATCGTTTTATGGTGAAAATATCAATAATATTCTGTCAATATCCTGTTATAATATTTCATAATACAATTGTAGTAGGAAATGAAAATTCTTTCGTCAACTAAACCTCGCACAATTTTGCAATATTGAAAAGCTTCGTTAATTATATCTTCACGTTTAACTATTTCGGCGAAAGTGGGCACTTGGTTAACGAAGCTGCGAATATATTGCTTGAAGTTATTTACATTTAGAGAGCGGTCTCTTCCTATTATTTTGGATTTTCTCATCGTACACTGGGTCCATTTCTTTACTTCTAATGATTCTTCATCCAAGGTATGATCACAGTAGGTATGATCCCTAATGACTTTTTGTGAAATTCCCAATTCTTTCAAACACTGATAACTGATCTCTTGGTAATATGTATTCCTATCTCGATTGGTTCTTCCAAATATACCCTAAAATGATTTGATTGAGATGCAAAATTAATTTGGCCAAGAAACCTTACCTGGATGCTTAGAAATAACAAAATACTGAAAATATATTTCATTTTGGGTCGGTTATTTTCACTTACTCTTAAATAAACAACAAATATATTTGTATAGGTAATATTTAAGTAAACAGGAATTTATACTATTATTTACCACAGATTAACCACGAATATTTTTATCACAATTGAAGGAAACATCGTTTACTGCAAGCTCCAAGTCCAGATAGAGCACGTATAACTCAATGAAAATTACCAAAATGATTTTTTGCTAATATTTAACAAGCAGAGAAATCATGCCCTATCAATTCATTAATTTAAGAAACGTTAACAGCTTTACAGTTTTTTTATCTACCCAATCCCATTAATGCAAATTTCCCAAGATTCCCTTGCGAATTTTTTCACATTTCTCTAGGTTTCCTCACTTGCACATCAGATTTCCTCGGTGATTCCCTCCGTTTGTTTTTGATTTTGCTCACAATCCAAATAATAATAAAATAAAAAAAGGAGAAATTGAGGTATATGCCCCTCTACTGTTTTTATTTTAAATTAATGTTATTAAAATTATTAAAAAATATTACGTTCATTTTTAAGTAATTTTCAAAAATATTCCGTTACATTTCAAAATTATATTCTAAGCGCCCCCCCTTCTTTTTGCGAAAAAAACAACACGATTAAAAACCAAGGTTTGTTTCTATCTGTCCAGATTTAAAGTTTAGCTAATAAAATACACAATAATATATGTACATCTAAGAATGGTGTAATACTGGTTGCATACACAAATTTAAAATAAATTGAATAAGACCTGAGTAGCGACTCTCAGATGAGTGCGACAGAACATACCTATATATGTATATTCTACCAGTGGATCACTGTTAAAGTAGCTTTAATCATAACCTCTCGTAGCCGTGATCGTCTAGTGGTTAGGACCCCACGTTGTGGCCGTGGTAACCCAGGTTCGAATCCTGGTCACGGCAGTCTGTTCAGTTCTCTGACAGATGAGAGATTTTTTTAACAATCGGCATAATTTTTTATTGTTTACATTGAGAAAGTACAATTAAATTACTCTAACAACATTGAGGATCAATACAAATTCATTTTATTTAAATAAAAAAAAAATAAATAGTTTTCTTTGTTTGCAGGTAGTAATAGAAACCTAGCGTGAAATTATTTATGAAATAATTTACGATGCACTCGTGTATTTTAAGGAATTTATGTTTCAAAAGTGTATAATTTAATAATAATATTATTTACGCTTTGGTATTTAATATTTTTATTATTGACCCAGTGGTATTAGTTTATAATAAAAAAAAAAAAATCTGTTATTGTTATGAATCTTGAACTGGATCTAGAAGTCGAATCTTCAAACTTTATTATTGTTAAAAATAATTTTAATAGGTGTAATTATTTACGAGCACAATTAAATGGTACGGTTTAATCGAATCTTTTCAAATATCCGTATAGCGCATGGTAATTTAAATTATAGAGAATATTATATTATTAATTTTCAATGTTTTTGAACCAGTACTAATGAGGTCAATATTTTTTTAAAAGCAACATTTATGCAAGTAATTAATAATATAGTAATAATTATTTAGTTCAATGTAATTGTACGCCACTGCTGGATCCCGTAAGAAAGGAACTGTATCTGCAGAGTTAACGTTACGACGTTCGCTCAGTACACTTTCCTCCTTATACTAAACAACTAACAATTTAAATTGCACTTAAATGTACAGAATGCAATATGTCTTTATGATGTTAGAAGTTAATTAAATTTTTTTTGGTGTAAAACAAATTAACATAAATATAGTGAAGTTCTGTTAATCTTCTAAGTTTTACAAATAATCGTAAGTACTCAATTATCATTGATAAAAATGCAGGATAAGATATAATTAACTAATATTTTTTAATTGAATTTTTTAAGTTATTATGAGATATTTAAAAATTCAAATTCCCATTGTTATAGTTTAAAAAAAAGACGATTAAATGATTAGAAACAATTTTTAATCATTGAACATTTCCAATATCCAGTAATTTTGAATTTTTTGAAATCACGCCTATATTTCATATTCCATACCTCCCAGACCCCCATAGTGACAGATCTCATAATTCACTATTATTCATTCTGTATTGAGCTCAACGGAGCAGGGGCTTTTATTTAAAATTTTGAATTTTTAAAAATTTTGTCCATTAAACGGCCACGGTACCGAAGCAATGATTTTTTTTGCTACTTTATTGTGTTTAAAAGAAACGTGTACGACGACCTTTTCTGGATAAAAAATTTAACAGGCTACAATTCTCGTGTATAAAATTTTTGAAAAATCAGAAAACAGAAAATTTATTCACAAAATTATCAAAAGTAATTTTTATTGGATGAAATCAGGCTTAAACTTTTTAAAAATAAATTCTGAACCATTTTGTAAATCCCCGCGGTCGCAATATAATATTATGATACATACACATCAGAAATAAAAGTTCATGATATTGATCAATAAGTCATTGTATTTATGAATTTCTTCATATTGTTCATATAGAAACAAAATCTTATTCTCAAAATCTCAAATCATTTTTGGTGCAGTCTCCTGTAACGGGCTCAATAGAGGATAGTAGTAAATCATAGCATTTTTGACTGGGAGGTCTGGGGGTATGGAATACCGCCAAACAAAACAATTCGATGATATTAAACAATTGAGCATGAAATCAAGTAAAAGAAAGTGAAAATATTCTTGTGATTTCCAAATTCCAATCATTAAAACTGCTTTAAAGTGAAGTTATGTCACTTTAAATGACATTGTAAACTTGGAGCTTCCAATAAGGTACATCGGTGGCAAAACTTCAAATTTTTACCATATTACCAGCACCCACACCAAACCTGCACGGTGTGGTGATGCCCAAAAAGTTTCACGTTCAATCTTTTAATATCATCGAATAGATTTGCCTGGGGGTATTCCATACCCTCCAGACCCCCCGGTCAGGGATGCCATAATTTAATACTATCCTATGTTGAACCCGTCACAATTTATAAATACAATCACTTTTGCATTGTTACTATTAACTTTTTCACTCGCAACAGACAGTTACAAAAAGGAGGGTCATGTCAATTACCGAAGGTCAGTGTGCTCGGTAGCACACCAATTTCTTCATTAGTACAATAAATTTTTTCTCTTTTTCTTCTGACGGGTTCAATATAGGATAGTATTAAATTATGGCATCCCTGACCGGGGGGTCTGGGGGGTATGGAATACCCCCCAGGCAAAACAATCCGCTGGACGGCAGTGGCTGTTAACTGCAACCTCTCTCGGCAAAACTGCAAAAATTTCTCTTAGATTATCCGTTACATGGCAAAGAAAAATTAAACAAGAAGTAATCGACCATGTTTTTTCCCAATGTTCGGCCACCCAGTGTCTGATTATTAGAGGTCCGTTAATTTAATTATTTACAATTTTTAAAACACTATAACTGATTTATATTATGTAAGTTATTATCTTCTCTATTATTTGGTAATTTAGTTAATTCTTGTACCAAATTATCTACACGGTACAGTTACATCAAGATATTTTATGTTTCTGTAGCAATTAAACGGTTCTTTTTGCCAAATTTTAGAAATACTGTAACATCCGTTAAAATTCGGTTAGTAGGAATTTTTATATAATTAAGGTAATAAGTCTTTCATTTAGTTTCCGTTTGTTTAATTATTCATTTCAGATTACGTGTTTGTTATTACACGGTACCTGTTAGATTTATTACCTTCCAGTGCTGTAATTTAAATACAACATGAGTGGCCTACATTTAAAAATGCCTTTTGTTTGCAATTTATAATTCAAAATTTTTTTTGAATTTTTATTTTTTTGTTCAAGTCTGTTTTCGTATTTCTTTGACGATGTAAAAAGATATAATGGTGCAGTACTTTACAATATGTAAATTAACTATGTGTTCTAATTAACCAGAAATTAAAACATCGACAGATAATTAAAAGAAAGTAAAAAAATAATGATTTGCACTAACACTTCAATATCACACATTTGAATACTTTCTAGTTGAAATTCGAAATATTAATAGAGAGAGTTTTGGTATCACCCTGTATATTAATTATTGGATTTTGAATGTTATTTGTACGTTTCTCACACAGATAACTTTTCTTTACAATCAAAACCACACAATTATTTCTAATTTTTAAAATTAAAAATAAATTAACCGCGGCAGTAAAATGTAAACAATGCAATAATGTTAAACAAAGAATACATAATACATAGTTGGCATTTACACGACAACAATTAAATATTTTTTTAATAAAGTACATGAACCATACATCACAAAATTTATTATGTGAATCTAACTGAAAGAGCAAGAGAGTAAGAGTGAAAGTGGTACAATGGGAATTTTCGGAATATTCTGCTTTTTCCCACTTTTTCCCATAGTCAATTAAATTTTAATTAATGGACTTCCATTTGTAAAACAGTTTAAAAAATCTTCATAAAGTTTATTTCAACGAGTTTCGTAATAAAAAGTGAAAATAAAAAAATTCGAACATATATGCGATTTTCATATGCTTCTCAAAAATGTTACTTTCTTTTGTTATTATTTTAATTAGTTGAAAACTTTACCTAATTGTTCATTGTATTGCAAAGTTATAACAATTTAATACCTGCATTGCAAATTAAGACTTCATTAACAAAATTATCTTGATTCGTTCATATGCTCACCCACGAGATTTCTCTTCTGACATTTACTTTAATTTTCAGATCATTATCAGTCTATTAATTTATATATTTGCATTATTCATAACGGAAACGATTACATTAAAAAAAAAATTCTTTCGGAATAGTCAGGGATGGGAAAAATTCATGACATCTGGCTGGTTTGGAATATTGAGGGGTAAAGTTACAGAAAATAATATACTGACTTGGCAATAAAAGATTAATTTTTTCGCTTCGCCAATTTTTAAACCACTGTTAGTCGTTCATTTTTTGAAGACGAGATATTATATGGTTCAATGAATTATAATAGTTATGATTGTTCCCCTCTTGTAATAACGTAATAAAAAATGTTAGGTATTACAAAACTATAAAAGTAACATTTTTAAGTGTCATTGAGCAGATTGATGATTATTGCAGATAAAATGTGAACCTTTGCGCATTCATCCATGATGCAAATTATGGTATTGTAAATATTTTAGATTTTCGTCGCAGGTGCGGAAAATTTCCAAAATTGGAGATGGAATTTTTCATTAATTCATTAATAAAAATTATATATAATTCAATATAGTACATATTCTATCATACATTCCAAACAGTAAATCTATATTATAATCAATTATCATGCCAATGACTTTATAATACCAATATATCAGGATTGGATCTTACTATATATCTTAGTATATACAATATACTATATTAATTAATATACATAATATAGTATGGTTGTATAGTATGGTATACTAGTGGTATGTACCTGAAATAGATGTTTCTATGTATGTAATATATAATAATCAGTGGTACTGCTTAAAATAACATTAATATTATTATAAATCATATAAACCAAAAGTCTGAAAATGTTATCAGTACAATATCATAGAATATTATCCAATATAGTATACATAATATAATATTATACCATATAATATTATATACTGTTGCTATATTATATTATACAGTAGTAATATATTAATTAATATTATGTATTATTACTGATATTATTTATTATTATATAATATTACTTATTATTATATATTATTATTTATTATTAACTAAACAAATATTGAGTACTGCTCAGTGGAAATAACACAACAAATATTTTTCGGTATTTTTATATTTTTTTAATAATATTTTCATAATGTTCAAGCGCTTAAATGGTGTAAAACAATTTAATAATAGTTTCTTAACAGTTATTCATACTTCTTTATGTAATTAGGCGCAAATTGCATTTAGATGATGAGAATTACCATTTTAAATTACACTTGTAGATCTTGTTATACATATTATATACTAAAGGTAGCTGTAGGTAACGCTCTATAGAAAATAAAAATTAAAAGTCGAATAACTTGATTTATTTTAATATTATTCTATGCAATTCGCCAGTTTTGTTTATCGGTGATTAACGGTTATACACAGTAACCTACAAAATTTGTCATACATAATGAAAACAAATTAATATGAATTAGGTACGTACCTTGTTAACCTTGACATTGACAAAATATTATGTAATTTATTACAATATGTAGTATACAGTTAGGTTTGATCTATTTATCGTGACAGTCAGTTGCGTAGAATTGTATAGGTACTAATTTCAAAACATAATGTGGATTTTACATAAACATATAACCGTAGTTTCTTTCGAATACACTTGATATTATTATATCGTAACGGGATTTGAACTCTTTGAACACAAAGTAGTAGATATAGTACTTATACGTTAATAGGTTACATAAACGTATGAATAATAATTACAGTTAGTCCTTTTAACAAAATAATAAAGCTGTCGTCTAAATTACGTCAATGTCGTTACGATGTGCAATTTCAAATATGGGTCAGGCGGCAAACACACATAATTTAAAAAATTAAGTACCCAACTATACGATCTTTAAACTCATTAATTCAGGTATTTACGGCGGACTTCGCAATTTATGGGACTCGAACAAAAAAAATTTATAATATCAATGAACCCGAGTTTATTGGTCGAAATTCATTGATTCAATAAACATTTTCACCGTATATTGTTTTTGGCGGTACATTTTTACCCTTTTTTGTCAATATACAGCAATATATTAATTTAACCTACAAATATTTTGAAATTTGGCGCCAATCACACATGATTTCCGATTTTAACCTATTCATCTATATATGTTTTTCAAAAAACGATAAAAAAAACTTCACTTTATGTCACTCAATTATCCAAGTTTCACTCATTGTGAAAGCAATTGTTTTATTTTATTATGCGGCACCGAAGTATAGTAATAACAATAAAAGTAATAAAGTATAGTATAGTACCTTAGCCCGTCGCTAGGCGACATTAAATTTATTTTTCTTCAGATAAACAATTGCTTTTCAATTATTAAGTCAACTAGAAATTTTTAACAATGTATTTCATAATATCAGAGAAACTTCCATTTCGTCTTCAAAATTGCCAATCTTGCAATACTTCTTGGCAAAATACCATACAAATTTAAATAAAAAACAAAACGACAATTTCAATATCTTTTTTTTTTTGGCGATAGCTCAATTGCACTTGCAACTTATCGATTGCGTTCAACCGAACGAAATACTTAAATTAATATTTGACGTTCTCTTTTCAGATTAATTCGATTAAAAATGTTAAAATTTCTACTAAAACTGATGGTGGTGATGTACTGTACGATGAAGTCATCATCATCGCCAAGTGTACGTTATCCACTTCCCGCACTAATTAACAAAATTACTAATGCAAACGCAACTTGCAACTCTGCAACTTTCAACATAACAATTCACATGAGACAACCTTTCAAAGGAATCCTCTTTGCAAAAGATTTTTCACATGAATGTCGCATCATGGGTAAGAAAATCAATCGATTACAGATGTAATATTTCAAGTGTTCCTTATTGCAGGCGCTCTGTCTCATTCTTTAACACTAAATCTGCCGAGCTACGGCTGTGGAGTCCGGTTAAGTTCCGACGGAGAGGAAATGTTTTATGCCGTAACGTTGATCATCCAACAAGATCCGCATCTGCGGCAAATTACCGACCAAGAATACATCATTAAATGCCAGTTACAAGACAACGCATTGGCGGTCAAAAGTGAACCCATGGTGGAAGCTCTCCGCAGTGATTTATCCGATATGTCTTCAACTACAAGTTTCAGGTAAACTATAAGTATAACTACCAGCCTTTAACTAATTAGGCTTTACAGAGTCAATTCGAACTAGTCAATTATAGTAGTTATTTCTAAACTGCCTGATGGTATCATTACCAAGACGTATAATTAAATTAAATAAGTTCATAATATTGAAACCAATTAATTCCAACCTTGCATGCAGTTGATAATTGTAGTAATTATTATTGTTTAGGAAAGGACGTATGAAAAATGAAGCATGGCTAAAAAATCACGGAAAAGAAAACAAGTCCGACTACGATGCTTCACTAACAGAAGCTTTAGCAGCAGCAAGAGCTTGGATGGAAATTGTACCAGAAGAAGGGACCGGTAATTCTGGTACTTTGAAAGTTGGCGAATCCAGTCTTCTTGTAATTAAATCAACATTACCTGGTATGACATGAAAATATCAATGTATGTGTTCTGTACTCAAAATTGGTTTTTAGTTGGAATCGGATGGAAAGTCGTCGGGTGTATGGCTCACGATGGGCTTGGGGATTCTTCGCAAAAATTGTTGGACGAGCAAGGATGTCCAATTGATGAACTATTAATGCCCAGTCCTTTGGTGGGCATTCCGCGTCCTATTGCATTAATGCGCTATCAGGATGCGGTTTCAAAATTTGCAGCCTTTAAGTTTCCCGATCGTAATCGTTTACATTTGTCTTGTGGATTGGAGCTGTGCCGAGGAATGTGTATCAAGGTAACCGCGTTGTTAAAATTATACGAAAATTGTGTTTTTAATTGAAGTGATTCAGGCTAATTGTATCCAATCCAATAATACTGGTGTGGAAGAAAAGTTAACTCGAATTATACCAAAAGGAGAGTTAGGTGAAATATTAGATCGGTTTGAGGTCTATAATAGTGTTGAAGTTATAGCACCAGAAATTGAACTTGAAGACCTTAGATCTGTAGAGAGGGAAAACAATAATGGTGAGTTAAAATATTTATTATCTTTGATTTCTTCTTTAATTGAACATATTTATTGTAATATAGTACCACATTTCTTGTATTTAGATTGTATATTATTGTACATAAATATATTATTGTTTATTCGAATCCTATTCTTTCTTATTTACCTCACTATAAATTCCCCACATCCTTTGGCTATACATATTTGCACGTACTTATTAAATAGCGCACTGCATGAAAGAAGATAGGTAAGTTCTTTGGAAGCACATTTGGGGAAGGTATTAAATATACCAGAATTTTAAGTGATACGGAATTGATCGGCACTCCAAATGTTGGCAAGCTTGCAGGTTGGGCTTTTATTAAATACTTATAAAATAAACACAAAATTATAAAATGTAAAGTTACAATTTGGTTTTGCAGATGGTCTCACGTTACCGTATGGGTCACTGTCTGGAGATAAAACAGTTTGTGTTTCGCCAGATAAAATGGCAATCACCTTTGCCATCCTTGGTATAATATTTTTATGCGCTGTTTTGGTTTCTGCTGGAGCCCTAATGAAAGCTCGTCGATCTGGACATGGTCTTCCACATTACAGCAGAAGTATATTTTCGAGTAGTAGTGGTGGTTCAGGCTATGGTGGTAGCAAGTTACTGCTACATGACAATCCTTGTCTTCAGCATCCGTCGGGAAGTGCAATACCATATGGTCGGGTGTTTTAATTTTAAAATATATTTAAAAATTAAATTAAAGAAAAAATAAGTTCCTTTAGAAATAAAAGTATGAAATTGAACACACTGAATAAGAAAGACTATCAATAAATGGAACGCACGTAGGAATTTACATTCCTACTTGCGTTAAACGCGCTTTTTATTTTTTCTTTTTTTTGTCAAAGATTCGAAGACACATTTTCTGTGATTGTAATAGAATTTAGATTTTGGTGATTGGTTTCGTAGGATTAAGCAGTTCAAGTTTTTTGTCAGATATTTTCAACAAGTTTCTTTTAAATAATTTATGCTTTTGATGAAAATTTCGGACAAACTACACGGATACGTTTAGAACGAATTGTAAATATTAAATTGAAATAACTAAATTTGTCAACTTTTTTTAAACTTTATATTAATTATTATTAGTATTTGTACGAAATAAAGATTGAAAAATAAAAATAAATATTTAACTTGTTTTGTATGAAACGAACAAATAAGTTATTTGGTTTTCAGCCAATCGGGTACGACGGGGCGGGCGCTGATTGGATAATTTTTCATTGGTGTAAATTAATTAATTTGGGTGTAATTCCGAATAAAATTAGTAATTTATATTGTATAAAAAGTATAGAAATTTATAAAAGTTTATAATTTAAGAAGATTCCGAGTTGAGCGTGGCGTTAGATGGACACAATTTTGAGTAATTACCTGGGAAGCCTATTTATTATATTCAGGAATTTAATACATGATTGTATCTCAGGGTAGAAGTTACTTAGGGATAAATTAGTTTAAACACAAAACATATATTCATGAATATGAAGGAGTACTACGAGATTAGCACTGCACCAATTCAGTCGATTGTTTTTTTTCGCAACTCAAGTAAGATTATAATATAATTTTGATTGATTTATTGATATAGATAAATTTTTACATTTCTTAATTAAGACCGACTTCAGGAGTGTAAAATTAATTGACAAATAAGTCATTTGATATATTATATCTACATTATTTATTACAGTGTCGGTAGATTGTACTTATTACTGAATGATGAGACTCAAGTAGATGTATTGTTTGGAAATATTTGATATTAACTACTTATTCCATCGGAATTTTGAAAATTTTACTTGTAATTTGACTTTTCCACGAATATAAAATCGGGCATTGATATGACTCTCTAATAAAATTATGAAATAAATTCAAATGTTGATAAGAGCAGTATAATTAATTTAAGAAAGGAAATAAGTTTTTAAGAAGATAAGAAATGTGATACAAGATTAAAATCTAAACAGAAGCTGAACAAAAGAAACATGAGAAAGGAAATCAGATATGGTTGTGAAATGGAAACAAGGAAATTGACAATAAAGATAAAATTTTAAATAATAAATATTTTCCCAAATTTAATGCGTAGTATTTTTCTGTAAAAATTCATTAAGATGAATCAACCTCGGATCAGTGTTATCCCAGGGTTGGATTGGATAAACAGTGAGTTAAACCAGGATTAAATCACTATTTATCAGTTTAACAGATAGAATAACTCACGATCACGAATTGTTCTCGTGAAGATAGGTCCGTTATTAAGGGGTTAGACTCCGGACTCGGGAACGCCGAGTTGAAAATTGACAAATTTGTTAGTAGTTTCATATTATACCTTGTAAGTTACAACACAAACGACTTTGTTTTGTTAACTCTCGGTAGTATAGTGGTAAGTACGACCCGCATGATATTGTCATTTGGGCAACCGAGGTTCGATTCCTCGCCGAGGGATTTTTTTTTTATTAATTATACTCCAATTAAAGTTATATTTATAATAATTATTTTTAAAATAAATCTTTTGGCAAAAAATCGTAGTTTCTTCTTTCTTTTAATTTACATTGACTGAATTGGACTTTATAGCTTCGACTCTGTAATTCCCCAACCTGCTTTTCTAAAGGTATGCTAACTGATGATTACTCAACCTTAGTACGTGAACCTATCCGATTAGATTAGAGTGATAGGTAGGTAGATAACCAATATTATTCAAGTTCTCTGAAATAATGATTGTGATGCGTGATGTGGACGTATGTAGATATTATGCATAATAGAAAACGTCTAAACGTTTTCGTCTATGTAACAGTACTTATAATCGTAATTGTGAATTGTTGCATATGTAAAGCCTCTCTAACAAATGTAGACAATGTGATAAAATTATTCGTTTTAGTTATTACTTTCGTCGAAAGAAAAGATAATCATAATAGTTCATCTGATGGAATTTATCTCAAAAACATGGTTAGCCAAACCGAGGATTCGAATTGTGAAACCATCCACGTGGGATTTGTTTCTACAGGACATAGTGAAAATTTAAAAATCTACATTTTGTTGAAATCTCTCTATTTCTATCGAAGTAAACCTCTTCACTTTCACGTCATGATTGATGATGTATCGTCCAAAACAATTAAGACATTATTTGAAACTTGGAACGTTCCACAAGGTATGAAACCATTTCACATTGTTGTTTTCATTTGAACTGCTTATTAAATCTTCATTTGATTTTATTTCAGTGAAAGTCACATATTACAGCGCACCATTGTATAAGTCAAAAATTGTATGGCCAAATGACGAACACTTTTTGAACTTGAATGGATACGTAAAATTATTGTTATCCAGTGTTGTACCGACGAATGTCACCGAAAAAATAATTATTTTAGACACCGACCTAACCTTTTCTGCTGACATATATGAATTATGGACTACATTCGATAAGTTTAACGCCAAACAGGTGAGCTAAAGCATTTTTGTAAATATTAAACCTCTGCCATTTTAAATTTCCCGCGTCCAATAATTAAACTATTTGATTACAGGCCATTGGTTTAGCTGAAAATCAAACAAGATTTGGACATTCCTTAAATATTTCTTATCCGCATCAGTAAGTACAATGATGCAGTGTGATTTTGCATTAACGTTTTTATAATTTTAAGGTACAACACTGGGGTTATCCTGTATAATTTAAAAAAGTTGCAAAAAATTGATTGGTATTCGACGTGGACTGGAATTGCGAATTCAGTAATTCATTACGAAGAAATGCAAAACGATATTTTAAACATAATTTTAAAACCCAGCAGCATGTTAATATATATTCTTCCATGCGAATGGAATATTCAACTAAGCGAATCGATCAAACCAAGTAAATGTTTTTTGAACAAAAAAGCCAAGGTAAAAAATTACATTTGGTGTAATCAAGTTTAACCGACTTTTATTTAGATCATTCACAAATATTTCGTTAATGAAATTGATCCTATAGATACTCATGACGAAAATTCATTTTTATCGCTCCACACCATGTTTTTTGAATTTAGCGGAAATCTACTACGGTATGAGTTATCCCAATGTAAGAATCCAATAGAACCACCCAAACAAGTGAGTATTTTATTTCAGTAAGTTTTTGGATTAAAGAAAAAATTAGGATTTCAGAAAAGATCCATGTAGAAAATTTAATGAAAATATTGATTTGAATCGGAGAACATTGATGTATTTTAGACAGTTTGATTATACGCCCACTAAACACGATGTTACTCTTGTAACGCAATTTTCGTACGAAAAATTAGCAATGGCCGAATATATTAGTAAAAGATGGAATGGTAAGTTTTTGGATTATTTTCTGGCTTGTAAAATTCTAAAATTAAAAAATAGGTCCTATTAGCTTTGCCCTTTACGTAACCGATTATGAACTTCAAAGATGCGTTTATTTTATTGAAAACTCAAAAGCATTGAAAAATAGATCTGACATAGCCTACAGTGTAGTTTTTCGAGAGGGTTCATATTATCCTATAAATGATTTGCGAAATATCAGCATGCGAACGGTGGTTACCCCGTATATATTTTTGGTGGATATGGATTTGCTTCCTCCAAGCACTTTATATGACAATGTGAAATCATTTATAAGTAAAATTAATAACATGAGCAATAAGGTAAATCACAAAAATAATATTACAAAAAACATTTGAAATTATTTTGTAGGCCCTCATAGTTCCAGCGTTCGAAACGAAATCGGTTTTTCCTAATACTAAAGAAGAAGTACTGAAAATGTTGTCCGAAAAAACACTGCGTTTGTTTCATGATAAATACTTACCAGCTTACGGTCCTACCAATTATACCAAATGGGAAACTGCAATAGTACCTTATACTGTAAGTATGCCGGGGATTCACTGTCGGTGAATAATTTAAAAATTTTGTAGGTTAAATACAAACTTTACTTTGAGCCATATCTCATAGTTCAATCTAACGTTTCTGAGTACGATAGACGTTTTATAGGTTTTGGATTTAACAAAGCTTCTCATTCCTTGCTCCTTTCCGCGCAAAATTATCAATTTTTAGTTTTGCCAGATGTTTTCGTAACGCATAAATACCATTTACCAAGTCCAGGATTAAATGAAAATAAAAAATCCAGGTTGTATAGAAAGTGAGTATTAAATTTATAACCACAACCTAATGCATAAAGTAAACTGCTAGCTAGCTTTAGGATCCAATCCGCAATTCGTCAAGTTTTTTTTGTTTCATTCAGTAATTATTAAAAAGCGCCAGTTACTTATTTCTCAATCAAAATGAAATTATATTAGATAAAATAATAAAAATTAAACAGCATGATGCAAAGGTTGAAATAGGTACTTCACCTGAAAAATTAAGTTTCGCAAGATAAGTAAAATTCAATAACCCTGAAAGGATACTGAATTGCGTAAAAAATTAATCACAGGTATTACGATTAATTTACTACAACAACAAATTCTTAATAGAGAAAAATGTGATTTTAATCAAACAAAACTCCATATAGTAAGTATCATTGAAACTCAAATTTCAATCAGCTTTCAACAAAAAAAAAGTGAAATTTTAATAATTTTAAATTTTGCTGTTTTATTTTTATTATAATTTCCAATTATTATTATACAAAATCTATTGGCTTAAAAAATTTTAATTGTATTTGTATATTATTTGATTAATAATTATTATAATTTATTTATTATTATTTTTTAAATTTCAGATGCAAAGTTATAAGAATGAAGGAATTTACTAGCGAATTGCAATCAAAATACAACGTCTCTTATGTTGTAAAACAGTAAATGAAACAATTGTTAAATTAAATCAATTAATTTTGAAGTTTTCGTGTTATTTAGTTAGTAATTTAATAATTTATATAATTTGAAAAAGTTAGATTGTATGTAAAAATATAAATTAAAATATGTTATGTTAAATTTTTTATACAAATTTTATATCAAATACAATATTATAAAATAAAAAATTCTAGAAATTATTAATTACTTGTTCAAACGTACTGGGACTCGATGATTATTAAAAGTATGCCAAAATTATCCTTTTCCGCAATCCAGACTTAATTAACAGAAGTGTAATTATTATGATTACTTTGTGGCGATTTCTAATATTGGTGCAACATTGATTTCGAATATTGACGCCACATTTATTTGCAATATTGGGACAACATTGATTTTTAATGTGACGCCGATATTGAAATGTGAATATTTTCCAGTATTGATTGAAACAATCAATATTAAATATATAGAAATAAGCGTTATTTCGTATTTATGTACAGTTACTCCAGAAATTATTACAACGCGTTCCTATGTTATCAATGTAAATTGTACTTTTTAAAGACCTTTTTTGTCATGTAACTCGATAGACATTTTTAGGTGCAAATTTTATGGGCATCAATTTTGTTTATATGCATTTTTTTATTTCGTTGCGTCGTTCTTGTTTTCTGGCGACTTAAACGAGACTCTGTAAAATACAAAAAATATTGTCATCTATATCTCGTAAACGGAATGTCAAAATAGAAAAATGTATATAAACAAAAATGAAGAAAATGAAATTTCCAAGAAAAAATGCCTATTCATTTTTTTATTTCGTTGCACCGTTCTCAAGATATAGATGACAATATTTTGAGTGACAATAACAGAGAAAATCAAACAAAATCCTATTTTTTATTATAATATCAAGAAAAGTAATAAAAAGTACACTCTATAAATTTAATCAAATTCAAATTTTTGTTTTTCCTTATCGCCCTCTGGGTAGCAGCCGCCCCTGGTAATATGTATATGTATTATTTAAGAATAATACAACTTCCAATATATATTATTTATCAAGAACATAACGCTAACAGCTCAGATATCTTCAGTATATCTATAAACTTTGAAAAGTCCTTACTGGAACAAATACATCAATATGTTGCAGTAGTCACACCGGGGGGTCTGGGGGGTGTGGAACACCCTCCAGTACATCAATAATTATTTAGAACCCTCTTTAAAGTGTTCAGATTAAAATTTTTGTAAATAAAATAAAATGTAAATAAATTTTTTGCGAGTTGTAATATCTAGTTATTCCCTTAAAATTTCGCATTTTTCTTTGTTTGATTTGCATAAAATTAATTAATTAAATTAGGTGATAAAAAAATAGTATCTGGGGAACTGAATGGATTAAGCAAACATGATACATCACGAACTGCATAATTTTAAAGAATAATATTCTATTATTTAGTATACATATTTCCTGATGTTAAGAATTATATTTATTGGCCTGATACAACAACACAGCGGTTTATTGTGAACATCGTTTTCTTGATTTTTAATTAATTGTGCTACCTATTTTGAACTTTGTTTTTTTTAACTAAATAATCATAATAATTACTCATCTGTTGTTATATGTACATACCTATCGATAAGATTACAGCAATAGTCAGTTTGGTGAAGTGCTAGTTTTCGGGGAATAATTTTCATCAATAGTTTAAAATAAGTTAATAATTTAATTTACGATCTAAATCAGTGGTCGCCAACCAGTCGATCGCGAGCTACCGGTAGCTTATATGCTACAAATATTATGTTGTAAGCTACAGGTAGCTCTCAAAGGCAATTCTGGCTTTTATTCTTAGCTTTTCCACTTTTTTTTTTAAAAGTCCTAGGTGGCTCACTGCTTATTCAAAAATTATCGAAGTGGCTCTACACATCGGAAAAGTTGGCGACCACTAATCTATAAATAACTATACAAATTTTAATCTATTGAAAGCTCTTCAAATACAAAATACTTCAAATCACAGTCACATACATACTATCGAACTGAAGATATTATGTAATATCTTCTAATATAATAGATATGTATAAACTATACAGGAATATACTAAATAATAAATAGTGAAATTCTAATACTTCTGCGTATTTTTTATCTTATCGTTATAAAACTTAACCCAATAATGTATTTTCGGTAAATTGCCGAAAGTGACAGCAGATATACCTCCATAGGTAGGTATGTAGAAATAAGTTAATGTTTTATTTAATATAATATAATTGTAGATGTTAATAATTATCATAAACAATACCTATACATACTAGAATTATCAATAGATAAAATAATAGAAGATCATTGGAATTAGTAGTATAATTTAATCAAAAAAACATGGTTCGCTTAAAATTACGTCGGACGATACTAGCAGTTATAGTCTTATTTGTAGTTACGACACTCTTCACAAGTAATATCGTGACGCCAAATTTTCTTACATATTAATGAGGTTTCTACTTTGCAGGTTATCAATATAAGATTTTGGAACGTCACTTCCAAAACGTAAACAATGACTTAACACTACAGAATTATGACGTTAAAAATGGTCGTTGTCCAATAATACAAGTTGGAATAGTTTGTATTACACAATCTTCAAAAGTAAACCTGTATATATTGCTCAAATCGTTGTTAGCTTTTCGAAGCACTTTCATACACTTCCACATCGTTGTGAATCCTCAAACAAAACACAGTTTGAGCAAATTATTGGAAACTTGGGCATTGCCTCAAAGTAAGTCAAAATGGTCAATCCAATGGTTCTAAAACTGAAATCAGTGTTGTTGTTTCAGTTCAAGTATCATTCTATAATATGAACGATATTGATCCTAATGGTGACTTTGAGGATAGTCCTAACGCATTAAGAGTGGTTTTACCAAAATTAATCCAATTGGAATCAATACAGAAAATAATCCTTCTAAACACAGATATTGTGTTCAACGAGGATATTTTGCAATTATGGAATCAATTTCAAAACTTTAATGAAAATCAGGTAGAAAATATACAAAATTTATGACCTGTGAGCTAGATAACTAAAAATTAATAATATTTGCAGATTTTAGGAATGCCGTTTATGAAAAATCAGGACGAAAGGTTTCTCTAAAAAAATTTGAAGTAATAATTTTTAAAAACCTTGAATGTTTTTTTAGAACTAATGCAGATGTTGTTTTGTACGAGTTGAATAATTTACGTAATTATGGGTGGGCAAAAATATGGGAAATGGTGGAAGATCGACACGTTTTTGAATATAGCGAATTTGCTCAAATACAATTAATTGTAAGCTTTTTTAAAAAATTGAATTTAGGGTATGTCCTACCATGTAGTTGGAATTCGAGAAGTACTGATTGTTCTATGGAATACAAGGTAATTATTTATTGAAGAATAGCCAGTGATTAACAATAAATTACTCCCACTAGGTGGTCCACCAAAACTTGAAAGGAGAAATTCCGGAGGAGTTAGTTTCAACGCATATGAATTGTGATGGCAATGCACTTCGGACACATAATTGTAATTGTGATCTTTCACCAAAGGTGGAAAAATCTAAGGTAATAGCTATTTACGGGAGAGCAACGAGCAACGACACACCGATAGCTTACGAATTACGTAAAGAATTGTTTCGATGCGCACCACGTATGCAGCTTTACCTCCAAGACAGGACGTTTCCAAAATAAAAAAATAATAAACTGATAGGTAATAAAAAAGCTCACAATTAGCATTGTTACATTGAAAAATGTTAAATATGGACCGAAAGTAAAATTTTCTGTGCCAGGATTTCTAACACGATATCGTAATGTATCATTTTCGCTATAATAAATCGTACAAAAAGTGATACTTTCGTTAGTCTTGGAGGTAAAATTCTTAAGCTATATTATGTTAGCATTACCACTTCAAGATTGAATTATTTTCAGAAACCTTTAACACGCAAATGCTATTATTTTCCTGAAAGCGAAGTTCAACAGAGACGAACTTTATTGTATTTTTATAACTACGAGTACGTTTCCTCAGCACAAGACGTAACTCTCGTAACTCAACTTTCCATCGATAAATTATATTTAATAGAAAAATTCGCAATACGTTGGGAAGGTAGGTGTAACATTTAAAAATTAAATCTAACCTAAACCTAATGTTGTATTATATCAATACTCACTCCTTTCCTCAATCTGCTGCTTGAGAATCATATAAAGCTATTCAGGCGTGAAAGGGGGGGGGTAGAAACTTAAATCGACACTGACTGATCAAAGTTTTTTTCTAGAAATAAATTCCAAATTTTCTAATATAGATTTGTTTGATTTTTAGGTCCAATGAGCATCAGTTTGTATTTAACAGATGAGGAGTATGTACAATGTAGAGAATTTATCAGAAAATCTGAAATTCTCAAAAGCCGCCTCAATATTGGTTATCACGTGGTTTTTAAACTGGGAAATTTTTACCATATTAATTACCTTAGAAACATTGCTCTAAGTGAAGTTATCACTCCATATGTATTTTTGAACGATATAGATTTACTGCCAATGGAAAATTCGTATATGGTAATAAAACAACATATTCGTAATTTTCCCGATATGACCAAGAAGGTATTATCTTAAATAGAATTTTAATTTTTTTATAAATTTTTTATTATTAGGCATTAGTTGTACCTGCCTTTGAAACAAAAAAATTTGAAGTTCCAGTTCCCACCACTATGAAAATGTTATTAATATCGTTAGAAGAAAAAAGGGTTTTTATTGTTCAACAAGATACACGTCCTGAAGGACATGGACCGACAAATTACGCCAAATGGAAAACTGCAACAAAACCCTACAAGGTAACTACTGAAAATTCTTAAAAAATATTTTAAGGCAATTAAATATTTTGATACCTGTCCAATTTTCCATAGGTAATATGGCAAAACAAATACGAACCATATGTTGTGGTAAAAAAGGACGTCGTGAAATACGATGAACGGTTCTTTGCATATGGATGGGATAAAATTTCGCATATTATGGAAATTGAAGCTCAAGGCTACGAATTTTATGTCTTACCAAATGTTTTTATAGTTCACAAATTTCATGAAAAATCTCTGGACAAAATAAACTTTTTGACATCAAAAAAATATAAAATGTAACGATTTTCATCTGGTTTGTTACAAGAAAAATTATCATTAATGAATTTGTATTTTAAGGTGCTTGCAGTCAATCAAGGAGCAGTCGGCAAAGGATCTTGAGAAAAAATATGGACGAATATTCCTTCTTGATTAATTAGAAGATCATTTGCCACTAGGATGAAGTTTAAGATATGAAACTAACCGAATTTAATTTTATTTCACGAAACACCATTGCAGTAAAGTTTTTTTACCGTGTAATATAGTAATTTATTTATAATTATTAAGCGGTGTAATACCTACATTGTTTTAATTGCAACTATTTTTTAAATGTCGTATTTTTGTAAATTTCAACGTTACACTATCAGTAGTGCTTGTTCACAATGAACGTAAGATATAAGAAGTTCGCAAATGAAAACCTAATAAAGTATAGAATAACGTAATTGTATTTTATTAATCCGTTTTTTTTTAATTCTTTAATTTCCACGATACGTTTTTTCAAGTTTAGTACGATATGGGTAGGATTATCTGATAACGCTAACAGTGGAGCGGGAACTCACATAAAAGTCGCTTAACCCAATCATGACGTAGAACCAAGCGAATTATACATCAAAATGTTCTTATTGACTTATTGAAAATGAAATCCAAAGATAGGACTTCGGCCGTTGTGGCGAACAAAAGTTATAAGCAAAAAACTAAAAAAAAATAATTTTTTTGTAACCAATTGATGGAACTTTTAATATCGTTCATACTTGAAAATTACTATAATTGCCAAGATCTTTTTAACACTATTATTTAGCTTGAAATGTCTACTTTAAATAAATCTGTGAGTTATAATAGCAGTAGCGAATTAAGACACTCTGGGGCCCGGGGCCCTAAAGGGTCGGAGAGTGGCGAAGACCCCCTGTTAATCCGCCACTGTGTAATAGTTATTGCGAACATTGTTTTCTTGATTTTCAATTAATTGAGCCACCTATTTCTGAACTTTGTTTTAACTAAAGAATCAAAATAATTACCCATGTGTAATACATAATTTATGTACCTACCTATTGATAAGATAAGAGCAATAGTTAGTTTTGTAAAGTGCAAGTTTGCAGTTTTCCGAGATTAATTTTCATCAAAAGTTTAAAATTAGGTAATAATTTAATCTATGATCTAAATCAGTGGTCGCCAACCAGTCGATCGCTAAGGCAATTCTGCTAGTTCACAACATACTCGCTTTTTAAAAATTTTAAAAAAATACACCAATAAGCATTTTTTTCTTAGCTTTTTTACTTTTACTTCAAGAAATGCTAAAATTAATTTAGGTTGCTTTAAGACTACGTCTAAGGTGGCTCACTGTTTATTCAAAAATTATCGAAATTATCGAAGTATCGAAGTATTTGACTAATGATAATTTGACAAAGATGGAATTTGGTAAATCTAATAGAAACAAAACGGAAGATCATGACTACACTTGGAAAATGCGCAACTGAAGCTCAACGATCCAGCGGCTATAAATAATTAAATTTGGAAAACTGATACAGTAGTAACATGTGAAAAACTATTCAACGACGAAAAGAATACAGGGTGAGATAAAACTTTATAAATTTGGTGACTAAAGCAACAATTTTAAATTTTTGATTTCTTAAGTAAAATTTTAATGCCACCATCTGATTTTCACGCTTCAGTGGATGAAAATTACTCAGTAAATATAAGGTGAAGATCAGATAGGTTGAAGGGTATCTTCAGTATTAAACCAATTGCAGGAGAGGACCAAAAACATTTAATTTATATACTCAATTTAATAAATTATTTTTGTGTTGACTAAAAATTTGTTTTTCATGAATCTGTAATAGGCAAACTAAAATAAAGGGCAAACCTCGGAATGAGAGGGAATAAGCTGTAAATTGGTATAAACCTTTGTTTTGGCATTCTGAATACTGGTAAAAAAGTCTCATATAATCTCGAGTCGGCGTCCCAAGATATTGAAGGTCAAAGGTCACGAAAATCAGTTTTTTGCAATTATCTCGTTTCCTAGGTGAAATACGTTATTTAAGTTAATTAGTTTATTTATAATTAAATTAAAAGTTATCTACAAGTTTCATACCAAGCATTTTTTTGTGTCATCAGCCTTTCTTGAGATACAGCGCGGAGAGTAGCAAGCGCGCATCCGTTAGAATTAAAATATGCCGAGAAGAACCCGTGCTTCTGAGGATCATTTTTAACTTTTCTAGTAATACAGGCTGATAGCCCCGCCCTTTCAACATAAGTTCACATAATTATAGTTTTTTTAAATCTTCAAACGTATAAATAACAAATGTCAACAAAAGTGGTAACATATCTCTTAAGAAATACATGAGCAAAATCGTAAATGACCAATAAGTTACTTTTCATAGAAATTAACTTTGAGCAGCCAGACGAAGAAGACGACAACGAACTAGAGGAATCTTGAGTATACTATTTTGTAACTTGGGCTTCATCATTTACATTTGCGATTCATCATAAAAGAATGAAAAAAATTTACTATTGTGACATTCTATTTAACGTTTTCACATAATATTCTTCACTTATAATAAATACATAATATATTTTTAATTAATTTATAAATAATAATAATTAATGTTATAATGCAAATATATTATTTCTATGAAAAAAATCCCTTTCTCACAATCACAATTTCACTCCATAAATTTTCTCAATTAAAATAATAGAAAATTAATAATGAAGAGATTATTAAGTTGAGTGTCAAGTTTCTTCACACAAATTTTAACCAGTCGATTCGTGGTTTTATAAGAGTCTATGAAAAATAACTTATTGGTCATTTGCGATTTTGCTCAGATATTTCTTAAGGGATATGTTACCACTTTTGTTGACATGTGTTATTATTACGTTTAAGAATTAAAAAAACTATAATTATGTGAACTTATGTTGAAAGGGCGGGGCTATCGGCCTGTATTACTAGAAAAGTTAAAAATGATCCTCAGCAGCCCGGGTTCTCCTCGGCATATTTTAATTCTAAAGCGGATGCGCGCTTGCTACTCTCCGCGCTGTATCTCGAGAAAGGCTGATGATACAAAAAAATGCTTGGTATGAATTATATAATGAACTTAAATAACGTATTTCACCTAGGGAACGAGATAATTGCAAAAAACGATTTTCGTGACCTTTGACCTTCAATATCTTGGGACGCGGACACGAGATTATATGAGACTGTTCTACCAGTATTTAGAATGCCAAAACAAAGGTTTACACCAATTTACAGCTTATTCCCTCTCATTCCGCGGTTGAATGCTTATTTGACTGGACTATGAGTAACTTGATAGATAAGAGTCCTTGCTCACACAAAATTGAATGCACTCTAGATTCTATAATCATATAAAATAAGTCAATCGACAAGCATTACAATATGTATAAATATATGAGTATACTAAATAAATCTAATATTATCAATTTAATCTGCGTATGTTTTATCTTATCGTTGTAAAACTTAACCCAATAATGTATTTTCGGTAAATTGCCGAGAGTGACAGCAGAGAAACCTACACAGGTAGGTATGTAGACATAATTTAATATGTAATTTAATATATAATATAATTACAGATGTTAATAATTATTATCATAAACAATATCTAACAAACTAGAATAAATTATCAATAGATAAAATAATAGATCATTGGAAGCTGTATTAATTTTATTACAAAAAACATGATTCGTTTACAATTATGTAAGATGTTACTCTCAGTTATCGTCTTAATAGTAGTTATGACATTCTTAGCAAGTAATATCGTGAACTCCAAATTTTCTTTGCATCTAAATGAGGTTTTCATTTCGTAGGTTATCATTACAAGATTTTGGAACATCGCTTCCGAAAAGTAAACAATGAATTAATACTACAAAACTATGAAGTTGAAAATGATCGTGGTCCAATAATACAAGTTGGAATAGTTTGTATTACACAATCATCAAAAGTAAACCTGTATATATTGCTCAAATCGTTGTTAGCTTTTCGAAGCACTTTCATACACTTCCACATCGTTGTGAATCCACAAACAAAACATAGTTTGAGCAAATTATTGGAAACTTGGGCATTGCCTCAAAGTAAGTCAGAATGGTCAATCTGAGTTCGTTTCACCACGTCCAATGGTTTTAAAACTGAAATCAGTGTTGTTGTTTCAGTTCAAGTGTCATTCTATAATTTGAACGATATTGATCCTACTGGAGACTTTGAGAATAGTCCAAACATGTTAAGGGTGGTTTTACCAAAATTAATCAAATTTGAAGCATTAAGGAAAATAATCCTTCTAAACACAGATATTGTGTTCAACGAGGATATTTTGCAATTATGGAATCAATTTCAAAACTTTAATGAAAACCAGGTAGAGAATAAACCATATTTAAAAGCTATAGCTAAATAACTAAAAATTTACAACCTTTGCAGATTTTGGGAATGCCGTTTATGAAAAACCAGGACGAAAGGTTTCTAAAAAAGAAATTTTAATCAGAATTTTTATACACCTCTAATGTTTTTTAGAACTAACGCCGATGTTGTTTTGTACGACTTGCATAATTTACGTAATTATGGGTGGGAAACAATATGGAAAATGGTGGAAGATCGACATGTCTTTGAATATAGCGAATTTGCTCAAATACAATTAATTGTAAGTTTTTTGAAACAATTGAAATTAGAGTATGATCTACCATGTAGTTGGAATTCAAGAAGTACTGATTGTTCTATGGATAACAAGGTAATTTTTTATTCAAGAATGGCCAGTGATTAACAACAACTTATTCCCACTAGGTGGTTCACCAAACCTTGAAAGGAAAAATTCCGGAGGGGTTAGTTGCATCGCATATAAATCTTGATGGAAATGTACTTCGGACATATAATTGTAATTGTGATTTTTCACCAAAGGTGGAAAAATTTAAGGTAAGAGCTATTTACGGGAGAGCAACGAGCAACGACAAACCGATATCTCACAAATTACGTAAAGAATTTTTGCTATGCGCACCACGTATGCAGCATTACCTCCAAGACAGGACCTTTCCAAAATAAGAAATAATAAACTGATAGGTAATAAAAAAAAACACTTTAAATATGGACCGAAAGTAACATTTTCTGGTTTTCTTACTCAATATCGTAAAGTATCATTTTCGGTATGATAAATGGTACAGAAAGTGATACTTTCGTTAGTCTTGGAGGTAAAATTCTTTAACGATATTTTGTAAGGACTTAGCATTACCACTTCAAGATTGAATTCTTTTCAGACGCCTTTAACAGAAAAATGCTCTTATTTTCCTGAAAGCAGAGTTCAACAAAAACGAACTTTATTATATTTTTATAACTACGAGTACACGTTTCCTCAGAACAAGACGTAACTCTCGTAACTCAACTTTCCATCGAAAAATTATATTTAATAGAAATGTTCGCAATGCATTGGGAAGGTAGGTGTAATGTTTAATAATTAAAATTAACCTAATCTAACGTTGCATTACATCAATACTTATTCCCTTTCTTAATTATGCCCCAGGGGGGGGGGGGGCAGAATCTTAAAACAGCACTGACTGAACAAGGTTTTTAAGTAGAAATAAATTCCAAATTTTCTAATAGATTTGTTTGAATTTTAGGTCCAATGAGTATCGGTTTGTATCTAACAGATGAGGAGTATGCAGAAAGTAGAGAATTTATTAAAAAATCTGAAATTCTCAAAAGCCGCCTCAATATTGGTTATCACGCGGTTTTTAAAGTTGGAAAGTTTTACCATATTAATTACCTTAGAAACATTGCTCTAAGTGAAGTTATCACTCCATATGTATTTTTAAATGATATAGATTTATTGCCAATGGAAAATTCGTATATGGTAATAAAAAAACATATTCGTAGTTTTCCCGATATGACCAAAAAGGTATTCACATAGAAAGAATTTTAATTAATTTTTTTGAAACAAAGAAATTGGAAGTTCGAATTCCCACGACTATGAAAATGTTATTAAAATCGTTAAAAGAAAAAAAAGTTTTCATTGTTCGAAAAGACACACGTCCGGAAGGACATGGACCGACAAATTACGCCAAATGGAAAACTGCTAGAAAATCCTACAAGGTAACTACGGAAAATTCTTAAAAAATATTTTAAGGCAATTAAATATTTTGATATAATATGTTCAATTTTCTATAGGTAATATGGCAAAATAAATACGAACCATATGTTGTGGTAAAAAAGGACGTCGTGAAATACGATGAACGGTTCTTTGCATATGGATGGGATAAAATTTCGCATATTATGGAAATTGAAGCTCAAGGCTACGAATTTTATGTCTTACCAAATGTTTTTATAGTTCACAAATTTCATGAACAAGCTCGGGACAAAATAAACTTTTTGACATCTAAGAAATATAAAATGTAATAATTTTTATCTGGTTTGTTACAAGAAGAATTTTCATTGATGAATTTGTATTTTAAGGTGCTTGAAGTCAATCAAGGAGCAGTCGGCAAAGGATCTTGAGAAGAAATATGGACGAACATTCCTTATTGATTAATTAGAAGATCATTTACCACTAGGATGAAATTTAAGATATGAAACTAACCGAATTTAATTTTATTTCACGAAACACCATTGCAATTAAGTTTTTTTACCGTGCAATATAGAAATTTATTTATAATTATTAAGCGGTGTAGTAGCTACATTTTTTTAATTTCAACTTTACACTATCAGTAGTGCTTGTTCACAATGAACGTAAGACATAAGAAGTTCGCAAATAAAAACCTAGTAAAGTATAGAATAATATTAAAATCTTAAGGTGCATGATGTGGAATGCTTTTTGCGAATATCAGAATTACTCCAGTATTTTTCATTCTTCAATTCTTTTATTTGAATTTACCTTTCGTATTTCTTAAGTACTTCTTATGTCTTATGTGAACAAAATCTCTAACTTAGTTGGCATGGGCCTCAAATCCTTCAGCCCCTTCAAAGCTCCTAGGTCTGATGGGGTATATCCAGCCCTAATGCAATGGGGTCTGGAGGACCTGCTATGTCACATAGTGCGAATGGATAAGACCTACATTGCGCACGGAAACACACCGAAGGAATGGCAAATGGTAAAAGTCATTTTTATACCCAAACCAGGCAGAAAGTGATTACTCCCTGGCAAAATCATACAGACCGACGCGACCGACCAGTTTGACCTCTTTTTTGTTGAAAACTTTATACTTTATACGAAAATCAGCACTAGTATATCCTGGGGCAAATATGCGTGCGAATGCAGACGCTTTCAAAATATTGAAAAACTATTGTACTGAGCACTCTCTCTCGGTCAATCCGGCAAAGACTGAACTTTTCCTGTTCACCAATAAAACCGGAAACGGGAGTGATGCGAATAGCTCCCACTACGGCGTTGGAAACCCTTATCTGCCTCCCACCACTTGATTACTCAGCAAGAGTTCCTTGAACCGGACAGAATTCCTCCTTTGATTCCTCATTTGACAGGAAATATAATATCCTGCTGAATCCAATGGAGATCCACGAATATGACATTTGTCTATTTTCGGATGTTTTTTTTTTGCTGTTTTGCGTATAGCCTGGAAGCCACAGTTTTTATCGGAAATCATTACGGTTTGAAGATTAGTACTTCAAAAACATGTTTCTCTTCTAGATGAATCTAAATTTGACCAAAAAAATTGAAAATTGAATTTTTTAGAGATTTAAAAAAGAGGTATCATTTTTTGCAATATTTTTTCTACTTTTCTGCAATAAAAACTATAGTCAACAATTATATCAGGGGAAATTTAGGTTCATATAGAGCTCAATTATATAAAAAAACTAACTATCACTTCTTAAAATGATAGGTTACAATTTTTTGAGCAAAATGTAGTTTTGAGAAAAACACGTTTGAAAATAAAATTATCGAAAACATAAAATTAAAAGCAGTAATGAAGTATTTAAACTGCTTACTGGTTAATCAGCGATTCCGTAATCTAATAAGTAGTTAATACAGTAGCGGTTTTTCAGAACAGGCAGGGTAGGCCGGGCCTACCTTAAATTTGAACACATCAAATAATTTATTTCAGTTTAAAATATTTTATTTTGATAAAGTTTTGTTAAAAACGGAATTAGAAACAATATATTCTCCAATTCATAAAAATAATTTCAATGAAAAAAACCTTACCGAATTAGTCAAAAACAGAAAAAAGATTCATTTTATGATGACGTAATCGACAGATTTGCGAAGAGTAAGGATAGAAGAATTAAACTTCTTTACAAGTAATAATAATACATTGCTTATAGGGTAAGTGAATTTTATAAAAACTTTTTGTTTTTTCATTTTAATAACTATAGGTACAAAAAAACTTATACAAAAAACAATACCAAAAAAAGCCCCCCCCCCCTCCTGAGATATTCAAAAATTGCTGCCCTACTCAATATTTTAGTATACGAGCCGCCGCTGAGTTAATACCACGTTTATTGATTTTTAACGATTAGATACACATTTTATCGTGTATGCAATGTGATAAAATAAGATATAAAACCCAATTATAGGATTTCATTAAATAAACAGAATTGCAAAAAATGGTGTCGTTTTAAACATTACAAGAATAAAATATTTGTAAAGTAATCATACGCATTTTCAGTAGAAAAATGGCGCGAAGACCTTGTCTATATTTGTTAATTAAAATTTTTGTGATATTATCAATAGTTTATGTGGTTTCTATTTTCTTTCTGAACGGTGAGTAATACAAAATAATATTTTTGTTTTAAAAAAACTTACTTTATTAAATTATAATAGATTTTCTGATGAAATTCAGGCATGGAATAATATCGGATAGCAGCTATTCAGAAACGATAGTCGAAATTGAAGAAAAATTTACACAAAATGCCAAAGTTGAATTTGTCTCTTTGAAATGTGATACGGTCCATGTTGGAATGGTGATTTTAAATTCCAATAAAATTGTGGATTTTTATACAGTTTTGAAATCTATATTATTTTATCGAAGTAATCCGCTTCATCTTCACATTTTGGTTGATACCAAGACTGAATATATTCTAAACTATTTGTTGGAAACCTGGTCAATTTCTCAATGTAAGCTACTAGTTTTTATACAAACAATATTAAAATACTCACTTTTTAGTAAACGTGAGTTACTATTATAAGCATTTGAAAAATGATAAGACGACCATCTCAAGCTTCTCTGCATTACTTTTCAATTCTGGAATCGAGAAGATTATAATAATCGATTCAGATAAAATTTTGATGGATAACATTTACAAATTGTGGAATCTTTTTGACAACTTCACAAAAACACAAGTAAGTAACGTAATTCGGTTCTCACTTATGGACAGAACAAAATTTGGCTCTCTGATTGGTCCAAGTGGTTTGAAGAGGTATCATACTGTGCTGTCAGAATTTCTGATAGATTTACTAAACAGGTACATTAGTTTTTAGGTATAATTAACATTGAAGATGACAGAATTCCATCTGAATCAATTAAGAGGTAATAATCTATTTATACAATATCTATAATACCTACGAAAAAATTACTTTCTGCGGGTTACATATTAGTAACTACTTCTTTAATTTTTAGAAACCAAATGTACTTAGTTAAATTGAAAAAATTTTCATTAAAAAGTTTTAAACTTAAAATTCCATCAGCTGCTACATATAATTCAAAATTTTTTTACACTGTATTCTGCGCAGACAATAGCAATTGCTACAACAACAAAAGAGAAATGGTAAGAAATGAAAATTTCCAGAACAAAAAATATAACAATTGTCTTTAAAACATTCAGATTTTTCAATGGAATACTAGATTTTCTAATAATAACCATTTAGACTATACATTTTTTCTTAAATACGATGGTTCATTATTACAGGAGATGTATGGACATTGTAGTAAAAAAAACCTTACCATTTTTGACGCTGGAACGGTAAAAAACCATGCACATGATTTAATCTTAGATTAATGAAATATTTCAGAAAAAATTAAATTCAAATTGCTCCGAATTTATTGGCAATATATCCCAAAATTGGAGAGCGCTTCTTTTCGTTCAAGATAGCAATTTCTCTTTAATCGAAAACGACGTAACTCTTGTAAGCCAATTATCCTTCGATAGAATCAACATGGTGAAAGAGTTACAAATTCTATGGGACGGTATATACCAACCCAAAAACAATTTTGACATGGTACTATTTTTTTGTCCAATCCACAGGTCCAATCGCACTGTCGTTATATGCAGCAGATTACGAGATGGATAACATTTTAAATTATATAAAAAGCAATAACTTATCACAAAACCGATCGGATATTGTAATGCATGTACTCTTCAAAGAAAACGCAAGTTATCCCATAAATATTTTACGGAATATAGCATTAAAAAATATTGTAACTCAATATGCTTTCCTGGTGGATGTAGATTTCATTCCATCTCAGAATTTATATACCAATCTGAGGCATCACTTAACTAACAACAAAAATGAAAACAAAAGGGTAAAAGTGCCAATACCAAAATACCAAATCAAGTTAAAGTATTTCATTGCAGGTATTTATAGTACCAGCGTTTGAAACAGGCAAAAATACGATTCCAGCAACGAAATTAGAATTAATGCAAATGTTAATTCAGAAAACAGTAACTCCATTTCATTTTAATATCTATCCTGCAGCACATGCACCTACAAATTATTCCAAATGGATATTAGCAACGGAGCCATATCTCGTAAGTGCATTTATAGTATAGGACGGACTCGCAGACAGATGATAAGGCTTTTGGTTCTGTACCATTAGGAAAATCACTGTATTTTTTGTAGGTTCAATGGAAGTTAGAATATGAACCATATTTAGTAGTTCAAAAGAACATAACACCCTACGATACAAGATTTTTTGGATACGGCTGGAACAAAGTCTCACATGTAATGGAATTGTATAAACAAAAATATGAGTTCGTTGTATTGCCAAATGTTTTTATTGTTCACAAAAATCACGCGATGTCAAAACTAAAGAAAGACTTTGTAAAATCGGGTGATCATCAACGGTGGGTTAATTAAACAACTTGAGGAAATAGTACTTATAAAATTTATTTTTAGGTGTCTCAGTGGTATGAAAAAAGATTTTGTTAGATATATAAATCGAAAATATAAGAAGACACGTTAAAAAGATGAATTATTATTGTTATTATATTATAAGTTTAAAATATTACCTCGAGAGTATTTTGTATTGGTATATAAATAAAAATTTGTTAAGAGTTGGAATTTTTTTTGTATTTTGTTATGAGCGTTTGAAAAAAAATCCCAATTTTTCTAAAAATCCATAACTTTTTTTCGGTTGAGTAAAAAAATTTAAAAATATTCATAGAAATGCTTTTAGTGGGATAGTATACCTAACATGTACAAATTTTCATCAAATCAAAAGGGATCAGATTCAAAAGTGGTTGATTTGGGGTGGAATATCCCATATTATGTTGCAGTAGTACATACCGGGGGGCCTGGGAAGTGTGGATAGACCCGTAGCTAAGATTTAATATTTGTAAAAAGCAAAATTTTCGGTGGTTCCCCTTTCGGGAATTTTTAATGTTGTAAACAAAGAGACAGAGTTGGGTGAAGCCCCTACGAGCGCCGCAGACGGGAAAATTTAAGTTTTCAAGGTCAACAGGGTTTAAAGGTTAGCAATTTTTGAAGGTATTATTGTAATACAAATGCAGCTACTAAATTCCAATGAAATTTTTACCAAATAAGGAACCAAAAAAGGTATTAAGTAAGCCTTAACTCGTAATTTTAATAATGATTTCACGTAAATCCGGCTCCTTTTCTTGCAGTGTCCGGGGCGGTGACCCCCCCCTTAGTTCGCCACTGATCCCTATGAATATTCATGAACGCTATACCATTTAGCCTTTCTTCACTTCTAGAATTTCTTTAATAAGTTAATTTAATATTAAATTTCAACAGTAGAACAGCTATTTATTATGTTTACGGTTCATAGCTTTTGTATTAAATTAATTCCATGCCTTTTACGTAAAAAAGGATAAATAGGGGCGACCAGGTAAACAACAATAAATTACAACAAATATGTACATAAAAAATATAAAATCTGTGGAAAACCCAATAGTGTTTCCAAAATTTTCATAAATATTTTCTTTGGTTACTGGTAGTGTTCTACGGCTTTTTCCCTTCAAAGTAGGAAAGAAAACCAATAAATATTCTGCAAGAACACATCTTAAGCTTTCAGATAAGGTAAGGATGAGTGAATTAGGCCCACGGCTTACTTCACAATTTAATTTTGAAAATCAAATTGTTGCATATATTTTTACATCTACAAAGTCAATCGCCGCGTTACAATGACATTCTATAGCCGGTCCGTGTGCTCAACGTAAATACTAGCATTAGAGTATTATTGTAAGAGAAGCCCGTTGCACTTGTAGTACACGCTGTAGCCGTGCTCGTACGCTCGCACTTCAGGCATGTTTTTATCAAGTTCAGCTCCTGTCAAAACAACTGGGAGCGCCCGAGCGAGGTTAGCGGAGAATTAGTTTCGACAGGCGCAACCAAGGCAAATTTCGGATCTAGGTAAAACTCACAAAACTCACCTCCTCCAACCTGCCGTGTGTAGCCAATCACTAGATTATAATGTTAATTATTAAATTCAAAGAAAATATTTTGCAAATTTTGGAAGAACTACCGGGTTTTATATTTTTTATGTATACTATTGCCTATTTACCACCCCTTTTTCAAAAAAATTTGTCAAATCTGAGGCCTTAGATCACTATCGCCCCCCACGTGGGCACGCCACTGCATCTATCCCGATAACGATTACTTGTGCGACTCGCTGACCGACGAAGATCGGTTAGCTTCAAAATTTTTTAGGGTCTTCTACACAAAGAGAAAGCTAATTAATGAGAGGATCGGAAAAATTATCCTTCTCCACAAAGAAAGGATTAAGTTTTATCACAGAATTGCGCATTGCTCTTGGTTTATTACACATTTGCAGGGACGGTTCCAAGAGAAGCTTTGTCGATGTCGATTTTTTGAAGCTCACCCTTTTTTTGCTTTTACGCTTATGGCCTTTTGCCAACTCATATGTGGATTTGCCAACCCATAGGTAGATTTTACCAACTTTACCTAATTCTCACAAACATTGGGGGAATCTCCCCCATCCCTCCTATGGGGCCGTCTCTGCGATATTTGTGTGATATCCATAAAATTAATTAACTAAATTAGATGATAACAAAATAGTGTCTAGGGAGGTGAGTGGGTTAAGTAAATATGTTATATCACGAACTGCATAGTGCAATAATAGGTATACTCCTATCTAGTATGTCGAGAATTACCTTTATTGGTTCGATACAGCAATATAGCGGTTTATTGTGAACATTGTTTTCTATTAATTGTGCTACCTAATTCAGAACTTTGTCGTGTACACTAAATAATCGAAATAATTATTCATCTGCTGTACATGTGGATAAAATTAGAACAATAGTCAGTTTCGTGAAATGCTAGCTTTTCGGGAACAATTTCCATCAATAACTTAAAAAAAGGTAATAATTTAATCTTGAAACTTTAATCTACCGAAAGCTTATCAAATAAAAAATGCTGCATAGCACAATTATATACTATCGAAGTGAAGTTCTGAAACCTTTTGCAATACTACTACTTCTTTTATTATACATTAAACAATTAGTACCGAAATAAAAATTCCGATAGACTTACACTGCATCAATGTTTTTGAAAATATACTTTTTCGTTTTCTGATGAAATAGTATACTCCTCTCTAATCAAAAATTTTAGTTATTTGTTATTATAAACGTTAGATTATAACAAAATAACATTATTTCGTTACTGAACATTATTATGTTAATAATAAATTATCAAAAAGAACACCTACATACTATAATATTATTATCAATAGATAAAGCAATAGAAGATCATTGGAAGCAGTAGTAATTTTATTAAAACAATATGGTTCGCTTAAAATTACGTCAGATGATATTATCAGTTATCGTCTTAATTGCAGTTACGACACTCTTCACAAGTAATACTACAATACCAAATTTTCTTTGTATATTAATGAGGTTTTTTGTAGGTTATCATTACAATATTTTGGAAGATAACTTCCACAATGAATTCAATAAATTTATACTACAGAATTATAAAGTTAAAAATTATCGTTGTCCAATAATACAAGTAGGAATAGTTTGTATTACACAATCGTCAAAAGTAAACTTGTATATATTGCTCAAATCTTTGTTAGCTTTTCGAAGCACTTTCATACACTTCCACATCGTTGTGAATCCACAAACAAAACATAGTGTGAGCAAATTATTGGATACTTGGGCATTGCCTCAAAGTAAGTCAAAATGGTCAATCTGAGTTCGTTTACACCACTTCCAATGGTTCTAAAACTGAAATCAGTGTTGTTGTTTCAGTTAAAGTATCATTCTATAATTTGAACGATATTGATCCTAATGGCGACTTTGAGGATAGTCCAAACACGTTAAGGTTGGTTTTACCAAAATTAATCAAATTTGGAGCTATAAGAAAAATAATCCTTCTAAACACAGATATTGTGTTCAACGAGGATATTTTGCAATTATGGAATCAATTTCAAAATTTTAATAAAAACCAGGTAAAAATATGCTATACAATAACTACAGCTATATAACTAAAATTTAATAACCTTTGCAGATTTTGGGTATGCCGAATATGAAAAACCAGGACGAAAGGTTTTTCGAAAACAAAAATTGAAGTACTAATTTTTTAAAACCTTTAATATTTTTTAGAACTAATGCCGATGTTGTTTTGTACGAGTTGAATAATTTACGTAATTTTGGGTGGGCAAAAATATGGAAAATAGTGGAAAATCGGCACGTTTTTGAATATAGCGAATTTGCTCAAATACAATTAATTGTAAGCTTTTTTAAAAAATTCAAATTAGGATATGCCCTACCATGTAGTTGGAATTCGAGAAGTACTGATTGTTCTATGGAATACAAGGTAATTTTTTATTGAAGAATGTCCAGTGATTAACAACAAATTACTTCTACTAGGTGGTCCACCAAAACTTGAAAGGAGAAATTCCGGAAGAGTTACTTTCATCGCATATGAATCGTGATGGCAATGCACTTCGGACACACATTTACAATTGTGCCCTTCCACCGAGGATGGAAAAACCTCAGGTAAAATTCTTCAATTCTATTTTGTTAGCATTACCTACCACTTCAAGATTGAATTATTTCAGAAGCCAATAACAGACAAATGCTATTATTTTCCTGAAAGCGAAGTTCAGCAAAGACGAACTTTATTATATTTCTATAAATACGAATACGTTTCCGCAGCACAAGACGTAACTCTCGTAACTCAACTTTCCATTGATAAATTAAATTTAATAGAAAAATTTGCAATACGTTGGGAAGGTGTGTGTAATAATTAAAATATATAATCTGCTGTTTGGCGAGCGGGGGGGGGGGGGGGGCAGAATCTTAAGACAGCACTGACTGAACAAGGTTTTTAAGTAGAAATAAATTCCAAATTTTCTAATAGATTTATTTGAATTTTAGGTCCAATGAGTATCGGTTTGTATTTAACAGATGAGGAGTATGCAGAAAGTAGAGAATTTATTAAAAAATCTGAAATTCTCAAAAGCCGCCTCAATATTGGTTATCACGCGGTTTTCAAAGTGGGAAGGTTTTACCATATTAATTACCTTAGAAACATTGCTCTAAGTGAAGTTATCACTCCATATGTATTTTTAAACGATATAGATTTATTGCCAATGGAAAATTCGTATATGGTAATAAAAGAACATATTCGTAGTTTTCCCGATATGAAGAAAAAGGTATTAACTTAAATAGAATTTTAATTTTTTTTTTAATTTCTTATTATTAGGCATTAGTGGTTCCTGCCTTTGAAACAAAAAAATTGGAAATTCCAGTTCCCACCACTATGAAAATCTTATTAACAGCGTTAGAAGAAAAAAAAGTTTTTATTGTTCAACAAGACACACGTCCTGAAGGACATGGACCAACAAACTACGCCAAATGGAAAACTGCAACAAAACCCTACAAGGTAACTACGGAAAATGCTTAAAAAATATTTTAAGGCAATTAAATATTTTGATACATGTTCAATTTTCTATAGGTAATATGGCAAAATAAATACGAACCATATGTTGTGGTAAAAAAGAACGTCGTGAAATACGATGAGCGGTTTTTTGCATATGGATGGGATAAAATTTCGCATATTATGGAAATTGAAGCTCAAGGTTACGAATTTTATGTCCTACCAAATGTTTTTATAGTTCACAAATTTCATGAAAAATCTCGGGACAAAATAAACTTTTTGACTTCAAAAAAATATAAAATGTAACAATTTTTATCTGGTTTGTTACCAGAAGTATTTTCATTAATGAATTTGTATTTTAAGGTGCTTGCAGTCAATCAAGGAGCAGTCGGCAAAGGATCTTGAGAAGAAATATGGTCGAACATTCCTTATTGATTAATTAGATCATTCACCACCAAGATGAAATTTAAGATTGAAACTAAACATCGTAGTTGAGATATTTTACCATGTAAAATAGTAATTTATTTCGGTGTTGTACCTAGGTTTTTTAAATACCAACAATTTTTTTAATTTCGAGTCTCTTTAGTGTCCCGATTCAATCGCTTTTCTTCTTCGTCCTGCTCTTATATTCATCAAGAGTTGATTATTTCAACCGTTATAGTTTTCATCTTGCTTAGTTTTTTGGCCGTTTTCCTTTTTGCTTCCACTCGACCAATTTGGGTTGTTTTCGTAGTAGATTCTTACTTCTTACTATAATGGTTCCTTCGACTGTTATAATTCTTCTACCATAATTCAAATTTTGGGTCCTGCCTGCAGCTAGCAGGAAATGAAGAAATTTTTGATATAATCAAAATATTGCTTGTGGTTGTAATTTCTCTTTTTCTTGTTTCCTTGTTTGTGAAATAAAAGTTCTTCAACACCGAACACAAAAATTTATTAAGTGTAGCAAATCCATTTTAGTGGTTCTTTGCAAGGCAAAATATTACGCTGGTCTAATTGCATGACCGGTTCTGGTATTACCCAAAGGTTTAGATCAACACCAAATGCGGTCGTTTTAATGAATTAAAATTTGATTTTTTTTTTAAATAGACCTAGGATTTATGACGCAAAATCTTTGGGAACCACCGATCTACATAATAAATAACTATATTACATAACATAATAGAATAAACTACTATTTATGAAACAATGATTGATAACAGCAGAAATTGTGTTACTAGAAAGCTTTCGATTTTTTTAATTTAAAATTTTATCTGCGTATTTATTAAAATCTTATCATTTCAACACCAAGTTCAATAATAATATATTGGGAGTGAATTAATAAATAAATAAAAATTCGTGTTTAAAATGACTTCTTGCCAAGTTCGGTAGACATTCTTGCGAAAAAGGTAAAACCTAATTAGATGAAAGGTAGTACACCATTCGCTACTGAATTCTTATACTTCTCACATTATAGATTTTAACGCTATTCGTTTTTCTTGGCCTTCTGGTTTTCAATTCCTTGGAATGGTTTTCAAATCCATTTCATTGAAATGGAACTTTTTTTGTACTATGTATTGCTGAGTAACGATATTCCTCTGTAGTTTAACAGTCCGACATCTGCACCGGCATCTTCTCTTTTCTCCTCCAAAAGCTATTTGTTGCTTCTTCCTCCTTCTTTTCGTGGGCACCTGCTTCTTGCCCGTATTTTTATTGTCACTTTCAAATTTCATTTTCTTGGCAGGAGTCGCCGTGATGACAGTCCTGTTTTGCTCTTGATAGTTTTTTGTTCTTCAACATGCTGGAAGCGGTTTAGGGTTTTCTCCATCGAGCTCTACTTATAAGTTGTTGTTTTCCTTTCTCAATCTCATTTTTCTAATCGTCAATATAATTCTACTCCCATTCATCTTGTTTTTGTTTCTCATGTTGATTCTTATTGAATCTTCGCTGCTATTCATTTTTTATCTTGGATCTTTCCAATCTCAAAAACTTCTATCAGGCTTGCCTCCACTTTAAGAACTTTTTTTAGGAACATCCGCACACTTTCCTTTCACATTCATCATTTTAAGTCCTTTTTTCTCCAGTCCAGTTTGTGCCTAATTCTATCTGCCTAACTGTTGTGGTCTCAAAATCGAATATAGGTAAAATAAAGTCAAGCGAGGTTAGTAACCAAAATTTATGACTTCGTTTGATAATCACATACTTGATGTACATTATCTAACCTGTTATAAACAAAAACTCAATTGGTATGAAGTTGAACCTTAAAACTTCCTATCGTTTAGATTATATGTTATTACGACAACTGCTTATAGACACTCATAGAGCATGGCGATATCAATATTATCACACACAATAGATAAAATTATCAACAGATAAAATCGTAGAAAAAAATTAAAAGTAGCCTTCTCATTGAGAAACATGGTTCGTTTAAAATTACGTCAAATGTTAAAAATAGTTATAGCTTTAATAGTAGTTACAACAATTTTCATAGGTAAAGTTGCACTATTTTTTATTGTTTAAATAATTTATACTTGGTAGGTTATTATAATAATGCTTCGGTGGAGATATTTAAAAATTTTAAGTCAAAACCACCTGATGAAGACGTAAATAATCCTTGCGAGGTAATACAAGTAGGAATAGTGTGCGTCACACAGCCCTCGATGATAAACCTGTATACGATGCTGAAATCTTTGCTGTATTTTCGAAATAATCCTATACACTTCCACATTGTTGTCGATTCACAAACAAACCAAAGTTTGACTAAATTGTTTGAAACTTGGATGCTGCCACAAGGTAAACCAAAAGTTTTGGAAAGATGGGAAAAATAATCTAAATGATTCTTTTTGATTCAGTTAGCTTATCGTTCTATAACTTAAAAGATATCGATCCAAATAATGATTTTACTGATAGTCCGAACGTTTTGAGGATGGTTTTACCCAGTGTAATCAAATTTGAATCAATCAGTAAAATAATTCTTCTAAGCACGGATATTGTGTTCGATACAGATATTTACGAACTATGGAATCAATTTCAGTTTTTCAACAAAAATCAGGTAAAAATATCCAAATGATATAAGCTAAATACCGTTAATCCAAAAACTTCGTTTTTATAGGTTTTGGGAATCCCGCTGAAAAATCTGAAAGACAAAGACGACAGGTTTCTCCAAAATTACTTACTGTAAAACTAATGTAACATTTTTATTTTTCAGATATAACGTGGATATTTTATTGTATCAGTTGAATAATCTACGTAACTATGGGTGGGACAAAATATGGAATATGGTTCAAGATCGACAAGTTTTTGAATATAACGAATTTGCTCAGCTTCAATTAATTTTGGGCTTTTTTAAAATTTCTGACCTGGATGAAATGTTACCATGTGATTGGAACTCTAGAAGTACCAATTGTCCCATGAAATACAAGGTAATTTTTATTAAAAATATCCATTGGTTATGAAATAATAATTACTGCTACTAGGTGCTCTATCAAAACTTGAAAGGAGAAATTCCAGAAGGTTTAGTTTTATCGTCTAGGAGTTTAGATGGAAACATTGTCCGGAAACGCAATTACAATTGTGATGGACAAGCACCTAAGGAAAAACTCATGGTAAAATCGGAATATTTTGGGATCAGTAGTGCTTATAAGGAATAAATAATTTTTAGAATCCAATAAATGAAGAATGTTCTCGTTTTCCTGAAAGTAAAATTCATACGAAACGAACTATATCGTACTTTCATAAATACGTGTATGTTCCGTCAAAATCAGACGTGACTCTCGTTACTCAACTCTCTTTCGATAGAATAGATTTAGTAGAAGAGCTCGCTTTGCGTTGGAGAGGTATGTAATATAAGCCTGAGTTTATGAACAGTTGAATAAATTCGCCATTTTAAAGTTTGGATCATGGATTTGTTTTATTTTTAGGTCCAATGAGTATCAGCTTTTATTTGACAGATACTGAGTTTATACAATGTAAGGATTACATCGAAAATTCTCAAATTCTCAAAAACCGTTTAAATATTGGGTATCACGTGGTTTTCAAAATGGGATCGCATTACCACATTAATTATCTAAGGAACGTGGCATTAAGCGCAGTTAATACCCCATATGTATTTTCAAACGATATAGATTTGTTGCCCATGGAAAACTTATATCTGGTTTTAAAATTATATCTCAACAATATTCCCGATATGACCAAAAAGGTATTTCAAAACAATTGTAATTTTTAAATGAACTCTTTTATTATTAGGCCTTAGTGGTACCTGCTTTTGAAACCAAGAGGTTGGAGTTCGAGGTTCCTTCCACTATGAAGGAGTTATTCGATATGTTAAAGCAAAACAAGGTTTTCATTGCTCAACAATTTACACGTCCGGAAGGACATGAGCAAACCAATTATAGAAAATGGAAGAATGCAAGAAAACCCTACAAGGTAACCAGAAGATATTTAAAAAAATTCTTAGGTTTTAATCATAATTAAACGTAGGTCATATGGAAAGATAAATATGAACCCTATATTGTGGTAAAAAAGGACGTGGTGAAATATGATGAACGATTCTTTGCATATGGATGGGATAAAATTTCGCATATTATGGAAATTGAAGCGCAAGGCTACAAATTTTTTGTTTTGCCAAATACTTTCGTAGTTCACAAATATCACGAAAATTCTCGGGACAAAAAGGCCTTTCAAAAATCGAAAAACTATAAAAGGTACACGCCTTCTGGATGGCTTAAGGAATAATTCTGACTTACAACTTTGTATTTTAAGGTGCTTGCAATCTTTAAAGGAACAGTCAGCAATGGATCTTAAGAAAAAATATGGACGAACATTCCTTGTCGATTAATTAGAAGTTGAGATAACTTCCTGTATCATCTAAAAAAATTAAAGATGAAATTTAAGACTGAAACCAGCCAAAATAGTAAATGGAGATTTAATAGTAGATATTAATAGGCCGCAATCGTTAGAACTTAAGTTGTTTAATTGTTTAAAGAATAATTTATTTATGTTTGAAAAGTGTAATAAATTTATTTTTATTGTTACATTTTAACAATTTTCTCTTCTAAATATATTGAAAACTAATATTCGCATAAAATAATGCCCCCCCCCCTCTCCGCGAAGAATCAATATGACTTCTGATTGGTTCTTTGTATATACCAACCTAAAAGGGGCGTATTCTAAAAGAACTGATTGGTCAATATTTTACCAGCCTCAAAATTTATTGAACGAAAACAAAATAAAAAATCGCCAAAAACGAAAAGATATGAAATATTACCTAATTACTTTTTTTACCAATTTACCATTATTTCTGAAATAATAATTTGTTGTGCAGGAAATTAAAATTATGTTTTTAATGTGATATAATTTATTAATGGTACTTCATAATATATTCATTTCCCCCCTTATCTCTCTAGAAAATATTGCAATATATTGATTTTATATTTTTTTTAAATAATTAGCTCAATTTTTTTTTCGAATTTTAAATACACATTTATTTTGGTAATACATGAAATGTGAACCATACGGTATATCTTATTTAAATACATACACTGTGCATAATAACCTGATATAAACAAAAAAGTATGATATCAGCCTAAAAATGTTTACTTTGTGTAATAATCTCTCTCGGGCACTTATTATTCGTGATTGTTGCGATAAAAAAATTTACTACCCCTGGTGGGACTCGAACCCACAGTCCCCGGCTTAGGAGGCCGATGCCTTATCCATTAGGCCACAGGGGCTTGGTAGACACAGTAATAAAATATAGTATTCAGAAATACATCATCGAATAAATTATCTGACTTTATTTAAATAATATTAATTAAATTTTGATTAAATTTAAAAGTTATTTAATACATAGAATTTTACTCGAAATTTCAAAACCGTTGTTACTTGCGGTCAAATCGATTGATCTTAACAGTAAAATTGAATTTATCGTGTTACCGATAACATTTAATTTAAATAAAAGCATGTTTTATTTAAATGAAAAGTAAAATTGCAGTTTCTAAATAATACACATTAAAGGTTAGATAATTTGACTAATTCTAAACTATTTAATGATTTACTTGAAGCAGATTAAGTAATAACAGCTTTCTAGTCGTAGGCAAAAATCAATAATTCGTAACCTGGAGTAACTACAAAAAAATTTAAATTACAGTTCTTTTTTTTCGTAATTTTCCTACTCATACGAGGTATGAACAGAATTTTCCATACAATTTCCCGAGTTAGCTTGATACCTAATTATTATTATTAATATAATTTTTAAATTTATTCGACGCTTCAAAATTTAATTTTGAACCTTTGCGACCACCCCCACTCGGGAGATGGCATGCTTTAACTACCGGCTGAGCCATATTACCCCCAAGCACCCTATATTAAAAGACTTCACAAAAAAGTAAGTAAAGAGATTATTGCTGAAATTAAGGCGAATAATGATTGTTGATGTTTACCTAACTGTGACAAACAGTTCTTCCCACAGCTTGTCCTGGACCTATTCGTGAGAAACATTAATTGATTATTATTGATTTTCACCTTCAAAGAACAAAACGCAATATCAAAGATCAGTACAAAGAAAGATGCCTTTAGGTAATGCAAAATTCAACCAAAATCCAATATCATCTGTAGCTATACCTAATTTTTTTATAATTTTTCAGAAAACCTTGAAAGGGTAGATACCTTCAAGTTGGATTCCTTTGTTATGGAATAATTATATTTTTTCATTTACATAGTTGAGTGACTTTGTATTTAGTGGTTAGCTTCTAAAAATCGCAATTATACTAATGTTCTTAGTGATCTTTGCGGTTCTACTCGATTAAACTATTTGGTAAACGATTAAATTTTATAATTTTGAAGTTGAACAAACTCTTTTGAATGTCTACAGGTGGTAATTTTTTGAATAGGTTCCTTAACCCTTTCGGTCACGGCAGTCGTTTAAACAAACACGAAATGTATGATCTGAAAAAATGAGAATATTCTAAAAATCTTTTTAAAAAATCATATATTATCTATATCTACGTATTTTCATTTTGAACTTTTTTTCTCAAAAAACAAAAAGTCGTGACCGAAAGGGTTAAGCGTAAAAAAAACAAATAAAATTCAGTCAAATGCTGCTAATTTTGGAAATTCTTCTAAAAATTGTTAATAATATATTAAATTAACCTGATTTAAAAATTCATTCGATAGACTCAATTTTAAAAATGCAAGAATAATTTTCTATGCAATTTCTATGACCGCTACTGTGTATATTGGGTAGAACATCGAAACCATGAAAATGTGGCCTATGTTCAAAATTGAAGAGCTATCTTAAGCAATAAATAAGAAGATGGAAGAAGAAGAAGAAGAAAAATAAATAATTACTAAAATTTAACTTGTTTAAAAAATTGTACACTTTTAGGTAGGTAATTCATAAATTGTATTGTTAACTGTAACTTATTTTTTGTAATTATAATATCGGTTAGCTTTCAATTGAATTTTTACCACACTTTTTCATATTTGTTTCTCTTCGTGCAAATCCATTTAACGGAAAATTATGTAGGATTCCCCATAAAAAGCTGACGGTTCCTTTTATTTACCTTGTTTGAAGTAAAATTTAATTTTAGGATATTCATTTTTTTCCTATCCGCAAATTAGCTGATTTCCGAATTTTACTTAAAAACAAATATTTTCCACGCCAAACGAATCACGTTTTTAGGTGACCCCTTCCTTCCGATTTTTCTCAAATTTTTATATTTTCTTGAGACCGATAAAAACCCCGTTCATTTTGACCATCCGTTTTTGATTTTGAATGCTCTCATTAAAATAATATGTTTTTGATCCAAATTATTAGGTTCATTGTTCATTTTTAGTTTAATGTAAAAAAATTGTTTTTGGAGATGTATGCGGCTTTCGATTTTTTTTGAAAAAATTCTCAAAAGAATTTCGATAAATTCAGTTTTAAATTTAGTATTTTTCTATCTTTTTTCTAAATTCGAAAATATTAAATTAAATTGTACTTATGTTCTGACTCAATTTAACAAAAATTTTAACAGTTTTTTTTTATTTTAACAGTTAAATTAAAGAATATTTAATATTTATATTGAGTCAGAACATTACCAAAACAGCTTTTTTTACAATAAACTAAAAATAAACGACAAACGCAATCATTTGAATCACAATCATATTTTTTTATTGAAAGAGCATTCAAAATGAAAATCCGATTGGTGTATCTTTCGCAAAGTAACGAGCATTTGAAAAAAATCATATTTCAAAAACGGAAGGTCAAAAAAATTTGAAACAAATCAAGAATGCGTTTTTCATCGGTCTCAAAAACATGCAAAAATTTTGAGAAAAATCGAAAGGCGACAACTAAAAAAGTTGACGATTTGGGGTGGAATGCTCCCTATATTATCTAAATTGTTGACGTTTATTTGAAATTAAAATTTCTGTTGTATAACTCAACTATTACTAATCCAAGCCAAAAGGCACTTAATGTGAACTGATCATTGATAAAAAATAGTTTTAAAAATGCAGAGTTTTGATAGCGAATTCAGAAATCTTCTTTGAAGGAGTTATGTAAAGTGCAGTTTACGTTATAGGATTTCTCTTATGATTTATCATAGGAGAAACCATAAAACACAGTTTACACTGTGTTTTCATTCTTAAAATTATAAAAAATATCATGTTAAACCATATTTTATTTATGCTTTCTGCTACGATAAATCCTAAGAGAAGTCATAATGTAAACTGCACTTAATGCTACGTATTCTTAATAGGGGGGGGGGGGGGGGGGGGTAAACAATTAATTTTTATTTACATTTTTATAAAATCATTTGATCTTGATATACCTATGAATGTCGAAGATAAGAGGGGGGGTTATGAAATTAACATTTTATTTTTATTTAAAACTTATTCTTATGTTAACACAGTGGCGGAACTAAAATATGATCTACCACTCCGCAAACAATTTCTGGGCTCTAATAAAATTCTATATTTTTGTTAAACAAGAAGTTAAATAAATAAAATAGATATTTATTTCATATTATATCTACATAATTCACAAAAATAAACAAAACGAAAAGTTTTAATTTAAAAAAATCCAAAATTAAATGTAGAAATCTTTCTTTCCAGCTTTGCTTTAAATTTCTTTATGAAATCAGCCCTTGTTTTAATTATTTCAATTATTATTTTAAATTATGCTCGAACATTGTGTTTCGAATTTTCGATTCTCGTCAGACAAACCTGGAATTATCTAATACAATTTGAAAAGTAATTAAAAATTTTGATCCCGATAAAAACAGTTAGTTATTTGAATAAATAATATAAAAATGAAATTAGAAAATTTAGACTACTGTAGATCTTACTATGAAGCTGATATAATGGTAGACTAACTTTCAGGCGTAAAAATTAAAATTCGTCGTCGGCTAGACGACTAGAACAAATCCACCTAACTGAACTGCGGTGAAACTAAAATAAGCAAACTCACCCCCTAGCCTTAACGAAGTTGAAGTTATGTTTTACAGGATAGACAAACTGATTATTTCCTTTTCGTATTGTACAACAAATCATATTTTGTTGAAATTATGTCTTCCTGCTAACAATAAAATTGCATTTATTTGAAAACGTTTTGAACTGATTTTCTGAGAAAGAAAGCGTTTGTAGGTGTTAATTAGTGTGATAGCAATTATTGTTTGTTGCAGGTGGAGGTGATTAATTATAAGAATTGTTTAGTAACAAGCTGATGAAGACGATAGATAAATGTTAACAATGCATAGCATTGCGAAGTATGAACAGGTCAACTCTAAACTGCAAGATTAATGTTGATAATATTGCTACCGTTTAAGAGATTTTATATTTCTTACTATAAAAGTTGAGTTGTAAACTTACAACTTTAAGTTTATTATATAAATACCACAGTAAATACTAATTTTTTTATGAAGGAAGAATAGTAAAAAATTATTCGAGAAAATCCAACATTCCGGTCGAAATGCGCAAATGGGGGAATCCCACAGGAAGAACTGGTTTTGTGTCAATTTTTCATTTCACTGCCACCGGAAAAACTTTTACCGGCAAAAAATATCTTAATTGTTTTATTTAAAAAATGAAGAACCTAAGTACAGCTGTCCCTCGATAATCCGACAGTTAAGGGACCGAGAGAGTGTCGGATTACCGAAAATGTCGGATTACCAAAAATGTCATATTATCAATGATGTTTTATTCTTAATGCGTTTGAACACAATGAAGTTAAAAAAAAAAAGGAAGAAACAGTAAAGGTACATGTAATTTATTAATACCAGGATACAAAATGACAGTACATGTAAGTTTTTAAAAGAAATACGGAAAGAAATTTAAGTAAAATATACAATATGTGGAGGGAGGGAGATGCATGTTGCTGCCGGCAGCGCGTCGGACTACCGCGTACGTCGGATTAAAAAGTGTCGGATTATCGAGGGACAGCTGTACTTATATTATAAGCGCAACAGAAACGAAAGGAAAGCTTTTACGTATTATTTAAGTGCTTTATTATATACATATGTATAGTGCAATGATAACACGAGCATTAAGGCACTTTTTCAGTTTTTTCACACCAAAGTAGTGAGAATAATTGTAAAATGCATGGCAGATTTGGTTAATGCATTTCAAATGCTACAACAAAATTACAAAGGAAACAAGCGTTTAATAGCAGACGGCTTAGTACGCAAAAAAATCAGGTAATTTGCCACGATTAATTCACAAAACATGCCAGCTTAAAAGTGAAAAAATTTTGGCAGAAGGATATATTATACACAGTTCAATAACGGGTACATTTTCAATGCTTGCAATTAAATCAAATTCATTACCCATGATTGACCCCAGGTTAAGTTTTTCCAAAACCTCAAGAAGATGGGAACGGAATATTTTGGAGACAGCTAACGGCGTTTGGCATAGTTGCTACTTCGAACCTCAGACCACATAGACCAATATTTTTATTTGTGCACTTTTTATTATATTAAATTAAATTGTTGAGTTAAACCACATAAAAAAACGAGTTTGTAATACTTTTGAATGCAATTTAAATTTGTCACACATTGTTGTTATAAAATAACAGGATGAACAGTTTTTGCTTTAATCCAATTCATTAAATTCCTAACAGTCAGTGGTAAGGGTTGACCACTAAAAATTCGATGGTTGCTAAAGAAAATTACAATATTTTACTGTTTACACTTTTGTTGTAAGCATGTAAAAGTAAACAAAGTAGGGATAATTTCTGCTGGTGCAATTTAAAGAATCAGTCGGTATTACATTAAGAAGATTTCGCGGTACACCTCATTCCTTTCCGTAACGTTAACGTTGCGATTTCAAACCGTTTGCCACTTGAAGTTACATTGTTCGTTTCGACCGCGAAATATGAAACAAATTTGAATTTACAAAATTAAATTTAAAATAAGTTCGGGATTTCAAAAACTAATTAATTTTATTGGTAAGGTGCGATTATGGATAAACGCTATTAGTGACTTTTTGAAAAGTGATATTTTAATTTTATTGGTATAGTGTGAGTGTTGTGGGGGGTGTTGAAATAAAGGATATTTGGTAAAACGTCTTGTTCAATACAGGAATTTTAATTTTGAAATTTGCCAATGATTTACCACTAAGTAATCGACGAAATTTATTTGCAACGATGGATGAGTTTATGAGGTACTTTTACTGAATTAATTTTATTAATTAAGAATTATTAGATTCATTTGTATTGTAAATGTGCCGGAAATAATTAAACACCCATTATATTATATCATATGAATTTCGGGCGATATCTGCAGCCAATTTATAAAACTAACTGATGATTTTCATTGGTTATTTTGAATTAATTAACCAAAATAGGTTCATATTAATTTTAGATTTTTAAATAAATGTTATGAAATTGACTGCTAAAGAATATAAAATGTTTTAATCACTACGACTATCTCAAGTTACATTAAAACTGCATTTTTTATTTTAATGATAGAAAATTGTGCAAAGCAGAAAGTTATGCATATCCGAGTTCAAATTTTAATAACCACAAGGTTAATTTTCTCTTCAACATCGTGGATGATATAGCTGATGAATTTAACTGTTTCCCATCGAAGGCCTAAAAAAACTGCAATCCGATTCGAAATTTTGCATCCACTTTAATTTTTATATTTTGAAATTGAGAAAAAATATTTGTTAATAAAATTAATTTTGACAAATTCAAATTTTAAAATATGTTTGAAAACCAAAAATGTGATGGTCTGTGGGCTCATAATTTTTATAATTGATTGAAATTTTAAAAAATAATTAAGAAATCTCAAGTCGCGCCGATTTTGACTTCCTAAAAGTTGTGAACATCAAGAACAATAGCAGATTTAACACTTGAGTAAATCTAACACCATGGTAAACTTATATAATATGGTATGGCTGTTTTACGGTTTACCAAAATAGCGCTGGTTTTTGTTCGAGAATTTTAGTTCTGATGCAATTGAATCCAAAGAATTAAATTAAATACAATAGCGGGGGGGGGGGCATTCTACACCATTGCATTAGAGCTAAGAAAGCTCGAGTAATATACAAATAAATCATAAGATTTTTAAAATTCCCAAATCCATATTATCCCCCTTCTCTAATTTTATTGGGATAGGATGAATTCGCCTGTTTTTGGCCTAGTGAAGGCTTTTGCTGGTTCTCGTCCACCAGTATACGATATAAATTTAGTCAATTTGCCTGTTTTCGATCAGGTAACTGAAATTTCATATTTGGTATATTAATTTTATAGCCTATGGTGGACGAGAACCAGCAAAGGCCGCCAACTCTAATAATTCTAAAAATAAATTTTTTTATATTTTTCGTATAAGACCTTCGAAAATACTTTTACCGGCCAGTAAAACACTTCGAGAATCTGGTTCTAAAGTTGTGCTGCAGGTTTAGAACCAAGGCTCAAGATGACTTTCGAAATTTTTCGATTGAATTGCGTGGAACTCGATTGAAAAAGTTGTGCGGCCTAAAGGCCGCACTATAATAACCTCCTTATATCTTGAGGTTAACAATAAAAATTTGCCAATTGGAAACGAATTCGAAAGGAATGACAGACTGGCCTCTATTATACAATGATAGAGCGGTTGTCCGGAGGAAATAATACCGGATGGAGGCGATTTTCTGGCAGATTTAAAAATTTTGAATTAATTTGAAAATAAATTTGAAAAATTGTTTTGAAATTAATTTTATTTCATTGAAATGAAATTTAATAATTAATAAGAAAAATTATGGCACTGGAAAATTTTTATTTTTGTTTGAACGACATTGACGAAATGGCGGCATTTTATTCTCGGCATTTTTGTTTTCGGTTTTTTTCTCACAAAAATATAAAGTTCACCTAATTTATGGCAATCAATTAATATCCAAGTTAACATGTCTCAAAAACGCATTTATTTTTAAAATGAAAGGTGGGTGTCACTTAAGTGCTTTGTTTTTAGCGCCGTCGACGAGCGGCCGTAAAGTATTTTAGCACCGCCTGTCGATGCCACTAAAATAGTTATTATCTTAGTCAAGATAATGCTATTTAAACGTAATAATAATAATGTTTTTACTTTTTCTTAAAAATACCGTATTTTATTTGGAGCTAATCTACTTTTTGTGAAGTATAATTTTTTTATAATAATAAGTATTAAATATATTTAAATCTTAAATATCTATATTAAACTTGATGAGTAAACTTTAAATATATTTTTAATGTGTTTATTTAAATATTTAAATAGTTATTATTATTAATATAATATTAAAAATTTAAATTTAAAATAAGTACTTATATTTTAAATTCTTTCACATAAAGTGTTTCCTAATTAAATTTTGAAAAAGTAAAACTTTACTATAAAGTAAGCGAGCTAACTTTTTAAAAATTCAGAATAGGACAATTTAGATGTTACCCCTGACTCGCACGATGGATTAACGAGATTCCAAGAAATTATTTTATATTTATCACTTTCAATAATCTGGAATGGTTTTACAATGTTAATATTATATAATTTTTTTAAATCCATCTTGAAATTATTGAGTTTTACTGTATCTAATTTAATATGACCAGAAAAACGTCCAAAGTGATAAAGAACACCAAAAAGGGGAGGGGGTAAAATTAGGAAATATATTATTTATCTTTTTTTGTTTTTCCAAGATTCTCCTCTGCAGCCGAATGAACTGTTTACGGTCTTCAACCTGTAGGAATAAAGTTTTTCAAGTTTCATTATTGGCTTATGGTTAGAGAAGTTCCACCTTGCTTGATTATCGTAGAAACGATTGATTTAAAAAATGCTATTTAATTTTTGCAAACTTCTTTAATGCTGTGGTGAGAAAGATGCACACGAATTAGCAGTGCATTCAATCATAAAAGTTTTTTTTATTGATAATCACCAAACCATGTAATGAACTTGCAAGGTCGTTGATCAGTAAAAAATGTCATGAACTGGAAGAATTTCGAATTTTTTTTTTTTTTTTGATAAAAATTATTTACAAAAAAAATCCTCCCCGGCGGGGAATCGAACCCCGGTCTCCCGCGTGACAGGCGGGGATACTGACCACTATACTACCGAGGACTTATATATTTTAGTAGCGTTCGAATAAGCACAATTTCAGTAGAATAAATTTATAAGTTGAGTAATAAATTATTGTTATAAAATTAAATAATATTTTATCAATAATAAATTACGCAAACATTTACATGTAAACCCAAAATTAATAATCTAATCAGATAAAGTTTTATCAATATTTTGTAACTCTGACGTCATTGGAAAAGCGTTACCTCTCACTAGTCAACTTAACACGAGTGGATAACAAAAGAGCAAACAAATGCCAAATTCGATAAGATCATACTTCACAGGATCATTTCTGTAGTATATCTTCACATACTCAGTATTCAATTATTGAGTAGTAGCAACCATGATGATGAGTCGTAACTCTGCATCCTGAGCGTGAGACTGATTTGATGCAATCCTTCCGGATTACTGAAAATCAACGATGATCGTTCGCCCAATCCGTAGGGTTGGGTTCGGGTGTGGAGTATTCTGAGTGGCTGCATAATAAAATTAAATAAGAATAATCAGAAATATAAAAGGAAAACCCACGTGGTTGAATTATTACAAAGTCGGAAAAATGAAATAGGAAAACATTAGTTGTTGAAAAGTTTTAATACGTCAAATTACAGTGACATAAAAATTTTGAAAAACTATCAATAAAAATCTAATTTAAATCTTATCTACGCTCTTGAAAAATATAGTGAAATTCATATAATATTATATCGGACTTGTTTTCAAGGAAGCCTCTTTAGCTCAGTGGCAGAGCACTGGTCTTGTAAACCAGGGGTCGTGAGTTCAATCCTCACAGGAGGCAGGAGTTTTTTTTTTGTTTTTAAATTTTTAATTACTTCATCTGAATAACAATAATCTTCTTAATACGTTAAAATAAATAGAAGAATTCCGTTGTTGCAGAGCAAAAATAAAATTGAAGGAAGTGTTTTTTACATAATTGTTCCGTAATTATTATTGGTGCATAGTGAAGTTTCCAAACTGATATAATAATATATATTGTATTTGATGTTAAATATTTACAGTAAAAAATTAATTTTATAAATCAACAAACAGCTCAAGTCCAAACACCTTAAAATTTATTGTTATTAAAAAATATTTAGTGATAACAATTTAGTCGAACTACACAAGTGTAAAATTATACCATTATAACGCTTTTTAAAAACGGAAGGAACGACACTGAAAAGTATAAGAAAAATACATAACGAGTAAACCATCAGCCTGCGACATTAACGGGAATCTTTTCCGAGTGGTTCATTAACATTAAAATCATCACATTCACACAAATTTACGTGTCGACATTAATTATAAATTGTATTTTAAAGCCACTTACTACTATTAATTGTAGTATACAACTTCAAATAGTATTTACATCCTTCATAGCTCTAAGTGGCTGGAATGGTTAAATTTAAAAAAATGCATGTAGCAACGAATTTTTCAAATTTCCAATTTAATAAAAATAATTGAAAAGTTGTTATGAAAACTGACCTATTCTCATACTTATTGGCCTATTTTTGACTAATCGCTGACTCTTACAACAGTTAGCAGTTAAAACTGTACGTTATTCATTGAAACAATTATCAATCCAAACTGTTATCTGAAGAAAACGCATTCAGCTAATTATCGTTTGTAACGCTAAATTAAATTTAGCTAAATATCTATTAAAAAACAATAATTTTTCTATTACTTCAACTACTATGGTTTCTAAGAATTGTAATAATTTATATTCACCATAACCCAGTTAACACAATATTTATGATCCTCACTTGCAAAAGAATTGAAGAATAAGTAAATTTTTGTGAGTATATCTACCTAATTAAATTTTCGAAGCAAATGATCGATAATGATTTTTTATTTGGCATCTGACAATAAATTTTCAATGGTTACTAGGATTAAACAGAAGCTGGATTTGAGTAAGACGGCGAGCAACCCATTGTGAAACCGTTTTTTGCAATATAGCTATGTATGGTATAAAAGAACTCTCGAGCTATTCCATGGATAAACTTCAAGATTATGGCAGAGGAAATTTATATTCAGATTAGTTGAGAAGCATTACAAATTATCTATAGACTATTAGGTCATAATTTCATTTTTTATATAAATGAACAGATACAATGCCCGTAAAAAGTATTCGTACACTTCTATGTTAGCATGACTCTGCAAAATACACAAATTATTGTCATCTATATCTCGGAAACGATGCAACAAAATAAAAAATGAATGGGAATGTTTTTCTTGTAAATTTCATTCTCTACATTTTTGTTCATATACATTTTTCTATTTTATCGAACCGTTTACGAGATATATGACAATATTTATTGCATTTTACAAAATCTTGTTTAAGTCGCTGTCAGTCAGAAACGGCGCGAAAAAATAGAAAAATGTATAGGTACAAAATTGAAGGCAATGAAATTTGCAACAAAACATGTCTAAAAAGTTTTGCTGTAAAATCGATTTTTACATGACAAAAAAGGTTTTCAAAAGGAACAATTTACATTAATAACATAGGAGTGTACGAATAATTTTTACCGGCACTGTATGTGCACAAGGTGAAAATATCCCAGACAAGTTGTGGATTTCCAATAATTTCCTAAGAATATACTAGTAATTTCCAAGGAATTCCAATGATTTCTAAGAATTCCAGTAATAATAATTTCGAAGATTTCCAAGGGATCTAGGTTCTTAAATAATTCCAAGGAATTCCAGTGATTTCTAAGAAATTCCAATAATTTTCACGAATTCCAAAAAATTGCAGAGGAAATCATTTGAATTCTTTGAAGTCTTTAGAAATCTTTGGAATTCGTGAAAATCACTGGAATTTCTTGAAAATCACTGAAATTCCCTGGAACTCTTTAGAAACTTTTGGAAATCGTTGGAAATTACTGGAATTCTTGCAAATCTTTAAATTTTTTTGGAAATTACCAGAATTCTTAGAACATCATTGGAATTTTTGGAAATCGTTATAATTCTTGGAAATCTTCATAATTCCTTGAATATGTTTAGAATTCGAAGTCTTGTGTTCCCTTTATCTAGATATTTAACTCATAGATGTGTATTTATGATTTTTGGGTTTACAATCTGTACAATTTTAAAATGATTGTGATTATATATAAATTTGCCTAAAAATATTTTAAGATTTAGATTAGCGCATATACATATTAACCAAATCCAAACGTTTTCTTGTCGTTAAAAAATAGTATATTTTTTAACCTTCCAGTGGTCGCGACCGGTCCCACAGACCGAACGATTTTAACCATTATGATTTCAACAAAGATACTACAAAATAAGTGTTGCACAGGTTTGTAACACTGCAAGCGACCACTCGTGTTACAAATTTAACAAGGCTACTACCCCTGTTTACCGATGGGTTTACTTATTGGTTATTGTAGTTATGAAAAAAAATTTATTCGGCGGTTGAAACAAAGTAAAACAAATTTGAAAAAAAAATAAGCGAAGTGATTTATGTGGAGTTGAATTATAAGAATTCATTAGCACAAAACTCTTTTTTTTATATAATTACTGAAGTAGGGGATTCTTCCTTAGTTGCCTTAAAATTTCGTCTCAAAAAATAATCTTTTATTTTATAGTATTCCTAAGATTTTTTAATTTCCTTGAATTTGTTAAGATTTCCTAATATTTAATTGGATTTCTTAAGATTTTCTATATTTTCGTGGACTTCTTATGATTTCTTTGGACTTCCTCAGTTTTCCCTTCACTTGTATACTAGATTTCTCGTATGATTCCCCCCAATTTTGAGAGTATTCCAAACTCCCCTAAAGTCGTTTTTAGGCAGAAAAATTAATTCGATTCATTCATTTTACTTGATTAAAATGATAAATATAAATAAAAAATTGAAATGATAATTTTAAATAAAATACCGTTTTTCTTACTTGATAGATTCGTTTTCGAGAAATTGGGCAAAAATTATATTATTTCTAATGTAATAATAATTATATCAGGGGCTATCCATAAAATATGTAAGGGTTTGGGGGAGGGGGTCTGACGTATTCCTTACGTAAGTTTCTTAAAATATTTTTTTAAATTAAATTTAATAATAAGAAAAATCTTGTAACTGACGCTGGTGATGTTCTCTGCTTTCCGCATCATACAATCCATATCTAAATGACTAGCTCCCACATGTACCACAACTGACCTTTAATTTAATTATAATTTTTTTTTGATTAACGTTTTCTTGTATCTAATTAATTTATTTTTATTAATTTTTATCTATATCTACTTATAAGTAACTTACTTATCCTTACGTGGGGGAGAGGAGGTCAAAAATTTCAAAAATCGTCCTTACGTAATTAATGGACGCTCCCTTATGTAATGCAGTAAAATTTTGTTAACAGTCTCTGAATTGAAAATTTTTATAAAATAGGACAAACAAATTTTATCGAACTATTAAAATGTACAATTCGAAAATTTTTCAAAAATGTATTAAAGTTTTCTATATTAATAATCAAGAAATCTGATATTTTTTTTAGATTTTGAAAAACACTTTTATTTTTTTTTTTAAGGCAAAGTACCTACTACATAAATATTTTTTACTGAATCATAATTTATCAAAATTAAGAATTCATATTTTGCCAATTAATTAATAGTGGCAGTTTCCTATTCAAAATTTAAATTAAAGGGGATGACACTTAACGAAATATTACTGTATTCAGAAACGCTATACTGAAAAAAATAGTTGATAAAAATTCATCATTTTTGCGTCGATGAACAAAATTAATCATATTCATGAAAAATGTGTTCATATTTATGAATTTATTCATCAAAATGATTAATTTTGCTCATTGGCGAAAAATGATGAATTTTTCATCAAAATGATTAACCATTTTTTCAGAGTATATTATATAGGAAGTAATTAAACGTCATATTAAAAAAATTAAAAATATTACATTACTATTAGATTACCAAAATTAGGCCGCACTAACTCGTCGGAAATTTAGGCTGTTAGAATTACTGTTTGGTATACTATTTCATTCAATCTTAAAAATTGTAAAAAAAAATTAAATTTTTATACAGTAGAAACTCAATAGAATAAACATGGACAGCAGTGGATGATCAGTATATTTAATTATTAATTATTTTTGTGGTACATTAATATTTAAGTTTTGCTCGTTTTTTTATTAAGTGCCTACTTAGTATATATTTTATACAAAAAACAAAAATTAATTTTAAACTTGAAAAAAAAAATTAATAAAATTTTATAAAAATTTTTTTAATAAAGTTCAAATCCTGGGGGCGGACGGAAGGTACAAATTCCAATCCTTAAAAAAGGACAAGGGGGTCTAACAAAATCTTACCCACTCTTTATATAGGAGAGGAAAATTGACTTTTATATGACATTAATCTGATAAAATCCATTTGTATTTGTTTATAATAAATTATTATAAGTAATTTGAATTAAATTATTATTTTCGGAGACTGCAAGTTGTAAGCAACTGTGATAAGGGGAAAGATAAGTCAACAAGTCAGAAATATTTGCAGATTTTATTACCTCGATGGTTTGCCATTATTTTTCGAATGCAAATTTTTTTATAAAATTTGTCTTCCTTTTTTACAATTTTATAATTACTTATTGTAGTACCTACATATTATTATATAACACAATGAAAATTTTTATTAATTTTAATTATTATTACAGGTGGCAATGGTTATGGCTTTTCCTGTTTCTAACAGCACTACCTAAAGTAAGTATTTTTTTTAATTAAAAAAATTGGTTGGTGGTTCAGACAATAAATACAAGCTCATAATATTTTAAACAAATATTCGCTATCTACATTTTTTTACTGTGTTCTGTTTTCGAGCTATGACATAATCGGAATTTTTTTAAATGGTAACCTTTATTTTTCGTTACTGATTTGGATAGATTCCCTTTTGGGGAATTCTATTTCCCAAATCCCATTAGGATTCCCTAATTAAACGATTAGTTAAAATAATAATCTTAATTTGATCTCTTAAAAGTTTCGAGTTGATTATCTCGAAAATTTTCCTCTTATCCAATAGCAAAATGTGGTCTATCCAAATCCGTCAAGAAAAAGAAAGGTTGCCATTTAAAAAAATTAAAAATTGAAACAATATAAAAAGTGTCTCATTCGACAAGCGAACGGAAAAAAATTAAAATATATTTCTTACTTGGATTTAAAAAATAAATCTTGGCTTAACATCCAGTAACCGTTTAGCTTTACAGTTGGAAAGAAAACTTTTACTAGTTATGCTAGACAGCCAGTTTAAGAGAACGAAACGATTGCATTCGTTAGCAAAGTTTGCAAAAAAAAATTTATCTAAGAATATTTTTCTGCTGATTTTTAGTTAAGCAAGTTCCAATCAATCGATGAGTCAACTGAAATATCGTATAGTGTTAGCAGTAGCAGTAGTGTGGGAATCGGAACTGTCAAATCAGAAAGCAGATCGTTTACAGAAGCAGCAGCCCTGGTTGACCACGCGCCGTCACAATTAAATCGCACGAGGGAGGCACTCTCACATTCAGCCAGTGAGCATGAAACGGTAAGACATAAACAGATTATAAAATTAAATGTGACCCTTAGATAACTTCCTGACTTAATTTTACCTACTTATGTCTGAACACGAAGTTCTAAAGCAATGGGTAACTAGAGCAATACGCACCCAGAGGAAAGGTAGATGTAAATCTTTGATTCATCTTCAACTAATCGAATTGTTGAGAAACTATTTTTGTTCTATTCAAAAACTGAGATCCTGGAAAATTTAAACTAAACAAACATTCCATAGATTGCCTGAAAGATATTAAAGCAAAAGGGGGTGGGGCAAAATAAATAAAAAATTTATGAAGGAAATTTATCGTAATTTTTACAGTTAAGTTATATTTTAAAACTTTTCTTGAGTAAATTCAAAAATCAAAATTTGTTATCGCTTCTCACTGTAAAAATGTAGGTTCGTAACTGAGCTAGAATTTATCATCTGAGCCTCTTTAGCTCAGTGGCAGAGCACTGGTCTTGTAAACCAGGGGTCGTGAGTTCAATCCTCACAGGAGGCAATTTTTTTTAAACTCGTAATCCTGTTCTCAAGTAGTACTCACATTTTCGCTTTGACAATTTTTAAAACTAATTGAATGTTTTGAACAGAGTATTGAAAATCACGCGTAATAAATTGAGAAACATAGTAAATTTTATTATGTAGTTAGATATTCATACGTAGGTATTTATGCGTTAACGCAATAGAAATTTTCTTTGTGTTTAACAATACGTAAAAATTTAAAAACCATGTACATGTGAGAGATATTATCCATACGAAGAGCTTACATAATTTATATACCATCATTTCCATTTAGTAATTATAACACCTTTAAATTCAGTTAGCTAACATTTAGCATACACAATTTACGATTTTAGGAAATATTAAAAATTAAAAGAAAAAAGCAATGAATAATTTTTTATTCATTAACATCATTAGTATTTTTTTAATAAGGATTGATTAATGGATAGTTATAATTTACTATGAGTGCCGACCTATCTCAATTGAGATAATCAATACACACTTCAATTCTTTCAAAAAAAATTTCTAAATAATTAGATTATGGTGTAAATTTTTCACGAAATTTATTCTTAAAAAATTGGAGCAAAAGTTGCCAAATTTAGTTTCACATTTTAGAAACATATTTCAACAACATATTTTTTGACCGTTTTGTATTTACCTAATCACACAGAATTTAACAATGTCATGTATTATTTCATGGACAGTGTTAACCTAACGAAAACTAAAATAATACTAAAAAGCAACAGGGTAATATATTTATAAAATACTTAATTACTGTGAGTGGACGAGTTACCTTGGGCCACGAAATCGCGAAAGGAGAATTAATAAATCCATCGGAGAATCAAATAGTAACAAATAAAGAAAGTCCAGTAAAACTCAAGTGTAAAGTTTTTGATTCGCATAATAATACTAAGTTACCCTGGTTGTGCGTCCTAAAGGCCGCACTGAGTCGTCACTTCCTGATCAGTGATTGACATGGTTGTTCGGCCCTCAGCCACACACTATGCTAAGGTTCCATACACGAATACATAGTATTGGGTAAATCATTTTTCAAATAGTATTTAGGCTAGAGTAGTGTTCTTCAACCAGAATTCCGTGGAACCCTAGCACTCAAACGTTTTAGGGGTTACGCGAGTCAAGGCTACAAAATTCGAACGTTAATTCGCGTTCACAACTGGAAACGCTGCACCACACCTGTCTTCAGGATCCGTGTATAATGATATACAGTGCCTCACAAAATTATTCGTCCACTCCTATGTTAGCAATGTAAATTGTACTTTGTTTGTAACTTGTGTTCAAGCCGCTTTTCAGCATACAAAAATCGATTTTAGAGCAAAACTTTTTGAATATTTTTTGTTGCAAATTTCATTGCCTTCAATTTTGGGTATATACATTTTTTTATTTGGTTCGGCCGTTTCCGAGATACAGTGACTTGAAAAAAAAACTCTATAACAGTTTTTTAAGTCGCTGTATCTCGGAAAAATCTTCAAAAGATACATTTTACATTGTTTAACATAGGGTGGATGAATAATTACGAGAGCCACTGTATGTCATGTATAAGTATAATACAAATACTTTAAATTTCGAATGGCATATTTATCTTTTTGTTTGAATAAATGCAAATTTATGTTTTATATAAAGTTTTTTCTTTATATAGGGTGTAAAATTATCTTAAGAAAGGGTTCCGCGGGATGACATAGCCCAAATGCTAGAGAAGTAGTTCATATAACACTATGTATTCGTATAATGTAACCTTAACATATTAGTAAACTGCATTGAGTACATCAGTGAGGCCGAAGGCCCAACAACCCGGTCAATAACTTATTATTAGGCAAGGGTGGCCGATAGAACTGGATTGGTAACGATATTCTTCCAGTTTGACCGAACAACCACGTCAATCATGATTGGAAAGTGATGGCTTAGTGCGGCCTTTAGGCCGCACAACCAGGGTAATTTAGTGTTTATATGTTGATAATTCTGTAATCCTATATTACTGAAAATAATAAATTTAACAAAAAAAGGTGCAAACCGTTTCAGAGCGACTTAGAGGTTAGTTTTACAAGTTAAGACTTGTAAAGAAGAATGAGAGTGGGAAATATGGTTGAATAAGTTGCAAAACATATCTGAAGTTGGCCGATCCTTATGGCTGATAAAATCTTCGGAAAGTAGGCAATGAGGACAGCAAACTGAAGTCTGAGATGAAATAAGAAAATGTCCCTTAACGCAAATTGTTTTGAAAACCAGAAAATATAGAGATTTTGAAAAAAATATATAAAAAGCCGAAAAAAAGGAAAATATTAAAATTTTAAACAGAATATTTTTGGATTATTTTTCTCTAAGACTTTAGAGCTGATCTATAGTTCAGTTTGATTCTGCATCATAGGCAAAAAAATATATGCTAGCCAACGCCGATTTTTTGGCATTGGAAAAAGTCCAATTCTGCTTTAATTTTGCTTCCAGTATAAATTTATGATGAAAACCCAAACTTGGTAGCATCAACAGTTTTTTAAGTGTTAAAAGGAACTGCATTGTTGTAAAACACGAAATGGTAATAGTTGAGTAATTTCATGCTATATCGCTGTCACATTAATATACTCATCAATCAAACTCTCACATAAACATATTATGTACTTTTGTTCATGTAAGACATATATACTAGTAAGGATCTTATGCAAATTATGTTCGGGTCTATTTCTTTAATAACTCGTACTGTTGCTTATGCTTTATTTTTGTGTCACTGGTAAATGCACAATTTTAGCTAAATTATTAGGTATTTAGTTATGTATGCTAAACAATTCTAAGTCAATTTATTCGTATAATTGGACTTCTTTTAAAGTAAAGGGAAAGTAGATTGTGTGATTTGTCTGTTTATTAATTTAATTACAATTTATTATTATAGCAAAGATTTCTCGATTAAAATTTTTAATTAGCCATTTAAGCAGGAACTGAAATGTACGCACGTATATGAATTTACTAAAATTAGAAATTTTGAATAAATATTGTGTTGTTGTAGGAAGAACTTTGAACCGTAAAGCTTTAAATGGTAATAGCTCGAAAACAGTGCGCCATTTTTAAATCCTTTTTTACCAGCCAGCGGATCGAATACGTCAAAAAATTCAGTATATTTTGGGAATTGTGCAATCCATGCCACTAAAACTATAAATTAAAATTTTTAAAAAATTTTAAATTTTGGGATTTTTTGAAAATTATTATATTATGTGCATTATCATCTATATTATGTGCTTAGATTACATAATATACAATAATGATATATCATCATTATATTATAGTATTACACCTATATAATAATAGTATATAGTATCTATTATAATACTTATTATATATTGTATGTTTTATATTATATAAAATATAAATTACAATTTATTGTAAGATTTATGTTTAATAATTTATCTATTAAAAATTATTTATCAGTTTGATAATTTTAATAAGATCAGTTATATCCAACTGATAAGCATAGAAAGAGATATTCTGGTTATATCATAAAAATTCCAATATTTCAACTGATTTCTTCATTAATATCTGTGTTTATCCATTTCAGGTGGTTTTCTTAGACGATTCTGCTGGCTACATGCCAGTTCCCGCCTTGAGGCAGCGAAATCTTCCAACGGCACCAGAGCCAGTCGATTGGCAATCTTCGACCGATTCCTGGGATAGGGAATACAGAAAATTTAGATGGAATAACACCAGAGTACAGCGTAAGTGTCACGCATGAACCTGAACACTTTCTTTAACTGTTATTTAAAACTTTATAGACCGCACAGTGCATGTCTAACTTGTACTATATCGTGAATATTCAATTAAATTTTGAGGAAGGCCATAGAAAAGAAACAAAAATTAATTTTTGGCTAAACGCGAAAGTAATTTTATAAAATAATTGCTTTGTCAAATTTGTCTTCAATAATTGGAATGCCGGTTAATTATCGTTTATTTCTAGGTTTTCAGTTTTATTGCAGATGCACAGAGCTGTTACCTATATCTTTTGGACTACTTTTGGCCATTAGATAAGCTAACATTTTATTGGTTACATGATTCGCTTAGTGTTTTTCACATATTTTTGAAGAAAGTAGCAATAATAAAAATGTGGCTAATGTGAGATTCGAACCTGGAGCGAGCGATCATGAAAATAAGAATTATTAAATAACTTAACGTGTTAATAATAGTGATTATTTGAAAATCGTATTTTTTGAAGCTGAAAGTGTTTCCGATATTACGAAAGTGTAAGTTCCGGTCAGCTTAGCTTGAAAGTGATCGCTACTGATTTTTTTTCTGATAAAGACGTTTGACCCACTTATTAACACATTTCATTGTTTTTTACCCATTGCCAAATACTTATCGTTGCCGTAACATTTAACTACACAAGGCTGTTTTCTAATTGGATTTACTATAAAGCAAAATTCAAGTTCATTTAATGTGTATCGTTTTGTCAATCTTATGATTTTGTCTATATGTATTGTTTTTTTTTCAATTACAGACATCGAAGCCGAATGCCAAGATGACTACATGAAAATCCGAGTTGGATTTAACGGAAGTTTTGCTGGATTATTGTATTCCGCAGGTACGACAATGAAAATATTTAAATAAAATTCAATAATTAGTTGTGGGTTATTAATCATAACTCATAGCGCAAGATATTATGTGTTTTTCAAGAACGTACTTGTTTGTAAATAATTTGTAATTACGTGAATTATCTTCTTTGCTTTTAAGTGGTTAGTAATTTTTACATACAAAACGCTTTCAATTAACACGACTTATTAATTTTATTTTTATTTAATAAAAATTACCGGCCCCTTTGCATTTTATAAATTATTATTAAAGCATATTAAAGCTAATTATTAAGTATAAGATTTTTAATTATCCAATAAGGAAGAGAAATAGGACACCTCATCGGTGCCGGTCGCGAATGGATTAACAAGATCGAACAAATTAGTCTCGAAATCGATATTATTTTCCATATTGCAAATGGACATTATTATTGACCTTCATTCTAAGGACCTCTAAAAATATATTTCGCTTTTATTTTAATTTACATTGACCGATTGACCCCTGCCTACTAAATGTAATTTTTATTTGTAATAATTATTAATTATTTTATTATTCTAATTATTTTATGGAAGGTTACAATCCTATTAAATATGAATAAATTCTATTAAAAAATATATTAACAAATTGGATTCTGAAGTTACAATTATGCATCTATCGCGGTACCCCCCCATTGATGAAATATTTTTTCGGAAATCATAGAGCGCAAATTTGAAATCTGATCTCACACAATAAAACTCATATTGCACACATCATATTAACGGTCGAAAAATTGTTCGTTTAATTTTAAAATAAATAAGCAACAGTAAACTCTTATATAAGGTAAAAAGATAACACCGTACAAATTACTAGCAAAAAATTTCACATTACGTTATTTCATGCTCTTGAAGCACAGTCGTCAAAGTGGCAATTTTTTTTCTTTAAATCGGTTTACCTACTAAGTTTAACGACTTAATGAGGATTTAATACAAAAAATGGGTCAAAGCGCTAATTCGTATAGGTTGGCATTTTTGTATCATATATTATTATACCATAATTTTTTTATGGTAGAAGAATGATCTACATGACTATCACAGTGTAAATACCTTATATAATTTTATCAATTAGCATAAAATTTAAGTACATTTAAATAAAAAGTTTAATTTCCTTTACAAAATTTTGTAATAGTTTTTAAGTTGAAATGCGTAATATAAAAGCCCCCCCCCCCCTCTCCGAGTATCTACTGTACATTAGTATTTTATGAACTATCCACAACAGAAAATTTACGTTGAATAATTATATTATAATTATATTATAAATTATTAATTTAAAAGTTCAGACAAATAAAAAATTATTAATTTATGATATTTTATTATTTTTTAGGGTACGCCTACGATCCAGACTGTATGTATATAAATGGATCCGGAAGAGATTATTACGAATTTTACATACAATTAAACAGATGTGGCACTTTAGGAAAAAATGCGCAAGACGACGGTCAACAAAGTCCTACCGTACGTATATTATTGAATAATTAATGTAAAACGGGATAATTAAACTGTAAGGTAAATTTGGAAATTCCTTATTTTCGACAAAAAAAATTACATTTTATTTTCAAATTTAAAACTAATTATTGCAATATAAGTAAGTATATCATTTAAACCAAAATCTTTCTTATTTTTTTTTATTTTTAAAATATTTTTTTCAAAATGTTTTGTATACCAAATTTTAAATACTTTTAGTGGTAATTTTACCGGCCCCCTTGCGTGACGTCACAAAGCTGATAGCATTTTGAAAAAAGTCAAGATAAAATTTTAAGTTTTTTAAAACTGCATCCTAACTCTTTTGTTTCTAAACACAATTACAGTGACTCATAATGAAATCCGGACACTCCTATGTTACCAATGTAAATTGAACATTTTGAAACCGTTTTTTGTCATATTGAATTCGATTTTAGAGCAAAACTTTTTAGACATTTTTTGTTGAAAATTTCCTTCCCTTCAATTTTGTTTATATAGATTTTTTTATTTTGTGGCGCCGTTTCTGACTTACAGCCACTTAAACAAGACTCTGTAAAATAGCAAAAATATTTTCGTCTATATCTCGGAAACGGTGTGACAAAATAGAAAAATGTATAAAAATAAAAATGTAGCTAATAAAATTTGCAAGAAAAAAAGATCTATTGATTTTTTTATTTTGTCGCACCGTTTCCGAGATATAGATGAAGATATTTTTGATATTTTATAGTTTTATTTAAGTGGCTGTAAGTCAGAATCGAAGCGACAAATTACAAAAATGTAAATAGGCAAAATTGAAGCCATTGAAATTTCCAACAAAAATTATCTAAAAAGTTTTGCTGTAAAATCGATTTTAATATGACAAAAAACGGCTTCAAAATGTTCAATTTACATTGGCAGCATAGAATTGTCCGGATTTCATTATGAGTCACTGTACATAATATCTTTCGATTTTCAAATTTTGAATTGAACTGTACTGGGGTAACCCTTGCAATATTCATCTTGACGAGAAATGATTTAACACGTGGTTATGATAACACAAGCGGGATACAGAGTATTCCCGAACCTACGGGTCAATTTTTTATTGTTTTCTATCAATTTCGAAAATCTTGCAAATTAAGGATAAGCGGTAAAATCCTTAACTTTTTAATCCCAATTAACTTCAATTTTACTAAAAGAAATCATACAAAACATCGATCAAGATTCTATAGTGGTTCGGAACAAGTTTTACTAAGCAGCCCGGGTAGCTCAGTCGGTAGAGCATTGGACTTTTAATCCAAGGGTCCAGGGTTCAAGTCCCTGCTCGGGCGGTTTTTTTTTCTATTTCTAAATAACAAATCAAATTTTTTAATACATTATATTTTAGAAAAACTTTATGTGGAATACCGTGACGGTTCAATACAACCCATTGATTGAAGAAGAATTCGACGAACATTTCAAAGTTACCTGTGAATACGGTTATGATTTTTGGAAAACTGTGACTTTTCCATTTCTAGACGTGGAGTAAGTATTTTTCAAAATGTTAGTTTTTATAATTACGTGAAAATTTAATTTTTTTAGAGTGGCTACGGGAAATCCAGTTGTTTTTACCCTTACGCCTCCAGAATGCTACATGGAGATTAGGTATGGGTATGGGACAAATGGCAATCGTGTAACTGGGCCTGTTCGGGTTGGCGATCCATTAACGCTAATAATATATATGCGCAGCAAATACGGTAATCAGTGAATCTAAAAATTTTAAATTGCAAAAATAATAAATATTTCTAGATGGTTTTGATATCGTGGTCAACGACTGCTACGCACACAACGGTGCAGCTAAGAAAATCCAACTTATTGACGAATACGGGTAAGTTATAGTACTTCCTTTTGTTTAATAATCAAACCAACTCTTTTTTTTCAGTTGTCCCGTCGACGATAAGTTAATTTCGAGGTTTCGTGGATCTTGGTCCGATAGTGGAATATACGAAACTCAAGTTTTTGCTTACATGAAAACATTCAGATTTACTGGCTCTCCAGCACTGTATGTCGAATGTGACGTTCGCATGTGCCATGGACGTTGTCCCGTAAGTAATACCCAATTTTGTGCTTCAAAACAATAACCTTTCCTTTTAGAGCCAACCATGCCATTGGAGGAATGTTAAGAATATAAGCAAGAGATCCATTGAAAGTGGAAATAAAACTAATGAAACTTCTTCGCTATCAGAAAATATTAATCTGTTCCAGTCGTTGAGGGTTTTGCAAGAAGGTGAAAATGACGAGGAGAGTGATTTTGCGCGGCAACCTGGTAAGCATTAAGCTTGTGGAAAATTTTTGTCGCTCTAACAAAGTTTTTAGTAGCCTCAACAGAATTTTTTCGCTACTGCAACAAATTTTATGGTAATACGGCAACTTTGTTATGGTTACATCAAATTTGTTGTAGCAGCAAAAAAAACTTTGTTGATGCTACAAATTCTGTAGTGTAGCTGCTTTCAAGCCTTAAAATATTTTTATTTTTAGTTGCCAGTGCTGATCAAAATAGTATTTGTTTGAAAACTGGATGGTTTTCTGCTTTACTAGCATTAGGTGGTGGAATTATGTGTCTTCTCAGCGGTGCTCTACTGGCTACATGTACAAGGATGCGAAGAAGTTCTCTGGATAAAGTATTTACCGCCACACATTTTGACGGTTACATGTCTCATAAAGGAAGAATCAACTAAAAAAAGTTCGCTTGCATTTACTAATCAACCGTTTAATTTATATCACCCATTTATGCAATTAAGTAGTTTTTTTTACTGTGTAGTTCGTTCTGAAAAACTGTAAACCATATCGAAAATATTTTTTACCATAGACAATGAGTAGGATGGCAACAGTAATAATTGATTTCTATTTAAATGTTCGCTTTCCTATGGAGCCTGATTACACGTATATGGAGGACTACAATTATAAATTTAACAATTTGTTGTGATTCGAACAAATTGTGGTGGAATTTATAGATAATTTATTATAATCTACTTCTCCTATATGTGTATCTTAGGTAGTAGTGTTTGTAAATATAGTAATTTAAAGCCGAGCAGTACCAAATAGTTTAATACTTAATCATTGATTAAAATAATTGAAGTATTTAGAAATAAATAAAAAATAAATTTTTGAAGTAATTTCTTTCTTTACGCCAGACGAAACCAATAAAGCAACCATCTCCCCGTAATTTTTTTATAATAATATAATAATATATAAGTATCCCATTTTTTCCCTAATTGCCTAAATATATTGTGAACAACATGAAAGTACGGATGATAAAACATCCAATGTTTGATTCGGCAATTTACAAATATTTAATCCAAAATGTAAAAAAATAAACTGTTAAGAATTTTCTGCATATTCTGCACAACATAGTATAAATCCAATTAAAGAATATGTGATATTAATTGACATTCCCGTAGCCAGAGAAGGGTACTGGGGCACGTTAACCCCCCCCCCCCCCCCCAATGCAAAATCTTGGGTATTTTAATATTTATAATTTAAAAGAGAGAACAAAATAAACAAAAATTTGAGAAACGTCAAAATGTTCTTCAAAAACTAAAGTCCCCCCCCTTTAAAACTAAACTTAGTTACTGTTGCTTAATATTTAATAATTTATTAGTACGTCAAAACACCGCAAAACGCACCGGATGATGTGTCCAACTAGATTTTTCAATTGCTTTCAAGTTAGAAATTGTAGACAATGCCAGTCAAGTAGTCGTCCAGATTACGTTAGATTAGGTTTTTCCGTCCTTGGGTAGAGTATCACATAAACTCACGTAAACGGCCAACAACCAACCCAAGGCCGGAAAAATTACCGCGATGTTGTGTCCGGGCTCAAGTCCATGTCCATAGTCAGTCGTATGATAGTAAGCTGGACGATTATCTGACTGGTATCGCATAAAACTTTCAACTCCAATGCAACAGGAAAGATCGTGATTATAACAACATAAGATCAAATTAACGCATATAATTTTTTAACGGTAACAAAACCACTACTATTAAGATCAATAATAAATCGCGACACCCCCCCCCCCTCCCTAATATGCGATAGAACAGAATAAATTAAACGGCTAAAATCAAAAGTTTGGAAAGCAAGGTTTAAAGAAATCATGGAAAATCAAACGAGTTCCTTACCTAGTCAGTTCTAAGCCCAGTTTACAGAAAAATGTAGTTTTCATACTTTTACACAACAATTCACGGCTACATTACTTGAGAAAATATGTTGACAAACCCACCAAGTGGACCTACCTATAAGAAAGAAAAATTTATTAGTATTTATTTTTTTCAGTTTATGTTTTTAATCAAACTTACCTTTATCGCCATAGTAGAGTCTTTCTTCCAATTCCATCCTAGGATACCAAACACATGTTAAGACACTAGCACAAATTTTATACGGCCGCGAAAAACTTTTTTAATGAACACTGACCACTACTATTAACACTCAGATTTAAATAAAAAATTAATCGCGATTTTTTAAAGCTTCCATCAAACTTTTTCACAAATTCGTACTCGCCACTACACTCCCGACCGCGAAAACCGACCGAAGTAATTACGATTTTTACGTGCGCGAATCCCGGATAACTTCTCTGTAATTAAAATAATTAAAGGTTACGGTTAGTAACCAATCAACAGCTAAAATTGAATACTTAGAAAACAAGGTTTAAGGTAATTATGGAAAAATGAATAAGTTTCTTACGTTATCAGTTCTAAACCCAGTTTACATTTAAAGAAAAATGTAGTTTTCACACTTTTAAACAATTATTCACCGCTACATCACTTGAGAAAATTGGTTGACAAACCCACTAAGTGGACTTACCTATAAAAAGAAAGAAAAATTTGTTAGTATTCATTTTTTTCAGTTCATGTTTTTAATCAAACTTACCTTTATCGCTGTAGTCTTGCCGCAATAGTCGCGTCTTTCCTCCAATTCCATCTTAGGACACCAAACACATGTTCAAACACTTGCACAAATTTTACACGGCAGCGAAAATTTTTTTTTAATGAACACTGATCACTAATATTAAAACTAAGATTTAAATCAAAAATGAACCGCGATTATTTAAAGCTTCGTACTCTCTGTAATCCCCAACAGCTTATCTGTGATTAAGCCTATTAAAAGTCAGAATTTATATGTGGAAAAACAAAACCCATTAAAACAATCATTTAGCTGAAGCCTGACCTGCAACAAAAGAATACATTTAGTGTTTTTCCATGGTTAGGTACTTTAGTGCCGGCGAAACTGAAGTAAATCAAGTGTTTTTACGAAAAGTGAAACTGTAACCTTGTTTATTAAAATAACACAAAGTTGACTTTTGCTGACGTTCCAAGGAAAACAAATTTTTTCAACAAAGATCAAAAGCTTGAATTTTTATATCATTCAATTAATTATTAGACTCAAAATTTAAACATTTTTTTGCAAATAAAAAATATCAACTTACTTTCTTATTGTTCGATAAGTTTTCTGTAAAAATCCATCTCGATGAAACGCAAACCAGTGTTAAATGAACATTAACTGAAGTTATTCCGACAGGCCAACAAAATTTTCACTCAAACTGACTCATGCACCAAATTTTCTTTTCCATACAAATAAATAATGTAGTAACTTTTAACTTAATTTCTCTCTTCCTTGAATGTTTCGGAAAATCTGCCAGTTGATTCAAAGCTGACTAAATTTTATTCTTCGAAATGACGCTAACTGCAGTTTGACAATAGTTACGTCATGAAGCAAAGCAATAACGGCCGAATGGAATTCTGCAAGACAAAAATCTGTATTAAATTTTCTACATAGAAAGAAACCACCAACAGTTAAATCCAACGCACTCTGACAGTTTCTAACTGACTTCGCCTCCAACACTGACAGAAAACAAAACTACGTCACAAAATTCAAGTTTGAAAAATGACAACAATTTGAATCTTGTAAAATTAAATTCGTCCAAGGCGGAGTCATTCGCCAAACTTTGACAATCATGCAAAATAAACATGTTATAACTCACTTGCTTCCAAATTGTTAATATTTAAAAAAACAATTTTAACTTTGTTAGGAGAATAAACTACCACCAGTTGAATCCAACGCACTCTGACAGTTTCCAAGAGCCCTCGCCTCCAGTACTGACAAAACAAAATGTTAAAAAATATTCTACGTCATAAAATTACCAAAATGTCCAAATAAGATGTTGTAAACAATTTATAAATTTTGATCAACTTACATCATCTTCAGGTTTGATTCTTCATAAAAATCTAGCCAAAATTATTATATAGACCCAAAACTTTCCACAAAGTGGAAAATAACACACACTTAAAATTAATTTTTGGACAACTTACTTCGCCAGCGTTTAGTACAATACTGAGTGGTGAGCCATTTGATGATTAATTTTTATTTCAAAATAATTTGTAATTTAAAATGTACATCACCGATAACGTTTTCGCACATGTGGTAAGCCGGAAGTTAAAAAATTAAAATGATTTGAATTTTATTGAATCACAATTAAATACCTACAAGGTAAAAGTGAACAATTAATTAATAATTTTTACTTTAAATTTTTTCCCAAGGTAGGGAAATTTTCCTGGGACCTAACAGTGCCCATTCCTGCTAGACCAGGAAAGTAATAAGCCATAAGGTCCAAAGACCCCCAGACCCCCCGGTGTGTACTACCGCTAATTTTTTATTGGCACCGGTACATTGCCGGCCATTTATATTATTAGCACAAAGAAGCGGATATGGAGTGTAGAGGTCTCTACACTCCATAGAAGCGGAGTTCAAAAATTGTATTTTACAAATTTTGTATTGGTAATGTTGGTACTGCCGAAGTTCCTTAAATTTTTCTTTTTCTTTAGTATTTAAAAATTCATTTTCAAAGGTGGAACAACGTAAATAAATTTTATTATTATTTTCAACTTTTCATTAAAAACATAATAATCAGGTAAATAATTTTTCGTTACGTTTATAACATTTTTTAAATTAAAAATAAAAATAATAACACGATTTTTTATTGGTAAACTTGGTTATCCTAAAATTTTGCATTGTAATGTTTGCGCGTCTTTGAAGTTTGGCAACACTGTCTGTATATCTTAAAAGTTGGGTTAAATAAATTATTAGTCTTATTTTTTGTGGAAATTTCGAACCCCAAATTTAAGGTAAAAAGTTCTTTTGTTTTAATTTATTTTATATTAACGTTGGTATCGAAATTGATTAGACATTTGAACGAAAAGATCAAAATCATATTTTTTTGTAATTTTGAAGGTGAAAGTGCTTTCTTGGTGGCATTGTAGCTATGAATGAATTAGGAGATTTAGAATCTAAACAATCTGGTGCCGAAATTGCTCCTTTGGTTGCCGAAAATGAAGCACCTAGAACTTCTGTTGGGGACATCCCGGCCCCCAAAGCTTCTGTTACCGACAGTGCAATTCCTAAAACTTCGATCGTAGAGAATGCTAGTGGCATTATTATTGATAATGAAAATGACGAAAAGTATTTATGTTAGTTTTTTAATGATTCTTAATTATTGTGTTTTTTCAGTAATATCGAAATGTCTGATCAACCAAACGAACCCGAAAGGGCTGCCGATCGCATTTATGGAGGATGCGAAGGTCCCGAAGCCATGTACGTTAAACTTCTGTCGTCTGATGGACACGAATTTATTGTCAAACGCGAACATGCCTTAACATCTGGAACTATCAAAGCCATGCTGAGCGGACCCGGACAATTTGCTGAAAACGAAACTAACGAAGTAAATTTTAGAGAAATTCCGTAAGTACCATTATGTTGTTTTGTAACTTGAAAACTCGATTTCATTTAAATTAAAATGAAGATTTTGCTTATAAGATAGATTAAAGTTACATCCTTTGTCTTCAAAGTCATTTATTGACATTAATTTATGCATTAGATAAGATAATTTTCTTATAGTTTCATATGCTCAAGTCAGCTTTTATTTTAAAATTGTTTAGTGGAAAGCTAGAACTTCTTTGTACCGAGCGGACAAATTGTTGTTGGTTATTATTGAACTTGGGAAATCATAATAAACATGTCCCGACCCCAATTTTTAAATCTAGGTAGCTGCGTAAACAAATTTAGGTTATCAGTTTTTGTTATCAAATTCTGCGCCATGGCGCAATCTTGTATTTTTTAAATAATATGTACTTCATAGTTTTTTTGTTCAAAATATTTTTTATCTTTCCGATTTCGTCTGTTCGTTTTGACTAACGCAGCCGTGCCGTGCCAACTGGCCGATAACCAGGACATGTGGGTACACTTGTTTTTCCCAAGTTGAATAATAACTGAGGTAGCCTGCAAAAATATTGGAAGTTTACTAACTTCGAACTCCTATAATACTGCATGTTGTAAGCTTATCTTGGTTATTGTTGGTTTATGTGTCTTTCAATTCCTGTTTTCTCATTTCATCTTTATTTTGTATTTGTTTTTATGTATATTAAAATTTTGTGTTCTACTTTTCTTGGGTATCATTGTATGTAGTTATCAGTCTGTTAGGTTCCATTTTCCTTTTTCCCGCATACCACTTAAAGTTTCCCTTTTTTTTTTTTTCACCTAAAACACATTTGCACTACATTTATACATAATTAATTTCTAGCGCTAATATTTAAGAAAGTTATATTTCTTTATAAATTGAAATTATGCAATGTGTTTCTAGGTCTCATGTCTTACAAAAAGTATGCATGTACTTCACCTACAAAGTTCGTTACACCAACAGCTCAACGGAAATTCCCGAATTTCCTATTGCACCTGAGATAGCTTTGGAATTACTCATGGCTGCCAACTTCCTAGACTGCTGAATTATAATAAAAAAGCCTCTACCATTTTTCTGAAGCTTGCTGGTCACTTAATAATTAATTACATACTTTTAAATGAAATAATATACTCCAGTCACAATTTAACTTGGTTAGATGTGAATACGTGCTATGTAATTTTAATTTATGTTTCGCAAAAAAATTCAATATAAATGTGTACAAATACCATTGACATGTAGTTTGTATTTTAGATGTACATTAATTTGTAGTTATACTTGCAGTTTTTAGCATAATTTTTGAGGGATTTATTTTCAATTTGTTGTGATCTACCTAGCATAATTTAATAACTTTCAGTGTACACAATTTAATAATAATAAAAATTTTTAACTAATCTCTCTTATTACTAGGTAGTTCAAAAGATTTAGGTTTTAGTTTTGATTCCCATTTTAATTAATTTATTTGTAGGTCTCACGTATTGAGCGTAGTTTACGATTATTTAAATTATAAGACTAAATATTTCCATAGCACTAACAAAATTCCTCTGTTTGTAGTTGACCCTAAAGTATCTCTCAAACTGTTTATGGCTTCCATTTTTTTAAATATTTAAATTAATTTACTCTGGTTCAAATTTTTAATATGAAACAAATATTTATTTAATTGAATTGGAATTAGTCGTATCAGTAATATGGATTGTTTTATGGAACAACTTTATAATTTCGATTTGTTTTTAGGTCTCATGTATTATCTAGAATATGTGATTATTTTCGTTACAAAGCGGTTTACCTTCACAGTACTACCGAAATTCCTGAATTTCACATAGCACCTGAAATATCTATCGAGTTACTTATGGCTGCTGACTTCCTAGCAATATAAGTTGTGGTTCTGTTGTAACTGTCATGTTTCTGTGTACTCTTTAATAATAAATTTTTCTAATTTAAACTTTGTCTTTTCTCTACGTCACCACTACTCCTATTCTAATCGTAACATTCTTATTTTGAAAAGTTGAATTTCGTTTGTTTTTAGGTCTTGCATATTAAGTCGAGTATGTGATTATATGACTTACAAGTATTACTATCGGCAAACTACCCTTCCATCTCCTCCATTTCATATAGCACCAGAAATAGTCATCGATTTATTATTAACTGCAAGGTTTTTACAACTTTGAATTTAAAAATTATTTTTGAATAACAAATTTTTCCTATTAAGAGTTGTATTCATTAAAACGGCTGTGTTGTTAAATTTTTGTAATCTAAGAATTATTGTAAGTCAGGTTTTTTATTTTGTAAATTTTGTTATCATTAAATTATATCGATATTTTTAAATGGTTTGCTACCTGTTTTTCACCTTTCCGCAATTTCTCTGTGGACCACCAAAATTTCCTCGCCGACTAGTAGCTTAAAACAAATATTTATAGTTACGCAGCATATGTTTTATGAGCAATGTTTTTTAATTTGTTTGTATTTATATTTTGCTTATATTGATAACTGTTATCTTTTATAATGTACATTTTAAATGTTCGCCTGCATATAGGGCTTGAAAATGTGAGCAATGCTCATGAAACATGTTGCGTTTCAATAAATATTTTAATTTCCATTCTGAAAGGCTGCTTTAGTTATCGGCTATGCATGACATTTGAAAAAGAACCAATCCAGAACCACCAAAAACAGTGTTTTCGAAATCGTAGAATTTTTCACACCTAAAATTCGGCAGTACTTGCCAATATGATTAGTCGAAAGTTAATTCATGACTGTTGATAGAGGCAAGAATCAAAATTGAAGGGAACACACTGTACATTTTTTCACAAACTTCCTAAATTAGTATATTAATAAATGGAGTTATGACATCCAATCGGTTAAGTTGAACGTAACTGGAATGCCCGAGCAAAAACAAGAGAGATAGTGCTTTGCACACCAGAAGAAGCTACGCATAATAGCTCAAGTGGTTTAGCTGTTTCGGTCAAGTTAAGCGTCCATATCCCTGGTTTCCCCCAAGCATAAATGAAAATCTTAGTTTAATATAACATAAAAAAATAAATATAAAATGTAAATGACAATTGTTCGATGTTATACTTATGAGTATTGCAATCATAGGGATTCCCGAGGATCCAGCTAATTTCATCTTACCAATATTTATTCGACAGACTATAAAGTGCGCAGTATAATTAGCAGTGTCATTCTGGAGTCCCGGGAATACTTAGATGGCTTGCATCGGCATATGCTAGTAAAAAGTGATCACAAAACAAAACACAAATATCAACCATTTATTAACTCCCACCAATATTTGAGATTTGTTACATCAGCATCAACGTTGTGAACCAATGTATAAAATCAAAAACGAAGAGATATGTTAATGTACGTTTATTAAGTTGTCATGCTAGAAACAGTGTTTACGTCAAAATTACTAAAATTATTTTTTTATCACAGAATCAGTGAACACTCTCTTGCTTGTTCTCTTCTTTCTCTCCTTTTTAACTAACTAAACACCCGTAAATTAATAACAAATCAAAATGAATAACAATTATTAAGTTCAATGGATTTCACATTCATATTTTGATTATTATAAAATAATATTAATATTATGATACACTAATTAGAATGAATAAATTAATTACTTATTAATCAAGATCGAGTGTACAGAAATTGCGATCGTCAAATTTTAATACACTCCGCTGCTGCGGATATTAAAATTCTACATATAAATTAAGATTAGCAGTATGTATTAAACAAATAAATCAGCTTTACAAATAAATAAATTAACTCAAAATCGCACTTTTTCATTCAACAAAAATAAAATCACAATTAGCTGTACATTTTTACAATCAAAATTATTTTATTATTACTCAAACTAAAGCACCGGGAAATTAGTCGACTTTCCAATTCTTTTGCATATCAACTAAATACATAACATTTTATGTTACCGAAATGCGTTTATAATTTTAGTCAAATGATCAATAGCTTTTTTAAACTGTGTTCGTTCTTTTTCGAATAAATAAGAAGCCGACTGTAACGTCAAAAGTTTCCGTTCCAAATATTTTGATTCTGTTTGTTTCAACAAAGTTGAGCCTTTCAAATTTGTCAATTCTTTTGTAAGGATTTCGATTTTCGAATCACACTCTGAAAATTAAATTTTTCAAAGTTATTTTGCAAAACATCAAAATTTATTCTCGAAGGTTCCTTACCCTTAATGTAACTCTGAGACAGTTCCATTATTTGATGCATTCCGGTCCACTGTTGGACCTCATTATCGACAACCTTCAAACACTTAAATCCGCTAGTGTCGACCATTGTATACATTGTGCACTGCACTTTCTTATCTATTACATCCTCTTTTATCGAACATTGAATTTTCTTGTTCACCACTTTTCGTTTCAATTCAAGTTCTTTACCCTTAATTTCTTTGGTTGTGCACAGAAATTCGTTATCTTTTTGCAATGAACAATTGTCTAACAGAATCATCGTCGCATAGGGTGAGTCAGCATTTTGGAGAGTTTGAGTATAAATTGTTCTATATTCCTTTTTAATGACTGCTATATCGTTTTGAGCTTTCAATAAGTTGTCGTTCTCATTGTGATTTACATTTACATCATCGTTCCAGTCTTTGTTTTCTTTTCTCGTTTTGTTCTTTTGTGACGCCGTGTTAGTCACTATTACAGGGATTAAAATTCTTTTGTTTGCACCTTCTATTGTTTTAGAACTTTGTGATATTGGATTACTTATTACTGTGGGTGTGGAACATCTTTCACTCTCATTCTTCATTGTCTTGCAATGTTGTAAAACTGTGGGCGTCGACAAATCTTCATTGGCACCATAAGAAATTTCCTTGTTTGTTGCCGTAGGCATTGAAACCTTCTCAATTTCATCATTTCTTGTTTTGCAATTTTGAGAAGTCTTTTTCATTATAACCGAAGATGTTGAAATTTCATTTTTGGCTTTACCATCCTGACAATTTTCTACAGTCTTCTTTATTGATATTTCGGGAGAAAATCTTGCAGGTTCAACATTTATTGGCACACAGTTTTGTAAAACTGTGTTAGTAATGACCGAAGGTGTCGACAGAGCTGTTTTTGGATTTTTATGTGGATCAATTTCATCTGCTATGCAATCTTCTAAAATTTCGTTTGATGTTACTCCAAAAGTAAAACATTTTTCGTTTTCTTCAAAATTTTGCAAAACCTCGCGTGTTGGTGCTGGAGATATTTCAAATTCTTCATTTCTACTATTTTCCATTTTTGTCAAAATTGTTTCATTCTCGATACTTCCTTCCTTCCAATTTTGTAAAACCACATTAGATAATATTTGCACTGTCGACGATTTGACGTTTTCAACACTTCCTGCTTCCAAGTTTTGTAAGATTTCACTGGTTACTACTTGAGCTTTTGAAATTTTTTCTTTTTCAACATTTTCTGTTTTTAAATTTTGCAAAACGCCATTCACTTTAGGTTTTGAAAATTTCTCTTTTTCAATGATTTTTACTTTCCAATGTTTTACCACCTTGTTACTCTTTACTTTAAACGTTGCATTCTTATCGTTGTCACTATTTCTTCTTTTGCAGTCTTGCAAAACTTGATTACATACGATCTTTTCGTTTTCAACATTTGTCGTTTCACATTTCTGCACGTTCTTATTCACTATTATTTTTTGTATTGCCAAGTTTTCATTTTCATCATTTTCTGTTCCACAAATCTGCAAAACCTCGTCAACTATTTGAGGTGTTGAAAAAACTTCATTTTTCACATTTTCTATACTCCAATTTTGCAAAACTTGGATGGGTACTACGTTTGGTTTGAAGAAGTTTTCATTTTCAAGATTTTTCGTTCTACTAATCTGCAAAACTTTATTAGTTATTTTAGGTGTTGGAAATTCTTCATGTTTGAGATTTCCTGATTTATGTTTAATATTTGGCGTTAAAAGGATTTCGTTTCCCGTTTTGCAAATCTGTAAAACTCCTTCTTTAGGAGTTGCAAAGCTTTCAGTGATGAACTCTTCCGCCTCACAATGTTTTAAAACTTCATCAACATTTCTTGTACGGTAAATCTCCAAAACCTCGTTAGCAATTTTAGTCGTTCGAAATTCCTCATGGATGAACTCTTCTCTTTTCAGAGTTTGTAAAATCTCGTTAGACGAATTTTCCGTTTTACAAATCTGCAAAATTTGATTCGATTTAGGAAATTCTTCATCATTTCTTGTTTTCCAATCTTGTAAAACCTCGTCAGTTATAACTTTGAGCGGTGAAAAATATCCATTTTTGCTGCTTCCTTTTTGGTATTCCTGCAAAACCTCCTTCACTATTATTTTAGACGAAGGAAAGTTTTCAGTTCCTGCTTTCCAGTTTTCTAAAACTTCATTTGTTATTATTTTCAGCGGGGTAAAATTTTCATTTGCAGAGTTTCTTGCTTTCCAATTTTCCAAAGCATCCTTAAATATTATTTTTGGTATTCTTAGAGTCTCGATCGATGCTTTAGTTTCCTCTTCATTATTAACCGTCTTGTAATTTTCTAAAGTCTCTTTGGTCATTGTTTTAGGTGGTAGTGGAATTCTTAAGGTCTTTTTTGGATCATTTTGTATGCCAAGTCCATTTTTCTTCAACTGAGAATTCACCTTATCGGTCGTTGACGTAAAATTAACGCATATGTTGTGTGGAAATCTTAAAATATCACTTTTTCCTACTTTTTTCAATGGTTCGTTGCTAATAGAAAAATATTTTACCACATTAATCGATGAATCATCACAATTTCTATCCAACAAACTGTTATCCTCTCCATTTTTACTTAATTCTTCAAAGCATCTTTTATTTTCTGCCATTACTTGGTGATTGCGATTATATTGAGCTTCGGTGGTAGAGTTTTCGATTTTATCTTGTGTGGATGATTTTCCTATCTTAAATTTTTGCTTATTATATGCGCATACTTTCAAACTATATTTTGTCACAGCCGATACACATTTTCGTTTCATACGGTCTTTTACTATTCGAAGCCAAATTTTTTCATATTCTGCAAACAAACAAAAATAAATGTGTATTATTCTATAGAAAAAACTTATAGGTACCTAGTTGCTTTCAGATTAAATTGCCCAAAAAATTTTCGAATTTAATTTTGATTAATTTTATACGAAAGCGTGACCAACTTGGTGTTAATTTACAACAGTGTAATATTTACCCGTGTTTGTGTAAATTGGTCTTTTAGCAAAGTAACGATGCCCCATTATTTTTAGGTAACTGTAACCGAAAGCAACTATTTATGTATGCGTCAGGTTTGGAAAAAATAAAATCTCCCGACTTACCTTCAGAATCACTTGGTGGTAGACTTGTTAGGCCAAGTGTGTGAAAAAAACTCGACTTTAAATTATAATCGGGTGTCGTGTTAAGCACTGATGGTGAATCCGAAGGCACTGGTAAATTTAACGATTTGATTTCCGGTTCTTTTGTTGAGGGCTGAACCAATCGAGATCTCCACTTTCGCCTTTCTATCTTCGAGAACTCGATTTCTACAATCAAACTAACACATCATAACCTCTAACTATAACCGATATAATTAACTCACCATTCTTTTTTTTCTGTGTGGCTAAACCAAAAAATTGAAAAAATTTCACTTTTTCAGGAGTCAAATTAAATTTATTATGAGTTGCATTTATGTTCTCAAAATCCTCCATTTCTCCAGTGTCACTTTCGGATTCCGAACTGGTGTATGAACTTGAACTGGAACTGTCCGAGTAACCGTAAACATGAACGCCGTAGTTGGTTACAGTTCCTTTATGAGTGGTAATTCGTTCGTACACCACCCTTTCTTCTTTCCTATTTCTGCATCTCTTTTCGTTTTCTTTGTTCGACGAACTTCCCTCCAACTGTCGTTTTTCTTTACGTCTCTTTCGCTTTTGTACAGAGATATCCATTTTACTTAATTTTGGCTTTTTCGTGGGCGGTGGCTGATGATTATTTACGTTAGGAATATTTAATATAACGCATTCCTTCAACTCATTAACTATTTCTTTACTTTCACTAAAATTTCCGTTGTTTGAAATTAAATCGGTGTTATATTTGTCCGAATTGTCTCCAAGAATATTCTCAATTGTGATATCGTTGGAAGACTTTTGGTTCTCGTTACTAGGCGGAAGATGTAAATTCCTAAATGACTTATTTTGCTTAATTCGTTTAATATTTGGAACTTGTATTATGGAAACCGATTTGAAATGTAAATTGGACGAAATTAAATTAGGTTTATTTGCAGCTTCGTTTAGATTTAATTTTTTTAATTTATTTACAACTTCTATTGCACAAGTGGGATTCATGCAGGTGTAATCTGTCGATAGTGTTGTTTGGACGGGATAGTTTGGTGATGGAATTGGTAACTGTGGACTATGAGTTTGATGTGAATTTGTGTAAATCGGCGTTTGAGCGTGTTTGACTTCTGCACTACGATCTCTGTACGTGCATGCATTGTTAATATAGTTATAATTCGTCGTTGTATAATTTATAGAATAATTTGTCAAATTATCTGTTACCGCTTTAGAAATACACATGTTTTCACTTTTTTCTTTATCTTCTTTGTTAACTTTGGTCATTTCTATGGTAACTCCAGGGTATAAAGTAATGCTATTGCTGGCATCCTTCATACTATTGGCATCGAAAAATTCTATTTTACTACTTAAATCATCGGCGTTATCTACTGAAATTATAGAACTCTCACAATCGTCAATTTTTAAATGACAATTTTTCAAATTAATTTTTTCTGCATTATTGTTCCCAATTAGTGAGTCAATATCAAAGGGTCCGGGCTTTTTCTTGCTATTGTTTTTTAAAAATTGACCTTGAGAATAAGAAGGTTCACAATTTACTGCTTGATATATTGGTTTAGGTACTATGGGCGACTTCCTGGCTGAAACAAATACAAACATTACATGACAATAATTGCAGATTGTACAAATTAACTTTTTTGAATAGATAAAAAAATATTTTACCAAAAAATGAATTATCCCCGGGTCGTTCACATGTATCGAGCAGGGAGGGTCAGCAGATACCGTTTCCGTCGTCGCGGTTCCCTTCACCTGCATTCATCATAACGGAATTTGTCTCTGGAATTTTTAAGGAAACACTAGCCACACTCGACACCGGCATCACTAAACCACTCGATACAGTGCACGTGGTTATTGCTGCAGTTGAAGAACCGTTAGTATTAGTCGACACCGTACTTGGAATGCGTGTTGATGAATTTGTTGATTTAGGAGTTGTTAGTTTAGGTGTGGGTGGTTTTGGTGTTGGTGGCTTAGGAGACACTCGACTTCCTATGTGATTATTTGGAGGAGCTAAACAAATTGAACTGTTTATCACCGGTCCTGATGGTTGTATGGCAGGCGAATGTCTTTGTTGACTTAAATTTAAGCCATATTCTGGCCTCGAAGTTGATGGATGGAAACTGGAGTGCGGAGAATGCCGCTGTAAAGATGTAGTTGACCGTGGAATTGGCGAATAGACGTGTAAAGAATTGGCCAAAGAACTTGGGGGCAACAATGGCGATTGTCTCGAACCGGTAGTTAAGCTTAAGGGTGTGGAGTATAAGTCTTTGGGATGATGAACAGAAGGATGCATCATGGGCAGTGTGAGAGGCGATTGAGAAGAGATGTGTGGTATGTGTTGTTGCATTTTATCCTTTTCTCTTTGTAGTCGATCTCGTTCTCTCTGTTCACGTTCCCTCTGCTGTTGTAATTCTCTTTGTTCTTGCAATTCCCTTTCGATTTGTTCTTCTTTCCTTGCAATTCTTTGTCTATATTCCTCTTCCAGTTTCATCCTAATAAAAAACTTACATTAGTATTTTAGCGAAATTTGGTAAAGCAATTTTTACCTTTCGTGTTGATGCATGTATAAAGGCATGGGCGCCCCCGGTATCATGTAGGGCATATAAGGCGGTCCCATTGGAGGCCAAGGTGGGCGCAATAAACTCATACGTTCTAAATAAATTTGTTCGTCTAATAAAGACAGTGGTGGATATCCGTAAGGTGGATAAGCTCCAACGTCTAAAGGTACAGGTAGTTGAGGCAACCTGGAAAAGTTTCAGTTATAATCGGTTATTAATTTGAAAAACCTAATTACCTCTCTTCAGGTCTGTAGGGTTGAAAACCAGTTCTATTAAGTTCGGATAACGGGTAGCCTGTTGGTGTTACATTTGCTGCATGCAGCCTAGACTCTGAATGGCGCATACTTGACGGTCCAGTCGATGCATATAAATTTACTTCTGAAGTCATTTTAGGTGGCTTTTCTATTCCGGCAGGTACACCTACAACAGGTTCTCTTCTATGAGAGTCGGTGGTGGTTGGCGGTGCTGCCGTTGAAGAATGTTCACTAGTCGTAGGAACTGATTGTTGAGCTAACGTTCTAAGGGCGGCAGCAAACGAATGTGAATTTTGTCCTTGAGCAGTTGGTGCCGATCCTGCAACTGGATGAACTGAACTTGAACGATGCTTTGGAATATTTGAAAGTACTGCAGTTTTAGATCCTGCAACTAAATCAAAAATAATAGAATCTTGAACTATGAACTGATACATAATTATCGTAATGTTCTTTAATTTGATTTTTTGACCACTTAATAATTGAACCTATTCAGCAGTACGTACACAATAATTACTTTTTTGCAAGAAAAGTGAATTATTCTCAAAGTTAAAATTGAAATTAGGAAAGCTTTCAATTTAATGGAGTCTGCGTGTATTGATTAATAAATAAATTTTCAGCTATAACTCGGTTTACTGTGATAACTTAATTTTAAAAATATGCAGTAATTAGATTTTACGAAAGTATAGAGGAATTTCATATTATTCACATAGCATGCACAAGTCGGCTATATATCATTTCATATTAAATGAATAGATGACCTTTCCTTTTTCATTTTCCAGTTTTTAATTTTACCAAAATTCTTACATAATTACAAGATTCTATTCACCAATTACAAGTTATTTATTTACATTGTGTCGTTATGAAATATCTCAAGATTTAGGTGCGTGGGTGGCATTCACGATTTTCTCCCAATCGTATATATTGCTATGACCTACTCATATAAATTTACATAAATGTATTTTTTATTTTTACAAATAATAATTAATTGATTTTATTTTAGGTAATATTAGGTGCTTGCCCCCCTATAATGAATGTTGAAAATGATTAATAAATACTGGAAGAAAAGAAATCTCCAGTTTTAGCACAATTGAATAAGACAGACCGCGGAAAATGAACAATTCTCGTGTAAAAAGTAATCAGATCACTTAAAAAAAAATCTCAATCGCGTCTTTGTCCAAAAACGAAATTCGTCGTAATTATATTGGCACACGAAAATATTTAAAAAATGATTTTGTTGTAAAATTGGCGATGGTTTTCGGTCAACGAGATGGCCCCATTTTTGTTGCTAATTGTAGGACCATAATAAATTCGGAATTTAATTGCATCAAAATTTTTATTTAACTCGCACCTACGCATCGTCATCCACTGATGCCGATTACTTTAATTAAAATACTCTCGACTTGATTGGTCCAATGAAAGCGTCGGTACACTTATGAATGAATACGCTTGAATCGATAAATTATTGAGATCCTCGAGATTGCAACATTTGCATGTAGGAAAATACTAATTCAATCAATGGAAGTTTTAATTTTCAGCCAACGTTGCTTGTATGGTAATCGCGTACGTTACGATAACATTTTCGAAATACGATCAATATGTACTCGTTAAATATATCTGAAGTTTTATCCTGTAAATTAATTAAAATCGATTAATTTTAAACAATCAATGCAAAGTTTCGTTTTGTATAGTAACTTGAGTAATAATTACTAACAGAATACAGTATAATAGTAGTTTACTCAATGAGTGGGAAAAGTAACGGATTACTGAACGCGAATGTTTTATCTGATTTCTATATGATTATTATATTATTATAATTAATTATTATATGAAACTAAGATCCAAAGTGTTGGGCGGATTTTTTTTTTCAAAATATAATTCTGGTTATAAAGAAATTTAAATTCTATTTTAAAAGCTTTACTCAATGAGTGGGAAAAGTTAGAGATTACTGAACGCAGAACGCGAACGTTTTATCTGATTTCCATATGATTCGGGAATTGGGAAGATATTTTAATTAAAAATTAAATATTTTAAAATCAAATTTATTCTGAATTAATATTCGTACACCATTTCTATAACAAAAATGTTCAACACTAGAAAAATTAGTCCTCGACTGCTTATTGTTCAAATATTCGTGGACTACTTCACTGAAAAGGGGTTGCTACTCAAATTCTTTGCAAATTGTAAAGGTCTGGGTATAGCATACGCTAAGTGACCGCACAGATTTTTTATAGAAATATGAAAAATGTAGAATTTGATAGATGACATTAAAATTAAGCGGTTATAGCGAGGATTAACTTAAAATATCAATTAATTGTGGAAATAATTAATTTAAAAAATTTCGATTTTTCACATAAAAGTCGACGTTTTGCTCGTTTTGTTGATGGTACACGTGTGCTCGACCTAAAGTGCACGACCGCAGTTGTCTTTTAGTCATGCAACTGTTAACATCACATTATACATTTTGTAAATTCTAAGCGAATTTAACTAAAAACTTATATAACAAAAAACCGCAATGGGCGGAGCTAACCTTAGGTAAACAGCCAATCGAATACTCGCGTAATGTTTTTACCCTGTTTTACCTGAATTTTTGAATTGTCCATAAATTTTAATGTTTATATTTGTAATTTACTCCCTAAACTATCATAATTTCATTAGAACATTTTTCAATTCGTGACACTTTGCATGCTATTCCCAAATATGAATATAAACAATGTTAATGCTGTTGTGTAAATGACCAAGTCCAATTCCAAATGTCCCCAAGTATGATGATTGTATCGGGTCGATAGAATTAACTAAAGTTACCGAAACTCATCAAAATTTTTGAATAAGTTGATCGAAATTTTCCCTAAAATAAATTCGATGGCAATAATTTGGAAGAACCTGTGAATTCTTAGGCTGCCAAAATTTCTACGGTTGCATGCACTAAATATAAGCTGACTTGCCGTGTGATATTAGATAGAATTAATTAAAAGGGAATACGTTTCCCACGCAAATTGCGTGGATGAATTACCTTGCATTGAATATTCCATAGAAATATTATTATTAGTTTAGTATTGATGGATCCTAAATTATTGTTAACATTTATTTCCTATCTCTACCCCTACTATTTAATTTAATATGATTTGCCACTTGGTTTTCCTGTTTTACTTACATTAGACCGCTGCTAAATTTGAACCAGACGTCGGGTGCCTAGGCAACCGCTTACCTGCCTTTACGACAGAATGGCCACTATTACAACTTTGAAAAAAAAATTGAGCGCATGTCCCATGTAATTTCATGTCCCGTGCGGTCACGGCTAAAAATGATAGCAAAGCTTTGAAACAATTAAGTTTTAAACTGTTCCGCTTTAACAACAAACGTTGCTCCACAGGTTTACGCTGTAACTGCAAGGGTGTAGCTAGGAAGATCAAAGGGGACACCATGACATCATATCGCCAGGGAAACTAATGAATCAATTCCATCTCTCCGACGGCAATAATTCAAGTATGCTGCAAGTCCTTTAATTATTAATAGTTTTGGGCAACCAGCAGTTTGATGGTATTAATTGAAAATTGACGCCTTTACATACTACGTCCTGTGTATTGAAGGAAGTTCTGGGACAATCGCGACATTAAGGCAAACTTTTAATCCCGTTTTCTTACGCAGGATGATAATAACGTATCCGCTTGCAACCAACTTAACCGAAAGGATTATTATTATTACCATGTAAAGTTATGAATTGTAAAATGTAAATATAGAAAACAAAAAGTCATAAACTGAATATGAAATCCGAAAATGTAAGTAAACGTGGAAAAAACAAATTTTATAGTGATGGTTATATTTATAGTTTTTATCGTTTCATTGCTGAAGGACAATCAGCATTTTATCGCTGTGAACAGAAAAACCGATGCAAAGGGTTCGTAAAATAAATTGCGAAAAGTTGTTATTAAATAGTATATTGTTTTACGAAAAGCAAAAGTAGGGTTTTTCGCGATGAAAAAATTAATTTTTTATTTTATATTTAAATTATTGAACTACAAAGGAGTTGTTTACTTTATTTTCTATTCACAACTACATGACTCCCGAGTGGATTCACGACTCTCGCTCACCATAGCGGAATCCAGTTTCATTGTTTAGTAAGAATATTTAATGTTTTAACGATGTTTTCTTTTTTAAAAATTAAATGACACATTTTGTTGTCTAGATAGTAAGTTCTAAAAAATATGACCTTTATAATGCAGATGCCATTGGCATTGTTTGAGAAAATTATTCCAATTTCAGGCAGATAAGGGGAAAATCGTGTGCGTTATTTAGAAGAATCTTTAGCCAAATTTTGAAGGAAAAAATGAGAACTAAATTGCATTTTTAATGTTATCATTTAGTATTTCGTAATACAAACTTAACGATTATAATAGGTCGTCACACATTGCAAAAGGATCAATGTTACTGACCGTATCCACCTATGACCTCTTGACCACGTCGATCCAAATTTAACCTATAATCCCCATCTTTCTAACCTTAAACCTGTGTAGCATTTATCAAAAGGAAGATAATAAAGGCGGTATATCTCATTTAAAATTTAAAAAGTAGGATAAAAAAAAGAAAGATATATTGGATCCCCTAACATATTTTCATTACCGGGTACTAATTTAAAATTTCGCCATCGACACATTTTCCCCATACAATTTACTCTATTCACATTCACACACTCAGCTGCTAATGATATTCCAACCCCACGCTTTCTAGCAACCCTTATCGTTAAATACAGAATATAACGTTTGAGTAAGTTTCTTAAGACTTGAAAACACTTTGGCCATAATTACGATAATTACATCGTCGCTAAAATTTCTAAAACATACCAGTCTGCAATATCGCGAAAATAAATTCAAATCAAGTACTTAAAAAATCATCAGCAGTGTGGGCAATATTTTCCAAAAGTTTGCCGTCACGAATATTTCGATACCAAAAAGCCAACACCAACCTAATAAAGCGGTAGGTGGAAATAAATATACATGAAGCAAACTCCATAAAATGAAATATTCATTGCTCAGCGCCTTTGATGACTTTCTAGAACAAGCTTGTGAATAATGTCGCAGACCGTTTTCATCTTTCCTTTTACACATTTCTTTAGGAAGCCGAACGCCAACGTCTCCGACCAAAAATTTATGTTTCATTTTAATAAACTTGCGATGGGAAAGCCGATAAAATGGATTATCAAGTAAGTTGTCAGTCGTTTACTCACCAAATTAACCGCAATGCCTATTCTAACGAAAAATCTCCGGCTTAGGGAGCAAAGCATTCTTCCATTTGAAAGTCAAAAGCAATTGCTCTGGGAGTTAAAAAACTCAAGATGTGCCATAAATCAAGTCAAAGGTAAAATAGCGTTCAACTGTGAAGTCGTGCAGAAAAGAAAGTCGCTATCTGGCGCAAGATAGCTTAATGCATGAGAATTTCGACTTTTTCTCAAATTTAGTATCTGTTTATTTTAAACCGAAAACTTATCGAACGCAAAGTCCCGAATGGAATTATTTAAACTCGTGCAAAATTAATTAAAGAATCAAATCTAACTTGCAAAGATTTTACATAAAACAGCTTCGGGATACGTCAAACTTGGCTCTACGCATTCAAATTATTAAATTCGATTAATTAAATTGGGAATAAATATTTGATTCCTCCCGTCTTTTATTAAATTTTTTAACGAAACCTTTCGAATGATAATTCAAAAAAATCTCAAGTCGGAATTGCCTAAAATATAATATATAGGTATATAGAAGTTTTCAGCAGCTGTCATAAAATAAAAAAGCCTGTAACTAATCGATTACGATTTATTACAAAGGAAAATTAAAAAAACATCCAATAATTTCTATAACAAATGCCAAGTCACGCTACCCTTAAGTAGCCAGAAAATTTATTTCATCGAGACTGGGGTCAGATTATTAATTCTTACCTTCGTTTGCATAAGACGCCTGCAAGTATTGAGAGTATTGAGAATATTTAAAGTAATCCATACTTTTTCATGTCACGATTAAGATTGTCGATTTAAAAAAATAGCTTTCAGTTTATTTAATTCGCTTTCACACAAAATTCAGACCGAGCGATGGAATGCAATTGAGTAAACACCTTCACCAAAATAGCACAAAATCCACACTGAGACAAAACTTTTACACAGATTTGAAATAATTCGTAACCGGATGTTATAGAATTTTGTGCACCCCAAAGATGCACACGCTAGCCAGGAATTAGAAATAAACAAAGTGGGAATGATATTTTGGGCGTGAGAAACCGCAAAAAGGCGTTTATTGACAAGCGCGACCCTCGACGTCTGCGATACTTGATTTCCACCCAGCAGGGTATACTGAGGGTGGTTCGCGTTCCTTTCCCCTCGGTGCTCCTTTTGCATACACAACTCCGCGATGCGCATGTGCCCAAAATAGCTGAAATTATGAACTCTATCAAACTTCCCTATTCGATTTTCATTTTTTTTACTATTTGTCGCTGAATTATGCAACAGCCAATGAGTGCAAATTAAAAATTCGAGAGCGCTCTACACATCTTTAAAAAACATCCTTAACAATCCTCATAATTAAAGCAATTCAATCTGATAGCAAATATCCTTCAATAAAGATTTTCATAAAAATTGACAATTAGAATGGCATAAAAGAATTGAACGACCCAGGGTTGTTTGCGTTGAATGGTTAATTTAATTGGATTTGCAATTTTCTTTCGTCAATTTTATTATTGGGATGAAAAATCCACTGTCTACAAAATGTTTTGGTTTCAATATTAAATTACGAAAGCATTATTTTTCCATCTTCGCTATCAACTTTTTTCTTAAATTACGTTACGGACAAAAAAATTATTAACCGAACCTTAAAATTGAGATAATAATTTTTACGTCGTTCGCTGAATTTTCCTCAATTTTCCAAATATTAATTACTTATTGCAAATTATCGAAACGTATTTTACATTAAAATTATATGAATTCGCAATCCGCATAATATATTTTTTATCAAAATCCTGAAATATACAAGTTAATTTTAATATATTTCAAATTACATTGTAAAAATCAGAAGATTTTCGTTCGTAACCGTACGTAAAAAATTTCAGTTTATGCGAAACTGAAATAAGTTTTCTTGAAATTAGCATTCCACTGAAAATCCAAATAAAAGTTGTCAAGTGAGCTTTATTGTAAAATTTACTACTGAATATTCAATTTTTTAAAATAAAGCAGACGCCGTTTGTTTTTTCGTTAGGATTGCGAGGTTCAACCCCGAGCGGTAGATTTCAGGGGCGGCAACAATTTTCAATTTATGCACAAAACTTATTCCGTAGAATGTAGATGAAAAGTTTTCCCGACACACTCATCATAATTTTTGAGAATTACCTCGAATGGAATTTATAACTCCCGAAGAATTATTTAAAATAATATAAAATTATTGAATTGCGAAACAATTTTGGCAACGATTCCTAACGTAGTTTTGGAAAATTTACAAGACCATATTTATTGCTTCCATTTCAATCACCTTTATACGAAACCACCGCTGCTGGGTATATCGGAGATGGAACATTTCGCCGTCGCCACTTCGCCGTCGCAAAGAATTAAATTTTTTAATGTGCATACAGAGTATGGCACATATGGTACAATATAATATATTAAATTAAAAATTTTAAAATTAACAGATTAATTAAACAACAAAATTTACATATTTTTTAAATTAAAAATTCATAACGTTAATTTAATAATATTATTTATTTTGAGATATTTAGTGTTTTGTATGTTGTGTTTTTGTTAATTTTAAACTAATTATTTTAAGCTCTTATCATTTAATTAAAATTTTTATATTTTTAATTATATTTTGTATCGGAAATTTTAAATTTTATTTATTTGAATAACGAAAACTTAGCGGCAACAAAAAATTGCAATCTTTTAAATAGGGCTTAGTATAAGAAAAATTTTAATATTTAATGTGTTTATTTATGCATAAACTCCCTTAAAAGATTACTTGATAAAATATATAAGCTTTTATCTCGGTTGTAATTACGTAATACAAAGTGAAAATTTCTACTGTTTGCATTAATCAGAAGAGTAGAATATAATTAGTAACTATATTCATATGTACGTATTATTGTACATGTACGATGTTTATTTTTGTGTTACGAATTTCAAATTTCATGCGCATCGCCGGTTCTGATAACGAGCTACCCATTATAGCAAAGCTAATTGCAAAAAATCTGTTTAATCTCGGGAAAAAATCAAAATAAATAAACATGTTATATTGCTTTTGCTGACCTAGTTACCGTTCCAATAAATTGAATCAGATAGAAAATTCAAATATACCGTTTTAAAAATACACTTAGGAAAATTTGGAGTGAAAAGCTGTTAGGTAATATTTGCGTAAATCTTCTTAACTGCTTAAAAGATTTGGAATTTGAACAAAATCGATTAAAATTACATTAACTTTTTAACAATAAATTGATTCGAACAATAAAGATTTTGAAAAAACAGAATGTCTCCCAATATTTCATATTCGCATATATTTTTGAAAATATGAAAACAAAAAATAAGCCAGAAAAATCGTATGAATTATCTTAGTAGCTATTAGCCTATTAGTTAATTGAAAGATTATGTTTTCTTTGCAAACGACATAAAAGCATTTAGTCAAAAAGTAACTGAATAGTCATATTTGTCACACTCACTCAGCAAATATGGTCAAAATCAGAGTTTAGTCGCAGGAGGCATTCCAAGTGGGAATTGTACAAATACGATAAAAAATATACATTTATTTTTATTAGTCAAATATTATTTAATATATAATATGTAAATTTTTAGCCCCCCCCCCCCCTGAATACGCTACTGGTCAATGGTCACATACTATTGTTTTTCTCTAATTTCTCATTTATTTCACGCAGCACCATTTGCGCTACCAATGAAAAGTTCTTCTTGGCATTCGTAGTTCTGTAAGCACTTGAGTAATATTCTAGTATGGTGCTAACCTTGCTAAATACATAGCCCATAGATAGAACTTGGACTTTGGACCACAGCAGTGTAGTCGGCGCCACCAGGCATTCAAGCGTAGTTTGCCAGTATTAGCAAATTTGTTTCTCGTAGTAGTTTACAGGTAGACGTCGGCGTTATTGATATAATTTGCGTGATTCAAGTCAACATACCATCACTATGATTAGCACAACAACACTCTAATCACTTATTTAAGTCACCTGGTTATCACTTACTATCTTGTTGTTATTTTTAGAGCCACGGGTAATTGACTTTGGTTGGTATGTAATTAATTTTTGTATTTGTAGCTTGTTTCAAATCGCAACAATTCAAGAAAACTAAAAGTCTCTATTAACCTCGAAATAAAACTCCATAGAATATATAAAAAATAATGTAATTTACTAAACTCCATATTTAACAAGTTAACCAGCACACGATTATTCTTAAAATAAAAGTGACGTTCAGGGAAGACACCAATTGTCTACCTAAAAAAAATTTTTTACTTTTAAAATTTAGTAGCACTGTAACATTTTTATTGTTGGCAGAATTGCCGTTAAAATTGCATAACCTTACTCCTACTTGGTTTTAGAATATTCGCGTTATTCAAATTTATTTTTCCACCAATTGGTAAATCAGAGATCTGCCATGACGTCATGCTGAAAATTTCAGAAATTCAATTTTGTAACATTGGCAGAAAACCATAATGCCTAACCTTCATTTAATTGTTCGATGGAAAATATGAGGAGTATTTAACAACTGACGAGAAAAAATATAATACTGTTTTATTATAGGAAGGAAAGTTGGAAGTTCAAGGTTGGCAAGGTTGTAAAATTGGCAATTGGACCCCTTCTGATATAAAGCCCCCCCTCTATGTCTGTGAAAATTAGGTATAGTTGGTAAAATATAACTGAGTTGGCAAAAAAAGCATTTCTTAAAAATAAAAGCGTAAAAGCTAAAAAAAAATCGTTGGGTGAAGGGTAAATTGTTAAATGCGAATTATTACTGTTTTGGTCTTTGTTGTAATTTTTATGATTTTAAGTTTCATCCAGAGTTCCCGATTTTCAGGAATAATATTTGGTTGCAAATATAAATTTACTAATATCAGGGTTTTTGCGGTAATCCCCGGATTTTCATAACTTTTTGGAGAACCGTGAGATTCCTAATAGCAGGAGGATGGGTAAGCAGGATAACTGGAAGGGGCCCAGTAATGGCTAGGAAGCGTAAGAATATGGTAATCGCATTTTAAGATAATGGAAATGTGAAGTAGCTTCATTATGGAAAAAAAGAGAATGAAAAAGGTATGACGGAAGAAAAGTCTCCCTGCGCTTAAAGAATAAACAATAAAAGTATCTCGTAAAGCAATTCTAATAATTTATTGTAACCAAAGGGCAGGACAATTTGTCGTTTGAAAGTTGGAGACCTTTTATTTTTAGCAAAATTTGTTGTCCTCATGCATTTTCAATAGGTGGCAACCTTAGGAAACTTACAAAACCAGTTGTGGCGTGACAAAAATGATTGCAGAATGGCAGCCGACGACCACGTAGTGTTAATCTGTTAATCATTAACATACAAGTAATTATCATAATCATAATAATTATTAGATAAGCTTTCAACTTGAAATTTCGCTTTGTATTTCATATTTCTGTAATCGGTATTGGCCCACGGATATACCAGATAAGTACGCGGGTTCGCCCAGTTTCACAAAGGCAAGATAAAATTTAATAATTTATGATCAAAATTGTTAAAAAGTCAATTTCAATTTTTTGTACAATTTTATTCGACGATTAAATTTTAACTCACCTTAGTGAAACCGAACATCAAAAACATATACCAACAGTAGTTCAAGTTTTGTTGCAATCATCGAGAATGGTCGCACTGTATCAACCCTAGTTAGTTTATCATCTTTTAATTATTATTAACCAACATTAAAATTTAGACAGTCGGTAAATTAAAAATACTCCCCAGCAGAGATGGGCAAAATACATAAACAATAATTTGGATACGCATCCAAACAAAGCGTGTATTCGATCACATTAGATACTAGGTATTCAGAAAAAGTATACTATTAAGTAATTACATGATCTGAACTCTGAAGGCCCCTTACGACTCTGTAAGCACAGATCAGCGTACTACAAGTCCCCTTTGCCTTTATGCTTTAATATGACCCCTTTCGTTTATCAGAGACTCTCAAATCACAATTAAATAAGTTGGTTACATTTTATCTTGAGCTTAAAAAACATTTTCAAATAAATTTTAAAATATTTGTGTTACATCATACATAATAGTAAGCGAATGTTTTCCTTCAATTTGCCTGTAATTTAATTTCACATTAAAAGCTACGGTTTGGTTATAGCTATGATCAGTTGGGATTAACTTTTTATCAAAACCACTTAAACTGCAGAATAAAAAATTTTCAGCCCATTTGACCACAGGTCACTATTGTAGGATTTTTTCAAAATCTTGAATATAAACTTCTGCAAATTTATAAGATTCAAATGTGGTTTATTGTTGTTGTGCAGACCTTATTAATCAACAATAATCGTTGATTATCCACTTGATTTCAAAAAATCCATTATACATTTGAATCGATTTCCAAAATAACGAGAATACAAGGTTAATTTTTATTATTAATTCATACCATCCGAATGGTTTTTTACTTATGTCAATATAGATAAAATACATAAATATTATGAAACACATTCATAATGCTGATAAAACCAAAACAAAATCTGGAGATCAAATTTTAAGAGGGGGGGAGTGATTATACAAAACTCATCACAACAAATATAATAAACACAGGTAAATATTACTCAAGTGACATTTAAAAAATTAAAAAACTCATCAACATATAAGTTAACGTCTTTAATGTTACATATTCTCGTTAAAATGTTTTTGGTTCACCCACCTATACCTTGCAATTTTTCCTGTTTTAGAATTATTTATACATCTACAGACCCCCCCCCCTCCCATTTTTTAAGATCTTAACCATAATCCAGTATGTTACACCACACCATCTAAAATGCAAAACTGGGTATTCAATAAAAATCCAGGTACACTATTAGTACGAAACCAAGTAAACATGAAGGTTACGCTTAAAATTTATAACTATTATTTATTTAGCGTAATTTAAAAATAATAACATAAATAGCAATGGTGCAAAAAAAGTTCAAATATTGTTACGTATTTTTAATTTATTTATGTTGTCACATAAACATTATCTATCAGTATTTATTTAATTTTTTTAGATAACAATTATTTGGGTCAAATGAGCAAATAATATTTTAAGTTAAATTTATTTTACCTAAAGTCCTCGTAATTGACTACACACTTATCGGTTCAAATATTTAAACGTTATTAAAAGCAGTTTGATGCAGTTACCACAAAACCAATGTTTATTTATATAAATTAAATAAAAACTTACCAGATTCAGTCTTTGTAGTAGGTTTTCTCTCAGTTTTTGGTGAACAATTTTTGCGTGTTGGCCGAGCGACGAACGTTTGTGGAACCTATAAAAAAAAACTAATGTATCATTTAACAAAAAATTGTTTAATGTAAGGTCAAATTTAAATACAATTTATTAAATTCGTACCACTTTATCACTCCTTTGGCCGCTAGGTAAACGCGCGACAGTAGCTTCGGGACTGTCTTCTGGAGGTGGAGGTTGAGAAATCCAATTGTATTGTCGCTTATCTATTGGTAAGCCCCACCTTTCGTATTCTAAACTTTGGGTTCTTAATGTTTCATAGCAATCCAAACACGCAACTGTATATTCGCCATTTTCGAGTAAAAGGGCTCCGTTGTCTTTCAGTGGGTGGTTTCTTAAGAAAGGAAAATCCTACAATTAAAAAATTGATCATGAAATACCAATTAAGTAGAAAAACAACTACAACTAATTGTATTTCTGTCGGTTACTTCTAGCCAGAGACTAAGCTCGGGAAGTGTACAACTAATTGAACATGTTGGAAAACTGTATCGCAGTAAAAAGATTAAAAGTTATACTAGTCTGACTCAAACCTAGAAAACCCATTAAAATTTCGTTGGCCTTAAGTGGATCAGAAGTAAAATCAATTTAAATTACAGTGAGTTAAGCTTAAATATTTTAGTCAAACACAATTTTTTACGACTGATTTTTCAGCGTGCCCGAGTTAATGCATTTTTCATTATTGTGGTTGTAAGTAAACAAGATGCATTCACAGAACAATATTTCTTTCATTACGATATGAAATATCAATACCTAAAATAAAGTATCATCTGGCGTTGAAACAATTAAAACTGCTTCGTTATTGCAGAGATACAGCGTATTTTTTATTGTCGAAACATTTTCGAGCTTGCTATCTCGGAAACTAGAAGTTAGAAGAGATATTTAGATGCGGTTTGTGGTAAGTTCCAAAAGCTTAAAACTCTACCCGCACTCCCAATCAAATATTAAATTTTTAATTTTTGAAAAACATATTAAAAGCACTCACCGCCCATTTTAAAAAGCTTTTATTAACTTAGCATGCATATGACCATTGTACGTTTGCTTGTTAGTTTGTATGTTTTTATGGACTTCTTCGAGTCCTTCTTTTAGCCAATTTCCACAGATCCCAGAAAACCCAAATTTGGCATACAGCGTCAACTATTGGGATATTTTAATGTAGTAATATATTTATATTTTAAATTATATTCAATTAAAAATTTCTTACCCATTTCAGCATCTACTATGATTTTTGATTTTACAAAATACTTATAGGATCATGACTGTATATTATCAGATACCCAAACCTTATGGATCTTTTGGAAACATATTTTGAATTACTCTCATAAAGTTTGCAAATCTGATCACTGACTGGTGTAAACAGGGGAGCACTGTGAGGACTCCAGTTCCTCACAAATATTGAGCAAGCCCAAGCAAATAATCAATTTTGAATTATTATTATATAATTTAACCACTCCCCGCAGTAAAGTTTTGGTTACAAAATCAAAAGTTAGGGTGGTTAGGGTAGCTGTAGACTCTTTTATTATTAATAATATTAAATTTAAGCATTCCATCATAATTACATTTGTTGTGATTATTCGAACACTTAAAAGCTATGTACGTAATTTAATAATTCACAGTTAATCCATTCACAAAGAACATAACATATTAAATGTTTTATATTGGGACCTTAGGAATTGTTCCACTTTTGATTGCTTGAAATCTACCACAATGTTCATCTTAATATCTCTTGGAGTTCATGAAATTAACTCTCGGAACTTTTGAATTAATAGACATTTAAATTAAATAGAATTTAAAAACAGTCGTTAATACAACAAATTTAATTTAAATGAACTTTAATCTATTAATGACGTTGGTGCAATCGACCCTAAATCTTTGATTTTAGCACAAGCAACCAAAGTAAAAATTGTAAAGCAAACACGCAGTACCTCAACAGCACATGATCCTATTTTAATCAGTAATTGCATTTTTGAGAGTTTTAATGTCAGGTATACCAAGTGGTGGGTTTGTCGTTTAAGATTTAAAAGTTAAAGTGTCTTAGGAGTGAAACAAAAAAAATTATCAATTAAACCAGGTTATTCTAACAGATAAAAAAAGAGATTTTCTTGCGTATAACAAATAACGTGTGTCCAGAAAAAATAATCGTAGCTTACACTAGAAAGCTATGAATTTTGCAAAAATATCTCTTTTGGTTTAGGAAATGTTACAGATGATATGCCCCAAAAACTTAAGTTTGTTTGTATTCTTAAAGACGACTTGTGTATAAATTACCATCTATTTATATTTTCATAAACAATTATGCATTACGATTCTCAAGTGCAGTCACCCAAAAATGTGATAATCAGCAATTATTACTTATTTGTCAAATTATGTAATTTAATTTGCAAAAAATGCGTCCGACTGACGCACACTGTTTGCCCATATTTTCATACTACCAAATAACTTTGTTAGGAATTGTCAAGATAACCCTTAACACCTCAAACTCCGAAAAGGTCAATATAAAATCGTCATTAATGTAAACAAATTATCAGTTATCGTTTGTTAATTGCTGTAATATTCCATAAGTCCTCTGGTATCCACTTGTAGAAATCGATAAATCAAACAATTGTTTTCTTTTTCTAATAATCAAATTAAAATATTGTTATTGTAGGAGTAATTGAAAATTTTAAATCATAATCAACACTGCTAACCCAAGTTCCCGTAAACCTATTATCATTTCTGATGAAATTGTCAAAATATTTACGAGATAATTACAAGTTTTTACTAGTTTCTTAATTCTAATATTTAGCAGCAAGTTGCAAAATAAAATCAATTTGATCAATTTTATGTTAACTGAAATAAACAACCGAGTTATTTTTAACCGGATGATTATGTTAATTCCACTTCCCCTTAAAGCCACATTTCACCTTGACCTCAATAAAATAAACAAAATTTGTGAATGATCATGTTAAATATTAAATTTAAGTAAAAAACGTACCGCCACTTGCAAGGCACGAACTCTTTTCCTGTAAGTTATAATATCGCACACATAACATCTGTAATCATGTGTATTATATTTTCTAAGATCAGGTTCTGGAGCTTTATCACCAAGGCTTTCATATGTCCGAAACTGACTCATAAGGCTGTGGTAGCAAAATGTACACACGAGTGCAGATCCATCCGATTGTAATTGTTCCGCATTTGGTGGACTAACATGATTTTTTAACATAGGAAAATAAGGCGCATTTCCTAAAACAAAAAAGGTTAACATCATAAATATGCAACTCACATAAATTTTTGTTTTGGTTCTTGGGTTTACCAAATTAAAAACAACCAAGGTTGAGGACGTCAAATAAATTTTCAAAGACAAAAGATCAAATATAATAATTTTGAAAGTGAAAGTGAAACTAAGGGTCGAATATGGCCAACGATTCACACTTACCCCTGGGTGTGATGTATATAACTCTAGCTAAGGTAAATTCCGAATGCAATCCACAAAGAAAGCAATAAATACTGCTACAACCAGAATTAGAAATTAAATTACGTTCGTTATTGGTTGCTAAAAGGTGTGTTCGATCTTGTATCGAATTATTAGATTCTGAAGCAGGTACATCGTATCTGAAAAAGTAAACTTTCGTTAAAAACCAATTCAAGTGTTTATGGTAACAAATAATTGTAAACAACGCAACCCAATTACCCCACTATGAAAACCAACAAATTTTTACTTGGGCAACATTAGAGGAAAATGTTTTCAAACGTAAACATAACCTCCGGTACTATTCATGGATCACACAATGTATAAATAAATGTTTAGTAAAATCCAGAGATAAATTATCAAAACTTAATCAAATTAAGGTCATAGGTAACCCTTTAATTATTAAACAAATGTATAAACATTTAAAACTGTATTTTGAGTTATTGAACCTTAAAAATAAAACATTAAAATACAACTTGATAACCATTAATATCATTAACAACAATTGATTATTTAAAATTATTGACTAATCCTTCGATAACGCACATTTAAACTTCATACTATTCTTTTTTCGGTCACGTTTCTATCACATTTCCAAAAACACGTGTTTGGAAAATTTTAAATTTAACAATAAAAAAATATATAAAGGTCAAGCGTACCAGAAAAACATATCAACAGATTAATCAATATTTTATGTACTGAACTGGTTTGAAATTTTAACATTAAAAAAATATTGAAAAATGAATTGTTTTCAAGACTGGAAAATAAAATAAAAAATAATAAGGGAACGCTGAAGCAAAATAAGGCTAAAGAAATAAAATTGATAATTTATGAAAGAGATATACACAAAGTCAAGTTTTAATAAATCTCGTATATCAAGAAAAATGTTGGACCATGCCACGGCACACATGGTTCGATATCGGTTGACCCATTTTATCAAGTTGACCCGTAAAATTTTATATTCAACAAAATATTTTTATGAAATTAAATTTAAAAGTAGATCGTAGCAATATAGGGTGTTCCAATTCTTTTTAGATTTGCAATTTTTTGACGAGTGGCGAAATTATCATTTATGTAGTTATTTTATAACAGCCATAATACCAAATTACAGTACAGCGCTGGTTATATCTACGCAAATTCAGTTAAAAATGATTCGGATAGCCAATGCGGCGTTCGATTGTATATAAAATTGACTAACTTGGAGCTATAACTCTGCTATTTCAAAAAATAAAAGTAACAAGGTAAATAAGGTGAACAAAAAAACAGGAAGTCGTTCAATTTTTTCTGAACGGTTTGACAAAAAGTATCTCAATATTTTTATTTTGTACATTTTGAAATAACACAAACATCGAATATTTTTAATATTTGAATAAAATCAATAACAAGGCATAATTTGATAAACGAAATCTGTTTGTGCAAGCTTACCTAGCTTGAAAAAATTGGTTCAGATCATATTTATTACATTTTTCTAAGTTCAATAATATCGAAGCTAGCCTACAAAAAACAACAAAATTTTCCAAACTTATATATAAACAAATAAGTTTACATTTTGTAACTTTTGCTTCATAGATTAAAATAATTCTTTTTAATAATTTCCTCTTTTTTGTTTTTTTTTTGGGTTCTTTGATATAATAATAATTTTTTTGTGTCGGGAAGGTAAAATAGAATAAACAAATAAAAAGTCTTGGCTTTTTCCCATTTTCAAAAAATTCTTCGCCAAGAAAGATTGTTTATTAGAAAAAATAAGCTAAATAAATTACAATGGCGCTCAATAATGTGAGCCACACATTTACGGCTTGGAAATGAAAAGAACGAGAAAAGAAAAATTCTACAATTTCAAAAATACAAACGTAAAAAAATTCCTGCTCTTTTCGTTATTTAATTTTCATTTAAAATTCAACCCAAAAATTGAATTTTTAAATACCTACCTACAAATGTTGAACAATTTTTGTTTAAAGCAACCTGGGTAATAAAAATACTTTGGTTTATTAGTGCACTCAAGTGAAACCTCGTGGAAAACAAACAGGTGTTTTCCAAGTTTATAGGTTATAAACAATCCTCAATATGTAGAAAGTTGCCTTAAATTTTCATTACCAACTCATAAAGAAAAACCTTAAGTAAATATCTCTATTACATACGTTTAAGTAAATATTCAAAAAAGTACACTTGAAAATAAACAAGGAGGACTTCTAAGGCGCCCGCTTTTAACTTTGGTAATTATATTTGTTACACATATTGCAAATATAATAATTTTAGTTAGGTATGTGTATTTTTTTCTGATGTTATATTTCTGATTTAAAGTACATGGATACATGAAGAAATATTTCATTTTTCAAAATTAAAAAAAGTATTTAAACCAACTGCGTAATGCGATTACACCAACAAAAAAAGACATAGAAACAAAATTAACAATAAAACAGAAAAAAAAATTTAAATCGGTTTCAGTCAAAAATAACTTCAGAATTGAAATTCCTTTAGGGATTCCCCTCGACGTTTGATTTTTTTATTTATTAAAATCAATATACTTAAAGAGAATTAATTGTTTTAATTTAAGATTAAAATCTTAAACTGGGCATAAGTAATTTTTATACCTGGTACACAAAAAGTGTTGCCTGGAATCTCGGAATAAAATTTAAAAAAACGTGGTACTTACTTTCGTCTTTCCAATGGTATCCGTTCCACTTCCATAGTTTCCCATTGCCGGGCCAAATGTGTGACACAATTGTTACAGCTGAGCACGCGTCCATGCGAATCCATACAACTATTTTCAGACGTTCTAGAAATATTACGCAAACAGGGAAAATGCATAGCGTGCGAATTCAACCCTTCCGCCCTCGTACTAATCCATTCCATTTGTTTCCTTACAAATAAACCATCACAAATATAGCACCTATAGTTTTGACCATTCGTATGTCCGTTAGTTTCCGGCGATGGGGTTGAAATTCTTGTAGCAAGAGGTGTTCCTTTATTACTTTTCGCTTCCCTTAGTTCAATCGCTGCTTGTTTCTTTTTAGTTGTCACCACTGAGGATTTTCCAATTTCGTAGGGTTTGAACCGAATATCCGAACCGTTGCTATTTGCGGGAGATTTAATTGGAACCGGATGAGATATATTGTTAGTATAATTTTGAACATCTTGATGATTATTTTCAACAGCACTAGAATTAACACCAAACGCTTTATTTTTTTGTGGAATAGATTTATAACATAACGAACACACTTGCACCATGCCTTGAGGACTGATTGGACTAGCGCCCGAAGGCAATTTTAAACTTTGAATAAATGGAAAATACGGTTCCTTTTCAGGATTTGGACAACAATATAATAAACGTAAACTACTAGAAGGATATTCTAATCCACACGTGTAACAAATAAAAGTTGTAGCATCTACAGACGGAGCTTGACGTTTGCGAAGCGTGTAGTTGCGTTCGTAGTGACTTATACCCTGCTGTTCGAACACATTCCACTGTTCCAATAGGTGACGTTCGCACTCTGTACAAGCTTGAACACTTCCTTTAGCATCCATTGGATGAGAACGACTAGGACGAGGATGCAGCATTAGACTAGGAAAAAATTGCTGCGTGGGATCGTCGACCAATTGTTTGGCAGTAATGGTGGTCAGACTTCCACGTTTAAATTCGTCGCCGCAAACGTAACACACTTCCGTGATTGCATTTTTATCCGGCATGCTCAGATCCAAAATATCGGTGCCCGTCGAGGAATTTGAGTTCTGGCAATGGTACAACGTCACAGGCGTCGATATCGGCGAACTTCGCGAACTTGAACTTGTATTTCGAAGATCTAAGGCTCCATCAATTACTACTACATCTCTATTTTCTTTATCTGCATTCAGTAGCTATAAGAAAAATTTTAGTAAGACTAAAACAGCTAAACCATATAGTTATGAAAAAGTAATTGTACCTGTACAGGCCTAGGCGAATTCCTTGGCTGAACGCTAATTTTTTCGTGGTCTTCTCTTCCATTCGAAGGTCTAACGGTAACACTAGATTCATTATTGAGGCCTAGCATTTGAGATGCGTATTCGCCTTGTAATCCCATATCGGCTCCCGTGTAAGGACCATTATCTATACGCTTTAACCAGTAAAGGCGTTCAGAATGAGGCCTCGATGATAACTCGTAAGCCTCCCATTGTTGTAAAAGTAACGTATAACATAAATAACAAACACGCACTGCGATATCACTTTTTGAAATGTAACCAACGGGAGGCTCGTGCGATTCTAAAAAAGGAAAATATGGCTGCTTTGGTTGATTTGGTGTGGGTTTTACTTGTAGCCAGGACGAACGCGAATGATTTCTGTTGCCGCACACAAAACATATTTCTGGTGGATCGGTTGCTTGTTTTATTAACTGTGTGTCTCCTGTCAGCTCATTTTTGAGAGGGATTTTGTCCATAGTTAACATTTGGTTCTGAAAATAAAATTAATTTCGTTATTATTATTATTATTGGCGAGTAGATACTACTTATGTAAATAAATTTAAAAACAATGAACTCTTATCGATGGTTCAGTCGAGGGGCATACTCGAAAATTTCTACTATATTTAGAAATTTTATTTAAAATTCAGGTATATCATTATCGTTAAATTGAAGTATTAACTTGAAAAAACCAGAATTTAAAGATGATAAAATTTCAAATTTGTGTTGCGTCGTCCTATCAGGTATTATAATAGGATAATGATAGTGTTCGAACAATAATAATTGAAAATCGTTGTCTGGCTAGTGGTTACCGAATATATTTTACCTTAACAATTATTGTAAACCATTTCAAAAATTTAATAGAAATTATAGTGGAATTTTTATAAAATTGAAAGGAAAATCAATAACATCTAACTGGGAAAATTTTTATTTATTTCATTTTCTTTGATAGAGACCAAGTTGTAACGTTCTTGTTAACAAACATACGAAGCCAATTTTTAATTGAAAACCTTAAACTATTTAATAAACTTTTTGACCTATTGAGTAATATTAGAGAAAATAAAAACGTTGTGATACCAAGGACTGAAATATCAATGATAGTGTATTTTTCTAACTTGAAATGTTGCATTTAATTTCGATAAACTAGATTTGAAAAAGGCCGGTATGTTGAATTTTACATCGTTAAACTAAATTATATCCAAAGGAACTTCACAAGCAACACCAGCGGAAGTTTCTATGAAAGAATGAAGCTGAAAGCCTTTTGTCGTTCGGTGGAAAAATATCAACGGCGAATACAATAACCCTCTCCTTTTGGACGAGGTTAATTGGAAAATGTTCATGTAAAACAATAAAACAGTTGGTTCTTGATGAAAATGTTACCAACAAACATCCGCAAGTACAAACTATATTTTTATCACTTGGACGTCGTTTCCGGTAGAACCGGAAGGAACAGGAAGCACAACTATGGCTAAAAACCTTCTACTCACACCGAGAAATATTTCTGTAAAAAGATGAAGCCGATAGTTCTTATGGTTCCGCCGAAAACCTTTACCCACATTGCCGGTGCACCCACCTCCGCACATGGTAACTACATAAATGCGCCTGTTTTCAGCCGGGAACTGAAAAAAATAATCAGTTTTTTTGAAAATATATTATTGTCCTTGAAATATGTAGGTTAATTCGATGAGTTTGATATGGAAAACCCAAATTACACTATTTCAACATTTCATCATCTTCCTCGATTGTAATAATAAATTAATGTTGTAGTGGATTATTATCTTGAAAGTTCATAATTGAATTATATTATCGATATTGTGACTGAATATCTGTCAAGTTTATCTAATTACATTTAACATTTATCAGCCTACAAGTGTATTTTGCTCTAATAATTTATATTATTCTAATCTATGCAAAAATTATTTATTTAATTTTGCCCGTATCAAACACAGAGGATAATATTGTCAATCAAATTGCAGGACCAATCCTCACTTGGTTAATTATACAGGAAGAACTCGAATGTGCCAATTTGAATCGATTGCTGAAAAATACTCTTTGCATTTTAGATCGTCACCGAATTTTCGATAATTTTTCAAGAAACGGAAGCTGGAGAAAGCGTGCACATATTAGAATAAGGGGCACGTTTTGCTTCTTTATTGTTTTATCGTTGTCTAAAATGAGAAACAAATCGCGCTTCCGCAAAAAATCGAGTTTCATTTTCCGATGGAAATATCTGCAGAATCTCCGAGAATAAAACATTCTCACTCCCGAAAGAAACGTTGTATGTAAGATTAAAATTCATAAAATATAACGAAACAATCGATCGATAAAAGTTACTAATATCATTGTTGGTTGTAAAATGTTCGCGGTAAAAATAAATCCGATATTAAATTGCTTTTATCAAGACGAACAATAAGAAATAAAACGAAATTAAAATTTTATTGTATTTACAAAATTGTGATGGAAATTCGTGAAAATTAGGTTGAAACATTTTGAAAAATTAATTTACCATCGAAATGTCAAGCGGTGATTGAGATTTTTACTTGCTTGAAAATGGATTTTTGATTGGAATTAAAATCGAAATAAAATACAGGAAAATATCCGGCACTTACACTGGAAAAAATGAATGCGCTTATTTTGCCATATTTGGCTTGTGCGATGAAAGTAGATTTTTCAACTTGGTGTATTTTCCATGAACCAGTTTGCAAATTATAGATGATCTCAAGGAAAAAAGGCAATAGAAATGATAATGTGATGTGGAGATGATATTTCAAGTAGATGAATACATTGAGAAATCTAATTAATATCTGTCAGTTTTCACAGTTAACCGTTTTAATAACGTGGATTACTACAATCAAAGTGTTTACACGATCGATATTTCATTTTGGCATAGCGAATCGTGATAATAGCCGTCGAGAATAAAAGTTACATATTACTTAAGTCACCCTCATTACAGGGAAAACAATTAAATTTAATATTGCGAAGCCGATTTTCACGCTCATTGCAATGAATTATTATGGTCTTGTACCTTGAACTTGAACTGAAAGCAACAAAAGAAAATCCGGAAAACTCATAGAACCCCTACCCTACCTTGGAGACAATTGCTATCCGCTCCACCCATTATTTGACTATTGCGAAACGACACAACTAATCCAAAATTGATTAAGGCAAATACCACATCAATTAGGCATACGAATTTGAAAGGTATCATTACGTAAATTCTCTAATATGCTGAAACTTGAACTGAAAATTTAACTAATTTATGCTTACAAAATTTTTGTTAAAGATTCAATGTAATATTTAAAATTGCTGCACCTGGAGAGTCACTATAATGATTAGTTACACAGACAAGTTCCCGCTTCGTTAGGTGGAAGCAGCTGCTTTGTACATCTACCTCCTTCAAGAAATTAAACTGATCGTACGTTGCATCTTAACAAGTTAGTAATAAATAGGGGAAAAAACCTGAAAATCATTTTTGAATGTCGAGATAAATATCAGCAAATTAAGATTGTGGTCTCGTCCTGGGGCCTTTTAAATATCGCCAGTTTTTTGCATACTGCCGAGAATTAAAAATTTTCAGACCAATCATTTATTCTTTTACAATATTATTAATCTAAGTATGAAATATTCAAAACGATATAATTGGTATCCTGAAACGGAAGTTCCACGAGTATGTCTCCAGCTTGATTTAATACCAAACGATTGGATAAAATATTTACAGAATCCATCATCCGCGCTACGCCACCGGTATACTATATTACCCTATCATAAATTTCCTGCGTTGTGAGTGAACAATTGAGCTGCTTATTACATTCAAGTAATAGTGCGGTAAGTCTCATTTTTCCAACTTATTCAACTTTTCTCCTAATCGTCCACTTCTTCTTTCACCATCAACTTTTCCCTCTATAATCACCAATTCCTCAAAACTTTGTTGTGTTTCTGTTGATTTTAGATCACATCCAGCAAACTAAATCCATTAGCAGAACTCTGCTTATCCTAACTCTCAGTTCACATGGCATTACAATAGCGCTACTGATTTGCATGCAGTTTTCTAGTACACCAATTAAAATATCGTTGGTTCGCATGTATTTCAAAAATTCCAAGATTTAAAATTCTATTAAATAAAAGCACGAGCAGACACAGAGCATCAACGAAGCAATGTTTATTAATAAAATTTGTAAATTATTTTGGTAAAGGTCGTTTGGATCATCATTAATTTACTTTGTTCAAGGTACAAAAATAATTATGATAATGCTGAGTGATAGACAGCATACAATATGAAATATTTGACAAATTTCAAAGTAAGTAGGTAATACAAAAATTCGATATCGTTAACTGTAAAGAATTCGAGCGTGTCATTTCCAAACGGTTTAATTTTACAGAAAAAAATTTTAATCAATTTTTTATTTTCACAAATTTAAATTCATGTCGTTACAATTAAATTACTCTATACTGGAAAAGGAAACGATTCCTATTACATATTATAACTTTTGGAAAAAAGGAAATGCGATGAAATGGAAAATCAAGTATGTCCAGATTTGGGATGGGACAAAAATGGAAAAGTGGAATCCATGCGAGTAGAACGAAAACCAATGAAATTGTCCATTTTTTGATCGAATTTAACGAGTTTTCCTCTTTTTACTCTCAATAATTGACAATGACTCAACTTTTTTTTTTTTAAGATAATAACTAAATGCTGGAAGTCGAAAAGAATCAAGCACTTCATTTTTTGCTGGAAAAGTACTTGGATGAATGTAGTTTATATGAGCTGAGTTTCATTTATTCAAAATTGAAGTGGAAAATCCTCCATTATTTTTGTAAACGATTTAATATTTGGAGGAGTTTATACATCGATCTGTCTGGTTTATCAGAATACGAGAATCAAAGCCTTGAAGTGGCCACTGCGCTGAAAGACCTAAGCCAATCGCTAAGTTTTCGAGCTCGGATTGAAGTCGAGTTGAGTACTCACAGCGCAAAAGAATCCAGGATAACTAAATACGGAATTTAACCGGCAACCGCATATGTGCGGATGTGAACTAAAAGCTTGACGTAAGTATTTAGCTTTTAGTTCACATCCGCATACATGTTGTTGCAACTGAAATGCTTCATCATTCTCTAGTGTGTGTAGCGCCTTAATCTCGGTGATTACAGAATGTTCAGCCATGAACTACGAACTGAACTTTACAAGCTCTTCCTATATGCCAAGTTTCCTTTACATTTGCTATATGATAAGACCATTCAATTCCCCAATTCCCCTTCACACTTTTAGAGCCCTTCCTGTTTCCTTGATAGTTTATATTATGTATATTTAAAATTGGGTCAAAATATAAAGAAGGTCAAATTTAAAAATAAACATTAAATTATATATTTTCAATGTCCCTAATTTAAAATAAATGGGAAGCCGTATAATTATCAAAAATTTTTATAATTTTCATACCGCATTAATTATTCAAATGATTGTTGTCGGAAATAATAATTATCAAATATACACAATTATTTTGAAAATTATTATTTCTACTGGAACGATGGGGTAAATAATGCCTGAAAAGAACATAAAACAAAATAACAAAGTAAATTTTGCCAAATTATTTTTATCTACCGTCTGACAAAGTTATTATTTTCTTAAGCTGTTATGATTCCGTTTTTCATAAAAAATCTTGCGGTATAAAAACCACACTGTGCCGGTAACACTTAACATAATTTAAATTAGATTTTTTAAATATAAATTTTTTGCATAAATAGTAAGGAAGTAGGTTAGATAAATTTTCATTACTTCTGCATATTTGAACAGCAATTACCCGAAGTAAAAGTTCTTTTCAATTAATTGTTTCGGAATGAGAACGATACTGTTTTTTCTTTCAAATTGAGAACAATTACACATTTTATAAGAACCTACGCAGTACAAAGATGACAAGAGCAGAAAAGAAGTAAATATTACGTTGTTGATTCTATTTGCATAATAATGAACTCGGAGATATTAAAATCCAATTATACATTCATTATAAATTACTCTACAGATAGCGATAATGTGAAAAAATAAAATAAAAAAAGAACCAACAGTGTGTCTATAACAAAGCTCTTATTCAGATTTACTGATTTTGATCTAAAAAATATCTATATCTATATATTGATTCCAATCATACTCGACTGAAAACAAAAACCTCGGTACATACAAAATACTTGAGGTGGCCCCCTTTTAATGTTATCAAAAATTTACAGTTTACCGCTGGAAAATCAAGGAAATTAAACAAAAACTAAATAATTTAATTTTTATCTTCACTTAAAAAATCAATATAAATAAAATCGTAATAAATTTTCAAAGATTTCCACTCGTGTAACAAATTAAAAAAATTATAAGTTCAAAAATTCAAAAAATTAAATAAACAATAAAAAATATTAGAGTAAACTTCTTCTAATTCTTCAAAATGAGCGGTTTTAATTCGAAACGTCCATTGGAAAACGAATTTGCGTTAAAAAAATAATTGATAAAAACAATTTTAACAAAAAATTGGATACGGAAAATAGAAGCTGGGTAGAAATACGCAAATATTTAAATTGCACAGCGGGTAGGATCGATATATAAAAAAGTTTAAAACCTGGAGTAAAAAGTTTGTCTAAAAATGTACGGTAACTCGAATATTTTTACGCTACAATGAAGAATTTTATTAAAAGTATAATTATATTTTAAATTTCAATATTAAATGTAATTATCATTAGTTTGTCCAAATAATCTGCCACAGACCTTTCCCTTTGATTTAATGAAAGAAGGATATGGAAGACAAAGCGGATCTCGACCTTACTATATTATTTTGTATTTTCTGAATACATCAAAATTTGTTCCAATCAAAACAACGGGAACACTAATTTTAATTTAATTTCAACACTTCCCCGCATTGTCCAAGTAATCAATTATTTTGTTACTTCTATTGTAAATTGATTTTATTCGAAGATGTTCTAGTAATGTAAATCCCCAGGTGTTTCAATTGAAATAACAATGGGGAAAGCATATTTACAGTCTGCTTAATAAACTCGAATTAATTCGTGGCAGTTCAAATCCACATCCAATTTGGAAAACCAAGTCATTTCATTTTGTAGTATCAAATCTCCATAACTAAGAGGTATTCTTTTCAGGAAAATCTCCCATCTCTAAAACTATTAACCATAAACTTGCAAAAAAAAAATCTGTTGATCAATTGGAAATTTGGTCGAGTAATTTTACAAAACTGGGCACCATTTTACTTTTTCTTGAGAATTACACGTGAACAGTCAATTCTAATGCTGCCAAAGAACATTCGAGCTGTTATAATATCAGCACTTTTCCAAAAAATTAATTGAGTTTTGTCTTATTCAAAATACCACCCACTTTAGGCTTCTATACAATTTATTGATATAATAAGTATAATTTTTTACATTTACCCGATCAAGCACAGTTAAATCTTTTCGTTTGATGAAATAAAGTAACTATAAAGCAATTTAATTGGGTACTACCTATTGAAAACGTTGCTATAGAAATGTAAAAATAAACTAAATAAAAATCAGACCATTCCCTTCTACGTGCGTAGAGAAGCAATGCTGAACTTTCGTTATTCTAATGGGCGCCATATTGGATTTTATATTTTTGAACCGCCAGAAATGTACAATTACGGAGAAGTAATTGAACATCTTGTTTTTTGTCACTTGGACATAACAGTCCGACGCTCTAACCGCCAGACTACAAACAGGAGTTTCATTATTTTCCACAAATGTTACTTTCCGATAGTTACTTCTTATTCAAATCGTTCTAACTGTCGTTTTTCCACCTTGCGGCGAAAAATACAACTAAACGCTTGTAAAATCCGACATTTTATATTGATTGTTATCGTTTGGTATTTAAAGCAGGGTAATGGTTTAGACAAAAATCATTTAATAACTTCAGCTGTCGTTATTTTTAAAATTAATTTATATAAAAACACGAATGAACTATTAAATGAGTCTTTTGATTTGTCGGAATTAATCACCATTTTAAATTAAATTTCATCACTAAGCTTAATGTATTATTATTTTTTATCAATACAATATCGCAATAAAAAACGCGGGTATTATTAAGATGAGAATAATTAATTTTAATTAAAAACTAGGAAAAATCAGAACGATCGCTACGAAAATTTAACAAAAGAAATTTAAAAAATTGGATCACAAATTTATGTAAAAATTGACCCTTTTTATTTTTACAGTTATTTTGAAGGCACGTGTACCAAAAAGCGTATCACCGATACTCGTTCTTTAAATTGAAGTAGGAAACACTTTTGTTTTACTTTCAAAAAATTACACGTCGAATTCGAGCACTCGAGATTTCTTTATTGTTTTGCAGTTTTTAATATATTACAGCAGAGAATCCCACAAAGAAATCCGTTGCCAAAGAAATGAATTATTTGGAAAGTGTAATTTTTTATTTTCTGTACAACAAGTAATATTTAAAATTAGGCTTATGTTTAATTAAACATCGACTTTTTACTGCTATCTTACACATTCATTTTTCAAAACGCAAAAAATTCCATCCCTTTTTCGATTTTTTAAATGAAGATGACACTTCCAGAAGCTCTATGAGAAGGAAGGTTCTTTAAAGCAGAACGGAAGTGGCTTAACATAAACCAGTGAGAAATTAAGCTATTCACGTATGCCTTTTCACATGAATATATTATGAATAAAATCAGAATTCGAAAATAAAACATACTCGACAATTAGTAGTGCATAACACTTTCCTAGTAAGAGTAAAGATTTCACTCATGGCAGTCTTACATGCTCTCAAATTGTCTTTAAAAAAATTAAATAATAAATTTCTACCATATAAAAATAAAAATCTACCCTTGCGGTTAAAGTGTCACTTGTTCTACTATTTTCAGTCGAACAAACCGCACTCTAACATCTGCTATAAAAAATGCTTACTTTTCTTTAATTTGTGAAATTTCAAATAATAAGATTTGCATGCTGTCACTGTAGTAATTTAATGAATTTTTAGTTATTTAATAATTGTTTAACCTTCCGGAACTAATATTCGGTCTGTCAGACAGACAACTTCGAACTTATATTTTTACTAGAAATTGTATTGTAAAAATTTAATAAAAAAAACCGTTTAGCAGATTACTTTTTAGACTGGAGAGTACTTCTTTCCCTGAGACCGATGTTAGCTTCCGAGTTAAATTTAATTTAAAATAAGAAGCTGGCGATTATTTACGTTTAAAAATTAGAACCAATTCACTGTGTCTTCTGCACTTTTTAGATTAATTTTACCATGTATGTATAATATGTATATAAACTGATGATCATGAAGCACATAATATTCAACATCAATGGAAACGGACATGACACAACTCAGCATGCAAGGCAATTATTTACTTCCGTACCTTGAGTTGGGTGGTAACGAGTTGTCAAAGGGGTCAAGTATTACAATCGTAAGTCATCAGTACAAGTCGAATTTTATTAATTTGTTTATTTTATTCCTTTTCGACAGAACAATAAATAAATATATTATTCAGTAATAATTGAATGATAGAGATGGGTAGACCTGTTTCTTTGAATCTCTGAAAATAAGGTCGCCAGAGTCAAAAATGCCTACCTGAAAACATCAGTCAACTGCTTGACAGTTCGACTAGAGTTTATTAGAAGAACTATCCACCATGGTGGATGTCAAATTAACATCTAATAATTTATTTATATCTCTTTCTATCTCAAAATATGGCAATTACCCCCGTTCCCTTAGAGCTAACAAATAATATCGATTTTACCCCGACCTAAATTCTGACACATTTATTTTGAGGATTTGAAATTAAAACGTCCAGTTTTTTAAAACTCATAACTTAATTCATAATGTAATAAAAAAAATGTATTTTAAATGTTACTAGGGCTTAAGCCCATTCCTCGGGAGCTATCCAATTATAAAATGTTATAATAAGTTTATTATGGAAATCACGTTAATCCATTCACGACCGGTACCTATGATGAGCTTCGTCCCCATGGGGTAATTTAAAATTTCTAAATACAGCTAATGTGATCCAGAATGAACTTTTTACTTTGGAATCACCGAGTTCGGATGCAATTCGCACCACTTCTTTATTTTGCTTATTTGATTAAAAGTTAAATTACATTTCAAAAGTTCAATATTTTAAAAAACTTTTTTTTTTAAATATCCTACTTCTCGTGGTACGGATCCAAAATATGCCATTAAGGCCGCTAGGCAGAGTTTAATTTAATAAATCATAGGATTAATATTCATTTCAACGATTAAAATCATTAGAAGATTTTTCCACTGCAGAATTTTTAAAAAATTGAGTGAAACACTACATCACGCGCAATTGTTTTTTTTTTTAATTTTTCTTCAAAGTTTTAAAGAATATTTCTCGCCTTAAATCACCTTTATTCGGCCTTTTGGCTCACTCACATTTTTACACGAAAGGTAAGATACTGTGGGATTCTAGTGTACAATTTTCGTGAAATTTTTGGCATTTAGGATGAGTAAGCCTGTCAGAGTTTGTCTGCTCTAGTATACGAAAGGATTTCAAGGGAAATCTACTCCAAGTAATTATTATAAAACTGAATTAAAGTTTTTTTGAGTTGCATTTAGATTAAATTAAATTATGTAAAGGAACCAGAATACAAAAAGATGTCATTCTCCGTTTTTGGCAACGGTGGCAAATTCGTCAAGCAATGTCCGAAAATTACAAAATCTTAAAGGGGCCAAGTAAAAGGATTTTGCAAAAAATATTTAATTTCCGAGTTCTCACCACGAAGACCCCTTTTTTGCTACATAATGAGTCGACTGTTACGTAAGTAATAAGCATCGTTCTCATCCAATTAACGTAAATTAATAAAAAAAAATGAAATTTCTTCTCTAAAACCTTGTTTTCATCGATGAACTTTGACGTAAATTAATTAATACAATAAATCCACTCCGGACACCGTCATTTCGACGATTCCAGTTCGGCACCGTCATTTCGGCGATTCTGATTCGGCGACCGTCAATTCGGCTACCCGATATTCGGCGATGCCAGTTTCGGCGACAGTAAATTCAATTACGTCGATTCGGCGACGGGACATTTACTTTTAGTTTATTCAATTTAATTTTCTAAATTTAAAATCTAAATGTACAAAAAAGCTTTAGTACGGACGTTTATGGCTTTTCGAACTTGTACTTAAAAACCCGTTGTTAAGAGTTGATTATCTCCCTTCCTCACTTAAGTGGGTCCCTTGTTTTGTTATTTCCTCCTTTTCAATAATACTGAGGGCCAATTTCATAATGAATTTTAAAGGAAACGTTAAATTTAAAACCGCTTTTTTAAGACGAAATAAACCAATCAAAATGATCAATTTGGATTTAACACTTAAATAAATCTCCCGTCGCCGAACTACGGTCGCCGAAACGACGTGTACCGTGTCCACTCCTATGGTTACCAATGTAAATTGAACATTTTGAAGCCGATTTTTGTCATATAAAAATCAATTTTACAGAAAAGTATTTTAGACATTTTTTGTTGCAGATTTCATTGCCTTCGATTTTGTATCTATACATTTCTCTATTTTGTCGCGCCGTTTCCGACTGACAGCGACTTTAAACATGTCTCTGTAAAATACAAAAATTATTGTCATCTTTGTATATCTCGGAAACGGTACAACGAAATAAACAAATGAATAGGCATGTTTTTCTTGTAAATTTAATTCGCTACATTTTTGTTCATTTATCGAACCTGTGACAATATTTTTTGTATTTTACAGAGTCTTGTTTAAGTCGCTGTCGCTACGCAAAATAGAAAAATGTATAGAATCAAATTGGAGGCAATGAAATTTGCAACAAAATATGTCTTAAAAATGTTGCTGTAAAATTGATTTTTATATGACAAAAAACGGCTTCAACTGTTCAATTTACTACATTGGTAACAGGAGTAGACGAATATGTTCTGTAGTAACTGTACGTTGCGTTAATTGGACGAGAACGACGCTTTAGTATTAAACAAAATTTCATTGTGATTTATTTTAAGTCTGTTTAGTAGGAATTTTTCAAATTTTATATTAAATATAATAATTATTATTGTTTAAATTATAATAATAGTCCAGGAAAAATAGACTTCCACATGGAAATAATTTGTAACAGGCTAAATTTTTGCATGCACCTTAGTATTATGGACCTGAACAATGTGTTACGCGAGGTCAAAGGTCGCCAAAAACAGTTTTTCGCATATATCTCGAGAACGGCGATATTTATTGAAAAAAATATAGAGAGCTAATTTGTAGCTAAGCCGATTTTCTATAAAAAGTTATTTGAAAGTTTTTTTGTATGGCCATCAAGTCCACATCCTCGCCAACCATAATGTTAGTACTCGTATGTGACTATTATATTGCTGTTTCAGCATCATGTTTTACCTACTTCGCAATGATATATTAGCTGCGTGAAATCTTTGAATCAACATGTAAATGAAACTACTCTTGTTACAAAAAAACTTTTAAAGAACTTTTTATAGTAAATTGCCTTAGCTACAAATTAGTTCTTTTTGTTTTTTTTCAATAATTATCGCCGTTCTTGAGATATATGCAAAAAACTGTTTTTGGCGACCTTTGACCTATCGATGGGGAACTTTGAGACATTGTTCAGGGCTATAATACTAAGGTGCATGCAAAAATTTAGCCTGTTACAAATTATTTCCAACTCAACCCATTTTTTTGTCTATTTTTCCTGGACTATAATGCAACCGAGAAGTGGCCGGTGTTTCGAATATCAGAATTTTTTTATTGAAATATTTAAATACAGTTGAATATTTTTTTAAAATAATGTTAAGGTGCAGTGCACATTCTGACGTATATCCGGTATGTATTTTGCAAACACAAAGTTTAAAAAAAAATTAATATTTTACAATAACATCTCTAACATGAGAGTTCTGTTAAATGGCCGTAACAGGCGAATTTACCCTATTTGCCCTATATTCTCCTGAGATCCAGTGTCCGTTTAAATGGACCATATATTTTTAAGCTATTGTTAAGCTAATCGGCTATTTTATACTTTAAAATTCAATTGAAATTGAATTATCTGTTAAAAAGTGACGCGCGTAAATGGATTAACGAGATAAACCTGATAAGTTTAGCCGATTATAACAATTAACGATAATAAAAAAGTTAAAAAAAGTTTAGTATGAAACAAACGAACAACGGGAAGCAAAACTGGATAGCATAAAAGTATTTTATTTTTGAAGAGACCCCAGGCGAATCCGGGTATCCAGTTAGTTAATTATAATTACCAGCGAAAAAATTAAAATGTGTACTTCCAGAACCCCCGTGGCTAATTTTTTGCCTAAAAACGTATTTCTTTCAATATCCTACTTCCGGAATTCCGCTATCCCGTTAAAAGGTAACATTTACGTGTTCATATAGGCAGATCCTTTCTTTTCGATTACTTGCCTTACTGTAATTTCCACCCTCCATAACAACTTTCTTGAAATCCGGGATTTCGAGATCCCAGGGCTGACACCATAACGGGAGAGGCTCTTTTCAAGCAGTTTTACAGAATTTGGCCAATGCCCATAAACCCCACACACGGAAGCTACTGGTAGCCCTTTCACTTGCTCGTCCACGCGAAAGTCTAGCGCAGGAGAGGCCAGACTGATATTGGTAACCGGTGGTGGGAGGATTCTATTGTTACCAGTTTGGTTCTGGGCCACTAATCAACCGTAGTATCGCATGGGCAAAAATAATGTAATTTAGCAAAACTTTAGCGATTTTGTTGAATCGAACTGTACAATTTGTAAAATCCAGTTTTAGATTGAGAATTTTTTCAAAATAATTAATATGAATGGAACTCACTGCCGGTCAATCAGCTGCACAACCTGTAATAAGCTATGAGTCAACATACCAAGTGGTTGGTTTCCACCTGGATAAAATCCAACTTGATCGTTTTAACTGTTGGATGCTTCATTAAATTTTATGTCTGATGAATCTTAAGAGGTCTACAAAATCTCTCCGTATATAGCAAATCCCTGTAAGGTGACCCTGTTTGAATTATTTCGCCACTAAACTGAATGAACTGAATTTAAAACCGTTAATGCAGGCGAGAAACTTTCGAAAACCTGTTGAAAAGCTTCTTCTGCATTCGGAATAACATTGAAAACCCCACCGAAACTAGGTTACTAATCTATCAGCTGTTTAAATATTTGTTATCTTCCACTACCTTAACATAGCAATGATTATTTTGAGTTTTGGTCGGAATGATCGAACTCTACCCCGTCGTGATTCACATAAATTTACGAATTTAAAGAATGCGGTGGATGAGACTCGAGAAAAATTTCTTGAGTCACGCTTGCAGACGTTTCAGTTATCCTATTAAAAATTACAAATTTCTAATAACACCGGTTTGACGTTTGGCATAATCCAGGCGATTAATCATGATAATAAAATTGGTAAACAAAATTTCGACACTTTTTCCAATTACGCTTAACGACCGTGTACCGGCATAGACTTGTTTTCGTTATACATATTATGATTATTATGGTATTTAATTTTTTGCTAATGAAAAGTAAACAGTAGGAACAACAAAACAACGTATAGCCGTTTAAAGAGGAGAACCAAGCCGCCACTCAAAATAAAAAATATTTAGTAAACACAACCAGTGGAGTCGTTAAAATAATAAATTATTTTCTATTAAAATAAAAAAAAGTAGACCGCTAAAACTAGTTCTGCAGCATTACCGACCTACCTAAAAATTTAAATAGGTCACTTTTGTAATGTGCAGCTTACATTAATTTAGATAAAACAGACAATAACAAAAAATTCTATATAAGCACACAGACACAGCTGTTATCATTTTCGTACAAGTTAATCAAGTTGAACGTTAGCTTGTGTCAGAAGCGCACCATTAAAATTATCAAAAAAAGGAACCCAAAAAATTGATAACCAACTCATAAACAATTGATTTTTTTACGATTTCGCACCAATAAAATTTTATGTAACGCAAAAATTCAGATATGTATTTCGAAATCGCTGCGCCATGAATGTTGTGTGCGATGACGTCTCTTTATTTTTAGGGAGTGTAAAAATATTAACACAAAATTACTTACGTTTTTTTGAAAACCCCTTCAACTTTTCTAGCCAAACAACCGACTAAATTTCTTCTTTTTAATGTATAAAAACATACAAGTTCATATCACTTTCAAGACTATTTTATACTTGGCAAATTTATTAATCACTCATTAATCAAATAAAAGCACACATTTCAACATCAACTTTTTAAATTGATACACCAAAACTTAAACTATTACTTTATTACAGTTTTATTAATTTAATATCAAATTTACATCGAAAATTTTTAAATTACAAGCACTCGCGATCATACTTGTCCATGTAAATCCGCCATTGCTATTTTTCGATCCAACAATGCATTGCATGTCGTACCAACATGAATCCGTCGTAAAATAAAATTACACCACTTGATAATAATCATTGTTTTACATTATCATTTAAATTGTTTTGTAAACGTAAATACTTTAATTACTAAATACAGTTCCATTGGAAACTTATCGTAAATTCCTCATTATCTAAGATAATTTGATTTTTAAAATATCGCGTGCATATAAATGCGCGTTCGCGGACAGCTGGGCAATTGACAGATGGGTAGACTATAGTTCAGTATTTATTTTGTATGCACAAAACACAATTTCACGCGACCCTCGTTTTCAGCGTGAAAAACCACTTTTACATCAATACTTCTCGAATATTTCTTGTTCCAAATTTCATTCCCTTCATTTTTGTTTATATACATTTTCCAATTTTGAAGCACCATTTCTGAGGTATAGTGACTTAAAGAAGTCTCTATCAGATATAGTTTTAAGTCACTGTATCTCAAAAACGGTAGGACAAAATAGAAAAGTGAATATAAACAAAAATGAAGAGAATGAAATTTGGAACAAAAAATGTCTATTAGATATTACTGTAAAAACGATGGTTTCATCCAAGAATGGAAAGAGTGACAACGTTGGTAATCTAGTTTAATTTAGAGCAGCGGTAACCAACCTCTCAAATCTTGCAGATTACATATCTACATTTCCTCAGCCCGTCGTATAAATTCATTTTAAAATTTGATTCTACGTCCTTTTGCGTCCGGGAGATCTGGGAGGTATGCAATACCTCCCAGACCACTTGGGGTATATTGAGAAATTCCTCAGTTTTGGTATGCGAATAAAGAACAAGGGATGCACTGGGATGACCCCCCGGTTTGCCCAATAACTAGACTGAAGTGGCTGCATTTGAAGTTGCAATAATAAAGAATAAATCCGTTTAACATTAAACCATTGAAAAATAAACTACCTAGAGAGTTAGCTGTTTCTATTCCAATTTCTACGATCGATTAACGGATTTACGGGCGCGCAAAAATTAAATTACTTCTGTACTTAGCAACAGAACCAGCTTATTCAGTGTCCAAAGCTCTAAACATATTGTGGTTTGTGGAGTTCCTAAAATTTATTCTATATTTTAATATAGCTAAATTTAAGTTTTAAAGATACAAAACAGTGGGCGTAAACCGGAGGATGGGTCTGGGAGGTATGGAGTACCCCTTCTCTTTAATCGCAAATCACTCCGTAGCCAATGCTGGAGGGTATTCCATGTCCCCCCCTAGGCAAGGGCGATCAAATTACTAATTTATAGGGAGGAGAGAATTTCTGAATTTTTTAATGTCTTCCACTGACGCGCAACAATGGATAAGCAAGATTCCCACTCCCACAATTTTTATGCTTTCTTAAATTTATCAAATCTTTGAGTAAGAAAAGAAAATTTATAAAGAATTAAAAATATCACAGTGGTGCTAACTTTAAACATGTTTTAGTTTAAAGAGCGTTTAAGTATTTTAAACCCCCCCCCCCCCACATAATAGGTAAGAATTTTTTCAAAATTTTTATTAACAAAATTTAAATTTAATAATCTAAATCAATTTTAGATTAACGTATTGGTGTTTAAATAAAAAAAATATATATATATTATTTTGAAATCATGTTCATTTTTTTATCTTACGTAAAATTGATAATACCCCCCCCTCGATTCCTTCGTCAGCAAAAATAAGGACAACCTGAACGCTCCCGTATTATAAGATTAGAGAGCGTCCATTAATTACTTAAGGACAATTTTTGTAATTTTTACCCCCCCCCCCCCCTGTAAGAGTACGTAAGGATTACTTTTGATGTGCACAGTACACATAAAATATTAAGGATATAAATTATATCCTTCAATATTAAAGAATCAACCTTATGTTGTAAAAAGAAAAAAAAATAATATTTGATTTTTAAATTTAATTTTAAAAAAAATCTAAGAAACTTACGTAACTCCCCTCCACGTAAGGGTCCGTAAGATTTCCGATACCACTCTCCTCCCCCGAAACCCTCATATAATTAATGGACGGCCCCATATCTAAATTTAATTTGAAAAATTTTAATAAATTTTTAAAAGTAAATTTCAAAATGTTCTGGTGTTTTCTAAAAATTTGGTCTTGGAAAACCAGATGGAAAAATTTAATTTGGATACCTTAGGGCGTTGTATTTCCGGGTACAAAGAAAACAAACCGACATTCAGATTTCAACTGATAATTCTAACAATTAAAAAGAATTTTGCAAAATTAAATAAAAATTGCACTTTCACATGTAAAATGTTGTATTTACGTAAACTAAAAAGTTATCATTAAATTAAATAGGAACATTCGTTTATTACTAATCTGACTAAATTTACATTGAATTCCATCAAAACCAAATGCCAATTTTGTGATAAATAAAAATCTGTTGCTTTTAATGTAATTCTTTAATTTTCAAAAACTAATCTTTTGAAAACTTGGGAAACAATTGCAAAACAAGAAGTATCAATTAATGGTAAAAACGAAATAAAATTGTAATTAAAGAATCAATTTCCTGAACATATCGAAGTTAAAGGGCCGAATTTTTATACTAATTTATTGATAAATAATAATCACATAGCTAGTAGGACAAAACTTAATGTTTTTTATGATTTTCCTTATTAATCTCGGTACCATTAATTTCACTTTTTTTCCGTAAAGTTTTTTGTAAAACATGAGCGTTCGCAGGTTCAATTCTTTTATAATAATGTTCCTTGGTTTCGACCACTTCAAAACCGAACTTCTTGTAAAAGTCAATAGCACCTTCGTTATTAACTTGCACGTGCCTGAAAAGAAAAGTAGCATTTAGAATAAAATTTTAGATGCCGACATCAAAACTTACAGGAATATACTATCAAATTCGCCATCCTTTTCGACAAAATTCAAAACGTGTTGTACCATCATGGTTCCGATTCCTAGGCGCCGGTACGGATACAGACACCCTAAAGTCATAATATATAGACGCCTGGACTTTTCTGAAGTATCGATTCTGCAGCACACAGCTCCCACGACAATATCATTATAATATGCTAATTTTGCCAGTTCTCCAGCTTCCAAGACATCTTTATAAAATTTATCATTGTAGGACACAGGAAACACAACCGTGTTTAGCTTCTTCAGTTGTTTTATATTGTGTGGGGTAACATTGCCTAATTCAATATGTGCTCTGCAAAAATGATAAAATTATTTCACGCTGACATAACCTTAAAACTCAAAATTCTTACACTGTCATTTTACTAGGTATAATAATGTAAATTAATTATTTAAAAAAATTTAAAACGCGATTGCATTAAATAACTTAACACAAGTAAATATAAAATTTCCGTTTAAAAGTGAATATTTGATTTTCTTCGCGTTAAAAAATACAAACCGCACAAAATATTTAAATGTCAAATATCGTTGCCATGATAAGAAATGGTAAGTAACTATAATTTTACTTAGTGCAGTGGCGTATCCAGCCAAGTGGTTTCGACAATAAATACATTGGCGGCGATAAAACCGGTATACCGTGCGGAAAATATAAAAGTAATAATTTAAAAAAAACCGCTTCTAAAAATTAAATATTAATAAAATTATTTTTTAATTTTTAGGTCGGGGGATTTTCAAATTTTTTACTTTTATTTTTTATAAATATGTTTACTAATTTATTCTAATAATTAAGTAAGCTATTATTTTGATGTCTTTTACTGGATTAACACATTGCTTCCGGCTCAGCTTGGAGGCTGTTGACCCATCCAGTTTAGATCTGTTTTCCAATTGCTAATGGAAATTAGAAAAATTTTAAATTAAAAAATTCGTTAAAATTTTAAAATTAAATCAAACTGTAGTTAAGTCCTTGTCCTTGAATAAGAAATGCAAATTATAAGTTTTAAATAATTTTAATTGGAATTAAAAAGAAAACACAAAACTTTCGAAGATTTACTATAAATCAATGCACCATTACTATTTATAATTATGTTAAGTTATTTACCTTCGACACGTGTAATGCGCATTTGGATTTTGTAACGTAATATTTTTATTAACTTACAAAAACTACCTAATTAAAATTATTCAAAAATGATGAATATTTAAAGAAATGTTTCATCAACCTCTCTGTTTTATTGTACTTATATGCATAAAGTAGAACAAGACGAAGATATAAACAGCCCAAAGTGTTGATTATTGCCATCTTCTTCTCACGAAATAAAAAAAAAATAAAAAATTTATTATGTCTGATTTTTTCACCTTGAGATCAGAGCCGTAGCTAGATGATTCTAAAGAGAACCCAAGATTTTTTATTATTTTGTATCAAAATTTTAAAATTAATGGAGTAATTAAACATTAAAATTTTAATTACTTTTATTCCTGCACCCAGAATAAATTCCTTTATGTTATAAATATTATATTTACCGCCGAACTAGAAGTAACATTTTTTCCGGCATTATAAATATTTGTTTAATAAAAAATTCATAATGTAAATTTAGTAATTCAATTTTAATTTCGCAGATTAAAAATTTACTACGTTTACATACATATGCAAAAAAATGACTGAAAGTTTAAACATCCTGCTTAAATTTTACGCATTATTTACCTTTACAAGGTACATAGAAACAATATTTTTAATTTTAGTATTTTAAACCAAACTGAACAAATCAGCACACCAAATTTTATCTGAATCAGTTAAACATTTCCGGAGATACGATTACATTTTAATTCTTTTATTTTTTTTTATTATGGTACCCCTGGCAAGAACCTTATTTTCACCACTAGAGCCCACAAGAGTTTGATTGCCGTCGACGCAGAAATGACGAGGAAAGTCGAGGGACAAGGACTTTTTTGAAATTTTACAGTCCTAATTTTTATCAAAGAGTTCTATATGCTGTCAAGTACTCTGGGGGACAATGGACCTACATACCAAATTTGATTCAGATCCCTTCAGTACTTCATGAGTTATTCCCAACTTTAACAGCTTGTAATTTTTGACAGATGACAGATAGAAAGTTAGTTCCACCAATTCTGCTTAAAGCGTTTTCCTTCATAATACAATAATTTATTACTAAGTAATACAAAATCTTATATTATTTTCTTGTAGTGGCACTCCTGATTGGCAGATCGCGACGAAAACCTTCTTTTCACCTTTCCACCGTAAACCCTACTACTGTACCAAATTTAGTCGTGATTGGTTAGATCACAGATTATACTACAGATAGCTCGCGCAATGTATTTTTCTGAATTCTAGAGGGCTGCCTATCCTTGTAATATATTTCTGGTGGGGTACCAGCAGGAAAACTCCGTAAGTAACCGACCATACTCACGGTCTATCGCTACATTAGCAATGTGAGCTAATGAATGCCTAACAGCACGATCGTACAACAACCGCGGCTAGAAGAGAAATGATAACGTAACCACGAATAAACACGAACAGCCAGCGCCTCTATAATATAAAGTGAATGGCTTCCATACTAAGAAAATTGGCTTCCAAATACCTGAAAAGGGACACTCTTTCTCCCATAAGCGCGAGCTATCTGTAGTATATTTAATCTGTGGTTAGATGGTTTAGGAATAATTCGAGGGACAAAATCTGAAGACAGTCAGACCGACACAAAAATTTGTTTTTTATTTTTTTGTAGATTTTTCGTTTCTGAACAGAAAAATTGAAATTTTTTAAATTCAGTAAATTCGCAGTCATATTCGGCATCCAATTAACCGGCATGCATCAAAATCCCATAAGCGGTAGGCAGAAATACCTTGCTCCACATTTGTCATTTTATCAAGTTTTTAATGCCAATTTATTTTGTAATTTGGTTATTGGTGAAATGTCGCGGAAAAACGTAATTTCGGTGTTACGTCACAAGTTGTTGAATTTCTTTTACAAATTAAAACAATACTGTTCAAACATTGTAATTGTATGTTTACTAACAATATATCAACATATTAAAAAATATCAGTGGCTGCAAGTTTTTCTCTTACATCTTAATTGGCCGGAAATTTTCAATCCAGCGGCATATGCCGGTTCAACGAGCATTTACTCTATTTATAGTATTTTTTCCGGCCGTCCAGGGCCGTCGCGTACAGAGGGTGGTAGCTCTCCAAGCCGTAAAAATTGAGAAATAAAGTGGGGTCATACCCACACCGAATTTAAGCCATATAAAATAATAAATATCATACCTACGCGATACCTCCGTACGCCTTTCGAATTTTCTGCTCAAACTACCTAAGAAAACGTGGGAAAATTTCAACATGGAAGCCCGAACTTGTCAGCTAACAATTTTTGATCTCTACACTAGATTGGCTCTCTTATTAAAACCGCACCCTTTTTTAGGAAAAACCTCCATGTGACGTCACATCTTCATTTATCATAGGCCCCCTACATAGAAAAATAAAAAATAGATTTATTATTTTGGCATTAAACTCAAATAACTTATTTTTCGAAAAACAAATTTATTTTTATTTAAACCTATAAAAAGTTATTCTGTTGTTTAATTTAATTATAAACTTTAATAATGCTATTAAATTTATATGCTGCACACTATGATAATAATATATAATATAATATTTTATTGCGTACTAAAAAATTTAAATAATAAAATGGATAATACCTTCGACGTTCATTTTAATTTTAGCATTAAATAAAATTTGATAATACAGCTTCGGTTTTTTCGATATTTACGCCAGACTAGCCAAATCCGGCCTTGACACTAATGATTTAAGCCCGATTTTCAACCTTTGCCATTGGGATCTCGGCTATCTTAAGAAGAGATACGAGGTCTATTAAATTAGGTCAAAAATAGCTGTTTTTCTCTGACAAAAATCATCAAAGAAAAATTATAAATTATAACCGGGCATTTTAAATTAAACTTTTACTTTGGAATAATTTCACAGAAATTCATTATTTTTGATTGTTTTAATTTAATTTTGAGTCTCGGCGTTTACACCTTTAAAATCAAAAACAAATAAAAATTCAAAAAAATTAAAATGAAGAACTTGATTGCATTGCTTGCAATCTGACAAGCAATCTCTACTTACTGCTTAGTTGGAAATGCAGGTTTCGGATTTTTTAAAAATTTTAGGTCTTGAAAAAATAAAACGACAATATTAGTAATGCATTATTGTTTAATTAGGACACACTATAGTTGATTATTAAAATAGATATAATACTAACAAAATACTTGAAAATACTTTTACATTTTGTATCAGATATATTTTTTTTACATTTAATTTTATTTAACTGAAAAAAGATGGGAAGCACAAGGGTACAATAATGAGAAGTGAACATCAAATTATTTGATGTAACATATCACAAGTGAAATTCTCGTCTATACAAGATTATTTCAAACTACAACAATTTAATGTTGTCATCAGCACATAATTCTTAAAACTAGTTTTTCTATAATCTAGATTTGCATTGATAAATGACTGTCTGTGCTTGATAATTATAATTATTATTGAAAAAAGGAATATTTAAATTTATTTAAATGCGTTTAATTATAGAAGTCGAGTACGCTATTGTCAAATGTTCATTTTTTCTTCGATTTAAAATTCAAATATTCAAATCACAATTAAAAAAAACTTAGTTTTACGATTTTACATAGTAAATACATTGAAATAGGAAATAATAAATCCCAATATGAGATTTATGAAATTTTTATTAAATAAAAATTAATCACTAAACACGAGATCCAAATAAAAATACCAAACTCTCTGCTCTCAACACGAAAATAAAAATAATGATGTTGTTAAAGCTGTAGTCGTAATCCGAATATTTTTTTATTACAAATAGAATAATATGCTTATTATTGTAGTAATCAAGATGTTAAAATGAATCTATGTGCTAAATATCTGTTTGGGTACGTCTAGTGGACACTTAACAGTCAGGGTCACTAAACTCTAAGTATATCCTTTGCGCCTGCGAAATGTCTGCGCGACAAAGTGGACAACGATCGCATCTTGCTGCACAAGACGAACATGCCACGAAGTGGGCACATGGCAAAAAGGCGGTTTCAATTTGAGAATCCATACAAATCCTGCACGTCATTGCATCCATTATTCTGGTTAACCGTTCATGGGAGTTCTGCAATCACAAAAACAAGAATAAGTCAAATTGTTACCAACAGATCGAAGATAAAACACTTACTCTGCGTTGGTTTCCCTCTATGCAACTGGATCTCGGCTCATCTTCAATATTCTCTGGAAAAAGCTTGCTTTCCTGATAAAGAGCACGCCTGGCATTGTCGTACACTTCCCTACACGTCCTTCTAATATCAAAAACATATTTCTTTCCGAGCGTAGAATCTTCGTTAAAGATTGATACGATGGTCCCCTTCAAATCCCGGATACACTGGGTGGTTACTGCACTTCGAACAGTTTCACAACTATAAAACGCGTGCTTTTCCGTTATAGCACGATACAGCCCGTTGGCTGATTGACTAGAATCCAATTTGATTTCAAAATTGCTCTCGTTATTATCCATGGCCAAATAACACAGACGGAAGCTTCTCCTGTGCGAAGATGCGCTCTGTATTGCTGTGAACGGTACCACCTGCTTTTCTTTACTTTTATCGTAAATTGTGATACCGTGAGGACCCACTCCGACCTCCACCGAGCCGTGCGGTTTGGCGTGAAATATTTCTTCTCCGAAACTCTCCAAAGCCGACACTTCCTTCAACAGCCAGTACTCCGCGGTGCTGAGCTTCATTCCTTCACATTTCTCGTGTTCAGCTATGATCATCTGAATTAAATCTTCCGGTTTTTCGGATAAATCTGCAGGAGATATGGTGGCAAGTTGCATGTACACGTGGTGCGACGGATGGAGAGGATCGTAATCGCCAGTTTCGGCTTGAGCGATCAAGGCTATTAATCTCGCCACGACGGACCAGTCTGTTACCAATAAACGTTTATCTATTAGATCCAATTTTGCGTGAAGATAAAACATGTGCCTGAAAGGGAAAATAAGCCATAAGTACGGAGTGGTCAAAAAATTGAAGGAATTCTTACCTGGTGGATTCTTGCAAAAGCAAGTGTGGAGGAACCCAGAATTTTACACGGAGGACGAAACGGATGTGTGCCGTGTGACCATGATAACCCACTTGTCTATCGATGGGATTACGCAAATTTAGCCACATTTCTTCGCCTTTATTGTTTTCATATTTTAGTCCAAAATAATCGGACTCGTTTGAGATACCAAGATGCTCGCACACCTGTAACAATAAGAGAAGAGATTTAAAAGAGAGAAAAGCAAATTAAATTTACTGCCGTTTACGGTAAATGGGTAGATTACATCGTAACATAATTACGTTTGAAAATATTTACTTATTCAAAATGTTTGAAAAGAATTTGCAGAAAGAAACGCTTTCGTATAAAATTTGAGCGCATAAAAGCGTTTAAGTATTATCTTCCTCCGCCGGAATAAATTTAGCGAAAGGAACAAAAATTGTTATCATTTCAGATCAATCAGAAATCCCTTAAGCGCCCGTGTTGCATCCAATTCAAATTAAATAAATTCTTGTAACTTTTAAAGGTACAGCCAACCTGGAACTTCATTAATATAATTTGCAAAGCACATTCATTAATTAGTAATCCTCAAAATTGCCGCGGTTGGAATACTAAAATGTAATTTCCCAAAACCCAAAATGTCTACTTGACTCTTTATTAAATAAAGGAAAAGCGTGATTACATTAGCCAACGAGAAGCTTTTTAAGTTATGGTATTGTAGTATTTTTTTCCCCAAGAGGAGTGGATGGGCCAAAGTTTTTACCTGAATTAATTTAAAAAATTGTTGGGCCGAGGTGGGCAAAGAAATTAAAATCGATCGGCTGGTCTTTATTCATTATTGGGTTTTGTTAAGCATTTCGTGTTCGCATTATTGTTCGTTGGAACAATAAGAATGTGTATTCGTTTGATAACCAGATAATATAATCGCAGCTGTTACGGGTGATTATTTATTGTGCAATTATATAAACTTCAAAATAGACGCAGGGTTAATATTGATTTCGCATTGTTGTGCCGCTGGCTAAATGAAAGTAATAAACAAAGCAATATATCGCACTATTGAGCGATCCAGAACAATGGAACAGTAAACTACAAGAAATTGTCATGCTTTAACGTTGATTGAATTAATGTAATGTAAAATTATTAATAATTGGATTATCTTTGAAACCATGTGCATATGTAGCTTGGTGTGGACGTGTGACTTGGCATGGAGTTCTATTTTCGGCAAAACTTATTTCCACCGAAAATATCATCTCGGTTTAGTTAACCCCAAGAGTATTAATTTCACTTTGGGACTGCATAATGAGAAACTCTTACAATAATAACGATGAAAGTTAAATTACGAAACTTTCACTTTTTCGTTAAAAAAATTAACGAGACCGTGTCGACTCCGGAATTATTTTTTCAAAACGAAAAATAAGTTGATTACCCAACACTCGATAATTTTTGCGATAAACAAGGAATTATTTTTGTAAATTTGAAGTTGTTTATTGTCATATTATTTTATTACTTATTTGTGCAAAACAATTTGCTTTTAAACTTGTTTACATTATTACTAGCCCCCCCCCCCCCCCCGCGCGTCCACTTGTTTTTGACAAAAATCTGATTACGCCCCTGCGCGTTCCGTTTGATTATATTATAATGTATTTAAACAGCAAGGTAAACTTGAACTTTGGCCAATCAAAAACAGTTAACAAGCAGAAAAATATTCAAAATCACGAAAACATTTCGTTTACCTACATAAAAATTAATCGCCGAGTTGAAACAAAATAACAAGGTTAAGTAAATCGGTGAAATTATGCATAATTTTCTGGGATACCGATGATATGAACTTTGGACATGATGTAATGAAGTTTCGAAAGTTGAGCCAGACGTTCCCCGAGCATTTGAACAATTAAATTTTGTAAAATTTTGAGACCGATAATTACAAATAGAATAAAATGGATGGACCTCTCCATATTACGTGATCCAATTTTAAATTTTACATTAGGAAAACTTTTGAAATTCCCAGTTGTAATTTTCTTGAGTGTGAAATGACGTAATGCCGTCTAATCCTTTCAAAGTTTCAGTTGGACGATTTTTCTTCCGAAATGAAAAGGTGTCGAGGTTTTAAAAAAATGAGCAAATTATTATTGGCTTGCATAATAGAAAATCGAATTAAAATAACTCTAGAGAATTTTCGTGAACAGCTCGGATCTATTTATATTCGCTAGAGCGAATTTAACGGAGATTCCGTACGGTAAGAGAAATCGTCGAGGACAGAAATGTTATTAGAATTAAGTAGGAGCGATAGGACCAAAGTCCACTTTATATTTGAGTCACGAATTTCCTGTCGGTGTCGTTCTCGAAATCAACTTGAAGTTTGCATAAATTTTTAATTTACTATAATTACGTTCATAAAATGCTGTGCATTAAGAAATGTTAACAAAAAAAGGCTTCCTTTTTGGGAAGCCGAAAAAAAGTAGTCTCATTAACATTCTTATTTTCTAAACACTTTTAACCCAATTACTCAGCTAAAGAACAAAGAAATGAAACGTTGAATAAAAAACATGAGCTGCGCTAAATTATCGCGGTGTTACTAATTTGGAAGAAAATCTCTTTTCTTGCAGCTTCCCTCGATTCCCTTCTGCGTAGGCGAGTTTCATCCGATTCTTTTACTTTTGCCTTCAAACTCTAAACGTCTCGAGATTTTCCAATTTAATGAGAATAGTTGAATATAAACAATGAAACTTTTGGGATAAATTAGAAAAATAGCATTTCCAACTTTTGCTCTTCATAAATCCATCTCGACTTGTGAAAAATTGGCACGAACAAAAAACAATTTTATCTCGCGAGTCTATACATAAAAGTATTCCAATTTTCCACCGATGTCTTATACATCAATCACAAAAGATAAATTTTACTTTAATTCGATGAAGTTTCCTTCAGTCGAGAACTTTGGATTTCTGGATTACAAAATTTAAACAATAATCCTGTACGTGTCTAGAAATAATGGTACAAAGTCCACCGAGTAACGAATCCATTTAAATCTCTGATTCAGATGAGAGACCTTGTTATTATTATTATTATTGATAGTCGTGTGCCGTTTAACATTTAATGAAAGGAACACGGCGAACACGAGGTAGGCTGTGGGATCTGTGGACTTTGTACCCAGATACGTAACCGAGCAGAAGTTCTCAACTGTAAACGATTTCACTTGCCACATTATTTCCTCATTTTTTATTAGAAACTGTCGACTGCATATTATTATTCTACCAATTTTCCACTTAAATTTTCGAACCGTTCAGAAAGCCACGAATAAGACTTAATTAACGCTCGGATGGCAAAATTAAGTTTAACTTGAATAAACTGAGGATTAAGCTTGTAATAATTTTAAATCCTTTTCATAACTTAGGAAATTGCATTTCAAAAGAGACGATTAACCAACTAACGCTGTGTAGCTTTAATTGTAATCTCCCTCGGAGACAAAATATTATTAGCTCCAAAAAATGGGCCAGATTAAACATTTTTGTAACCGCTAGCGGGGACACATGGTGGACTTTGTACTGTTTACCTCACAATGTATTTGCAGCAACACTCACGAAATACCAGTTTGTATTCTTGATTGCCCATCTCTCTCGCACTTTTTCTACTCTCTCTAATAATTACATTTAAAAGGTGAGTGTAAAACCTCTGGCCAAACAAAGGCAAATTGGCGAAGGCCTAAGATGCTAAAAATATAGCTTATCTTATCTTGGCGATTAGAAAACGTAAACAACTTCATTATGATCTACCATGTGGTACAATTTATCTACACGAATTAGAAAAAAATAAAACATTTTCTATCTCTAAATAAGAAATGGAAGAAGGAAAAACGTGTAACTCAAGAAATTAAATTTGCACTTTGCTAGTTCATTTCGTGTTCTTTAAAAACTGTGAAAACCTTCCTTTTCACCAAGCAGGATGTTATATTATATTATTATATCCAACCCAAATTTATTCGCGTGGGCCAAACAAATTTTTATTTTGATATATCATATAGTATTATATAATACTGTGTACATACCAAAATAAGTATTTTTATTTTCTTTATTTTTAAGCCATTTTGGCGCAGAATAAAATTAATGGTAACAATGACGACGTGAAAACTTTCAGGATTGGTTCGGTTTTTCCGGAAATAGAGAAACTTACGTCGATAAGCACCGGAATTATCGGATTGTAGCGCTCGTACGTCAAAACTATGCATTTCACAAAAAAGTTGACGAGAGGAAAGTTGTAGAAAATTTTCTCTGGTTTAATTTATTACTCGGCTATTTTTTTCGTAAATGCACCGAAAAGGAGATATCGACGGAAAACCCGGGATTAATGCGCGGTCAAGTATAAATTGAAAAAACCATGGGTTTCAAATTAGAAAGATCACAAAACCGAATTTCGTTTCGGAACAATTCGAATCAATTAGGCTTTGAAGTACTACTTCAAAGTAAATTTTCTTTTGAAGGAAAAACGTCCAACTACCATTTTAATTATTGGTTAATTACAACGTGCGGTCGGTAATGGGAACAAAATGTTTGTTAATTACAACTGCAATGCGTTTTCTATGGTTTTTAATCAAAATTACGGCTTTTTGTGTGTATGGATTAAAGCATCGAAACATGATGAAAACGTCGAAAAATATGTTGCACAGAAAATGGTCAATTAGAACCTTAATGCGATGTGAAAAGTAGATTAAATTTCCGCCCTTACGTGACCTAGTAAAATGCTTTTCCGCCGTGAACGATTTCCAGATGAAATAAACTATAAACACGACTCACTAGCGAAATTAAAACCCCCGTGATAGTTTCAACCCTAATAATGGCGATGATGTAATGCCAAAAAAGTTGTAACCCTCCTAAGCGATAAACGGGAGATTCATTTCCTCCGTCTTGGGGTGAAAAACACGCGTTATTCACCATTCGACGACGTGTCGTATTTAGGCGCACCTAATTTTCGGTATACGGCGAAAATTTTTAAAACCCGTTTATTTAAATATAACTTTTTACCTAAAACAACCGGTCCGTATAAATTTTTGATTTAAAGGGTAAAAAATTAGTTCACGTTCCATCAGTTCGTTTATATTCTTTTTACGTTCTTTTATGTAGAAAAACTAATTTAATTATACAAAATAAGACTTAATTTACAAAATAAAATCGTTACTACACGCTGTAGGTAGGTGTAATTTAAAAAAGTGAGTGCATAATTAAAATTTTTAATTAAAATCTTTTGCACTACACAAGGAGGGCTCGAAAACAACTTTTAGCCTTTTAACTTGAAGAGCACTTTAAATTTGGGAAAAATTGGTTTAATTAGTCAAAATTGCAGACGAAATGGAGCTTCATTTTTGTGGGTGACATATTAGTGTTCCAAAAGTTCATTGGCTTTGGAGATAAGTGTAGACCATCTTGACTCTACGATAAATGTATTTATAACGCGCGATAATCATTAAATTAGTTTGTTTATTTGAAATTTAAAAAATATTCGGGCAAATCTGTAATAAATAAGGAACACTGTTGTAATACCAGAAATAAAATAAAAATAACAAAATGGTCCCTGCGGAATCCAGCAGGAAAGCTTTTACAGGCAAGTTGTCGTTGTAAATAACATCAAAATGTGCGAAAAGCAAAGAAAACTATTGTAGCAAGCAAAAATGTTTGAGATGTGCAATAAAATATCTCCTCCTGCAAGAAAGCTTCCAATCATTCTAAATTAGTCAAAATGAAGCCCATAATTTATCCTTCGTTAAATAATTAAAACAACAAAAGTTTCCAACTTTAAATGTGCTTTCCGAAGTTTGCAAAACGCGCAACTTTGTAACAATGCGAAGAATTTAATATGCAAAACAAGGCAATAATCCTTCAAACTGATATTTAATTTGACCTCTCCGTTCCTTCCATACGAGAATCAAAGATTCAAAAAGTTAACATATTATACTACGTAAAATGCGTCGTCTTGCTTGTATATTCAAATTAGAGAATCCATTCGCAAACTGTTACACAACAACATAAACAACATACATTATGTAAATATTCCATAACAAACATGGCGTAGAAGAGTTATTGGATGTAAACACGAAAATTTCATGTCGGAAATATCGGAGTCTTTAATTAAAATTTCAAGTTAAATTTAAAATTTCCTTTGTGCTTCTCCAACAGAACCACCGCAATTAAAACTTTGCATGATCGCGCTTTTCAATACCAATGGGATAATGATGGTACTCATTTCAAAGTTGCAAACTTCGACAGACGTAATTTCTTAGAGCCCGTCTAATTTAGCGGTCAAACAAATATGTTAGATCATAAATCTCGCCAAGTATTGAAATTTCCCCGACCTCAAGGCACTAAAGCGAAAGCGAGGCGGAGTGACGAGCAAAACTTGAAATGTAACATTTTCACGAGAAAAACATATTACGCACAAATGAGTTCTTGCACCAGCCAGTCAATTACACGCTATTTTTACGTGAAAACTGGAAACCAGAACGACGACCGACCATCGCATTCTAAGCCGGCATCGCAATTTAAAAAGAAAAAAAGAAAATTTAATTTAAATTGCTTTCAGACTTACGATTGAAACCTTTTGAATGCAATTAAAATGAAAACAAAAAAAAACGGCAAAAAATGTTAAGCAAAATGAAAAGACCAGGCCACAAAGCATTATAACAAACATAATTTATGAAGCTTAACGCAATTTAAAAGCATATGCGGGCAGCACAAATGCGAAAATCGATATATGGAAAAATAAGACGATAATTTTCATTTTGAATTAATTTTCTTTCACTTTGAAGATAATGCTACAAAAGTTTGATCGGCTTTGCTTTTTTTGTAACATCGTGGGCAGGCTTAATTTTGATGATTCACTGGCGGCAATTTTGGCCAACAAAATATTTGGTAGGAAATTTATGGCCGTTGAGTGTGTGGAAATTTCCAGTTTAAGTGAAATTTAAGGGAACCGTTATTTTCTTTTCTAAATTGAACTATTATTTTTATTGTTTCTGTTGTGGCTTCCCATTTATTAACAAACTGGCTGTTTCAAGATCCGGTCAAAGGAATCGAGCTTTTGTCGGAGATTATTACCCTCGTCTGTCCCGGAAAATTTATGATTGGGATCACCCTGTATTTACATTCTGTTTTTGTCAGACCCCATTCCAGTAAAAATATTCTTCAAACATCTGCTAATTATTAAGATCTCGCTAGACGCCTTTATCAAGTCTAAACCAAAATACGCCCTAACAAAATAAGGATTAAAGCAAATATACAAAATAAACACAATGTACGACTGTGTATTTGTATTAAAATAACTTATTAAAGTATGAACCACCTACATACATGTTGCTTTGATCACGCTTGTGGCGAGTGGTTTCTTGCTCCTTTTTCCAACTGGCAGAGAGCCAAAATTCTTTAAAATATCACTATCACGAACTCGATACGTGATAATCCATTTTAACGGCTCGAAAATTGGATTGAAACGTGAAGGATTACTTAATTTCACTAAATTAATATTCAATAAGAAGTTTGCTTACAACGTCATAAATAATTTTCAACGCCCAAATTAAATTTTCAAATTTGTCAGCCCCAGTTATACGTTTCGGGACTGAAACTAATATTTCATTGTAGCACCTTTCAGTAAATTTAAATTAAATTAATTCATCAACAAAAGTAATTTTTCAAAGAGCTTAAAACAAAGAGTTAAAATCATAAACTTTGTTACCGCTTACTTCCACTCGTTTTCGAGATGTACGAGCGCGCGTGAATGGATTAACGGGATTTCGACTGATAGGGCAAGAAAGTTTGAGAAACGCTGAATAAAGAAACCTAGCCTGTGTTTGCACGCGTTATCTGCAGAATTTTCTATTATTGATACTTTAAATTTGCAAATTTAACAAAATAAATTGCTTATCTGCGCACACATGTGTACACAAGTGCGGAGTATTTTTGCGGTTTTGAGTAAAAATTCGAATGCAGCAATTATACACAATAATATTATTTATGTAGGCGAAGCAAAAAATAACGAGAACGGATGAATTGGAAAATACGACCTGAAGATTTATGCTTTAGAAAATTGTAATTAAAATTTCGATTGTGAAAAGGTAAAAAAACAAATAAGGGAAACAAAATGCTGATTGTTTGTTGAGCTACTTCAGGTCTCTCGTAAAATTTAAAAACCATATCAAGGCAATTTTAATAAAAAGGGCATTTGAGACTGTCATGTTTCACTTTTGGTTTTACGACTTACTTCGCATTTTACATTTAAAAACATAAAATTTGCAATTATTCCGTATACTCCAAAATACATTTTTCATTTTATGTAATGTCACAAAAACTTCCTTTCATAATTTATCTATATTCATCACATTTTAACGACATCGCTCGAGAATCCATTAAGAGCATGAGGAAAAGACATTTGCATTTAAAATATATTCCACACTAAAACGAAACTGATATTAAGTACCGATTTACTAAATCCACTAAGCAGATTCTGGATATTACAGGATAGTACTGCTAATGCAATGGATTTTCGCTCAAATAATGCAAGCATGAGCTAATTAACCAGTTTTTGTGCATCACACTGGGCAAGCAAAGTGGTATCCTTGTTATAAAATTACAGAAATGTTTAATTCATTTCTCATTAAATTTATCGATCCATTTACGTAGTAAATACTGGAAACACGCCTTTAAATAATTATTATCTTTTCATGACGAGAAAAATAGAAGACTCTGCAGTAGCGACACGTTCTCCATGTCGAAATGATTGAAAAACGTGCAATAAAACTACACAAACCTCTGCTGATAACGCAGAGTAAATAATAATAAAAAAAAAATGTTCCCGAGATAGTGGCAATAAAAAACTAATGTAAGTGGCGATTAAGTTTTGAAACATTTTAGAAAACAAAGCTCTTGACCTATCGACTATTTTCATCTTCACTAGGAAGCCGTTAAAACAAAACACTCGAGTTCAAACTCTCATAGAACAATTGAATTGTGCTAGTGTAATAATAATAATAATAATAATTCGTAACAATTATATTAAGCTAATGTAATTTTTTTCTATTCTCAATTGTTGCCATTAATTGTTATGTATTCAAATTTAAAATGACTGCAATAAAAAGGAATTTCCATTATACTTGTAAAGTTTTAGCTATGCTGCGCTACAGAGAGACAAGAAAAATGTGGCAATCTAGCATCTAGCTCATTTTGCTCGTGGTGGTCTTTTTATGGTTAATTTTAAACGACGCAGAAATTATTAGCATATTAGCAATTGAATTTAAGCAGGAAGCCAGATATTCGCACAGGAAATCTATAATGGTCGCGACATTGTTTATGCTATCTTTTAACAAATTAATTCAAAATTTGAAATTATTGTTCGATGACCAATTTGTATCGCTTCGGCTTGCGAAATCACTCATACTCCGCGTGATCTCCGTTTACTTCCAAGGTTGACTCTTTTTTATTTAGCATCATTATACATATTTGCAATAAAAATAATTTAATTAAATTCGTTAGGCGTAATTACCATCATTAAAGTAGACGAGTATTATATCTGAGTTACGTGAGATTTGTTGCATACGCCAAATCCATCTCGATATTTATGAACTGGGCTTGCCATTAATTGATTTTACATTAGTAAACCGAGATAAGTTAATTTTCCCAACACCATTCAAGTGCAGAATATTCTACATTCGGATCCGCCATTTTGAACTCTCGTAGCCTATGCACAGTCCTATACGTGAAAATCCAACTTAAAGGAAAACAATGGAAAATATTATCCACGTGTACACCTTGAATAATAATAGACAGATATACAAAAATCGAAACTATTAGAAAACAATACGATGTCGCAAAACCAGGAAAAATATGAAATGCGGTGATTCAATTATTTATCTCCCTTTTTATAATAACATCTCAAAATGAAATGTTTAAAATTTTTGTTTAATACGCAAATGTTGTGAAATTTGGAAAATTCATTTTCCTACGGTAAAACTCCCAAGTTAATATGTAAATATTTCATAAAATATATTCAAAATGTGCAAAAGCTTGTCAAATTTTAAAGCAGACATCAATCTAAATAAGAAGTAAAATCGATTATGAAATTTAGAGAAAAAAAAGAAGCAGAAACTGTACATTTAAGTGTGCGATAACAATTTAATGAAAACAAATTTGTATCGAACCCAAATTAGTGGGAAAAATTGCTAGAATTGAGATAATTGTACAAATTATCTGCTGTAAACAGCGATGTATTCATTAAAATTATAAATAATTATGGTCGAGGTGCTCACTACAAACAAATTTAATTTTATAACAATTTCAAGCACGATTAACTTTTTGCTGAGCAATTAGGAAAATAAGCATACATTTTGATATTTCCTACAATTAAAATTTAAACGAGATTCCATAAAAGGCGCAATTTTATTCGATATTATCGGAGATAGATATAATAACGCCAATTTTCCAGAGTAAATAAATGGCGAAAGTTGTAAAAATTTCGAGGAGAGATAGTGCGTCCTGGAAAGATAACTTACTACATACATTTTGTTACTTCTTATCAGTTCTCCTATCCTATACAGTAACCGAGAACAAATTTAGATAGACAAGTTGCCGCCTCCGAGAAAGCCGGCCTAAAACATTTACTCTTTCAATTTTCATTTTCCTGACGAAATCGTTTAACCAAAAATACAGGCAAATAAAAACCTGGAGATACACGCTTCCTTATAAAAAGGAAAACCATTATGATTGTCAATGAAAGGAAAACTTGGGAATAACAAGAAGGGAGTATCTGATATTAGACGTGAAGCGTGAAGCTTTTATAGTTGGAAAAGATACATTTTCGAGCAATTATCGATTTTGTGTTTGCCGTTTCAACTTGGCCCAAAGTTTTAAATAATCTTCCAGGTATATTGGTACTAATGTACAGGACGTTGCCTTTCTTAATTTATCACGGCGCCTATCGACTTTTCATTTGTTCTAAACTACGAACAGAATCGAAAAGACGTGAAATAAAGTAATGACCACCTTTTTTAGGGTCCGGATTAAATGACTTCTCGTTTCATACATCACGGTCCGGTATAAAAGGAGTTAAAATAACAATGGAACTCAATAAAACATTTTTGTACCCAACTGGAAGGTTTACTTTTTCAGATAAAATATTACAAATTGACGCGCGCGTTCAAAAGCTGTCATTTACAATGAAAATTCATCGGTGCAATTTTTTTTTTTTTCGGTGTGAACCAATACCTTCGTCCTGCACTGTATAAATGAGTTAATTATCATCACGGTTGAAATAATTCGACCGCTTATCATCGAGCAATTGGAAAGGAGCAGAAAAAAAATGCTGTTATCACGAATTTGTAATTTATTATAATTAAAAGTAGTTGACGTAATTTCGATCGTTTATTTGTTACTAACCGAAAAGAAATCAATTTCTATAAATATCTCGAATTTGTACACACATATTATATTAGAATTTCAGGTTTTAAGAAAATGAAAAAAATAAATCGTCGGAGAAAGGAATATTAAACGTACGAACTAATCCTTCAAATTTTCCAGAAATTAAATTTAATCTTCAACGATGTGAGAAAAATCCAATTTAAAAACGCGATCTTATTTGATGGTTTCAAAATCGAAAAAACGAGATGATTTGGTCGGATTAAATTTGTTATCAAAATTATCCCAATTTAGGTTGTTTGATTAAATATAGCAAGTGGAAAGCGTCGTTTAAAATGTTGGCGAAGAGGAAAGACACAAATTGAAACTCGAGGAAATTGGATCGAGAGTCGAAATATAGAATTTTGAGATCTTCAATTGCCCAATTAAGTTACATTCGAATTACGTAACCCACTGTACAAAGATCTCTATTTACGTTTTTCTTAATTAAATTGATATTAAAATCAGTCCTCTCGATCATCGGCCATATTATCAAAGATTCCAATTTATTAAATTGCAAAATAAACAACAAATTCTACTTTTGAACTTTGTACCTATCCATTTCACATAAGTATTAGCTTCTACCTGTATTTGAACGTTGGACTTTGCACCTACATTACTAAATTGGACTTTGGAACCATCAACGTAAAATTAAAAAAGGCACGGCCGGAATATTAAAAATATTTTTAAATTCATTACATAGGAGGTTCCAAAATCGCAAAGCGTAACATCAGTTCAATGATTTCATTATTCCGTGTTCAATTTTCAAATTGCAAAAGGAATTTTTTTTTCAAATTGGTCCAGGTCTTTTTGAACTTTACGGTAATTCGATGTGATGCAACAACATTCGTATATAGAGTACAGTTACATGAACTATCAACGTCCAAGAATAAACCGATCTATATTTTTCAATCCGAGAGAGAGCATTTTCTCTCGTGAACCATTTTTAGAAATGTATTTTCGAAAATTCTGTACCACTAAAACTTTACACGCTCCGCTTGCCTGACTCGAAACAAAGAAAATCCTAAGGTTATTGAAACCTGAAAAGTCATACATGTAAAAATTAAAAACCGCAGGCTGGATAAACAAGTTTCTAAAAAAAAGGAACTTTTTTTATTCCGCATCTCCGTTTAATACGTTTTCAAAAATAATTTGATAATTTTAAAAATACTTTTTCTTGACATATTTTCGTATTTCGATCAAGGCAAACGAAGAAAATTTTTCTGCAATAACACAGCAAATTACAATTTTACAAATTAAAATATAGAAAGTTGCGTGGATATGTAAGCATAAGAAAAAATAAAACTGACCTTTTGGAGACACTCGTGACCAATGGCTTTTGGATCTACGCGAACTTCAAAAATCACAGAATTAGGTTGACTAATTAAACACCACATTTTGAAAGATTCAGTTTTCAAATATCAAGAAAAATTCGGGCTAGCGACACTTAGGCTAGCAAAAAATACCGATCACCTGGTAAAATCGTAATGTTCTATAATGTTTACAGCGAACCGTTTGTTGTATAAACTCTTTGCGCATTTTACAACAACGTCCATACTCTAACACAGTTTGGACAATATTAAATCGAACTTGATTCTCTCTCTACTATAAGCATTCAAACTCGCACCAATCCGCCTCCTATCGCCCATCCTTTGCTATCCAAGCCCGAAAAGCGGAGCCGACCGCCACCATAAGCGGATTCCAACAGCACACAGTTTTCCTATTTCCTGGCCCAAGTTGAGACAATCCCAAACAGCTGTTCCACATAAATAAAATCAAACAACTTCGGGAAAAAATATTTTCTAAATGCCACCCGCGCACGGCGAGGCCAAAACAACAAAGGGAGCTGCATTTGGCCAATATAACAACAAAACATTTCCGCTAAATGTTTTAAATTTAGTAAATAAAATTGAACTTTGTACGCTGGTATGTCTGAGATTGTGGCACACAATTTTGAATACATCCAGCAGTACTCAATGCATCATCCCAAAATATCCAGCACGTGTTTGGTACATGAAGTGTCGATTAATAACTTATATTTGAGTATCGACAACTACTCGTATTAAAAATATCGTTTAAAAAATTATTACCTCTCATATAATTAACCTTCCTTTATTTATGTCAATAAATATGACTATATTATAAAGATATGTTTGCTGGTTGATATTGCATTGTATATTCAACTTCATAATAGATGCTGTTTATGAAGTTTCCCATATATTACCTGTTATACATAATATATGTTAAGGAAAACCCGAAATAGTTTTGCTACTTAAGCAAGTAATCTACTTGTTTGAATACTGCAAATTAAATTGTTTGTGGGACAATATAATTATTATCACCTAATTAAATAATAGGTCAACATCTTGAATTCAAAAAAACATACTGATTATATGCTAAGGTGATAAGTTATCGTTGCCTAAACCAAAATTTAAGTTGTTTTTCCAAAAAATATTATTCAATTTATTAATTTTATCAATGTTTTATTGGCCATTAAAATTAATTAAAATATAAATAATTAATTGCAAGAGCAATTTCGAAAATTGCAATTACTTTTTTATCTGTATAATTTTTAAGTGGGCCAAAGTGAGAATCTCGTTTATTATAAAGCCGAGCGGACACGCATTGCTAAAGTTTCATTAGAATAATAATATTATATAATAATTGTATATTCCAATAAACTATTGAATATGCTGTTTTGGGCTATAAAAAATGAAATTACAGTACAGGATATTAAATTCGAATCACTGAGATAACCGTAAGAAATACGATAAAATTAATAGGAAAAATGTTGTAGGAAATTTAATTTTCTACAAAAAAAGTCCGCAAAAGCATACATTTATCTTTATTAGTTTACACGCAGGAGGTTTTCAAAGTCTCAGATTATGATTTTTTTGAAATTTTTACTAATTCAGAAAAATGCTACCCAAAATTCTTACAAATAATACAAATTTGTATGCTTTTCATAATGTACAAAATAAAATAAAATTAATAATTTAAAAAAATCCCCGAAGTAAAAAATAAATAAGTAGATATTTAATAATTATAAATTGTTTTTTTTTTTTAATAAAACTCAATTGAGATTAATTAAATAATGGAAATTAAAAATTAAAAATGGACGAATCAAACGGCCCGAAACGTCGAACAATTAAATTGTTTTAAAAAAGACCGAAATTTCATTTATTTTGTATTCGAGCTAAAAAATAAACAGCATTAAAAACAAACTCTTAAAAAAGGAAAATTATTTTTGGACTTACTGGTTTTCTTTATTGTATACCTCAATTTCGTTTCCACTTTATATAACACAAATACTATTAGTCGGGGAGCTGCAAAGAAAATAGGGCTTCTCAATCGACATCCCAATAAACAAACCCGAAATATTGTAATTTCTTAAATTATAATTTATTTAATATTTACTGGAAATATTATGAATGAAATCAGTGGCGGCTCATGACACTTTCCAGTGGGAAGGCACAAAATAAAAAAAAATTGTTTTTAAAATATTTATTTGTAATAAAAATCTATCCTTCTATTGTTTTTGGTTTCGGGATGGGAAGGCACGTACCCCTGTGCCCATTATGACAAGCCGCTACTGAATGAAATATATTATTTAAACAGGCAAACCAGACTCTTTTATATTGGGATATTAGTTGACAAATATGAATTATAATTGGCGATTTTTTAATAACAATTGACGTTTTCTCAATTACTGCTGGAAAAGATGTAGTTGTAGTCAGCCTAAAGCTTTACCATTGGAGACCCTTAAGCACAGAGGCGTATTTAGGGGTAATAGCTCCCTCCCCAAGGATAACATCTCTGAAGCCCTCCGCAATAAAAAATAATGAGGTTTTGAAGTTTAAAGAAGTTTAAATTATTTACTGTTAGCACGGTTTTTAATTTTTTTTAATTTTTGGAATTTGTCAGTTATCTCTTTACTGACGCGCATGAATTGATTAACCACTATCTGAAAAATAATCTGGTTTGCCCCCATAGGGATTTTTTAAATACTCCACTGTTTCAACAGAAACTGGAGAAACTGGATGCTGACTTTCTGAAAGCGCAGGCAAAACAGTGAAATATTGGACATCGCACTAAAGACCATCTCACCAACATCTATTGAATCGGAAAGAGCTTTTTCTGTAACAGGTATATTTATTACAAAAATTCGGCATTTTTACATTCAAAGAGACTATAATAAAGTTATTTTGTTTATTTACTATGTTTGTTTAATTAAAATTAAAATTTTTATAAAAAGTTTAACGAATTTAATAAAACATTTAAATATACTCCCCTTGCCCCCTTCCCCAATATCCAAGTAAAATTTCCTCCAGGAATTCTGGGTTTCCCCCAATTTTCGCGAAATGAGAAACCCCAATAAACAATAATTTTTATTATTATAAGTTTCATTATTGTTTATTTTTTCGGTTGGGGGTTTTCAAAAATTTTCAATTTTATGTTTAATTATGTATAATATTTGCGCAAAAAACATCTATAAGCCGAATTTTCGAGGGGTCACTGCTTTTTTTCTTAAATTTCCTGTGGTTTTCAACAATTTAAATTCTAAATTATCAAATAAACCACTGAATTAGATATTAACTATAGAAAAATTATGGTTTTACCAAAATTAAAAACAGTTATTAACTTATTAGTATCGACCGCTTTGGAAATCACCAGGATGTAGTGTCAGCGAGGGATCAGATTCCGTTTAAATACACCAATAATTAGTCATTTCTATTATAAAATCAAATTATATGTGCAAATTAAAAGTTATCATAAAAAATGGAATCATAAAGTTATAAATTATTTGCGAACACAGCAACAACACAACAAGTAACCTCTATTGGCAGGAGCGGGCTGAAACGTCTCCACTTCCGTTATTAAGTCCTGGTGATGATGAATTAAATTACCAAAACCGGTAGCTACTAGGCGTTTTTACCTTTGACAAGAACAGAATTTTTTTCTTTTTTTGAAATAGTAAAATTCGGCAAAAATATAAAAAATAATAAACATAAAAATGAAAACATCGATAATAATCATGAAATGGCGCCCTATTATTATTTATTATTATCATCGTTACTGGTAGGCAAATTTTTAAAATTTTATTGTGTATGTTCTCGATTTGCCTCTTTAATTTTTTTTATTTTTAAAAATTTAATTTAAATATTAATTTAAAACAAAATAATAAAAATATTATTGTTCCAGTGCAGTCAAATTCTCGTTTAAAGTAATTAATCATAAACAATAGGTATTAACCTTCCTCTTGGCTGTAAATTAGTATTTGGATGATTAAAATTTAATTATAAATAAAGAAAAGAACGATAAGCAATCAAAATATATAATAAAATTTTGAACTGCCTTCCTTGAGTGGAAACATTTACTTTTAGGCGCTAGTGCGTAAAACAAGGTCATTTCGACACTAAAATTACAATAAAGCATAATTTTCTATTATTGCGCAAAAAATTGCAAATTGACATTTTTTAACAAATAAGTATAAAATTAAAAAAAAAAGGAAATTTTCCAATATGTAGTCATACGTCGTACAGTCTATCGTAAAGGTAATTAAATTTTAATAGACACAAGTGGATACTTAGATTGATTCAAGAACTTTGTAATTACAAAGTCAAAAGGTGCAATATAAACAGGGTGGACTGCAATTCTATTGCTAAAAAAGTACACTTTCTCAAAATTTAAAAATCACACAATTCGTTAATTTGCATTCCCATATCTCATTTTTCCACAATTTTCTCTAAGGCAAACATTTTCGACAGCCCCCCTCATCCGGAAAATTTTTATAAATTCTCGTTTTGGATAGAATATTGTATGTAGTATTTCTAAATAAAAATTCGTAAAATAATATTTTCAAAAAGATATACCAATCAAATAATAATAATAATAATCTAGCAGTCGAATAATATTATTTATTATTATTACAAATTTCCAATCAAAGGATAATATAATATTTACTTCCTATGTGCGCAAAAATTAAAAGAACCTATCATTGCTCCAAATTTTAAAATAAAACAAAAATTGTAAAAGAAATAAATTTTTAAAGGTTGTATCAATTAAATGCAGGAAAATTAAATATTATTTTTTTGTGCACATATTAATATAATATCTAGACAGCATTATCTTGTGATTGTAAATTTATAAATAGAATAACAAAAAATACTCCTATTATTTTATTTAAAAAAATAAATTTTACCAAAAATTTGAATTTGGGAAAAAGAGGGGAGGGGGGTTGAAGCTTGTGGTCTAGGGAGCTGGGATGTTTAATCCATCCCTGATCTATCCGTCCACTCTAGCACTTTGCACGGAAAATGGTAATTTTCTAAGTTGCTGTAATTGTAGACAGAAATAACTATTTTGCAACCAGTCATTGCCATGGCAAATTAAATAAACAAGTACTTTTTTTCTAAACAAGCGTTTTTAATTTCTCAAGTTCTAAATTTTCTATTGTCAAGAACAATAAGTTAAGAAATTTGTCAAGAACAATAGAAAACTGCAATATTTCTGTAATCAATATTTTTAATTGCTGTATTTTAGAAATAAAAAGAGCAATTATGCTTCTTTATGTATTTTTAATTCGAGAATTCAGTTATACCTGGTTATACCTATAAGCCGAAAATATGAAAACAATAGAAAGATTTTAATGTTCATAAAAATAGTATATTGTATCATTCGGATGCGAATAGAAAACAAAAACATCGAAAGTCAAAAACAATGAAAACAAAAAAACTGAAAAACAAAAACCTTGAAAACAAAATACTACATCAAAAGTCAAAACACTGAAAACAATAAAATTAAAATTTTTTTCTGAGCGCACGCACTTGGTAAAAACATCCCTGAAGGATGACCGAACTCAAAATCCACGAATCTAGAATAAGACGAATCGCTGTTTCGGTGTTTTTACTTTTATCTGGCGGATACCTAAAAGCGAATTTTACTTTTTTATTATTCAAAGTTGGTAAATTTGTATCTAAGTGGTAATATAACCCAACATTTTACTGACGTTTCTGTTTTGAAAAATTAATATTTTATTTGTAATGGGGAAAAAGTCTAAATACTGTACTGAAAATAATTGTGATAAGAGGAAAAGAGCAAAAAATTTTTGTAGTAGTGAAATAAGATTATTGATAAAATTTGTTATACAACATATTGAAGTTATTGAAGATAAAACCTCCGATTCCACTTCGTGGAAAGCAAAATCTGATACATGGAACGAAATTACAAAGCTTTTCAATGCTAACTCTGGTAAGCACGATTAGATTATTTTTCCTATGTCCGGATAACACTTATCGTGTGTCAAAACGGCTTAATGGTCCCGAGAGAATTAATGATAATACGATAGCTAATTGAAGCCAAGATTCGAATCTTTACACTGCACTGCTGACTATTACATTAACTTTACGATTATATTACTAATTATTTATTATAGCTATGTTATATTAGAAGTTCACAGGACTGTCGAAACATTACGGTTGAAATTCGAAACAATCAAGAAGGAATTGAAGAGAAAAATAATATATAACAAAAAAGAAACCTTTAAAACAGGTGGCAGTGCTCAAAATTTCTTAAAGTTGGAATTGTATGAAGAAACATTGTTAAATTATATTTCGTTACCTGGGTTCCCGCAAGATGATGATTGTGGCAGTGCTCCACCAACCACGAGTTAGTATAATATTTTATAATGCGGCTACTCGATCTTAAAATATTATTTTCAGCCATCGCCAAAGACGTAATTCCTAAACTAGATGTCGATAATATTATATGTGCAGATGATTCGAATTGTAGTTTATTTGATGTGAGATAAACCTTTATTTTTTCTGTTCTTGTTAACTTGAACATTAATTTGTACTAGGTACCTGATGCCGTTATAATAAATCGGGAAAATATATCATCGGAATGTATCACCAAATCACCGAGTTATATCGAGGTTAAAATATTTCGTTATTTTGTATTTTTAATAATATATTTTTTATTATAGCCTGCTGCCATAATTGTTCCTAATAACACATTTTCTGAGACCCCACAATCTTCTAACGGTAGCAATGGTGGTGAATTTTTGAAGGTAAACTAAAAAAAATAACCATTATTACAGTTATTACATTTTTTTAAAAAGGAATGTGGCGAGAATACAAACAAAAATTTAAAAAGGCCACGTGTTAGCTGGATTCCAAATTTGCTCGAAGCAGACTATGCGGAATCAACTCAGGAAAGAAAAACCACTACGAAGCAACTATTAGATTCAAATTTAGAAGTATGTGCTGTATCAAGAAGAGATTTGATAGAGTTACAAAAAGAATCACTACGACAAGAAATTACATTCCGACAAGAGGATGAAAAACGTAGAATCGAAATTCACGAACTACAGAAAGAAAAATTAATGTTAGAAAACCAGTTACTTAAAATGGAAGTTCTAAGAAAAAAAAAGGATAATTTATTTGAATATCAGGTTGATAGTTTTATTTAACTCTTTTTTTCTTAAAAATAAATTAGAAATTTGAAGTATGTAATTATTTTTTTCTGCTATTTACCTTTGAAAGAGAGAAGTCTGGTTGGTCCATAGTTTTGTGGTTTTTATTATCGCCGATAATACTTGTACATATTCCTGGTTTAGCATTGGCTGGAAAAATACAAATTCTTGAGTGACTAACTGGCGGAAAATTAAGTTTAAATCCCAAATTACACGAATTACTGCCACTAGATGGCCAGTCATTCTGTTGGTTAGGTTATGCACGTGTGTCAAACGAAAAGAAAATATTGTATAATTGACAGGTTTTGTTAGAAATTCAATTTGTTACCGAACTAAAGCAAAATGGTAAGATTCCTTCTATCAAATTGATCAAACAATGTTAAGAATAATTTTTTTAGCCTAAAAAGAGGAAGTTCATTAAAAAAGAAAATGCAGTCAACTTCTACTTGATGCGTAGAGGTCAACAGGATCCATTAACTGTTGATGAAAATGCCCCGGAACATGTTTTGTTTCCTTTACATTCGGTAACCGATAAATTTTAAACATAGTATCGTAACTAATTTTAACTTTTAGAAATCAGACGAAACCGAAACTGAGAAAGACGAGAAGTATGAGGTAGTTTTTGATGAGGATTTCGAATATTTGCAACGTTTAGAAGCAACCGACAGTAGTGATTTGAAACCAACCAAGACTGTTCAGTGGGACTTGGTGCCAGTCGAGAGAAATCCGCAAACAAAAAAACAACGAAAATTAAAATTACCGAGTTCTGTTTTTGCATCTGAAGTTGAAGAAAAGGTGGGATTATTGAACAAGGCTGCTCCAGACACAGGTCTTAATTTGGACCTGGATCCTGATTTAGTAGCTGCTATGGCAGATGATTTTGATTATGATAATCCCGAAAACGAACTGGCTGATGATTTTATGCAATTTGCCGATAAACCAGGTTCTGATGTAGAAGAGGAGGAAGATGTAGAGGAAAGTGATGTTGACTCTCATGACGACTCTCACGATTTTGGAAGTGAAAACGATGAGGTTCGATCTAAATTTGGAAATTGTGATACAAAATCTTATTATTCGTTAGTTACATGCAATCCAGATCAAGACCGAAATTTACTGTACCTCGAAGCACTGTACGAAAGGGTACGTTCCACTAAAGGCATTTGTAATTTTAAATTATTTTGTTTAATTACAGACAAAGGAAGATTACTACAACAATGATGATGATACGGAAAAAGATAAACATACTGGTGCAGATGAAGAAAGAGTTTTGGCCATGTTACTTGAAGATTATGAAAAGTCAAAAATAAAAGTTTATTTGGACAAGGATCAGGAAGCAATTGATATAACGAAAAAAATGGTTGAAAATCTTGCATCGGATGAAGAATACGAGGAAATAGTGGTTCATAAAAAGTATGTTCCGCAAATTAGAAAGCCGTCTACAAAAAATCAACCTAAGTTAATTGAAATACCTAATGTAAGTATTTGTAAAGAGTTTCCGATTCAAGATTTTTTTTAGTTTGGTGTTACGTAATTGAATGTCTTCTTTTAGGATAAGCCAAAGAAAAAGCCTCTAAAAATAATTGAAGAATTCTCTGATTCAGAAGACTCCGAAACTGAATCTATTGCTTCTAAGATATCAACACTATCAATAAGACCTAAAAACGAAACGCCTGAAGAAAGGAGGGAGCGAAAACATGGTATTAAAGATTTGCGAAGAATAAGGCGAGAACAGAAAAAAGAAAATTCCTTACTTTTTAAAGAAGAAAAGAAAAGACAAGTAAAACTTGCAGTTTCACAACAAAATAATAATAGAATGAAAAGGATTAATTAATTAATTTTATTAGTTGTGATATTTAAGTTTGACTCGATCTGTTTGTGTAAATATATTATATTGAATTACTTGACTTGTTATATAGGTTCACTTTGGGTACTAGTTCTTCTTGTAAAATAATAAGATTAATTTTATTTATACAGAAGTTATTATTTAACCTTGTAACCAATTACGCAAAGAAATGCAGTTTTATGTTATGCAGGCTAGCAGTTACGAGTTTATTTTTGAACTTTCCGTATGACAAATCATATGATCTAAACTGAAATATTTGCTTACGACAATTCGAAAAGAAATCCCACGATAACTTGCATAACATAAACTGCACTTAAGTTACCCATCAATTGGTTAATGTTACTTATCGTTTTGTTTGCCTAATAATTTAAATAAGATTTATGGTGCAAACAGGGATTACTTCCCTAGTGTCTTGACAACCACAACTTGTGTTGTAAATTCATTTTGTATCATTAAAAATCCAGCATCTACCAACCCGAGATAATATTTTTGACTTGCGATTTCATTTTGCATAATATGCGAATATGAATGAATAATAATTAAGAAATACTTTTTACATTAAAATCACCAAAGGCAGATGTATCATAAGAATGTTAACCCGGGACATGCACACAAATTAGGGATTTTAATAATAAGATAGTTATTACTGATTTATTATTTATCATCTTAACATGAATATTATAAACCAATACCAAAAATTAGTTTAGAAACATTTTGAGAACTTCAAATAAATATGGATACAAAGCGTAATATTTATGCCGTTCAGCTTAACTGTTCAGCACAATGTGTGTATGGTATATAATAATATAAACACAAAACTGTGTGAGACAAAATTAATAAATATCGGGGACCATTTTCATGCACCATTTGGATTAAGATATTTCAAATAAAATAATTATTTTAAAGTTAATCAATGTTTTACGAATAACGAAACGTTTTTAACAAAATAAAAAGCAAGGAAAAAACACATTTTCAAGAGAAATATTCGAAAAATTAAATAAAAATACATAAAGTAGGTACTACCTAGTTCTTTTTAAAAAGCATACAATAAATTATTAAATCAAAAATATAACAATAAAAATTTAAATATCTAAAGGTGTTTCTACGAGTTACTGCCCGTTATAAAAATGTACAAAATTTGTTTCGAAAAATCCCTGCTGAATTAGTAATGTCAAATATGTTTCAATAAAAGTATTTTTATTAACATTTAGAAACACCTTGCTATAATTAATCTAAGGGCCATTTCTTTAATGCTCGGTTAACGAGACAATAAAAAGCACAACTTTATAGTTAAATTGTTAGACAGCCTTCAACGAGCATTGCAAAGAACGGCCCTAAATATAATAAATATGTTGATCAAATATAAAAAATAATTACAGAGATTATAATAACACAAAATGTAATTTTTCTGCTGTATTAAATATAATTAATTTGGACTACACAAAAATTTCAACACGAAACATTAAAAATTAAATAATCATTTACATTATTTAGAAACATGTTTTTGTATTCTTATAAATAAAATAAAATATTTTTAATTATTGAAGAACGTAAACAGGTTCTTCAAAGTTAGAGACATTGTCAATTCGTTCGTACATGTCTTCTTCTCCTTCATTTCTAGCCCGACCCCTTGCATCGTGTGGTGGAGGTGGTACTATAGGAATAGCTGCCTTGGGACGCCTTATCGGTACCATTCTTTGACCCAGCTGTTGGCTTTGGGTGGAATAATACGTGGTGCCTCCTTGGCACTGATATAATTCAGCAGGCTGAGGGTTCTGTTAACAATTTTACAATAAAATTAACATTCTTGTGGTGCTACTTGAAAGGTCAAGTCAATTTCACCCCAAAAAGCCCAATAAAAATATTTTATTTTGTTTCCTTTCCGGTGATATCTTTTACTTACAGGGGTTTGTTTCACAATGAATATTACAAGTAATTTTAAATACATTTTTTTGTTCATTAGATTTCCTCTTACGAGATTCTTGAAGAACTTCCTCCTACATTGCCATTCGAAAAAGTAAAAAAGCAAAAGAAGCACATATAGAATAGTATTTCTAAGATTTCTTCAAATTTCCCTTCACTTGTACACCAGATTTTCCCATCAATTTTCTCTTAAGATACCTATTCTAAAGCATAGCGAAAAATAAGCTTCTATAATAAAAATAAACTTGTACTTTCCCACTCATAGTATTAGTACTATTGTGAAACAGGCCCCTGCCTGGTGGAATAAAATCATCAATTACTTAAGGGTCTTTACTTTATTTAAAAAAAAATTATATTTCAATAAATTAACACATAGTTAAGTTGTTTATAACGTCAGTGTCTGTTGAGACACAAAACGAAATACCCGAAACTCTTGAGCGTAAAAATAATTCTATTTTTGAAAACATTTTTGAGTATTTTCTTTAACAAATACATTGAAGTTTGATTCAAATATTGATGACTTCAAAAAAACTTGTAATCCTTAAACGATTTCAATAAACCGTAAAACTTCACAAAACTGTTAGCACCACATCACTCTCACGGGTTTATCTAATTAAACAAACTAACAAAAGTCTGTTTATCAGAAAAAGAAAGTGCAAGGATTATAACTACTTTCATAGTAACATACCCCAGCATTATATTGTTGATAATTTTGAAATGGAGCTGGTTGTGGAAATGGCGGTTGTCCTTGAACGTAGTTTATAATGGGTGGCGGTGGAATATATGGAGTTGGTGCTACTGCAGGTTGTAAGTAAGCAGGTGGTGCTGGAGGAAAAGGAGTACCATATTGAGGTGGTGCTTGCAAAATTGCCGCAGAACCAACTGATGTTTGCTGCGGTATGGGTGGTGGTAATTGAGATGGAGGTATTTGGGATACTTGGGTTGTATGAATTTGAGGAGGTTGAGGTAGTAAGCCTTGCTGCTGCTGTTGAGATGGTTGACTTCCTTGATTGTACTCTGAAAATTTAAAAATAAATTTTGCTCCAAACTTCAATAAAAAGTTGCTTACCATTATTGTAGTAATTGGATGCTTGGGCATTAAAAGGTGGAGCCGCTGTTTCCGGAAGAGATCGTTGTCTTAGCGAGCTGTACCTTTTAGCTCCTTTTTGTTCGGTTTGCATCCGTGGTGGTATACTAGCTTGCCGGTTATTGTTTTGTTTGTTTACGTTTTTGGGAGCGTTGGTATCTTGGATGCTAAATTTACTCAAATCTTCCTCCAAACTTTGAACAGAATTATTTTGAGCTGGAGGATTATCTTTTAGGTCTTTACTGTAACCTCTAGGCAAAACTTTTTGTTCAAATTTAGAATTTCTGTACTGCCGTGTTCTCGTCATTCCCATATAATCAGAATCTCTAATCTCATTCTTAAACTCTGCTCTAGGTTTGTTGTTAACACGACCAGTACCTGGTTTTTGATGTGATTGTCTATTTGACTGATCTGTTGATTGATTGGGAGGAGGTTTATTAGAAACTTGTACATTCGGGCTACTTCTTTTAATGTTACTTTCATTATTATTTGCTGGTTTTTCAGGTTGAATTGGACGAAGGTCTTGGGATCGAATGATCCTAGGAGAAGTTTCACTTTCAGAATTTCTATGATTTCCTGTACTGCCTAGTTCTGGATATTCCTGACTTTCCCTTCTTGGTTTCCTTGGCGATGGTTTCGTAGGAAGCTTAGTTGGTTTGTAAGCATCTTCATCTTCCCAAGTACGAGTGTATTTGTTAGGACCACGACTGTAATAACAGAATTTATAAAAAACAGTTTCATAAAAATAAAAAAAAATTTACCCATATCTTCGTCGCCTTCTTGCTCTTGGAGGACCATCTTCGTTACGAATATCATAACCATAAATAGAAACCAATTCGGCTCTCGATTTGGGAGCTTGCTGCTTGTCGTCGTAACGATCGTGACCCCATTTTTCTTTCTTTTCCATCCAGACATTTTTCTTATTTTGTTTTTCTGTTTTTTCAATTGATTCTTCAACTTCGTTTCTAAAAAATTTTGTTATTAGAAAAATATCAAAACGGTGAAAGTATTTTTAATATTCGGAATTGTAGAAGCAAGGGCAGAAGCTAGATGGTTTTAAATCAACTATGGATGGATGATATTATAGTGCAACTACGATATAAAGAAAACTGCACTCTCAAATTATACTGATTTTTTGTATTGCTGGCCCATGGACTATGAAATTACCTCCTAACAGATAAAAAATGTAGTTGTCTTTGAAAAGCATATTAAAGATTCCAGTGCAGATAAATGCTATTTTGCAATAATGAAATAAAAATGTGAAACCGAACGAATAATTTATACTAAGATTCATCAAGCCATAACCAAATTTAATTGGATTAATTAAAAATGATGATAGCCATTGTCGTAACTGGAACCTCACTTTGAGGGGGGCTCAAGGGGAAGGGCTGAATTACATATTATATGAAAAATTCGTAAAAATTTCAGCCCATGCTGGAAAGGCCTTGAGCCTTCTTACATTCCGCTGACGACAGCGCCAAGGAACGACAGTCTACTAGAATCACTTTTGACACATTATAATTGAGCCCCGACTACAAACTTAACATTAAAAAAATTATAATTGTTTTAATTATGGCATTTATCACCAATATTTACGATTTAAAATTTCACCTTGGATAAAATTATTGGTATCTTTCTCATTATTTATAAAAAATGAAGTCAATGTTAAGTAATATTTTACTGCGTTAAGTTATATTTTTTTATTAATCAATAGTTTTTACTTTAAATATTTAATAATAGTAGTAACTATGAAGCTAACTTATTATTTAGGTTTTGCTATTTTATTTGTGGCAGGAACAATTGCAGCAACCCAGGGTGTAGGGGGTAAGCACACAAATCATTTTATTTTATGAATTCAGTATTTCTACATAATAAGCAATTTTTTAAAATAGGGCATTGCAGAAATCGTCTTGGGGTTCCAATAGCTGGAACCATATGTTTTTCACATTGCTTGTATCAATCACCTGTCGGTAGGTGTTCAGACGGATCCAAATGTTGTATCGTAGTTTTATAATTGCAAGTTGTAATTAAATTTCCGATAATAAAGTGTGTATGGATTTAATAGTACATTTTCCGCTGATAGTTAATGGATCACAAAATCGAAAAAAAAAAAATATTTGATTGATTTTTATGAACTTTCCCGAAATTCCCCCAATTGCATTTTTGATATTTAAAATGTCTACCGCCAGGTCTATTTCGTATTGTTGTTCTAGGAGATAAGTGAAAAACAAGAACGTCGGCAATCGTGGACTGCCAACAATAGCAACAATGTATAAGTTAATTATTATTAAAAAAGTTTACTAAAATATTCTTTCTGTTCAAGATGAGTTAACTAAGCCACCACCATTCATGCAGATTAAAATAGAAAGCATTTATGCATCATTTAAATTAATCGGTCAAGTATAACATGAAATATAAACCTATCAGATTCTAGGAAATAAGAATAATGCTTCTTAACATGACTATGCAATTAGTTATTACACGTCGGATGAACGAATAGCCACTACATTTAATACATATTTAATATTTTAGAAAAGTGTGATGTTGATATAACCTCAAATTTCTACTTACTCGTCATCTAAAGTTCTATCGTCATGTTCATAAAAAGTACCCCTCTTGGGTATATATTGTGGATTTTTCTTATCCTCATCGTCGTCAACCTTTTTAGATGGTGCACTCTCTTGTCCATCACCTTCCTCCCGTTCGATAGAAACACTACCGTCACTTATTACCTCACCTTCTTCCAATTCAATTTCCGAATGTTCCTCGGGCTCTGAATGTACCTCATTTTGTAAATGTTCCTCACTCTCCGAGTGCTCCCCATGCTCAGCATTCTCAATATCCCGAACCTCTCCATCCAAACTTGCCACACTACCGACAGATTCAAATTCCGAATCGTTATCGTCAACCTTATCCTCGATGACAACCTCTGGTTCGACTACTTTTTCCACTTGATTCACAATCTAAAAAGCATTAAATTTAGTTATCGATACAAATTAACCTTTTGTTGTGCTCTGATTGTTGGTTGAACTTGTGACCTGATTACATGATTTAAAAGACTGACCTCATCGCGTTTTTCTTCGACAATTTCGTCACTAACTTTTGGCAAATCTTCAACCACTACGGGCTGTTCGGTTGTTGCATCGCCCATTTTTTTGAACTAAATTAATTATAATGTAAAAGTTGTTGACCTATAATAAACGACCGTCTGCTGCTGATATATTTATGCAAGTAAATTTCCACGTATTATAAATATCTACTTATTTACTATCGCTGCGTATAAAACTTACTTCGACGTCGATGAAAAATGTAACACAAATATTTCTACCAGAACAACGCGAGAATTAACAATGACCGATGTTCATCAGCGAAGTGCGTATACAAAACAGGGTTATGTGTACTATATACAATTCGAATTTGCAAACCTACAAAATTAAACTTTCTAAATTATTACCAACCACTTTAAAACAATTTTTAATGATGTGTAATTACTAATCAGTTGTAATCAATTCCTAATCATCATATAGAATGGTTAAGTAGGGTTGTCATTTGTCATATTAATTTGAACTGTATTGCAAGGGGCTAGCTCACCCATTACCCCCCCCCCCTTGGTTACCGTCAAATACGCTTTAAATTGGAAATGTTTAATCTGCTTAGATTATACTAAGAATTTTTCGTTAAGTTTAAAATTCATCGTAAGTTTCTTAAGTCTTCTTTTTTAGAACCCCCCCTTTCACCCTTTCAAATACTGCGAAATAATCAAGTATTTCCCTATGGTAGTTGTGAGCATTGCTGATGAAAAATAGACGAGGTAATCGTACGAACAGAATACTCAGGATTTATTTTGCCCCCCCCCCGTCTTAACCATAAGTTTATTATAAAATTTTATATCAAAATAGTATTATTAAAAATTGCATTGGCAATGAATAAATACAACTTGGGCCAATGCCGTAGCCAGATTTTGTTTTCTGAAAGTTAAAAATAATAAATTATAATTTAAAAAAATAAAATAATAATTATTATAAAAATAATGATCTAAAACAAAATAATTAAACTAGGTAGTACACCCAAGGATCAATACAAGAGGACGGGGTAACTACCCCCTCTCGTGAACCATAAAAACAAGAAAATATATTTTTTGTGAAAATTTAAAAAATATACCAAATTTTTTAATGGAATAGTATATTTATTTCTTCCCATTCCCAGCAAAAATTAAAGGTCTTATTTGCCAACGGGCAAAAGAAAGGGCAACTTTTTGCTTTTATTTACTTCTTCTTCAGGAAATTTGCCGTTAAAAAAATGTTATATGCACCAAAATGTCTATTATGTTTATTATTGGTTAAAAATAAATTAACTATTTTTATTGGTTGAATTTAAGTTGGTGGTTTAATATAAGAAAATATATAAAAATTCACTGCTTTTTTTTACAAAAAAAATTTTTGCTTAATAAAAATATTTGCATAAATAAAATTTTAAGTTAATAGAATTTCAGGGGAGGCTAAGCCTCCCTTGCCTCTTCTGACAAGTCGCCACTGATACGAATTTAAAGACCATCAAGTTTATAGGAGGTGATAAAATAATAAATTTTTTTTGAATTGTCTACCTGATTTGGGAACAGGGTACAGCAGCTGGCGTACCTACTCTCATGCTCTCGCTAGGATTTTATTTATCTCTCATTTATTTTCGCTCGTAGGCAACAAATTTAAACAAATTTAAGATTTAAATAAATTTTTGTCTGTTTATATTCAAACAGTAGAAAAAATATTAATTATATTATTGAACAGGTGGTGGTGAATTTTGGTGTTCTATAATTGACTTTTCAGCAAGATTATTGCACCCTCTTTTAGCAGATGGTAGTGGTTGGTAATATCTTTTCAAATTCAAAAATAAATCTATTGTGTTATTCAAAAGTTTAGAGTGCTGACTATTAGAAGTTAAAGATATTTAAATTTTAACGATTTTTTGGGTAAGTTAATTTTTTTAAATGTTAATTTATTTTATTTTGTTCTTTTGATGATATCCACTATAGGATAATAATCAATAAATGTTATATAGTAATTTTTATATACTGAAAAACAATTTCTTAAATTTATTTTCAATTTTAAATACAAAATTTTGTTTTTTTATTATCTCATTATCTCCTCGGAACGACCCCCTGTAAAAAATACACAGCATTTATGCCATAGAAATCTTGAAATTTCGAAATATCAAAACTCGCGATTAATTTTCAGATTTTTACAAAATAAGAAAATTATGATTTATTTTGTATTTAAAATTTTATTTTAATACAATCTAGTATAATAAAAAAACTAATAAAACAAAAATTGGATAGAAAAATGCAAAATTTTGATCCATATCATCAATTTTTACGGTATCATAATATAAAAAAAATCGTTGACAATTCGATAATTTTGTAGCTTTTGGATTGATTTTTTTCATCTTATGTAGAACATCGTACTTAATTTTAAAAAATATTGTAGTCCCAGAAATTTCAAAAAAGATAAAAAAAAACAGCAATATTTCTAAAATATTCTACCATATTTTTTAATCTATAATCTTTCTAAATTCTAATATTGATTAATATTATTATATTAATCTTATGTTTTCAGATATTAATTTTTTAAAAATTATATGGGTGTCCTCGGATACCACCTTCACGTGGCCGTAGCCCCGAAACTATTAATTTTTTAGTAAATATGGTTTAGTGATTTTTTAAAGAGCGTGAAATAATCTACAAACTAGATTTAAACCTTTGATTGTCTAAAATCAACGGCTTTCGAGTTATGAATTAAAATAAGTAAAAAAATGCTGAAAAATTCGGGCTCTTATTTTTTTTGTTTTTTCAAGACCCTGTATCTTTTAAACGAAACATTTTCCTAAATATCTGACGCCCCATTCGGGATAGGAAATTTAACGGACTACAACTTTTGTCTAGTAAAAATTTTTGAAAAACCAGTCCATTTCACAGAAAATAAATACAAAACAAAAAATTGAAATCAAAAAATCTTATTTTTTTTGAAAAATTATTCTTCTCAATTTGTATAAACAAGCACATATTTCAGGGAAATTAGGTCTACTCAGCCTGAATGATTGGAAATGGAGTCGGTCAATTTGAACTTCTTCTGAAGTTTTTGGAAAAAATTGTCCCCGAAACTGTTCACACTGTTCATTTTGGTAGTTCATTTTATATACAACTAGCTGACCCGGCAGACTTTGTCCTGCCTATTCGGATAGGTGGCGCAATGAGTTTATATTATAAACAAAATAAATATTGAATTATTTTCGCGAATGACTCTGCAACCGTAAAAGTACAAACAACAGGAATGGAAGTTCATTGAGCTTCAAACGTAACTGAAACGTTTGACGCCAATTTGATTTGTCTACCCTCTCTGTTACTCCCGCATTTGAATTATCTCCTCTTTTGTAAGACCTTGTTTCCCGTTCAAGACCTGCGAAAGTATTTGTTAACTGAGAGGGGGGGGTATAAAGTCAATCATATAGATTTTTAATGAATAAATACAGGAGCGGAATAAAGTCAAACAGAGCGGGGGGAGGTGTAAAGTCAAACATTTAAAGTTTTTAATAAATTAATATGTAGGAGTTTAGAATCCATTTACAAAAGGTGTTGTTCACATCCCAAGATATCTACGCCACTGATACGTTTTTAAAAGACCCGCGAAGGTTTTTGTTATCTGAGGGGGGGTGTAAAGTCAAACATAGATTTTTAATAAATTAATACAGGGGCGGAGCAAAGTCAAATATAATAATTTCTTAGGTAGTATCAGGGTAGGTGGGGTCAAATATATAGATTTTTAATAAATTAATCGGTAGGAGTTTAAAACCAATGTACAATAAGTGGTGTTCACATTCCAAGTACGCCACTGGTACCTACCTACAGTGACTTTATACATCTTTATAGAGATATCTATACCTACCTTAGGATTAGGATTTGTAGTGGAGGGTAAGATAAACTTACATGCACTAAATCGGGCCGATTATGCTACCTCTGATGTTAAGGCACAACGTATTGATGCACACTGTAAGGCCGAGCTAAGAAACTCTGTCAGGTCCGAGATTCAAACCCAGAATTCTATAGGGCGATAATCGAATAAACAAACATTTTAAAAAAATTAGCCAAATCGGTCCAGACGTTCTCAAGCTTAGCAACGAACATCATTTCATTTTTATTTATATAGAAGATTTTTTTTGTAGCCTTGAAAATGGGTCAATAAAAAACCCGAAACGTCGCATCGGACCGCTGACTCAACTATTTATCTAATATTTTATTAATGGAAGGTGAACAATCACTACACTATAGAAAGATATTAGTATAGAAGCTTAAAAGCTGCGGTAATCCGAGTTCCACCTTGCTTAAATTTTGTATTGCAAAAGAATATGTAGGGTGAAAGTATGTTTATGCTTATTATCTCCAATTAGGTTTCTAGGTAGTCTCTATATCTCTTAATCTCGAATTAACCAATTTTAATCTTAAAGAACAAATACTACACTTTGATCTTAGCTGAAAAGCGATACTTTTGGAATCAGAATCATGAAATGACATTACGGAATATCGGGCTAAGCCCACACTTCCTTAAAATGACTGGCGAGAACCGGCTGGCGTGGCATGCGGAATGGGTCCAAAAACATGGCAGGACCCAGCGGCAGAAGGATAGAAATTGCCTAAGAGGATAGAAAAATTGGCCGTAAAGCTCATCGTCTGTCTTCAGAGGGGCGAGGCGAGGTCCAGTCCTTTGTCGGGGGAAAATCAATCGCTCTGAGAAAAGGCTTCCACGCCGGGCGCGCTGGGCGGCGAGTCCGTCATCCCGCTTCCTGGGCCATTGGGGGGGTCCTAGAGTCGACACCGATTAGAGCCGTTGTCGACTTTTCGGAACCCCCCCCTTTGGTCGGAATACTTGATTCACGTGCTCGAGTATTGGCTGCCGGAAGGGGAATGGGGTTACCATTACCTGATCTGTGGCTGTGATCATGCGCTATGGGAGGAATCTCCCCTTGCGCATGAATCGTGCCTTAGGTTAGTTGTCAATCGGAGTGCCTTGATATGGCGCCACAAATTTATTATTAACAAAGGATTTTTTATTGTTGCGCCATCTGCCGACGAAGAATTTTTGTCTTTATTTTGTTACAAACGATAGATCCGCTACTAACGCCATCTATTGAAAGTAAAAAATTACTATCGAATACATCTTTCCCGAATTTCCTGTTTTCCGGGCAACTTTTCTAATTTTTCTTTGCGTAAAAACATTCATTGGACTATTACGAACATTTCAAAACAAAAATTAACAAAATCGGTTCAGCCGTTCTCGCGTGATGCCGTGACAAAGGTTTTTCACATTCATTTTTATTATATAGATGACTTTATAAAGACAGTGCAGTGGCGACAACTGATGCTCGATTTTGATTGGCTGCTTGGATCACATGGTATCGACGGCCATGTCACCTACTTAAGTCACTGTAATTTTGACACCACGAAGCTGCTGATACCTATTTATATTGTCGAATGTTGATACGTTCCCTTGGGCGTAAGAAATTCTAGAATTCCAGAAATTGTAATTCCAATGTCAGAGGTAACATTTAGAAATTATATTATATTTGTCTGTTTGTTGATATTTATGTTACTTTTCCAGAATTGGCATATTGGCATTGGAATCATAGAAATCAACGACAGTGCGGGGATGTTTTTCGGGAAAATTAAAAATTATTACAGCTGGAACTGAATTACCGAAAGTTAGCTTACCTATAGATTTGATTCGATTGGATTTGTTTTCATCAAGTTGCAATTAAGATGGAAATCAAAAGTACTAAAGATGAAAAAAGGTATGTTTGGTATGCAAACCGCTGCATTACATTACTACAAAAACTCATAAATATGACACCTGTTCAAATACATGGCAATGATAAATATTACCTCCATTGTGGTTGCTGCAACTTGATTGTCGATATTACAAAAGAAGATCTACAAATATTGGATTTCCTCAAAAGAAAATTATCAAAATTGCAAATCGTAGAACATGGTAAATCTTTTAAAATATATGAAATGATTCCAACTGAGAATGAAGAAACTTTCGAAAAATCACAAGCATTGGTCATATATTCACCTTTAAGAAATGTGGCCATTCCAAGTTCATCAACGAAATTGGCAGGTTCAGATTTCCTAAAATCTAGTTTTAAAACTGAATATGTTGGACTACCACAAATTGTGGAGAAAACTCAGCAATTTTCTCAAATTGTGTCTAAATGCCCTGAAATATTAGGAAAACCGGTCCAAGCATCTGAGGAAATTCTGTCCAAACCTCCACTACTTATCGCGAACCCTCATACACTACCACTCATTACACTTCCTCAAACTACGATGAATCATGTTGTTGAACCTTTAAAAATTATGGCTCAAACTTCTCCCAAAATCAAGATTATACTATCAGAAATGTTACCAAAAGGGACCCAATCTGCTCAAGATTCAATCGAGTTACAATTGAATAAAAATGTAATTCTTGAAAAAACTTCCGAGATTGCTAAGCCCACAGTATCAGAAGTTTCCACTAAAGCAAATGAAAAATTACGTCCCGTTACACCCAAGTTCGCCAATAAAAGTATGCCAAAACTTATGTTACTAGCAGATTTCTTAAAAAATGAAACTTCTGCAAACAAATCTTTCAATGAGGTTTCTCCCAACACCCAGCAACATGGTTCCACAAAAACAATTTGCAGGAAACGTAATGAAATTATTATTCCTGAAAAAGTGATGCAGGACAATGTGGCTCCTACTGTACCTTTAAATCGAGGAGATGAATCATTTGATGATTCATATTATGTATCGCAGGTTGTTTTAAAAAAGGCTAAAACTGGGAATAACACCAAGACACTTTTTGGAGAGGATGTGAATGGTGGCATCGCCGCCAATTCATATGTTTCGCAAGTTACTTTAAAAAGGGCCAGAATTGAAGCATTGGGTGAGCGTAGAAATAAGAAGAAGGCAATATTTAGAGAAAAAGTTACAGTGAGTAATGAAAATTTGATTAAAACATCCAAAAAACCATATGTATCGCAAGTCAGTTTAAAAAGAGCTAAAACCGAAACATTAGATGAGTTTGGAAATAAGAGGAGTAACATCTTTAGGGAACATAAAGTTGCAGTAGGTAATGAAGAGAGTTTAAATCAGGAACTTTCGAATGGAAAAAACAATAGCAAGTTGTGAAGTGACCATAAAACTCTGGTTCACTCGTACCTGAGCTTTATTTAGTCCTAATTTTTGTATTTTATTAGGTTTGGGCAATCATGGTCAGGAAAAACACGAAAATTTTTTGAAAATTAACTTGACACCGAAATCTGGTTTTTGTCCAATAACTCGATTTCAACTTATCTTGCGTTCAAAATGGTGGTATACAAAATTGAAGGTAATTAAATTCTATACAGAAAAGGTAGAAACATATTTTTCATCAGACCAATACTTTCGGAGTAGTAGGCGTGCGAAGTTGAACTGTACTATAGTGACGCTGGCGCCCGTTTAGAATTTGACAATTTCTCACGGCTATTGATCTTAGAAAAACATGCCTAGACTCTTTTATATAGAAAATTTAATTATCTTCAATTCTTTATAGCATAATTTTTAGTGTAGGATTAAACGAAAAGGAGATATCGCGCAAAAACTCAATTTTGGTATGGGGTCGTTAATAAATTACGTCACGTAATTTAAAGCATTATTCTACTCCCCCCCAATTGTCACAAAAATCTAGATCCCCCTTTCAAATATTACGTCACGCATCCTTGAACCCCCCTCTTTTATTATTTTTCATTGAGCAAACGAGCAAAACCCAAGCAATCATTAAAAATTAATTTTCAAAAATTTGAAAATTAAAAAAAATACCTGTTTATACTGAAAAAATTAACAATACGTAATGTCACAATTTTAGAAAACCCCTCTCCCCCTAGGTTTCAAGTCATCATGCAGGTCTGAACCCCGCTAGGGCGTGACGAAATTTCTGAACGATCCCTATCCAATTTACAAAATCAAAATAAAAACTATCAAAATTTTTGTTATAATTTAGATTATTTTTAAATTATTTATTTTTTTTTATCTATATTATAAATCTATCAATTTATTTTAAAATTTACTATTAATAAAAAAGTAAATTTTTAGTTAAAATAAATTAATATCTACAATAAAATGCTCTGTAAATTATTTAAATCTAATGGAAATTTTACAAAGGAAAATTGCAATTGTGACTGTTGTAAATTAGAATTATATTGTACTGATGAAAGAAATAAAAAATTAAACGAAGAAAAATTATTATTTTGTTATAAATATTATTTTTAAGAAAAAATAGTTGAGTTATTTGTTTATCTGTGTGTAGCCCATGATGTTCGCATAAGCACAAACTTTCGGAGTTTTTTTAGCTTTGCACGGGCAATCTCGTACGTGGAGGCCTGGGGTCCGCCGTTAGGCATTACTTCAGAACTCCACGGAGTGGCTTCTTAGGCCTTCACCTCATCTGTTCCAGGTGTCTTCTTTTCTCTTGCTCTTCGTTCTGGGCACTATTTCAAAACTGGGTATAGTGCCTCTTCCTTGCTTCTTGCTTTCTTCTTCGAGATTTCCATCTGAGTCTTCTTTCAGGTTTCCAATTATTCAAATTCGGAAATAGAGCTTCATTCTTTCGTCGTTTGGCTAATTTATAAATGCCTGTGTGTATAAAATTTTGGTGTTGGTAGTTTTGAAAAGGAACTTCCGCGAAACCAAACTGGGAACAAGGCTTTTTCACCGACCCTGCTCGAGGTGAGTGGACCTGTACGTCTGCAAAGTTTAAAATTATTAAAAGTATTTTGTTATTGAGATTATGATATTAAAAAGTGAGTTTAGAAAAGGATTTGAAGAGTTTTATTGAATGCAAAATGGAATAAATATAAAATTTGGGCTTGGGTAATGGAAAACAAAAATAAAAAATTGGATGCTGGATGAGATGAGCAAGCACATTGGGACGGTGCGTCCCAATCTCCCAATATAGGAAGGATGCGCGTTTCTAGGGGCAATCAATTTGAAATATAATTATTGCTCCCGACTGGCACGACAACATACAATAGGCATCCTTCTTGATTTGACAGCTCTGCGAGTTATCGTCCACTGCCTAGCATCTGAAGCACTTGAGTATTTTCAGGACTCTGCATCTCTCAGGTTTCCTTTATTTTGTAGCGTTTTTGCCGTAGGACCGTCACATATTATGACGACCGCCGTTTAGGTTCCTTCATAAGCCGACTTAAGGAACCGAAGATCAAGATAGCCGTCGTCAACGACGTGATTATGGAGACTTTTTAGGAGTTCTAAGTTCTGCGTTTCAGTAAAGTCACGTTCCCTTGTTTCTCTCATAACTCAGGCTATGAGTCTCAACGAGCACGTCGCCTCTCCTCGTGCACTTAATTTGATGTACTGGGGTATCCTTTAAGCCACTCCTGATTCGAAACAGTGTATTGCCAAAACAGTTGCTCCGGCGACGCCTTCACGAGCACCGCCGGTATCGTTAGGTTCTTCTGCCTCCGTGTTGGTTGCAATTCTTCTTGGGTACTTCGCATTGCCGGAAGTGAGGTCGCCATCACACCTTTTTCCGGCTGCTTTCCTCATTTATCGGCATTTTCTTCTTTCCGTTACTCGTTTTCACCACTTCCCGCGTACGAGGCAAGGAAACCGGCTTCCGTCCGTCCAATGGAGTTTTTAGACCAGGCCCGTGGGTCAACCACCAGTCTTTTGCAGTGCAGAACTTAAAAATATTAAGTGACATTTGAAAAAACAAAAATTTTACTTAATGTCAGATATTAATTGAAATGAATGTAATATTCAAAATGTATGTAATTAACATATTAAATTCTACTTTGGTTTTATTTTAGAAGGAAAGCTGTTGGGCTGATAAAACACCCTTAGAAACGGGATTAATTCTTATACTTATTGTGGCGACTCCAGTTTTAATAACTTTATTACTAGTTTATATTTTATTGCCCACTTTATGCGTCAATTGCTCAATTGCATGCTCCAAAGTTTGTAATCTTTCTTCTGATTCTTCACAAATAGTTTCACCACCTCCTCTTCCTGATGGTAAGTAATACAATATAACTTTTGGTTTTCCATCTTCATACGTTATCTGGTGAAATTTAATAATGTCGCCTACTTTTTTTGCAGATGATTCAATAAAATTGGAAAATAGAATGGGCGTGTGCCCATACAATCAACAATTAGAAATACTTAAGGATGTGAAGTTCAACATAGATTATGCATTCATTGCATCGATTATACAAGACGTCTATGAAGACGATTCCACTAGGCAACGATATTTATGTGCAGCTGCTATTGTAACATATAAATGGGTGGTTACCGGAAGTATTTGTTTCGAATCTAAAAAAACCGCCAATCAAAAGTTCAGAATTTTTGTACGAGCAGGTTCGAATCTTTGGTCAAATGGAGGATCAGTTCACGAAGTCAAACGGATATTATTTGCTAATAACAATTCATTGTCGGCTACTGTAGCTGCCATTAAGTTAACCAATGAATTTCCAAGGTTACTGTCCATTTCACCTATACTGTTATCATCGGAACAGTCATTTGGACGAAGTTTGGATTTCATCGAAATGTATGATTGGAAAACTAACGATTCCATGCTGCTACCGTTAAAGTTTCGTAAAAAATACGTAACTCTTGCAAAGCAACAATTAACCGTCTTAGCAGAATCTCATTGCAATTTATACAACAAGAATGATGAATTATTTTGCGTAACACCTGTTGACGAGAAAATGTGTTCAAATTATTCTTATACGAGTTTTCCAGTTACCAAAGCGAATATTTTACTTGGTATCAATTTTGGTAAAATTTGCGATCATGTTAATAACATAACTGTACATTTAATTTTTGATACTACCATTGTATTACCTTGGCTAAAAAATATTATTCAAAGTTAAAAAAAAAACTGTTCTCACTATCCGTTATATTATTTGAACTAGTAAATAGAATTTCTAGAGTATATAAATGGACTATTTAGGCTCCGAGAACGAACTAGAATGTTCGTTCTAATTCGTATCATCTGTTACGTTTTTTAACTTGAGACAAGGAAGAAACATAAAAGGTATGATGGTTAAACCACAGATTAAATATACTACAGATAGCTCGCGCAATGTATTTTTCTGAATTCTAGAGGGCTGCCTATCCTTGTAATATATTTCTGGTGGGGTACCAGCAAGAAAACTCCGTAAGTAACCGACCATACCCACGGTCTATCGCTACATTAGCAATGTGAGCTAATGAATGCCTAGCAGCACGATCGTACAACAACCGCGGCTAGAAGAGAAATGATAACGTAACCACGAATAAACACGAACAGCCAGCGCCTCTATAATATAAAGTGAATGGCTTCCATACTAAGAAAATTGGCTTCCAAATACCTGAAAAGGGACACTCTTTCTCCCATAAGCGCGAGCTATCTGTAGTATATTTAATCTGTGGTTAAACCATCTGCATGTATGTTTTTGGTCGAGGGTGCTAAGCCCTCTTAGCCTCCTCTGGCGAGTCGCCGCTGCTGGTTTTCCCCTAAAAAGACATATTAGCCTAGTTAAAAGGTTTTAAATAATAAAAAGTATACTTTGTTAAAATCGATTCAACTACCACTCGGTATGCCGGTTATATCGATTATTTTAGAACGCCGACATTTTCTGTAAACAATACAAACATGTGTGATGGGGTTGTTTCGAAAACTTGCTATGTTCTTAGGAATCCGTAAAAAAGAAGTTAACGTTTTGGTTATAGGTTTAAATAATAGTGGAAAATCGACAATAATCAATCATTTTAAAGATGAAGAAGAAAAAGCAACCGAAATAGTTCCAACAGTTGGATTTAACGTAGAAAAGTTTCAAAGTAAGGAATAAATTTCAATTTCGTTATGAAGTAAGGTAACGTTGCTTAATTTTTAGATCAAAATCTATTATTCACTGCCTTCGATATGTCAGGACATGGACGATATCGTGATTTGTGGGAACACTATTATAAGGATTGTCATGGTATTATTTTCGTGATTGATAGCAGCGATAGATTACGTTTGGTGGTAGTAAAAGATGAATTGGACCTTTTACTTCAACATCCAGAAGTTTGCAACAAAAAAATTCCAATTTTATTTTTTGGGAACAAAATGGACTGCAAGGATGCACTCAGCAGTGTAAAAATTGCTGCAGGGCTTGGTCTAGACAAAATTATGGATAAACCGTGGCACATTTCTGCCAGCAATGCTTTAACAGGCGATGGTCTTCACGAAGGTGTCGAATGGTTAACCCAGCAAATAAGAGAAAGCATAGTTGCGAGACATTAGTTGACACAGTTTATTATAAATAACCAATTATTAATAGTCTTTTAGTATATAGGAGTATTAACTAATAAACTTTTATACATAAACTGATTAATAAAAACGGATTAATTTGAGAATATATTTTTGACACTTTTGGAAAATGTCTTAAAAACATTGGTCCGTAGTGCCAAAAAGGTTGAGAAACACTGAACTAGAAAAACATGGGCCTTTGAGCCCACGTAGTTGGTAAAAATATCCCTGAAAGCGACCAAATTTTACTTGGCTTTACACCTTACTGTTGGTATATTTTAAAAATGGGTTAAGAAGGTCCCTCTTTTGATTAACAAAATTCAATTTAAAATAAATCTATAGTATGATGTTAACAGTTCCACACCTTGACGGCAACTGTGACTGACTCCGCTCTTGAATAAACATTGCTTCAACTGTTTACGTAAGGTACACGCACCGTCATAAGAATGGAGCCAAGCACCGACCACTTCGTACAATTGGAGGTTTCTTGTTTGAACAATCAAAATTTTAATATCCCGGTTTGGGTTATTCTTTTCGGCGGGTGCCACGGTTCGTATTCCGCGTTAGTAATAATAAAATCAACAGTATTGTGGGTGTTTCTGCTGGATTACAGGTGTGAGTCCAAATCAATGGACCAGGAATGCGTGATTCAGCCTTGTACGAGCTCCTCCTATCCGGCGAAGATAAGGAAACAGTGGCTGCTCCGTCCGACTAGTTTCTTATAACCATTCCGTGCTTTCGAGGGCAAGAATTCCCAGTTTATTAAATGCAATATTTGTCGATCCGTATCCTACAGGTATCCCATTTTCCGTGTTTCATCGTCCCCGACAAATTTATCTAACAATAATGCTATGAAAATTTGAACCAATTTATTAATGCCCCACGTTGGGCGCCATTTTATTATGCAATGCTAAATGAAAAATTAACTGGAATCTCAATCTGTTTTATTTTAAATTAATAAAAATCAAACAATATTATTACCAGATTCCAAAGAAAGAACTATGAACTATATTATAGGAGAGCCTGATTTTAGATGAGCAATAGCATAAAATATTGAAGCTATGTATCTCTCAAAGTCCTTCGTAAGGACATAGTGACCACGTTAATTTTTATCCTTTACAGGCTCCTCTTAGCAAATATTACTCGGACCCTTTGACATTTCTGGTGTCAACTGGATACTGGTTGTGTGAACAACCATCGAGTAAAATTCGTTCTAGAATATTATTTTGTATATAACAAACTAGACCAAGTCTTAGTAGAATCATAAAAACGGCTATAACGTAATCACACACATTGGATTGGCGTAAGTGTTCAGTTTGTACGTTCCTACCGTAGTTGTTACTTCTACAAATTTATTAAAATTAGAGATTTTAATATTTTTTGTAGAAATATTCACCGTAAATAAGAGATAAAAAAATAATAAAAATTATGATAAACAGATGGAGGAACCAGCCCACTTGTTAAACATCTCCATTATATGGCAGATGTCAAGAGGTATGGCTCTAGCAGACAGGAATCCCTGTTTTTAAGTAAAACTCGGAAACCAGACCACTTGTAAAAGACATCCCTATAACACGAGAGATGTCTGAAAGCGCACGGGTCTAGCAAAGCAGATATATCTGTTTTTAAATAAAATTCGGTTACAATTAACCAAATCCAATTTAAAATAAAATTATGTTATAGTTAACTTAACAATGTAAATTACAGAATAAAAAACATCAAATAAACAATACTTTTTTTTTTATTAAACACTTACAATTACAAAGCTAAACAAACTTAAACTTATCGCAATACTTTGGCTATAACTATAAATGTTAGATTGGATTGAACTTAGAAGTGGAATAACTTAAAAAAATCTGATATAAAGTTGAATGTATACTTTACAAATAATTAAATACCTTAAATTACAGTTTGTCAACGTAACTCGTGTAAAGACTTAACTCTAAGTTTAAAACTGCCGCCATCGGGAGGATTATTTCCAGTAGGTTGTAATATAGCCTTGTTCGAATTTGCAACATCAACATTTTCGTCTTGCAAAGGTAACCTTTGTTGGTGGTAACTGTGATCCTCAAGTCCACTAGGTTGAATATTCAATTGTTGCACTACAGGGGCTGCCATTGTTGATACAACATTAAAACTGGGTGTAACATTAAACGAAGTTGACATAGGATTGCTAATATAAGATTGGTTACTACTGGTAACCAAATAGGCATTTTCGTTATTTATCACTACTTGCCCACCGCACATAAAGTTGCTTCCCTGCAAGTTATTTAATAAGAATATTTTGTTGTAGTTATTATTTATGGCGCTTTTAAGTTGAGCCGGTTGGGAATTTTGTTGCTGTTGTTGTATTACAGGTTGCAATTGAATTTGATTTGCCATATAGTTTTGTTGAGATTTAGAAATTTGAAGAGACTTAGATGGAACAGATGTATTTATTAAGGGTGGCGGTTGTAATAAAGGCATCGTCAATGATTGAGATGATATTGGTACAGTAGATGGACTAAAATACACAGTAGCTTGGTTTGTGTTACTCGAAGAAGATTGCTGAATGGTGTTTGAATTACCAGACAGCGCAACGGCTTGAGAAGATTTAGCCGATGTTGGTACTAATTTAGGGGGCATCATCGACGACATCATCATTTGCTGAAGAATCGAATTACCTTGAGAATTCAAAAGTTCTTGTAATTGAATTGAATTAAGCGTTGTGTTTGACTGAATATTACACTTCTTATTTCCCAAAGTATTTTTCCTAACTTCTTTATGCTTAGGCACTACATTGCTATTATTTCTCGCTGTCTTAGCTTCAGCAATATTAACTACCGCATCCACTCGCTGTAACTTGAGAGAAGGCGTGCATTTTCTCGCGTTGACCACACAATGATTTGTTAAATGTGTCAGCATGGAATCAACATTTCTAAAACGTCTTTTACAAGTCTTGCAATAGAGATGAGTTTTGTTATGATACAGAAGTTGAGCTAATCCGAAAAACGTTTTCAAACAAAATGTGCACTTGTGTACTTTATTATCATCGGGTACTGGAATGTCGTCTGATATTTCAATAAAATTTGCATCTATACTATCGTCATTATTCACTACTTGTTCCTTAAAGATTCTCCTTCTCTTATTTCCACGCTCATCAAAAGTGTCCGTTCTAGCCCTCTTTAAAGTAACCTGCGATACATACGAACTGACAGGCTTACTTAGTAAATCACCGAGGATGGCACTACTGCTACTGCTCGCGATATCACCTTCCCCATCAGAATCTATTTCGCAGAAGTTCATTAATCTGGCTTTGCTGCGCCTACACGACATAACATTGGTGTTGGAATTATTTTCCAAAGTCAAACTTGGTGTAGTATTTCTTACTGTTGTATCGCTAGGAGGAGTACAAGTAATTCTTACTGTTGTATCGGTAGAATAACTAGCAGTCTTTTGGCTCTTTTTTTTGTATTTTCGCATCAGTCGTTTAAGACTGTTCATTTTTTCTAGATACCAATCGCACACTTCCCCACTATTTAACACAACAACAGGCGCTACATCAGAATGCATCACTGTTTTAGGAATAATGATTTCTTTATATTTATTATAAAGCGACTGTATGGAAATATGTTGCAAAGCGTTAGGGGACACCCCTGCGTTATTTTTACTCGTAGTGGGAATACCCTCTAAAACCTTCTGAATCCTAATCGATTTAGCAAGGGGTGTTTGGTTACTGCTATCTACTTCTTTGGTAGTATATTTTTGTTTGAATCTGGCAGTCCTATTTATATTTAAAGTTGACACACGTACGTTCGAAACTGAAGGTCCCTGACTGTCTAACAAATCTTTTAGTAAAATCATTTTTGGCATGCTTCTATCATTGGAAATTGTTGCGGAATGAGTCGTAACAGAAGTGACAGTCGTATTTGCTTGAACGGAAGCTTTTGATAATATAGCTTTATTATTTGGATTTTTTTTTACCGCAGTATGTACTGTAGGATTTTTCTTCAATTGTAAGGAGAATGATTTTCGCGCAGTTTTGCTCGTGGCTTCTGATGTTGTTGTTTTGGAAAAAATTTGAGAAGATACTGTTATGGGTTTGGTTACAATTCGATAAGAAACCGTTCCAGGTTTGGTTACAATATGAGAAGAAACCGTCACAGGTTTCGCTACAATTTGAGCAGAAACAGTCATAGGTTTAGTTACAATTTGAGAAGAAACCGTCACAGGTTTTGCTGCAAATTTTGATGGTATCGTAACAGGTTTACTTGTAACTTGTTGCAGTTCATTTAATAATAAAGGCGCATTTACAGGAGATTCAGGCACAAGTTTAGGGGGAGCTGCTGGAGGATGAGGCGGTACTAGGATATTCTCAATTTGAGGTACCACTTCTAGAGGAACCACATCTCGAGTCACAGTTTGGGGAGGCTTTTGAGTCACAGTTTGAGGAGGCTTCTGAGTCACAGTTTGGGGAGGCCTTTGAGTCACAGTTTGGGGAGGTTTTTGAGTCAAAGTTTGGGAAGGTTTCTGAATCACAGTTTGGGAAGGTTTTGGAGTCACAATTTGGGGAGGTTTTTGAGTCAAAGTTTTGTGAGGTTTTTGAGTGACTGTTTTTGTTTTTGAATGTTGAGATTCAACAGATTTTATCACATTTTGAGAAAGCGTGACGGGAGGTTTGGCAATGATTTGGGAAAGCGATAATGGAGGTTTTGCAATAATTTGTGAAACTATAAGAGGTTTAGAAGTAATTTGTGAAACTGGTGTAGGAGGTTTGGTCAAAATTTCCTTTGATGAATTTGCAAGTGCAACTTTTACGTTATTTGGAGGTTGAGATGTTGCCAATGTTTCAGTTTTCGTAATTACAGGAATTTTGTTATTCTTTTGTACATTGTTAATTTGTGGAATAGTTACTTTAGTAGGTTCTGTGCCTGTCTCTTCATCTTCAATTTCGATAATTTCGTTTGGATCTCTTTCTATGTATAATCTAGTGCCTGGACCACTTTTTACAATCTTGAGTTTTGCTAATTTGTTCCTTAAAAGATCTAATCCTCGTACATAGCCGTCACCAACTTCGAAGTTCACGTTGCAGCAACCACAATGCAGTTTATGCATACCTTTACCAGGTATTTGAGTACTGCTCATTTTTGAGAGCTTCTCTTTTAAACCGCTAAAACGTTTTACGTACCAATCAAAAATATCCGCCTCATTAATTGCTACATTAGGAAACAAATTCAATTTAATCAAATTTGTAGATAAGTTAATTTTTGGATATTCCGTTGTAATTTTCTTAACAGAATTGTGCTTGTATTCTTTAAATTTATGATCTTTAAATTTGCTTTTAAATAATTGTAAGTTTGCCTGAAAATCTTTGTTGTGGTTAATTTCCAAACGGTAGCCTATGATATCTGCCAATTTTTGAGTGGTTAATAAATCTAAAGAACTGTTTAGACTAAGTTGATCTTGATTTGGAGTAACTACTTGATCAGTGGTTACATTATTGGTGCTTTTCACTTTTACATTGTTCGGCTTTTTGCGATTATCATGTTTTACACTGGCAGATAAATTTAATAACGATAAGGGATCGTGCACTATAACTGTGCATCCCTCGAGCTCTCCGCTTCTATAGCTATCGTTTTCATTGTCATCGTTTAATGTAACAGTTACATTGTTTTGTTGCGATTCCTGCCTATTATCCTACGAAGATACAATAATAAAATTATAATTATAATAACATAAATTATCTATGATTTTATTTACCACTTTTGAACCCTTTCTAGAGATGTGATTAATAATTTGATCGTATATATCGAAAATTTGTTTACAAGACAATTCGGATGCTATCGAATCCATATTGACCTAAACATAAGTATAATTAAAAAAGACGAATATGAATTTTTCAAATGTTACCTCTGAAATTTGAACTACATTTTCTAATTTACACACATTTTTATATTGAAGTATCCCTTTATAATTCCTAGTTACTGCTGCCGAAGGGAATATAATTAATACTAATTTTCCAAATAAAACGGACGACATCAAAGGTGTAATTTTTGCATCGTTTCTGAAAAAAAAAATTCAATTAATAGATTTGGCAAAAATTAAGTTAGAATTTAAATAAATTATAAAAAATTAACTTATAGTTTGCTCTACATATTCGGCAAAAATCATGCAAGTGAATAATTTACAGGAACTTGTAACCTAATTACTTCCTTTTAAAATAAATTAATAAAAATTATATAATATAATTTATATAATATAATTTTTTAGGTGTTCGTTCGATTTTTAAGTGTTTCAGTTTTTGGATGTGGTCGAGCAAGGTAAGCGAATGGGCATCATCTTCATATTAATTTCTTTAATTAATAATTTATTTTAGTTGTACACGGTTGTACTTTTATTCTTATATCTGTTATCACTGCTGACACGCGTATCCTGTTTCCTGTCAGTATAAAATAAGCTATTCCTAGTTCTTTCAACAATGGGAGTAATATTAAAAAAAAAGAAAATTAACAAGTGCATGGTTGTAAACTGCAAGTATGAATTCAGTACCTTTTTTTATTTGATATATTATTATCATGTAGATCTACAAAAATAAGTATATTTCAAGTAATTCATGTGGCATATCAAGAGGAGGTCGTTGCACCCAGAAGTCAAGGCTGGTTTATGCACAACGCCGAAATGCTTTCGACGGCGCGGCGTCCAGTTGCACAAATTTTGCATTTGCGCGTGTGGTTGATGGTTTAAAAACGGTTTGGAGTTACTGAAGAAACAAGGCTAATAATTGGGAATCTGTTGATTCAAATTAAATTTGAATGGGTCCTGACCAGGACCTCCTAATGTAAGGTGTGTAACTTGATTGGTATGCAGCTCGATTACAGAAACAAATTAACTGGTCAGTCGGCTAAATGATAGCCAATCCTGAGGAACAGCTTTAAGCATAAATTCCAGTGACGTAGCAACAGGTAGTGCGAGTGGTGCATCGAACCAGGGTCCGGCAGGCCCGTCAGTATTTCAAAAGGAGGGGGCAATGGGGGGTTCCCTTCTAACGAAGCATAGTGAAAAAGAATTGAAGAGGGGGACCAACTTAATGTTTTTCAGTAAAAAGAAGGAAAAGAAATGTGAAAAGAAAATAAGAAACCCCCGTTTTTGCAATTCAGACTTGCGACTTCTATGACCACACAAGAAAATTTACACGATGGAGTAATTTCAATAAAACATTTTTTAAAATACGAGCAAATAATAAAAATTAAAGAAAACTTCAACACCGACAATTTAAACTAAAAAAAAAAAAAAAAATCAAGATCCACAGAATCACTCTTGGAAAATGTTCGTACATGTAAGTGTAGGCATATGATTTCAAAAGTTGTTAAGAGGTACTCATCGTCGATAGACTAACGCATTCCATAAATTTAAAAACCGGTATAATCACTTTTAAATTTAGCATAATATAAAATTAACTGCATTTAGTTTGGAAAAACAGAAATCTTTTTAGTACGGTCGTTTTTAAATTTCACAAAGGCAAACAATACAGAAAACGTGCAAAAACATATCGTTTTATTAGCTCCAAAATTAAAATTAATTACGAATAATTAAGTAATGAACATTAAAGTGCCACTCTCACCCAATTAACTCTACGCAAATTAATAAATAAAATAAATAAAAATCCACTTGAAGTCAATACATCGCATCGACGAAAACAAGGTCTTAAAGAAGATAAGTAATTTTCTTATGTTTATAATATTCTTATAGATCTTCGGTGAACACGGCACTATTTCACGGGGGGGGGGGGGTTCACGTAAATAATTATTTGCGAGTTTGCATTTCTTATGCCTGGTTTCAGAAAGGCAAGTTAAATTTTAATCTAAGATTAAAATGACACAACAATACTATTAAATTGTTGCAAAATTGTAATCATAGATTAAATAATTTGAACAGGCCTTTGTGAAACCGAAATTAAACTTTGATAGATTAGATTAGTTTCTGCAGCAGTTGAAAACTGTAAGACGCACGCGCAGGTTACTTTTAGCCAGCGAATTTTAACGCTATCTACGTCGGCGCTAGTAAAAAAAACTATAAATTCAACTTCACTTTGATTAATTTTTTCTCAAATTTTCACTATAGCGTTGTTGTTCACCAGAAGACCGAGCGAAGCAATTCCGTCAAGTTTCGGATTAAATAAAAATGGGTAACTCAACCAATGATCATTTGAACCGATCGCTATTTATAGTCCAATGCAAACACAAAACGTAAATATAACTCGTTTCTCGAGACGTTCCGTTATTTGTATTGATTAAAAGACGACGCTCTAATCAAGTTACGCCTGCTTGTGTAACTTTGAAGTGATGAAAAAAGTAAATTTTAATTTTCCTATCTTTGTTGTTAATTTCAATGACCTAATTGTAATTTACTTTCAAACGTGTTTTAAAGAAACATTCCAGCACAATAAATCGGTTGGCGACAATGTAAGGAATGCAACTTAAGTTAGTTACCATAACATAATGTTATATCCGCTATACGATTGCTGTAAACATTGGTTATACTAGGGATTAAGTTATACCTGGTTTAATCGACTATTGTAAAACCGGCCCTGAAAGTAAAAGTTCCACAGGCCTAGCATTTTGGTGCAACAATCTAGGTTGCATGGTATAAACTTTAGCTACCTAACCTACCAGTCCATATTTTTAGCTCAAGTGAGGTCGACCACCTTAGGGTACGTTTATGTTGGAGCCGTGATAAGCGCTAAAAGCCGCGATACTAGCGAAACAGAGAAAAGCAAAAAGTTGAAGTATTATGTGACTGTTTATGTTGAAGCAGCGCGCAAGCCAATGTTAATTCATAGAACAGCGATTAGAGCTAAGAAATTTCTTCGTTCTTATCACTTATCACAGCTCCAACATAAACGTACGCTTAGGTGGCCTGACCTAAGATTAGCGACCCATCGGAACGCATAACACGAATGTAAACTGGTGTTCTCAGGTATTGACGATCAACAATAACCCCATATATAAATTATTTCTTCAAGTAAATTATTCTAAAAAGTACCTGCCGGTCCCGCAAAAATATAATTTATTAAAATCATATCACCGTCGCAAGACGACCGAAGTCGAGAGTCACGGATCTAGAAAGACATGAGAGTCTGCGCCCACGTACTTGGTCAAAACATCCCGTAAAGGCGACCTAAATCGAAAATTACGTATCTAGAAAGACAAAGATATCTAGGCCCATGCACTTAGTCAATGCATCCCTAAAGAACAAACCAACTCGAAAATTACGGATCTAGAACGTCAGGGGTTTCTGGGCCCATGCACTTGGTAAAAAGATGCCCAAAGGATGACCGAAATCAAAAATCACGAATCAAGAAAAAGGAATCGTTTAACAAAAGTAGGTAGCAATCTTTTGGCTCGGAGAACAGCTTGCAGTTTATGGTTAAGTTTGGAGAGCAATTTACAAAAATCCCTGCACCCCACATATTTATTGAACTTCAAATAAATAAATATAAAACATAAAAAAAATAGAATTATTGTAAATTTCAACATTTTCGTCCCAATATGTGCCAGTCAAGCAGGATTACTGTAGCAATAATTACAAAAACAATAATCAGTAATAGGTGATGCAAATTCCATATACTGGCGTACCTGACTCGAAACAAAACCGGTAGAAAATTTAATTTTAATTTGTTTTTAGTGCAGTTAACACGTATTTTGATGGCGATTATTATTATGATTATAATTGTCATATTCAAGAGAGGAAGGTCAACAGTAGATGAGCACATAATTAAACAGATACAAGAAAAAACGCAAGAACACGGAATAAATATGCACATGCTGTTTGTGGACTTTCGACAGGCATTAGACACAGTGAACAGAAACCATCTGAAAAATATCATGAAGGAACTCAAAATACCACCTAAACTGATAAGGTTGATCTCGATGACCATGGACAAATCAAGAGCCACAGTAAGAACAAGTGCTGGAGAAACAAATAGCTTCGAGATGAACAGAGGAGTGAGACAGGGGGACGCCTTGTCAGCGACCCTGTTTAACATTGCACCAGAGAAGATAATCAGAAGTACTGGGTGGACAGGCACAATAATTAATAGGGAAAGTCAAGTGATTGCCTATGCCGACGATGTTGTTATTGTGTCTAGAACAAAGGAAGGATTATCAAAAATATTGAGAAACATAAAAAGAGAGGCAAAGAGATTGGAACTAAGCATTAATCAAACGAAAACAAAATACATGATATGCACAAGAGATAAGCACGATTCCAAACCTGATTTGATAATTGACGACAACGTATTCCAACAAGTAAAAGAATTTAACTATTTTGGAGTGCCAATTAATAGCAAAAACGCGGAAATAAAATTAAAAATTCAAGCAGGCAATAGAGCCGTATTATGCAAACAAACACCTATTAAAGGATAGACAAATATAAAAAAAATCCAAGGTAAAGATCTACAAGTCATTAATAAGACCTGTGATTACCTACGCGGCTGAAGTCGTGTGTATGACAAGAAGGGAAAAAAGTGAATTTCGGGTGGTCGAGAGAAAAGTTCTGAGAACGATACTGGGCCTCAAACGAGTTAATGGAGAATACCGAACCAGAACAAACGCAGAACTCCTCGAAGAAATGAATGGTGAAGTTCATCAAGTCTTAGAGACTAAGATGGTGGGGACATGTGATGAGGACCGGCAGAGATGAAATGTTGAGAGCTGTAATGGATTGGAGACCCGACAAGGAACGTTACAGAGGAAGACCAAAGTTGAGATGGATCGATGGAGTGATGGAGGACTTGGAGAGGATGTGCGTAGAAGAATGGAGGCAAAAAGTCATGGAGCGAGCAACCTGGAGACCAGGACCAGCTAAGTTCTATTATAGAATGTAATGCTATTAATAATAATATTTGCCAACATTATCTTTTGCAATGCTATTTATTTCAGCATCAATTTTTGTATCAATTGAGATGGGTTATTCCAAAAAATAACTATTTGTATTCTATCTGAATCTGAATCACAATATCTTCCCTTGTGGGTATTTCTTTGCTCAACGATTGGCATACTATATTATTTTGGATTATCCGTAAAATACTGTAATACGAATGTTGACATTTGATGATCAAAAACTAAGAAGGCGTAGGGCAGTTCCTTTATCAGCGAGTAGTAACATTATAGATTAGATTAATCTAATCGGCAATTTTACTTTATTAGAAATAAACACAAATCTTGTATAATATACACTCATGCGAGTCATAGTTTAATTGTTAACTAATATTTAGACGTAGATAACATTGAAAATTAACTAGATGGTCAAATAATCAATTCAGAAATGATTTAAATTATTGAAGTATTTCTATTAAACAATTAATTTTACAGTTCGCTGAATTATTTATAAAAATGAGATTCTGCATAATTTACATTTCATCTTTTATAATTTATAATATCAGATTGCAAACAATGCAGAAGTTCATCGACTGGAGGTTGCTAGTTTAATTTTACTGATTAATTGAAATAAAAGTTAGAAGAATTTACTAACTTGTTCATTTTGAGATAAATATATGACCTAACACAGGTGTTGAAATATAACTCGACTGCAAACAGAAGATATAAAATTGGAGAAAGGGGGGGTTCAATTATTGATTTATTTTAGTTTAAAAGTCTGTGAACACAAAAATTAAATAGTATAGATACTTAAATTAAATTAACAAAATTAAAAAAAATATCGACAAAATAGGGCCTTCTAATCTTACTGGCAGTCAAAAGACTACGAGCCCAGTCACTCATGAATTGGACCTTGAAATTAATATGGTATTAGTAGAACGGCTACAAGTGAATTGAAGCAGGTTCCGCCCACTAAAACACACACCTGCACGTATTTACGTCGAGTACTCGTACAGTCAACAGAATGAGTTTTCAACGTACTTTCTATGCAAAAAAATCAAATCTTAAAATCAATTATTTCTTAAATTAATCGATATTTCGAGTTCGTTCATAGTTTAATCGCTTCATAATGCCTTATTCTTTCAAATTCTCCAAGAATTTTTACGGTATCTATAAAAACCTGGGGTCTAGTACAGAATGTGAAAGAGGACATTAGAATGAAGCGAATAAACTATGGATCAACATACATTTTTTTATTAAAATTTCAAAATAATCGAATTTGAAATATCGATTTTTGCATATTAAGCAAGTATATTACAGTCGTATTCTGTTGGCGGTACGAGCGTTAAGCATGAAACAGAATGCAGCGCCGTTGTACGGCGTCAAATGTCACGTACAAGTTGAAATGCGTGTAAACAGATTTGACTGCACACACACAATGGACGGCGTCAAGCGTTACGTTACGAAGAAGTTGGTCAACTTTCTACGTTTGCGCCGTAAACGCTGCTATTCTAACCTCACGTTTCAAGTTTGCTATAAACTGCGATCAAAATTAAAATATTTGGAAGAAAAATTACTTCAGTTAATTCGTGAATGCAAAATAATGTACAATAAATGTTGTAGAGGACGTAAATCCTGCTTATAAAATGTTAAATAAAATTCGGGAGGGACGTTTGATGGCGTACATTGAGTTTAAACATTTTTTTCACAGCGTAACGTTGCGTTCAGCGCCGTACGACGACGTTGCATTCTATTTCACCCTTTACACGTAAGTAGTGGCGACAGCGTGTTTTAGAGTGGGGAGCCCACTTCAGTCGGGTTCGAAACGAGTGACTGCTCATATCGTTAAAAAATTTGTTATTTTTGAGTTCTGTCGCGCTTCAGGGGATTTTTTGAACGAGTATATTCTTTCAGCGTAGCGCCCGAGCGAAGCGCGAGAGCGATAAGTCAGTTTTGACAAATGCAACTACGGCAAATCTCAAATCCATCACATTTGAGTACTACAATAAGAGAAAACCCTAATTCTAATATATTTTAAGTACCGGTGTACTTCCGTCGTAATCGCAAGATGTGAACTGTAAGTAATTAGCAGCCTAGCTTAAGCTAAAAATGGGCTCTCTTCTCTCCTGTCTGGCAGGCCCTTACAAGGGCCATGGCTCTGTCGGGAGGCTTGGGGGTTAATCCCCCTTAGGAGACAGCACTTGGCTGGTCTCGCGAAGTGTAAGGCCGGGTAGCAACAGTTCCACTTTGGCATCGCGCCAGAAGCGCTCGACTGTCTTTATTGGAAAATAAAAATATAACAAATTTACAAAACAATACGGAACAACAACGAAAACGAAACAAAAACCAAACGAACGAACAGCGAATACAGCACGACAACCAAAGCGCGTACAACATTGAAACGGAAACCAAGTATAATTTGCATTTGAAACCGACCCATATAAGTAACCTTTCGAATGGGCGGAGCAAAGCCGATTGAATCATTGCTTTCAATATTTGGCATTATTTTTGAATGATACCCAAAATTAAAGGTTTATATTTGTAATTTACGCAATTTTCTACCATAAGGTCATTAGAAAATTTTTAAAATCGTGGGTCTGGTTATCGTGCTATTCCCAAAACCTGTGGGCCCAGATAACGTCCTACACCCACTATTTCAAGTTTGTTGCAGCGAAAAATTGTGCAAGGTCACTCGATCCTACGACATGCAACTTTATGTAAGACATTAACCGATTAATTGAATTTGTGACGAAACACGAAATCGCATAACAATTTTTCTACCTACTGCAGATCAATTAGTTTTGTTCTCAGAAAAAAAAATTTAAGCATTTAGACCTCCACAGCTCCTTAAACTGGATTGGGAATGGCTTGCGAATTTGTTTTAATAGTTGATGGTGGCAATCATCAATCCAGGGAAACCGACGGAATTACATTAAAATTTTGTCACGTGCGCTCGAACGCGTTCCTATTGGTTTAACGTCACATCTCTTTTATCGGTCGGGCAGGAGAGTCCCCAATGGAACGAGGATGGCTACCCAGGATCGCTTGATCCCCAGTAGTGCCCATATCGTCTTCGCCGGACGCTTGTGACTTGGATGAGTCACGCATGCATGATCCATAATCGAGGCATCGCCGCCGCACCGGTAGTCTATCACAAACACCCACAATAGTTGGGCCTATCATTGGTTACGCGGAATCCGAACCGCAACAGCCGCCAGAACGAATAGCACCGACTGGGATTTCATGTGTTTACTTATTGTTGTATAATATATTTTATGTAAAACAATATTTTATGGTAAGATTATTTTTCGATTATAAACGCCCGAAATTCTGCATATTAAAATAAAAAAAAAATTGATAACAAGATATTTTTACTAATCACGTAAGCGTTGATAAGTGTAACATGCGGTACTAATGGTGCATTTTATTTAATAAACTATAGAATTAAAATCCCGACGGAAATTGATTAAAATGAACAAATAAATTTTTTCTCCTGTACTGGCTGTTCCCTTACATAGAGGTCACGCCCATGGCGTGTTATGTTATACAAATATTTTTGGGCATAAACTGCACTCGAAAATTACAGAAATACTCATCTGGCCACTCAGTAAAAACATCCCTGACGGGGTCTTAACTCGAAAATTATGGTTCTAAAAGCCGGAATTTTTGTTTTTAAGCAAAATTCGGCTATAAATAACGAAATCCCATTTGAAATAAATTTATAATATGTTGTTAGCAGTACCACGGCTAGAAGTTTATTGTGGGTGGCCACGCCCACTAAAACAAGTGCTGTACTTATATGGATCACGCGCACTGTCAACAGAATGATTAATTTATTGACTTTTATGTAAAAAATGGATGATTTCCAAAATTAATCAATTATCAGATCCTGATGTTAAATGACAATAAATATGACGAGATTTTAAGAAAAACCAATCGTCTGCTCTCTCGTTTCCTATATTCCTTATAATTATCATAAAATTATTAAAAAAAAAAAAAAGTGATGCTTCTAAAATGCTAAATCAAATTACTGTAATATTAGGGTCAATAACTCAAAATAATTCAGGTTCCTATTTGAGATGAGAATATTCAGAGCGAATGGATCAACGAAAGAACAGAATAAATAAATAGCGACCTCGTGTGCTTAGGTTGAAAATTAAAGTATTACACAAGCCCAATAAATCAATCCACTTGCACTACGTGCACAAAAATATAAATAAATTAAAGTTCAACTTACGAATAATGATTGTACATGTCCGATTTAATAACAACGGAATCGAGTTTTTGCTTGTAGTTTACTTTACACCATGCTATCACGTTTTGTACACTTTTGTTAAAATTTAAGTTATTGAAAATTTTACCGCACACTACACCCGCATTGTTAAATAACTTTTTTTCTATAATATCGACATCTGCTTGTAAGTTTCTAATTTCATCCGAAATTCTGTTAATGGTTACCTTCATAGAATCACTAGAAATAGTAAAATTAAATCAAAACATTGTACGTTATAGAAGTGTCACACGCTTACCTAACCAACGGAACGAAAGAATTCTTGATGAAGGTGTTACGTTGTAGTTTGAAATTGGATTCAACAGATCCATCGCTGCATGAATATTGAGGTAAATGCATGTAAAGCAACATACATTCTACCGAATTTAATTTTTTCACTTTCTCCTGAACGATTGCCAAAGAGAGTTTTCGATCTTCGATGTCTTGTAATACCGACCATCGTATTGAACTGTTAACATCACTTCCATTACGAGCAATAATATTTGTCAAAGGGGGTTCATTGTTCATTCTAAATAAATACAAAAATTAAATAAATCATTGATTTTATGCTTAATAAGATAAATGGTTTCATTTACACTAAATTTTACTGGTTAATAAAAATAGGTTAGTTTCAGTTATGACTTGCCTACTATTTTCGTTATTTTCGTGTTGTTTTTCGTTTTGTTTGTTTTGGATTAAAATAGACGAATTTGGATTGTCAAAAACAGAAGGTAAACTGTTATCCATAGTTGTTTAAAATCGAATACCAACGGAAATTGTTACTAAAATGTTGCTCGCCATGAATTTTGACAGTTTTTTAACCTCGCTGCGACAATCGCCGTTGTCCGAGTTCCGTCGTTATCAATCGAAATGTAGGTAAAATTAATTGCACAGTTTCTAATTTTTCGCTGAACCATTCGAGTTGTGTTATGCTATCAAATACTTCCGATACACAGTTTTTTCAAATTATTATTGACAGAGTGTACTCAACAAAAACTACCACAGCTTTCCTAAATATTACATGATATTACTAACAACGAAGCTATCCGAAGTACCGTAATACTCCCTAGTTTCCCCCACCACATTAAGTTGGCGCGCCTGCATGATAATCCGAAATCAACCGAAACAGGTCATTAAGTTATCTTTCTTAAAAAGAACGCACTTTGTTAAAAATACGTATGGTTTTAGTAATATCTTACTGCCGATACAATAAATGTCGACGAATTAACTATTGAAGTGATCAATCTAATGTGTGAGTGAGCGGGTTGCTATTTATAAGCAGCATTGTCCGAATTTGAGAAAATGTCTCTACAATAATTATTAAAATGATTTTTTAATTAAAGAAAAAAGAAATTCAACTTTCAAAATCGTGAATTTTCGACTGTCGGTATCACAGTTTTTGAATCGGAACATATCGTCAAAGTCCGGACACGTGGTGCCTTTTAATTGGTTATGTGAATAATGCGCGTGGAACATCTGCGCAAAACAGATTTTGATTTGTTACTGTGTGATTGGCTGTTTTACCTAACAGACACTTTTTCTTCTTCAAGTGCCTTATCCGCTTTGGGCGTTGGCGATCACCGTGGCCAAGATGACGTACCAGGGAATTTAATTAATGGGGTGATTTCCCGTTGCCTTCCCCATCGCCCACATATCTATATTGGGCTACATTAGATCAGAGCAGTGTATCCGACGCGATCAGGATTTGAACCGCGGTCTTTCGCTTCCCAAATCGGTCGGTATACTGCCGGTAGCAGACACTAGAAGTTTAAAATTGGAGACCGTTTCGCATTATTGACATATCGATGCTCACTGAGTCGAGCTAAAAGGTTCCGTGATGTCGTTTAATTGACCAATCAGCATTGTGAACTATGGTGCGCACCGTCAGAATTTTACATAAACCAACCTTTAGTTTACGCGATACCTATGACGACAAGCAGGGCCGGCGAGAACTTTTGTGGGCCCCAGGGCTGATCGATTATTCCGAGTCCCCTTCACTTATATTTCTCGCCGGCCTTGACGACAAGATATCGCGAAAGGGAAATTTACAACATGTAACTTTATGCAGCGATCCATAACTGTTAGATAAGATTACTACAAAAGGTCACACGTATGCGACAAATTGAAATCAACGGAAACTGGTCAATAAATTGTTAAATTTAAACAGAAATCATGATTTTCTAGAGTTAACGTTACGATTTAATAATTTTAACGAAAAAAAAAGCAAAACAAATTTTGTAAGTAGTAAAACAATGCTGATTTTAGATCACTTTTTGGTTCGAAACTTTTGCTGCGGGTTTAAGAATTTCTTCACGTCCCGCCCATTGATAAAACATGGTGACAAAAAAAAGAAAGAAAGAAAGATATTCGTACTTTTTATATAATACTTTAAAGGTGCGAATGAAAAATTGTCGTTTACCAAAATATTTTATTTGTTTTCTCCGGTTTTCTTGGCCATACGAAACGAAACGACTATTCTGCATTGCCCGGTTAAGCCTCGGTTAAGTTAAACAGTGGTTAACTAACCAATTCAACCAATGATATGGGTGCATTTATTAGCATTCAATTAAGTTCTCCCTCACCAGCGGCGCAGCGGTGAGGGCTCATGTAGGCTATTTACACAGGGAATAGGATTTTTCGGCGTAGCCAGTTCGGTGCAAAGACAATTCGGTTAAAAGTTGATTCGGTGTAACCCGTTTCGGCGCCGCTAAACCGGCGCATACCTAATTCGGTGCCAAACTATTTATTTAAAGTCCACGCAAATGAACAATGAGAACTCTGTTTTGAAAATCTGTAAGTATTGCGAGAATGCGGGCGTCAGCATCTCTAAATTGACCCGATAATAATGGCAACACCAAATCGCCATGCGAGCAGGGGCGGATCCATAACGGATCCAGGTGGATACAAATACAGTAGGCAATTTTTTTGATAAATAAAATTTATTTTGCTCCGAATCGCCTTCGCGCCGAAAGGGAATTCGCCGAATCGTTCCTGCACCGAAAAGGCGGCATTAGATCGGGTGTGCGCTGAACTAGCTACACCGAACCGACAATGCCTGATTAGCAATAATTAACATTATTATTATTATTATCATCATCATCGTTAGTTTTTTGATTATCTCTACAATTAAAATTTTGACCAACCATTTATTTTAATATCGTGGCTAGTATTAACTACTAACATGTTTAGGTGCACGTAGAATGATTAATTTTTGCACCAATTCCGAAGGGTTATTCCAATAAATATTGCGAAAGTATTCTCTGAACAAAACTAACAGCTGTAGTAGTATAATTTGCGCAGTCATAATATTGTATATAGAGTCATACTTGGTAAGGCTTACACATTATAAAAACCAGTAAGAGTGGTGGTAAGGTCCAGTTTCACCAGACAAAAACAAATCGAGTTTAAACTAAACTCGTTTAATTTCCTTGGGAACAGTACAAGATGAGATGTTTTAGAATGCTAAGGCAAACTAAATGATTACATCCAACCACGTCAAGTTTGGAGCCTGCAGAGTACCGAGACAATGGGGGGGGGGGAGCTACTAATGAATAAGACGGCTATCGACGACCGCTTGGTCCTCAGTAGTCTCCATGTAGTCCATGTAATCCACGATTGTGGATTGCACCGATATGGTCAAAGAGTCTCATAATCAGACATGTGGATTGCATCGGGTTCGGTTAGGGTACGTATGTAGACTGCGCCGATGGCCAGAAAGTAATCTTTTTAAACTCCATTAAAGGATTAAGGTTTAATTGAGGGACTTAGGCAATCATAGAGATAATTAGGAAATTTTAGAATTCGTAAGTTGTGATAAATTATAATAATATTTTAAACTAAAACCAAGTTAAATAAACGCTTAAGTATTTTTAAAATTGTATTTATTAGACTCGAAAATGAAAGAAACCGCTTTCGAAATATCGTGTCTAATAAATACAATTTTAAAAATACTTAAGCGTTTATTTAACTTGGTTTTGGTTTAAAATATTATGATAATTTTAGTTCCAAAAAAGGATGTAGTGCAATTTTTGGTTATTTTAAAAAACCGAAAATAAAGTGAAATATTAGCGATATTTTTTTAAATTTATTTTTAATAATATACTAATTAAGAATTATTTTTGGTAATATAATAAATTTACATTATTTATGATTTAAAAATATATTTTCATTCATAAGTTCTTTAATGCGTAATTTTATGTGAAAATAAATATTAACATCAGTAAACAACTTGAAATGATTCATTGCCATCCAAAAATATTTTTTTAAAGTAAACAAAGTATATTATGCTTATAAGTATTTAAACTAGAACTCCTGGATTATTTTTAAGTAAAACTTGACGAATTAACTTAATTTTTGTATTTTAATTTCTACAGAATAAATAATAGGATATTTTCGGTTTTCATCTAAAATTGCATTCAATGTCTCTAGGAATTACCAACTTCGATAAAACTTTAAATTTTTTAGAACCGGTTAGTTAGAAATTGCTTATTTTTAATACTACTTACAATGAAACTGTCCCGGAGTAGCTATAATTGTAAGTAAATGAAATATTACTGTTTTAGTTACGTTCTTCGAGTCCCCTGCGATATCATTAAGTTTGTCACTATGTATTTTTAAAAAAGGAATCTTATTTTGCCTAAGATTACATTGAAAATTAGTAATAAATGTTTTTTATAGCCTAGATTCCCACTCCCCAGGTTCGGGAGGTGCTGGTCCCGACGATTTACCAGTCAAAAGTACCTCCCGTCACGAAATACTCCAAGTGATCAAATTGCTCAAAAAAAGAAAGCACTCGGACCTGACGGCATCACAAACATGCATCTTCAAAGCGGTACTGCGATTCGAGCACTTTCCAAGTCGTTGAACGATGGCCGACGTCACTATATTGCTGAAACCTGGATAAAACCCGCGAAATCCTGCTCCGTACAGACCTATCTGCCTGTTCCTCTCCCGGCAAACTTGCCTATAGAAGATAACTCTATTTTGGTTTTTGTCCAGTCACCAAAGCCTTTGACAAGGTATGGCACCAGGGCCTACTTTATAAAATGATAAACGACGGCATCTGCTCAGCGCTTTTACTTGGCACTGATAGCGCCATTTCTGTCGGGCTGGAAGTTCTAGATAAACCTGGAGTGCTGCTCGGCCGGGGGGCCGACTAAAGTGGGATCTACAGGGCTCCGTCATGACTCCAGATTTTAAATCTTTTATGTACGCGATATACCCGTTCCACTCATCCCAACGACCCATACTGTACGCGGACGACACCGCGTACTTCACAAGTTCTCACAAGCTGAAATTCACAATACAGCGACTACAAGCCACCCTCCACAATTTAGAGGTACCGTAATGAACGCATTGGGAGGGGGGGTACACCACTTATACCAGTTTGCAAGTCGTAAAAAATACTGTGTCCAGTTTACCAATAACGGTCTTATTGAACTCCGCAGATAATCGTTTGTATGGATCCCGGAGCAAATTGCAATTTTTTTAAAATATAGCAACTGCTTCCACTCCAATTTTCTTTTGTTTTAAATCAGTATAAAATTCGTTATTTATATTAAAGACATGACAGCGTCATAAATTTTGTAGTACGAGTAATATTTTAAATTATCAATATGGACGTTGAAAATAAATTAGACGATGACTTTATATTCTATTTGGAATTTGCGAACAGCTATTTAAATAATTTTGAAGATAAATTTGAAGCAGACCATTGTCGCGTATGTCCGGATAACAAAGAAAATAACCATTTAGCTGGTAAATCTCTAATGTTTTAGATATGGTTGTATAAACTTTGTGGTAAACAATATACTGATATCGAATCAAAAAGAAACCGAAATGTTTATTTATCAAATTTGGTACTGTGTATGCAAGACAGCAAATTAACAGATCCATTCATGAAGTCTCCAAACGATGTGGACATATCAAATGCGATGAAAGTCTTCGGGCATCTTCCTCCAATCGTCACGGTAATGATTGAAAATATTACGTAGTAATTCTGATATTTTAAATTGATTAAACCAGGAACCGGATTGGTTGCAAGAATTAGCCGAAGCACCCGATGATGAAGGAGATCAAAGTCGAGATGGCAGAACCTATTTAGCTACCAGAACGTTGCCACATGGCGAAGGTGCTTTTGCATATCTCGCAGTTACTTTAGCAGAAGAAGAACCAAGATGGTTAGGCGGAGGAGAGGGGGTCTTTGAGGAGGTTATGCAGCAAAAATTTAAAGAGCATGTTCCACCAGTCACAGAAATGGAACAGATACTATTACGAAGAAAGAATCCTGCAGAACGAGAGCGAGTCTTGGCTTTTTACGATTCTCTCATCCAGAATATTAATAAGGAATTAGAAGGTTGGAAGTTTGTTAAAAATGTATGTACCTAACCAAAATTGCTTTCTTTAGAGGAAATTAAACCAGAAGATAATCAAACAGTGACCGGATTGTTAATTCAATTAGCTGACGATTTGAAGCGAAAAAATGAGTATCATGCCTTTGAATTAATGAGCGAACAAAAAAAGAGAACTGAGTTATTGTTGATGTTACACGATAGAATATTCAACCGACGACAGAAGGTTTACAATTTTTTGTTTGATTCACATTTTTAAAAGGAAATTGTTTAGATCGCAAAACGAGAAGAGGTTTTAGATGATATCGAACATAGAACACTTCCACCGTCATTTTTTACTGCTTCCATGGAAGACCAAGACAAAGTTGAGCTGCCCGCTCATATGTGGGAACAGGCAATTAATAAAACTCCAAACAAAAAGAATTTAGAGTTGCTCTTTGATAATTACCCGAATATTCTTATAGAAAAGTAAGGAAAAATAATTAGCTCTGGCAATTTAAAGCTGCTTCAGGGATGTTTTTAATGAGCGGGGTAGAAAATTGAGTTTGGAATTGTAACAATAAAAATGTTTTTAATCTAGGTTTTTGGACCTTCTTTGCAATGAAAAGGAAGATATAGCGCTGCGTTTACAAAGGAGACATGAAAATATAGCTTCCCAAATGCGGAAAGAGCTAAGACGGGAAGGAGAAAAGGGAAAAGTGAAATCTGCGGTATGTGACACAGACTCTGGCAATCAATTTATTTAATTTCAATGACTTGGTTTTAGGAAGTGGATGAAACTTTAAAACAGGCAAAGCCCATATTGAAAGCCATCAGAGAAGCATACGAAAAACAGCTGAAACATTTGCAAGAAGCCAAGACTGAAAAAAAGAAAATTGTCTCCACAGATCAAACGGAGTTGTACGAACAATTGCGTGGAGCTTTGTACGATACTCAAAAGAGTGTGGAAGTAAGCAAGGAATACAATTTTTTATTTACTAAATATTTTTAATTTAATTATTCCAAGGTCGAAGCTGAAAAGGGGCGCTTGCTAGCAGAACAAATTAATTCAGTAAACGCTCAAACAGAATTGTATCAACAAGCCAATGAGGAAAGCATTAGAAAAACAGAAGAAGCTAATATAGCAATAATGAGAAACATTAAGCGACTAAGAGGTGCGGTAAAGCAGTATGAAACAAGAGTTCAACAAATGAAGGATATGACTTCAGCACGAAAATCGGGAGCGCAAGAATATTTCTTAATGTAAATAACTGAGTTTTGTCATAAAATTAAATGTGGCAGCAACTTTCCATCATTTTGACTTTTTGCAAATGTTGAATTCGTTCATTTATAACTGCGGTCCACGCAATGTTAACTTGTTCCTGATTTGTAGCTACATCTAGCGTTTCAGCGTGGTAACATTTGGTATGGCAATGCTACAGAATTTTCCATACACGTTTGCGCAAGTTGGATAAAATTAAGTAAGATGTAGATGTATTCATCTGTTTTCATTTAAAAATTATCAAAGTTTTTCGATACTTTTCAAAGTTAAAACTTTTAAATCCATTCCATGCAAAAGGTAGAGAGCATTGTCGAATTTAATTAAAATTAGAAGAAATGGAAGAAAATTTTATTTTTTTTAGAAAAGATTATTTTTGAAAAATAAAAATAAGCTGAAAAAATTCAAAATTTTGAATTTTGGATTTGGAGTAAGATAAAATATTTGTTCTTCTACTACACTGGAATAACTACATAAATCTTGCTATATAATTTGAATGAGTGATCTAGAAAAAATTGACCAATCTAAAATGTCCTATTCAACTTTAAGTATTGACATATTTCCTTTTTCCACTAGAGCATAGAAATGTAAGTAGGTTGAACGTTATCTCTTCCTTTATGTTTTAAGATGACAAAAGTGGAAAGTAGGTTTAAAGTCGACGGATTAGTATGATATTTTTATTTCATGTTAAGTTATGAAAACTTCTCGTGCAGCTTTAAGCAAAATCTTAAAATAATTCGTGACGAATTAAAGAATTTATAAAAAAAAAACAATTAAGGGTATAGCGAGATGGACAGGGGTAAGTTCCACCGATGGTCAGTTTTTAGTCCTCTTTTTAGCTAAGCTGCCGAGGGTAAACATGTAAGTTCCACCGTTGGCGTTGGTAACTTAAAGTATTACTGGATTGTAGTACTCAAAAATGGTGGATTTTTACCGGCTCGGAACGCCCAAGCGTAGCGAGGGGTGTAGGGCGTAGTCTTGAAAACATCCTCCTGGTGTTACCAAACTCGAAAGCTGAGAAATTTAATTTCTGACAGAAAATGGAACGGCCCGAAGAGGAATTTGGGGGGGGGGGCAAGCGGTCCTTAAATTGCCAATTGCCGACTTTTAATTTGCCAACTGGTGATGCTTATTTGTTGCTCCTCGCTCCTGTTGGGATTACCAATAAGGGCGGCAAATTAAATTTTGCACCTAGGAGGCAGATATTCTTGGTTCGGCCCTGAACCTAACCTATACCATATTTTAATAGTAATATAATGGTATTTGTTTACTTGCTTTATTTAATTTTACTAATTATACGTTCGTAAAATTGAGTTCGTACTTATGGTTCTGCGGGATTTTGACGGCGGGAATTGTGGCCGTTAGATTGTGGTTCGGCGGGATTTCGGTCCTGCTGGATTTTTGTTTGGCTGGATTATCGTCTGGCGGGATTGTGACCACGGATTCTGGTTCGGCGGGATTTTGGTCCGGTTGGATTTTCGTTTGGCGGGATTGTGGTTCGACGGGATTATGGTGTGTCGGGATTATGGTGTGTCGGGATTATGGTCCAGCGGGATTTTGGAGGCGGAATTGCAACCGCGGGATTTTGTCCAATCCCGGAGCAAGTGAAAATATTTACAGGGGATCTCAAAATTGAATTGCGCCTGGGGCCTCTCCAGTCCTAAATCCGCCACTGCAGATCACACTAACATATTAACACTTTTGTAACATTTAGGAATGAAGATCGTTTAAAAATTGTTTTTATTAATTTTGACCTAAAATTAAAAATTTCGGTAACGTTTATGTAAAAAGTTAGTTAAAAAATACAGTGAGGCTGCGTCAAATAAGCTTTCATTTCGCAAGCGCTCCGCGCCTAAAAAAGTTTAAGAACCGCTGATTTAGAGAAATCCATATTTTCAACCAATTCAATCCAGCGGGCAGTTCTTGCTGGATTCAAAGGGAAAATCTCAAATGAATTAAAATAAAATAACAACTTTTGTTGGAATTTTCTTTTAAATGTCCGTCTGTTTTGATCGTCAGATTATCTACGGTTGAAAAGTGAAAATTATAAATCAATTTTTCACATTCACCTTGTAGATGTTTAAATGGGCTTCAACAAATTTCAAATAATTTTAATATTTGTCACTTCCGGTTTATCGCATGTGTAAAACCTTATCACCTGATGATGTAGGTACATTTCAATTACAAAAAATTTTAGAAATATAAATTAACTATCAAATAGTGGTTACTCACATTTTCATTCTTGTTGCAAACGCCGCGGTGCTAAGTTGTTTCAAAAATTAATTTTTAGGGATTTTGGTATTTTCCCCTTATGTCGAAATTTTGTAAATGCGATATAACAATTTTTGTTAGGTTTCTTGAAGAATCAAACCTGAACGTAGTGTAAGTTGAACAAAATTGTTTTATTCTAGATTTCATTTGTTATGTTAGTAATTTTGTGACGTAGTTACATTTTGTTTTTTGTTAGGTGGAGTCTTCTTGAAACTGTCAGGGTGCGTTGGATTCAACTGTTACTGTTAGTGTCTTTTTTCTTCCTTCAAAGTAGAAATTCGAGATTTTGAATATTAGCAAATGGGACGAGGGTGAGTTAATGTTTTATTAGAATGCATGTTTATGTGAATGACTCAGCTTTTCGACAAACTTAATTTTACAAGTGTCAACTGTATTCGCATTTTTCAAACTTGATTTTTACCAAAACCCTGTGGTTTCCGATAATTTCTTTCTATGTAGAAAATACAATACAGATTTTTGGTTTGCAGGATTCTATTCCGCCTTTACGGCTTTGCTTCATGACGTAAACATTGTGAAACCGTCAAGAAATTTAGTCACCGTTAAATCCACTGGCAGATTTTCCGAAAAACTCCGAGAACGAAGAAAGTAAGCTAAAAGTTATTATTAATTTGTATGGAAAAGAAAATTTTGTGAATGACCAAGTTGGGTCAAAATTTTGTGTGGCCAGTTGGATTTTCCCCAGTTTTTAAACTTGACTTTTTTTTCAGGCTGTTCCATTGCTGATTTTTAGTGGGCTTTGTATTACAAGTATTTCAATTTTTTTGTCGAATTTCCACATAAGTCTTTCGGAATTATTCGGTATTCGTTCGGGAGGGTTTTCACTGTCGCGAATGTGGTGACAAGTACAAACTGTAAAAAAGCTTGATTGAAACTTCAAATAATCGTGATTCATTAAAATAAAAATTTTCGTGGTCAATAATAAATTGTGTGAGTATTTGAACTTGTGTTTAGTGCTTCAGGATGGAATTGGAGGAAAAACGATGAATATTGGTATTAAAGGTAGGTTTAATCACTGCTGGGAAAAAATGTAATCTAACGGAATTTTTCTTTTTCTTATATGTAGGTAGGGTGCACTTCGTGGGTTTGTCAACAAATAAGCTGCGAATATGCTCCTCATATTAGGAGCAAGTGTGGTACATTCCAATTATGACCTTTTGTGACCGGGATTTGCGCACGCAAAAATCGCAATTACTTCGGTCGGTTTCCGCGGTCGGGAGTGAGGTGTTGAGTACAAACTTGTGGAAAGCTTGATGGAAGCTTTAAAAAATCGTGTTTCATTTTTGAGTAAAATCTTGGTTTTAATAGTAGTGGGCAGTGTTCATTAAAATTTTTTTTCGTTGCCGTTTAAAAGTTGTGCAAGTGTTTGAACAAGAGTGTTTGGTGTCCTAGGATGGAATTGGAGGAGAGACGCGTCTATTGCGGCAGGACTATAGGGACAAAGGTAAGTTGATTGAAAACGAACTAAAAAACATAAATACTAATAAAATTTTCCTTCTTTTTATAGGTAGGTCCACATAGTGGTTTGTCGACAAATTTTCTCAAGTGATGTAGCGGTGAATTATTGTGTAAAAGTGTGAAAACTACATTTTTCTTTAAATGTAAACTGGGCTTAGTGATAAGGTAAGAAACATATTTGATTTACCAAAATTATTACCTTAAACTCTGTTTTCTAATTGTTTGCTTTTAGCTGTTAATTGGTTCTGACCTATCCCATATTAGGAACAAGTAAGGTACATTGCAATTACGACCTTTCGGTGGTCTTGTTATCCAAGGGTTACGTAATTTTTTACTTACATTAATCTTGACCTTTAATTTTTAAATTACAGAGAAGTTGTCCGGGATTCGCGCATGTAAAAATCGTAATTACTTCGGTCAGTTTTCGCGTTCGAGTACAAACTTGTGGAAAAGCTTGATGGAAGCATTAAATAATCGTGTTTCATTTTTGATTTAAATCTTGGTTTTAATAGTACTGTCAGTGTTCATTAAAATTTTTTTTTCGTTACCGTTAAAAAATTGTGCAAGTGTTTGAACTTATGTTTGGTGCCCTAGGATGGAATTGGAGGAGATACGATGACTACTGCGACAGGACTATAGTGATAAAGGTAAGTTTGATTGTAAACATAAACTGAAAAATAATAAATGTTAATAATTTATTTTTTTACAGGTAAGCTTCATTTCGTGGGTTTGTCAATAATTAAGGTTAGTAAACACTCCGAACCTTGTTTTCCAGGTGCTTGATTTTAAGCAAAATTTCATAATTTTGATACTTCCCAACAATTAGTTTGATATTATTTATTAATAAGTAGGTATTAAATTTTATGTAGTGAACTTTAAAAATTAAAAGCCAGGTGGGGGTAACTGCGCAACAATGTTTAGATATTAAAATGCAATAAATAATTAAATAAGTGACGGTTTTACGATGGTTTTTAATGTTGAAATAATTACATTTTTGAGTTATATACGGCAATAAAAAATAAAGTGATCCTTGATTATTAAAATTGCACATTTTTGCTAGTTAATTTCTCTTTTAAACTATAAAAAAAAAAATTTATGATCATCACCAAGTGCCTCGCCAAGTGCCAATAAATGTTTTAGGAGATCTGAAATAATGTCAACAATATTTTCAAAATTAAATAACTAATTTTTTCCCTCCCCCCGCTTCAAAATTTGTGGTCGATGGGTTACGTTATGTTTATATGCTTTTATAATTCATGGGCACAGTTAAATTTTTAGGATTTGTGTAGGGATTAGACACCCGATTAGAGTTAGATGGAGATTAAAAACTTTCAAAAACAGCAGGACGCAAAATATTCAAAAAATATCCAAATTGTTGGTTCAATTACGGTTATAAATATGAAACAAAACAACAATAAATAAAGCAAGCAAAAAAATTTTGAAAGGGAATTTAATTTTCGTACTTATTCTTTAATTTTTAAATTCAAATTTATTATATTTACTCCCGTCAAAAAGGTGCATTCATTTCGGTAGAGTTCAATTTTTTACATGTTGTTTGGGTTGATTCCCGAATTCACTTCCATTAGTTCCCCGACATAAATTTTTGCCGCGGGCGTTTTTTCAAAAAACAGAAATTTTTTCTAACTTTTTGCAGTTTTTTCCAAATAGCGGTCAAAATAGGCGTCTGACAGAAAATTTACGATATATATTTTTAAAGCACATATAATTTCCTACTATTTCGGACGAAAAAGAGTTTTCTAGTTGCAGTAGTTTCCGAGTTACAGCTAATTGAAAAAGCAAAATTTCCCAAAATTAGGAAATTGAGAATTTCAGCCACTTTTCACCCCGTACCTTCTAAATAACCTGTATAATATCTTTAAAACTAGAGTAATCGTAGAATTACTGAATTCTCAAATTTCCCAATTTTTGGAAATTTTGCTGATTTTTGAAGAGCTGTAACTTGGAAACTACTGCAGCTAGAAAACTCATTTTGGTCTCAAATAATAGCACATTTTTTGTGCTATTATTTTGTCAAAAACTGATAAAAGTCTGAAAACGTCGCTGTTTTTTTAAAGATGGCTTAGTCATCGCCAAAAAATTTGTTGGGAAACTACTGGAAATCGATCCGGCCATATAAACCGTATAAAATATAAAAAAATTAGTTCTACCGAAATTAATGAAATTTTAGGGTTTTTTGACACGAATTTGACTGGACTATCGACGATTTAGGATTAGAAAATTCATCCAAAATTTGTCAAAAATTATTCGACTATACACACCCGCAAAAACGAATTCATAAAAAACCTTGCTTGTTGAACCAATTATTAATTTTGAAAATATTTCATATATTATTTCAAATTTTACACTATAATTTATTGATTCAAAGATAAACTTAATTTCTCGGCGCGCCAGTCTAATTTATTTTAATAATTTGGATTAAAAATTTCAAAAGCGTGAAATCAATGATATGTATACAAAGCAAGAAAATATTTTTGCGCGAAAAAGTGACGGTACAGAATATTAGTTCAAAAAAAACCTCAGGTATCGAATTATTTTGAATTTTCATTAGAAAGTTGATTTGATAAAAATTTAATTTTTATTCAAGACTAGACGTTGCGACAAAAATTTATAATTTTGTTAACAAATTAAAATTATTCATGGAATCTTATTATATTCCCATCATCGGTCTTCGAGGAGAAAAATTAGTTAGAAGGGGCAGTGCCGTAACTAGGGTATGGCCAATATGGCCCAGGCCATCGGCGCCGTTTGAATGAAGGAGCCGAAATTAAAAATTTCAAATTAAAACTATTGTATTTAACAAAAAATATGTAAATTATCGAATTGTTTTTAATCAGTAGATAACTATATTTTTTCTTAAATTTAATAAATTTTAACAGAAAATAAGTCTCAAAATTTGTTATTTTGACAAATGACTCCCCCCCCCCAATCAATTTCCGTTTAAGGCGCATTTTTTGTATTTGGTCATAGGCGCCAAAAGTCCTAGTTACGGCACTGAAAAGGGGTAATCAGTTGCCGTTTGCTATTTGTTTATATTTCTACAGTCATTTTTGAATTTTGAATTTGATTTGTTTTTAAATATTTAGAATTACCTCTTTTAATTAATTTTTGTCCTCAAAGACTGATGATGGGAATATAATAAGATTTTATAATAAAGGACTAGGAGAAACGATAGTATTTAATTTTTTTTATGTTTATTGAAAACTCAGAAATTGGGAATATGTATCTATGTATGAGTTATAATTTCTTAAGGGGTCAGGCCCACTTGCAGATTTTTAAAAATCGATTTTTTTTTTATTTCATTTTCTGCAAGTTAAACATTTTAAAAATACTCCCTCAAAGTTTTAAGTAACAAATAATAAAATTCACATTATTATGCTAGTTCAAAGTTCGAAACAATACCCGTAGGTACCACATTATAGGATTTACAGCATCTAAAAAGAATTTTTGGTGATTTGTACTTTTTTAACAGACTTCAAAGAAAAGGAGGAGGTTATATAATATAAAAAAAAATAAAAATAAATAAAAAAATAATATTCGTCGAGTATGATTTTTTTTTATGTATGCTCACCGATTTCTTAGAAACGGCTAATCCGATTTAACTAGTTTAACTTTATTTCTACCAGGCTAGATCCCGAGGTGGTCCCATATATTTTTCTAAGATTTAACACATACCGTTTCCTAGAAAATCTTTAAAAAACAGTATAAAATGCAGAATCTCGTTAATCCATTCATGCGCGTCGTTATAAAAATTAACGAAAGAGTGGCTCGTAGAAAGCGTTAAATTGACATTTTTGAGTCTACAATCTAATCTGAAGATGCACAATATGGGCCTGGAATAGATGACTCATTGTAAGTTGCGAATTAATATTTTATTTTTGAGTACACCTATCTTAAACTTTAAATGCGTTTATCCAGAAATGACATTTTCAACATCGGTGACCACGATATATTGAAAACTACTACATCGATTTGTTTCAAATTTGGCAGGCTTATTTTCGATATAAGAAACTAGTGCTTGAACGAAGGAATTTATTTTTCGATGTATAGTTTTGTTTTTATTAGCAATAAAAGAGCCATATTTTCACCAAAAATATGAAAATTTACTTTGAACGTGTGCCATTTTGTCTTAAATTGATATTTTGAAAAACTGTTCGTTCAAGCACTAAATAATTTAATATATTGCATAAATTTTTTGGAATTTCTTATTTTACATAATTCAGAATCGAGTACCAATGGTCACCGCAAAACGTGTTTTTGCAAAGGAGCTTCGGAAGAATGGCCGTAACTTTTGTGTTAGCAAATATTTTGTATTAAAAAAATTATATTATTTAAGTAAAAGCCTTCTGTTTCTTATGTATATCAACATAAACTTAAAAAAATCTTCGAGTTCTTTAAAAAAAAATCTCCAAGAACACGTATTTTTTTCACGTCTAACTGGGCCAGACCCCTTAATTGGAAGCAAATCGGATGGTTTGTTTCGCGGAATTAATAGAAGTCATACAAATTTTAATAACAAATTGAGGAAAACATTCAGTAAAATTTAATTAGAACGATTTTAATTAATCAGATTACAGTGCATCGGCAGAAAAACGCTCCAATTAAAAATATTTCGGAACCCAAAAAAAATATTTTAATTAATATATCATGAATCTCACGAACAGAAATTACACTAGCAGATTGTGTTCGTACATTTTTAGTAAAATTTAAATTTGAATATCATAGACAGAACCCTGTTAGTCTAGTTTCTATCATATAGAATTAAATTTTAAAAAATTTCAAGTATTCAAGCAGAAAAGTGCATTACTTTCTCTCGCATTAATGGGTATTCCACGTATAGGAGAAAATAAACTTCGGTCCTAATGCGAACATACCATTTTTCTTCGATCAATGGGATATAGGAACATCAGAAAAAATAAAATTTAATTTACTTTGCTCGCTGAAATGAGGGTGAAAACTGAAAAAATAATTTTGCTTTCAGTAAATTTAAGTGAATGTCAACAGGAGAACTAGACGATGACGCTTAATAAAATATAATTTTGATATGAAAATTTGATACTAAATTAATAGTGATTTTAGACGTTAGCAGGAATTATATGTTTAACGCAAAACTGAGCCTGAGCAAACCTGAGTTTCCTAAGTCAAGTTTCCGTGATTAAAAATTTTAATTTTTTAAAAGTAAATTTGAATAATTGATATAAGAAAGTAACAGTTTTAATAGAATAAAGAGAATGAGCTTAAATGAAGTTACGGCTAAGCATTTCCATTTTATGCTTGATTGAAAAAGTATTTAAACCGAAAATGAAGTAGACATTAATCAAATTGAAGTATTAATTATGCATTCAAAAAATAATTTTGTATCTTGAGATTGCTCGATTTTTACTTTTCTTTATTATATTTAATAAAATATTGGATGAATTATAAATTTAGGTTAATTCTGATCTTTTTCAAATTATTTCAGTTTTTTTGAAAACATTTTGTCGTAATGTTGTATCGACTTTTTTTATATGAATAAATTTATCGTTTCCTTCGGTTTTTGTTAACGTTGTTTAAAAAATTTTGGTTTCGTTCCTTCGTCTCCGATCTGGTTGAATTGCCATACACGACATGAAAAGCAATATCAAAATGTGGCGACCAAACAACGAGGAGTTGCATGTATGCTAATCCGATTATCGTTTCTGTGGTTGGTATCTATAGAATCCAATAATTACTATATAAGTAATTACATTGTGTAATTTTAAGAATGAATAATTTTGATTAGTAATAAAAGCTACTAAAATGGTGACCCCGAACGCAAACAACGAAGTTCTTACAAAAATTGAAGAAAGCAAAAATGAAAGCATGGCACGAGAAATTGATCGAGTGGCTGTAAAAATAATGCCATTTTGGACTGAAAAACCGCATTTATGGTTCGTACAACTAGAAATTCAATTCAACTTAAACCGTATAACTACAGATGATACAAAATATTATCACGTTGTAGCAAACCTTAACACGGCCACAATGATTGAAATTGAAGATGTTTTGGTAAACCCGCCGGTAACTGATAAGTATTTAAAAATAAAAACAGAATTAATAAACCGGTTATCCACTTCGCAAGAATCAAAAACACGAAGAATGCTCGAAGAAGAACAAATGGGAGATAGAAGCCCATCACAATTCCTGCGACACCTAAGAAGTCTAGGAGGAACAACAGTACCAGAAAATATACTGAAGACAATCTGGACAGGCCGTTTACCGAACGAATTAAAACCAATACTAACAGCAATACAAACATCGGAAAAAACGTTAGATGAGCTGGCAAATCTCGCGGATAGAGTAATCGAGGTAATACCAAATAGAAATGTACAAACCCTTTCGAAGAGGCAGTCAAGACCAGAAGAAAGCACAAATATAGAAGTACACGAATTAAAAAAAGAAATAGAAATACTCCAAAAAGAAAATAGGCAATTACGAAATAGAAGCAGAAGCAGAGAATCGCCTAAACAAGAGTTTATTTGTTGGTATCACAAAAGATTTCGCGAAAGATCCACGAAATGTCAGCCTGGATGCATGTATAAAAAAAACGAATTGACGGACCATTAGAGACGCATGGTCTGGTAGAAACTATTTCAAGTCGCCTCCACATAACCGAAAAATCAACAAAAATAGAATATCTAATCGATACAGGTGCTGATCTATGTGTTTTTCCAAAACGATTAATAACAGGAAGATTGAAAATGGACAAATTTAAGTTATTTGCTGCCAACGACTCGACAATAAATACATATGGTGTGACTATACGTGAGTTGGATTTCGACCTAGGTAAACTTTATAAATGGCGTTTTATGATCGCAGACGTTAACAAACCTATAATCGGCGCAGATTTTCTAAAACACTTCGGATTATTAGTGGATTTAAAAAACAGAAAACTAATTGACACAACTACTGAAAGAAGCATAATGGGAATAACGAACAATAATGCAACAGAAACAATAAGAACCATATCAGATAACAACAGATTCCATTCATTGCTAATGAAATTTCCCGCGATAACGAACCCCATGGCAGCTAATAAGGGGGTTCAACATGAAACGGTACATTATATCGAAACAACACAAGGACCCCCGGTATTTTCCCGACCACGAAGACTTGCACCGGAACGATTGGCAATAGCAAAAAAAGAATTTGAACTCATGATGGAACTCGGAATCATCCGTCCTTCTAAAAGTAGTTGGTCTTCACCATTACATTTAGCTCTGAAGAAAAACAATGATTGGCGACCATGTGGAGATTTCAGATTATTGAACGCACGAACTATTCCAGATCGCTATCCCGTACCACACATCGAAGACTTTTCTCACATACTGCATGGAAAAAAGTTTTTTTCGACAATAGATCTAGTTAAAGCATTTCACCAAATTCCGGTGAATCCTGACGACATAAAAAAGACGGCGATAACAACACCATTCGGATTATTTGAATTTAGGTTTATGTGCTTCGGACTAAGAAATGCCGCACAAACATTTCAAAGGTTTATAGATGAAATTCTGCGAGAATTGGATTTCGCTTTCGCGTACTTAGACGACATCTTGATAGCATCAAAAACAATGGAGGAACACATAAAACACTTGAAGATTTTGTTCGAAAAGCTAGAAAAATATGGTGTCACAATCAATACTTCAAAATGCCAATTTGGGAAATCTGAAGTTACGTTTTTAGGTTATATTATCAACGCAAATGGAAGCAAACCCCCAACCGACCGAATTGAGGTGATAAAAAATTGCGAGCTTCCAAATACAGTCAAGCAATTAAGAAGATTTTTGGGCATGGTAAATTTCTACAGAAGGTTCATACCGAAGGCGGCGCATATACAGGCTCCATTAAACAAATTATTAACTGGCAACAAGAAAGAGAACCGCAAAATCGAATGGAGCGAAGAAACAAAAGAAGCCTTCTCGAAAACTAAAGAAGCCCTCACTAATGCAACATTACTCGCTCATCCCGCAGCGCACGTACCGCTTTCAATTATGGTCGATGCTTCGAATTCAGCCGTTGGGGCAGTGCTACACCAAGCAATAAACAACGAATGGCAACCACTTGGGTTTTTCGCAAAAACATTAAACTCGGCTCAGCAGAAATATAGTGCGTATGATCGTGAGTTACTTGCAGTTTACGAAGGCATAAAAAAATTCAGACATTTCCTGGAAGGACGGCAATTCAAAATTTACACGGATCACAAACCTCTGGTATTCGCCTTCAAACAGAAATCTGAACACTGCTCTCCCAGACAGTTTAGGTATCTCGACTTCATCAGCCAATATTCTACCAATATTGAACATGTAAGCGGTAGCAACAATATTCCCGCAGACACCTTATCGAGATTACACCTGGAAAAAATTTCGAAAGATAGCAAAGAATTCGATTACAAAGTATTAGCCAAGGAACAAGAAAACGATAAGGATTTACATAAATGGATAGAAGGAAAACATTCACTAAAAATTAAGATGATATATTTCCCAGAACATCAAACAAACATCCTATGCGACACAAGCACCAATACTGTTCGACCGATTGTTCCACATAAATTAAGATTTTCAATTTTTAAGCAACTCCATGGATTAGCGCATTTAGGTAGCAAAGCAACGACTAAGTTAATATGTACACGATTCGTGTGGCCATCGATAAATAAAGAAGTGAAGAACTGGTGTAAAGAGTGTATTTCTTGCCAAAGAACAAAAGTCCATAAACACACAACTGCACCTATTGGAAAATTCGAAACACCAAGTAAGCGTTTCCAACACATTCATGTGGATTTGGTTGGTCCATTACCACATTCAAAAGGTTATACGTACTGCATGACTATGATCGACAGGTTTACCAGATGGATAGAAGTAATACCGATTAACGAAATTACGGCAGAAAAAGTCGCCGAAACACTAATGACTAATTGGATATCTAGATTTGGAGTTCCTTTACGAATTACGACTGACCAAGGAAGACAATTCACTTCAAACCTCTTTAAGAACTTATCCAAACTTTTAGGATATGAACACATACAAACGACAGCATACCATCCAATGGCTAATGGAATGGTAGAAAGAATTCATAGGCAATTAAAAAGTGCAATCAAATGCCATGCGATAGAAAACAATGAATCATGGGCTGAAGCACTACCGATAGTTCTCCTTGGATTACGAACCGCCTTCAAAGAAGATATGGAAGCTACATCAGCAGAATTGGTTTATGGTGAAAATCTGCGGCTTCCGGGCGAAATATTTCATAATAATACCACAACCGATGATCCATCAGACTTCGTAACTAAATTGCGACAATTCTTTAAAAAATTAAAACCATGTCCAAGTAGTAATCACGACGCAAACAGACGGATATTCATTCACAAAGATTTAAAATCGTGTTCTCATGTATTCGTTCGACACGACGCAGTCCGGAAACCTCTTCAACCAACATATGATGGCCCATTCAAAGTGATTTCAAGAAATGAAAAAGTATTCTTAATAGACATGAATGGAAGGAAAACGTCAATATCGATAGACCGACTTAAGCCAGCGTATATAGTTACAACAGAACCTAAGGATCAACCAAAAAAGCAATATATACCAACACCACCAGCTAACCCTACGCATAGACAAAAAGGAATATTGAAAACAAATCAAACACACACAACGACTCGATCAGGAAGACAAGTTCGATTCCCCGACAGACTGTGCGAATTAATTCAACATAAAACCATATCGTAACAAACAAAAGCTGTCACTGGGAAGGGGGTATTGTGGCGACCAAACAACGAGGAGTTGCATGTATGCTAATCCGATTATCGTTTCTGTGGTTGGTATCTATAGAATCCAATAATTACTATATAAGTAATTACATTGTGTAATTTTAAGAATGAATAATTTTGATTAGTAATAAAAGCTACTAAAAAAATTATTGTTGAGCGAGCGAACTCAATAACACGGAAGAATTGTTGAAAGGCACTTCTTTACAAAATAATCCTAAAATTTATCTACTTTTCATGTTATTGAAGTTGTAAAAAATTATTTAGATTAATTTTCGTATTCATTCATGAGCCTTCCATTCAGTTGGAGTTTTGCGTATAACTACGGGATCCGTTGTCGAATGGAATAAGATAAGAGTGCCTTTTCTCGATTACACGTTTACAATTTAAATTTTTAATAAGTTTTCTTTATCGGCTCCTAGTAATTACAAATCACAATGGATTACGTCAACTTATATTTGCCATAAAGTTTTAGTGATTTTGCGCATTGCTTTTAGCTTGTAAAATACGTGATGTTGGCGGCACAGTGTTGATTCGACACCCCCACAAGTAGCAAACTACGAAGAATATTAATTTTGCGGGTTCGCAATACCTTCACAATAAACTTAAATTGAACTTATCGAAACCTATTTAAGTGTATCTTCCTGTGAATCAAGTTGCGCTCAATTTAGTGCGAGAGTTTCCGATTAACTTTAACCTGAATTTTTAATTTATTACAATCTCCTCCAACAAAGTTTCAAAACACAACAGAACTATGAAAACAAAACTGTGCAATATTTTTCTTCAAACATGTAAATGTAAGTAAATAAAAAAGTTTTATGTTTCGCCGCTTAATATATACCGGGCATTTACGTGAACGTTGCGTTAAGGAGGTAAAAACTTTGTTTTGCAATTTTGAGAAACGGTCATTAATCCTAAGCAATCAATGTATGCAAATATGTTACATACCTAGGAGCAAATTTTAAAATTAGATTTTCAATTTACTTTTAATTAGTCCAACGTTATAAACTCCCTTTTTTAATCAAAGAATTTAAGTATTTTTCAAAATCAACAGAATTTCGCTCAACTGCGATTTTGCATTTTAAACTTTCGAAATTTATTTTCGTCCTTAGATTTATTTTACTATTCAGTAAAGAATGTCAATTTTTAAATTGACTCGAATTGATGTGATTTGCTCAGCGAATTTTTTATGTTCTACTATTTTATAAAAAGAATGAAATATTGCAAAGTACTGACAATTTTGCAATATAAAAGTATATTTTTTGAATAGTGATAGATTCTGCATTTTTATTAATAAAATGGCATACAAATCATTTAACTACTTTGCCACCAACTTTTTGAATAATTCTCTCCAAATGTTACAAAAACGATGTAAAGAATTTTTTTTTGTTTTACATTAGGTATGTAAATTTATGGCATCAATCACCAAATTTTTAAAGCTGTAAGTTTAAAATTATCAAGAGGGAAAAGGGTGGCACAAATGAGATGACAGAAATTTATATGACTTTTTGTGTTACATTATCTTTAGTTGTAATGTCGAGTAAATGTAATTTATAATTCGCATCAGTCATAAAACATATTTTTAAGTTTAAAAAGTAATGTATCAATGCTACCACGAAGATGAAAAAATAAAGTTTTTTAATGCTCAGGATTTGTTCATTGCAATAAACAACAAAATATTAAAAGTCATATTAGGTCATTAGTTACATTCAAAATACAAAAAAAAAGTAAATGCCCATTTACTTGCTCCGATGCTGTAATACTAAATTAACTCCCGCGGGGAGTTATAATTTTTTTAAGTTGGGTACTTATTTTATTAATTTATGAAATCATTAGAATTTTTTATAGGGCAAATATTTGAAAGAAATTCATTTATACTTACTAGATTTACTTTAAGTCAATACCAAAATGTCTTATTTATTTATTTATTCGTATTAAAGCTATAGAACAACATTAAGAAGCTTTACAACACTAACATTACGGTTGTTAATTAATTATAATTTAGAGCAATAAATCCCAACTAGCCAGGCGAGTGATTGAATTAGATGTTAAAGAATGGAGAGCCCTTCAAGACACCGACAAAGCATCTTAAAAGGCAAACACTAATTTTATGATTCACTGTTTGGATAATGTAGCTTATCTGAGCTCTACTTATGCAACATAGAATTTTTTCTTACATGAGTTTTTCTAATAATTAGAATAATTTTGACTTCAAGCGTGATCAAAACTTGAGTGTAAACTTGTCTTGTATTTAATTCACTTCGTTAAATTAAATCATCAAATTGTACACTAGACTGCTAAGCTTGCGCGGCCTGAAGGCCGCATACTTACACAAAGATTATATTATAAAATAATTCCTCAATGGAACGGGGACAGCTGCACTGAACCAAATGCTGTCATATATACAATAAAAATTCATTGAAAGTTTTATTAAATCAATGAAATTTTAACTAATGAACTAAAGTTCACTACATATATTTATGAACAATTTCATAGTATTAATGAAAGAAATTCATTATTTTTATGAAGGGTTCATTGTATTTATGTATTTTTTAATTGTTTAATTGCTTCATTGTATTTATTTTAAAATATCTGAAGAACTAAAAGGGTACAATCGAAAATAAAGAAGGTACAAACAGGTACAAACGAGGTACAAACGATTTAAATTATTTTGAATCCAAAATTCAAAATAGGGGGGGGGGGCTGCCGAAATGCCTATTTTCGATATTTCAAAATATCTGAAAAATTAAATGGTTCAAACGAAAATGAAGAAGGTACAAAAGGGTACAAACGATTTAAACTATTTTGGATTGAAAATTAGAAATGAGGGGGGGGGGCTGGCGAATTACGTATTCCTGGTGCATTGATTTGATCTTCCTCAGTTTGACTGGCATAGAACGATCTAAAAATACATCCACAATCCGAACTGCGGCATATGCCGGAAAGGAATTAATTCTGAATTAATCGATTTTTAAGTTTTTTTCACATAAAAATCGGTTGATAGTGCGTGTGCTCGACGTAAATGGTTGCAGTTTTAGTTTTGCGGGGCCGCCAACAGTTGACTTCTAACCGTGCTACTGCTAACAACATATTAATTAATTTAAAATAGAATTTCGTAAATTATAGCCGAATTTAATTTAAAAACATGGATTTGCAATTTTCGGGTTGGAGCTGTTTCAGGAATATTTTTAATCAGGTCAGCTACTTAGAGATCTGAGTCTTACATGTAACTTTCGACTTTAAGGGATGTTTTTAATGAATGAAGCGGCTCGAAAATACACCGTTTAATTAGATCTATTGTTTTCGAGTGTAATTTATGCTTAAAAATAGTTGTTTAACATAAAACCATGCAGTGGGCGGGGCTACGCTGGAAACAGACAATCGAATTTTCACATTCAGATTTTGTTTTTTTACGAATATTTTTGGGTGGTCCATAAAATTTAAGGTTTTAATTTTTAATTTAGACCATCAACTACCATAATTTCATTAAAAATTGATTATTTCTTAGGAACTGTGGAGTAATATGGGCTAGAAATTAAATTAATTGTTGAAGTTTGTCTGTACTTTAACAAATGAAGTAAATATGCCCAACGGTTTGTCTGTTAATATTTGTACGCTAATTTATTAAAAATATTTAAAATTATCTAAAAAAAAATCAATAAAAAATGTTAATCAAAATTATAAGAGAGCAATGAGATCTTATCCAGGGTCTGACACACACGTTATTTTACTCTGACTTACCTTTGCTTATTTAGGGGATTAGGTTTTAATTCAGCAAACATTTTTTGAAGTGCTACCTGCAACTTTTTTTTGTATAATTAACAGAGAATTTGTTACACTGCTTAAAATTATTAATTTAAAACTAACCCTATTAAAAATTTTGAAGCGCAGAAATTACAAATTTCAATTAAATTAAGTATCTACGTAGATATTTTAATTAGAATGTTTTTGCACTTACAATCAAGGTCTATTTTTATTATTCTTTAGTTTTACAATTGGTCGAGGTCTATTAATAAGTTAGGTAAATATTTTCAGTGTGTCTGGATGTTTTCATGAGGACCGAGCTTAAAATTTTTGCAAAGGCCGAGATTCCAACCCTAAATTAAAATTTTTTTTAATGAATTAAAATATCTTAATTAAAACGTAGTATGATGCGATTATTCGCTTGGTTTAATGTACTTATATTCTTTTCATGTGCAATTACATGTTTATAAATATTTCAAATTAAATTTTACATTAAAATGCTGATTACCATTTATTAAGTATTTTACCTTGTTCAAATAATTTCCGTTTGATGCTCTGCCAAAGGATTAGCTTGAATATTACACAGTTTGCAACCACGGTATTAGGTTTGAAGGGTTTTAACCACCACAACTTTTTGTTAAAATTTTTATACATGTAAGGTAAATAACTCATATATAAAAGAGTACAACACAACTTTGTAAAATTGGTTTTTTACTCAGTCCGGAATTTGTCGTTTAAAGTTTATCTGCAGCGACATTGTAAAAGCTAATCATTTTTGAGACAAGAAATTTATAGCGTTTTTAAATCAATTTATAGCAGTAGCCTTGTATAATCGCTGGTTGAGTTACAACGTGGAATTTTTGGATTCAAACAGCGAATTTTATGAAATTTATTAGCATAGCCGTTCTACTGTGTTCAAGTCCGCCCTCTGGTGAGCGCCGATCGAAGAATTAATTATTTTCCGTAAATATATGTAAATTACGGATAGGTATTAAAAACAAAGTAAAAGTTGACAAAAACATAATTACCGAATTAAGTACTTACATTGTGAAATAATTGACAACATTAAATAGTAATTTATTTGTTAGGATGCTATTAATGCACAAAGATAATTTGAATTACAAAGAAGAAATTACGATTTCGAGTGTTATAATAAATTATTTCAGATTAACTTCGCAACAACAAAATTTTGAGATATTATTTTCGTGTTTGCGTTATTTGTAAATTGTACTGCTTTAACGAAGTGCCCGGAGTCAATTATTTACCTAATTTAATCTAAAATTTATTTTGTTATTACGTAATTTTTGATTTATTCTTTTGTTTATTTAACACTGAATAATAGATATAAATTAAATCTGGGTCCCCACGTTGGGCGCCATACTTATTTATACATTTTTAAATAATATTAAAAAGAAATAAAGGATATAATAAAATTAAATTAAATTAATAATATTATTTTGCAAATACATGGAATATCATAAAGTAATAAGAAAGAATCTCAAAATAATTTGAATTTTACAAAAAAACTTATTTCTTTATTCATTTAATTCCACTACGGTCCGCCTGATGAAATTCAATAAGATTAAAGCACGTGCAGTTGAGTATCATTTTTCAATCATACTTCAATTAATGTTAATTTTTTACATGTCCTCGTAGTTTGATATCTCGAAATTACTTTATGATTAAATTTTTTAATACTTTTCAATTTCAAGTTATAACTATTTTTTAAATCGCGTTAAAAATACAGTTTTATTTATTTTAATACCCCAATAATATGTATCGGCAGGCTTGATTTATAGAACAGTAAATCATGTTTGCAGTATATTAGTTTGCTTGCTTCAATAAATTTTGTTTGATCAAGTTGTAAATTGACAACCGTTGACAACATTCAAATAGATACCTGCCCAGATATCCATTGAAATGGATGCCCTACAAAATAGCTTACATAGTTTATCTGCTGGATACTTAGAGCTAAAATAGCTTAACATTCTCAAAGCAACGCTATAATCACATTAAAAACCTCAATTAATTTTTTATATTAATTTATGTCTCACATTAGGGGGGGGGGGTTGACAGATTTTGCTGTCGACTAAATTTCATATTGAAAGTACTAAATTCTCATTGAAACAAGAAAATGCAATCTTCATAACTTCTTGTCAATTGGGTTGCATAAGTGACTGTTTTCGCCGACCTTGCATACAATCATAGGGAAATAGCATATTAAATTGCTTTTCTTTTAAATTCCGGCTTTTCATTATAACGGATATGAATGAAAAAGGTAATAACCGGTTTTCACACTAACTTAGAAAAAAATAATTTCCCATTTTATTTCCCTATGATCAGGTGTACGGTCGGTCACCCGGTATACAAAATATACTTTGCAAGGATTTGAAGTAAATTGTAAAGTGCAGATTAAACCAAAAATTAATACGTTGAAAAGCTGTTTTGTTATGAAATATCATTGGTTAACCTAAATATTTTGGTTTAACCTGCAACTGAACAACTGGGCCTTAGAAATGCAAAAGACTTAAACGGTAGATTAAACCTTGTTTAGGTTAAGCTCGGATTATTAATTTATACTGAAATACTGATCTCTTTTTTGACTAGTCTTTCCTGAAATTCTATTTTGGAAATTCGGCACTGGCGTTTCTCGTTCCAGCCGCTACTGTATTTTCGGCTTTAAATTAAAACCTAAAATATTTCACACTTTTCAAGCTTTACTTAGTACGTCATTGCAATTAAATTTTGAAATAAACATAATAATTAATTATTCAAATTTTAATTCCAGTTAATTTAAATCTGGTACTACATAATATATGAAATTACATATTTCTTTTTATCATTAAAAATAATAAACCAAGCAATATTTTTAAATTAAATTTATTTTTGTGAATATTTGGTCTTACGCTTTTCTAATAAATAAATCAAAAAAAAGCAACCGCCGGCTTTTCTATACGAAAGCTTTCTATATTGTTTTCGGTGATAAACTGAAGGTATTTGGTTTATTTCGTGACAGAATAAATGCAGATATAATTCTTTAAAATGGTAAAGTATACATTGTCTAGAGGTTTTATTGATTTTTGAGCTTTATAAACATTTAGTAAAATTATTAACATATTATCTCGGGTTAACATGTGTCTCTTTTAATAAAGGGATATATTTGGTTAAGTTAAAATTAAGCTGTGTTAGAATGATGCAAAATTATACGGGAAATGGAAAATAAACAAAAAATTTACAAGGGTTGACAACTTATCTTGTTTAAGTTTACATTACATAAATTATATAATATGTACTATATATAAATTGAAAATCAAAATCCCCATATATAATAAACGGATTAATTCAATTAGCAAATGGTATTCGCCAGATAACTGACAGATAACTCATATTATACAACATATTATTTTTATAATTTGGAATTATCTACTCAAATTTTCAAGTTTCCTTTCACTATCCCTCAATTTGAATTCAAAATTAATAAAATGAATTATGCAACATTCAAAATTGAACTTAATATTTAAACTTGAAAACTCAATTTAAATATAAGTTTTACTTATGCATATGCATACTTTTATTTTAAAGAGGCCGATATCATTACAAAATATCCAATTTAAATATAAACAAGATTAGTTCAAAATTTTTCTCTGGCAAATCGACTTTTTACAATGTTACAATAAATAAATTAGATCAAAAGTAATTGCTTTTTGGTAATGTGGTGGTAAGAATATTGAACATTTTTTTGTGAAGCAACAGCGGTGGAAGTTAATTTTTTCAAATTAGCATTATAATAAAATTTTGCATTGCCATGTAAATTTTGGTATAACAAACCTTGAACCTTATCTGTATTCTTATTTTTGAATTTGCATTTGAAAAGTATTAATTATTGTTGTAATGGTAAATTGACTATTGTAAGAAATAATGTTTTATTGTAATTTTTAAACATCCACTCAAAGTTTTAGATCTAAATAAAGATTGAATTATTTAGCAAAAACAAATTAATCATACTAGTAGAGTGCTATCATGAAATTATTTTCACTTCTGTGGGGGTGTCGGGGTTAAAAGCTGAAACTTGCAGGAATGAAAGGTGAGATGGCATATATTCGTAATCCGAAGGTAATCAAAAATAATCACGCGCAAAAGGGCACTATTTAAAAAATATGAGATAATACTATTAGCAGGAAGCCCATAAAATGACGATCATTTTGATATATAATTTGAAATCATTTTTGTACGAGATGTATTTTTTTTTAATGTTTGAAAGCTGAAATTTGTTAAGTCGCTTATGGGAAATCAAATCTAAAATTGCAATTATCTCGGTTCGAACTTTGCAAAAATTTTATAATATTTGACAATATTTATTTATATACGCTACTATTTGCGAAACGAAAGCCTAAATCAAAATTTTTTGTACTTGATAATAGTTGCGCATATGTGTGGAGAATCGCTTAGTTGAAAAATGATAATTTTTCGTTTAATATTAAACACGATATGAAATTATTAGTAACATTTAAAATTTTAAATTTTTAATGCGCTCACTACAAAATCACAATTTCCCACTCCAAATTTGTATTGTACAGCACCGGTCATGAAAAGTGCATCGGGAATTAGTTTTTCTGAATCATTGAAAATTTGCAATTTCAATGTTTAGAATTAAATTTTGGCTTGGTTTCTTGTTTATTAGAACGTTTAACCTAAATGGTCACTTGCATTTGAAAACTACTCGTCAAAAACATTTTCTTTGCCGAGCAGTAATGGCGTAACCGATTTTTATGTTTGTTTTTACGGTTTTTACAAACATTCTGACCCATACAATTACACGATCCAATGCAGCCCATATTATTTTTCTTGCAAGTACAGACCTTACTTCCGCAATCAAAAGCATAATAAGAATAACTTTTTGTTTTGATTGCAGAAGTTTAAAGGAAATTATACCTTTTTGACATCCACATGAAGCTAGAACTTTTAATTCCACAGGAAAAGGTGGTTAAGTTGTTAGAATAAATTGATATAATGATTATCTTTCCATCCATGATCTGCAACACTCGGTAATTGAAGACGAGGTTGTAAATAATTAAGCCGTATTTTAGCTTGATAATGCGCTCTCAAGCTATGAAACCTTAAAGAATCTTCTGTTGGGAGTAATTTTGTAATAGAAGCAGAAGATGCCAGCAGTCTTCTTATAATATTAATTGACGAAATGTCAGTATTTTTTGAATATGGTTTAATAACAATTTTCTGGATATTTTTGAATATGTCTTCCAAAATTTGATGCATTCCGGCACCGCCTAAACACTCAGAATGATCTAAAATTGTTTTCCATGCTGATTTTTTCCCAATTCCTGAAAATTGACTGGTGGTAACACAACCAGTTAATGTCGTATACATCAAGGATTGAAGTATTTCTTGAAATAAACTACAGTATTAGCACATCGGTATCGTTGCACTAAATTATGCATCTAGAATAACTATACCTTTTTGCAGACAGTATATGCACCAAATCCTAGTATCAGCTTCCTATTGATTAGAACTCAATAAATCAGCATTTACTTCGAAATTTCCTCTCTATTCTAAAATATTTGTGAAACCTCTACTAGTTGCAAACTGTAAATTTAATTTTCTGTGGAGTGTTTCATCAACTGCTCAGATAGAAAATGTGTTAATTATTTCTTATTAAATTCTGAATGAATAAATAAATTCCATTGTTGTGGAAGTGGAACATCAGTTCTCTCGATTACTCCGTCAATTCATATTTGGGGACCCCTTTTGTGACGAGTAATATTTTTTATGAAATCTTCTTTTATGTGATCAAATACAACATCGATTCGCATGGCATTGTATTTATTTTTGACTTGGTTACGGTTAAACGTTCTAATAAACAAGAAACCAAGCCAAAATTTAATTCTAAACCTTGAAATAGCAAATTTTCAATGATTCAGAAAAACTAATTCCCGATGCACTTTTCATGACCGGTGCTGTACAATACAAATTTGGAGTGGGAAATTGTGATTTTGTAGTGAGCGCATTAAAAATTTAAAATTTTAAATGTTACTAATAATTTCATATCGTGTTTAATATTAAACGAAAAATTATCATTTTTCAACTAAGCGATTCTCCACACATATGCGCAACTATTATCAAGTACAAAAAATTTTGATTTAGGCTTTCGTTTCGCAAATAGAAGCGTATATAAATAAATATTGTCAAATATTATAAAATTTTTGCAAAGTTCGAACCGAGATAATTGCAATTTATAATTTGATTTCCCATAAGCGACTTAACAAATTTCAGTTTTCAAACATTAAAAAAAAATACATTTCGTACAAAAATGATTTCAAATTATATATCAAAATGATCGTCATTTTATGGGCTTCCTGCTAATAGTAATATCTCATTTTTTTTAAATAGCGCCCTTTTGCGCGTGATTATTTTTGATTACCTTCGGATTTCGAATATATGCCATCTAACCTTTCATTCCTGCAAGTTTCAGCTTTTAACTCCGACACCCCCACAGAAATCGTTTTTAAGCGTTTTATTTTGAATCGGGCACTCTACTATACTAAGCAATATGATTCATTCATTTTGAAAAATTGCATATTTAGAATTTATTGAATGATGCAAATATGTAATAATAAATTTCCGAAATTTCCTCATTTAGAAACGAAAGGAAAACCAACCACTTAAATTGCACGTAGAAAAATTTTCATTACGGATATTTAAATTAAAATTATCTTACAGCGTTGATAAATTGCTGATTGGGGAATACGAGTACGTCATTATTAGAAAATTAATTTATATCGTTTAGATGATGCTAAAGCTGATGGGAATAAATTATATTGAAAGATAAATAAGCTTTTTTGCGGTTTTTAATAAGAATTTATTCACTGTGACTTTTAATCAAGCCAGTTGTTTTTCTCAGGTTCTATGCATTCAATAAAAATGTTAACCACGCAATTTTTTAAATTAAAAAACAGCAACGTAATTTGAAAATCTGTCGATTGAACAAAACCAATTAATCTATATTGCATTTTTACATTGACAGCCATTAAAGAAATTAAATATGAAAATTTCCAATTTGCCCCAAAGTCAAGTCCGCCACTGCATGCGGCACCGTAATGTTAAAAAATGGAAGAAAATCGCTTGTAATTCTGCTTTAAATCACATTTAATAGGTAAAACTGATCCTTAACAAGGATCTATCATTAAAATCGTAAATGTTATTAAATTTCACAAGCGTTAAGTTAATTCTTAATTTGGTACTTCACCTACTTATGTTCAATTCGGTGAGAAGATGTTACAACAATGAAAAGGAATAAATTTTATTGGTATTATACGATTAAACGCTCACAAAGAAAACGAATTTGAATAATATTTATTTTCTCCGAGCGTTACTTTTCTTTTCATTATTTTCCGTTTTGCCAAAAAATATTATAAACGTAAGTGATAGAGGAGTTTAATGACATAAAAAGCGCTGACTCCCAGTTTCGAAAGTATAATTTGACCACTAAATAAAAATTTTACAGCAATTTAGCGAAAGCTTGGATTTATGCCAACCTAGCGAAATTTTAAAATTGTGAGTCACAATTAAATTTTCCGACTGTTTTAGTTTAACTGTTGTTTCGCATGTTTTCTTGCGAATTGCGAATTTTCTGATAAAAATATTGTTTTTGGATTCAAATTAAAATTTTAATTATTTTCAAAATCTAAGACGCTTCAAGTATGCACTTATTCGAAAATTAGAAATTTAAAATCAAAATTAAAAAAGTTATAAGAAATTTTTTCTCTAATTAACGTTTTATTTGATAATATAAAAAATTATACGTTTGTGTAACATAAATTGCTTAATTACTTTAGACGTAAAAAAGGAAAGTCATTTTTGTACGAAATATACAATTCCACTTCTGAAAGTGAAACAAACAAACGAGGAAATGATAAAAAACTGTGCAAAATAAATTAATTTTAAAGATAAATCTGAGGAAATCTCTTAAGGGTGCGATTTTAAGTCACAAATATTTTTCAATATTAGTTAGTACACCAGGCCTATATTGGAGTACTAAATAAATTCATTGGGACTCTAGGACTTCCAATATAGTAGCGCCACCTGTTGCTCTTTCTTTTAACTACAAAAATGTTTTTAAACAATCAAAATGTTTGCCATCTAACCATATTATAATTATTAAAAGTATTAAACAATTTATATTATTGTTTTCGCCAAAAATATTAAATTGCTTTTAAAAATTTTTACAAATTTCTGACCTACTTTTTCATTTTTATTATATTTTTTTCTAAAAGTTAAAATTAAAAATATAGTGGAATTGCGAGCATAGTTGCAGGCAAGGATGCTCAAATTTAAAACGTGTTTTAATTGGTTTTTTCAAGTGGTTTATTTTAAAATAATAATTATAACTATCTGCCTACCTTTTAAATGTCTATATTAAATAAAAAATCTCTAAAACAAAAGAAACCTGTAACTTCAGTTATAAAGCACAAGTTATTTCTCATTCTTTGGAGATAAAACACAACATACACTCAAGGATAGCAATTTAGTTCTTTGCTTTGTTAATTATAATAGCCTTTTTTTTGCTAGTAGCTGTGCTCTACTGTGTGCGTTCTCATTTTAAAGACGTTAATTTGTTCTCACAGCGGCGCTTGTCGTAACACTGAGCTTTCACCTATAGTTAAAATTAAACTATTTTAGAGTTTAGTTAAGTTCTGGTTAAAATTTTCAATTTTACACCTCATTAATTTCACACCTGCACCATGAGATTGTTTGGTTTGTTTTCTTATTATTTATATTCTCTTTATCCATTCTTTCAATCTCTGTTATTATTATTATTCCTCCTAAATTGTTGTGCGTTTAGATCAGTTTTATTGCTTGCTTTTTTGTAAAACTGAGAAAGAATAATAGTATCATCCCCGATTACAAGTATTTTCGTGTTGTTTTGGGATGTTTGTCGAGTCCCAGTTAGAAATTGCTTCTTCAGAGCTCTTCCCGTACAGTATAGGTTTTGTAATTGAAATAGTAGAATAGCTTACTTTTACTTGAAAAGTTTATATGCTATTGGTAACAGATGATGTTGCCGATAAGTTGAGACAAGAGTGTTTCTTTTGTAGATTTTCCTTTAGAGGGTGCAGAATGAAAATAAAAATTAAAAAAGAAAATCGTAAAAAAGAATTTGTTATTTTAGTAAATTAAACTATTTTAGGAAAATATGCAAGAAACTGTTTTTTAAAATAGAGGCGCGTGTCGCTATTACGTGAGTGACGCAGCAGTTCAATAGATAAGCAAGATTAGAATATTGTCATGTACTATTTCTTGCTTTCTCAATATAATTCATAAACCTCCCTACCTAAATTTACTACTTAAAAAAATATTTTTTAAATAAAAATATCCACACAATTGTTTCCATTTGATGTTAATAACCTTTCTTTTGATTTTCCATTATAAAGCAGAAGCTGTTTAAGTTTTCAATACAGCAATGTTGAAGTATAAAAATAAAGAATTAGATTTTATAAATTTTTCCGATATTGTTAAATACCATTGAACTCTGTTTAAATGAATAGTGGTTTCTAGGTTCTACATTAGGACGTAGGTACGTCATAAGGGAACTGCGATATTCAAGTTATATGTAGAGATTTCCTTTGAGTTAGATTATTGTATTTACATATAATACGAGACCTTTAGTTAATGAATGGTACTGTTTTCAATGAGTTACGCTTTGACCCTACGGTATGTTTATTATTGGCGGAAAACTTGAATTCTACCGACTGCGCCAATTTTAGTATAGCAGATTTCCGAGCCGTTAAGAATTGTTCTGAGGATATAAAATTCTTACACTTTTCCCGATATTGTAGTTACATTATGAAAGTTTAGCGCACAGTTTTGATATATTGCTATCATTAACTTTGTTCTTTTAATTGCGTTCGAAATACTCTTGTCTTCTGAAACAGCGATAAAATTTATACGATGATTAAAACTAAATTGTAGAACATAATTTTAATTTTATACAAATAGGCAAATTTATTAGTCGGGTAGGTAGATATTATACAGAATGTTACATTATTATCGTTATACGCATTAGAGGACTACAAAAGAAATGATGTATCGTGCAAACATCGCTTGCTAGTCAAATCGGTTTAACGTGCTATTAACTGGAGATTAACTTTTTTCAATTCCATTTATATTGCTTTCACATTTTATCATTTCCGACAGATATTTATAAAGCCCAGTTTAAGTGTACAATAATAAATACAATTACAATCAAGTTAATTTAGTTACTAAATAAAAGGGAGGAATAAAAGATAGGCTTTTCCGCACTACGAATTTTACGGGTATTAAAGAGTTACAACAAAAGAAATAGTATTATGCTGTTTCTAAAAAAAAATAATTAAAGTTCCAAGACTGCGTTAGTAATCGAAATGTAATTAGTAATAGTAAAAAAATGAAACAAGAAAATGTTAAGAAATTTTTTTTAATTAACAGGATAATTTTTCTTTCTAAATGTTAATTTATTAATTTAAATGTTTCCTCTGGTGTTTTTTTTTATAAAAAAATACAAATTAAATTTATTTTCGTGTCGGTTTTTTAAAATTTTTTTTCAAATTCTATTCTTGATTAATAGTAACCAGAAATTGTCATTAGCTATCTTTTAAAATATTCATATTATTCAAATTTTTATTTGTTTAACTACTTTTTAATTTGTATGTTTTTTAAATATCTAATTGTATTTTTGCTTAAATTTACATATTTAAACTTCAACGTTTCAAGTTTTTATAATATTGTGTTGATAATCGATTAATAAGTGCAGTTTTCTAAATAATTAATTAAAAAATTCCACAGAAGACACATTCATTGGGTGCAGCATTAGACTTTTTTATCAGGGGGGGGGGGATCCATATTTTTGTTAATCTAAGATTTATGTGATCGAATTCTTAAATTTTTTTAGAGAATCTCTAAAGAATTCTTGAAGGCACCGCATACAAAAAATTTTAATCGATTAATTCCTCGGTTTAGGGGGTGGGGAAATGGGAAGCCGGAAGGCTTGCTGGATATTATGCGTGCCGATATCTCGGAAATGCTTGCCTTGCCAATAATTTAGGCTGTAACGGGTATCTCGTTAATCCATTTACGCGCGCAATTTTTTTATTTTGAAATTATAATTTTTTGGGCAAAGCCAGCGTTTTCACAAAAGTTTTTTCTAATACATCAAGACTCAAAACATCAATCAAGTCACTGTATTATGGATATTAAACTTTTCTCGTTACATTTTTACAAAAAAATAATTGGAACTGATAAATTTTCAAATTTAAGATACATTTTGAACTTCTTCTTTTATCCTTCTTTTGAATACTTTCAACTTTTATATTATACGCAATTTTATATTAATGCATCATTATAAGTCATCAATTTCGAAGTTTTAAAAGGAAAATTTTAATTAATTGCAGAAGCTAATTTTGAACTGTAATCAAAATGTTATAAAAGTGTAAAGTCTACAATAACATCACCTTTAATTATTATGTAGTTAAATATAAATTTATCGTTGCTTTTCATAATATGAAATTAATACATTTAGTTTAATTTGTCGCCCAGGTTTGTCATGCAGTCTGCAAAATTTATATTTTGGAGAAAAGTTTAATGGAAAGGATGTTTAGTGGACTGTTTAATAAATACATCGATAAGTAAATATCCGTTTTCCTATCTGTGCTTATCGAAACGTTAAATTGAATCAAATTAATCCTAAGACAATATAGGTAGATCTGATAGTACAAAACCGCTTAATTAAATTGTACAAAAAGAGGACGAGAAACGTCGATGAAAATGAAAGAAACATGCCCGAGAGTATAAAAAGTTAGTTTTGGAAATAAAAGTAAAGTTTGCACCAATAATATTACATATATGTAATGAAATGAAAATTTGTGGAGATTATCCTTGTAAGGCTCTCTTCGGTGGAAAAACTTCTCATCAGTTGCAATGATGAAATTTTATTCATACATCATGAATGAAATACGATCCCACCAAGTTGTGCACGGACAGAATATTTTTCAACCGAATGAAAGTTTTATAGCCAACATGACGACGATATTAGCGATGGAAAATTCTCTTTTTGAATTTCTTTGTTTTCTTTTATTATAGAGTGGCAACAGTATTTTGGCGTCTAACCGGTTTTGCAGGATTTAATAAACCGAAGCAAAATAATCTAATCAATTTTATCATAATTCTGTAAAATATGTTCAAAATTTTTTTATAGTCCATATAGAGAGCTAGAAGGGGTGGGCGCCCGTCGTTATTAATTTAATTTATAATTTTTAAAAATTTTAAGTTTTTGAATTTCGAAAGTTTTGTATCGGGTTACTTATCTGCTTTATCAGAAAGCAAATAGAGAATTATTTTACAGAATTTATATATAATATAATAATCTCATTAAAGATCTCAGTATAAATTAAGCTCCTTGTCATTTCAAATTAGAATTTCGGTAATGCTGTAATACTAATATTTAACAGCCGAATTGAAATTGTTTTTCTAAAAATCCTGAATATTTAATTTTGCGTAAGAGTTTCCGCATTAAAACTTTCGTGTTTTCTTAGTTTTTTGATTTAGAAAAGTATTCATCTCTGAATTTTTTTTCAACGTAAACTGCTTTAATAAAACATAAATAAACCAAGTTAAAGCCTATAAGAGAAATTTATATTCAAATTTTGAATTACGATTTATCAGATTAAAAGCCTACCAATGAAAGCAACTTCAACAGGTATAGATAATAATCATAACAAATTTATTCATTAATTTAAAAAAATATATTTAGACTAGAATAGAAATAGTCAAATATTCCATTATTATAATAATATTCTCTGTAATAAATCATACCTACCCACACTAAATTTTATCCAGACGAATAGTTTTAGTTTAAAATGGCACAGAGCCGCAGATATAACTGACTAAATGGTCATAGGAAGCGTAGGCCATTAGCTTTAACAATAAGCACTGTTTGAAACAACAGTGATTAAGGTACTAATATAATATTTTAACAAATAGAAGCTCATTATTTTTCATAAAATAAACTAAATTATATAAACAAAAAACTTTTTGCTTATGGAACGAAGTGAAAAAAGCGTTTAGCTCAAATAATTATTGAAATTGAATCATTAGGGGGGATGTTCCTGTACAAGAAGTTTATGCAAAAATATTTTATAGGTATAAAAAAAAAAAGAATTCTTCATTTCTTTTTTCAACTGGCCATAGCACCGAAATTATTACATTTTTTGTGTAAACGAATTAGTAGTGTTTTAAAGATCGTGAAATTATCTACAAACAACAATCTAATATTTTATTGTCAAAAATTAGTAGATTTTGAGTTGCGATTAAAAGATTAAAAAATCTTTAAAAAATATTTTAAATAATTTGCTGTCAAAATTTTATCCAACATTAATAATATAATCAATCAACTATTAGTCAAATATATGATATACAGGAAAAACTATTTGCTGGAAGGGAATTCATCAGCTGGTATCAAAAGAGATATATCATACATTTTACCAATCAGCATTTTAATGGAAATGTATTCGATTATATCAATTTTTTTTGTTGCAACATAATTTTAGATCTACCAAACTATAACAACCTTTGAAATGGTATACAATTCATACAACAGGTTGTATATCGCATCTATGTGAGCAACAGTTGTTGGTTTACATGCGGGTAGGATTTATAATTTATTTATACAAATTTATCATCCAACCCCTCGTCATCAACCAGTCAACAAGCTAAATTTTCTATGCGCTTAGCCTGTTATCCCAAAAAGTATGCAGGCAATATAAATCGAATCCACACATTCGGTCAACACTCAATGAAACCTCCGATTCTTAGACATTGAGCGATTCTATAATAAATAATGCTTCCTGAAGTACATCCGAGCTACAGAAGCCACTTATGAGGGAGAAAATATTTTCACCACTGACGGAAAGGCATATTTCCATCCCATACTTGAGAAACAAGTGCATTGTAATAATACAAAGTAATTTGATGGTACTGACATTGTAATGCAATCATGAATATTTCTAGAAATTGAACATTTAAGTGTTTTATTTCACGACACAGCCTAATTTTGAATTTCATTGAGAAACTAACCCACCATGCTAAAAAAATTAAAACAGAAGCCTATAACATTAGCCCATCGTGTTGCTCACCTTGTTTTGGACGATTGGAAGTTGCACTCATCGGATTATGAGTTTATTCGGATAAACTATTATCGGTTAATACGTTTATCCGTTAATACTGATGAACTGCTAAAAGTGTACTATATAGGAGAAATTTCTTCAAAAATATGTAACAAACATAAACTAAACCTTTAACGAAAGCTTATAACCATTTGATCCACAAAATGTTCTACCACATGAAATTGGAAGAAGATATTTTTTTACATCCCAAATACTTTGGACCTGATCTGAAAAAATATATAACAATGAAGTTAAAGACGGAAATGGAAGGATCGTGCAATAAAAAATACGGTTATATAATTCTTATAACTACAATAGACGCAATTAGTCCAAATCGTCTTATCCGGTTTGACCCCATTGCGTCTTTTCATTTAAAATATCGAGCGGTAATATTTCGACCATTCAAAGGTGAAGTGCTCGATGGGGTTGTAGAAAAGACAAACAAACTGGGAATATTTATCCAAATTGGACATGCCAATTGCTTTGTTTCCAGAAATTCCATTAAAGAAAATGCGAAATTTTGTGATGTCACAAACTGCTACCAAATGCGAGGAGAGTTCGGTGACATTTGCCCAGGAAAGAAAATTAGGGTTAAAATCCTCGGAGTTCGATGTGAAACTGGTCATATTTCCATCACAGCCACCATCGATGAAGAACATTTAGGATTATTACCCGATAAGAAATAATTTATCTTCACCTGCATATGCATATTATATTTGTTGCATTTTTGCTATACCGCGTGTATTGTTGCTTTCTATTTAATAAATTATTAAATAAAAAAAATTTGTACTACATTTCATTATTCAAGAAAATTAGGCTTAAGCCGACGAGTTTTGGTATTGGCTTTTATTTAATAACTATTGGGGGGGGGGGGGGTTAAATCATAAAGGCTCAATAATTTTGATTTTCTCTTTAGTTTAAAATTCAAACAATCCTGTATCTCTAAACAGGTGCGCTAACAAAGAAATTTAACATTTTCATATAAAACCACCTTTTTTATAAAAAATGTACCCATCATCTGATTATGATCCGGATAAACTGCTATCCGTTTATCCACTAATCCGGATAAACTGCTAAAAGTGTATATAGGAGAAAGTTCTTCAAAAATATGTAACAAACATAATCTAAACCTTTAACGAAAGCTTATAACCATTTGATCCACAAAATGTTCTACCACATGAAATTGGAAGAAGATATTTTTTTACATCCCCAATACTTTGGACCTGATCTGAAAAAACATATAACAATGAAGTTAAAGACGGAAATGGAAGGATCGTGCAATAAAAAATACGGTTATATAATTCTTATAACTACAATAGACGAAATTAGTCCAAAATGTCTTGTCCGGTTAGACTCCCTTGCGTCTTTTCATTTAAAATATCGAGCGGTAATATTTCGACCATTCAAAGGTGAAGTGCTAGATGGGGTTGTAGAAAAGACAAACAAACTGGGAATATTTATCCAAATTGGACATGCCAATTGCTTTGTTTCCAGAAATTCCATTAAAGAAAATGCGAAATTTTGTGATGTCACAAACTGCTACCAAACGCGAGGAGAGTTCGGTGACATTTGCCCAGGAAAGAAAATTAGGGTTAAAATCCTCGGAGTTCGATGTGAAACTGGTCATATTTCCATCACAGCCACCATCAATGAAGAATACTTAGGATTATTACCCGATAAGAAATAATTTCTCTTCACCTGCATATTCATATTATATTTTTTGCATTTTTGCTATACCGCGTGTATTGTTGCTTTCTATTTAATAAATTATTTTTGCACGATCGGACTATTTTGTTTATTTACTAATAGTGTTTCTATGACAGTAAGTTGATTTTACTGGTTGCTAGGACTAAAACGACGGTAAGTAATTTACTTACCGTTTTTAAAACGGTAAGTAAAATAAATAAAATTTCAAATAAAAACACGATTTATTTGAAATTAAATGTACAGTTGTTACAGCTAGAAATAGAAATCGATATAGTATTGCTTTTTTCGGTATTTGTATTAACAGAAAATGCTCGTGATGTAGAAGCACCAGTTGACGATTGTGGTATAGTATCATCAGAAACGCTGCAAGGTGATTCATTATCATCATGCAGAATTTTTTCTGCAAATTGATTTTTGTTCTGAAGGGAATCTTCTACATAACTTTCAGCCACAGTCGAAGATTTCCAACCTCCATGTCTTTTTAGTCCTAAAACATCTACACCTTTATTGGCTAATAATGTGGCTGAAGTACGTCGAAACGAGTGACCAGTGTAATTAACTACATTTTTCAATTTTAAGTATTCAGCAATTTTTGATGGTAAAGTTCCAATTGTACCTTTACCGACTACCTGATTATTGCACTTCCCATTCCGATAATTTAGGAATAAATGTAACGACTTTGCATTGTTTGGCCGCAGTTTAATATATTTCCGAACAATTTCTAAATAACGAATTTTTTCATCTTTTTTATTTATGACAGTAAATGTCCGCTGAATATTTGTTTTCGTATTTGGAATGTTTATAATAATAAACGATTCACGATCGTCTAAATCTTTAACAGTCATGTTATATAACTCTTCCCTTCGACATGCTCCCGCTACTCCTAATATCATTGCTACCTAAAAAAAATACATAGTCGCAAACATATTCTCGTATTTTACAAGTAATCTAAATTTACCTTATGGATTAAAAACAATTCATCTGGTGCTTCAATTAAAAATTTACACATTTCATTCTTAGTAAAAACACTGGCCTTTTTAGGTTTATATCCAATATTTTTTCTCTTTAGAAAGGCAATTAATGTGGAAAACTTGGAAATATCAATAGACTCGTGTAAAAAAATAGTAGCTTTCAACATTGAGTATTCGGCCCATAAACTACCTGCAGCTTTCAATTTTCCGTTTCTTTGGACCAAATACGCTAACAAGATTTTTTCACTCGTATTTTGATTCTTTTCCTCACACCATGTTTTGAAAATTTTGTACGTCGTTTCATAACGTTCCCTAGATTTTTCGGGAATTATTGCCGAACGTCCAATATTCCAAGCTTTTTCTATATCACCATTTTCACTTTCAGCATCACTCATTTCGATTTTATAATAATATATATTTAATATACGGTAGATAACTGTATTCACAATTTTACAAATGACACCATTTGTTTTTTTTTTGTAAATAAAACCACGGCAACAGAATTAATTCAAATTTTCTACCTACTTCATAAATAACTACAAATAATGCCAATGCAATTTAGATTTGACTTAAAAAAAATTAATTATTTTTTATATTCATTTCGATCGTGCAAAAAATGTTATAACCATCACGAACGGTATGCAATTTACCGGTTTCCGAAAATATTGGAGACTTCGCTCCGCTACGCGTCGCTCAGTCTCCAAACATTGTCGTCAACCGGTAAATTGTACATACCGTTCTAGATACTTAATATACTATTAATAAAAAAAATTTGTACTACATTTCATTATTCAAGGAAATTAGGCTTAAGCCGACGAGTTTTGGTATTAGCTTTTATTTATTAACTATTGGGGGGGGGGGGGAGGTTAAATCATAAAGGCTCAATAATTTTGATTTTCTCTTTAGTTTCAAATTCAAACAATCCTGTATCTCTAAACAGGTGCGCTAACAAAGAAATTTAACATTTTCATATAGAATCACCTTTTTTATAAAAAATGTACCCATCATCTGATTATGATCCGTTTATCCGGATAAACTGCTATCCGTTTATCCACTAATCCGGATAAACTGCTAAAAGTGTATATAGGAGAAAGTTCTTCAAAAATATGTAACAAACATAATCTAAACCTTTAACGAAAGCTTATAACCATTTGATCCACAAAATGTTTTACCACATGAAATTGGAAGAAGATATTTTTTTACATCCCCAATACTTTGGACCTGATCTGAAAAAACATATAACAATGAAGTTAAAGACGGAAATGGAAGGATCGTGCAATAAAAAATACGGTTATATAATTCTTATAACTACAATAGACGAAATTAGTCCAAAATGTCTTGTCCGGTTAGACTCCCTTGCGTGTTTTCATTTAAAATATCGAGCGGTAATATTTCGACCATTCAAAGGTGAAGTGCTAGATGGGGTTGTAGAAAAGACAAACAAACTGGGAATATTTATCCAAATTGGACATGCCAATTGCTTTGTTTCCAGAAATTCCATTAAAGAAAATGCGAAATTTTGTGATGTCACAAACTGCTACCAAATGCGAGGAGAGTTCGGTGACATTTGCCCAGGAAAGAAAATTAGGGTTAAAATCCTCGGAGTTCGATGTGAAACTGGTCATATTTCCATCACAGCCACCATCAATGAAGAATACTTAGGATTATTACCCGATAAGAAATAATTTCTCTTCACCTGCATATTCATATTATATTTTTTGCATTTTTGCTATACCGCGTGTATTGTTGCTTTCTATTTAATAAATTATTAAATAAAAAAAATTTGTACTACATTTCATTATTCAAGGAAATTAGGCTTCAGCCGACGAGTTTTGGTATTAGCTTTTATTTATTAACTATTGGGGGGGGGGTGGGAGGTTAAATCATAAAGGCTCAATAATTTTGATTTTCTCTTTAGTTTCAAATTCAAACAATCCTGTATCTCTAAACAGGTGCGCTAACAAAGAAATTTAACATTTTCATATAGAATCACCTTTTTTATAAAAAATGTACCCATCATCTGATTATGATCCGTTTATCCGGATAAACTGCTATCCGTTTATCCACTAATCCGGATAAACTGCTAAAAGTGTATATAGGAGAAAGTTCTTCAAAAATATGTAACAAACATAATCTAAACCTTTAACGAAAGCTTATAACCATTTGATCCACAAAATGTTTTACCACATGAAATTGGAAGAAGATATTTTTTTACATCCCCAATACTTTGGACCTGATCTGAAAAAACATATAACAATGAAGTTAAAGACGGAAATGGAAGGATCGTGCAATAAAAAATACGGTTATATAATTCTTATAACTACAATAGACGAAATTAGTCCAAAATGTCTTGTCCGGTTAGACTCCCTTGCGTGTTTTCATTTAAAATATCGAGCGGTAATATTTCGACCATTCAAAGGTGAAGTGCTAGATGGGGTTGTAGAAAAGACAAACAAACTGGGAATATTTATCCAAATTGGACATGCCAATTGCTTTGTTTCCAGAAATTCCATTAAAGAAAATGCGAAATTTTGTGATGTCACAAACTGCTACCAAACGCGAGGAGAGTTCGGTGACATTTGCCCAGGAAAGAAAATTAGGGTTAAAATCCTCGGAGTTCGATGTGAAACTGGTCATATTTCCATCACAGCCACCATCAATGAAGAACATTTAGGATTATTACCCGATAAGAAATAATTTATCTTCACCTGCATATGCATATTATATTTTTTGCATTTTTGCTATACCGCGTGTATTGTTGCTTTCTATTTAATAAATTATTAAATAAAAAAAATTTGTACTACATTTCATTATTCAAGGAAATTAGGCTTAAGCCGACGAGTTTTGGTATTAGCTTTTATTTATTAACTATTGGGGGGGGGGGGAGGTTAAATCATAAAGGCTCAATAATTTTGATTTTCTCTTTAGTTTCAAATTCAAACAATCCTGTATCTCTAAACAGGTGCGCTAACAAAGAAATTTAACATTTTCATATAGAATCACCTTTTTTATAAAAAATGTACCCATCATCTGATTATGATCCGTTTATCCGGATAAACTGCTATCCGTTTATCCACTAATCCGGATAAACTGCTAAAAGTGTATATAGGAGAAAGTTCTTCAAAAATATGTAACAAACATAATCTAAACCTTTAACGAAAGCTTATAACCATTTGATCCACAAAATGTTTTACCACATGAAATTGGAAGAAGATATTTTTTTACATCCCCAATACTTTGGACCTGATCTGAAAAAACATATAACAATGAAGTTAAAGACGGAAATGGAAGGATCGTGCAATAAAAAATACGGTTATATAATTCTTATAACTACAATAGACGAAATTAGTCCAAAATGTCTTGTCCGGTTAGACTCCCTTGCGTCTTTTCATTTAAAATATCGAGCGGTAATATTTCGACCATTCAAAGGTGAAGTGCTAGATGGGGTTGTAGAAAAGACAAACAAACTGGGAATATTTATCCAAATTGGACATGCCAATTGCTTTGTTTCCAGAAATTCCATTAAAGAAAATGCGAAATTTTGTGATGTCACAAACTGCTACCAAACGCGAGGAGAGTTCGGTGACATTTGCCCAGGAAAGAAAATTAGGGTTAAAATCCTCGGAGTTCGATGTGAAACTGGTCATATTTCCATCACAGCCACCATCAATGAAGAACACTTAGGATTATTACCCGATAAGAAATAATTTCTCTTCACCTGCATATGCATATTATATTTTTTACATTTTTGCTATACCGCGTGTATTGTTACTTTCTATTAAATAACATTTTTTGCTTTCTATTTAATAAATTATTAAATAAAAAAAATTTATACTACATTTAATTATTTAAGAATATTAGGCTTAAGCCGACGAGTTTACGTATTAGCTTTTATTTAATAACTAATAGGGGGTGGGGTTAAATCATAAACGCTCAAGTATTTCAATTTTGTCTCAGTTTCAAATACAAACAATCCTGTATCTCTGAACAGGTATGATAAGAAAAATATAAAAAGGAAGTAAAAAAATTAATTGATAAGAAAAATAATCTATAAAAAATATAAAAGTTATCTGTATTGAAAAGTGTAAAAAAAATTTGCTTAAATTTTTATGAAAGCTAATTCTTGTCCAAAATCAACAAAAGCAAAATTTTTAACTCTCAAGCCTCAACATCCCCAACATGAAAAATTTAAATCTGTTTTTGGTATCTCACTATAAACGTCCTTAAAGATATGAAATTATTATTTAGAATAAAAAATATTGTGTACTCGCTGTAAACTTATCGAAGAGTGGAATTCGATAAGTAGTCATTACATTCAAAATTAATTTGGGTAATGTATTAAATTTTGTCTAGTGTTTTCTGGCCAGATACTAATGTGTACACAATTAGTTGCAATATAGCACTTAAATACAAAAGGAATTTGTTTTAACTTTATATAAATTATTCATTTTTTAATCTAATAGAAAGAAAAGAAAGTGAATTACAAGTTTGATTCTATTTTTCCTGGACAAGATTAATTTGTTTGCTATTGATTAATGTAGTAAAATATTTACTTTTGAATTTCTAACAATGTACCACAGCAACATGTTTATGATCTTGAGATTCCGAGAGATTCGGAGATTTATATGTACTTCACAAAATTGTGTTAAATTTTTGATCACTCTGTAGGATTTACCTAGGCCGCCCCCTTTCTCTATTCTAAAGGGATTCATAAATAAACCTTCGGAAACCATTTTCGATATAATAAGGTCAAAAAATGTTGGTACCACTGTAGAATAATTTTTGTCTGCCAACTTAAATCGTATATTGATTGTTCACACACGGTGCTTTAATGTTGGAACTGAAGCTCAATAAATGAGAATAAGACTTTTAATATCCAATTATGTAAAGCTGAAAATTAGAAAAGATGCTTACTGCACTTCCTAATGAAATCTTCGGGGACCTGATTGGTGTGCACCTCGATTGGTGTGGAACTTTATTAGTTAGATAATATATTTTTTTAGGTTGGTAAATGAAATTATTAATTTGATCGTGGTTATGGACAGAGAGAGGTAATTTAAATTTCAGATTAGAAATTTTGTATAAAATGATATAAATAGTTTAATAATTTATTATTCATATTTTAATAATCAATAAATTTTACTGTTGAGTGCAACTGTTTGAAAATAATGTAGGCAAATGTAACATTAAGACATGACATATATTACTTACACATAAATACAAAAATAAGTATGTGTACTGGTTAAGTAAACTGTAAACTATAAACGCTAATCTAACTGTCACCAAGTTTTTAAGAAAAAAAAATTAAAGATTTAGTACGGGTTATTTTAAAGGCGGTGTATTAATAATTTCTGACTTAAAATCAAACATTATTTGTATTTGCTTACCTAAAAGCAAAATTTCATATTTTGAAGTCGATCGATTATTTTAGTGAATATCGAAAATTTTATATAATTATAATTATATATGGAGTTCTGCCATATCAAACTGGAGTTTAAGTATTGTTGCTCACAGATAATTTTAATTTCTAAACAATTTGTGTTTTTGCACTCGTGCTAAAGTTTTCGTGCGTTGCTAAGCAACAACGCGTCAGGTTTTATTATATTACCATTTTTCGAAAGTTTCGGCTTTTGTAGGTGGATTTATTTTGACTATACCGTAAGTTGAATAATTTAAATTGTTGAAAAATTAAAATATATGTTAAAGATATAATGATTTCTTAAATTATCTTTTATGCGACTCTTAAAACTTAATAGTTTTCCTCTTTATTATGTGGAAACAGAACCGTGAAATCATCAAATCTATCTGGCTACTTAGGCGTTGTCGTTCCAGGTTACAAACTTATCCCATTTCGTCATAAAATCATACATTCGGTATCTGAGGAAATCGGTAAATAATGATTTTAAAGCAGAATAACAGCATAAAAGAGACGCGAACTTTTAAACAACCCTTATTATTTTTTTTTGATGAACTCTAAAAAATAACAGGTTTGCTAAACTTTTCTTTGTACTATAGCCATGTTAACCTAATTAAATTGTTTTTTGTTAAATTTAAAAATATTTACATAGATAGCATACTACTACTTGTATGTAAAATATACCAAAACAAATAAGATAGAATTTTATTTACATAAAAATCAATTCGGTAAAAGCAATCTACGTGAGTTTTGTTTGGGAACTATAAATTTATTTTATTTTTATAACACACCTAACTTTTTGAACGAAAACTCGAAATGGAAGCTAATAAAATAGTGAAATTGTAAATAACCGCAGGTAGGGATGTACGAGCATACAACTTTAACGTAACACGTATAAAAAATCAATTACCAAAATTGATTGTTTTTGTATCAACATTAACATAGAAATTTGATCCAAATACATACTTGCTTCCAACGTTTAATGTATTCTTTCCAGTAGACATTTTGTGATTCCCTATATTGAAAACGTGACGCGCTCTACTTTTGACCTTAACAAGAGGCTAACATTTTTAAAACCCTTCAGGGAAACATATTTTGGGCAAACTAGGAACTGGAGATTATAAATAGGTCTAGATGCAATTAAGCTTTTATAGCTTGATTTACTGAAGTTTTCTTTATTTAGTACAATATTTTCTGATTATTAATTTGCCAGCAACTCAAAGCTGGTGAAAAAATTATAAAGTATATTGTTTGTAGTCGTGCAAACTCTTTTGAAACGTTTGTTCCACAGTTGACGGTCCATCTAAAATTATAATTAAATAATATAAAATTTTTTTTGATCCACTCGTTTTTTACCAAATTCAATCCATTTCTCGGCTTTGGGATCAGCTTCAGCCCTAGCTGAATTGACAGCATGTCGCATCGCGAGGGGTACAGCACAAATCATATTTTGGGGTGGTTCCGCAGTTGCTGAAAAAGTTACAAAATAAGTTGTTGCAATTACGTTGCAAATTTTTACCTTTTGAGTGTAAAATTCCCGTCGGATTTGGATTATTTTTGGGGAATTTGACGTTAAATTCGACCGGAATGTCTTTAGCACCTGGAGGTTTGTAGTTCCATGTTCTGTTGGTTAGTAACTCTCCTGCGGGACTATAAACCAATTGTTCGCTTGTCCAATAACCGATACCCATTACAAGAGCTCCTTCTATTTGTCCTATATCCACTTCCGGACTTATGCTGTTACCTGTATCTTCTATGATGTCGACTCGTGTTATCTGGTGTAATCCTGTGAGTAAATCTATTTCCACTTCAGCGCAAGTTGTTCCATAAATTCTGTACGTTTTTATATCGGGCAAATTGGCGTGAAACCTATAAAAATTTTAGTTTGGTCTTTTGTGCACTTAACACGTAGTCAAAAAATGAAAAAGACGTCTTTCCTGACAAATTTAGATATAAATATTTCTTGTTGATTAAAACAAGAATTCTCTACGTTATAAATTAAAGTAGGAAGTTTACTGAAATATTAAAATTTTAGTTTAATCAAATTTGCGTTATTAAATTAAATTTTTTTTTGTTTCAGGTAAGTGAATCGTAGCTGCTTAATATTTCAACCGTGAGTACTTGAGAAATTCTTTATTATATTAAAAAATTATTTTGCGTTGACGAAATGTGGGATTTTACGTCCTCCTTTCCAGCCCACTTACGTTAACCACGTTTAAGGATTTCCAAGGAAATTTTGTTATTTGTACTAATCAGGTATGTAAATATAGATATATCAAAGTAAACTTACATGTGCGTTGCTATCAATTCGACATCTTCCAGATAGCTTTGCTTAACTAATTCTTTCCAAGTTGGTTTATCCATTTTCGATTTTACGGGCTCCATTCGGGCTTTAAGAGTTTCGCACGCTTTAAGAGTTGCCTAAAATTGAATTTAGAGAAACTGAATTGTCACAAAATGCTTACATACGATTTTTCTGCTAAGTGAAAATTGAAAGAAACTCTTTACTTACATAACAAACCGCTTCACTTGTTATGCTACCGGCGGTTGGAAACGAATTTGGTGTTGTTAAAGTATTGCTTGGTTTAATATTGACTTGATCAAGTGGAATACCTAAACTATACGCACAAGTTTGAGCCACCTAAAATAATTAAAAAATAAGTGGAACAATTAATAATCGAGATATCTTAAACCTTAGTGTTAATTCCTTGTCCCATTTCAACGCCAGCATGAGCAACGGAAACACTTCCATCTCCTTGATAAATTGAAACGAGCGCTCCCCATTTACCGAAATAAAATAATGGGAAATTCATTGGAACCACAGATATTCCCTTTTTCACCCATCTGTTATTCTAAAATTTGTAAAAGTCTTCTGTACTTTATTGTTGAGGTAAAATTATTTTAATTAGAAAGAGACATATTTAGTAAACTGGCTACGTTCATCAAGAATGCGAATAGGGGCAAGATTAATGTTCACTTCACCCCGTTATATTTTACTCTAAACAAAAAATGTCAAGTGTAAAGCAAATACGTAAGGCGAAGCATTTCATGGGTAAAAAATATTATATTGTGTAGTAAGAGCAAAAAGTGATTTTTTAATTTAATTTAAAACGCGAGCAATCAAATATATTTTTATATTGTTCCTTGTCAGAAAAATTTATCTTCCACTAGCTGGCTTTCCAAAAACTGGCGTAAAAAATTACTTTGATGTTAAAAAAGATTTGCTTTATAATTGGATTATTTGTAAACTCTCGATATTTCAAAATGATGTAGGTTTTTGCAAAACTTCCAGATTCTATAATCAAATTCTACGAACAAACTATTAAAAATAATTCAGTTAAGTTACTTTTATCTCTGAAACAAACATCTAAGCCAGCTTAAAGTAGTGTTTAATTTAATGAGAAATATCAAGATAGAAGGTAAAGATTTAAATTAAAAATAATCGAGCTGCTTGCTGGATGTACTTTTTATTATTGTTGCAATAATTAAGACCTGCAAAGAAGATGTAGTAGGTTCTATTAACTACTAGAGTATGTCTGACCAGTCGAAGAATTAATTAGCTGTGTAAAGCTAAACGAACACCGGATGCTAAGCTAAGATTTATGTGTTTATATGGAAGTAAGCGATTTTAGTTAACGCCAATATATTTCTTGTTTCCATATAAATATACGTTAAGAAATAAATTTTAGCTTAGCTTAGCAATCGCTGTTTTTTTTAACTTAAAAGAACAATTAAATTGAAATGGATTTGATTCATTTTGAATTGAAAAGAAATATTAATTTATTCCTTTCTAGAGATATATCATCATGTTTTTACTAGCTTACCCCGGGCTTGATAAAGTCTCTAAATTTTGTGTTATTTTTTGAAATTTTTATATTTACGCGTAAAAAGGTAGTAATGTTAATTTTTTAGCTACAGCCCGAAATGGGGCTTCGCAATGAGATACAGCTAAGTGCGAGGATTTTTTCAGAAAAGGAAATTATTTTTGTGCAAATAATATTGTAATTATCAAGAATTTGAGAGATTTATTTAATAGCTTAAAATTATACAATAGAAGCTAAGGAAAAGGATTGTTGGAAGAACAAGAAAGTTTATTAATTAAAGTAATGGTAGGGGATTACGAACAAATTGGATTATAATTATTGAGAAAATATTTTGTAATTTTACAATGACATTAAATTTTGTATTCAAAAATTTAACAATGAACAGGTTCGTACAAAATCTGGCGCATTTTATTAAAATTTTACTTCTTTGAGATTTTTTAAGTTAACGAAGGTTTATTTAAGTCCAAAGATTTTAATTTAATTTAATATTTTGTAATTAATAAAATTTTATGACACTGAATTTGTGTACATCCTCCTACAAGAGGAGGAGGGGGGACGGGGTTACTACGCGTCAGAAACCTACAAAATATAACTTTGTTAAAATTTAAAAAATAATACTGTATTATTATCAAAATATATTAATTTAATATTATAATAATATATTGTATTTATTAACATTATTATAACAGGCGCAAAAAGCTAACATACTTTTTAGCATCATTTACCCCCGTCCATAAACTTTGTCTGCTTCGCTTTTGTTTATATCCGGAATAGTTTCATATATTTTTTTTAAATTTTATTTAATTTTAATTAATAAAATAACTTTGATAAAAAGTATTTAATTTAAATTTGAAAGGTATAAATTATGATATCAAATGTTTAGAAAAAGAATAATTAAATTGGAAGTCATAAACAAATGTTAGAACAAATTTGAAAAGTGAAAAGCTGAGTAAAATACAAAATTAAAATTTTTTGATCGGGATTTGGTTAAAAAGTGGTGGTAAATTTGTTTAAACTCTATAAATTGCACATAATTTACGGAAACACTGAAAAAATGATTGATGAAACGTTCATCATTTTTCAGCCGATGAAAAAAATTCATCATATTGATAAAAAATTCATAGTATCTATTGATGAAAAAATCTTTATTGTGATGAAATTTGTTCATCGGCGCCAAAATGATGAATTTTTCATCAATATGTTGAATCTTTTTTTTTTGCAGTGAGGAATAAGAAGTTGATAGTCGAGCATATTCCTTGATTAAACCAAAACGAACCAATTTTAAATTTTAAAATTTATTGGACCAATAAAAATCATTTTAACTCGAATAAATTTTAAAAACATTTTAATTTTCGATGAAAATATATTTTTTGCAATTTCTAGAAATAAAAAATTTGAATATATTTAACTTGATTTATACATGAATAAAATCATTGTATTTATGATTTTGTTCATCAATATGATTAATTTCGTTGATCGGCGTAAAAATGATCAAGTTTTCATCAAAATGATAAAGAATTTTTCTCAGTGTGTAGTACGTCGATAAGACGTGACGTAACCACCACAACGTTATATTCTCATTGGTGTACCTTGTCTGTCAGACCGAAAGTACATAGGTGCACCAATGAGTGTATTGGATCGTGGCAGTTACGCCACGTGGATGCTCTACTTAAAAAGTTGTTAATAAATTACGTCAATTATGCAGGGGAGAGGTCAGACCCTTACGACGATTTATAACAATAGGGAGAGGGGTTAAATTTTCAAATTTTTAAATTTTGTTTTTTTCTGCAATATAAAAAATTTTCAAAATTATATATTTTGAATGAATTTTTGAAATTAATATTTTATAGTTGAGATTTTATGTTTTTTTTTTAAATCAAAAAGAAGTAGGCAATATTTGGTAGGAGTCTAATACGATTTTGTGACGAAGTATGACGATAGGTGGGGGGGGGGGTAAAATACTTAAAATTACCCCTATTATAATTGGCTATATAATTGGTTTGTGATAATATCATGCCAGTTTACACCACTGCTGCTTAAATACAACCTTCACCTAAGATGTCGTTCATCAATTTATTCACTCATGGGGGGGGGGGAGAGTTCAGACCCTCGCGACGATTGGTGATGATAGGGCTGGTTTCAAAAATTGTGACATCACGTATCGTTAAATTTTTGAATTTTATTTATTTTCAGAATTTTAAATTTTTTCGAAATTAAATATTTTGATTTATGAATTTTGATTGCATTTTTAAAATTAACATTTGAGATAATTTATATTCTTTTCTAGTTACTATTTCGTTATTTTGTGTTCATTCTTAGTTTTTTGATAGGACTATAAATAATAAAAGGGGGGAGGTTGCATAGATGCATGACGTAATATTTGGACTATGTTTAAAATTGCGTGACAAAATTTATGAACAACCCCTAAGCGGCTCTTAATTAATTTTAAGTAGAAGTTTTAGCAATACCGCATTTGTTTAATAGGTTCGATGATATTTAATGAATAAATCGCTTATGCCCATTTGCACTACCTTTCCTTAAAAGTGACCCTTATCTAAGCGGGGCTTAATTAATTTTAGGTGAAGGTTAAGCTTTTATGAATATTTTATGAATAAATCGCGTAAATATTTAAAAATTACGAAAAAATATCATATATAGGTATATAATACCAACCTACGAATTAATTTTTATTAATATTATTCACAAATTTCAGTAATTTGAGGTGGTAATGTAATAATATTTAAGGAAAGCTTAAATTATAAGTGTAGTGCACATTACTTTAAGTTTTCCTTAAATATTATTCTAACCAATAGAAAAATGGAATAAAAAATTGACACTACCAATATAAGGAACACTTAAATTTCATATTATGTAGTTCCCATTTGCACCACCTAACCTTAAAAGTGTTAAGCTTTACTTAAATCGTTAAGCGTAACTTATTTTCACTGCATTCATAGATTGGTATTTTCTCGTATTGTTACGATGTTAGCGAATCTATTAATCAAATGCTGTATTGCTAAATTTATGGAGAGCTTAACTAAACCTCCACTTAAAAATAAATAAGCCCTGATTAGGTAAGGGTCACATTTCAACATATCAACCTACGAATTTATTTTTTAATAGTAATATTATGTATTCACAAATTTCTGTAATTTGAAGGTAAGCGATCAATTTCTTAGACTTAAATTTAGGTTTTTTGTAAGACCTTAAGCGCCACTTAATTCAGGGTGCAATGAAAATAAGTATTGTCCTATTATTTTCCTATTGGTTGGAATAATATTTAAACAAAAATTAAATTATAAGTGTAAGTGGTGCAAACGGGCATCAATATTTTAAAAAACCTAAAAAATATGCACAATAAAATATGTTTCAGTTATCACAAATAAAATACACTGTAAGTATAATAATCGCAAACGTTTTCACCACACCATGGCATCATCAGGCGATGACATAAAAGATTTTCTTTTAGAATTTTCAAGAAGAAGAAAAATTTGAAATCTTGTCCATTATATTGAAATAAAGTATTTATAAATTGCAAAATGAGTAAGCAAGGAAGTTTTAATAAATATTGTTCTGAAAATTTCATGAACTTGATTCCGATTCAATCATTACCAATACTCTTGAAATTGTGGTACAAATTTATTAGTCGTTATAATTATAAATAGTAGAACAGAAACATAAAAGATATTTTGGGAAGCTTTTTTAAGCACGTGCTTTGTTGTAAATTATTTGTTTGTAATTTGAATGCAAAAACGCATTATCGATTAAGTTATTAACATAACACAATTATTTTAATTTATTCCAAAAATAAATGGCATATAATGTACTTTCACTCTCGGTTCCGGTGTTAGTTGTAGGACAAAAATTGTATTTGGTCAAACACTGTTTTTCCATTTTCTCAACTTAGTTTTCAAAGAAAAATTATATTTGTTAGTTCAATCAGAAAATTTTTTAAACTCAGTTTTTCTTACATTCTTTTGTTGTAGATAAGCGTTAAGATAAATTTGTCTAGAAAGTGCTCACTCTTGTGAACATATTGCCGGGATAAGTGATGTGCATTAAATTTAACGAACCCAACTCGATCAATCATTTCATTTAGTTCTTCGCGAATAAAATAATTCATTGAACATGGGATCACTCACATTAGGACTTCGTAAGTTAATTTAGAAGCGGCAATTGCGACAGCGCAGCATCGCAAATAAAAATTAATTCTTCGTGGCAGGCAAGGCTTTCATGCGATTTAAAGTTTACTGAGTATGTGCCTACGATTTTGTTGATTTACAAAAATATATTTTCACAAACTTGACTTTCCTATTCGATCGAAAACGTTTGCGTTTATTCAAAGCTATGAAACTTGTAAATTTTTGTATCACTGAAACTTGGTATAAACGAATAAAAACTTCACAAAAAGAATTTTAAATAATATTTTATGAATAAGAATTTTCTGAAAATCTTTTTCTACAATTTGTTATACTACGTTTCTTATCGGGTTTCTTTGTTAAGTAGGTACGCTTAACTTAAATTATATTTTCCAAACATAAATCTTACAAAGTTTTCTGTTTTGAATTTTTTATTCTGATATTATTTACCACGTGCGTTTTATCTAAATTTAAATAAAAAAAAGGTGATGTGACATTGCATGATTTCAAATTTATTATGTTCAACGTACAGTAGCCGTCATAGAAATCATAAGTCTAGGCTAGGGAACCAGTCATCCATACGTGACCTCCGAAGCACGGAGGCAATCATAGGAAAGTTAAGACTCTTTTCGAATTTGAACTAATGACCGGCTCTATAATTTTGATTTACCTTGTTAAAAACTTCGACGTCGTCTGTACGCTTTTTGACGTCGGCCCAGGTCGTCATATCATCGATATATTTCTTCATGTCCGGGTGGGCTTTATCTAAATTGTTAACTCGAACTTCCAATGGATTAGCGTTAATTTCTGAAGCGATGTGATCCATTATACATTCAATTATCGCTAACCCTTCGGTAGTTGCTGGAAGGAATAGCATTAGACATTAACCAAGTGGTTTGTGGTATAATACCTGGTGCTCGACACCACGTTCCGGTAGGGTTGTCACTGAAGGTACTATAGGATGTGACATTCCAAGTAGAGCTGTCATAAGTGCCCATCAGGGTTGAAACCATTTCAAGGTTAATGTGCTCATTAACACCCGCATATCCATAATCAGAGTAAATATCGGTGTTCATATACTGAATGACACCCTTATCGTCAATTCCAACTTCATAGTCAGCCGAACAACCGTATCTTTTACCCATCACATTCATATTTTCTATCAGTGGCGCCCAAAACCTCACAGGTTTTTTTAGTTTATGAGCAGCAAGAGCGGCCGAGCAACCTACCAGTCCTACACGGGAGACCTTTCCACCATAACCTCCTCCAATCCGACGCACTGTTACATTTACTCTAAAAAAACAAACCTCAAATAAAAAAATATAATACGAAAAATTTCGCTTACTTATTAACTGGAATATTCAAAACCATAGCAATTGCGATTTGGGCTAAATCCATGCTCTGAGTAGTTGGAAAGACGTCCAAACCGTCTTCAGTTGGAACAACTCGAACGCATGGCAATTCCATGTAGTAGTGATATTGGGAGTAAATATCGAACTTTCCTTTTATAACTTTTGTCACATTGTTTCCTTAAAAAAATTGTTTATTACAATAATACTTCATTAAAGCAAATTAAAAACCTTTTCCTTTTGCTTCAATTTTATGATCCAATGTAATTTTCTCTTTATTATTGGACGCCAATATCTCACGAACTGTAAGCAGTGGCTTCTTATCACTGGCGATAAAGTTCACTTTTACCAATTTTGCTGCGTCTTCTGCTGCTTTTTGACTTTTTGCTACCACAATACCAACTGGCTGGAAAAAGTATTTCACAACGCCACTGCAAAATAGTTCTTCTTCCACATTGAAGTTTGCTTCTTTGGGCACGAACGTATTTTTACCAGGTATATCGTTTTTGTCAAAGTATGCTACCACACCTGGGAGTTTCTAAGGGAAAACATCGACTTTAAAACTGTAATGTTCCAAGTTTTAACATTATAAAGTTTAAATTCTTTTCAGAAATTACATTATACGTCAGACTTAATCGAAACGGTTTCTCTTTTAATTTAAAATTGCGTTCAAGTTCATTCAATTAAATTTTATCAAGTTAGTTCGAGCAATTAAAAGTCCATTTACGGTTCTTTATTTCGATACATACCAAAGCTTCCGTTTTATCGATATTACTGATGACCGAGTTAGCTGCAGCTTTTGCAAGTACGTAAGCTACGTACAATTCTCCTGGAAGTTCGTTCATGTCGTTTATGTATTCCGCAGTGCCTTAAAAAAATTGAATTATAATTGAAAAAAAGAAAGGAAATTATTTTTACCGGTGCATTGAGCTAAAGCTTCGAGTTTTGGTATGGGTTGCGTTAAAGGATAAAGCGATTCATTGCTATCGTAGTCCTGAGTGCCTTTTGAAACAGGACGTACTTGCTTTGGTCCTCCACTTTTATGCCTCGGAGATAATTTATCTTCAGGAGCGATGCTTAGGATGTACTAAAAAAGTAATTTCATTATGACAACAAAATTTCATTTCAGACTTTTTCATACTTTGTAACACAGAGATATTGCCAGTTTTCTCCTAAAGTCAGGTTCGGGATCGGGTAAAATATTATCCGGATTAATTTCCTTTTCAAGTTCTTGGAATAAACCTTGTAAAGTGTTATTGTCGAATAATTGCTTTCCAACTAAATATTTCTCAGCATTTGACGCATGAATGAAAGAAGCATTAATGCTTCCGTACAATATACGAGCAGATTCCACTTGATTGCTGGGATCCAGTTTCAACAGAAATCCAGCATTTACCAGTGCATGTGCATTTTGCGCTCGAGGCATGATCTTAAAATTGAAAAAAATAAGAATACTGCATTTAATTTTGTTCAATTTTGTCCTACCTTGTAACTTTCGTATTTGTAACTGGAATCAAGTTCTGGAAGCGTAAAGCTTTTAATTATTTTTCCTTTCATGTTGTACGATAGAAATTCTACCAAATTTAAAGTAACTTCGTTACGATCCGTTCCAACTAAAAACAAATTTTTAAAGCAAATTTTATTTTAGCTTATTGCACTCTCCGTCGTACTTATTTGGATTGTCACACCAGCAGTTTCAAACATCAAATAAATGTCGGAAGGAAATTCTTCGTACTGATGTTTTGTGAAGATGTTTCCGGCCAACGTTCCTGTCTGTTATATATTTATTAGTGACAACAAAAAGCAAAAATATTTTATTTACTTACATTTCGCACCGGTACGTTTGCTATTAGATCAATATGATCACCGAGCTTTTCGAGGTAAGCAAACTTCGGATTTTCTTTTGAAAGCTTATAAAACAAATTCATTGCTGTTGTGAGTGACATATTTGCTCCTATTATTAAGGATTGCTTTTCTATTTTGTGGTCGAGAAGACCGGCAACACTTGTTATGTCGATGTAAACATCCGGATTTTTCGTCCTTCTGTACACCCCTGAAATATAATAGTTCTCATTTTTTTTATTTCATAAAAAATATACTCCATCATAAAAGCACCAGGTATTTATTATGCCAGTTCAGCAATAAAATGTAGATTAATAGCATAACGGTTCATCGGGAAAATCTCGATTACCCGTAATAACCTATCGGCTCAAGATCTACTATTAATTAAATTTAAAATTTAATTCGGATAAAAAATGCACATATAAAAGTACATGGTAAATAAGTTTTTTTGAAGAAAAATAAATTTTCTAGAAAATAAGAAAATAAATTTTTGGAATTTTTAATTTAAAGTGCAGATTTGTTTGAGTTCATGTGCACATGTGCAAATATTCACTTTTTGCTTGTCATTGATTGAAATTCAGCAAACGGACAGATTCCATTAGAAGAAATTTTCAGAGGAAAATAGTCGACTAAAAATTTCTTTGACAGATTAAGTTAACCAAATTTCATTTACAATTTGTAATTATTTTGTAGGCGGTTCTTTTGCAACGAGAAATATACACGTAATTTAAAGGAATCAAATTTTTATAGCTTATTTTTATGACCTTTATTAATTGTTTGTTCCATTTCGTGTACTCTACTAGATACATACTATATACCTTTTTAATATTTTATTATAATTTAGGGGATAGTAGGTTACCTGGATTTTACATATTATTTTCTCATAAAATTATGGTAGTTTATGGCGAGAATTACAATTTTTGACATTAAAATTTACGGGTTATCCAAAAATTTGCGTGAGAAATACCCAAAATTAACCTGTTTTTATTTTATACGAGTAATTTTGGGCATAAATTGCACTATAAAATGGCAGATCTAGTCAGTCCGTGAACATTTGAGCAGTTGCATTCGAAAACATCCCTGAAGCGACTCCAACTCGAAAATTACAGAGCTAGAAAGATCTAGACAAATATTTCCGTCGTAGAGAAATTTCAAGATTGTGTTACAACTACTTTGTGCGATTAAGTTACCAGCTAATGCAGCGTTCGCCAACCCGTCGATCACGAAATACCCGTAGCTCGCACAAGAAATTTTAAAAATACAAAAAATAATAATTTCATAAAAATTATAGAAGCAAAATTTAGGCAGCTCACTGTTTATTCCAAAATTATCAAAGTAGCTCACCACATTAAAAATGTTGGTGACCACTGGCTTAGACGTAAGTGCGGAGAACTGCTAACGCTAGGAACCCGGTTAGAATTCGGATAGAGTCTAACTTTCTTATGATCGTCTCCGGGCTTCGGAGGGCACGTTAAGCCGTCGGTCTTCCTGGGTTGACGTGTAAGCGTTACCATTAACAAAAACAACTATGGTTACCTCAAGATGTAAAACAACAACGCTCAGAAAACCAGCTGCTCTAGTAAAAGACAGGCAATGCCTAATTAAAGAAGCAGATGAATAGGTTACCAGTACTGAAAGAAATGGTTCATCATTTTTGCGCCGATGAATAGAAGCAATCTTATTGATGAATACATTCGTAAAGGCAATGCGTTTTTTCATGAATACTTTGAATTTTGTTCATCGACGCAAAAATTATGAATTTTTTATCAACTATGTTTTTCAGTGGGCTGCTACCATGGAAAACAACTTGAGTTAAGATTCTTGGAGCAGCTAATAGTATACATCAACATCAGAGGTTAAAAAAACAAATAATATTGATTCCATTCGGAGGTGCTTTATGGAAGGATGCACATTGTTCTTTACTTAGAAAAAAAAGGTTCTCCATTTTGGTGAAAAATTCATAATTTTTACCCCGATGAACAAAGTTGATCATATTGATGAACAAATTCATAAATACAATGAATTTATTCATGAATACTATGAATTTTTCATCAATATGATGAATTTTGTTCATTGGCGTAAAAATGAACTTTTCACAACTAGGTTTTTCAGTATTCATAAGATTCATTTTATTTAAGATACATCCTAGATTTACCTTGCTTTTTAACATTTTGATCGATACTTTTGACAGCTGGCTCTCTTATTTTAGATCTTTTAATAATTTTTTGTACTGGGTTCCAACTGCAAGATTACACTTTAACTCAAATATAGTTAACTAGATTTCCCAGGTTGTGCGGCCTGAAGGCCGCACTGACGAGTCATTCTCCCGTAACCTTCAATTTTGTTTAGGTTGGTAACGTAAAATGAACCAATGGGAGGTACGTTACGGGATAGATAGTTAGTTAATATTCAATTAACTCGACGTAAATTGGTACTACAGCAAAATTAACAAAAGTTAAAGTACATTGAAACTTATGTGTGGGTTCAGAATGATAATAAACCAACTTTAACTTTAAGTAGTTAAGTTTCAAGTATAGTAAGTTCCAATGTACTTGAACTGCTTTTAAATGTATTGTGCTAATTTACGTTGCGTTAATTGAACGAAAATGGCACTCTAACTTTACATGATTGTAATGGGAATGGGTAACTAATATAATTTTAAAATATAAGTCTACAGAAGAATATAGCAGCCAGTAGCCGAGCAGTTAGCGCTTCGGACTCTCTCTAATGTAATCTAAATTTCGAATGACCGGTAAATCCGGGGGGTCTGGGGGGTATGAATGTATCCTTTCCTATTTATTGAAAAACAATTTAGGTGTTAATTTGGAGGATATTTTGTACTATTTTATTTTAAATTTTTGAAGACAGATCCTTTAAAAATCAGGGCGGTATGAGGTCGCCCGACCTTCTAGTAATTACATTATAATTATACAATCAATATAATTTGTTACAGTAATTGTATCAAAATTTTGAAAAATATTGTGCTCTACGGTTTAAACTCTTTAGGCAAAAATGACTGACTTTATAATTAAATAACTATGCGAATATTATTAAATATATTGTGGTAAACAACTTTCAGTATTAAATTTTTTAGATGTCATTAACAACACTACGCTAACAATTTATAATAGTTTTGTTAAAATAATTTTAAATTAATAATTTATTTCAGAAGTTTGGTCTAAAACGCCAAAATTATTAAAACTGCATAACAATATAAACTATAAATGAACAGCAAAAAAGTTAATAATATCCGAATCGAGGAACAAAGAATACACTTTCGGGAGTAAAGTGGCCACTTTAGCTCCACTTTTCACCTTTTAATTTAGAGGAGGATGAAATAAAAGCCAATGTTTATTTTGTGCATTGAAATTGCTTTCGAAATTTCTGCTAGATTAAAGCTACGTTATATTCCTTATGCGGTTAGAAAATATTTTGTTATCGGAATAAAAGGTGACAATTTGGATTTCTGCACAATTTGGATTTCTGCACAATTTGAGTTACCTCAATTACAGCAGAACGAGAAGTTCTTAGCTATGTATATGGGAATTTTCATAAGTGTGGCTAATTTACAGATCCTTAATAAAAACAACAATAAAATAAGAGTGTAAACCGCAGTCACCCCCCCTCCCATAGTAAATTACTTAACTTTTTGTACTAGTCACGTTATTATTAGTTTTGCGCAATTTGATAATTGGGTAATGGTTGTTTAACTAATTGTTTTTTCATTATAATTACTTAAATCATAAAGCGTTGTAATAATACATTTTTGGCAGGTGATTAATGAATGTATTTTAAATTTAATTATATATGCTGTATAAACACAATGCTATTAATTTCAATTAAGATCCGTACATATTAACATAAATGTATTTTAATAAAGTTTTTTCAACATTTTTTCCTTTTAATGCAAATATTAAAATTGTAAATATTAGCAAAAAGCTAGAAAATCTGGAATTTCAGCTGAAATATTTAATTAATTTATTTGATTCTTTCAAATGAAAGACATTTTTTGGAATTTCTCTAAATATTTTATTAGATTGTAACCGCTTTCAAAAAAAGTAGATTGCAAGTAACAGAAAAATAATTCAGAAAATGTTTTAATAACTTTTTGAAAGGTTACAAAGAGATAAAAATTGTACCGAGAAGCACTTACATCCTATTAAAGTGGAAATGTAATTTTTCGTTCAAGTATACTCCAGTTCAATATTTTTTATTTAATGAAATGAATGTGTTGGTTGATGTGGTCTACAATCACTTTAAGTTGATGTAGTTGAATGAAGGAAATGATAGAAACTTTTCGGGTTTTTATTATGGGTTTTCTATACTTTTGAGCTTTTATTAAGTCGTAAACGATAAATACCGAGATATTTTTATTTATGTTTGCTTAGCAGAATAAAAACATTGGAAGCTCATAAATGCGAAACTTTCTTAATGCTTTTGTTTGGATTTTTATCAAATCAATAACACTTACCAGTAGCGGTATTTCCACCAACGATCATGTAACTTGCATTGGAATTTTCTCTAATAACGTCAAGCACTTCGTTAATGGAGAAAGCTTTAACCCATTTAGCTTCGCCCAAATCCAGCATGAATGGTTTTTGTGTATGGCAAGGTGTGGCACACTTCGACTTACATTTTTCGGGATTTTTTAGACAAAGTGGAATATCCTCGATTTCGGTGTAATTCCCAATAATATCGGCAGATGCATCGCTGGCAAGAGATTTGTAGGCTGATAAAATAGGCCTGTAACCGGTGCATCGGCAAATGTTTCCACCAAAAGAGTTATCTACGTCTTTCATGGTAAAGCTTCCGGTTTCGTACATAGCATACATGTTCATAACCATTCCGGAAGAGCAATATCCACATTGGGTACCACTGAATTGCACCAGAGCTTTTTGGACTGGGTGATATCCCATTCTACTATTTCCGATCGCTTCGGCTGTATGAATCTTCCAGCCCGAGCATAGATAAATTGGAACCAAGCACTGTAAAAAAAGCTTCTATTTTTAAAAATCCAATTCAGGTAGGAATGCAATTTATTCTCGGATATGGCTTAATTCTAACATCGATCGCTTTTTACAATAAAAGAAATAAAGAAATGTATATCTATCGACATAGTGACTTATATTGGATACAGAAGATAAAATCCTTGGAGAAATCATAATTTTAGAGTTTCATATAAGCAATAGAACATCGGAAAACAAAATAAACGAGTGGTAATAGACAGAACACGGTAAAAATGTAATTGGAAAACTTGGCAGCACTGTTTACAAAACAGTAAACTAATTTAATGGAATATTTACTTTTGGCAGCAATGCTATTCCAGTTTGGGCTCCTACCTCTCATCAGTGATAATTATTGCTAAAAAATTATCATTATTTTGTTATTTTCTTTGTTGGAATCTACCAAGGTTTGTTTTGTGTAGATTTTATTAGGCTTGTAACAAGATAATTAATTTTAGAAACGGAGAATTCTCCTTCGATTAAAAGTTTACCCTCGTGGAACGTAGACAAATTAGAAATTGTAAACCCTTACAAGCAGTATAGCTCTATCCAAACGAGGAACGAGATTAAATTTCTTTCTTAAATTCTTGTAGTCACAAAATTTAAGTTGCATTTTTCTTATTTATTGCTTTGTGTAAATTGCAGATGTGACCACGGTATATTATAATATACTGCGTGCATATACCCGACACAACTACAGTGGAGCAACAATTTTTTACAACGCGCAGTCTATTAAAAGTCACATAAAATTTTAATTGAATTTGTTTTATATTCTCAGTTAATATTTTTAATAAATTTAAAAGTCGTTAAATTTTATATTTTTGTGATTATTTAATTTTGTAAACGTTGCGTATAATTTAATGCATTGTTTTACATCCTTTGTATGTTAGACCACTCTTAATGCTTATCTATTTAAAATTTTAGACGCATTTATCGAAAAAACAATAGGTAGATAGATACGAAAGTAAAAGTAAGGTTAAACTTCAAATTAAGTTTCAAATTAAGCTTTAAGCCAGTTTCAAGCAAAGCAACAGGCTAAGCTTCAAACTAAGCCTAATGCGCTTTAAGTTAAGCATTAAGCTAAGATTCAAGTTAATTTTCGAGTTAAACTTCAGGTTAAGCTTCATGTTAAGCGTAAAGCTAAGCCGCAAACTAAGCTTCAATCTAAGCATCAACTTGGAATTGAAATACGGTGGGAATCAAGCTATTTCAATCATTAGAAATACCAAAATTAAATTTATGTTAACGTAGATAGAGAAAATTGACGACTGATCTTAAATAACAAAATAAAATTTTTTTCAGTTAAAAATGCTTTAAGCTAAGCTTCTAGCTAAACTTCAAGTTAAGCTTCAAGCAAATCTGTAGGCTCAAGCTAAGCTATAAACTGAACTTTACGCTAAGCATCAAGCTGAAATTGAGGTATGCATGCTTTTTTGAACTTATGTGATCCTGGTCATATAATGTGCAGTGCCGTGTCCTTTGGGGTGCGGGGGGGGGGGAGGCCAAACATTTTTAGGGGAGCAAATATAATGGGTTTCAAATGAAACATTTTTTTTAACACATAGATTTTGAAAAGTAACCAAATAATATACACAAGTTTTTTTTAATAATTCCCAATTTAGTCAACCGTCGCTCGGGCGCTTCGAGCCGTTTTGACAAGTGCAACCAAGACATATCTCGGATTGGGGCACTCTAAAATCCACTATTTTTGAGTAATTCGAAAAAAACTTGACGTTTCTTATGTAAAACTCACAGGCTGAGGGTGCGTAAACTTTCCTTTATGCAAAAAATCCTATGTTTTTAAAGATCCTATCGAGCAATAGAAGTATGCAGTGACGGATTAAGACATTCTGGGACCCAGGGTCCTAAAGTATTTATGGATTCCTTTGAGTTTTGAGTTTTCAAGGTCAACAGGGTTTAAACGTTAAAAATTTTCGATGGTATTATTGTAATACCAATGTAACTACAAAATTCCAATGTTTTTATCAAATAAATGCTTTCGATGGCTACGAAAAAGGAATTAAGTAAGCCTTAACTCATAATTTTAATAATAATTCGGCCCCCCTTAATCCGCCACTGGATATAGAGGCTGATGATGATAATTATATTTAATTAAATTATAAGATGCAACACGTAGGTTCAAATCTGGGAGGTCTGGGAGGTATGTAATATCCTCCAGCGCATTTTACATTTTATATATTATTTATGTGTAAAACCTGTCTCTTTCGCCGACTATGAATGATCATTTAATGTTAGCCAGAGTAGAGAGATTAAATGGATTTTAACTAAGTTTTTATTCGGTCGTAGACTTAGGAGAAAATTTTTTGTAGGCAAAATGATGCTGAGATTAATTAATCAGGTCTACAATGCTAAAAGAATAATGCTGAGGACGTTCATTTAGAGCTACTTAGCGTAAAAGAAAATCGAAATCGATCGAATTATGCGTGAAATCTCAAAAAAACGTTAACTTTTCTGCAAATGCTGTTTTTGCCGTTTAGGTAAAAAGTAATAATATTGATAAATCCAAAGACAACCAAAACCGAGGAAGTAGAGGGGTTAAACGGATTCTAACCCAGTTTTTAGCGAATTATGGGGAATAACTTAGAGTTTTGAGAAATAAAAAGTATTTAAAATTATTCACGAAGAAAATTCACAATATGCTGGATCTCACAGTGAAGTCTAGGTAGCGGTGAAATATTGGATTACGGAGACGTTATTTCGACGTGATTTTTACGTTTTCAGCGACGTGTCTTAACTGTCGTCGTTATTACGTCATGTACACGTGGAATAATTTTTATTTGTCATCAGCTAATTTCCAGAAAATTACGATAATAATCCAACTAAGAAATGAATTATATTTGCATATATTGGGTTGTTCTACTTGTTATATCTTTTAAATAAATTTAAATATTTTTTTTTAGTATTCAAGAAGTAATCAGCCAGAGTTAAAATACGGAACGGCGCGTGATGATTACATATAAATGTATGTATGTACAAATGTATGTGTGTAATCGCAGGTTACAGATAACAACAAATTTTGGTAATTACCATTCACAGTTCCTTAGCCTTGTGCGTAAATATCGTAATTATTTTTACATTATGTAAATATAGACTGGATAAATTTTTTTGAAAGGTCCTCGCTAAAAAATTTAAAAAAATTCTTAATAATTTTTTGCCAATAATAATTGGAGAGACCCATTGTTATGCATTTTGGAGTACCCCATTCACAAGAAATGTTTAGAGCAGATTTGCTGTTGTAAGATGAAAAAAACTCAATTGCTATTCCGACTTTAAATTGCAATTATTGTTTTTTCCCACTGGGGAGAAAGTTAAACGGTCTTAAAAAAAATTTTATTGAGCATTTTCGTTAAAAACACTCGAGATATTTTTAGATTTAAGCTTTATTGAGTGGTATCAACTGCCTTGTGGATAAAATAGGTTTAATAGCATCTGTATATTATTTAAACCCTTAAAAAATTGAACTTTAATGAAGCTCAGCTCGAAGACGTTAATTAAGAAGCGCGCATACTGAAAGCTTTCAAAATACAAAAGTAAACAATTAGGACTTTTACTAAATCATAAAAAAGCGAATAAGGATAACTTACAGAGTTTACTGCAATAACCACTTCGCGATGTGTAACTGGATCCATTATCGTAGCTGCTACGATGCAAGTACCACATCCTCCTTCAAAGCACATATTTTTGGTAGCTTTAAGATGTGCTTTCTGGCGAAGATATTCGTTAAGACTTGTCTCTGGAGTAACCTCCGAGATGTTAACTGAAAATTGCACGCAAAGATTACAAAAAATGTTTTACCCTTGCGATTTGGGTTTTCTTTACCTGTATGCTCCTCATCGTGAATAAAGAATTTGATTTCCTGCATTCTGAAAAAAAAGTTTCATTTTACAACCAGAAAAAATTAATGATCTACAATTAGTAGAATGGCAAAAAAGCTTTTGTTGATTGCTTTTTAATGCGCTACGTTCTTGTTATTGGCAGGTTCTCAACGTAGTCTTTTCCTTATGGCTTGATAAAAAAATTTAGTTCAGTTTTTCCAAAAGCTTGATTTCTCAGTTCGGATTAAAATTACACTTTACCATACTGAAGATGATATTTCGCTTCATGAAAATTATTAATTTTGGCAATAAATCATAACGAAAATGAAATAGCGAATTACAGGCGAGATTTTCACGCAACATTCCAATTTTGTTACGTAAACATAATTATATCTAATTTTAATTATATACATTATATAATTATTATTATAAAAAAGTAGATATAATTAGTTAAAAAAAATTTCTACGCATTTCTCAAGTGCTAATTCCATAAACAACTAAATTTAAATTGACAATAAAAATCTAATTTCTGAAATTTTCCAAAATTTCCTTTAAAAAATTGTAAAATCATGTGAATACATTTCAAATTTTAATCAGGCGTTGTACTATTATTTGTTTTTTTATTGTGAAAAATATTATGAAGAGATGGAAAACTTACTTATCAAATGTTGTTGATGAACCGGAAAACCAGGAACAAAGATATCCTTTGGTAATTTCCATATTAAAAAGCTGCAATTTATGTGGTTATGTAAAACAAATACGTAATACTGACTTATTTTGAAAGGTAACTGTTAACGAAATTAATCAATCCCACCACCATAAGTATTAGTTGTTGTTTGAAAAATACGAGATGAAAATATTATGGGTGGGAAATTAGTAGAACTAGTAAATTCAACGTAGTAATATTTATTGTTTACGGCATTGTACGCTGCAAACGAAGAGAGTCCGGATTTTAATGCCTAAGGTCAAATTTTCTCATTTATCTTATTATAGATAATTTAAATTAAAGCCTATTTAGCTTATCGCCAACTAAAGGTAGGCGGGAAATTTTATTGGGGGTGTATTAATTGGGCTGTTAGTGTTTGAAAATGTTATTTCATTTAAAAAGAGGATTACTGCAGGTATTTCTCTTCTTGGGGGGGGGGGGGTTAGATATAAAATTATTATTTTTTCAAATTGACGCTTTGAGTGAATCAAAATATACCTATAATTGAGTATTATAGTAGCATGATAAATTAATTATCTGGTTATCTTAAACATGACAAGGTTGTACACGAATTAATTAGCAAATAATACTCCTACATTTTTTGTTGTTATAATTAACGCTATCTTCCGCATTCGTTATTTATAATGACAAAAACTTTTGGGTGATGTATTATCAAATTTTTGAATTTATAAATGGAATATGAAATATGAATTAAATGGCGGAAAATCTAATAGACTAGGGATTAATAGTCCTGGGTTTAAATTCTACATTCACCTTTTATTAGATGAGTACAATGGCTGTAGCTGTTAAAGCGAGTAATTACATAATAAATAAGTAAAATATAAAATAAAGAAATGAATTCATTCATCATTTTCATGATCAGTCGTCTGCATGACCGCATGCATTAGACTTTCGTCCGTTACGTCACTTAGTAAAATAGAATTCAAATATTTGAATTTAATTTAAGCAGTGGAGAATTTATCAGGTATTCTATAAACAATCAAAATACTAATAAAATTAGAAGACATAATTGCTTTGACTGTGAATAGCACGCAAACCGGGTCCATAAAATTTAAAAACTTTTTAATTAAATTATGGTAGTTGAAAGCGTAAATTATAAATTTAAACATTAAATTTTGTGGATTATTTAAAATTTCGGGTAAAAAACACAAAACCAAAACAAAGTCTAAATGGCAGAAATAAAGAAATAATAAAATTTGAGACCAATTGATCTTTTCTTTTGTTTAAAACATCCCTGACGGCCTCCCGTACTCAAAAAGTATACAGATATAGAAAAAGAAAATCTCTGTAATCCACGTATTTTTAAAAAATACTCCAGAAGCTGCCTGAACCCTAAATTTACGAATCTAAAATCGGGATCTTTAAGTCTACGCTATTTTGTAAAAACATTCCCGAAGCGGACCGAACTTTAAGTTGAATTCGGTTATAATAAATTATCGTTTTTAATAGGATGAACTTGATTGAATGAGAAACGTGGGATGGTCAGGAATTGGGATTAGGGTACTTGGGGCTGAAAGATCAGCTGTTAGACCTCTTATACCGCAAGAAACCTTTGATCAATCTTGAGGATTATTTGATTGTCATAGGTTCCTAAGCTGGTGACGAACCATAGGACATTCGCCCTTGGTCTAGAATAACCCCTAAGTATTTGGATGTATCCTGTCCAAAGGATCTCCGTACCAAAGATCTTTAGGGTGATGGTCGGGAGTAGGTTTGTTTTTAGGGATAGTTTTCGTTTTTTCTGGGGTTGGGTTCAGTTTAGTCAGTTGCTCTTGAGAAGTAGGTTGTCGTGCTTGGAGTCGGAATGTAGAGGTTTGGCTAGGATTGATCTTTGAGGGATGCCGGCAGTCATTGTTATTTCTATTGACCGGGTACCGTCGATTTTGACTTTAAAATATTTTGAGGTAATAATATTCCTAGTTTTTCCTGTATAAAAGCATTTTGAAAAGCAGTCCTCGAAACCATAGTTTACCAGGCGCTTTAGTATTATCCAGGTAGATTTCTCCTGCTGCATTTTATTATTATTTTCTTGTTTTTTCAAATCTTATTTTATCTTTTAAATTCTAACATTTCTTCCAATTATTCCTATTTTCAAAATTTATCCTTTTCTACGTTAAAAATTTAGTTTTTACTTTTTCCCCTTTTCTCTTCGATTATCTGGAATAGAAATAAAATTTGCTAAATGAATATCTCTCGAAATCAGAAGGGTAGTTAGCTTAGCTTAATAGCTGTTTAGCGCAGTGTGCTATTATTGTTACCTAAAAGCGCGCTGCGGCAGCTCGCTGGAAGCAAGCAATATCTTTTAAAATAGCTGGCTTTTTGCTTAAAAATAGTGGACCAATTTTCAAAACCATTGTGCTGGATGCCGCAGGTGGTGAAGATATTTGCTATTTATTAGCTCAAAATGCTGTTTGGGCTGTGTCGAAACCTAAGAACTACGATTATTCGAGTTCCAGCTTATTTTATTTAATATTGCAGTGATTACTAAACAAATTCGTTGTTACCATCAAAATAATACAAATCAATTGATTGCAATAATATTGACAATGTCATACAGAGTGTGTAATAAAATTATATTTAATAGTGCACAAAACCGGTTGATATTGCTATCTGGAAATCCTAATAGTAATACTAAATCTTCACTGCCAAATATTTGTTCGCAAATAGCTTATAATTTAATTTGTACCACTATTAAAATAATTATCGATTAATGTCCTTCAAACCAAGCCATAATAGCAGCTCAAGTAATTTCTATCTCTCAATTAACCAATTAAAGTAGCAAATTAAACGATTATTTTTTATTATAAAAATACCTTGTAAAATTAATTGAACTTTTATCAAAGCGCATTCTTTATTTTTCAGATTGGCAGATATTAAAAATTTACGCTAATACGAGCATATGACGTATGAATTTATTCATCAGATTGAAGTGCATTCATTCTAAATTACTTATAGTCAAATAATTACCAATCAAAAACAAAAATACTGATATTATTAAATAAATAAAATTAAATAAATTTTATGATTTTACATTTAAAAAAAAGAGATTTTTTTAAGAATTTCAAGAACATTTAGTATCTAAATCGTCACTTTAGCTGACCACAAGGAGGAGTAAGATTTATGCTTAAGCAGGCAGAAGCGGATCAAGTTAAAAAATTATAATTTTAAAATTCAGCCTATACTTTAATGCTTTTCATATTCTTGAAATTTTTTAACCAAATACCAAGTTCCACAATTGGGATTTTTTTTTAAAGTAGAACACATTAAGTTAATTTAGCTGAACAAATAATTATTATTGGCAAGTTGTCGAAGAATTACATAGAATTTCAAGTCACGTCTTTGGCGCTAGTAAATATCCTGAAAGATTTCTGTTAACTGCTATTTAAATTATTGTGGTGCGGAATCTGCCAGGGAAACTGTATCTTTTTTTAAATTCTTTTGAGAAATAATTAAATAAATTTTCAACATTTCAGGCCGTCGAAAGTATCGACAAGTTAGCAATTTTCTTACAAAACATGTAAATTTCGTTTTTGATTGAAAAACTTTAATTAGGTCACAAAGTGGAGAAAATTTGAAAAATTACTTCGTCTTGGAATAGCGCGGGCCCATGATTTTAACTTCGTTATTTATGGATGGATTGAAGTTTCCAAACATTGAAATATTGCACAGGTTACTTCTAAATACGACTGAAAACGCTTTCAGTAAACCCACGGGACCATATTATGTCGATTGAACACAACTTATCTATATTATACAAAAGTTCACCCTTTCGGACATGCAGTCCTTTAAAGTTGACGTTATCAAAATTTATTTTTTTAAATTTGCAAAATTGCTATTTATGGAAAAGCAAAAAAAAAACCATTAAGTAATAGAACAAATTGAAGTTATTATTCTTAACTCACAGTTTACAATGGCTAAAGGTTGGATTATCGGTTTAGATTATCTCTAAGGAGAGAGTATAATGGGATGCGAGGTTTTTGTGTTTTATGCGTGCTGATAAGGGATTCTATCTATAAGATGGTTTTACGATGTGTTATACCATTTTCTGACACCTAATTTCCAAAGGGAAAGTAAGTATTTCGGTCATTTATTTATTATACTATAAGTTTTTGCAAGTGAAGGATAGCGTGCGAAAAGCTAGCACTGGAAAAAAAAATTTTCAATCTGAGCTAGCTTATTGGAATATTTGCGAATGAGAATTTATATTGCCCAAATTTACTAATTAAACAGTTGAGTTTAAGTAGCTAGTAGCTAGTGGAAACTCTTGCAGATGATTGGTTAATCGGCAACCAATCATCAATAATGATATAATACTGGAATACGAGGGAATAATTTATTTGCAGTAACAAACCATTCAACTTGTTGAGATATAATTCTGAATATTTAATTTAGTTTTACAACAAATCCGGTATGAACATAAATTTATCTTTTACACTCGAAAGATTTATTCGTTGTCATTTAGATGATAAAATAGCCATATTTTAAATTTTAACGCTGAAGTTCTAATTTCCATATTTAAGTGTTCAACTTTGGGCGATACGAGTGTTATATGATATAAGGGAATTGTAACTGTTAGATAACAGCAGTCGACGTACAGCTATTTCGGATTTATGGAAGCTTTTGTTGGCAATAACAGATGTAGTGGTCATTCATGCATTTAAAGATCAATCAAACAACATTCATAAATTTATTCAATGTTGAAATTTGATAATTTCTATCAAAACCATTCCTGTTTCAATTTATGTCTATCAAAACGTCATTATCATTTTATTGGTGCGTAAACTGAAGAGATACGGAGTGAAAAGTTTCAGTTCATTTCCTACCTGTAGCAGCTGCATTGCTTTGACACAAAAATGCCGTCTGAAACTTTCCAATTTATTTCATTAAAAGAAAAGAAAATCATTTTCAAAAGAAAAACTGGACGTTGTAACTTTTTTCAATTTAAACACGACAAAGATTTTTACTTAATAAATAAGTGTAATAAATTTTCCATGCTGAATTCTTTAAGGACCCTAGAAGTCCACCTCAAGATAAATTTATTTTATTTACAACGTCCAGTAATATTCTAACATTGTATTCCGCTGTTCGCCGATTTTCATCATTAACAAAATGTAGGCATAAGGAAAATTTGACAACAAACGAAATGGTAAACAGACGTTATCCTTTGTAAAAAAAAATCCTGACGGGTTATAAAAATTGAATTTTTCGATTAACTGTACTGTACAGTTGAGGTCTCAACATTTTTATAAGATAAAGAAATGCAAATTTTCATTTTACAATCTGGGTAATCTCACAAAATTGAATTGTTTGGACGAAACATAAGCAAGGATCTATATGTTGACGTGGAATCTGAACCGGGGCGGATGCGGTCCACAGCTTAGCAATAATTATTTGTACATTTTGATTAATAATTAACTGGAAATAAAATAATTTAATTTGATATTCTCCCTCGCACGCACGACTTTGCAAAATAATTATGAACTGCTTTTTGGAAGTTTCGCTATGTAATTATTATTAACAGGAAATATAAGAACCACAATGTACTATTTGTAGATAAATTATACGCTATTCACTACTAAATAACTAATTATTATATGTTTATTTTATGTTTGTTGACCCAGCAAATACAAAAATACATTGTAATATATAATGCAAATTAAAATTAAATTATTTGTAATTTTTTACTGGCTGTTTTAGATTATTTTACTTTACGTTAATTTTAAAATTTTTACCAAGCCTGTAAATGTGTTTGATTTATAGCTAAACATCAACCAAATGAGCCGACTTCATTTTTTTCATAAAAGCTGGTACTTATTTTGTGTGTGTTTACAAATTTATTTTCCCGAGGCATACTGGTTAGGTTAGAACATTCCATTGATATTAAATAAAAAACAACCCCAAAACTTTGCAACTTATTGCCTATTTCGTTACGCAAACACGTACAGTATGTAAAAGTAAAAGGTATCTATCCGTATTTATTCTTACATTTTCTTTTCTGAAAAGCTTAGAAATCCAATTAGAAAAACTTTTTATGATTACACTTCGCTAAAGAATCTTCATTTTTCTGCAGCTGTATAAATTTGAAATACCTTTGTAGCTTTACTGAGGTTCTACGATGTAATTTAGAAATATTGCTACGCCATTATTTTTACTTATACTTCATATTATTTTTTGCAATATTGTTTAGGTTTTTAATTATAAAAATGATCGTTCCTTATTGTTTAAAAATGTAATTATAAATAATGCACCGATGAAATAAAATACTTTATTTGAGGGCAGTATGTTGCGCTTAATAGCAGCAATACAGCAACTAAATTAACCACAACGCGTATTACAAAATCCACAACGCATTGTGGGATTAAATTTAATAGTTAGCGGAGTTAGTTAATTCCATACAAAAATACTCGTAGATTGAGTACAAAATTATACTGAAACAAGACAAGGCTTACCATTGTCTTACCAACTGGCAATATTAAAATTAATCCTTTAATACAGTTCATAAAAAAAATAGTATATAAGTAAACAATACATAAAATAGATATTAAATCGCATAAAATGGAATTGAACTTAGGATCACGTGCTGTTTTTCAACTACAAGAAACATTTCAATTTTTAAATTCACAGTTCGATTGCGAAGGTTTTTTTCCTGTAGTAAATATTTCGGTTGAGATAGCCAGAGAACTATACCAGTTATACATCGAATCGGTCAATCTGCAAAAGAAAAATCAGAACCAACTTTTGGCGATGCTAAATAGACAAGATGAAATCTATGCCAAACAACTGATACGAGAAGATCTTACATCAGAATTTGTTTTTTTAACGTTGAGAGATCAAGAAGTAAAACTGCAACAAAATGAGAGGAATCGATCAAAAGATTTTGTAGAGTTAATACTAGATTCTCGGGCTATATCCCAATTGGAAGCTCAATTTGGAGACTATGGCAGAATTCCACAAGGTTACCAGCCTGTAATTCAGGTTTCGTTAAAATTGGCCGAACAACTGCACTCTGCTTATATTCAATCTGTCCGTTTACAAAAGCAGAATGAAGATCAACTACTATCCATGATGGCTAAACAAGGAAGAAAAGAAGCCAAGAAGCTCAGACAACAAGAAAACCGAAAAGGTGAAGTGACCACCAACGCAAAGGAAGTTGAGAAAAAAGAGACTAATCCAACCAATGCAATTGAATCAACTTTTCAACGGGATAAAACAAATTTATTATTTGTTCAAAAGTTATCTTCAACTTTTTCTTCTGTGTCGAAGGAGTTAGCCATGGAACTCTTAATGGCATTTGAATATTCCTACGAAGAAGTCTTCGATGTTCTTAAAGCATCTTCTGTGAAAGTTACCAGTGAGACAAAACAAAAATCTACAATGGATACTGGTGTAAATGAAGCCCGATCAGTTAATACGAAGAAGACTGCAGAAAAATGTCGTGAAGAGGCCCAAATGTATTTAGAAAAACAATTAGAATTGAATTCAAAAGCGAAACAGGCTGCTCAACAAAAGAAGTTTTATGTTGCCCAACATTATAGCGAAACGGCAAGAACTTATCGACATCTACATGAGGAAGCTAACGAAATGGCGGTTAGGTTGCTAATGGAAGAAGAGAACATGAAGCATAGCGATACTTTGGATTTGCATCATTTCAATGTTAAAGAGGCCATTCAGTCTTTGAATATGTATTTAGATGCAAAAATTAATTTATTGAAGAAGTTGAAAAGGAGAATGAAAAGATTGTCCATCATTACCGGCATTGGAAGACACAGCGGACATAAAGGATCCAAATTGGGACCAGCTGTTCAAGAACTATTAAGGAAGCGTAATATACCATTTACTCAGCCCGTGTCCAATTCTGGCATGTTAGAAGTTAAAGTTTATTCAAATACACCACCCTTTAATGTGTAGCATCCAAGTGCAATATCGAAAACGAAAAGTTTTTAATAAAAAAACTGCACTTTATTAAAAATATTTTGCAAATTTAAATTAGGTTTAAATTTTAAGCCCGGATAATTAAAAAAGTTTTAAAATAAGTAGTTTAACTGTCGCGACATACAAATTTCAATTAAATTTGAGCATGTAAAACATAATTGGAGTTTTGATTATTTGTGTTTATAACTTCCGTTAGATTCTGGGAAATGTAAAATTTTGTGCCGGATGTATTCTCAAACCTCGTCAGAGAAGATCTGCCCGTTTATAATTACTTTTTTGTAGTACTACCTATTGAAAATTTATGTTTCTAATTTTTAATAAACGAAATCAATTTAAAAGTAATAAAATTACTTCCACTTTTAAAATTGCGCCATTCAACTTTGATACTTTTAATGGAGATTTATAAAAAGCCACTTTATGGCTTGAATTGTTGGCGAAGAAAAGAGCGACTTTGTCAAGTGCCCTTCTAGATATTATTTGTTCGTGTTATCAAGAAGAGAATGAAAACCTTAGACCTAATGAAAACTTTAAGATTTGAATGAAAGCCAAGTTTTCCTATTAGAAGTTTCGATATCGCTTGATTAATTACTGATTTATTTTAGCATTGAACGTTGCGAATTGTACTTCTATTATATTATCATCAAAACAAGTAAGCTTCATTATTGTTCTCAAATACAAAGGACGACGTTTCCTACTTAACAAAAAATAAAAATAAAAAATTCTCTGCGCAACGCATTATTAATATAATAATTATGCAATTTTTTTAATTTTGAGCTTAATGCAAATTTAGTGTTGCTCATAAAATATTTTCCGAGTATAAAATGAAAAAATGTTTTACAAAAACGCCTCAAGCAGCTCCGTTATTTTTGATCACGAAATGTTTTTGTAGTTGGTCGATTCAAAGTTGAATTCTACCAATTCTTCTCGTTGTAAGTAAGTAAAGTTTTTGTAGCACTTCAGTTCAAGTTAACTTTTGGTTTTGATGCACATTTTTTTGCTAAATAGTTTACATCTTTGGAAATCCATTTCAGTAAAGATTAATTTATTTATAATATAGGGGTTGGTTTGGCGAGTTCCTTTCTGATATAACGTTGAATAGGTTTATCCGTGGAATAGTTTAAAGCGAGCGATAACTTAATATTGTTTGAGATAGTTCGAGAAATAAGTCCAAACACAAAATTAAGCAAAAAATCAATACTGGGAATAAATTACAATCATTAATTATAGTATATACCTTAAAGGTTGAATAAGTTATGATCGAGCGACAAATTATCCCACACTTTATTATTAGCATAAACTGCAATAAAAAACTGTTTATATGCAAATACGAAATGATTAATAGTAAAGATATTAACTTATAGTTAACAAGGAGTGGTAATTATATAGCATACATTGTATAGTAATTGAAAATTTCAAATAAAAAGATATAATATTGGAATTAGAAAGACATAGTAGAAGAAAAAATAATGTTCAGTTATAGTAAAAATGTTTCTATTTTATCTCTACAGTTAAAATTCAAGTAATTTAGCGACCCGTTAAGTTTTTTTCAAAATAGCATTTTCCTAGCTTATCTTTTAAAAATATAATCGTATTAAGTTATAAATTGTAATATTATGCTAAATTCGTATTTAAGATAATCCCTGTGTAAAATCTTAACCATCTTATAATCTATTCATGTGAAACCGACATCAAAGCAACAAGTAAGCAAAAAAGTTTTTATAACACCAGAATCGTCAAAAAGCAGTAGGCAATCATTTTATCTATCAAGAAAATGTGTTTCTTATGTGAAATAAATCTGAATAATAGAGATATAATTATAATATACTTTGAGGTTCCATCAAAGTTAATAAGCGTGCGTTGAATATTTTAGAAGAAGGGGTTCTTCCAATTACCAGTAAATGTAAAGTTTTCATCTGCAACTTGGTAAAAGTGGGTAGATTAATGACTTTTTAATTGTAAACGTAACCTTTAATTAAAGTTCCATAATTTAAACGAAATTACATTTAAATATTGTTTAATTTACAATTATTATATTATGCATCTGTATATTATAATCATGGTTAAAAAATATTGAAAAACAAATCAAGTTAATTTTTATTGCAAAACTATTGTCCTTAAAAAGGACACTATAATAAAAATATTTTATTAACTCATCTTACTTTCATTGTATTAAAATTAAATTACATTATAATTTATATTAAAAAATCACCAAAAATAGAAAATTAAAATTAGTTCGACTGTGCCACCCACTTTCTCCTACCGCATTGTTTTTACTTTTCAGTGGCTTTCAAAATTTAAAATCCGAATTATCGAATCCACGATTTATTTGTGCAGAATGTTGAGTTCGATTATATAATTATAATATAAATATAATAAAGAATGAAATTATCAAGCCTAAGGAAGTGTATTGTCAGTTCCCATAAATTGATTGAAAGAGCAAATCCAGTAACTCCAGTTTATCTTCCTACAAAAGATTTATCGACTGTTGAAAGCTCAAATCTATTAGGAGGCTTAATTTAATTTTTTAATTTTTTGCTTACTGAAACAACAAATTTTTAGTTTAATTATGAGGAAGCATTTTCTACATTCTTTCTAAAAAAGAATGCATATTTTTTTAAATTACGAGATTACACAAATTTTTTAAATTTAAGTTTCAAAATTGCGTAATGCATTTTGAAAATAATTTTATTCATTATTTTTAAGTACCTAAATAGATTATATGACGATAAATAATTTGGTATTATGTAAACACAAATTATTAATTATTGTTACCTTCAAAATCGAATTTTAATTTTCAAGGTAAGAAAATTTTAGAATTCGTAACGCACAAGAAAAATTATAGTTTAATTATTATAAATTGTTTTCAAAGAATTATTATTGATTTTTTACATAACAAATTTAAGAGTAAAATATTTTAAATAACTAAAAAAATTAATATTCAGCCCTGCTATACAAGGAAAATTAAATAATATGGTAAAATTGCAGTACTGCATTAAATTATTAACTAAAAGTTTAAATGAAGTTCAAATAAAAGTTTATTTAAATTTTGATATTCAACTAAATTAATGAATTCAAAGTTTTGTTATAATTGCGAATATTAGATAATACATATTTTATTTTGAAATAAATTATAGGTAGATGACATAATGCATTTTCATAAAAAATTTGTTCTTTGCATAACATAAAGAGAATGTAAGTTGGTTTTTAATATAAAGAAGACAAAATAAAGTTAGCTAATTAAATAGGAGGAGTATTGCAGTATTCTAGACGTATATTACCTCAGTGGCGTAGCTCCAGACGGAGTTAGCGTGCGTATACGCTAACCAATTGAAAGAAAACTTACAAAAACCCACAGAAATTGGATATATGCTTTAATGAGGAACTGTAAGATTTTTAATCTTAGTTAAAATAATTCACATTCCGCAAAATCTTCGAGGTTACGCCACTGGGCTTCTCACTATATATTTCCATTTATGATTATAATCTCACGATTTTTAATATTTTTATATGCAAAAGCTTTTACAAAGTAAAATATTTAACGAATACTACTAAGAATTTTGTTATTTTGTAAAATGTATTATTTTTGAAAAACATTTTCTTGTTGAAGAACTCATAATATTAACCCTACGTTACATTAAATTTCATTCTTATATTATACTTAAAAATTTATTGAATATCTGGGAAAAATAAATCAAATTTACCATACATACAGCACTTCGTTGTTCAAATAATCCTTGACTTGGATGGGTGACCGTTTTGAGAATACCGCTAATAGTCAGTCGTCATATGAATTACTTTTTGTCGTCCACACCGAAGACAGGAAGACTTTAGTTAGAGTTCACACTTAGTTAAAGTTACAGTCCAACTCTAATATTATTTAATGCTGATTTTATTGGTAATTAAGTTAATCAGATTTCTTAAACTTAAATTAACGAAAATGATTTAGGTTAATTTTAACAACTTTATCGACCCTAACTCCAACCGATGATATTGTCAAGAGACACGCACATAATTACGTAAAGGGTCAAGCTATCTTTCGGGAATTGCAAAAGTATAATTTCTGGTAGACTTTACAACTACAAAAAAAGTTTCCCGAGATGACTAAATCATGAAAAAAGTGGAGGATAATTTTAAAATTATAAAAAAAAATAAATACAAAAATTTTTTGAAAGTAAAATTCGAACTTCATATTTTCGAAAATTACTCAAAACTTTAAAATATATTAATTTGTACCATTGCGGTTTATCAAGTTCTTGCAATAAGCCCCTTCAATTATTATATTAATTCTTCTGACCACAACAGTGGCTTGATCTTATCGTTATGCGATATTGAACGGAAACTTCAAGTTGAAATTGGAGTTTCTGACTAAGAACAGGAACACTAGGTCCTTGCATAAATTTGAATTTATAGTAACTTCGAGGTAATTGTAGGTTGAACAAATAACGAATTAAAAATAGGAGAAAAATTTAATAATTAATAATATTTATTATAAAAAATACACCGCACACGCTTTAGAACTAAAACGTACCAAGTTTTTACAAATAAAATATAGGAGTATTATGTACTTACATGTATACATGTCATGTACAAACTACACATTTTACTTTTAAAACCAGTCATTTTTTTATTTTTTCACTGAGTTAAGCTTTGTTGCTGCACTAAAATCTTTAATATCTCAAACCGGCTTGGGGGGTCTGGGGGTACGAGTAGCTTTAATAACAAACAGGCCAACAGGAGTTTTTTAAATTTTTTGTGTCAGCAGTGAAGAATTCTAACGACTAAATCGAATATTTAGGATGGATGAAATTTCAAAATTAAACCACGATATATAATTAATTAAAATTTAGTATTTAGAGCTTTTAAATATTTCATGCATGGTATATATTGTAATTTATAGATTTTTCATGTTTGAAACCCCTACAGTTTTTGTAACAAAACTATTTGATTAACAATTTATCATACGCCCTTAAAATTGTTATTTAAGAGTTATTAATTAATTTGTAGTTGTATTTTCAAACTCGGTTGGTTATTTTATTTTGATGCCACATTAATTTAACAAATTGTACCTAATTATATTCTTATTTTCGCAACTCCTTTTTACAAATACGCTGCTTCCTTGGGATAAGCAATTATGCAAATTTTTAACTTGATATGCTTGAGTTCCTTAGGAATTGTAAGGACGCTTGTAAAATAGAATTCGACTTAACCCTTTCAAAAGGCTAAACCCTAAAAATCTATTTATAACTATTAATAAAATTTAATTGTTTAAAATAGTAGTTTATGATATGAGTATTGAAAATTACTATTATATCATGGATATTATTTTCTTTCTGTTGTGAGTTTTTTCTACCAGATATCATTTTTAATTAATTCTTCTGCTTATATTATTCATAATTGTACTCTGTAACTGTTCGAGTTAATTAAATTTTATAATTAAAAGAAATAGTTTCTTTTCTAATTTTCTAATAAAAATTCTTTCGTATTACAAGAAGTAAGCAGTGACATGAATTGAAAATAATGTAAAAATGTTATATTTTACAAAGTAAGTTTATGGCCGAGTTGGTAGAGCACTAAGCAGTGTGCATAGTAATCGTGAACTGTTTTTACAATTTCGTTTTGGAAAAAACAAATACATTCAAAGCAGAGCTCAAAAAAATTATTTATTAAGGTAAATAAGAAGCTTTCATTGAAATTCCTAATATTTTTAAATTGTTTTTATAATTTGCGTTCATATTTTCAAGCTTTAATTCGCATATCAAAAAGGATTTTTCATAAAAATCCGTTTAAAAGAATATCATTTTGATTTGAAAAACAGGTATCTTGTTTAAATTATCAATTTAGATTAAATTGATATTTATTGCTTGGAAAGTTTAAATTTATAAAATTTTCGTAATTAAAAAGTTTTTCTATACGAAGACTTTTTTCATTTATTGTCCAGAATTTGATACATAATTAAAATCTTTCATCGAAATTATCGGAAACAATTTGATTTTTGCTCTGCCGAATTTACTAAAACTTTTTATGTCTGAGCATATTATATTTTCTATCTATTTTACAGTATAACAGCAACAACGCGAAATATAAATAATAAAAAGGATTAAATTTTCAACCAAATGATCCAATTAAATTTTTCAACAGGATTTTTAGAGTAAAAATTTAAATTTTTGTGTTTTATGAGAAACTGTAAAATAAAATGCGGCGATATCGCAAAATAGTGCTTTTCAGAAGCTGCAATTTGGGAGGGGGTAATTATTTTTGTATTAAAAAGATCTTTCAAATTGAAAAATGACTTTCAGAAGTCCAGAATTTTTTTCGAAAACATAAAAAAAATAAAACTGGAAAACTAAATCTTGTGTATAATTTCTACAAGATCCTAGTTTGCTCATTATATATTGACATGTATTTTCACTTCAAAATGTGCTTAATTAAGTGCTTTCAATTAAATACCCATTTGTCAACTTTTGAAGTGGATTATATAATTTACTCAAGTAGAAATTGAATAATATCGGAATATTGAAGATATCAACCAAACTACATTAATTTATAATTTCTGGTTTCCTATTTCGAAATATACAACAAAAATTTGTTTTTAGATGGTTTTAACTGTCATCGAAGATGGATATAAAATTCCAAAAGATATGATGCTGATATCAGGTTTGTGGCCTGCAGAAAATAAAACTTGGTTTTACAAAACTAGAACCTTAACATCTTGGGTAACGATGGTATCTCTGAGCATAACAATGTGGATGGAATTATTTACCAACCTCTCCGATTTATCCAAAGTATCCCAAATTCTCTATATTCTGGTTACTTTTATGAGTGCAATTGTTAAACAAGCAGCTTTTGCCTATTACGAAAAAACAATCTTAAGTTTATTGAGTTACTTAAAGGATCCATTATTTACGTCATATCCAGAACAGCTCGATTATTATATGGCAGATGCAGTTAGACAATCAACACTTCTCGCAAAATTCTATCGATTCTTGGTCGGCTGTTGCGTAATATTAATGGGGATGTTTCCAATTCTTGATGAAAAACCATTACCATTTCCATTTTCCTACGATTTTGGAATATACAGATTTTTAATGTATGCTTTCCAGTTATTTTGCCTGACCATTTCGGCTTGGAATAATTCCTGTTTGGATTCTCTTTGTATAAGCTTCATGGGAATCGTGTCTGCACAATTGGACATTTTAATGAAAAAAATTAGTAAACTTAAAGTAGTTAAATACGTTTCCGATGATAGACTTGCACGTATCAATGAAGAGATTGTTTCGAAAAAATTAGAGCAATGCGTCCAACACCATCTTGCCATTATAGAGTAGTAGGAAAAGTTTATCGTATAAAACTTTTTAAAAACTTTTTTGTAGGGTCGTTCGTTACATTGAGAAGATTTTTAATATTGGAATATTTGCTCAATTTTTAGGTAGCGGGGTAGTTATTTGCAACGTCTTATTTCATTTTGTATTGGTAAGAATAACTTTTTCGGGGAATCCCAGTTGATATTTGATTATTAACAAATTTTGCAGATATCTGTCTCAATCCAGTTTGTTATGCTAATGAATTATTTATTGATTATACTAATTCAATTATTTATATATTGTTGGTACGGAAATCAAATAATTATCAAGGTAAGATTTCTGCAATGGTTTGAAAGACAGTTAATTAATAAGTTTTATGAAGTTATCAAATTTGCTGAAGTATTTTTCCCGTCTTGTTTTAGTCTGGACAAGTAACTAACGCGTGTTATACATTTAATTGGTACGATTATGGAACAGTAGTACGAAAATATGTATTTTTAATTATGGAGAGATCAAAGAAACCATTACGTATAACAGCATTAAAATTTTCATCGGTGTCCATAAAATCTTTAACCGCTGTAAATAATAATATGTTGTTGAGTACGTGCTAATATAACTCATATACTTTTTTTTACAGATATTGCAATGGTCGTATTCGCTATTAACCCTTCTTCTGCAGATTTATAAAAAATAATAAATTAAGAAATTTTATTCCTTATTATACTAATTTATTGTGTGTTAAATTGATATAATCATTGTAACTTATTATTAAGTTCGTGCATTTCTAGCACCTCATATAATAAATCACAAAATCACTGAATTGTGTGATTGCTCAATTTACATAGAATCAACAGGTATTACACTTCGAGTGTTGATTTTTCATAATGCATGTATAAAATATTTCTTCCATTTTTGTTTTCCGCTAAAAAGGATTTAATATTATAAAACTGAAATTTTATATTATTTATAGAGTGTGCGAGAGTAATTGGAGGGAAGTAATATAAATTGAACTGGTAGGATATTTTCCCACACTCACAAAATATTCGCTTTTGAAATTAAGTAATAAAAATAATAAATTATACCTACAGCAGCGGCTCGTAGGTTACTTTAAAAGGAAACGACGTTAATTTAACGTTAAATTAACGTTTATATCACGTTATTATTAGGTATTTATTTAAAAATTGCAATTTCAACTGGTAAACACAGGTAGATAGGTAGACAGGGTCATAATTACATTTTTCCAAACCCTCGTCAGATTTTAACCGAATTAGGGCCAATTCCCAATTATAATTTTGGACCGTGACAAATTCATTTGAACTAGAACACAGTTTTTCTTCAGAGGAAAAAAGATCTTATGGAATTTACAAAGCTGAGTGTTTTCACGTTTTCCATCTGGATTGCGTTGGAGGATTGTCCACAACAAACTATGGAACCTGAAAAAATGTAAAAAGAATTAAAAAGGATATGACATGGCTAACCAAATACATTATTGAACGTAACTTGTTAATGTACCCCCCTTTGGCTATCCTCTTGATTATTTGTGCTAGTCACCGACTGTTTTGCAAATTCAAAGAAAGCTGCCACCGCCTGCTGAGGGTAAAAAAAATTAATTAGGTATTTAACATACTGTACGAATGTCAACGTAGTCAACATATTTAAATAATCAAATTATTTCTGATGTTTTAAAATAAAAAAAATGCTGGAATCACCCAACGCAGGCAGGTTGAAAATATTTTCCTCTTTGGACTTAGCGGGTTTTACTTTAAATATTCATATAAATGAATATTAATTATGTTTTCCAAAGTAGCAAAGGTTAAAAAATGAAGGAGTTCAATATGAACGGAAATTACTTTCTGGAAAAGATTTTCAAATGGTCTGACGTCACGACTTTGGCAAAAAGGTTCGTGACAGGAAGTTCCCGAACGGATCGTTTTTCTGTCAAGTAGTTAATAATTAAACTCCATGAAGAAAAGACAGCTATTGTTTATTGCTTCGTGACGTCACAAGCATCGTCGTAAACGGCCGGATATCAATAGCTTTTTTTTTTACTGAGTACCATAACAATGTAATTGCACTTGATATCCTAGAAAACGGTAACGTCATATAGCGGCGGTAATATAAGGGTGAGGGATGTTACGTACATTAATTCAAGGAATATCAAATATCAGTAACTTTTTGCTCATTGATTGAAAAACCATTCTCCATGCTCCAACCCGATTTAAGCAGCCCTGGAGGCATTATTTCTCCTTCCCCCCTATAATGCATAATAGTTACGTGTTGAAATTATAGATAAAAATTGAATAAAAATATATTCAAAGAACTACAGTTGTGGGACAATTTCGACAGTAATTGGACATAAAAAAGACAGTTATGGGACGTTTTATAACTGAATTATTTTTGTCATTTTTAAAAATACTGTATTATTTTTCACATTAAAAGCACCAGTGGCCAATAACTACTACATACTGTCCCATAACTGTAGTGTTCATCCAATATAATATATATATTTGGGATTAACAGCAGATTCACAGTTGTAGGGTAGCTTTAACTATAATAAATCACCCTATAGATTAAAATGAATTTAGTTTTGATTTATATTATAAATTATGTTGTTTTGGAGGCGTATAAAATATTTTTCTTAAAAGTATATGAGTTATTTTACCAGTCAAAATATTTTTTCTTATAATATAATCTTAAAAATTCGAAAGGATCGAGCAACTAGGTCCTGCTAATATGCTAGCATGCCGTATAATTCAATATAAGATGGTCGCTTCGCTATTATAGCCTAACCCTTTCAAGTTAAACCAGGAGGATTATATAGCTAAATCAGCCATATCAGATAGACATTTGTTTAAAGAGGTCTCTCGAGAGTACAATTTGAATATAGTCATATATGAAAAATTATTTTTGAGTTCAACAATAATATATAATGTTTTACAATTTATTATTGAAACAAAATTCTATGGAATTTTTTACGTTCAAGAAAAAGTTATTTTTTTACCAAAAAAATATTATAGTGTTTATCTGCCGTTGAATCATTTATTACAATATACGTAAGCTCAGCTTTTAAAAAACTTTATGTAGGATTACATATTACGTACACAATTTTGTTATAAATTTTTAAATTATTTTTATATTTCGATATCGATAAGTTTCATATGGTAGTAGCAAATGTAATTTTAGTAGCTTGTCATCAGCAAATCAGTTAAGATCAAAAACAAAATTGACTGTATTTTTGAAAAATAAGAAGTAGAGGTAACTTTATTTCTGTTTTTAATTAAATAAATGTTTTTGCGATTTCGTGAAATATAAATTCAATTTTTCTAAATTTGTACTTATTTATATTAAAAAAATTATTTGTAAAAGGGATATAAAATTATTTTTCTGTATAATTTAATATTCAAAATAGGTGCAACTGACTTTAAATAAAACTAAAAAGTAGGAAAAAAAAAATGGAACAAGAAAGTGTATTTTTAACTAAATTGTTGTGATTCTAATTTGCATAACAGTCTTCCAATCGTAGTCTTTTACGATATCTGATTCGAAAGGATGTAAACCGACTTTATTTGCATACAAAAAATCACATTTTCTAATACGACTGTAAGACTTTTTTTATATTACGTAAGTTTTCCTAACACGTGAAAATTAAAGTTTCCACCTTTACTTTTCGATCAAATAAACTGTTTATTAAATTTATTGTATTGTGTGCAGTTTACGCTGACTTGTAAGCAGCTTTTCAAATTGACCAAATAAAATAACATGAGTTAATCAGATATTGCGGTTTGTAAAATTACATACGCCCACACGTTAAACTTCTTAACTCATAACTGTGGAAAACGTTAACGTTTCAATGTTATCTGGAAAATATCATATTAAAAATTGACAAACCCTGAATAACTCAACGGTAGCAAAAATTACTTAAAAATATAAAAACTTTTAGAAAGTAATAACGTTTAATTTAAACGGCGTTAACAGTCTAACTTTTACGATTTTGATGTGATTTAAACTTGGAAATTAATTTTTTAAGAAAATGACGAGAAACAATTCGTAGAAGTTTTTAAAATCTCCAAGTTAGGAAAATCGTTACCAATTTTATTCGGCATTCCAATTATTGTCGATTGTCATATTCATAAAACATTTAATTATTTTTAGATGGTTTTAACCAAAACCGAAGATGCCTTTAAGGTTCCACGCAGTATGCTGCTGGCAACAGGATTATGGCCTTTGGAAAATAAAACTTTGTGGTACAAATTAAAAACGGTAACTTCCTGGGTGGCAATTCTGGGACTTAGTTTAACAATGTGGATGGAATTTTTTAACGATCTGCACGATTTACCCAAACTTTCCGGCATAATATATATTCTGGTTTCTTTTATGAGTGCCATTATAAAACAGGTTGGGTTCACTTCTTATCACAAAACTTTACAGGAAACACTGATTCATTTGAAAAATCCGGTATTCACCTCACACCCTGAAGATTTGGACCATTACATGGCGAGCACTGTTAAATTTTCTACCCGACTTGCGGAAACTTACCGTTTTTTAGTTGGATGTTGTGTAATTTTAATAGGAATTTTTCCGATTTTTGATAAAAAGCCATTGCCGTTTCCTTTTCCATACGATGTCGGGGATTATCAAGTTTTGATGTACACTTTTCAATTAACCTGTGAATGTATAGCTGCTTGGAATCATTCCTGTTTAGACACCATTTGTATAAGCTTAATGGGCATCGCATCAGCACAGTTAGACATCTTAGCAGAAAAGATTATTCGAATTAAAGCCATTTCGGGGTTTTATGGAGACGATAAAAAGCGCGATGAGGTTGTTCTAAATCAGTTGAAACATTGTGTAGATCACCATCTTGCTATTATCAAGTAATGACGACATCATAATGTGATGTTCGGTTTAATGCTCGGATTATGTTTGTAGGCTCATAGAAAATATTGAAAAAATCTTTAGTGTGGGAATTTTAGCTCAGTATCTGGCTAGCAGTGTAATCGTTTGCAACACAATATTTCATTTCATTTTGGTAAGAATAACAAAAAAAGATTTTGACGGTGCCAATAAAAATGTTTTTTATACTTAGATACCTCTGTCGTTCCAGTTCGTCATGTTAGTAAATTATTTGATATGTATAATGATTCAATTATACATTTACTGTTGGTATGGAAACGAAATTCTAACTAAAGTAAGTAGGTAAACCACCGAAATCTGATGTATTAAAGTGGACTGCACCATCTATACACCAGATGGTCCAATCTACACTTTGAAACTTAAGTAAGTAATACGGTAACCCAGTTCTGTTTTAAATTTCCTGCTGTAATGGACCATGTAATGGCTATAACGAACAGTCAGATTTACCATGTTATTTCCTTACGTTCGGGTGATGTTTCTGCAAAAAGAACTGGCGCTCAATTTAGATTGTTTACTTACTTATTTGGAAAGGGCTGGAAGCTGCGGCTGCCAAAAAATAACGTAAACTACGTGAAAGAATAACTAAAAACTAATTTAGATGGTAATATTGTCGAAAATTATGTTTATTTATGATATAAACCCTAGAACACATCCTTCATACTAATTGGTAACTATCAGCTAAACGCAACATGAGGAAAATAGATTAAAAATTAGGAAAATTTATTAATAATGCAAGTTGGTAAACATGAATTTTTTGCAGACTCTTCAAGTAGGGGATGCTTGTTACACGTTTAATTGGTACGATTACGGATTACCAGTTCGCAAATACATTTTTATCATTATGGAGCGATCAAAGAGACCGTCGTGTATAACAGCTTTAAAATTCACTTCAGTATCAATAAAATCGCTAACCAGCGTAAATAAAATCTTTCAAAATCTTTTCCACATTAACATTTTATTTTTCAGATTTTGCAATGGTCCTATTCTATGTTGACGCTTCTACTTAATATGTATAAGAAAGAGTAAAGAGAAATAGCTAATTGTCGTTAATGTGTCTCTCTGAATAATTAATGTAATGCAATTATTATTTAGGCATTTAGGAAATTTTATGTACAACACTTGAGTGCATACTTAACCAATTTGTATTCTTCAAATACTTATTCCAGTATGTATTTATAATTGAGAGATATAATCAATAAAGTACCAGCTTTGAAATATCCTGAAAATATCCTTTTCCTTTTCGTTGATACCATGTGGGATCAAATAAAACTCACGACTACTTCTAAAAACTATTGATCAAATTAATTTCGTAATTGATTTTAAAGGTTCTGGGGATAACAATGTTTCAAAGTAATTACTTATGTGTAAAGACCGGGGATTAAGATCTGAATTGCTCTCCGAATATTATTTGATTAATTATTTAACAAATATGTTGAAAATGATTGTAAAAATATATCTGAGTCTTCTTGAGTGCATGGATTTATTAAATATTAATGAAATACTCGATTCGTCCTGGCAGGAAATTTTAAAATATCAATCATCTTAAATGTCATATATCCTAGCCTCGTAAGTCAGCCGACCAACTGCTGATTCTAAGGTATACGGTTCGAATCTGGAAAGAGTCGAAAAATTTTCAGATGACCGTCTCCGGACTTCGGAGGGCACGTTAAACCAGCAGTTCCCATGGATTGATGATCAAATAAGCCAAGGAAAGCTTATGCTGCTAATTCGTTTTGGGCGTTCAGGATAGGTGTCTTAGCCCTAACAAGGGCTTTCGAACATCAAGTGGTAAAAGTGGTCGTCAGAGGCCCAGCCTTACCGGGGCGTTGCAAATTTGGCTTGGGCATAGGAAAATAGGAGCGTTCGGGCACGCTCCGCACTAGGGAACTTCTTCCAGAGCAACGCTGTTCCGACCAACTTAGTTCAGCCTGCAGAGGCGGTTACATATATTTTAAATTTACAAAAATTTTACAAAAACAAGTTTCCTGATCCTCCTTACCAAGCTTTTAGACTAGTGCCTTTTAACAGACCCTGGATGCTTCGTAGAGCCTATTCGCCGCGTTTCGGATAAACTTTTCGATGGATTGCAGTTTGGAGTCCTCACGCAGTCTTTTGTTTGAGGTATGCTACTGGGCCTTTGTGGTACGCCTCGATGCGGTGTTCTTCACCACGTGGAGTCTCTTAATTTCGTTAGAACGTACTTAACCCCAGACTGGTGATGCATATGTGAGAATTGGCATTTACCAAAGTCAGATCGTTTTAAACGGTTAATTTGCTACTACGGTTGAGCAAGGGGTCCAACGCGGCCCTGGAGCCTCTTGTTTTCCTCGTGATTTGTTTGATGTGAGGCCCCCACCAAAATCCCCTATCAAGGATCACCTCCAAATATTTGGAAGTAGTCCGTCCGCGAACAACATGAGCTGTGCGGTGGGAGTCATGGGAGTGGGTGGTGGGATCGGAATATCGCGCGTATAGAATGTGTACAGAGTGGGGACAGAATGGATCCTTGTGGAACTCATGCCACGATGGGTGTCTTGGAAGTTTGCTTCCCGCCAAGTAGGACGCTAAGAGTCTCATGAGAGCTGGTTCAATGCCGCCGTGGATTCCCTGATGCTACACCTTATCGAAAGCTTTTCCGACATCGAGGAACACGGCCTCCGTTGCCTGTTTTCGGTTCCAGTGCAACATGACGTTCCACCAGTCTCAAAATTTTCTGTATGCTTGAGCGTCCTGCACAAAAATCAAACTGTTCGATAGGAATAGATTGGTTTTTGTCCAGGGCAGTCTGTAATCTGGATTTGATTACCTTTTCGGCCAATTTTCCAAGCGCTGGGAGGAGGCTTATTGGACGGTAAGAAACAGCTAGCCTCGGATTATGCCCAGACTCGCGTAGCAATATGACGTCGATCACTTTCCAACGACGTGGAAAGTGCTCGAGCTGCAGTACGGCATTGACGATGCTCGTAACTGCTTATGCACCGGGTACCTTTTTTTTGTTAAGGCCTTATATTAAGTATTTCATCTCCTGAAGGGAGGTGATTTCGACAGGGGTGTCATCTTCGTTTGAGTATGCCCTTAGTCATTTCTCGATCTTCGTATCGATTCCAGCGATGTGATCGGGGATGGAGACGTCAATCTTTGGCCGAAATTGAGCCTCCAAGCTGAGGGCTATGCTATCCGGGTCCGTTTTGGGGGAGGATTTTGTTCTTTTTTATTGCCGATTGATTGATTACTGATGATTGCCATCATCAACCATTATTAAACAGGCTTACGGGCATTCCCCAACCCTGTAGGGTCTAAATGCTTAATCCTCTTCAGTGGGCGGAAAAAGGCTGAGAAGAAGAGAATTATAATTACTACGGGTTACTTAATTGAATGACCACAATTTTTGTCGTAAGTTGACAGTTTCTTATTGAAAAATTAATAAGCTTCAAGGAAAGTTAAACGCAAATACGGTTTTATTAAATTATAATTTGATAGCATAAATTTAACAGTTGGAAAAAGTTTATTAGGAAGTTTTGGCTTAAATAATTATGAGCACCAATGCGCTCTATCCGTAAGTGGGAGTATCACGACTAGGCCTACAACGTTATGCAATTATTCGATTGGCTGTTTCCAAAATTTAAAATTTTAGACAAGTATTTTTGGGCATAAATTGCATTCAAAAACGGAGGTCTACTTAAACTCATTAAAAACATCACTGAAGCGGCCCCAACTCAAAAATTATAGATGTACATGTACAAATACAGAAACTCTGTGTCGGCAAAATCATTAAAAAAATTCTATGAAGTCGTAGAAGTCGAAAATTCGACTGTAAATAACAAAATTCTATTTTAAATTCTTCTAACAGTCCACTGTGGGAGGGCCCGCCCATTAAAACAAGTGCTGCACCTAGTCACGTTGAGTACACGTACCGTGAACAGAATCAGATATTCTCCAACTTTTATGTGAAAAATCGAAACTTTAAAATCGAATATAGGTTTTTCTTGTAGAATTTACTCGTCCTTTTTCAGCTTGCCGGAACTACACTACGTTCGATCTTTCATGACAAACTAAAAATGACAAGTAAATAACAAAATGAGTTTCATGTTGAATAACAAACTGAAATGACGAGTAAAACGTTGTCTGTGTCGACGGTTAATCAACTGATATATTCGACACATTGAAAAAAGTTTGAAAAGATCTTTGAACTCAAAGATTCTGTACAAAATGAACCAAGTTTCATTTCAACCGCTTACTTGAAGTTTACGGAAAACTAAAATGGAAACATATTATTTCGACTATTATTTATTCAAAAACATGAGTGGGAAAGTAGCTTTCATATTAAATTTTAATCCCGTCTATAGCTTTAATACGAAACATATCATATAAGTTTTTTGATGGATATTTTGTTGACCTGAAAAAAGTAATGTGACTTTTGAATGATTTATTACAGCTATACGCGTGCTTTTAGTTTAAAAAAGTTGCATTTTACATACATCATTCTCTAACTCAGTAGGTACATGGTGTATTAATTAGTATAAATAGCTCTCGTAGGTTTCTATATAATTTTCGGAGCAAGTACAATAATCGTAAATCAATAAGTCATTATTTGTCAACTATCTTGGCAAGCGGACTAATTAGTAAAGGTAAATATATTATTTTTAAATGTTAAAATAAATGTTTGTACCGCACCGGGGGGTCTGTAATTTTATAAATATCAGTAGAATTACAGTTATTGGCCCCACATTTCTAGCCCCCCTTTTTAAGTAAATTATATTCAATTTATTATTATTTATTTTAATTGAGTATTATTTTTTCAAAAAAATTAAGAAATTAAATAAATTAGCAATGCAATTAAATTAAAAACACAAGCAATAAAAATGTGTAAAAAGCAGAGATAATGGGTTTTTAATAGTGAATCTGTACACATATATATTTACCTTGACTTATGTGATTATTTCAAGATTAGATTTAACAATTAAACATAAATTTTCATAATTAAATAAAAATTAAACGAGTTCCGTATAAAAAAAAACTATTTAGATTGGTAGATTGTAAAAATTTGTAAATTAAATTAATATATTTTAGATGGGTTTAAGTAAGAATGCGGATGGGTTCCGTATCCCACAAAATATGATGTTGATCACAGGATTATGGCCTTTGGAAAAAAGAAGCTTGATTTACAAAATTAAAACTATAACTTCCTGGTTGACGATGATATCATTAACCATAACAATGTGGATTGAACTTTTGAGGGACATTACTGATTTATCCAAACTGTCCCAAATACTTTACATTTTGGTTACCTTTATGAGTGCAATTGCTAAACAAGCAGCATTTACGTACTATGGGCAAACATTTCTAACGTTATTGGACCACCTGAAAGATCCAATATTTACTTCGTACCCCGAAGGGTTTGATTACTTCATGGTAAAAGCGATAAAGACATCTACAGTATTAGCAAAATCTTATCGATTTTTAGTCGGTTGTTGCGTGATATTAATGGGAGTCTTTCCAATTTTTGATCAAAAACCTTTGCCTTTTCCATTCTCTTATGATTTTGGCAGCTATCGCTTCTTAATGTACGCCTTTCAATTATTTTGTTTAAGTATTTCGGCTTGGAACAATTCTTGTTTGGACTCACTTTGCATCAGCTTAATGGGCATCGCTTCTGCCCAATTAGACATTTTGATGAACAAAATTCGATATATTGAAGCTGAAAAAGATTATTGCGATGATAACGTAGGAAGTAGCGACAATGAGCTTGTCGTGGAAAAACTAAAGCACTGCGTCAACCACCATCTTGCCATTATAGAGTACATGTGATTGCCTTCCAATGGTATCCTTTGTATATTCTCTTCTTTTAGGCTTGTAAAATATACGGAGAAGATTTTCAGTATTGGAATATTTGCTCAATTTTTAGCTAGCGGAGTAGTCCTTTGTAATGTCCTGTTTCATTTCATTTTGGTAAGCACCTAAAATTGAGATGGAAGCAGAGTTCAGGCGAATTTTATTCGATGTTCCTGAAATAATAAAAATATTCATGGAAGGACACTTCGTGAAAAGCTGTCGGCAGACAGGCATGTAAAATGTCGAATGCAGAACACGACATGTTGCATGCTGGCAATGTCAACAATGCTTTATTTTCGGAAGCTTTCTTTTCAAGTTTCTTAATTAATAAATTTGTAGATAAACATCTCGATCCAGTTTGCTATGTTGGTAAATTATTTAATGATAATATTGGTTCAATTATTTTTATATTGCTGGTTTGGGAACAAAATTATTACTAAGGTAGGAATTTGGCAATAAGTACATTGGAGAACTGTATGACGGTTTTAGACTGAAGAAATAGCAAATGCTTGTTATACTTTTAATTGGTACGATTATGGAACACCGGTACGTCAGTATATATTTTTGATCATGGAGAGATCAAAGAAACCGCTACGTATAACGGCTTTAAAATTTTCATCTGCATCGATAGCATCTTTAACTTCTGTAAAAATAATGCTTGTTATATTACACGAAAAAAACTCACGGATTATTTTTCAGATTTTGCAGTGGTCATATTCCTTGCTGACTGTTCTTCTGCAGATGTATAAAAAACAAACTTAAAATATCAAAAATTGTTTTTGATAAGCACTGTTTTTCAATAATATTTATGTATAATTCATAGCACCCAATTTTTATGAAATAATAAATCACAATATCACTCAAGTGTTAACAATCAATTTACATGGAATCAACAAGTCGAAGGAACTTTTTTCACATCAATGATAGTTGTGATAGTTGAGGATTGAGGAAAGTAGGTTGGGAAACCATGAAGTATAAACTGAGAGTTGAAGGAATCTTAAAAATTTAAAAATAAACTTTAATTTATTTAATTATAAATTATTGCTTATTTATTGAAATTTAATATAATCAATATCAAACTAATTTACAAAACAGTAGAAGAGCGAAATTTTCTGATATTTAAGAAATTTATTTATACCGAAAATTTTCCGGTAATGGCCTACAATTATTCATTGCACGATGAGTAAATTCTACTCCTTAAAATTGCTATTATACAAATTAGCATATTCTAAATTTAAATTAATTTAATAATAATTTTTTTAATTGTTACAGTGTTTTTTTATTCCCTTCTTAGCTATCCGGGTTTTTTCCGGATAGCTGGCCGATAACTGGTAATTAACCGTCTAATAGCTAGTTAATGGTAGTCAGCTAACCAGTTAATAATTTTACTAAAAATTATTAGTCGTTACCACAAACAAATTCATGGCTACCAACAAATATTGAAAAGGATATTACACATTTTTGAGAATTTTGTATTTTAATATTTACTAGTATTGGCCTACTAACAATAAGTTGACTACGCGTACGGCTCTATGTTATGTTTAATAAACCACTGAAATAAAACAAGAAAACTCATAAAACGCTTTTATTCTTTCCTTTTATTGTCAGTGCTACTTTCCTATTCCAGACTTTTAGATTTTATTTTCCAAGTTCATTTTAAATCCTTACCTGTTTAAACAAATTGCATGGTATTGAGGTTTATAGTTATATCTCTAAAGTTGACATTGTCAATAATTACAGCAATTAAGTTATGAAACTCAATATGATTTTGAAGAATTGAAGAATGGCAGATTAATAAACTCTAACGAAGCAATATCGAATTTTTAGAAATTCCCTTACTAGGTTCTTCGATTGTACGCTCTAGTGCTGTATCTAACTTTCTTTTTAACGAAAAAATAACTTTTCAACGAAATTGAAAAGCTTCCTAAAGGATAAAGATGTTATACGTTTCGGTTATAAATTCAAAATAATTAATGAGTTTTTTATGATTGTAACAGAAAATTTAATTTGTCAGAAATTGTTGTTGGACGTACGTACGTCCATTAAATTTTATTATTAGAAACGTGTTCCAACTTTATATTGTAACATTAAATTAAAATGTCATGATTATGATTAAAGGCTTCTCCAATATTTTGGATTATTTTATTATCCTTGCGAATATGTTGTGCTCGAAATTATTTGCTGTTAATTTTGTTTTTGTTGCAGGTGGAAATGGAATTAGCTAATCGAACGGTGTTCAATATGAATTTAACTCTCAAAATTGTTTACGTTCTAATATCGGTTTATTATTCAAGTGGGAATATTAAAATAAATCCAAATGATAGTGGGAATAAAAGGAACCAAATCTACTTCAATTTTATGCAAGAGGATAAATATTCAAAATGTAGCTCAACCAAATTTGGTAGTGCGAAGGTATTGGAGAATTTTGTAATACCCTGCCAAAACAATGTAACATTGTTAGTTGGAAAACCAAGTAAAACATTAAAATACGTAAAGACCAATAAATCCGACGAGGATTTTAATTTATTAGCAGCCGAATCCTCCGCAGATAATTTTCGAGTAAAACGAGAGAGTTTAGATAATAACGAAACCGATTTAAATTCAACTTATTACGATTACAATCAAACGTATTACACCGAAGAGGAATACATCGCAAACATCAAAAGTTACATTTTTCCCAAACCATGGACATGGGTGGTTATATTCCTTCACATTGCCGTCTTTGTGATTGGTTTGGTGGGAAATATTTTAGTATGTGTTGCAGTTTACAGAAATCACACCATGAGAACCGTTACAAATTATTTCATTGTGAACTTGGCTGTTGCAGACTTTTTGGTAATTTTGATTTGTTTGCCACCAAGCGTTATTTGGGATGTCACGATGACGTGGTTCTTGGGCATCGCTCTATGCAAAATTGTACTCTACTTACAGGTAAGAACTTTCTATTAGCTGTAATTTATTTAAAAAAGCAATCCCGATAATAATCAATATATCAACACATCTAAATCTCATAATGAACAGGCAATTAAAGCGAGTAGCTAGTTTTGCAGGATTAAATGGTTTAACCTTCCGACCCAGTAGTTCAGCAACCTGTTTGTCAATTCATGGATGTAATTCAATTTTGTCGCAATATTATTTATTTTGTTATAATCTGAAATGATTTTTAGATCACGTAGATTGATGTAAAGCAAATAATTTTGGATTTTTAGGTCGAACATATAAAAACTCATTCGATTTTTCAACGTTTAAGCCAAGATTAAATTTTATTTCTTCTTCCAGAATGTCATTAGGTTCACTACATCTCTAGTACCTTAAATTACTATTACCTATTAAATCCGAAAGAAATAACTTGTTGCGTGGGCAATTTCCCACTATTATGTTTTTAGACAAATCAGCTGCGAGAAAAACTTTTGTTAGAAATTAATTAAAAATAGATTATAAGTTATGATTAAATAGAGTTTTAACTAATGGTAAAGAGGAAATTTTAAATAAGTTAAAAATTTTACAAATAATCAAAGGACGGGAACGATTAATTTGGTATAGGCAAAAGGACAATGTTAACCGGAGGAAATTGCACAAATTTTTTTTATGATAAATTAACTGAAATGTACTGAAAAATTAACTGACAGTACTGTTTTACATACATCTTGAAATTTAAGCTTATTTCCTGGTTATATTAGAAGTTAGGCGGGAACACAAAATTATTATTGCAGATTAAATTTTACTCAAAGCATATTAATTTGTTGGTGTTATGTTAAACAATGAGCTATCGGAGGAGATTATTATTCGTATATTGTTAAGTGTATGCGTGTTTGCTATTTTAATTAATACTGGAAATCTATTTTGAGTGAACAAATACCTTCGTTAAATTTGAATTGCATAACAATTACCCGAAGTTATTCATGATTGCATTCTAACAAAATTTATTTGCTAATAATTAATTAAAGTTAATTTTTGATATTAGTGTTCAACTTTGATTGGGAAAGTTAAGCAAGTATCGACCACATCAAACAAAGCTGCCATATATGGTTTTGTATATATTCATTATATTATAATATACATACCAAACCCAATCAAAAAAAATAGAAACTCCATACTTTTACTATGAAAAAAAAACTTCAAAAATTAACTGTTTTGTTTGTTAATTTTCATTAAAACTTCGTTATGAATTAAATTCATTCAATTACCCGGAAACACCGAATCATTGCTTATTTAAACAATATTATTTTAAACTTCTTGTTTATTTAACCGGAAAATGAGTTATTTATTAGTATACTCATTAGAATACACCGCTAAAAAGTTGAGCAAACATTTTTTAGACTGAAAAGAAATCTCTGTTAAAAATAAGATAGGTAAGAAAAAAGAAGCTTTCTGAATTTTAACAATGAAAATTGCCACTCTTAAACATAAAATGCTAAGTGGCTGTTGTGCCTAAAGCGATCAATGTTATGCCCTTACAATTGATTTCTTTGATTTGAAGGCCGGATTAAAGCCAGATAGACACCAATTTTAATTTTTACGTTTAATATATTAAAATTTATAATAAGATCTTAGCATTCTGATTTGGTAATATTATATTATTAGTAAAACACAAATTGAAAATTACATTTTTGCTTAGAGGATGGTGTCTGCTTACCTTAATCGTCTTACATCGAAAAAGTTTAGTTCATCATTGAGAAACTTTTTATTTATCAACTATGCAACAGCTAAGCTTTTACATTCAATTTACAAATTACAAAATTAAACAAAGAGATTTTAAAAGAAATTTGATTTAATCTGAAAGTGGCACTTATCATTTTGTTACTTAATCTTTCAATTAAACTTTTTCTTTTACGGTCGAGTTACTAAATCTAATACCGATTTTATTAATTTTATTTTATAAATTTGATTTTTAGAATTAACATGAATTAAAACAAATCCAGCTGGTTTATAAAAAATAAAGAGTTTCTTACAAAAGAACGTACAGTTTTTACCGTAAAAGTAGCTATTTATATCAATAGTGAGAAAAGTAACATTTTTCCGCACTAGGCGAAAGACTTACGTACGAAACTGAATGTACAAAATCCATAAAATTGGAGAAAACCATTCAATGCCAGCAGTAAAACGCAAAACATTATTCGGATCATAATTTGATCCAGCTCATAAAAACATGAAAACTACCTTGGGAGGTAGGTGGCAGTCTAGGACATTTCGCATTCTCCATTCCGCCATCGCCGCGTCGCCTTCAAATAAAATTCAAATTTTATTGTTGTATTAATCGTTTAATTTTTAAATTTTAATTTATTATATTGCATTGAATTGAAGAAACAGAGAAAGAATCAGATCGGTATGGCTTGATAAGGTTGTCGAAGATCTTAAACCCATGGGAGTGGGAGAAAAGATAAAGAAGAGCCAAAGCAAAAGGCCAGAAAATCAGGAGTGATCTACCTGGAGAAATGAATTGTAAAGACTTCGGAAGTATGCATATTCCTTGGGAATGAACACCTTTAATTATTTATGTTCATTTTGGCATTTTAATAACACGAAAAATTAAATTTCCTATGGCGAAATGGGTAGATAGTGAAATGGCGACGGCGAAATGGCCCATCTCCACTAGGAAAAGTTCTATTCTAACTGAAATCCTGGCCTTGGTATTGGTTTTGATAGAATGCTGTAAACCACAATAACTACCAGGATCAGTTTAACACCAGACATTTTACCTCTATTTGTTGCTTATCGTCCTCATACAGTCATGGCAAAATGAAAGTTGGAATGATGGAGTTTGCAGTCCTTTTTTGCTGAGTCAGGTGCAGGTTCTATGGAAGAGCAATTAAACCTTAACATATCACTGAAAACAGATAGTGAAATAGACGAAGCAGTAGAAGACTTAATAGTGGAAATCCAACAGGCCGGATGGAAAGCTTCACCATGAGTACTACACATCGATAAACCCGTTTCAAATACATCAAAAAGAAAACTGCATTAAAGATAAAACTGCGACAATGGTGGCATATAACTCAAGCTCCAAGCAACAAAACATATAATTCAAAAAATTGCTCGAAGATCAGAAAAACGAATGATAAGAAACTTCAGCCAGTGAAGTAACCGACTACACCTTGTGGAGGGTCGCTAAAAAGTTAAAGAAAACGCAAAAAGTAAACCAGCCGATTAGAAAAAGAGATAGAACCTGGGCATGGAATGATGAGGAGAAGGCCGGGGCGATTGTTGAATATCTCGTCAAAGTGTTCCAACCTCCACCAAGACAAATTCTTTCTCAGGACGAACATCGTATCCATCAACTACTTGAAGCCTATACCAGATGAGCTTGCCAATTACCAGAAAAAGGATTTAAGCTAAGAGGTTACTTTCCATGTCATCGTGATCCAGAAGCCAGCGAAGGATCCAACCGAGACCTTATCTTACAGACCCATTAGTCTGCTACCCAATCTGTCAAATACATTCGGAAAGATATTTTTACTGAATAGATTGCTACCCATAATTGAAGAAAGAAATCTAATCCCGGATCATCAATTTGGTTTTCGCCAAGAGCACGGAACAGTAGAACATGTTCATCGGGTTGTTAAAAAGATCAGAACCGACCTAGAAGTAAGAGACAGTGCCCAGCTGTTTTCCTTGATATCTCGCAGGCCTTTGATAGAATGTGGCACCTGGGATTACTGTACAAAATTTAAAAAAACCTGCTTCATCAATTCTATCACTTATTGGAGTCAGACCTAAGAAATAGGTATTTTCTGGTCAAATATGGAGAGACCTAACCACCCTGCAGCCCATTTGGTTGGTGGTACCACAAGGTAGCGTCCTTGAACTACTTCTATACCTTCTATGCACATCAGCCTTACCAAAGACTCAAAATGCCGTTACAGCCACTTTTTCAGATGATCGGGTATATTGGCGTCCGACGAAGATGCAAAACAAACATTTCGTCTCTTGCAGATCTACCTAAACAAAGTTGAGCACTGGCTGGAGACTTGGCGAGTCGCAGTAAACACCACTAAGTCTGTGCACATCACCTTCACTCTTAGTGGAGGAACTTGCCCAAGTGTGGATTTATATGGCAAAATCCTTCCTGACAAGAATCAGTAAAGTACTTGGAATTCCACCTCCATGGATGATTAATGTGATCCAAGCATATTTGGAGCAAAGGTCTGCAGCTAGGACACAACAGAAAATGAAATATTGGAGTTTTAATTAAAAATATTTTGGATTATGATAAGAAATTTTATAAAGTATTGGAATTGCAATTTTTAAGGGACTTGAATTATTCCGATAAGCACGACTGCTGCACACCGGCATCGTGTAAGATTCAACCTTTCCATTTCGATAAAAATTTATTTAAACAAAACTTAAGGCTAGGAAATCCAAAGAAATCTTAATAAATCCAATAAAATTTTAGGAAATTCCAGGAAATCTTAGAAAACCATAAGGTAACCTTAGGATATGAAATTCTAAGATATCTTATTTCCTATCCCCAGTATTCATAAAAATTTTAGAAAGTTAGAGATTCCAACAATTATTAATACAAAATTTTTAAATTATCTGAAATGGATCAATTGACGGCGAAGTGGCGATGGCGAAATGTCCTAGACCAAAATAAGAAAACTGAAATTGATATTTTAAATGAAAAATACAAAATTTTAAAAAGTAAAGTTTAAGTATTCGAAGATTTTCTGCAAAAATCCTGCTAAAATGTCTTGACGAATTTATTCCCAACTTGACGGTCTCACTATATATAAGAAAAAGATATAATTTTCTCGAGCACCGATACGTCAACTTCAAGATGTAGTCGACTAATTGTTTGGCTGTTCAAAACACAGATTCAGTTGATGAAGAGATATGCAAATTATTGATTTGCGAAATATGCTTTCAGTCGTGGTTAGCAATTAAGTTAAATTAATTATTGTCATAAGTTCAAAATGGGATAAACGATTTGAAAATTTTTGAAATCTTGGATTGGAAAATTTGTAATAACAATTATCATTTTCCAAGAAATTTTATTATTTCAAAAAATATTCATTAAACTTTTTTTTTAACAAATAATTACAGAATAATTAAAAGGATCATTACCATTATAATTTAGGAGTGTGTGCAACTGAAGTATTAAAATTTGCACGTTACAAAATACGATTAATAAATTATTCTTGGATATACATCGACTGCTTGAGACATTTTCTTTATAAATTACTGTACAGGTTTATTTTTGGTTTGACAGGCTATTTAAGAAATGCGGTTTATTTATAAAGGTGTCTACACACTTTCGTGTTAGATAATTTAATTTTCTGGAACCCCAAACAAAGGCAACGTCACCAAAGCTAGACCCCCCCCCCCTATAACAAACAAGTTAAAAAAAAAATTTAAATAATATTGATGAATACGAACGTCATGTTTCCTTAGACCCCCGTGCCCCCTTGTCACGTTTCGACACGTTAAGAAAGACCTCTCCCTCCCCCTTGCTTGCAAATGTATTTTATAAAAAGCCCCTGGTGTGTGTATAGTAAAATTGATTTTTGTTATTTTTAAATTTAATTTAATGTTTCAATATAACTGCAAATTTGAATAATATATGGATCAAACTGTATTTTATAAAAAATAGCATAATATGCATGAGATATTTTTTAACAAAAAACTTAAACTTTTGGTTGGAAATATACATTAAAATTTCACAGAGGAAAAGTTCCGATATATTGCGCTTATATGTATGTATATTAGGGCTATGTACATGCCCGAAGCTTTTTTACAAAATCAAAATTAAAAATTCTTACTCCTATTTATTTATTAAAAATTTTAATTGCAAATTTCTTTGACATCATAACTGCTCGTTTTCCCTGCCATCAAAATTAATGAGGTTTAAATTACAATAATATAATTATTTAATTAGTAATTTTACCATTTAGTTTAAAACAAATTAGAAACTCTGACAGACAGGGAATTACATTTCAGTTAATGACCGTAGTTTATTATCATTTAGTCAGTAATTTATCAATACAATTTTAATGAATGTCTTGAACAAAATAACAGTTACTAATACGAACTGACCGAAATGCTAAATGAAATAAATTGTAATGCTCTTTGTTATCTCCCTTTTGTTTTCTGATTTTAAAATCGTAATATAAAAATATCAGATTGCAAATACTTGTAATCCAAAGCTTTTCCAGATCAGGCGGCCTGCTGGACGACCTGACCTTGATGTGCGTAGCTTTTTTAGCTTATATTTCTTACATGTAAATGATTATTTCTTATTCTTGATCTTTTTACGTAAAATATAAAATAGCCCCAATCAAGAACATAATATCTTGTTACACGTGTGAAACATTTTAAATTCAACAGCGCAAATTATATGATTTGAATAGAATTGTACGTTTTTCGAATAAAAATATGTTGATTGGATAGAAGTGCAAAAATTTAAATCAAACGGGAATAACTAAAGTAAATTTTGCATTAACTTCCTGTTATAAAAATCTATAGAAGTACTATCTTTTTATTTCCAGCTTCATTTAATAATCAATTATGCTGAAGTGTTCGAAAATAACAATTAAATTAAATTATTATTACTTTAAACTCGCTCATTAATTTGTATAGCAATGTAAAATTATTGTAAGTAAATAATGTTAACATATTCAAATATTTTTTCGGGTAAAACTGAAGGAAATCTGGATTTCCCTGTCTTATTTTCTTTAGCTTAACCAAATATTTAAATTTAATTAAAATGGGACTTAACTTTTTCGTGAGCTTAATGGAAAGAAAACTAATAAGTGACTAAATTCTGATAAAGATCAAACAGGGCATATGAATCACCGGATTAATTGGATATAAAACAGCAAAACCCTGATTACAATCTTCATCAATGAATTTTTTTCATACAATAATGAAATTATTTTATTGTTGCAGCAAATTGATAAAAAAATTGGAATATCGGATGAAGTAGTTCTAAATTTGTAAAAAATTTGTTATCAAAATCTTAGGATTACGCACACCCTAGGTAATGTAATTTTTTTTTAAATCGCAACTGATTTCAAAGAAGTCGATTATTTTTATTTCGAATTTTGTATTCTAGTTTTCCTTACCTTTGCGAGACAACCAAATGTGAGATACCAATTTGTATATTGGAATTTATTTGAGCAATCTTTTCAAATTAAGATGCGAAAGCTTTGATGTGATTCGATTCGCCTTAATTTGAACTGCTGCACTAACATTTTCGCTGGAAATATCAAATTTCCAATTTTTCCTTGCTGAATAATCTTATTTGAGTTAAAATACAAAAAGTTTGAAGTTATAATTTCATTGTCTGAACTAATATTATTGCAGTGTTTTTCTCGGTTAAATTGGGGAGATTTAATTTTTTTTTATAAAATTTATTTAATTTTCAAGTTGAATCGACGATAATTATAAGGCCAGTCGTCTCTTTAATATTCGTAAAATCTAATCACAATCCCTTTTGGCAAAGTCATACAAAATTAATATGGTTATAATAATCAATACGAGTATCTAATTGTGATTGATATAAAATTATAAACCATTAAAATTAAATTTAATTGTTTAAACTCGTAGAAAATCGTTTCAAATTTTAGTAACCCTCTGCAATAAAATGTCAAACTACCAAAATTATAGTTTATAACTTTAGATTGTCTAAGTTTACAACTAAGAGCACAAACTTGAAGGATTCTGTCAGTGCACATTTTAGTTATGTTCAAATTTGTAATAGAACCGGAGGGAGGACAGCTTTACAAGTTTTTATTCTAATATTCGAAAATAATATTGCCTGAAATCAACTAGAAGAGAATAATTTTTTTTACAAAATTTTGCATAACAAATACAATTTAGATTGTATTTAACTAGAGATTTATTTTAAAATACATTTTGGAAATTAATATTCATTCAAAAATTTGATGTAAAATTTCGAATAAACGGGATGACAAATTTTTAATTTAAACAGTAAAATAAATTTTCATAATAATTTTTAAATTTATTTTCCATTAAAATCATAATTTTCTAACTTCGGGAACTGCCTGCGCATTCCAAAATTTACAAATTTTTGAAAATAAAGAACACAGTCATATTTAGGTAATTTACTACAAAGAACTAAGTTTAAAACCAGACTTGGACTGCGATGTTGTTCAGAAAATTGTATTTTTGAAAAATAATTAAATTTTGAATATTTTAAAACTTTGTACTTGATCCAACAAATGCTAGGTCGTCGACTTAGGACTTATAAAGGCAGGTCTTCACCAAACCAACAAGCTTGGTTTTATAAAAACATAATTAATATTATTTTTAAATCCCTAGCCCCCCCCCCCCCGTTTAGCACTCATGCCGCACCTTTAATGTCTCATATTTAAAATATGCAGTGTTCTCCTTGCGGTCGTTCAGAGATTATGTCACGTAATTTTAAGCATTATTCTACCCCCCCCCCCTCGTCATCACACTTTGTCACAAAATCCTAGACTCCCTTCCAAATATTCAGTGAGTAATTTCTCAATTAAAACAGTTTTTAAATTCCAGTTATGAGACGACACAAACATTAACAATTTAATTGGCTAATATTATATTAATCAGTTCTGATAAGTTCATTTTTTAGTTACCAACATTAACGCATTATATTGTATACAAACGGATTATGATTTGGAAAAGTGGAAAAATTCTGTAAACTTTTAAATTTTCTCAGCTATATAAAAATTTATGTTTAAACAGTTTAATAAAACAACTGGGACCACTTGCTGCAGCTTTCAATACATGAGCAACGCGATAGCTTTTCGCATTTCCTTGTTGTGACTTTCAATGGAATTTCCAATTTTCTATTACACACCATTTTGCACTGAAACTCTACGTTTGTATAATTTTTGCGTTTCCTGTGATCTCAATGTTCTAGTGTTCTTTAATTTGTTTCTGTTGTTCTGTTAAATTCAGCGAATGTCGTAAATACTTTATTTAATAAAATTTATAAAAATGCTACATATCCCCCTGCTAAAAAAAAGAACACAACAATTTTCACAAACGTAAATGAAATTTTGCAAGTTTCCAGATAAAAAGTATAAGATATTTTTACCCCAAATTAAGTAGATATATCTTCACTAAGTAGGTGGCAGCTTAACGAAACTGATAATTAGATGTTTAATGGGAAACTCTCGAATCTCAGTTTGAAAGCATCTCCTAAACTAATTTCACCGCCCATAACATCACTTGATAGTTGACAAGACATTGTATCATTAAACTACCGGTTACATATAGGGTAGTGTAAATTTTTGATGATATTCAATTAACAAATACTTGCCTGTGCATTCGGTTGAACTAATTTTGGCGACAGAAGCATATTTATGTGCCCAACCAATTTGTCGCAAATTAAAATTTCTGTACCGTGAAAGAGTTATTGTGGCTTCTCAGCCGAATAATATCAAATTTGTTTTCAGGTTTCTTTGGATTATCAAATATTTACACCAATACATAGCATGAAATTAAAATTTAATTTATGGTTTCAGTATTTGCAGTATTTAACTGTGATATACTCAGGTACTGCAATCATACTTTCAATTTGATTACGGAATTGGCTTTCCACCGAGGTTAAAATGTAAAATAATTTTTTGGAATTTATTCGTACATCTCAATGCTTACAGAGATTATTTTATGCAGTGCAGGTTGATTAGGAATATTACCTTTGGGAAGCAAAGGAATGTGAACCAGACGTTTGCATAACAGGCGTAATGAAATTATTCAAATTGTTGAATTAAATTTATAATTGAATTGAATTACATTAAACATACTGAACTTCAGGAAGCTATTGTTGTTTAACTTTCGAAAGTTAATCCTCCAGAATTCGAATGGTAGTCTAAAGTAATAAGTCCGAATTGAACTGATTTTTATATGGATGATATAAAAAATAAGACGAGAAGTAGAAAAATGAAATTTCGGTAATTTCTTATATTCACATGATGTTAACATTTTATTTTATCTGGAATATTTTGGATGTCGAGATCTTAAAATAGAATATCTAGCATAACTTCAAATTGTTAGGGATTGCTGCTCTAGATACGGAATTTTATTCCAAGGGTTGGTGTAGACTTATCCGGTGAGGAAATTAGTTAAAATATTTAACTCTGGATATTTTAAAAATAATGAATATAATTTAGTTATAACGAGTGGAATAATGCTAAATGCGCCGTTCATGAAAATGATGTTATTTACTCAAAGATGTTGCGAAAAGCCTAATAAATTTCGTCATTAAGACGAAAATATAAAGCCTACGAAGCTAAACAAAATTAAGGGTACATTTACTTAACACATTGAAACATTTCCGAGTTGGTTTGCTCGTAAACACCTTTCAAAGTAGCAATGAATAACGTTTGCAAATTGCAAATACTTACCTGTAATTTGTTTGTAATAACAGCTCTAATTACTTAAATGAGAGTTATACTTCTCATAACTTTAATATAACTTGAAATATAACTTGCTTAACTAAACTAACTATGCTCTTAAAGCAGATTTCGCTATATTATATTATAGAAATATCCTTTTTGTAGGATAAAACTACTGCAACTGGAAATATGTACTTTACGTAGTGTTAATTCTAGCGTAAGGAAACTTTAATGTACTTAAGTAATTAATTTTCTGATATTTAACTTTTTTTGCAGCATTAGAAAATTTCTCGGTATTTTTTTAAATTTATAATAATTAGTTTTATCGAATTTATTTTGATAAATGTAATATTCTCCAATTAAAGCTCGCAAGCCAATCATGCGTAATTATATTACACATATCACTATTTAAATGGAATATATGAAATTATAAATTAGAGAATGTACATATTATGATTTACTGTTATTACATAAATTAATTATTTTATTTCAGACTGTTTCGATAACTGTGTCGGTTTTGACACTAACATTTATCTCAGTTGATCGATGGTACGCTATATGTTTCCCATTGAAATTCAAATCCACAACAGGAAGAGCAAAAACAGCTATAGCAATTATTTGGTTGGTTGCTTTAATATTTGGTGAGTATTACGCTTTTTGTTTTATATGCAATAATAATGACAATAAAGATAATTCACACCAGTAAAAGGCAATATAAATGATTTAATGGAACGCAAGTACTACTCGAAATTTAAATATTCAGTTTTGAAGAGATTTAAAAATACACAAAATCATTTCGTACGGATTTTATTATACCTATTGTATAATTTAAAATAACAGTCTTCCCTTAGGTTTAAAAATACCTTACTACTTATCTTCTAGTTCAGCAATGGTGTAAAACTCGATTACCCAAGTTGTGCGGCCTGAAGGCCGCACTGATCTTTCAGTCTTCCGTAACCTTTTAATTTTTTTATCATGGTAACTCAAAATGAAGCGATTGGAAAAGATCTCGCAAAAAAGATTTAATTAATCTACCACACCTGAAATATGATGAAAGACTCTGATGTAAGTTTTGAATTAACCCTTTCTGTTTTGATAACGTAGAGCACAGAGGGGGGTCCGTCGAAATAAATCACCAAAATATAAATCACTACAACAACAATCTCCACTTTCAACAATGAAACGGTAGCCAAAATAAGTGACGATCTCGTTGTCAGTATCACTGAACCCTTTGTGGTTCCTTCTGAATGCAGGAATCAAAATAAGCAACAACCAATAATAATTTAAATTTGACCCACCTAGGCGTGATGGTCTAACACAATAATGATGAGAAAGGAAATGGTTAGAGGAGTTGCTACTCCAATTGAAGCAAAACCTGACGACTGGACTCCCACCTTGCTGCTTCTGCGATGACTCGGCTCCTTGCAATCTGCTGCGTAGATATTCTGCAGATCGAAGATGAACAGCAGCACCATCATACAAGTAGTGGTAGCTCAATACTTCTCTTCCAGGACAACTCTGGATCGAAGATGTAATTAATTTCGTAGGTGAACGAACGAACTTCGAAATGGCGAACTTGCTATATTACTAAATAAGGTTGTTGCAAAAATTCCATAGGGCGAACCTAAACCTGATTCCAGTCGTAAAGGCAAATTCCTATCTACTTGATAGATTTGATTTCATCCAAATCAGGATTCCTCCAAGTACAATCCCTGCGCTTGACTTCTTCAGCCCCGGATATGTACTAGGCGCACGCTCATCCCGCTTATCACAACATAGGCATCCTAACCGAAAAACCAGGAGCCATGAAACACTTTTTAAGGAATAAAAATTGTAACAACATAAATCGCCGAGATTGTTTGGCCTGAAAGCTGAACTGATCTGGCACTTCACTTCACAGTGAAAATCGATTCCTTTGCAATTCAGTTTTTTGGGATAAAAAGTATAGTATCTTCCGGTACATAAAGGAACGAGGTGGGGGGAAGGGTTAAGAATAGCAGTGTTTGCCAAAGAGGCCAATTCACATTATTACATGTTAATAATTTAAAAATAATTATTTTAATAAGTTTAGTTAAGGTTAATTTAATTTTTATAAAGGTTATTATTAATTTAATATTCAATTTATTCAAGTCCAGGGTATAGTAAGATAGACATAATAAGGAGATAAATAAGATGGGTGATAATGTACTCAGGAAATTGAAGATCTGTTAGGATACGCCAATTTTAGGTTGGTATATACGAAGAACCAATCGGAAGCTTCAATTAACATGACAGGCAATATCGTTACCGAATTAAACGTTTCTTAATATAACTAGACCAGATTGCCCTGATTGTGCGGCCGTACTGACTAATTATCCTCCCGTAATTTAATCTAATTTTTTTAGGTTGGTAGCGTAAAATGAACCAATCAGAGATGCGTTGCGGTATAGAATGATAGAAATGGGGGGGGGGGACCGTCGATGTTCTACGCTTTCGAATTTTGCCTAAATGTTTGCACTGGGTGGTAGGTATATAGTAAATATACTCCATATAGTAAATATAAATAATAAAATTTTGCCGAATAATATCCAGTAGTTTTTCGAAAATAACAAAATTCGAAAATTACAATTTCAAAGGCGTTTGTCAAATCTGACTCTCCGCCAACTCTCGCTCGCATCCACCTCCCATCGAGCGCTCCAAGCCATTTTGACAGGCGCTAAACTCTTTAAAAATATCCCCCCGGACGGCACGGAACTCGAAAAATTACAAAATTCAAAGGCTGGGATCCGAAGTTTGCCAATGTCAGGGGAAGTGAAAAGTGTATATTGTTACAAACACCGGTTCCCAAATACACTCGAAAATGCAGGTACTAGAACGACGTTATCACTCCCCACCTAAATTCGGATGACTAAGACTCTAGTAGAGCACACGTATCGGCAAGAGAATGGCTTTTTAATGCTAAATGAAGGTAAACTTGTAAATTTTCATCAAAAAGTCGTTTTTCAAAATTAAATTGTGAAGTAACCGTTGGGCCGATTTTATTTATACTCACCTCATAAAAAAGCTTAAAATTTGCTCATTTAGAATATTTAAGGGTTTTCTATCGTACTTTTGAAGGAAAGAAGAGTAGAAGATCGACGGTAACCGAAATGGTCTATTATTTTATGTTCGATTCGATTCGATAATATTAAATAAACTATTGAAAGAAAATAACAATTTACATCCCATCAAATGGAAGTGTCCCTAGTGACACATTTTTTTATTACTGGAAACTGGCTAATAAATCTGAATTTACCAGTGAAAGTAAATTCGGCTAAAAACTTGCTACTCCCGGTTCGGATTCCTCGTTATCACTGAGAGGGCTAACTACTGTGGGTGTTCCTGTTGGACTACCGGTGCGTCGCCGGCGATGCTGGTGAGATGCAGCCTGTAATATGACTCTAAACTAATGGGACAGGAATACGTATCTTAGAAAAGTACGAGGTCCTACCGTAACCGTAAATATCTGGCGATAACGATAATGGACGCCACTCGGAATCAAGGCACTCGAAGTAAACAGTTCCAGTACTGTGGTTTAATGGGCGGAGTCAGTTGCAGTACTGTGATTTAATGGGCGGAGCCAGTCGCAGTTGCCTTCTAAGAGTGAAAAAGTTAACAATATACAATAAATTTATTTTAAATTTAATTTCGTTAATTATAGCCGTAGTTGTGGGTTCGATCCTCGACCAAGTACACGACGATATTTCGGCCATGCTCCCTCACAGGATGCTGGCAACATCTTCGGGGTATTAAATGTCTAAATACCTTTCCAATCTTGATCGAGAGATTTGGCGAAGGGGAGTGGGTAGGCAGCGATTTTCTATATAGCGGGGTATAGCTTAATTGTAATGTTGAGTTTTATTTTTTGCTAGCCTAAATATACATACAAGATCTAGTCTCTCTAGATCCGTAATTTTCGAGTTGGGGCTGCTGCAGGGATGTTTTAAATGAGTGAATGGCAATGGTAAAAGGGGTGGCTCAAAAAAAGGTCGGACGTACTGGTCTAACTAGATCCGTCATTTTAGTGTGCAATTTATGTCAAAAAATACTCGAATAACATAGATACATGCCATGGACGGAGCTAACCTTATCGAAGCAGCCAGTATAATAGCCGCTCTCAGTATTTTCGGTTTTTGGGCTTTAAAATGTGTATTTTGAAAATTTATCTCTATTATAAAAGAATATAAAACATGTTTTAGTGGAAACTACTGAAAATTTAGAAAAAAAAAATTTGCTACGTTAAAGCATCTTCGGATACACACCTACTGGGAATTTAGAAACTCATCCACACCTGGAAAATTTTTCTTTATTAATAATTTCTTTTAAAAGTTTTGTAGTTAATAATTAGTGCAATAATTAGATTTTGGCTTCAAACCTTATTTAACCTAATTTTGTTTTGCAAGGAACTGTTTTTTTTAGGGTTGCGCCCATGTATACAAAACAAAGTTATCGAAGATCCGCTGTTAGCTAGATATTTAATTATTTATAAAACAAATAAGTTGCAAAATCGAATTTTTTTCAAAATTAAGAACTAAATAATAAAACAAACAACAAAAAACTTTACAAAAACACTTTACAAAAAACTTTACAAAAACTTTTCAAAAAACTTCATAAAAAAAGTTTATTCACCCGAGGGACTTAAACTGTAAATAAACTTTCTTCTTTCTAAAACTAAAGTGTCACTATAAATTCTAAAGATTTAAAATTTAAATGTAAATCTGTCGGGTTTTCATGTTAACGTACAACTTAATGAATTATTTTGTTAAATTTATTTTTCTTTAATTCAGGGTTCGACAAACTTATTTTGGAAGGGGCCAGATTCGGTGGACCTAAAAGCTCTATAAAAAAAGGGAATCTTCTCATAGGATTTTGTGTCATTCACATATTACTTGGTCATTTGGAAAAATAAATCAATAATAATTCAGAATAATTTATTTTTATATTTTTCTGTACACAATATTCGCCCGCGCATCCAATTAAAACCAGGGGCCCACAGTCCGAAATTTGCAGACCCCTGCTTTAAATAATTGAAATAAAAAATTAATAACATTTTTTATTTTGAAATGCACTGAAAGACAATTTAGGTCTTTATAATTTTGCTTTATCCGTATCCTCCTTGGCCATATTATGGCTATTTGTTGTTAAAAAAATCATTTTATAAAAATTTAAATTACTGATTTGTTTAAATTAATTAAAATTTTATATTTAAATAAAATTTTATTATTACGACGCGACGCGACGTTAAATTTAAATTCCACTTAGTTATATTTTCATCTTCCGATTAAGTTTTACGTCTGGTTTTTTGCTGTGCTTTAGATTTCACTAATATTTTAATCAATTCTTAAACTTCTCAAATCTTACTTTATACTTCACAATTTCAATTAAAAATCCCTTCTCATTTACAACACTTTATTTTAATCATTCTTTATGACAAATTTTATCAATTAATTTATTTCCTGAATTCCAAATGGGAGTATAGCTTAAAATATGTTTTCCATTTCAAATCAGTTAAAAATTCTTCTAACTCACATTTTGTGTTTTATTCCATATTTTCTCTTATCAAACCTGTCGAAACCTGTCCAAAACACAAAACTGAAACTAACCTGAGATTAAGCTACATTATAAATTATTATATAGATACATAATTTTCACTAAAAAACAATCCTGTGTTCAATCAAATTTTGAATTCCCATAAAAAAACTCGTCTTTTAACTCGTCCTTTAAGAAAGGATATGTCTTAGTGAAAGACGAGCTTCTAACGGAAAATCGAAAGAAAACCTTTATAAAACTATTTTGCAACTCGTACGTTGAGCATTTTCTTTCTCAAAGGTAGTTGTAAGGTTTTTGTTTGAAAAAGTTTTGTAAAGATTAAAAAAAAACACAAAGACACATGTTCGTATAATGGAAAAGGTATAGGATTGTACACTCTGATTTTGTCACTTTTCTAAAACTTTTGAATTTTATTCTGTTTAACTTTAAAATAGTTCGATGCGTAATTGACTGCATGGCTGCAGAGTGCGGTTTATGGTCCATTCAAAGTGATAGAACGGAATATAAATTGTAAATGTTGTCCTAAACTACAATAGAACATAACCGTATCAAGTATAATATGTATTTATTTTGGTAGGCACTTAAAAATGATTAATGTTATGTTCCGGTTTAGATGGCTGAAAAATTCTTTTTGTTCATGATTTAAAAAAAATTATGACAAGAATATATGTATTATTATCCTTTTTGCCTTAAATTTATTGATGTTTCAACTACATTTTAAAACTAAACATGTGACCTAAGCAGGTCCTCGTATAAATCCTGCAGATCTTATTCGGCTTCAGTTTTGTTCACTTTAACATTGTTGGTAATATTTAACGACCTTTGGATTGAGATACTACAGTGCCAGTTTGCAAAAAAAGAGTTCAATTTGAAATAACAATTTGATTGGCCAAAACTAGACAGTCCACCTATTAATCCTTTATTTTTTATTTTTTTCTAAATGAAACCTGAACTTAACCTGAACCTCACCTAACCTGAATCTTTTGTTTTTGTCGTCGGCAGGGGGAAATCTTCAAAAGACACCACCAGCCCGTGCTGGGTGGTAGTGTGGGATTTTTACCCACTAAAAACCCCGTCCCGTTGGTGTGTCCGGGATTCGCATCCACATTCCATCCGGTACACAGCCCGCGTGGTGTTCTGCCCTTTCGAGACTTTTCCTTTCGAGACTTTTCCTTTTGAGACTTTTCCTTTCTGCGTTGTTTCTAGAATGTTTACTATTGGTCTTGTTGTTTTCTTCTTTGCTCGTCCTCTTTTTCTCTTATGATCACCTTTGCCAGGTTGGAGATGTTTTCCCAGGCTTCCACCAGGTTTTCGGGTAGGAGTTGGTGACCTATTTTGAAGCTTTTTCTTTCTTCTTTCCATCGTTTACAAAGGAAGAACATATGTTCCACCGTATCTTGTTCTTCTTCACAGTATGGACAGCCGGGGCTCGTTGCTCTCTTGAACCTGTCCAGATAGGATTCAATGCACCCGTGTCCAGAGAGCACCTGCGTTAATTCGTAGGAAGTCTCTCCGTGCTTTCTTTGGTACCAGCCCTTTAGTTCCGATATAACCCGGTACGTCCACCTGCCTTTTTCCGTGCTGTCCCAAGTTGTTTGTCAAACTTTTAGAGAATATTCTCTGGCTTCCTTTCTGGTTGTTTGTTTTTGAGTGAAGAGGGCTTTTCTCTCTTGAGCAAGGATGTCCACCGGTACCAGCAACGCCAGCACCAGGGATGCTTCAGCCGATATGGTTCTGTAACCTCTAGTTATATCGCGTATTTCTTGACTTTTAGCGGAGGGTCCTCCGATGTTTGGGAGGAGCCTGGTAATTGCCGCTGCAGCCTGTTTTGCTTTTACCGCCGTTTTTGTTATATGCGGTCCAAAAAACTACCTGTCGTCCAGTTGAACGCCCAGTACCGTCATTGTCTTGTTTGGCACTATTACGGTATCGGACAGGCTGATGTTAATCTGCCTGTATCTTCTTCTTCCGCACACTAACACCGCTTCAGTCTTCTCTGGTACCAGTGTCAGTTCTCTCTCGCTCGTCCATATTCTTATTTTTGTTATTGTTTCTGTAGCGTTTTGTTTTATTTCGTCCTCCGTTTTTCCCACCACCACCAGGTTCAAGTCGTCCGCGAAGCCCAATAGTGTAACTCCTTGTGGTACTGGTAGTGAAAGGACCCCGTCGTAGCTGATGTTCCATAATAGTGGCGACAGTACAGACCCTGGGCCAATCCTGATGAAACTGCGTAGCTTTTGTCCCGGAAGATGATGCTACTGTTTTGGAGGTATTCTGAGATGATTTTCTGTAGTGGTCCACTCACACCTTTAGTTTTCAACTCCGGTAGAATGACTTTCCAGCTTGCAGAATTGAACGTTCTTCACATCTAGGGAGATTGCCAGTAAGTCTACCATCTTCCTTTGGGTCGAATTGGGGCCCAATGCTTCATACAGCATTCTGTAGTCGGTCACCGATGTAACCAGACTTCGTGGTTATTAAACTGCTTCTCTAAGTTGGGGAGGAGTCCCCAGAGGATGTGGGGACCAAAGGAGAGGATTTAAAATGTGTTCATTGAAATGGCGCGGTGCTTTCTTCGGGACCAACGTGTGTCTCCTGGATATGATCCAGGTAGATGCTCTATTTTGTTAGTTAACTTCTAGTGCTGTCTATCGTTGGCAGTAAAAGTAAAATTAAACTTAAACTAAATAAACTAAAATTAATAAATTAAACTCAACTCTACAGACTCACCACGAAAACTTCTATTTTTGTTCCAAAAATCCGAAAATTTTGAATGTAATTCTTAGACGAATAGCATGAGTGTTATTATTCATAAACTTGATTCTTCAGGTTGTGCAGCCTGAAGGCCGCACTGATTAACCATTCTTCCGTAATTTCTAAATTTTTTTAGGTTGGTAACGTAAACCAATGGGAGGTGCGTTACGGGATTGATAGATAGAAATGGGCAAAATTTATCAACTAAGTATTTGAAGAGAATCTTCGGGAAACCTTTTGAAAAAAATGCAGAGCAATTTAAGTTAAAGTATATTAATAATTTTCTATTTTATGCCAAATTCTTTAACTGCATATTTCAATTTAATAAGCAGTGCAAAGATTGCTAATATATTACTTTAAATGCCCTTCTATGGAAATCAATTAATTGCTATAAAGTAAATATTTAATTATTTATTTACGTATTTGATTAATAAACTGCGTAAGTCAAGTTCAATACAAATTACAGTATTATACAATTATGATAATTTGTGTTCGTTTTTTAACTATTACACTGTAAAAAAGGATTTGTAGCTCTAACAAAGCTTTTGGTAGCTGCAACAATTTTTTTTGCTTCTACAACAAATTTTTTTGTTTAGCAAAAAAAAATTTGCTGAATCAACAAATTTTTTTCTGTACACAGGAGATTTTTTTACAGTGTATTTGCGATCGTACAACTGAAAGGCTAATTATTCAACCGCATGTATGATACTACTATCGGCCTATCAGATGGAAAAGGTATAATAGCTATTGCAAGTTACCTCAATTTAATTATATTTAATTACCTCAAAAGTACTAACGCGATTAACAAACCAGTAAATTTTGTGGATCGTAAGACTGTTTCATCAAGATTAATTACGAAATGCAGCTGTGCATCTGGGGATGTACAAGACGAAGATTAAAATAAAATATTTCATTTTTAAATAAACTGGCAAGACATAAAATATAATGAAATACCTTATGCTGTGTAAATTGATTAAAACAATTTATTGATTTAAGAAGTTGAAAATTGAATTATTGTTAAATACAAAATAAACTTAGAAAACTTTTTTGAACTTGAACAATTTCATAATTGGTTTCTATTTGCTAAGCTTACTTTTCACTAAGTGAAACGGATGTTACTTAAAAGGGTATAAAATCTATCGTAAGATTTAATTTTTTGCCAAGTTGTCTAAGAATTAATTTTTAGAAATCCATTTAAGTTTTAATATGCTTAAAGCTTGGAGAACGTTTTAATTCCAACAGGAAGAAATAATTTAATGCAAAAACTTTCAAATCAAATACAAAAGATAAAATGTAACAATGAAGTTCCCGAAAACACACACAATTCATCAGATAAAATAAATTCATTAAATAAATTAAAATTTCCCAAGATACCTACGACCGCCGGAGTATAGCTGTTTAGGTATAATATATTATTTTACATTTATGCAGATTTTAATTAAAATTTTTAAACCAAGTGTAAAATTAGACGACGCCTCGAAGAGTCTTCATCCACAACTGTCTCCAAAAATGAGTTTCACGTGTAAAGCACGGCATTCGTATGTGCACGTATTTTATCCATGCTGATTTAAGAAAAACTACAGTGTTAATGCGGGTTGTTTGTTTAAATTAGTTTTACCCTTTTGTTGAGAGCATCCTGGATCAAACAGAATTGTAACTTTTAACATGTGCTCTTTAATGCGAACACTAAATTAAATTAAAGAAGATACTGCTGGAGCCTATTTAGAGAATTTCTGAGGATTTTAAGTTATTAGAGAATTATAACATTCGTACAAAATTTTCATACTAAGCTGGAAATTACAATGGAGGCGTCATTTAGATTGTCGGAAGGCGGAAGAGTGTTTACTAGCTGGGCTTCCTTCAAAATTACCTACCCTCAAAGTTTCATCCGGTAAAGCGCACAAATGGAGATCTATCAAATTTGCATTCTACTAACAGAAAATCGTATATATTTTAATAATTTTAATATTTTTTTTATAGATATTCCCGAATTGGTGGTGTTTCAAGTGGTTCCCGACAAAACACAACCATTTAAAACAATATATTTCACCCAATGCGAAGCAAGCTGGTCGATCGAGACAGATAGGGCATGGATGATAGTTAAAATGGTACTGTTGTATGCGTTTCCACTTACCTTCATGACCATTGCTTACTGCCAAATTATATGTGTTTTATGGAAATCAGCAAACGTTCATCAGCATTCACTGGGTGCGTAACAAAATTTATATATTTGCTCAAAAGTTAATCCGTTTACTGCAGGAGAACGAGAGCCCATAAAAATATAATAAACTTTCGGAAAATATCTTCATAAAACTCATATCACTAAACAACAAAATCAAATTAACAAACAATATACAATTTTACGATTCACGCAACAAAAAAGTGCGAAAATTTAAATTTAAATCCGCAAATCGCGCTTTCGTGCAAGCTTTTCACACTTTAATAAATAGCAACACATATAAACCTTTAATGGTTGGTCGGTCGGTTGCTTTCAGATAACAAAAAGCAAACTTTCATATTGCTACACAAAAATAAAAATTTGAAATATTTCTTGGTCGTTACGGAAATCCAGGATATTATGTAAACTTGGCAGTAAAAGGAAGCATTGTCAAGTACGAATTTGCTAACTTACGATGATGTTGCTAACGGAAATGCAGTTTTGTATGCATTTTTCATATTTTTGAATATCAAGATTAACAGTAACCAACAAATGCGAAACAATCTAAAGTTTAATACGTCCGTACTCGGCATTTCCATCTGGGCTGCGTCTCGATAAAAAATCCCGAGTTTATACTCAATAATATTTTTGTAAACTTTTTTTTTTATTTAGATATATCTGGCGGAAGACAAGTCAATACTTTTACGATGAACACAAACACAAGTACCGAAGGCCAATTACGATCTCGACGAAAAGCTGCAAAAATGTTGGTTGCGGTTGTTATAATGTTCGCAGTTTGCTTCTTTCCGGTACACTTATTGTGTGTATTGAGGTAACTTATTTTATAGAAAAGTTCTATATTTGTGCTTTTTTTTATTTTGTTTGAGTTTGAAATTCAAAATCCATTCAAATCAGATTTTACAATATTAAATCGAGAGTTGATATTCCTTTGTATAATTTTATGTATTGCGATAAATTCTAACCTATCAAAGTTAATGATTTTGTTTGTCCAATCATCATTTTCTTGGCGACCATCTGCTTGATTTGCACGAAACTAGCCGCCATAAAATAAAATGTATAATAAATCCTGGAGTGAAAAACAGGTCGCGACTGAATTTTATTTTTGTTTGTGCATTATTCCCGAACTCGATTTTGCGTGATTCGCTTGAAAATGTTTTTCTTTTATAGAATAGCTCCGACTGTGGAAAATGATTTGTCGCCATAACAAAGCTTCGACGGAGTTTTTTGTTGCTACAACAAATTTTATGTTTTTACAAAAAAAACTTTGTTGAATCAACTATTTTTTTTGTTTCTGTAGGGAAAAGCCTTCTTTGCAGACCTATATCAGTTTAAATAAGTTAGATAAATTTTTTTGAAATTCCGAAAGCTTGAGAACAAAGTTTGACGGCATTAAACAACCTTGTTGTTGACATAAAACTTTTAAGGCATAGGATTATAAAGATTGCTAATTAGAAAAGAGGATCACTAAATTTAGACAATGCGAATACAATTTTCTGTCTTGCGAGGATTTATTTTTCTTTCAGTTAAATAATAATGTAAATAATTAAGTAAGTCAATTGGTTACTATTCGAACTTCTTGATTACTCTAATTCAACCACCTAATAAATAAACAGATAAGACTTGTAACTCTGGTGAATTTAATTAAGTAATTTCAAAACGTTGTATTTAAGTTAAAACATTATTTAACGAAGTTCGGTAATTGAATGTATTGGAATTGTTTAATTTAATCAACAGAATTATTCTTAAAACAAAGAATTTATATCGGACTTGTTTTAAACAAATTCCATTTCTATGGATGATAATAAAAGAGGATTACTATTGCTAACCGTGCTATTTCAAAATTAAGCACTGTAATATAGGTACTATAACAAATAGTAACCCATCGCATATTGGTTTCATAATAGAGAAAACAGCGGTATTATGTGGTATTACAAATTGTATCCTATATTATTGGATATATCATAAATTGCACTTAAGGATTCTAGCAAAATAAATAATCCTGTCTAATAACGACAAATTTTAATATTTAATTTACATCCATTAACTACAGCAAACATTAACTTACCGCTTAGCTAGAAAATAATCACTTTTCCCACTAGTTGTATAAATAGCTATTACGTTTACAACATCTCAGTTTTCACTCTCGGTCGGTTATGCTAATATCACTCAATTTTGTAAATTGAAAATTACAGATAACAAATAATAATAAATTAGACTTTCGTATTATTGCCGAATCATATTTAAATTTATTTAAATTAATAAATCTCCATAGCTCTCTGGGGACTTTTTGTTTCATTTTGAACGTTCGTACTTGTTACATTTTTTCCCGAACGTGTAATGGAAATTTACTAAATTGACAACTTCTAAACCCCATTTTTATTTATTTATCTCTGTTGCATTGACAAAATATTTTTTGCATTTCAAAAATTAATATATTTATGCATTATTTATAGAGTTACTATTACGATGAACAATACGGAACTAAATCGAGCTTACTTTTCCATTGCACACTGGCTATGTTATGCTAATAGCGCCGTAAATCCAATTATTTACAATTTTATGAGTGGTAAGTACCGAATTTTAATTATTATTATGGTGAAGTTGTCGTAATATGTTGTTTTTTGTGTTTTCATTCAGGAAATGTAGTTAGAATAAATAATTGCCAGAGGCGGCTCGTGAGAGCAGGCGAAGAAGGCTTAGCCTCTCCTAATTGCATAGCAATATATATTTTTACCCTAAACTTTATATACCTGCTCAGATAAAATTCCACAAGCCGCCACTGGTAATAGCTTCTTTAACCTCTCTAACCAATTTATTCTATAATTTTGTTTTAAATATCTAGAAAGTTTTTTTTTATATTAATTGTGTTAACAATTGGTTCCAATGAGGAAATATAGAGGTTTATGTATGTAGAAATAGGAATATTTAGAACGCAAAAAACGTGGATTCGGTCACTTACTTAAATCCCTCGGACCAATCAAAATGTCGAATTTTCCTCGCTCCATACTGAGTGCTTTAAGAAGTGCTGATCACAAAGGCAAAATACTTGTACGAGTATTTTTTGGATAATATGCTACAATATCATCTCTGAACGGAAGTTTTGCTATATATTTTTATTTCTATTAGTAAAATATATTGTTATGCTCTATGAAGCATTTACAGATATTTAATAACTAATACAACATACCATACCGGATATATTCATTTCCTGTCCATTAGCATTATATCAACTAATGTCAGAGAACATTGTTGTAGGGGTTGCTACAATCTGTGATCGTGCTAAATATTATATTTTGTCAGAGTTATTTATTTAGAGCCCAAAGGCGACATTTTAGTTCAAATTTTTATTAAAATAATAATTTAGTAAAAATTGAAAAATTTTGAAAATTAAGAAAGTTTTCCGAAAATTTAACTTGAATATCGAAATGTAATTTATTTTTGTTTAAATTTGTTATAATTATAGCAAAATAAACATTTAAATATTCAAATTTACTTAATGAAAATATAAAGAACCAGACACCGTATAAATCAAATTGCGAAAGTCAACTATATGACACTCAAGTTAAACCGGCCTAATTGGACGGGCTTGGAAATTCTCTTTAAATTAATTCCTTTCAAAACTGACTAAAATTTAAAATTGTTTGATCTGACTTTAATTAAATTGTAATAAGTTACAACTTAAAAAACTTATCCCGTCTCCTGTATAGTTTCTTTTAAAAGTTTAATTTTTTTTTGGACTTGTCCGTATTTTTCTATAAATAATAAATATAAACTCTTAAATCCTTGAACGATTTTGAATAATCTGCGAAATTGCCTCTTCACAATTCTTATATTTTCCAATTTGAAAGCAAAAATTCTACTTCTCTCTTATTTACAATTTATTATTTAGTAAATAGCATTATAATCTTAGAATTTAATAATATATTGGTTTTTAAAATGCATAAGCCGCAATATTTTTATTTTAAAAATATTCTCTATTATCAAGAGCAGTATCGTCTAAGAAAATGCAGCATCACATGGGAAGCAAAATATTAAAAATATATTTTATGAAAATTTCTGCTACATCTTGAAAGATGCATTGATTGGCGTATTCAAGTTTGAGAATCTGTTAATAAATATCTTGTACTTGGCTGAGAAAATATAATTATTCTTTTCGCATTTAAATTTACTGACAGCCAGGAGATTTTCAAAATTATATTATCGATCAAAAATTGTCATGCATAGTAATAATCCTAATTATTTATATCTACTTCAAATGGTTAAGATAGCCAGTCGGGTGGAAAATGAAAACGAGGTAAATAGACAAATCGCCAGAGAGCAAAATGTTCCAATTTGGAATCGTAAATTCGAAAAATTGGCTTGAAACTGCGATGTTTGCATTTGGGTCATTTGGGGCTCATAAAATATTTATGGCTATCAAAGTTTAAATTTTGTTCGCTTACTGGGTACAGTTTACCTAGATTCAGCAAAACTGGAAAGTAACCCATCAGTTTATGTGTTACCGACCACTTACCCGTTCAACAAAATTGACTTGAGGGTGGTACACAGATTCGTACCAAATATGTAAATATAGTATATTGTAGTGAAATTTATATTTAGTGAAAAATAGCCTGTGAGAATGACTTAACAAACATTATGTTTTTTTTTAAATTACTCAAATATGGTGGATTTTAGAGTGCCTGAATTCGAGATTTGTCATGGTTGCGCTTGTAAAAACGGCCCGCAGTGCCCAAACGCAGCGAGGGCGTAGGGGGCGTAATCGCTAAACTCGCTAAAACATCCCTGTTGGGTTACCGAACTCGAAACTTGCGAAATTAGAATGCTGTGATCCTAGGTTTCACAAAGTAGATTTTCAAAATTAAATTGTGAAATTACCGTTGGGCCGACCTGACTTGTCCTCACCTCAAAAGAAATAAGCTTAAATTTTGATCTTTCAGAATATTTAAAGGTTTTCTATCGTAGGGGAGACCGGGGTCGGTTGAACCATTTTCGGAAAAATCACCGTTTATAACAACAATTTATTTTGAACATATTTGATATTATGCAGAGCTAAAATTATTAACGCCGATTCAACCGTACCCTGCTTCAACCAACTGCTTGAAGGAAAAAAGCAGAAAAGATCGACAGTAACCGAAGATAGAGAAGATTATAGTAGGTAGAAGAGAAGAAAAATGATAATTACTATGATGAGTAGATTAATATTAATTTAATTGCTTATTCATTGTACAATTTCGTATAATATTTCAATTTAAAAATTAAAAGAACGACAAAAATTGATAATCGGGCACCTGCATTCTGGTATAAGTTTACTTTAATATTTCCATTTTAACAATTTATGGTAATAACATTTAAAAATTTTAACAATGATTTTTAATTTGATCCCAGGAGATTTCACTCCTTGTAATTTTACCCGCGGTAATTTGAGCCTTTGGTAATTTGATCCCCTGATAATTGTACCTCTGGTAATTTGGTCACCAGGTAATTTTATCTCCAGATAATTTGGTCCCCGGTAATTTCGCCCGATTACGATTTAATAATAATAATAATAATGTCTTTATTTACGGATTAAATCCTTATAACTATAAACAAAAATCAATACAAAAACAAATACAAACAAAGAAACAAGTTAATTAATAAAAATACAATAACCAAAAAAGAAAAATAATAATAGTAATACAACAAACACCTAAATGTGCAGATAGCATCTCGTCGTAGATTTGAACTGCGCCAGAGAGTTCGTAAAGAAGTCAGCATCGGACTTGTTGGCAAGATTTTGCATTACTGAAACAGGCGAGTGCATCCCATAATTTGTCCTGTGGAAATCCGGCAAGAAAAGGTCGGGATTCCGGACCACGCAAGGGTGAGCCCAAAAATTTAGCTTAAGCAGCAAAGCTGGACAGTCGATAGCGTTGTTCAATAGTTTAAAGAAGAAGCACAGATCTAGATACTTCCTCCTGTTATCCATACGAGACAATCCAAGATAACTTAGCAGCTGATCATAATCCACATCAAAAGAGATGTGGAACTTGAAGCAAAGAAATTTTGCAAATTTTCTTTGAAGTTTCTCAATCCGAGAAACATGGCTGGAATGGTACGGATGCCAGACCGTGGAACAGTATTCCAGATGCGATCTAACAAAGGCAGCAAACAATAAATTTAAGACTCGCAAGCTGGTGAACTCGTGAGCATGTCGTAACATAAGACCCAACATACTGCTACTTTTGCTAATAATTTCATTTATGTGTGATGTGAAGCTAAAATTAGATTCGACAGTTACACCCAAATCTTTGAAACTAGAAACAGCTTCAATCGAGGTTCCTGACAATTGGTATGTCCGATAAGGGCGGCTAAGTTTGCGTGTAAAGCAAAGAGATTTGCATTTAGAAATATTTAATTGCAGGAAATTGGCGCTACACCATGACTCGAACGAGCGAAGGTCAATAGAGATTTGGTTGAGATCATAAGACGAATTAGCGACCTTGAAGATTTTTAGATCGTCAGCGTAAAGTAAGAATTTGCAATACTTGAAGACTGATATAATGTCGTTAATGTACAGAATAAATAGTAACGGACCCAGATGCGAACCTTGAGGAATTCCGGATTTTACGGATATATTCCGAGAGTAGGAGTTGTTAATTTTAACTCTTTGTTGACGATTGGACAAGTAAGAAGAAAGCCAATTGAGTATGTTGGCACCCAAACCAAGCTTGCCCAACTTGAATATCAGCCTATCAATGTGTACACGGTCGAAGGCTTTTGTGAAATCTGTATATATACAATCAACACTCGAGCCTGATTCCAGATTGTTTATAACATATTCAGAAAAAGTGCACAAATTTGTAGCGGTCGATCGGTGCTTGAAGAAACCGTGTTGCTCGTCAATAATAATTCCTTTAACTGCCCAATAGAGCTTATCGGTAACGATCCATTCAAATAGTTTCGGGATCACTGACAAAATGCATATCGGTCTATAATTACCAACATGTGAGCGACTTTTACCCTTGAAAATGGGAGTAACTGTTGAAACCTTCCAGGCACTGGGAAAACTGGAGGTCTGCAGAGATTTATTAAAAAGTAGCGTTAAAGGTTTTAGAGCAGGGGTTAGAGGATAACTTAAGCAAGCATAATTTATCTGCCACCTCCTGTTCGGTGATGAAGATATGCGACAGATCAACGCAATCAGCTAGGTGAGAGTCCCATTCAGCATTGGATATTTTGTTCACTGGATGTTCACAATATGCATTCTCGAATGAGTTGGCAAAAAGATTGGCTATGCCGGTGGCATCATCACAAACGTTTGTGTCATCATGCATTCTTGAAGGGTAGTCACTATCACTATACACAGACTTTGATTTCATAAACGACCAGAATTTCTTAGGAGAATTGTTTAATATGTTGTCTTCAATATCTATAATATGGATTTTCCTGTCACGATCAATAGCTAGTTTGCATTGTTTTCTTGCTTCTTTAAAGTTTCGATACGAGACATCATCTGGTGAATTCTTGTATAACTTGTGTAGATGTTTCTTGTTAAAAATTAACTGCTTAGTGCTTGTGCTTATCCAGGTAGGGAAGGCATCACATTTAACAATCACTTGCTTTTTTGGAATGAACGATTCGATCAAAGAATGAACAATTTCGTTGAATTTGCTAACACAGTTATCTATGGAAGGGAAATCTTCAATAAACTTCCAATCAATTTGATACAAGTTTTCATTAATAATGGAGTAAGGAGCATTTATGAAATCAGAATAATAATTGGGGCATTCCCTCTGGAGAAGTTCAATGCCCAAATCCGTGAACGAGATTAGCAACGATGGGTGATTTATATCAGCTGGTGTAATTAAAGGCAAAGTTTCTTCGACTGTCAAGTGTACACGATTGTAAAAAACAAGGTCGAGTATTACATTATTGATATTCCGTATGGAGTTAAACTGGGATAAGCAGTTAGTAGAAAGCTCGTCGCAAACGATTTCTTCAATTGAAGAAGATATGTTGACTGCTGATAATGCTGCACTAAAGTCGTGGGATTGCCAGGATAATTTAGGTAGATTATAGTCGCCCATGATACACATTTTATGATTCGGAAACTGTTGAGAAAAGTTATTAACTTGAGTGAGATGATTAATATACACATGTTCGGAGGATTGAGGAGGAATATAAGTGACACAAAGTAGTAGCTCATCATTACACAATTTTATGGAAACCCATACTTCCTCACGATGTTTGATTAAAGAAGGAATCTCATTTGATGTTATAGATTTTAAAACAGCAATAAGCACACCACCACCCAGTAATTTATGGCTAGTGTCGCTAGATCTGTCATTGCGGTACACTATGTATCTATTGTCGATGAACTCGTTATTGTTAAAATTAGGTGACAACCATGTTTCAGTTAAAACGATTATGGGATAATTTTCATTTAAGATGCTTACGTATAAATTATTAAGTTTAGTACGTAGTCCACGAACGTTTTGGTAAAATATCCTTAGCTGTTGTTGGAAGACTGCGGGGGATTCTGAAAATTTGCTGTATTAGTAAGACGGTGACCATTATCAGAGACTTTCCTTTCAAAAAACGTTTTTACCGCCATGCCGGTTGGCCAGAAAGAAGAATTCAACAATTGGTTGGAGTATGTCGAGTCGATGGTAATTTTAAACGAGCTGTAATGTTCTGGATACTTGGAATGTAGTTTCACGACTGACAAATTTATATTATTTCATTGTATTTTATTAACTATTACAAAAATTTAAGGCTTGATCCTTACATTCACATCATTTAATTAATTTATTTTAAATTGGATTCCATTAAATATAACCGAATTTAAAAAATAAGATCCCTACTTTTCGAGTTCGGTCGCTCCCCAGAGATATTTTTAGTGAGTACACTCCACACCCTCCGGTCCGGACCGTTTTGAAAAACGCAACCACGGTAAATCTCGGATCCACCCTGAAATACTCCATTTTTAAGTATTACAATAATTTTTGAATGATCCTCAAAATTTTATTTTTTTATTTGTAATTTTCGCCCTCAATTAGGTACTATAAGTCATTAAAAAAAATTTTAATTTAAATTAGAATTACATTTTTGAAGGCAATTAGCGGGCTACTACTGGGAACCAATTTACCTGGGGATCTAATTGTCGAAGGGTAAAATTGCCGTTGACCAATTTATCAGAGAAATCAAATTGTTGGGGACCAAATTACCGGGGGTCAAAGTGCTAGGGACAAAATCACCTAGTGCCAAACATTTTTAGGGAAATTAAAGTAAATCAAATATTAGAATAAAATTATGCGTATAAACAAGCACTAAATCCTGAGAAAGATACGGAAACTAAAAATATTCAAATTAACAAGTATTAAAAAAAATTAAAAATGAAAACAGAAGTTCTGATGATTCGCAAGAACCAGATAAAGATTTTTAAGACAAAAATGATGGAAAAATATTTAAAAAGAGGCATAACAAAATTTGGTTATGTAGAAAATTAAAACATTGGAAATAGGAAATGCAAAAATTTTGTTACAAAGAAAATTCCAATTTTAAAAAATACGAAATTAAACTAAAATTTGGTAAATTCACAACAAAATAAAAGATAAAAAACAAAAGGAAGAATAAAATTAAGAAAGTGAGAATCCTAAGATTTTGCACCGAAGATCCAAAATGAACATGAAAATTAAAATGTCGAAATGGAAAACTGAGTAAAAATAACAATAAATTAGTAAATTCGGATAATAGGAAAATAAATTAACAAATATGAATACTAGAATATTCTAAAATGGAAATGTAGAAAATTTTGTTACAAAGAAAATTCAAAATTTGAAAAACATGGAGATAATAAAATTTAGAAAATTCAAAATAAAATTTATATTACGTTGACTTTTGGAGATAAAAATCAAAAAGAAGAAAATCAAAAAGATAAAAACGAAAAATTTTACCCCAAAGTCAAAAAATACAACAGAATTTGTTTTATGTTAAAGAAAATTATTTAAAAATCAACTTACTTATTGTTTTCATCATTGAAAAAGAAAAATTTCATTAGATCAGGTCAGAATAAAATTTTTTAGAGAGTTAAATTTAACAATTAATTGTAGATTAAATTATTTACATTTGAAAAGAAATCAGGTGCATATAAAATTTATAATTTACAGTTTTATTTTAATTGTTAAAAATCATATTTAATTATATAATTTGATTTAAACTAATGAAAATTATTCTGTTTTAGAAAATATGAACATTTAACTTTGTAAAATTATTTTAATTAATATTGAAAATAAAAATCTTTATTTAATTTATTTTATGTGTTAGTATATTGATGAGGGATTATTTGAGTTTAATTTTGTTTAAAATATTTAAAAAGTATTTCTAAAAATTTCACAACAGATTTTGAGGATAAAATTGTAAACTATTGGTTTATCAATTTAATTTAGGGGGGTAATGTCGTGATTTTTTATGTTGCATAAATTTTAGATTTTGTTTGATAGGAAAATTTTTAATTTTCCGAAGTTACATTGCTACTTAATTCTTTCGACTGGCTTTTGCTGAAATCTAACGGCAGCAATACTGATTACTGAAATTGTCGTTCAATATAAATAATCTGTTTTCTAAACCTCAGAATAAAATTAATTTGTTACCTAATTTTTAAGATAACCTCAGTTAAATTAAACTATCTTCAGTTTTTACTCAAGTATTTCTCCAGCAAACCACATCAGTGACTTTCTGTTACCGCTAGTTGATTATAGAACGGAAATTCCGGGTTCGAACATCAAACTTTTAGCAGAGTTTCCTAAAGAATTAGAGCGGTTTGTGGTTGAAATAATTTGTATATCTATTTAGTTCGACGTGGCTGCATGAGAGAATTTGTAGTCCAAAACCAAAAGCAAATATGTCAACCTAGTAGATATTAAATCATAATCCCCAATTTTTGATTAATACCTACCCTTAATTATTTTTAATAGCTTGAAATTATCTTGCGCTGCTAACCAATGCATTTACCTAACAAGAATTAAGATTGTCTTGCTTGCTTCTTCCAAATAAAAAAAAACTGCAATATTAATTTTTTGAAGTTATTAATAGATATTTTTAAAAACAGGAAAATTTCGAAAAGAATTTCGGCGTGGCTTTGAACATTGCTGTCAACCCCATACTAATAACCACCGAGGCTATCAGCTGAGTAATTTATGTCCTCAAACTAAAGACAGAGATTCTGGTCTTGCATCCAGATCACAATCTCATTCGTCTAAAAAAATATTGACAGAAGTAAGAAGATTAGATACTTTAGAAAGATTTGTACCAATCCATACGTCAAGACTACCAAGCGAGAAAACTAAAAACACTCAGATCAATGTTTGATTTTATTTTTTAATGACACGATTTTGTGTACAGCATTACAAACAATCTATTAATAATAATTATTAAGAATAAATATTTAATTTTAAGGTTTTTAGAATAGTAGCGTTCGTTAGGTACAATTTTATCAATGTAGTCCACTTTTATTTTAGTATCTAATTATTTTTTGAAATAAAATCAGTTCTATATTTTCGGTGTTTTATTATCATAAAAACATTTTGCCAATTAAAATATGCACGAGACAGCTGAGAATGTTTAAAATTTGCCATTTCAAATTATTTAAGTTTGTTAGTCTGCGAGCATTTTATTGGCAAAAATGTTCGAAATACAAATTATACCTTCAATATTTTAATTTTGTTTTTTCTCAGGTAAGTTCCGTAAAGAATTTGGAGTCGCATTCTATAGCTGTTCTAATCATGAAAACTTCAGATCACGTAGAAATAATACTCTTTCGGCTACGTACATTTATCGTTTCAGTTCAACGCACAGTTGCAGGACCAAGACAGAAAATATTCCGATGAATGTAATTGGACAAAATGAAAATAAAATAAATGTGTAAAGTAACAGTAGGGTAATAGCATAGATATACCAAAACATATAATGTATATATAAGCAGTTTCTTTATGTATAAAATATAATTTAAACCCCATAGTTTAAGTCTCCAATAATATCAAAAATTCATTGCTGATTTAAAATTTTAGCAACAAAGTTACACAAATCAGGAGTAAAGTATTGTAAGGTAAACAGCATGTCGTGGTTGCAGTTTCATAATTCTCTAAATATTCCGTAAGTCTATTTAAATAATTTTTATTCCACTCAATGTTTTCTGCTGACTTTTCAATGGCCAACTCAAAGAGATTGCTTTGTGAGTTATTATACTTGTTGGATAACTCTCGTAACTGAAATGTTCTTTAAATTACTTGTATCGAACAGCGAATTGTTACAATTTACTCACCTGGTTAAGCTGGGGTTGAACTGTTATTCTCGATCCGATGTCTAATAAAAGTTCATTCATGTTGTTTTTTCCTATGTTGACGTATAGGGTGTCAAAATTTAACGACATATAATCTAATACAATACCCAACCCAGTTTGTCCTCTCGCCATAATTGAGCGTAGTACATTTACAATATTATGGTATTCTACTTTATCAGTAAAACTTAATAATCTACAATATTATGCATAAAAAAAATTGATTTTGCTCTATCTAGAGCAAAGTTATATCTACCTTTTTAGTAGGTTTTTATCAGTGGTGCAACCCAATGCATAAAAAATATTTCCTTTTAAAAGCGGCTTATCGGTATTATTGTATTTTGCAAATAAATATTCCCATCGTTTCTCTTTCGAGTTTTTCACAACGGAACACATTACGTGTTTTTCTAAATACTCGGGTAAGGGTAACCCCCGTCTCCAATTATTGTACATATTCAACGCATCAGTCGTACACTTTTGCTCGTTTAATTGAGATAACCAGGAAAACGCAAGTTCGTTTATTAATTTGTTTTGATGATTTACAGTTCTTTTTTCATGGATGTTATAGCGACTGTAAATTTCATTTACAATGTATCCTATAAAATCCTATAACGTTTCGAGTATAAATCAGCATACCTACTGAAATTTTACAATAAAATTCTCACCTGTAGCAGATTTTCTGCTTTTGTACCAGAAACTCTTTTTTCCATGTTATCTAGTGTGGTTCTCAATGCACGCATAGAACCGTATCTGGTTTCTGCCTTTAAAGTCTCCGCAATATGAAATGGTATCGAAATATCAATCAATCCCATGCTAGCGATAGCAAAAGAATCATGAATCAATTGGATCCGGTTTAATTGATCAATAGAATTAATATTATTCCTAAGGGCTTTTATAATCAAATCCCAATTATTTTTGTCGTAATTCACACGATAATAATCTGAGAAAATTTAACAGTTACGAACACAAGAATTACAAGATTAATTTTCATACATGCTTGTTTTTTATTTACAATCAACCAGTCCTTCCTGGTTAAGTTTTGAATTTCCATTGTTTCTGTTTTATCTTTTAACCAGTGGGTTGGAATTGTCTCTTTAAAGGAAGGATTGCTCTTGGTTGCATAATTAATAGGAATTGTCCAAAGATAGGTTGACTCTTCAGGACCAAAACCGAATTTTTCCTAAAATAAAATCAAAATCATTTTTCAATCTTGAAGTTTTCCAGCTGTTTCTATTCTACGGGATTCTTAAAGTATCTATAATGTTGCTTGTTTGCCTCTGCTGGAATATTCTGGTGCTAATTGGAGATTTCATGGTGATAACTGGTTAAGTGCCATTTTAATTCAATTAACGCTACGTAAATTAGACGTAAAGTAATAAAAAATTACATTTATTCTTTAAAATCTGGTTTTCTTTGATATTTTTGACCTAAATTAATTAATAAAATAAATAAAATTTAACTTAAAATCAAATTCACAGTTGAAAATGAGGTTTTAAGGAAGTTTTTTTTTTATTCAATTACGTCTAAGTTACGCTGCGTAAATTAGATGAAAACGAAACTTTATGATTTAACATGAAATTATAAATATAAATTATATCTGTTCATTTACATTTTTTTTAACTGGGAGAAGGAGAAAACGCTGAAAACATCCAGTGTACAAGTAAAAAAATTGAGGAAATCCGAAGAAATCTTAGGAAATTCGGGAGTGAAACTTTAAGCGAACTGCTGACTCTAAGGTACACGGTTCGAATCTGGGAAAAGTCGAAAAACTTTCAGATGACCGTCTCCGTGCTTCGGAGGGCACGTTAAGCCGTCGGCCCTCCTGGGTTGATGAGTGAGTGCTGCCATTAACAAAAAACAACCAGAGTTACAAGCACCATCTGTGGCCAGCCCAATCCAGGTGTAAAACTTGGTACATTAATGGCAGCAGGGCGAAGTCCTATAAGTGGAAGGAAGATGATTTCACTCTTGGCTCAGTTACTTACTTAATTTACTGACAAAAATGTTACACAAATATGGGCGAAATATTAATAATAACAAACTGTATTACAAACTTACTTGTGTAAATGTAACATTACGCATTGTATCGCCATAATCATAGTTTCTTTTTACAGTAACCAACGGAAATCCAGTTTGAATATCCCATGTCGACATTATTTCGGATATTTTTAAGTTATTCAGTAACTTTTCAGTCTTTCTGTCTAAAGATTCTTGCATTGTATCGTACAAATCCTTAGGTTCTACTGCTTCAAAACCACTTAAAAATTTTATTTATAGAAATTATTATAAATGTTTCCAGTTTATGGTATTACTAGCTGTTTTATTAAAAATAAATGAACTTACAAATTCTCCATGTACTTGGATATACCTTGACGAAAACAATGTGGGCTCACGATTGCTTCCAACATTCGAATAACAGCTGCTCCTATAAGTGGAGTAAAATATTATTAAACAAAAAATGTTAAAAGAAGTATAAAAGAAAAAAGTTAAGTAAAAGAGAAGATTGCAGAATAAAAAGATAAACTAATTGTTTACCTTTGGAATATGAAATTAAATTAAAAACGTTTGAAATTTGCTCGGGTGTTTCAACAACATGACTTAAAGGCAAAATGGGTGTGAGATAATCGTAGCGCATTACACGATTAGTTTCATGTGGAAGCAAATTTTGCGTTACGTTCCATTTGGGGTTCAACTAAAAGCATTTATTTCGTTGTTTTCAAATTATTCTAGATATTCAATTTGGTTTGTGTCCACCTTATCTACCACTGCATACGAAAAGTATACACAGAAACCTTCGTTTAGCCAGACATAACTCCACCATTTCACGGTAAGTAAATTTCCAAACCACTGATGACAAATTTTATGCGATAATGAAACAGTCATTTGTTCTTGTAAATTTGTTTCTGAGTTATTCAGCCCCAGCATCACGACTTCACTAAAATAATTTTGCGATTATGGATATCAAAATAAAAATTCTAATATTTCTACTGGTGAGTGATAAAACCCCAAGCGTCCATATCGAGATTGTAAAATGATGGAAGAGCCACGTGCTGTAGTTTGGGTAAAGTGAACTTGGTCTTCAACAATTTTTCATACCATACAACAATCTCATCCGCAACATGAAGAAAATAGTGATTTGCGTTGTGCCTAATATATTCCGGTCTTGCTACAGCTGCATTTACTCCGATTGTTCTTGATTGTATCAACTGAGATATTAAAAATGATACTGAATATGTGGACATTATCTCGCTCTCATCAAATTCGTCTTCCTCTAGATTATTATCAAGTTTCCTTAAAAAATACACATAGGATGTTACATAGGATAATATGAAATTTTGCAACCACAACTCACGTGGTACTCAACAGAGGATTGTTAGAAATTGAAAAATAATTTTTTGGTCTAACGATGTAAACTTTAAAATTTGCTTTTAGGGCTGGTTCGTCAAAGCACGGAAAGGCGTACCTAGCAAACGTAGGTTGAAAGTTGGTAACTGCATATGGACTGAAAATAATATGGAATAATAAATATAAACGTCTTGCAAAATGCTTACATTATTGTATTATTGTGGTCTCGATAACCGTCCGAGTAAAACCCAACAAAATCCTGTTCCAAAGATCCTCGAAAATCTAAAATACTTAATATGTATCCGTTTTCCGGAAGCGTGTCTTGAAAGGTAATTCTATAAAATTCTTGATCCGTGGTTCCAAATTTACCGGCGTCTTTGATAGGAAATTCTTTAGAGAAGTTATCGATGAGAGTTAGTTTTATATTTTTTTTAGTTATGTTCAAATCTCGTTGATGAAGGATTATTTCATTAATTGGCTCCTCAACAGCAATTTTAATTACTACTGATCCCGTAAAGGTTGATTCAGTCAAATTTGGAGACATTGTAATTGTGTAATGGATGGGAGACACGCTTCTTGGTAATAAATATTTAGAATCATCTACTATTGATGATTCGCCGAAGCAAAGAGATATCCACATACTTAATATTGCAAATGAAAACATTGCGAAGTTATTCCAAGAAAATTTATTCACAGTTTAATAAAATTCACATTTTGTTATCATCTCTCATTTTGCTGTGTGTCAATGTTTAAAAAACAAATTTTGATATAAAGACACTTGATAATGTACGGTTCCAAATTGAGAAATAATGCGATGGAAATTTTTTTCCATCTTTACCTTTGGATTTCCGCGATATTAAAACACAATGAACAGCCCCTTTGCAAAATGTATCGGCAGAATTTTGTTTGGTGGGCTTTTTGATAAACTTTTTTTAGTTTCAAGATCTCACATAAAAATGGTACGGTAAAATACTCAAGTAATAGTGCAAAAATGGATGCATTTATTGTATATCTACATATTTGGAAAACATATGGTTTAAATTTCATATTGTTTATGATTAATAGCAGATAATTTTAATTATGAAGATATTGAACACAAAAACGAAAATGGCGATGGGTGAGTTAGTCCCCGCTCCGCTTACAGATTTACTTTCTCTATGAATATAATCTCCAATTTGCGTCTGGTATTTCTTCTTCCAATTTATATTCAATTTCGCAACTTTTATTGCTGAACGAAATAATTCTTTATGGATTTGATACTTTTGGGAGATTTCTACAAGCTAATATAAAATATTTATAATACTGGTTACAATGATATTCGGAAGATTCAATTTATCCAAAAAAGCGAAAATTCCACTTTAGGCTTTTAATGGACAATATTTTCTTACCATTTGAAGCTGCGATGTTGTCACTATTTTTTTTCCAAGTAAAGTTAGAAAATCCTGCAGGTCCTTTTCACCAAGACTGTAAAGGGAAAAACAAAGTAAGAGACAACATTTTTTCGAGAATGCTGATAAGGACAAACCGTTCTAATAAAGTTATGAAGTTAGCCTGGATGAATTTTATCGGCAATTCCACTACGGCAAATCCTTCCTGGAGGACCGAATGCAAAGCTTCCAGTAAATCCAGTCTACTGCCTGTCAGTGCATGAATTAAATTTCTAGAAGAATAAATAGAAAGAGGTAAAAATAAGATAGTAAGAAATTTTTCCGTATATTATGGTGTATGGTTTCATAACAGTACATAACTTGTACACCTGAAGATTATTATTTGATGTCCTTGAGCGATTAGATTTATTCAAAGTGCGCCGAGCATCTTTCTTGCATCGGATAGAGTTCATTTCGCATAACCAGGAAGAGAGAAGATCCTGTGTGAGAACCTCCGAGTGATCAAGCTGACGTAACTGAGCCTTTTCGGTAAAAAATGTATGAGCATCTAATATATTCGTTTGTACTATATCCTGAAATAATTTTATATAAATGATCGGAGGCATTTAGATTCATATCTTTACATCAAATTCTTTTCCTAGTGATGTTCCACGCAGTCTCCCCTTTAATAGGTTATAACTTCTTTTTAACGAATTGAAAGGACCGTATTCTCTTTCTGATTTTATATATTTGATCAATTTCAGTGGGACGTCGTAGGAAATGTGTCCATTTTGAGCTAAATCAAAAGCATCGTCGATCAATTGCATTCTATTTAAAGTATGAATGTGTTTATGGTTTCTTTGCAGAGCAGACGCCAATAACTCCCAATTACGATCGTCGTAGTTGACCCGATAGTAATCTGTACAAACGAAAACATTAACGTAATCCAAATAGCAAGAAGAAAAAATAGTACATGCTTGTTGCTTGTTGACCACTAGCCAATGGTGGTGTTCTACTTTGTGTTCCGTAATATCCAAACGTTCATACTCCAACCAATGACTAGGACGTGTATCTGGAAAACTTTGATTCTGTTCCGAAGCAAAGTTTATGGGAATACACCACACTGCTTCATCTCGTCCGTATTGTCTAGTACTTGCATATTCTGACTGAAATTCTAAGTTTTCAAATTAATTAAAATTATTTATTTATATAATCACCTGTACAAAATGAATATTCGGATATTGTCTCTTCACGAATACCAATGGATAACCGCTCTCGCCATCCCATATAGACATCATGTCATCCAAACTTCTAGGAAATTTCACAAAAGATTCATCTGCAGCCATTTGTAAATTTTCGTACAAAGTTTGAGGTGATGCGATGCCAAATAGCCTAAAAATAATTATTTTTTAAAATGTAATTTTATTTAAAAGTAACTTACGTGTTTTGAATATAATTATTGAGACCTTCTGCAAAAACTTCCGTACCCAATATTGCTTCCATCATTCTTATTAAAGCAGCGCCTGGCATCAAAAGTTGTCTATTAAAATTTTAAAATAACATTAGTACACTTTCTTGCCTTTGAATTTCGTGATAAGGTTAAATTTGCCAGCAATTTCAGGAGATGTCAATGCGGGTTCATTTAGGCATTCGGCAACTCCTAAGGAATCTTCGTACAAGGCTTCTTGGATGAAACCTAAAAGTCTCTCAGTTACCAACCAGGTAGGATTTATCTAAAATAATTTATTTGTTAAATTAGGAAATCACTCTTCAAGAAGGGGAAAACTGATATAAAAATTAATAATGATCTAACTAGTTATTTATATTTACCATATCAATTATTTTATATGCCATGTATGTACCGAACCCTTCATTTAACCAAGTATAATCCCACGAACTTAACCCGACAATGTTTCCGAACCACATATGGGCAATCTCACAAGCTATAAGGAGATTGCACCGTTCTTTGTCGACAGCGTTGTTGTTATTGTAAAACAAAAGTATATCTTCCCTAAAATTAATAATTGTAACATTAAATTATTTGGTCAGTAATATTACTTGTAAGTAATAAGGCCCCAATTCTTCACACCGTCATTTCTCATGTAATCTGACGGAATAGCGGCGTGAATCAGTTCTTTTAGAGGACAAGTTACTTTGAGAAACTTTTCATGTTGTTTAAGAATTTTATTGGATGTTTCGATAGCATATCTCTCCCAAATCGAGTTAAGAAATCTAGATTGCGCCAATACTCGATTAATGTTATCTTTTCTTATTTTTGACAAAACCATCTTGTTGTTAGTTACAATGATAACCAGCGAATACGTAGACATAATTTCCGTTTTTGCGAATTCGTCTTCGTAGCCATCACAGCTTCTAATGTATCTGAAATATTACATTTAGAGAAAATAAAACAGCTAATGTATGAAACTTACCTGGAGCCTATTTGGTTCCCGTTGGTATAGGCAATGAATCCCAATGGCCTGATAATGTAAACTTTAAACGTTGCTCTAAAATAAGGCTCGTCAAAACATGGAAATATCTGTCTGGCATGTGTGGGTTCGCATAGGGAAGTTCCGAAGTTACTAAAAATAATGGAAATAGGTCCCCTGTAAAAATAACCAAGGTATCCTAATACTTACACAACTCTTCCATTTTCATCATATTTTCCACGATAAAACCCTTCGAGTAAATCTTCATTTTGAAAACTACCGTTAAATTCTGGTATAACTATCTGGTATTCTCCTTTTTCAATATTTTGACTAAAAGTCATTTTATAAATATTTGCCGACTCTGTTTCAAATCCTCTTCTTGATTGTATCATTGACGATCTACGATATGTCACATCGTCTGCATATTCCAAATGTACATCGCTACCCTTAGGAATATGGAGGTCTTTCATATGGAACACTATGTAGGAAACTGGCTCCAACACAGTAATTTGAATTGTTACATCTCCTCTAAAGGTCAAGGTATTCAAGTTCGGGGTTATATTTAAAGTATAATGAGTAGGAACAACCATCTTTGGAAGATGGAATTTATACTCTTCCTCTCCTTTCGCAAGTAATAACCACATTAATAATATATTTAAAATTAAGAACATTGCAAAAATAGACCTAAAAGGCAATCAGAGTTTAATTAAATAATTATGCTTACAAATCTGGAAATAACTACCTATCGAAAAAATACGATTACTAGTATTATAACCGCAAATTAATTGGCGTTTTTTATTTCTTATATCGATTAAATTCAGATTGACAGATGTTTAGAAAAATGGAATGATGAAACATCCTAGATTACTAAAATTGATTACATTCCACTGCACTGAATGAATCCGTTGTGCGCCTATTTATTAAATTTTTGGGTGGAAAGTCCCCTACTACAATAAATTCGTAACTAAACAGCGGTATAACTCAATACAGTTTATTTAAAAAATACTTTTGAGATGAAATAGTTAAATAACATTAGATTTACGAGCAAAAAGGTATTAAAAGATATTTCATCTGCGCTTCCTTTGAGCCTATGATCATTTAAATATTTTTCAACTGTTTGTAAATTTCTCCTTTGCCATTTTACATTTTCTTGTGCTTTGCGGATGGACGGCTTAATTAAATAATTATAAGACTCGTGCTCTTTTGCAAGTTTTTTGAGCTGAAATAAATATTCTTTGCTAGTATTGGTGTTAAAAAGTCAAAAAGTTCTTACTGGGAGAAGGTCTTCCACCGTTGTCAATCGTGATCCAATGTTGGCAAAGATATCTGCAAGTTGTTCTTCAGTAAGTCTGAAAGTTAAACATGGATGATAACAAATTATTACAATTTATTTCTGTAATTGCAACTCACATTGATGTTAAGACCTTGAAATGATCTATGATAAATTTTAATGCCACGTTTGGTCCAATGTCCTCGTTACTGCTGATAGTCAATTTTATTGCATTGGCCAATCGACGTTTATCAGATGATATCACGTAATTTAAAAACCTACAAGAAATAATTCAGTTTTTTGGACAATTGTGTAACTTTCAGACACAGCTTCTTTTAAAAACTTTACCTTATTAATAAATGGCTATCTTTGCTACACGCTAAAGCAGCAAATTTATCAGGATCAAACGATGAGTGCTGTTCAATTTGATAATTCTTAAATAAATCGTTCCATTGATTTTTATTAGATGCCCGTATCATTTCGCACCATACGTTGTCAGCCATCACCCTTAATTTTGTATTATATTTGATATTTCTCGTACACTGATCATGATCTAATTCACATAACCAGGTCGAAACAAATTCCTGTACAACTAAATCTTCCCGAAAAGTCTGCTTTTCTAGGATATCCATAATTTTCTTCAAAGCGGTTATAATCAAAGTCTAAAATAATTAAGAGTAAACTATGAAGTTTTGCGCCGACTCGGCTTGCGCCGACTCGGCTTTCCCGACGCAAAACCACCAAAGTAATCGGTCTTAAGCTCATATTATGACTGTATCTTACATTAAATTGTTCTTTTATGTAGGTACCACAAAGTCTCATATTCATGGCGTGAACTGCATCATTGAGGGCTTTTAGAGGAGCGTAGCGTGTTTCACGATGGATATACTTGATTAAATCCAGCGGGACGATATAATCTAGCCAACTATTATCTGCTAAAGCAAAAGAGTCGCTGATTAATTGCATTCTATTCAGATAATGAATTTCTTCATGATCCTCCAATAGCTGCTTTGCAATCAAGTTCCAAGTAATTGTATCATAGTTAACACGGTAGTAGTCTAAAAAGTAAAAAGATATTCTACATGCTACACAACATTTTTGTGACCACTTACAGAATCCTTTGTTATTTAGTAATATCCAATCCATTTTTTGTAATGAATTAACTTTAATTTGTCTTTCCTCAGTACTCAGCCAAACGGTAGGTTGAATTTTGTTAAAATTCTTCATCTTTTTTATAGAATAATTGATCGGAATGCACCAAACTGATTTTGATTTTTTGTCAGCATATGCCTTCTGTGTGACTGTAATCTCGTCCTCGGGGTATCTATTTCTTTTAACTTCCACAATCGGATAGCCTGTGTTATTTTCCCATGTAAACATAATTTCAGATAATTTCAATGGGAGTTCCCCCGCATTTGGACGCATATTGATATACTTTTCGATGGAATTATATAAATCCATGGATGTAACTGTGCTGTATTCCCTTTAAAAATAATTTTTTTTTTAATTGCACATACCTGAACTGTGAGAACTTACTTTTCTCGTACGAAACGTGTAAATCCCTGTTGAAATACTCCAGTTGTTAATATTTCTTCGATCATGCGAAGCATAGCAGCTCCTGGAATAAAAATTTAAATAGTTATTGGAGATTAAAATAATGGAATTCCAGCCAATCTAATTACTGCAAGGTCTAGGCGAGGTATCCAATATGAAAAATGGGACGGCTACCCTGGATTCAGATCCGGAGCCAATATAGTCATTTAAACGTATACAAATTCTTATACCGGGTGTTGACTCGAATAGCCGAACATAGGGAATTAACACGTAAAAACTTATTTATGCAAATTCCTGCTTCCCAAATTATTTTAGAGAAAAAATGAAAGACACAAAAAGAATGCAGAAATATAAACTACGTATGATAAAAGCATTAGATTTCTTGTAATCTTTACTTATAGGGTCAAAAAATGCTTTTAAAATTGTTAAAATTTTCATTTATCAGACTGGCCATGTAAGTTTGAAAGGTATAATTATTTCGAAATTAAATTGAATTAATTTCATGACCAGTCTGAAAAATGAAAATTTTAACAATTCTAAAAGAATTTTGGACCCTTTTAGTAGAAACTAGATGAAATTCGAAGATAAAAGTCCAAAATTCGTTTAGAATTGTTAAAATTTTCATTTGTCAGACTGGTCATGAAATAAATTCAATTTAATTTCGAAATAACTACCTTGGAAACTTACATGGCCAGTCTGATAAATGAAAATTTTAACAATTTTAAAAGCATTTTTTGACCCTATAAGTAAAGATTACAAGAAATCTAATGCTTTTATCATACGTAGTTTATATTTCTGCATTCTTTTTGTGTCTTTCATTTTTTCTCTAAAATAATTTGGGAAGCAGGAATTTGCATAAATAAGTTTTTACGTGTTAATTCCCTATGTTCGGCTATTCGAGTCAACACCCGGTATACAAATTTCCATAATTAAAATTTAAATTTTTAAACATTTCAAAAATAAGTTTGATCTAAAAATCATTTATTTGGTTTACCTAGATGATCATGTGAACCTGCCGTGTGCGTCAGTAACAGCAAACGTGTTTTATAAAATAATATTCTAGATTTTTAATTATTGCAATAATTTGAATACAAGAATCCATAATTAAGAATACATAGGTATAAAAAATCAATATCTAACCACACGATCATATTCATAACAGTGTAATCATTTTTAGCAGTGGCAGAGGCAAATTTTCAAAATTATTCCAACATCATGATAGACATTACAAGTTTTTTTCCGGATCTTGGACTTGGAAAATATGCAGGTAAATTTTTTTTATACTTTGCCCAACTGTGGGGAAATTTCGTATACCCCCCCTTGCTTATGCGTAGAATAGTATAATTATATTATGTTTTAGATAACAGAGTAAAAGATTGGCCTCTCATGAAAAATCCTAACCAGGCAATTGGAATAACCATATTGTACTTCTTAGCTATTTATGTGTTTTTGCCGAAGCATATGGAAAAAAGAAAACCATATGAGTTGAAGACCTTCATCAAGTGTTACAATATATTTCAAGTTGTGTCGTGCCTTATTCTCATATATGCAGTGAGTATAAATCTAAGTAATCCCACGGTCATTTTATATACTGCCCTTACTTGAAGACGGCAACTTTGGGATGGACAGGCTGGGATACGTTTGGATGCAAGCCTACAGTTCCTTCAATACAAATGGCTGAGTTGTTTTGGTGGACTATGCTACTAAAGGTCATTGAATTAACAGAAACCATAGTTTTTGCATTAAGAAAAAAGTATAACCAAATATCAGGATTACATGTATACCATCACGTATCCACTTTTGCCCTAACCTGGATGACAAATAAATATGCCGGATGTTAATTGATTCTAATTAAAATTTCTCAAAAATTAAGTTTAATATTTTTCAGGTCAAATGGTTATGTTTCCTGTCTTTTTGAATTCGTCAGTTCATGTTTTGATGTACACTTATTACTATTTGTCTTCGTTGGGTCCAGGAATGCAAAAGAAGTTAACATTCATTAAGTCGAAATTAACAATTATACAATTGGTAAATAATATGTTTATACCAATATCATACGTATTAATTGTTGTTATTTACAGATTCAACTAATTATTTTGTTTTTATACATACTCCAGACCCTTTTGCCAAGTTGTAAAGCAAATTTCATGTTTCCAGTTGTTTATCTACCTACCATAGGCATAAACATTATATTTTTCATAAAATTCTACCAAAAAACTTATATGAATAAAAAACGGGAATAGTATATTATTTATACAGAATATAAGAAACAGAGTTAATCGGTTCATTAGTTTAAGAGTAATCGTGTACGCTGTGAAATTTATCTTTTCAATAAAATTTATTTTTGATATTACAGAGAAAGTCTAACTTTCTTATGACCATCTCCATGCTTCGGAGAGCACGTTAAGTCGTCAGTCCTCCTGGATTGATGGGGGAAGCACGACTGGATTATATGAATAATGATAATAAAAAATCATTCTTACCTTTAGAAGTCGCAGAGATACTGTATTTATAAGATACTTCCAGAGCTGATTTAGGTTCATAATTTAATGAGTTGACACAACATCCAAAATCAATGTTCATGGTTTTGTAAGTTTCAATCATAAGCATATCCATTACCAACCAATCGGGGTGAATCTATTATTGTAATTAGTTTGTTTATAAATTAATTTTTACTCTTTCTTACCTCATCAATTATTTTATATGAAATATAGGTCGCTATACCTTCAGTAAACCAGCCCCAGGTCCAATGGTCTGGAGAAATTTGATTTCCAAACCACTGCTGAGCAATTTTATGAGCGACCGAAATCGATATCAACGTTTTATCCAATGTTGTTCTTGAAAACAATAGCTCCTGCTCTCTAAAATAATTAATATTAAAAGACATAGAGAAATAGAACAATTTTTAACCTGAAAGTATTGAAGCCCCAACTTCCGATAGATTCAAAGTGCATCCAATCGTCTGGAATGGCAATGTGATATAATACATGTAAAGGGAACTTTACTCGAAGATATTTTCTTATTCTTGTGATTGTTTCTTCTGCTATTCCAATGGAGTAAAAATTTTCCTTATATATTGCAAGTTTATTGTATCGTGTTACCACATTGCTGATGTCAAAATCCGATATACGTTTCGGTTTCAGTTTTGATATTAAAAAAGCCACCGAGTAGGTTGGCAATGCTACGGGATAGTCAAGTACAACAATGGTCAGTGACTTATCCATGTTTGATGGTTCTCTAATAAAAAATAATAACTTTTAATATGGGTTCGTGTCCGTCCGTCTGTCAGCATGATTCAAAAATAAGAAAAGGTTAATTGATCGAGCGAAGCGAGAGCTTTCGACGGCTTGATCGGGTCATAGACTACGATCTATTCCAAGAGGTCGGTAATAGCCCTATACCTGTAGTTTTACATAAAATACTGCTCTTACGCTCGATCAATTTTCAGCAGCGGAGTAGACGCGCTTGCTGATTTCTTAGTTATTTACCTATAGGAATTCATTCTGTAAGGAGATATGCAATTATAAATTTTAGGGATGGTTATAGAAATTTTATATGTTGCTCTAAAAAAGGGTTCATCAAAGCAAGGAAATGCATTTCTTGCTTTACTAGGTCCAAATTGCGTTACTGCAAATTTACTAAAAATTAAAAGATTGAAAAGAAAAATTAAATCATAGTAAAACTTCGGATCTACTCGAAATCACCATCCGGGTTTTCGTATTCGCCAAAATGGAAACCTTCTAAATTTTCGTTTTCTAGAGATCCGAAAAATTTGTCAAACTGCAAAATGTACTCTCCTGGCTCAAATAAGTTCATAAATGAGAGTTTGAAAATGTTACTGCTATGGGAAAAGTCCGATGTACTGTAATTATATCCAGAAATGCCATATTTATCATTTTTTGGATTATATGTTCTGAAAAATTGACTGGAAATTAAACGTATTCCATATTTCTTGTCGACCACTAATTTCAGATTTTTGCAATGTATGTGTATTTCCGCAGTACTTTTTAAAATTGTAATGGCAATTGCTAAGCTTCCCTCAAAAGTACCTTTATACAGATTGGGAATAAGGTTCAGGTTATAGTGATTGGGAATAACGTGTCTTGGTAATTTATAATCTTCTGATTCTTCAATAATGTCTAATGCACTAGAAGCTGATAAATACATTAATATTATATCCATAATTATAGTGATTAAGGACGACATTTTTGATTATTTTTGTTATTGACAACAGTCAAGTTCGTAGAAAATTAAAAAGACATTTCAAAATTAATCAGAGAAAACTTGATAAATTTTGGGAATTTTAAAATTTAATGTCACAATTTTTTTTTTACATAAAAATTCAATGAAGTATCAAATTAGTAAAACACAATACTATTAAGGTATTCGCATGATGGTGTGATCCAATTGATTTTTTATCGTGAAAGTAATCCTTAAATTTTCGCAGATGTCTCTTCCTCCATATCATATTTTGCTTCGCTCTGCTTAAGGCTGGTTTAATTAAATCATCGTATTTTTCATGTTCCTTAGATAACTGTAAGAGCTAAAATAATATTTTTATATTATAAATACGTATTATTCGTTGTTTCTCACAGATTCTAGTTCTTTTTCAGTTGTTATTCTTGATCCAATATCAAAGAGTAAATCCTCGATATCTTTGCTGACGGATCTATAGGATAAAGCAGGAAATGAACATCATTTTAAAAATTTAAATTAATCAATATACTAACGCTTTTAATAAATCCCCAAAGTGTAAGGATATAAATTTTAATGCTGTATTCGTACCATTGCTTCCATGTCTGATAGTTAATTTCAAAGCATTGTTTAATTTATCTTTTTCTGACATAAATACGTAATTTAAAAATCTGCAATAAACAAATTTAGATAAAAAATGTAAACGTAACACCCATCGATATAAATGTGCTGTTGCTTCTTACAAATTATTAAGCCACATTAAGGGCGCATGATCGCGTAAATTTTTAACTTATTCCTGAATTAATTTATAATCCTGGTTTACCTTTTTTGTAATGCACTATCTGCACTACATCCTAGTGCATTAAAAATATTAGTTTCAGCTTTTCTGTTGCTAAATGATTTTCTATATGTTGCAAATAAATTATACCAATTTTTTGCGCTTGCTCTGTGCATTACTCTACACAATACATGCCATTCGAAATCGCTCGAGAATTTAAAACTTAAACCTTTACTTAATCTGTAATTATTTTCACATATTGTCGATTGTAGATCACAGAGCCAAGAAAACAGGAAATGTAGTAAAACCTGCATTGTGTAAAATTTTTTAGAATTATTATCCTGTTCTGCATTATCAGCCGATCTTCGGATTACAATGTGTTCATAAATATATTCCACAGATTTTTTAATAAATTTCTGAAATAAATTGAATAATAATTTACAATATTGCAATAGTAAATAAAAAATTAGGTACTTGAAATTCACCGTATAGGTCGCTGCCAGCAATTTTATTGTTAATTGAGTCATATGCTTCCTTCATGGCCTTTAAGGGAGCGTATTCTCTTTCATTTCTTATATATTGACTAATTTTAAAAGGAATTGAATATTCCAACATACCAAACTCGGCTAAGGTAAAGGCGTCGTCGATAATTTGCATTCTGTTCAGATAATGAATGTCTTGATGGTTTTCTAATAAAGCTTTCGCAATTGCCCGCCAGTTGGTGTCATCGTAATTAACGCGATAATAATCTAAAAGTAAAAATAATAAAAAATCGCTTGGCTAACAAAAAGCCATCATTACAAGTTGCTTGATTGTTTAAGATCAACCAATCAGTTTTGTTGAGCGATTTTATTCTAATGGTCTCATTAGGACTATTTAACCAAAGAGTTGGTTTAGTTTTGCTAAAATCTGGATCAAGTTTGGTGGCGTAATTTATTGGAATCGGCCAAACATCATTGTTTTGTGAATATCCAAAACGAAAACGCATCTGAAAATTTCAGAAATTTAGTGATCCTATTAAAATTGCCCACGGTTGTGATATAGCAATCCAACGCTCTAACCGCTAGCCTACGACCGTGCTCTGGAATTTATTATACATATGTCTTTATTATTATATAATAGATCACCTGCGATAAGCCGACATAATCGAAGTCATTGGTATAATTTCTTGTAACTTCTACAACCGGGAATCCTACTTGAGACTCCCATGCCGACATTATTGAAGATATGCTTGATAAATTGAAATCGTCAGAAGAATTCTGCATTAAAATATCATCGAATTCTTTATAGACATCCTCAGAAGTGTAAGTTCCCCATTTCCTTAAATAAAATTAGATAAAAAGTGGCGATAACGCCATAAATGTATTTTAAAAACTTACTTCTCTTTAATTAAATTTGTAAGCCCATCTCTAAATACCTCGGGCGGTATTATTTTTTCCATCATAGTAATTAAAGCAGTTCCTGTAATTAAAGCAAAGGATCTCATTTGACTCCAATTAGCTCCTTAGGTACATACCTTTGAAGACAGTAACTCTATTAAACTTTGATTCTATTTCCGAAGATTTTCTAGATTCTGAATTTATAGATTTGCAACAACAGCTGGAATCATCCTGCATTGCCATCCTAGTTTTCATTATTAGCCCTTCCTGTACTGCCCAGTTAGGATAAAACTGAAATGGTAAAATAAGTATGTATTATAATAATTACCTTAAAGTATTTTGCTACTGCAACAAATAAATTTTTGTTGGCTAAACAAAAATCAATTTCGAACAGAAATACTTTGTTAGGGCGACAAATCCTTTTCCACCGTGTAGAATTGTTGTGTAAACTTACCTTCTCAGTTATATAATAAGACAAATACATTGTCAATCCTTCATTTATCCAAGCCCATGTCCAACTATCTACCATAAGATAACTTAAAAACCACTGTTGAGCTATTAATTTAGCTATCGCTAGTGTTGAACTTTTTTGTGTTTCAATGGTAGATTCATTGGAAAAAATTAATACACGTTCTCTAAAATAATCTGAATTATTAAAATGCACAACATTGGAATTATATACATAGGTACTTATAATGTATGATGCCTCGATAGCTGCCAAGGCTTTCAAATTTCATACGATTTGACGGAAGAGCAATATGATACAAATTCTGTAGTTCGCAGCTCACTTGAAGAAAATCTTCAACTTTTTGGTAAACACGATCTATAATATTTGCAACGTATTCATGTCTTCCCAATTTTAAAATTGCTGGTCTTGCCACAATTCGATGAATAGACCCGTCTATTTCCTCTGATATCTCCATTTTTGATATGGTAAAAGCCACCGAAGACGGAGATATCTTTTCAGTTATTTCAAATTTGTCTTCAATTAAATTATCTTTCGGGCTTAAATTAAAAGATTTTAAAACTATTTTTCAAATTCATAACTTGAATTTTTACGTGGAAGTCTCCAAGTTAGCGTTAGCTATTACAGATGTGTAATCTTTTGGTCTAGCTATGGTTATTTCAAATTTAGCTCTAAATCGAGGTTCATCCATAGATGGAAAGGCATAACTTGTTCCAAAAGGTGCAAACTGAGTTGTTAGAAAGTCCCTAAAAGTTGAAGATTTATAAGTAAATGTTACTTCTGGAACCTATAGCACAATAATTATTTCCCAAAATTTAATATTTACATTTTATTACCGTCTTCATCAGGATATTCATCTAAATAGAATCCTTGCAAATAATTTTCCAAGGATCCACTAATATTTTTGAACTCGACGGAATAATTCCCCTCCGGGTAGTCACCCGTCAACAAATTCGTGTTAATATGGGTTGGTTCTGGATTTCTTGTACTACGATAATGGTCAACATTTTCATGCAGTTCGTAGCTAGTATTATCATCAGAATCCAGTTTTATTAGATTTGATGTAGTTATATTTATATTTCTTTCGTAAAAGGAATAACCTTCTACGCGTTTTTCATTTTGCACAATCCACTTACATTGAGAAGTAAACGTTTTTTGTTCAATATTTGGTTCAAAATGAAGTTTGTATTGCAGTATCTGCATACCTTCGTTATTTATGAAATATTTGCTTCCAAGCACAGATTCATGTCTAGTCGACAAATATAATAATATAAATATAGCATATAATACAATCCTTTCCAGTGAGAACATCGTAAAAATCGTATATCTGAAAAAGCTCAGTGGGTATGAAATTATAATACAACTGACAGAAACCGTAACTGAAACATTTGGCAGAAGTCATTTACACAATGCTAGATTAATTTATTTACGTAAAATTATGGCAGATTAGATAAACCGTTTCGAGTCTATTGAGTGTAGATTTGCAACCATAATTAGAGTTAGAAGCTGAGACAACAAAACACAGTTGAAATAGGAAAGATTACATACCAATAAATATTGGGATCAGCCTTCAGAATTGGTACAAAGATTAAAACTCCTATATGCACATAAATAAGCTGGTATTCAATTTATAATAACATATTATAACATTTGTATAATTTAGAAATCCGTTTTTTGTACATTACATTTCAGCGAAATATAAAATTAGTATATGATAATATTAAGAAAGTCACATGTACATTGTTATAATGTTTTGTCGCGGATGATCTTTGCTTCCGCAAATTATATTCAAAATCTTGCAAATTTTTTTTTCTCCATTCTATATTTTCCTTAGCTCTACTTATGCTCGGTTTAATTAAATTAGTAAAGTTTGTATGCCTTTTAAAAAAATCCGTGAGCTAAAATAATATTCAATTATTTACGTTTAATCAAAATTATTTTATTCTGTGTTTCTCACAGCTTTTAGTTCTTTCTCGGTTATTATTCTTGATCCAATCTCAATCAAAATATTTTCCATATCAATGTAGCTTAATCTGGAAAACAAATTTAATACTTTTATTACGTCATGAATATACTCACTTTGTTAATAAATCACCAAACGTGAAGGCCTTTTCTAACGTCCTGCTATTAAAACCGTTAGCCATGCCCTGACTGATTATCAATTTTGATGCCTCAAAATATTTATCCTCTTCTGATTCCTTTACGTAACTTAAAAACCTGTAACAAGTACAACTTGTGATTTATATAACAAATAATTAATTTTATTCTACCTTGCTTGTAATCCACTATTCAAACTGCATCCCAACGCATTAAAAGTGTTCATTTGAGAACTTATATTGTTAAATGATTTTTGATAATTATCAAACAATGCATTCCATTCCTTTTCATCGGCTGTACGCATGGAAGTACACAAATCATGCTTCTGGAAAGCCATCAATATACTCAAATGTAAGGAATCATCAGACCTATACATATTCATCTTAGAAGCACCGCATTCTTTCGAATTTAATTCACATAGCCAAGAAAACAGCAATCCAACTGTAAGATGGTTTCTGTGATCTTTTTCAGCATCAGCAGGAAGTCCCGGTTTCGAGATATATTTAACTTGAATATAAATATATTCCATAGATGACTTAATAAATTTCTGCAATAACATGAATGAATAACTGATAAACCCCGCTTAACGCTGTTAAAGTATCCACCGCGTTAAACGGGGTAATGTAAATTTAAGAATTACTTGAAATTCATCATATGATGTACTGCCGGCAAGTTTTTTATTAATGGTTTTACAAGCTTCTCTCATGGCCTTTAAAGGAGCGTAGTCTCGTTCTTTTTTTATGTACCGACTAATATCAAACGCAATTGAATACCTTAACATACCAAACTCGGCTAAGCTAAAGGCATCATCGATAAGTTGCATTCTGTTGAGATAATGAATATCTTCGTGATTTACCATTAAAGCTTTTGCAATTGCTTTCCAGTTGTCGTCATCATAATGGACGCGATAATAATCTAAAATATGAAGTAGAGTAATAATAAAATCACCATTTTAAATATTACATGTAGCTTGATTATTTAAAATCAACCAATCTGTTTTTTTGAGGGTTTTAATTCTAAGCTTGTCGTGAGCAGTATTTAACCAAGAAGAAGGTCTGGTGTTCATAAATTTCGGATAACTTTTCGTAGCGTAGTTTATTGGAATGGGCCAAATGGCTTTTCTTTTTGAAGCGTCAAAATGAAATCGCATCTGCAAATTTTAGAAATTCAAATAAATTTGGTGATTATGCAAAGCTGTATTAAATAGATCACCTGCGATATGCTAACATAATCTAAATCGTAGGTGTCATAGTTTCTTACAACTCTCACAACTGGATATCCCATTTGGGACTCCCAGAGCAACATAATTTCATGTAACTTATTTACTAAATTTAATTGTTCGTAATAATTATTTAACTCGAGAATAGCTTCAAATTGTCGGTATAAATTCGCAGAGGTATAAGTAGACCATTTCCTTCAAAAAACATTTTTTTAAATTTTTAAACTGGAAATGCCGCAATCAGAAAAAAAATGCATTCAAAAATTTGGAATAAATCAGAAAATCGTTAGTTAACTGTTATCATGCTCAAATAAATCCCGTCGAAAGAGTCAATCGTGAGGAGGAAGATATGCTGGAAATTATTAACCTTTTATAGATTAAATTTTTGAGTCCTCTTGAGAATACGTTTGGAGGAATTAATCTTTCCATCATGGTAATCAAAGCAGCTCCTGTAAGTAAAATTGATTGGAATGCTCACTTGCTGAACAACCGATGGGTTACCTTTGTAGACTGTAATTCTATTAAACTTTGATTCTATTTCCGAAGGTTTTCTAGCTTCCATATTGATGGGTTGGCAACAACATCTCGAATCATCCTGCATTGCCATTCTGGTTTTAATCAGTAGCCTCTCATGTACATTCCAATTGGGATACAGCTAAAGCGATGAAATAATTTTGTAAGTAACCATTTGAAAATTGAAGATAGGGAACTTACCTCATTAGTTACATTATATGCCAAATACATTGTCAAACCTTCGCTGATCCATACCATTGTCCAACTATCCACCATAAGATAACTTAAAAACCACTGTTGAGCTATTAATTTAGCTATTGCTATGGTTGATTCTTCTTTGACATCGGCAGAAGTTGTGTTTGAAATCAGAAGTACACGTTCTCTGAAATTATTTTCAAAAATATACGAAAAGGTCCTACCAAGAATTCGAGCATTACTTATAATGGTTGATACCCCGATAACTGCCAAGGCTTTCAAACTTCATCCTGTTGGACGGAAGGGCAACATGGTGAAAAATTTTTAGTTTGCACTTTATTTTCAGGAAATTTTCTATTTCTTTGTAAATACGATTAATGAGAACAGCAGCATATTCATGTTTTCTAAATTTCAATAATTCTGGCCTTGCTACAATTCGATGAATAGAATCTTTCATAGCCTTGGATATCTGCAGTTTTGATATGGTAAAGGTCACCGAAGATGGCGATATCTTCTCAGATTCTTCAAATTCATCTTCTATTAAATCACCACGTATGCTTAAATTACAAAAGTTGGGCCATTGAGATCACCAAGATAAAGCTTGGCAAAATTCTTACGTGGATTTCTTCAATTTGGCGTTAGATATTACACAAGTGTACTCTTTTGGTCTCAGGATGATTATTGTAAATTTGCTTCTAAAATATGGTTCGTCAAAAGATGGAAAGGCGTAGCTGGCTCCGAAAGGTCCAAACTGTGTAGTTAAAAATTTACTAAAAGTTAAGAGTTTTATTAATATAAATTTTTCAGGTTTCATATTTACATGCTATAACCGTTTTCGTCGGGATACTGATCGAAATAGAATCCTTTCAAATTATTTTTCAACGATCCATTAAATTCTGTAAACTCTAAGGTATACATTCCAGCTGGATTTTTGCTGTCATAGTAAAATGTCTTAATATGACTTGGTTCTTCAATACTTCTAGCACTAGGTCTCACATCATCCTGTTTAATTTCATTAAAACCTTTAGCATTATAATTTAATAATTGCGTATTTTTCTGATCTATGATCAGATTTCTTGAGTAAAAGTAGTAAATGTTGGAGGGCTTTTTATTTTTCACAATCCACACACAGCTCGCTTTAAATGTTTTCTTTGCAAAATCAGGTGTATATTTAAGTGTGTAAGACAATATTTTTCTAGTAGTTCTATCTATATAGTAATCTTCCTTAGCCAAACATTGACGAATAGTTGACAAGTATACTAATAAATATATGGCAACAGAGAACATTGTAAAATTGTTCACACTACAACTGACAGGAAGCCGTGACAGAAATACTTGACAAAATCCATTTAAAAACTCATACCCACTCATTTGTTCACTCACTCACTGATCTACTCATAAAAGATTGATGGACCAATCGGCGAGCTTGAATTATGGAAGAACTTCCGCCAATAATTTTTTTACTAAAAATTATGATTATGGATGATTCTTGTTAGGTCCAGTTGTTCAGTTGAACAATTTGAACAGTTGTTCAAATGAACAATCCTGGGAATTTTACTTATTGCCCACAACTAATTAAATATATTATTTTGTAAATCAAGTTTTCGTTTAATAATTTAAATATTATTACATGTTTAATTTTATTACACAGCCAAAGTTTCGGTTTATAATATGCAATTACTCTAAAATAAGGTAACATCGTGAAAGTTAAGTCTTGAAATTTTGATTTTAAAATTTTGGGAGCAAAATTTCAACACAGCATAAAATTAGCAAAATACGATATTGTTATAAAAATAATAATATACACATTATTGCAGAGTGCTGTTCCTCTCGAAGTCTTGGCTTGCAAGTTATTCCCAAAACTTCTCAAGTATCTCTTCCTCCATTCAATATTTTGCTTTGCTCTGGTTATGCAGGGTTTAATTAAATCGCCATACTTTTTCTCTTTGTTTGAAAACTGTTCGAGCTAAAAGAAAAACCGATTATAAAAATTTTGCTATCGCCATATTATTAACCCGCTCTCACCATTTGAAGTTGTCGTCCAGTTGTTACTCTTGATCCAATTTCTGTTAAAATAGTCTTGATATCCTTTTCGACGGCGCTGTAAGATAAGAGACGTGAAAAGCATCTAAAAGATTTCACATCCTGTATATACTCACAGTTTTAATAAAGCTTTAAATACAATGGATATGGATTTTATAGATACCTCCAAACCATGGCTTCCTTGGCTGATTAGTAATTTCAATAACTCTATTAATTTATTTGATTTCATTAAAATTACATATTTTAAAAACCTGCAACAAATTAGAGTTAATTAGAGCAATCGAAGAGTCCACTAGGAGTAATAAATTTTAATTTTTTTTTTTTCGAAAAACACTGGAGTATTACAAAGTGCAAAAGTGTAAAAAGTAAGTGTCAATTTGCACGAATTATTTAAATACAGATATGCATATCTGACTATTGCGTGTTCTGGAGTCGAAATTGTCATTTTGAAAGATATTGTGTATATAAATATTATTACCTTTCTAGTACTGAACTATGTTCACTACATCCCAACGCATTAAATTCGAAAATTTGAATCGTCGAGTTTTTAAATAAATTTTTATATTTATCATATAATTCATTCAATTTCTTTTCATCTGATTTAGCTATATTATTGCACAATCTACGCATCTCAACGTGTGTCATTAATCTCTTATCCAAGGGGAAATTTGTCCTGAACAGCGAAACTTCACACTTTTTTGATTTTAACTCACATAGCCAAGAAAACAGCAATTCCATTGTGAGATGGTTTCTGTGCATTGTTTGACTACCTTTGGGAGATTTTGGTTTCGGCATAGATTTGACTTTGTCGTAAACATTTTCCACAGATTTCTTAATAAATTTCTGCAATAATTGGTATGATTAAACCAGTAAAAATCATAAAATACTGGGAATTACTTGAAATATATTGTAATGTTCACTGCCAACCAGTTTTTTGCTAATTGCATACCAGGCTTCTTTCATGGCCTTTAAGGGAGCGTAGTCTCTTTCCTTCATTATGTATTGACTAATATCCAATGCAATGGAATACCTTAACATACCATACTCGGCTAAACTAAAGGCATCGTCGATAATTTGCATTCTGTTCAGATAATGAATTGATTCATGATTTAACATTAATGCTGTTGCAATTGCTCTCCAGTTCTCGTCATCATAATGGACGCGATAATAATCTAAAATATAAAGTAAAAGAATAATCCCTTATTCCCAGTAGTTCAGTTGCAGTTTAAACCAAAAAATTTGGATTAACCAATGATATTGCGTAAAATACGCTAAAATTTTTTGGTTTAAACTGCAACTGAACTACTGAGCCTTAGACAAAAAAAAATCATTTAGACATTACAAGTTGCTTGATTATTTAAGATCAACCAATCTGTTTTCTTGAGCGACTTAATTCTAATCTTCGCACTTGAAGTATTTAACCAATCAGTTGGTCTGGTGTTTTTAAAATTTGGAAAACTTTTGGTAGCAAACGTAATTGGAATTGGCCAAACAGCTTTGCCTGCTGAATCGTCAAAATAAAAACGCTTCTGCAAAATTTTATGGTTAAAGTAAATAAATGTTACAATAATAATAATTATAATTCACCTGCGATATATCAATGTAGTCTAAATCGTAGGTATCATAATTCCTTACAACTCTTACAACCGGGTATCCCTTCGTGGACTCCCAAACTGACATTATTTCCGAAAATTTTTTTGGTAATTTTAATTTTTCATAAGAATTATCCAATTTTAGAATACTTTCGAATTTTTGATATAAATCTGCAGCATTGTAATTTGACCATTTCCTTCAATGAAAATTTTAATGAGTTGAACTACTATATCAAAAATTAATATATTGTTATATAGAAAATATAGTATATTCCCTCCATGTATTCCTGGCTTTAAAATTCTTGGTACAAAGGGCAGGGCCGTATATAAAGGGGTGGTTTTGGGGGTTCAAACCCCCACATAGTAGGTTGAGTAATACTAAGTAAATAACTAAATAGCAAGAATTAAATTAAAATACGGACATATGCCAACCTCTTTTTTAATTCCATAACCCCCCCCCCCCCATTGGCCAATGTCTAACTACGGCCCTGACAAATGGGAAACACTTACTTATCCTTGATTAAATTCGTAATTCCTGTAGTGAATACTTTTTGGGGTAATAATCGTTCCATCATAGTAATCAGAGCAGTTCCTGTAATTTAATCAAAGCATTAGTTCCACACTCATTTGAGTTTAATTTTGAAACTCTAACAATAATTTGGCCTATTAATAAAATAAGGGCCGTATGACACGATACAATTAAAGGAAATTGTAAAGTTTAGTTAATTCTTAAGGTACATATATACCTTTATAGACGGTAACGATATTGAACTTGGCCTCAATTTGCGATGATTTTCTAGCCTCTGAATTTAAAGCGTCACCACAACATTTCGAATCCTCCAGCATTGATGACCTAATATGATTTGCTAATCGTTCATGTATTATCCAACTTGGATACAGCTGAAATGATCTAATTATTAATTAATTAATATTCGAGTTCCTAAACTTACCTTAGCAGTCACATTATATGCCAAGTAATTTGTCAAACCTTCACTTATCCAAACTGATGTCCAAGTATCTACCATAAGGTAACTCAAAAACCACTGTTGAGCTATTAGTTTAGTTATTGCAATTACCGATTTTTCCCTTCTATCGGCAAACGTTTGATTTGAAATAATAAGCAGCCGTTCTCTAAAATTAGGACAAAATGAATAAAAAAAATTATTACCCATTAAAAATTTTATTGCATACTTATAATGATTAATACCGCGATAACTGCACAGGGTTTCAAAATGCATCCTATTGGACGGAATGGCAACATGGTACAAAGTTTTTAGTTCACAGCTTACTCGAAGGAAGTTTTCAATTTCTTTGTAAGCACGATTTATGATGGGAGCAACGTATTCGTACTGATTAAATTTAAATATTTTTGGTCGGCCTACAATGCGATGAATAGAACCTTCCACTTCCTTGGATACTTCAAATTTTGATATGGTAAATGTTAACGAAGACGGAGATATCATTTCAGTTGCTGCAAATTCATCTTGTACCACATTACCTGTGATGCTTAAATTTTAAAATTATTTGGTTAATAATAAGAATAACTAATAAATTCACACAAATTTTGAACTAACATAATAATCGTACAATAAATGTGATTATGAAAATTGTAATTTAGGGGATGCTGTTAGGGATCTGTATCTTGCTACTCATGTCAAAAAATTAAAATTGGAGCCTTGTGCAAAATTATATGGTTGGTGCACATGTAAACACTGTTCAAAATATACTAGATTTCCATTTTCTTATTATAAACATTTTCAGAGAATTAATGGAAATGAAAATGTTTTTTTTTGAATTTTTGTATACGGCATTTGCTGACAGAATCATAGGAATAGTATAATATCTAAAAGCACAACAAAATAACAAAATCGGATCAGGAAAACTACACAAAAATCAAAACCCGTGTCAATTTTAACCTGGTTTGGAGTTACGAGGGTTAATATAGGTTTTTTTCATTACAGGTTTTTAATAGGGATCACATATAGAGGTAAATTTGCGTACACAAGAATTGGAATTCTAAAGATATCAAGGGAATTCTAAAGAACTCCAACGATTTCATAGGAATTCCAATGATTTCCAAGGAATTCTAATGATTTCCAGTGATTTCAGGGATTTACGAAAACTCAACATATTTTTAAAAAATTTCAATGATTTTTAAAGAATTATAATTTAAGGTATTTCAAAAATTTCCAAGGAATTACAATGATTTCCAGTGATCTCAGACATTTACAAAGAACTCGACGGATTTATAAAGAATTTCTATGACTTCCAAAGAATTCTAATTCAAGGTATTTCAAAAATTTACAAGGAATACAAGGATTTCCACATCTCAGAGATTTTCGAGGAACTCGAAGGATTTCTAAAAAATTCCAATGATTTCCAAGGAATTACAATTCAAATGATGTCAAAGATTTCCAAGGAATTCCAATGATTTCCAGTAATCTCAGGGATTTACGAGGAACTTAACATATTTTAAAAAAATTTCAATGATTTCTAAATAATTCTAATTCAAGGTATTTCAAAAATTTCCAACGAATTTTAATGATTTTCAGTGATCTCAGAGGTTTATTAGTAACTCAAGGGATTTCAAAAAAATTACAATGATTTCCAAGGAATTATAATGATTTCCAGTGATCTCAGAGATTTACGAGGAACTCAATGGCTTTTTAAAAAATTCCAATGATTTCCACATAATTCCAATACAAAGGATTTCAAAAATTTCTAAAGAATTACAATAATTTCTAGAGATCTCAGAGTTTTACGAGAAACTCGACGGATTTCTAAAAAATTCCAATGATTTCCAAGGAATTACAATGTTTTCCAGTGATCTTAAGGGTTCACGAGGAACTCAACGGATATATAAAGAATTACAATGATTTCCAAATAATTCTAATTCAAGGTATTTCAAAACTTTTCAAGGAATTACAATGATTTCCAGTGATCTTAGATGTTAAAGAGGAACTTTACGGATTTATATAAAATTCCAATGATTTCCAAGGAATTACAATGATTTCCAGTGATCTTGGAGATTTACGAGGAACTTGACGGATTTCTAAAGAGTTCCAATGATTTCCATAGAATTGCAATCAAGAGATTTCAAAAATTTTCAATTCTTTCCTAAAAATTCTAGTAATTTCCAAGGAATTCCAATTTCAGAAATTTTGGTATACTCCTCCTCCTCCGCTCTAGTCCTTCCGCTCCTGACGATCAGGTCGATTAGACAAGCCTGGTTCAGTCGACTTACCGGTAACATCGTTCAGTGAATATTGCAGTTTTTGAGTTCTGTTGCTTTCCAGAGGGATTTTTTTAATCAGTAGAGTGGAAACCAGAGCGAAGAGTGCATAGAGTAGGTTTTGACAAACGCAACGTCGGCAAATCTCGGATCCATCAGGATTGAGTACTACAATAATAATACAAAACCCTAACTCTAACATATTATTTTAGGCCCTAAAAAGGACCGACGTTCCTCCCGGCCCAACAATATCGGCAATCACTAATTATTAGGAAGTGTCGGCCCAGTGCGGCCTTTAGGCCGCACAACCAGAGTAATCTAGTTATTTGTATGTTGTAAAAATAAATTAATACATTTTTTCCAACTCTTTTCTTTTACGGAAACTACGACTTCAAAATAATTTGAATATTTAATTAAATAAAATAAATTTTTCGTACCTACTATTATTTAAAAATTCAAGTCAAGTGCTGGGGGATGTTAAATTTTTTTGTGTTTTTGTTGAAATATAATTTAATCTAAAAATCTAATGATGGAAAATTGCAGTTTTTGCGGAAGGTCAAGAGAGTGAAATTTTATATAATTTATACCTATTTTATTTTATTCTCGGGGGGCGGGGTAAAAATAATTATAATGGCAAATTGTACTGTAAAATATTCAAAATGGGAAAAATAAGTAAAAAATGTAAGTGAATTAAATTATATATAAATTTATTATTTAAAAGCTTTAAGAGCTAAATTATATCTAAATAAAACAAGGTAAATTTAAAATTCTTACATGGAATTCTTCAATTCGTAGTTAGATATTATACATGTGTAATCTTTTGGTCTGGTTAGCATTATTATAAATTTAGATCTATAACGTGGTTCATCCCAAGACGGAAAAGCATACCTAGCTCCAATAGGTGCAAATTGGGTAGTTAAAAATTTACTAAAATGTAATTTAATTAATTCATATTAATCAAACTGCAGGTTAGGAGGATCGGTCAACTAAAAAATCACCACATAAAACGTATTTTTCTCAAATTAAATTTGCCCAGAGGTGACTTTAGAAACCTTTCTGCAAATCATAAAAAATTGTACGTCATCATGGTGGTTTATCAATAATTGGTCGTTCCCCCAACCTGCATGTTATTTAATATATTTACGCGCTACCACCATTTTCATCAGTATATTCATCGACATAGAAACCTCGAAAATTATTTTGTAATGTTCCCTTGATGTTCCTGAAATCTAAATAATAATATCCGGGTGGCTCTTTTTGAAGAAACTCATATGTGGCAATATCGTTTGGCTCTAAATATTGTCTACCAACACGATTTAGATTATCTTCCAGTCGTTGATATATCCAAAGAGGATCCAATTTAGTTCTGTACGTCGTATCAGCATTTGTCTGCAGATTTCTACGGTTAAATTCATATGTGCTAACGGAATCGTTTTGTTTCACCAACCATATACATCGAAGTTCAAATGTGTCATGTTCAAAATTTGGACGAAATATAAGTCTGTAGGACATTAAGTCCACCGATTTTGTATTTAAGTAGTATTTTGTTCCAGCAGCCAAAGATTCACTATTAGTTAACAAAAACACGAATAAATAAAAGGCAGGCATTGTATTCCTGTTAATTGAAAACATGGCAAAATTGAAGTTTGGTTTTCGGTATCCAAAAAATCAACGTTCCAGATAGAAGAATAGCTAAAAAGGAATTCATTAATGGTACACAGCATTTTTTTGCTGTAATAAGACAACTTACATAATGAAACTCGTTTAATAATTTTTATAACTATACATGACATAAAAAACAAACAAAAACAAACAGGTTATACTAGATTACTAATAAATTTATTGTTGATTCCCTCAGTGAACCGTCATCAGAAGTTGAAAAAGTTTAGAGCAAAAAACGTAAACAGGTGACCATTACCATAAAATATTCGGAGTGCAATTGGAAGCTAATGTGATAAAAGTCAAAATAAAGAAAACAGCTGAAATTCAAAAGTGCATTCGCCAGTCCCCCCATTTCGAATTTTGGATTCTAAATAATTTAAATCGTTTGTACCTTCTTTATTTTCGTTTGAACCCATTTAGTTTTTGAAATATCTAAAATATGGTCATTTCCCCCCCCCCATTTCGAATTTTGAATCCAAAATAGTTTAAATCATTTGTACCTTGTACATATCTGTTTGTACCTTATTTATTTTCGTCGGTAGAAATTTAGACTTCCAGATATTTTGAAATATTTTCCAATTGGAAATTCAAAATAGTTTTAATCGCCTATACCTCGTTTGTACCTGTGTGTACCTTTCTTAATAAATAAATTCTGATCAGTTTAATAATTATGGAATTTATCATCGTGAAAATGCAGCTACATAATTTAAAAAATTCATATCTCCGAAAAAATTAATCATAACATAAATTTGCCAAAACATATTGCATTTTTAAAAGAAAAAAGATAGGGTTTTTGTGAAAAATTACAACATTTTTGTTTTTTTGAAATTATTTTGGAATAAAATATACTCGTATTATTCAAATTTATGATGTTATACGTGAGAAAAAAAACAATTAATTCAGAAGTTACAAAATGACCGAATTGGCAGCGATTTCTTATTTTATTATTTATTTCAAAATCTTAAAATGCTGCTACCAAAAACTGAGAAGTTTTTGAAGGTGAAAAAAACATATACGTCTTTTTTGTATAAACAACAATAAACATATTTCAGAGAAAACAATATGAAATGAATCAGCCAAATAATAATTGTAAAATTTCAAAATTTCATATCTCCGAAACTAATAATAAGTCGGTATTGAAATGTGGAAGACATAATAGGGATGTAAATCCCCCCTCCCCCAAATGCATTAAATCTCTAAAAAAAATATGGATTTTTGAGAAAAACCAGTTTAAATATTTTTGGTCTATTTGGATTTTTATGTTTTTAAGAAGCAGGTACAATATTCCACGTAAGAAAACACAAATTAAAAGCTACAAATTGGCAACGATTTTTCTTCACCGAATTTTCAAAAATACCATTATTTATTTTGAAATCTTAAAATGCCTGTCGGGCGACAGGGCATTTTTTGGAGTGAAAATTCGGAAGATATAAACTGTATTGAATCTAAAAATTCGAAATTTTGGGGGGGGGGGGGAATGCACTTTAAACGTAATGAAGATTGAACCACATTGACATTTCTAGAATCCCAGATAATTAAAAAATTTATAACAAGAGGCAGATCAAAAATACATAGGGTGTACAGTCAATGATTAGTGGGATCATTCCTTGGAGATTCGGTGTCACAACTTACTACTGCGAATCAGAATGGTCCGGTGCTAATTCCTAATGCGGGTCAAATTAAAAGAAATGCATTTCTGTGTTTTCTGAATCGGTCGTTATTACCGAAGCCCGTCATCTTCGGTTACCACTCTTGTTTTCCATTTTATTTCCCACTGTTATTTCACCTGTGTTGAGTCCTGACTCCGGTCAAACATTTTAACAAGAAGGTGAAACAAGTTTTCGTTAATAAACATTAATTATTTACACGAAAATTCAGTGTGTGGAAAATCTTCATCAAATTTTGTTTTTTTTAATTTAAAAAGTATTATTACATGTTTAATTTTGTTATACAGGCAAGGTTTCAGTTTAAAATATAATAATCATTACAGTTAATTATTTGGATTTTTTGGATTTGAAAAATTTTTGGCGCAAAATTTCAATAGAGTATTAAATTAGTATAGTGCGATATTGCTATGAAAACAATAGCATACACATTGTTGTAATGTTTTGATCCTGTCGATCGCTTTCCTGTCAAGAAATTATCGAAACCTCTCAAATTTTTCTTTCTCCACGCAATATTTTGCTTTGCTCTACTTATACACGGTTCAATTAAATGAATATGTTCTTTATGCTTGATTGAAAACTGTACGAGCTAAAAACATAATCGGAAATAAAAGTTTCATCAACATCATAATTATTAACTCTCACTATGTCTAGTTGCTCTACAGTTGTTACTCGTGATCCAATATCGTTCAAAATAATCACGATATCTTTTTCGGCGACTCTGTAAAAGACAAGGAAGGTGAAAATCCTGTGAACTCTTATGCAATATGAGTACACTCACAGTTTTAATAAAGTTTTAAATAATACGGATATGGATTTTATTACTATATTCAAAGTTTCGAATCCTTGGGTTATTAGCAATTTTAATACTTCCAGTAAGCTGTTTCCTTTCGATGCAATTACGTAGTTTAAAAATCTGAAACAATCAATAATTTACTACTAGAGCGAAAGAAGATCCTCTATGCCAGGAGGTATCTTTTTCCGTTCTCGAGAAGCACTTACCAGCGCATGGCAAGTGAAAAATCTTTATAATCCAAAAAGTAAGTGTTAATTTGCACGAAATATCAAATTTTATTATTTTGTAAAATACTATTACCTTTGTAGTGTTTTACCATTTGCAGTACATCCCAACGCATTAAATTCATAAACTTGATCAGTTGTTGTGCTTTTCATTGAATTTTTAGCTTTATCAAATAATTGATTCCATTTATTTTCATCGACTTCACGCATTGTATTACACAATTTATGTTTTTCAGAAAGTACCGATAATTTTAAATATAAGGGGTGATGCAAGGGGTAATTCGACTTGAACATCCTATTGTCACATTCCCTCGAATTCAAATCACATAGCCAGGAAAATAGCAATTCCATTGTAAGATCGTATCTGTGCCCTGTATTCTTAGCATTGGGAAGACTCGGTTTCCATGAAGGTTTGACTTTGCGGTATATTTCTTCAACGGAGCTTTTCATAAAAATCTGCAATAATTTATATGAATAACTCGAAGAGACCATAATTTTATAATTATCAAATTACTTGAAATTTAGCGTATGGTTCACTGCCAGCAAGTTTTTTACTGACTGATCGCCATGCTTCTTTCATGGCCTTTAAGGGAGCGTAGTGCCTTTCTTTTTTTATATAATCACTAATACCAAACGCATTTGAATATCTTAACATACCATACTCGGCTAAGCTAAAGGCATCATCGATAAGCTGCATTCTATTGAGATAATGAATGCTTTCATGATTTTGCATTAATGCTTTTGAAATTGCGTTCCAGTTGTCGTCATCATAATGGACGCGATAATAATCTAAAATGTAAAGTAAACAGGATAATCCATTAGGTAATAAAAAAAACATTACAAGTGGCTTGATTATTTAAAATCAACCAATCGTTTTTCTCGAGCGCTTTAATTCTAATCTTCCCATTGGTACTATTTAACCAATTAGTGGGCCTGGTGTTTTTAAAATTTGGATTAGATTTGTAAGCATACGTTATTGGAATTGGCCAAACAGCTTTTCCTTCTGTATTGTCAAAGTGAAAACGCTTCTGGAAATTTTAAGGTTTAAATTAAAAAAATGCAATGGGAAGAATTTATGTGGGTATAATTATGATAAAATATAATTTAAATTACCTGCGATAAAGCAACATAATCTAAATCGTAGGTATCATAAGTTCTTACAACTCTCACTACCGGATATCCCATCTGAGACTCCCAATCTGACATTATTTCAGTTAATGTTTTGGGTAAATTAATTTCTTCGTAATAATTATATAATTTAATAATTTTTTCAAATTGTACAATAAAATTTCGAAAATTATAAGTTGTCCATTTCCTTCAAGAAAAATTTTAATGGAAGCTATTTCGCCAAATTATATCATTAATATATTTATATAAAAATAAGGGGGCCGGTAGTAAAGTACGGTAGCAAATGCTATAATAAACTGTAATAATCTTTTTTATAAGAGGCATCGGTTCGCCTAACAGTCGTAGAGCACGAAACCTCCCAGAAGCGGGAAAATAATAAAATTAATAATAAAAAAAGCGGGATCTTAATTTTCAAGTTAATTTCGGCTATTTTGGACAGACTTTAACTTACTGTTCTTTAATGACATTTGCAATTCCTACAGAGAATACTTTCGGTGGGACTATTCGTTCGATCATAGTAAACATTGCAGTTCCTGAGAAAGAGAAAATCTTTTCAAATGTTTTGGGCAGTGGTTCCTATGTTGGTTATTACCTTTATAGACGGTAATCATATTGAACTTGGCTTCAATATCTGATGGTTTTGCAGCTACTGTATTTAAAGCTTTGCAACAGCATCTCGAATCATCCTGCATTGATAACCTAGTTTGGAGTGCTAACCGATCATGTATTTTCCAATTTGGATAGAGCTGAAATAATAACTCGTGATTAGGAGATAATATTAATTGACATTCCAGTTCGGAAACTTACCTTATCAGTCACGTTGTACGACAGGTAATTTGTCAAACCGTCATTTACCCAAATGACTGACCAACCGTCTATCATCAGATAACTTAAGAACCACTGTTGAGCTATTAATTTAGCAATTGCAACTGTTGATCTTTCCATTTCATTAGCAGGGGTTTGATCTGAAATAATAAGTACTCGTTCTCTAAAAATAGGGAAAAAAAGGGAAATTTTAATATATTTTGTAAAAGACGTCATTACATACTTATAATGATTAATGCCCCGATAAGTTCCCAGGCTTTCAAATTCCATCCTATTGGACGGAAGGGCAACATGGTACAAACTCTTTAGTTCACAGTTGACTCCTAGAAACTTGTTGAGTTCTTGGTAAGCACGATTTATGAGGGAAGCGGCGTATTCGTGTTTTCCTGCTTTAAAAATTTCTGGTCTTCCTACAATTTGATGAATAGAGCCTTCCGCGGTTGCTTTCTCAAATTTCGATACGGTAAATGCCACATTAGACGGAGATAACTTTTCAGTCACCTCAAATTCCTCTTCGATTAAGTCATCTACAGGGCTTAAATTATAAAATTATTAAAATAATACTAGGTCCCGAAACGAACCCATAAGTATGGGTATAATATTTTTTTTTTTTTTTGAGAAGAAGCGCACTGAATTCTTACGTGGATTTCTTCAATTTAGAGTTAGTTATTACACATGGGTACTCTTTCGGTCGGGTTATTACTATCGCAAACGGAGCTCTGTGTTTTGGTTCATCCCAACACGGAAATGCTAACCTAGCTCCAATAGGTCCAAATTGAGTGGTTACAAATTTACTGAAAGTTAATAATTTTTATAGTGAAATTTAACAAATTCATATTAATCAAACTGCAGGGTTGAAGAATTGCACAACTGATAAATCACCCAAATTTCCTGGTGGTGGTTTATCAAAATTGGGTGGTCTTCCAACCTGCATGTTATTTAATATTTACTTGGCACGACCATTTTCATCAGGATATTCATCGATATAGAAACCTCGGTAATTATTTGTTAATGATCCAGTCATGTTCTTGAAACCCAAGAAAGTATATCCGGGTAGCATTGCTTCTAAATATCCATATCTTATAATTTCGTTTGGCTCTCCATATCTTGTACTAACAGGATATGCCCTATTGGCCCGTGTCTTAGGCATTGAATCAGGATCGTCTCTACCATAGAACGAATTACCTGGCTGAAATACATTTTTTTCGTGAACTTCAATTGCGCTCTCGTTTTGGTTATGATATACACCCATTTTACATTCAAAGTTAAATTTTTCTGACTTGAAATCTGGTTTAAAAAAAAGTTTGTAATACTGTAAGCTCATTGATCTTGTAGGTAGAAAGTAATTAATTCCATCAGCCACAGTTTCCCTAACAGTTAACCAATATATAAATAAATGTAGGAGAAGCATTGTATTTCTGTTAATTTAAAACATGGCAAAATTAGAGTATATAATTCGATAATTGCTATGAATAATTAAATAAATTAAATTCACTGACATAAAACAAAAACAAAAAGGTTCTACCAGATTACTACTAAATTATTGTTGACTTACTGACTGAGTAGTCATCGTCAAATATTAGAAGGCGAACGTTCGCTTAAGTTATGGTTCCATGATGCACTGGCTCGTTAATCCAATCGCTGGAGTCGTGGTAGAATCCATAATGAAGCAGATAGACGGCTCCAAATAATTTAAACGGGAGAAAATTATGCGAAAGTAATAGAATCAAATATATTTTTTATTTAATTAGCATAATAGGATATTATTAATACAAATGCAAGCAGGTTGCTGTAATGTTTTGTACCAATCGATTTCGGGTTTTGGAATTGATTCTCAAAGCCTCGCAAATGCTTCGCTCTCCATTCTATATTTTTCCTAGCTATACTTAAGCTCGATTCAATTAAGTAATTATGTTTCGGATGTTTTTTGGAGAAAGCAATGAGCTGAAATAATCCGTTATATATTCATTAAATATGTAGTTATATAATTTCTTACACTTCCAAGTTGTTCTTCAGTGGTTACTCTTGATCCTATTTCATTTAGAATTTCCTTGATATCTTCTTGGGTGGATCTGCAACGTAAGAAATAAGTTAAAATAATTTTTGACTTCAGTTAAATCCTGAATATACTCACATATTTAATAAATCGTCGAAGAGTGAGGTTATGTATTTTAATACCAGATTCAGACCGTTAAATTCCTGCTTGATCATTAATTGTATTACCACGATTAATTTTTCCTTTTGCGATTTCATTATGTAAATTAAAAATCTATAATAAACAATAAAACAATAATTTTTAAAATGTAGGCGTAGAAGAGAAGAAAAATTTACTTTTCTAATAATGCACTGTCTTCGCTACACCCCAACACCTCAATAGTATTATTTGGAGAACTTTTGCTTTTAAATGAGTTTTTGTACTCATCAAAAAATTGATTCCAATGACTTTCATTGGCTTTGCGCATTGTAGTACAAAGTGTATGCTTTTCAAAATCCCCCAATAAATGGGCACGTAAGGTGTCATCCAACTTGACTATCGTGGGATCACATATTTTCGATTTTAAATCACATAGCCAAGTAAACAGCATTTGAAATATAAGATGTTGTCTGTGCAATTTTGGATTGGGAAGAGCCATATCGTTCTTCTTCTTATTATGCTTGATTGCTTCATAAATATGTTCAACAGTTGATTTAATGAATTTCTAAAATAATTTAAACAATTCGTGATAATATAAATCTGAGAGTTAAACAATTACTCGAAATGTCTCGTAGGCCATGCTGCCAGCAAGTTTTTTATGGATTAATTGAAGTGCTTCTTTCATGGCCTTTAAAGGTGCGTATTCTCTTTCCTTTTCGATGTACCGACTAATTTTAAACGCAATTGAGTACTTCAGCATACCAAGTTCGGCTAAGCTAAAAGCATCGTCGATAATTTGCATTCTGTTCAAATAATGAATTTCTGTAAAATTTTTCATTAAAGCCATTCTAATAGCATTCCAATTCTTGTCATCATACTGAACGCGATAATAATCTAAATTTGGAAGTAATTTTGGCACGGTATAAAAAAATGATAGCAATATATATATTACAAGATGCTTGATTGTTTAAAATCAACCAATCGTTTTTCTCAAGCCGTGTAATTTTAATCTTTTGATTAGGTCTTTCCAACCACAAAGCTGGCCTAGTGTTTCCAAAGTTTGGTTTAGATCCGGTCGCATAATTTATTGGAATGTTCCAAACGACTTTACGTTCTTTAGCATCAAGGTGAAATCGCTTCTGTGGATTTCAGAGATTTAATGTAATTATACCTTCTCTAGTATATATATCACCTGCGATATAAAAATGTAATCAGTTACGAAGGTACTATAACTTCTTGTAACTGTTACGATTGGGTATCCTATAAGAGTTTCCCAAGGAGACATTGTTTTGGATAATTGGAATGGTAACCTGAAACTTTTGGAACCATTGTGTACTTTTAAAACAGCTTCAATTTCTTCGTATAAATCTTCAGAACTATAGGTTGACCATTTTCTACAAAAAAAAATTAATATTATCGATGAGAATCCAGTAATACAGTTGAATGGGTGACCGTTTCGAGAAGATGGGAAACAGTTGATTTTTTATATGGGCATTAGATAAATAAAACTTACTTATTTTTAATTAAATTTGTAATTCCTTTTTTAAGTACATTTGGGGGTAGTATTTTTTCCATCATGGTAATCAAAGCAGTTCCTATAATTAAGAAATTAATTATTGTGATTTCAGTGCTAGCCTTAGAATATAAAATAGGAAGGAAGTAGCAAATGGACTATAACACATGCATCGAGTACGAGTCAAAAGTCGTGGGTAGAAACTCCGCCCATTGCACCACGTTTGTAATCGGTGACCTATATTTTTAAATTTTAAAGTTGAATTATGGTGAGTTGCAGTGTTTGTGGGACCTCTAGGATTAAAAAAACTATTAATTGTGGTATAACTTGGCACAAGTAAGTACTTAGAGTTATTTAACTAATTTTATAACAAAAACATTAATTTGTGAGGTTACTGACCATAATCTGCTTGAATCATTGGCGTACATATTACGAAGTAATCCTATATAATTATTTACATTAAACGCCGCTTTTATAATTTATATTTCCAAAAATTTAGATGAGAAAGGCTATTTAGTTGAAAAATATCAAAATTCCGGAATATTGGTCTCCAACTCGATCGTCATGCATGTGTTCAAAACACTTTAGTGACTATGCTACGCCCCTGGCAATTATATTAACCGGCCGCCATAGGATACCACGTTTACTCGGACTTGATATTCATACACTCCTTCCTCCCTATTTTATCTTCTAAGGTGCTAGCTCATTACTCTTACCTTTATAGAGGGTAACTCTGTTGAACTTTCCTTCTATTTCTGACGGTTTTTGGGCTTCTTCATTTAGAGGTAAGTAACAACATCGGGAATCGTCCAGCATTGAAATCCTAGTTTCACATATTAGCCTTTCTTTTATTATCCAATCAGGATACAACTGAAACGATGAAATAATTTTTGAACCACTAGTTGGATTTATTATAATGCCGGTTTATGAATTTACCTTTTCAGTTGCTTTGTATGCCAAATACATCGTCAAACCTTCACTTATCCAAACCGAAGTCCACCTATCTACCATAAGGTAACTTAAAAACCACTGTTGAGCTATCAATTTAGCTATTGCGATTGTCGAACTTTCTTGTTTATCAAAGGAAGTTTGATTTGAAAAAATAAGTACTTCTTCTCTAAAATTATATGTTTTTTAACTCTTTTCTCAGAAATTTATATATTGTCGTGGTACTGGGGGGGGGGGTAAATATCCAGAAAAATTTGTGTACACAAGACTCGGAATTCCAAATATTTCAAAGAATTCCAATGATTTCCAAAGAATTCGAAAGATTTCCAATGAATTCCAAGGAATTCCAAAGATTTCCAAGGAATTTCAAATATTTACAATGAATTCCAAGGATTTCCAAGAATTCCAAAGATTTATATAATGAATTCCAAGCATTTCCAGAAATTCTAATGATTTCCACGAATTTCAATGATTTCCAAGAATTTCAAAGATTTCAAATTTTATATTAGCGACCTTTTAATAGTGATGAGTTCTACATACAGCCGTTGTCGCACGTGATATTAAGAAAATAATTAAACCTCTGTGATTAAACAGTAATCTGAAGGGGCAAATATCCCAAAAAAGTTGTATACAAGTGGTTAAAATTCCCTTGGAAATCTTTGGAATATTTTGAATATATTTGAAATTCATGGAAATCCTTGGAAATCTCTGGAATTTGTTGAAAGTCACTGGAATTTCTTGGAAATCATTGAAATTCTTTGGAATTTTTTGGAAATCTCTTGAATTCCTTGGAAGTCATTGGAATTTTTGAAAATCTCTAGAATTCTTTAGAAATTACTAGAATTCTTGGAAATCCCTAATATTTTAGGAAATCTTTGGAAATTTGTGGAATTCCTTGGAAGTCACTGGAATTCTTGGAAATCGCTGGAATTCTTTGGAATTTTTTGGAAATCTCTAGAATTCCTTGGAAGTCATTGGAATATTTGGAAGTCATTGGAATCCAAGGGAATTCCAACCACGTTTACATAACTTTTTTAGGATATTTACCCCATGTACTGGGGGTTTGCTTAAAGCTATTTTGTTTGGTTTATTTAAAAAAATGTTTGTTAACATGATTACTTACCGGTAATGATTGACACCTCGATAAGTTCCAAGGCTTTCAAATTTCATCTTATTCGATGGAAGAGCAACATGGTATAAAGACTCCTGTTCGCAGCTTACTTGTAGGAAATTTTCAACTTCTTCGTAAATCCGATTTATGAGTGAAGCAACATATACATGTCGTTGTGAATCAATTATTTCTGGTCGTCCAATAATCTGGTGTATAGAACCGTTAGTTTTGCCTGATATCCGAAAGTTTGAAACGAGAAAAGTCAGCGAAGATGTAGATATCTGCTCGGTATTTTCAAATATGTCTAGGGTAAAATTAACGTGAGGACTAAAATTGTAAAATATTTTATATTTAAATTCAGTGTATTTAAAATTCTTACTTGGTCATCTTCCGAGGAGAGTTTGAAATTACACAACTGTACAATTTCGGCCTATTTATCGTTATTTTAAATATAGCTCTAAACTTAGGTTCATCCCAAGAAGGGAAGGCATACCTAGCTCCAATAGGTCCAAACTGGGTCACCAGATATGGCCTGAAAGTTAAAACAATTTATGTGTTTTGGTTTTTCAATTGGCTAGTGCTACTACATGCAGCATGTTTTTTTCTAATATTTACATCCTAACGCCATTTTCATCAAGATATTCGTCATAATAGAAACCTTGCAAATCATTTTCCAATGATCCAGTAATTTCTTGGAATTCCAAGTTATAATAGCCTGGGGGATATACACCTTTAAACGAATATGTAGTGATATCGGTTGAATCTGGATGAGTTTCATTATCACGATATTTAACATTAGCATGTCGTTTAGATTTTGTACTGCAACTACTTCTTGTTATTTGAGTGTCACTAAATTTTACATCCAAATTTTTGCTATAAAACTGATAATCGTTGACATTTTCAGTATTTTTCACAACCCATACACAATTAAGTTTAAATGTCCTTTTTTCAAAATTTGGAGTAAATATCAGTTTGTAAGACAGTATCTTCGTAAAATTTGAATTTATGTTGTATTTTCCTTTAGGCACAGATTCACACCGAATTGATAAATATATCACTAAAAATATGACATATATTATTTTGCTTGGAACTGAAAACATCCTAAAATTGGTATATTTCGAGAAGTTAATATTTCAGCCGGTACATAATTTACTGTCAAAAGTTGGATAAATCAAAACAGAAACATTTGACATGTCATTCAGGTAATACTAGATTAATCTGCAGCTCAAAATCAATCAGTGTTTGTGACAAACCACTGGTGATCACCTTTGCCATCGGCCGCCCAAAGATCGATCTTGGACTTTAGATCACTGCAGTGCATCCGACGCATGCAGAATTTTAACCACGGCTTCCAGCAAAAGTTAAAAAAATAAAAACGAAAAATTACTTATAAGCAACAATTTTTTTATTTATTTTTTAATTTATAAAGAACATCATATAATTATTAACAAAGTAACAATTAAAAATCAAAACAAAATCAAGCAAGGGTCGTATTTAAATTTAAACATATCCAGCATATCCATTGTATGCACCATAGTATGCGGATGGGTATGCACCGGAATAACTGGCATAAGGATAAGCTCCACCATAATACAATTGGGGTTTAGCCTCTGGATGAGGAACGGCCATTGCGACGGCGAAGAGAACGGCGAAACAGAGAAGTACCTGATATTTAAAAATAATATTTTATTAAACATTTAATTAAGAATTAAAGATAAAAAGTAAATAAAATTTAAAGTTATCCACTTACCAACTTGAACATCTTGATTATTGCTTGTAGAATTGCTTGAACAAACTATGCTAAATTTAAGAAAATCTGAGTTTATATAGTCAAAGAGTGATTGATAATTAGCATTTTGTGCACCTATTGTTATATTTAATAACCTTGATAGCAAACAAGTTAAATTATTTGGTGTGCTAATTAAGTGGTCAAAAAAATATATTTGTCATAATACTAATATGAAACATAATACCTTGCCTTCGATTTTTAATCATGTAGATATGATTATTATGTAAAACAAAGCCATGTTAATAAGCCATGTTCAGATAATGCACATATTTCAGCTGTCTCCTAAGAAAATCTAGTTTGGTCGCTTTGGTCGCGCAAAGAGTAGCTTAATTTGATTGACCGGGTTTGTGCATTCAACAACGAAATTCTTGTAATAAAAGATTGTCTTTCAGTCTTAATTAAATGTATGTAAAAAATCGATCAGTTTTGAAAATTTTAAACATATTTGTTAATATTGAACCACCAATTAATGTAGTCATGTGAAAAGACCACACTGTATAAACTCCAGTAGTAATAATATATTTAATAAATATTTATTACTGTTGTATAATAATGAACATAAAAAATTTGTCCACTTGATTGTTGCTATATCAGTCAAGAACTACATTCAAATTATAAAAAAATCCATATATCTACATATTATAACAAAGTAAGTGTTTAAATTTTAGGCTAATTTAAAATTAATTATAACTAGATAAATGTATCATGCTGACAATACGTGGTTCTTTGAAAATCAGACTATAAAAAGTATTTCTATTATAATAAATAATTATAAAAAATATAGGATCCAAATTTTAAGTTCAAAAATATTTATCATGAAAAGTTACATGGAAAATCCTTCAATGCTATTTTTCCCATATTCAGCTTATAAAATATGTCAAATCCAAATTAACACACATACCAAGTTTATGAGAAAATTATAAAATACAGAAAAGTGTACTTTAACGAGTAAATCTACTTCTGCTGAACTTTAATGAAAATTTTCTGCCCTGTAAACATTACACTTATGTTTTATACCGGCACACCTACTCATGTACATAAAAAGCATTACTATGTTGTATTGTGCGACTTTATTTGAACTTTTGTAAAGCATTTTTAGGCTCACGGTAACAACAACAATAAATTATGTATGTTTGAAAAAACATGAAGCAACGATATTTTCATCTACTTATTTCAGTTTATAATATTATATTCCTGTTTGCTTCTAAATTTATCTTTTTTTCACGTGATTCAACTTTTGTATTTCATAGGATTGGGATCGTAAAATTTCCAAGCTCCTTGCAAAAATTAAATCTATGTATTTTAATCTTTCCAACTTCGAGTCGTTCCGAATTATCATTATGATCATTTCTTCCTATTTACCATTCCACATAATTGTTTCAATTTTTTTTATATAAGGTGCAGTTTAAGCCTTAAATCGACATGCTATTCGCTATAAACGCAATTCGATACTCGGTCGCACCGAAAACATTGTTGTGATCTATAACCAAATTATCTCCTATGGGCTTTGCATCTAGCAAGGCTAGCTCCCCACTAGAATATATGCAAGGCCTCAAAGAACCAAGGGTGCTAGTGAAATTTTGACGAAACTAGGAAACTAGGTAGGTAGAAGAGTTGACACATTACGATGTGTAGAATACGTAAAACCGAATTAACAAAGGCAAATTAAATTACTTTTCCTACAATTCTAATTCAAATATATTCTAAATTATCACACTTTCGATTTAAATACTACAACCCCAAATTCCACTAGAAATTTGTTCTGGAAATACGATTGCCGTGCGCAGTTTTCACGTCAGAATGAACATATAAATAAAAGCGCGTAATCGTGTTTTTCGTACTCTACGCATCGGGAAACGTCGATTTATGCAATAAAAAGACCATCTAAATTTTTTGAGATTTTTGAAAAAATTCAAAGGTTAACCCCTTTGGTGTTTTTTTACCCCAAAAAATGAAAGTTCGAAATCTATAGTTTTTTCGGGTGTTTCTAGCGTAATTTGGGCTGGAAAATCGAATGCCGTGCGCAGATTTCACGTAAGTATGATAGTTTACGTTTTATTCAACTTTAAAGTGATGGAAAAACAACTCAGTTATTTCCCCATTTTCTCGCGCATTTCGGCGTTTTCGGCGAGTGCAATTGCGTTTTTCGTACTCTACGCATCGGAATACGTCGTCCTATGGAATATAGAGACAATTTAAATTTTTTAGGATTTTTTTTAAAAACGCAAATAAACGCGCGCAATCGTGTTTTTCGTACTCTACGCATCGGGAAACGTCGATTTATGCAATAAAAATACCATCTAAATTTTTAGAGATTTTTGAAAAAAATCAAAGGTTAACCCCTTTGGTGTTTTTTTACCCCAAAAAATGAAAGTTCGAAATCTATAGTTTTTTCGGGTGTTTCTAGCGTAATTTGGGCTGGAAAATCGAATGCCGTGCGCAGATTTCACGTAAGTATGATAGTTTACATTTTATTCAACTTTAAAGTGATGGAAAAACAACTCAGTTATTTCCCCATTTTCTCGCGCATTTCGGCGTTTTCGGCGAGTGCAATTGCGTTTTTCGTACTCTACGCATCGGAATACGTCGTCCTATGGAACATAGAGATAATTTAAATTTTTTAGGATTTTTTTTAAAAACGCAAATAAACGCGCGCAATCGTGTTTTTCGTACTCTACGCATCGGGAAACGTCGATTTATGCAATAAAAAGACCATCTAAATTTTTTGAGATTTTTGAAAAAATTCAAAGGTTGAACCCCTTTGGTGTTTTTTTACCACAAAAAATTAAAGTTGGAAATCTATAGTTTTTTCGGTTGTTTCTAGCGTAATTTGGGCTGGAAAATCGAATGCCGTGCACAGATTTCGCGTAAGTATGATAATTTACATTTTATTCAACTTTAAAGTGATGGATAAACAACTCAGTTATTTCCCCATTTTCTCGCGCATTTCGGCGTTTTCGGCGAGTGCAATTGCGTTTTTCGTACTCTACGCATCGGGATACGTCGTCCTATGGAAAATAGAGACAATTTAAATTTTTTAGGTTTTTTTTTAAAAACGCTAATAAACGCGCGCAATCGTGTTTTTCGTACTCTACGCATCGGGAAACGTCGATTTATGCAATAAAATGACCATCTAAATTTTTTGAGATTTTTGAAAAAAATCAAAGGTTAACCCCTTTGGTGTTTTTTTACCCCAAAAAATGAAAGTTCGAAATCTATAGTTTTTTCGGGTGTTTCTAGCGTAATTTGGGCTGGAAAGTCGAATGCCGTGCGCAGATTTCACGTAAGTATGATAGTTTACATTTTATTCAACTTTAAAGTGATGGAAAAACAACTCAGTTATTTCCCTATTTTCACGCGCATTTCGGGGTTTTCGGCGAGTGCAATTGCGTTTTTCGTACTCTACGCATCGGAATACGTCGTCCTATGGAATATAGAGACAATTTAAATTTTTTAGGATTTTTTTTAAAAACGCAAATAAATGCGCGCAATCGTGTTTTTCGTACTCTACGCATCGGGAAACGTCGATTTATGCAATAAAATGACCATCTAAATTTTTTGAGATTTTTGAAAAAAATCAAAGGTTAACCCCTTTGGTGTTTTTTTACCCCAAAAAATGAAAGTTCGAAATCTATAGTTTTTTCGGTTGTTTCTAGCGTAATTTGGGCTGGAAAATCGAATGCCGTGCACAGATTTCGCGTAAGTATGATAATTTACATTTTATTCAACTTTAAAGTGATGGATAAACAACTCAGTTATTTCCCCATTTTCTCGCGCATTTCGGCGTTTTCGGCGAGTGCAATTGCGTTTTTCGTACTCTACGCATCGGGATACGTCGTCCTATGGAAAATAGAGACAATTTAAATTTTTTAGGTTTTTTTTTAAAAACGCTAATAAACGCGCGCAATCGTGTTTTTCGTACTCTACGCATCGGGAAACGTCGATTTATGCAATAAAATGACCATCTAAATTTTTTGAGATTTTTGAAAAAAATCAAAGGTTAACCCCTTTGGTGTTTTTTTACCCCAAAAAATGAAAGTTCGAAATCTATAGTTTTTTCGGGTGTTTCTAGCGTAATTTGGGCTGGAAAGTCGAATGCCGTGCGCAGATTTCACGTAAGTATGATAGTTTACATTTTATTCAACTTTAAAGTGATGGAAAAACAACTCAGTTATTTCCCTATTTTCTCGCGCATTTCGGCGTTTTCGGCGAGTGCAATTGCGTTTTTCGTACTCTACGCATCGGAATACGTCGTCCTATGGAATATAGAGACAATTTAAATTTTTTAGGATTTTTTTTAAAAACGCAAATAAATGCGCGCAATCGTGTTTTTCGTACTCTACGCATCGGGAAACGTCGATTTATGCAATAAAATGACCATCTAAATTTTTTGAGATTTTTGAAAAAAATCAAAGGTTAACCCCTTTGGTGTTTTTTTACCCCAAAAAATGAAAGTTCGAAATCTATAGTTTTTTCGGGTGTTTCTAGCGTAATTTGGGCTGGAAAATCGAATGCCGTGCGCAGATTTCACGTAAGTATGATAGTTTACATTTTATTCAACTTTAAAGTGATGGAAAAACAACTCAGTTATTTCCCCATTTTCTCGCGCATTTTGGCGTTTTCGGCGAGTGCAATTGCGTTTTTCGTACTCTACGCATCGGAATACGTCGTCCTATGGAACATAGAGATAATTTAAATTTTTTAGGATTTTTTTTAAAAACGCAAATAAACGCGCGCAATCGTGTTTTTCGTACTCTACGCATCGGGAAACGTCGATTTATGCAATAAAAAGACCATCTAAATTTTTTGAGATTTTTGAAAAAATTCAAAGGTTGAACCCCTTTGGTGTTTTTTTACCACAAAAAATTAAAGTTGGAAATCTATAGTTTTTTCGGTTGTTTCTAGCGTAATTTGGGCTGGAAAATCGAATGCCGTGCACAGATTTCGCGTAAGTATGATAATTTACATTTTATTCAACTTTAAAGTGATGGATAAACAACTCAGTTATTTCCCCATTTTCTCGCGCATTTCGGCGTTTTCGGCGAGTGCAATTGCGTTTTTCGTACTCTACGCATCGGGATACGTCGTCCTATGGAAAATAGAGACAATTTAAATTTTTTAGGTTTTTTTTTAAAAACGCTAATAAACGCGCGCAATCGTGTTTTTCGTACTCTACGCATCGGGAAACGTCGATTTATGCAATAAAATGACCATCTAAATTTTTTGAGATTTTTGAAAAAAATCAAAGGTTAACCCCTTTGGTGTTTTTTTACCCCAAAAAATGAAAGTTCGAAATCTATAGTTTTTTCGGGTGTTTCTAGCGTAATTTGGGCTGGAAAGTCGAATGCCGTGCGCAGATTTCACGTAAGTATGATAGTTTACATTTTATTCAACTTTAAAGTGATGGAAAAACAACTCAGTTATTTCCCTATTTTCTCGCGCATTTCGGCGTTTTCGGCGAGTGCAATTGCGTTTTTCGTACTCTACGCATCGGAATACGTCGTCCTATGGAATATAGAGACAATTTAAATTTTTTAGGATTTTTTTTAAAAACGCAAATAAATGCGCGCAATCGTGTTTTTCGTACTCTACGCATCGGGAAACGTCGATTTATGCAATAAAATGACCATCTAAATTTTTTGAGATTTTTGAAAAAAATCAAAGGTTAACCCCTTTGGTGTTTTTTTACCCCAAAAAATGAAAGTTCGAAATCTATAGTTTTTTCGGGTGTTTCTAGCGTAATTTGGGCTGGAAAATCGAATGCCGTGCGCAGATTTCACGTAAGTATGATAGTTTACATTTTATTCAACTTTAAAGTGATGGAAAAACAACTCAGTTATTTCCCCATTTTCTCGCGCATTTCGGCGTTTTCGGCGAGTGCAATTGCGTTTTTCGTACTCTACGCATCGGAATACGTCGTCCTATGGAACATAGAGATAATTTAAATTTTTTAGGATTTTTTTTAAAAACGCAAATAAACGCGCGCAATCGTGTTTTTCGTACTCTACGCATCGGGAAACGTCGATTTATGCAATAAAAAGACCATCTAAATTTTTTGAGATTTTTGAAAAAATTCAAAGGTTGAACCCCTTTGGTGTTTTTTTACCACAAAAAATTAAAGTTGGAAATCTATAGTTTTTTCGGTTGTTTCTAGCGTAATTTGGGCTGGAAAATCGAATGCCGTGCACAGATTTCGCGTAAGTATGATAATTTACATTTTATTCAACTTTAAAGTGATGGATAAACAACTCAGTTATTTCCCCATTTTCTCGCGCATTTCGGCGTTTTCGGCGAGTGCAATTGCGTTTTTCGTACTCTACGCATCGGGATACGTCGTCCTATGGAAAATAGAGACAATTTAAATTTTTTAGGTTTTTTTTTAAAAACGCTAATAAACGCGCGCAATCGTGTTTTTCGTACTCTACGCATCGGGAAACGTCGATTTATGCAATAAAATGACCATCTAAATTTTTTGAGATTTTTGAAAAAAATCAAAGGTTAACCCCTTTGGTGTTTTTTTACCCCAAAAAATGAAAGTTCGAAATCTATAGTTTTTTCGGGTGTTTCTAGCGTAATTTGGGCTGGAAAGTCGAATGCCGTGCGCAGATTTCACGTAAGTATGATAGTTTACATTTTATTCAACTTTAAAGTGATGGAAAAACAACTCAGTTATTTCCCTATTTTCTCGCGCATTTCGGCGTTTTCGGCGAGTGCAATTGCGTTTTTCGTACTCTACGCATCGGAATACGTCGTCCTATGGAATATAGAGACAATTTAAATTTTTTAGGATTTTTTTTAAAAACGCAAATAAATGCGCGCAATCGTGTTTTTCGTACTCTACGCATCGGGAAACGTCGATTTATGCAATAAAATGACCATCTAAATTTTTTGAGATTTTTGAAAAAAATCAAAGGTTAACCCCTTTGGTGTTTTTTTACCCCAAAAAATGAAAGTTCGAAATCTATAGTTTTTTCGGTTGTTTCTAGCGTAATTTGGGCTGGAAAATCGAATGCCGTGCACAGATTTCGCGTAAGTATGATAATTTACATTTTATTCAACTTTAAAGTGATGGATAAACAACTCAGTTATTTCCCCATTTTCTCGCGCATTTCGGCGTTTTCGGCGAGTGCAATTGCGTTTTTCGTACTCTACGCATCGGGATACGTCGTCCTATGGAAAATAGAGACAATTTAAATTTTTTAGGTTTTTTTTTAAAAACGCTAATAAACGCGCGCAATCGTGTTTTTCGTACTCTACGCATCGGGAAACGTCGATTTATGCAATAAAATGACCATCTAAATTTTTTGAGATTTTTGAAAAAAATCAAAGGTTAACCCCTTTGGTGTTTTTTTACCCCAAAAAATGAAAGTTCGAAATCTATAGTTTTTTCGGGTGTTTCTAGCGTAATTTGGGCTGGAAAGTCGAATGCCGTGCGCAGATTTCACGTAAGTATGATAGTTTACATTTTATTCAACTTTAAAGTGATGGAAAAACAACTCAGTTATTTCCCCATTTTCTCGCGCATTTCGGCGTTTTCGGCGAGTGCTATTGCGTTTTTCGTACTCTACGCATCGCAATACGTCGTCCTATGGAATATAGAGACAATTTAAATTTTTTAGGATTTTTTTTAAAAGCGCAAATAAACGCGCGCAATCGTGTTTTTCGTACTCTACGCATCGGTAAACGTCGATTTATGCAATAAAATGACCATCTAAATTTTTTGAGATTTTTTACCCCAAAAAATGAAAGTTCGAAATCTATAGTTTTTTCGAGTGTTTCTAGCGTATTTTGGGCTGGAAAGTCGAATGCCGTGCGCAGATTTCACGTAAGTATGATAGTTTACATTTTATTGAACTTTAAAGTGATGGAAAAACAACTCAGTTATTTCCCTATTTTCTCGCGCATTTCGGCGTTTTCGGCGAGTGCAATTGCGTTTTTCGTACTCTACGCATCGGAATACGTCGTCCTATGGAATATAGAGACAATTTAAATTTTTTAGGATTTTTTTTAAAAACGCAAATAAATGCGCGCAATCGTGTTTTTCGTACTCTACGCATCGGGAAACGTCGATTTATGCAATAAAATGACCATCTAAATTTTTTGAGATTTTTGAAAAAAATCAAAGGTTAACCCCTTTGGTGTTTTTTTACCCCAAAAAATGAAAGTTGGAAATCTATAGTTTTTTCGGGTGTTTCTAGCGTAATTTGGGCTGGAAAATCGAATGCCGTGCGCAGATTTCACGTAAGTATGATAGTTTACATTTTATTCAACTTTAAAGTGATGGAAAAACAACTCAGTTATTTCCCCATTTTCTCGCGCATTTCGGCGTTTTCGGCGAGTGCAGTTGCGTTTTTCGTACTCTACGCATCGGAATACGTCGTCCTATGGAAAATAGAGACAATTCAAATTTTTTAGGATTTTTTTTAAAAACGCAAATAAACGCGCGCAATCGTGTTTTTCGTACTCTACACATCGGGAAACGTCGATTTATGCAATAAAAAGACCATCTAAATTTTTTGAGATTTTTGAAAAAAATCAAAGGTTAACCCCTTTGGTGTTTTTTTACCCCAAAAAATGAAAGTTGGAAATCTATAGTTTTTTCGGGTGTTTCTAGCGTAATTTGGGCTGGAAAATCGAATGCCGTGCGCAGATTCCACGTAACTATGATAGTTTACATTTTATTCGGCTTTAAAGTGATGGAAAAGCAACTTTGTTTTTTCCCTATTTTCTCGCGCATTTCGGCGTTTTTGGCGAGTGCAATTGCGTTTTTCGTACTCTACGCATCGGGATACGTCGTCCTATGGAAAATAGAGACAATTTAAATTTTTTAGGTTTTTTTTTAAAAACGCTAATAAACGCGCGCAATCGTGTTTTTCGTACTCTACGCATCGGGAAACGTCGATTTATGCAATAAAAAGACCATCTAAATTTTTTGAGATTTTTGAAAAAAATCAAAGGTTAACCCCTTTGGTGTTTTTTTACCCCAAAAAATGAAAGTTGGAAATCTATAGTTTTTTCGGGTGTTTCTAGCGTAATTTGGGCTGGAAAATCGAATGCCGTGCGCAGATTTCACGTAAGTATGATAGTTTACATTTTATTCAACTTTAAAGTGATGGAAAAACAACTCAGTTATTTCCCCATTTTCTCGCGCATTTCGGCGTTTTCGGCGAGTGCAATTGCGTTTTTCGTACACTACGCATCGGAATACGTCGTCCTATGGAAAATAGAGACAATTTAAATTTTTTAGGATTTTTTTTAAAAACGCAAATAAACGCGCGCAATCGTGTTTTTCGTACTCTACGCATCGGGAAACGTCGATTTATGCAATAAAAAGACCATCTAAATTTTTTGAGATTTTTGAAAAAAATCAAAGGTTAACCCCTTTGGTGTTTTTTTACCCCAAAAAATGAAAGTTGGAAATCTATAGTTTTTTCGGGTGTTTCTAGCGTAATTTGGGCTGGAAAATCGAATGCCGTGCGCAGATTTCCCGTAAGTATGATAGTTTACATTTTATTCAACTTTAAAGTGATGGAAAAACAACTCAGTTATTTCCCTATTTTCTCGCGCATTTCGGCGTTTTCGGCGAGTGCAATTGCGTTTTTCGTACTCTACGCATCGGAATACGTCGTCCTATGGAACATAGAGATTATTTAAATTTTTTAGGATTTTTTTTAAAAACGCAAATAAACGCGCGTAATCGTGTTTTTCGTACTCTACGCATCGGGAAACGTCGATTTATGCAATAAAAAGACCATCTAAATTTTTTGAGATTTTTGAAAAAAATCAAAGGTTAACCCCTTTGGTGTTTTTTTACCCCAAAAAATGAAAGTTGGAAATCTATAGTTTTTTCGGGTGTTTCTAGCGTAATTTGGGCTGGAAAATCGAATGCCGTGCGCAGATTCCACGTAAGTATGATAGTTTACATTTTATTCGGCTTTAAAGTGATGGAAAAGCAACTTTGTTTTTTCCCTATTTTCTCGCGCATTTCGGCGTTTTCGGCGAGTGCAATTGCGTTTTTCGTACTCTACGCATCGGGATACGTCGTCCTATGGAAAAAAGAGACAATTTAAATTTTTTAGGTTTTTTTTTAAAAACGCTAATAAACGCGCGCAATCGTGTTTTTCGTACTCTACGCATCGGGAAACGTCGATTTATGCAATAAAATGACCATCTAAATTTTTTGAGATTTTTGAAAAAAATCAAAGGTTAACCCCTTTGGTGTTTTTTTACCCCAAAAAATGAAAGTTGGAAATCTATAGTTTTTTCGGGTGTTTCTAGCGTAATTTGGGCTGGAAAATCGAATGCCGTGCGCAGATTCCACGTAACTATGATAGTTTACATTTTATTCGGCTTTAAAGTGATGGAAAAGCAACTTTGTTTTTTCCGTATTTTCTCGCGCATTTCGGCGTTTTCGGCGAGTGCAATTGCGTTTTTCGTACTCTACGCATCGGGATACGTCGTCCTATGGAATATAGAGACAATTTAAATTTTTTAGGATTTTTTTTAAAAACGCAAATAAACGCGCGCAATCGTGTTTTTCGTACTCTACGCATCGGGAAACGTCGATTTATGCAATAAAAATACCATCTAAATTTTTAGAGATTTTTGAAAAAAATCAAAGGTTAACCCCTTTGTTGTTTTTTTACCCCAAAAAATGAAAGTTCGAAATCTATAGTTTTTTCGGGTGTTTCTACCGTAATTTGGGCTGGAAGATCGAATGCCGTGCGCAGATTTCACGTAAGTATGATAGTTTACATTTTATTCAACTTTAAAGTGATGGAAAAACAACTCAGTTATTTCCCTATTTTCTCGCGCATTTCGGCGTTTTCGGCGAGTGCAATTGCGTTTTTCGTACTCTACGCATCGGAATACGTCGTCCTATGGAATATAGAGACAATTTAAATTTTTTAGGATTTTTTTTAAAAACGCAAATAAACGCGCGCAATCGTGTTTTTCGTACTCTACGCATCGGGAAACGTCGATTTATGCAATAAAATGACCATCTAAATTTTTTGAGATTTTTGAAAAAAATCAAAGGTTAACCCCTTTGGTGTTTTTTTACCACAAAAAATTAAAGTTGGAAATCTATAGTTTTTTCGGTTGTTTCTAGCGTAATTTGGGCTGGAAAATCGAATGCCGTGCACAGATTTCGCGTAAGTATGATAATTTACATTTTATTCAACTTTAAAGTGATGGATAAACAACTCAGTTATTTCCCCATTTTCTCGCGCATTTCGGCGTTTTCGGCGAGTGCAATTGCGTTTTTCGTACTCTACGCATCGGAATACGTCGTCCTATGGAATATAGAGACAATTTAAATTTTTTAGGATTTTTTTTAAAAACGCAAATAAACGCGCGCAATCGTGTTTTTCGTACTCTACGCATCGGGAAACGTCGATTTATGCAATAAAATGACCATCTAAATTTTTTGAGATTTTTGAAAAAAATCAAAGGTTAACCCCTTTGGTGTTTTTTTACCCCAAAAAATGAAAGTTGGAAATCTATAGTTTTTTCGGGTGTTTCTAGCGTAATTTGGGCTGGAAAATCGAATGCCGTGCGCAGATTCCACGTAAGTATGATAGTTTACATTTTATTCGGCTTTAAAGTGATGGAAAAGCAACTTTGTTTTTTCCCTATTTTCTCGCGCATTTCGGCGTTTTCGGCGAGTGCAATTGCGTTTTTCGTACTCTACGCATCGGGATACGTCGTCCTATGGAAAATAGAGACAATTTAAATTTTTTAGGTTTTTTTCTAAAAACGCTAATAAACGCGCGCAATCGTGTTTTTCGTACTCTACGCATCGGGAAACGTCGATTTATGCAATAAAATGACCATCTAAATTTTTTGAGATTTTTGAAAAAAATTAAAGGTTAACCCCTTTGGTGTTTTTTTACCCCAAAAAATGAAAGTTGGAAATCTATAGTTTTTTCGGGTGTTTCTAGCGTAATTTGGGCTGGAAAATCGAATGCCGTGCGCAGATTCCACGTAAGTATGATAGTTTACATTTTATTCGGCTTTAAAGTGATGGAAAAGCAACTTTGTTTTTTCCCTATTTTCTCGCGCATTTCGGCGTTTTCGGCGAGTGCAATTGCGTTTTTCGTACTCTACGCTTCGGGATACGTCGTCCTATGGAAAATATAGACAATTTAAATTTTTTAGGTTTTTTTTTAAAAACGCTAATAAACGCGCGCAATCGTGTTTTTCGTACTCTACGCATCGGGAAACGTCGATTTATGCAATAAAATGACCATCTAAATTTTTTGAGATTTTTGAAAAAAATCAATGGTTAACCCCTTTGGTGTTTTTTTACCCCAAAAAATGAAAGTTGGAAATCTATAGTTTTTTCGGGTGTTTCTAGCGTAATTTGGGCTGGAAAATCGAATGCCGTGCGCAGATTCCACGTAAGTATGATAGTTTACATTTTATTCGGCTTTAAAGTGATGGAAAAGCAACTTTGTTTTTTCCCTATTTTCTCGCGCATTTCGGCGTTTTCGGCGAGTGCAATTGCGTTTTTCGTACTCTACGCATCGGGATACGTCGTCCTATGGAAAATAGAGACAATTTAAATTTTTTAGGTTTTTTTTTAAAAACGCTAATAAACGCGCGCAATCGTGTTTTTCGTACTCTACGCATCGGGAAACGTCGATTTATGCAATAAAATGACCATCTAAATTTTTTGAGATTTTTGAATAAAATCAAAGGTTAACCCCTTTGGTGTTTTTTTACCCCAAAAAATGAAAGTTGGAAATCTATAGTTTTTTCGGGTGTTTCTAGCGTAATTTGGGCTGGAAAATCGAATGCCGTGCGCAGATTCCACGTAAGTATGATAGTTTACATTTTATTCGGCTTTAAAGTGATGGAAAAGCAACTTTGTTTTTTCCGTATTTTCTCGCGCATTTCGGCGTTTTCGGCGAGTGCAATTGCGTTTTTCGTACTCTACGCATCGGGATACGTCGTCCTATGGAAAATAGAGACAATTTAAATTTTTTAGGTTTTTTTTTAAAAACGCTAATAAACGCGCGCAATCGTGTTTTTCGTACTCTACGCATCGGGAAACGTCGATTTATGCAATAAAATGACCATCTAAATTTTTTGAGATTTTTGAAAAAAATCAAAGGTTAACCCCTTTGGTGTTTTTTTACCCCAAAAAATGAAAGTTGGAAATCTATAGTTTTTTCGGGTGTTTCTAGCGTAATTTGGGCTGGAAAATCGAATGCCGTGCGCAGATTTCACGTAAGTATGATAGTTTACATTTTATTCAACTTTAAAGTGATGGAAAAACAACTCAGTTATTTCCCCATTTTCTCGCGCATTTCGGCGTTTTCGGCGAGTGCAGTTGCGTTTTTCGTACTCTACGCATCGGAATACGTCGTCCTATGGAAAATAGAGACAATTTAAATTTTTTAGGATTTTTTTTAAAAACGCAAATAAACGCGCGCAATCGTGTTTTTCGTACTCTACACATCGGGAAACGTCGATTTATGCAATAAAAAGACCATCTAAATTTTTTGAGATTTTTGAAAAAAATCAAAGGTTAACCCCTTTGGTGTTTTTTTACCCCAAAAAATGAAAGTTGGAAATCTATAGTTTTTTCGGGTGTTTCTAGCGTAATTTGGGCTGGAAAATCGAATGCCGTGCGCAGATTCCACGTAACTATGATAGTTTACATGTTATTCGGCTTTAAAGTGATGGAAAAGCAACTTTGTTTTTTCCCAATTTTCTCGCGCATTTCGGCGTTTTCGGCGAGTGCAATTGCGTTTTTCGTACTCTACGCATCGGAATACGTCGTCCTATGGAACATAGAGATAATTTAAATTTTTTAGGACTTTTTTTAAAAACGCAAATAAACGCGCGCAATCGTGTTTTTCGTACTCTACGCATCGGGAAACGTCGATTTATGCAATAAAAAGCCCATCTAAATTTTTAGAGATTTTTGAAAAAAATCAAAGGTTAACCCCTTTCGTGTTTTTTTACCCCAAAAAATGAAAGTTCGAAATCTATAGTTTTTTCGTGTGTTTCTAGCGTAATTTGGGCTGGAAAATCGAATGCCGTGCGCAGATTTCACGTAAGTATGATAGTTTACATTTTATTCAACTTTAAAGTGATGGAAAAACAACTCAGTTATTTCCCCATTTTCTCGCGCATTTCGGCGTTTTCGGCGAGTGCAATTGCGTTTTCCGTACTCTACGCATCGGAATACGTCGTCCTATGGAACATAGAGATAATTTAAATTTTTTAGGATTTTTTTTAAAAACGCAAATAAACGCGCGCAATCGTGTTTTTCGTACTCTACGCATCGGGAAAGTCGATTTATGCAATAAAAAGACCATCTAAATTTTTTGAGATTTTTGAAAAAATTCAAAAGTTTAACCCCTTTGGTGTTTTTTTACCACAAAAAATTAAAGTTGGAAATCTATAGTTTTTTCGGTTGTTTCTAGCGTAATTTGGGCTGGAAAATCGAATGCCGTGCACAGATTTCGCGTAAGTATGATAATTTACATTTTATTCAACTTTAAAGTGATGGATAAACAACTCAGTTATTTCCCCATTTTCTCGCGCATTTCGGCGTTTTCGGCGAGTGCAATTGCGTTTTTCGTACTCTACGCATCGGGATACGTCGTCCTATGGAAAATAGAGACAATTTAAATTTTTTAGGTTTTTTTTTAAAAACGCTAATAAACGCGCGCAATCGTGTTTTTCGTACTCTACGCATCGGGAAACGTCGATTTATGCAATAAAATGACCATCTAAATTTTTTGAGATTTTTGAAAAAAATCAAAGGTTAACCCCTTTGGTGTTTTTTTACCCCAAAAAATGAAAGTTGGAAATCTATAGTTTTTTCGGGTGTTTCTAGCGTAATTTGGGCTGGAAAATCGAATGCCGTGCGCAGATTCCACGTAAGTATGATAGTTTACATTTTATTCGGCTTTAAAGTGATGGAAAAGCAACTTTGTTTTTTCCCTATTTTCTCGCGCATTTCGGCGTTTTCGGCGAGTGCAATTGCGTTTTTCGTACTCTACGCATCGGGATACGTCGTCCTATGGAAAAAAGAGACAATTTAAATTTTTTAGGTTTTTTTTTAAAAACGCTAATAAACGCGCGCAATCGTGTTTTTCGTACTCTACGCATCGGGAAACGTCGATTTATGCAATAAAATGACCATCTAAATTTTTTGAGATTTTTGAAAACAATCAAAGGTTAAATGAAAGTTCGAAATCTATAGTTTTTTCGGGTGTTTCTAGCGTAATTTGGGCTGGAAGATCGAATGCCGTGCGCAGATTTCACGTAAGTATGATAGTTTACATTTTATTCAACTTTAAAGTGATGGAAAAACAACTCAGTTATTTCCCCATTTTCTCGCGCATTTCGGCGTTTTCGGCGAGTGCAATTGCGTTTTTCGTACTCTACGCATCGGAATACGTCGTCCTATGGAATATAGAGACAATTTAAATTTTTTAGGATTTTTTTTAAAAACGCAAATAAACGCGCGCAATCGTGTTTTTCGTACTCTACGCATCGGGAAACGTCGATTTATGCAATAAAAATACCATCTAAATTTTTTGAGATTTTTGAAAAAAATCAAAGGTTAACCCCTTTGGTGTTTTTTTACCCCAAAAAATGAAAGTTGGAAATCTATAGTTTTTTCGGGTGTTTCTAGCGTAATTTGGGCTGGAAAATCGAATGCCGTGCGCAGATTCCACGTAAGTATGATAGTTTACATTTTATTCGGCTTTAAAGTGATGGAAAAGCAACTTTGTTTTTTCCCTATTTTCTCGCGCATTTCGGCGTTTTCGGCGAGTGCAATTGCGTTTTTCGTACTCTACGCATCGGGATACGTCGTCCTATGGAAAATAGAGACAATTTAAATTTTTTAGGTTTTTTTCTAAAAACGCTAATAAACGCGCGCAATCGTGTTTTTCGTACTCTACGCATCGGGAAACGTCGATTTATGCAATAAAATGACCATCTAAATTTTTTGAGATTTTTGAAAAAAATTAAAGGTTAACCCCTTTGGTGTTTTTTTACCCCAAAAAATGAAAGTTGGAAATCTATAGTTTTTTCGGGTGTTTCTAGCGTAATTTGGGCTGGAAAATCGAATGCCGTGCGCAGATTCCACGTAAGTATGATAGTTTACATTTTATTCGGCTTTAAAGTGATGGAAAAGCAACTTTGTTTTTTCCCTATTTTCTCGCGCATTTCGGCGTTTTCGGCGAGTGCAATTGCGTTTTTCGTACTCTACGCTTCGGGATACGTCGTCCTATGGAAAATATAGACAATTTAAATTTTTTAGGTTTTTTTTTAAAAACGCTAATAAACGCGCGCAATCGTGTTTTTCGTACTCTACGCATCGGGAAACGTCGATTTATGCAATAAAATGACCATCTAAATTTTTTGAGATTTTTGAAAAAAATCAATGGTTAACCCCTTTGGTGTTTTTTTACCCCAAAAAATGAAAGTTGGAAATCTATAGTTTTTTCGGGTGTTTCTAGCGTAATTTGGGCTGGAAAATCGAATGCCGTGCGCAGATTCCACGTAAGTATGATAGTTTACATTTTATTCGGCTTTAAAGTGATGGAAAAGCAACTTTGTTTTTTCCCTATTTTCTCGCGCATTTCGGCGTTTTCGGCGAGTGCAATTGCGTTTTTCGTACTCTACGCATCGGGATACGTCGTCCTATGGAAAATAGAGACAATTTAAATTTTTTAGGTTTTTTTTTAAAAACGCTAATAAACGCGCGCAATCGTGTTTTTCGTACTCTACGCATCGGGAAACGTCGATTTATGCAATAAAATGACCATCTAAATTTTTTGAGATTTTTGAATAAAATCAAAGGTTAACCCCTTTGGTGTTTTTTTACCCCAAAAAATGAAAGTTGGAAATCTATAGTTTTTTCGGGTGTTTCTAGCGTAATTTGGGCTGGAAAATCGAATGCCGTGCGCAGATTCCACGTAAGTATGATAGTTTACATTTTATTCGGCTTTAAAGTGATGGAAAAGCAACTTTGTTTTTTCCGTATTTTCTCGCGCATTTCGGCGTTTTCGGCGAGTGCAATTGCGTTTTTCGTACTCTACGCATCGGGATACGTCGTCCTATGGAAAATAGAGACAATTTAAATTTTTTAGGTTTTTTTTTAAAAACGCTAATAAACGCGCGCAATCGTGTTTTTCGTACTCTACGCATCGGGAAACGTCGATTTATGCAATAAAATGACCATCTAAATTTTTTGAGATTTTTGAAAAAAATCAAAGGTTAACCCCTTTGGTGTTTTTTTACCCCAAAAAATGAAAGTTGGAAATCTATAGTTTTTTCGGGTGTTTCTAGCGTAATTTGGGCTGGAAAATCGAATGCCGTGCGCAGATTTCACGTAAGTATGATAGTTTACATTTTATTCAACTTTAAAGTGATGGAAAAACAACTCAGTTATTTCCCCATTTTCTCGCGCATTTCGGCGTTTTCGGCGAGTGCAGTTGCGTTTTTCGTACTCTACGCATCGGAATACGTCGTCCTATGGAAAATAGAGACAATTTAAATTTTTTAGGATTTTTTTTAAAAACGCAAATAAACGCGCGCAATCGTGTTTTTCGTACTCTACACATCGGGAAACGTCGATTTATGCAATAAAAAGACCATCTAAATTTTTTGAGATTTTTGAAAAAAATCAAAGGTTAACCCCTTTGGTGTTTTTTTACCCCAAAAAATGAAAGTTCGAAATCTATAGTTTTTTCGGGTGTTTCTAGCGTAATTTGGGCTGGAAAATCGAATGCCGTGCGCAGATTTCACGTAAGTATGATAGTTTACATTTTATTCAACTTTAAAGTGATGGATAAGCAACTTTGTTTTTTCCCTATTTTCTCGCGCATTTCGGCGTTTTCGGCGAGTGCAATTGCGTTTTTCGTACTCTACGCATCGGAATACGTCGTCCTATGGAACATAGAGATAATTTAAATTTTTTAGGATTTTTTTTAAAAACGCAAATAAACGCGCGCAATCGTGTTTTTCGTACTCTACGCATCGGGAAACGTCGATTTATGCAATAAAAAGCCCATCTAAATTTTTAGAGATTTTTGAAAAAAATCAAAGGTTAACCCCTTTCGTGTTTTTTTACCCCAAAAAATGAAAGTTCGAAATCTATAGTTTTTTCGTGTGTTTCTAGCGTAATTTGGGCTGGAAAATCGAATGCCGTGCGCAGATTTCACGTAAGTATGATAGTTTACATTTTATTCAACTTTAAAGTGATGGAAAAACAACTCAGTTATTTCCCCATTTTCTCGCGCATTTCGGCGTTTTCGGCGAGTGCAATTGCGTTTTCCGTACTCTACGCATCGGAATACGTCGTCCTATGGAACATAGAGATAATTTAAATTTTTTAGGATTTTTTTTAAAAACGCAAATAAACGCGCGCAATCGTGTTTTTCGTACTCTACGCATCGGGAAAGTCGATTTATGCAATAAAAAGACCATCTAAATTTTTTGAGATTTTTGAAAAAATTCAAAAGTTTAACCCCTTTGGTGTTTTTTTACCACAAAAAATTAAAGTTGGAAATCTATAGTTTTTTCGGTTGTTTCTAGCGTAATTTGGGCTGGAAAATCGAATGCCGTGCACAGATTTCGCGTAAGTATGATAATTTACATTTTATTCAACTTTAAAGTGATGGATAAACAACTCAGTTATTTCCCCATTTTCTCGCGCATTTCGGCGTTTTCGGCGAGTGCAATTGCGTTTTTCGTACTCTACGCATCGGGATACGTCGTCCTATGGAAAATAGAGACAATTTAAATTTTTTAGGTTTTTTTTTAAAAACGCTAATAAACGCGCGCAATCGTGTTTTTCGTACTCTACGCATCGGGAAACGTCGATTTATGCAATAAAATGACCATCTAAATTTTTTGAGATTTTTGAAAAAAATCAAAGGTTAACCCCTTTGGTGTTTTTTTACCCCAAAAAATGAAAGTTGGAAATCTATAGTTTTTTCGGGTGTTTCTAGCGTAATTTGGGCTGGAAAATCGAATGCCGTGCGCAGATTCCACGTAAGTATGATAGTTTACATTTTATTCGGCTTTAAAGTGATGGAAAAGCAACTTTGTTTTTTCCCTATTTTCTCGCGCATTTCGGCGTTTTCGGCGAGTGCAATTGCGTTTTTCGTACTCTACGCATCGGGATACGTCGTCCTATGGAAAAAAGAGACAATTTAAATTTTTTAGGTTTTTTTTTAAAAACGCTAATAAACGCGCGCAATCGTGTTTTTCGTACTCTACGCATCGGGAAACGTCGATTTATGCAATAAAATGACCATCTAAATTTTTTGAGATTTTTGAAAACAATCAAAGGTTAAATGAAAGTTCGAAATCTATAGTTTTTTCGGGTGTTTCTAGCGTAATTTGGGCTGGAAGATCGAATGCCGTGCGCAGATTTCACGTAAGTATGATAGTTTACATTTTATTCAACTTTAAAGTGATGGAAAAACAACTCAGTTATTTCCCCATTTTCTCGCGCATTTCGGCGTTTTCGGCGAGTGCAATTGCGTTTTTCGTACTCTACGCATCGGAATACGTCGTCCTATGGAATATAGAGACAATTTAAATTTTTTAGGATTTTTTTTAAAAACGCAAATAAACGCGCGCAATCGTGTTTTTCGTACTCTACGCATCGGGAAACGTCGATTTATGCAATAAAAATACCATCTAAATTTTTAGAGATTTTTGAAAAAAATCAAAGGTTAACCCCTTTGGTGTTTTTTTACCCCAAAAAATGAAAGTTCGAAATCTATAGTTTTTTCGGGTGGTTCTAGCGTAATTTGGGCTGGAAAATCGAATGCCGTGCGCAGATTTCACGTAAGTATGATAGTTTACATTTTATTCAACTTTAAAGTGATGGAAAAACAACTCAGTTATTTCCCTATTTTCTCGCGCATTTCGGCGTTTTCGGCGAGTGCAATTGCGTTTTTCGTACTCTACGCATCGGAATACGTCGTCCTATGGAATATAGAGACAATTTAAATTTTTTAGGATTTTTTTTAAAAACGCAAATAAACGCGCGCAATCGTGTTTTTCGTACTCTACGCATCGGGAAACGTCGATTTATGCAATAAAAATACCATCTAAATTTTTAGAGATTTTTGAAAAAAATCAAAGGTTAACCCCTTTGGTGTTTTTTTACCCCAAAAAATGAAAGTTCGAAATCTATAGTTTTTTCGGGTGGTTCTAGCGTAATTTGGGCTGGAAAATCGAATGCCGTGCGCAGATTTCACGTAAGTATGATAGTTTACATTTTATTCAACTTTAAAGTGATGGAAAAACAACTCAGTTATTTCCCTATTTTCTCGCGCATTTCGGTGTTTTCGGCGAGTGCAATTGCGTTTTTCGTACTCTACGCATCGGAATACGTCGTCCTATGGAATATAGAGACAATTTAAATTTTTTAGGATTTTTTTTAAAAACGCAAATAAACGCGCGCAATCGTGTTTTTCGTACTCTACGCATCGGGAAACGTCGATTTATGCAATAAAATGACCATCTAAATTTTTTGAGATTTTTGAAAAAAATCAAAGGTTAACCCCTTTGGTGTTTTTTTACCACAAAAAATTAAAGTTGGAAATCTATAGTTTTTTCGGTTGTTTCTAGCGTAATTTGGGCTGGAAAATCGAATGCCGTGCACAGATTTCGCGTAAGTATGATAATTTACATTTTATTCAACTTTAAAGTGATGGATAAACAACTCAGTTATTTCCCCATTTTCTCGCGCATTTCGGCGTTTTCGGCGAGTGCAATTGCGTTTTTCGTACTCTACGCATCGGGATACGTCGTCCTATGGAAAATAGAGACAATTTAAATTTTTTAGGTTTTTTTTTTAAAAACGCTAATAAACGCGCGCAATCGTGTTTTTCGTACTCTACGCATCGGGAAACGTCGATTTATGCAATAAAATGACCATCTAAATTTTTTGAGATTTTTGAAAAAAATCAAAGGTAAACCCCTTTGGTGTTTTTTTACCCCAAAAAATGAAAGTTGGAAATCTATAGTTTTTTCGGGTGTTTCTAGCGTAATTTGGGCTGGAAAATCGAATGCCGTGCGCAGATTCCACGTAACTATGATAGTTTACATTTTATTCGGCTTTAAAGTGATGGAAAAGCAACTTTGTTTTTTCCGTATTTTCTCGCGCATTTCGGCGTTTTCGGCGAGTGCAATTGCGTTTTTCGTACTCTACGCATCGGGATACGTCGTCCTATGGAATATAGAGACAATTTAAATTTTTTAGGATTTTTTTTAAAAACGCAAATAAACGCGCGCAATCGTGTTTTTCGTACTCTACGCATCGGGAAACGTCGATTTATGCAATAAAAAGACCATCTAAATTTTTTGAGATTTTTGAAAAAAATCAAAGGTTAACCCCTTTGGTGTTTTTTTACCCCAAAAAATGAAAGTTGGAAATCTATAGTTTTTTCGGGTGTTTCTAGCGTAATTTGGGCTGGAAAATCGAATGCCGTGCGCAGATTTCACGTAAGTATGATAGTTTACATTTTATTCAACTTTAAAGTGATGGAAAAACAACTCAGTTATTTCCCCATTTTCTCGCGCATTTCGGCGTTTTCGGCGAGTGCAATTGCGTTTTTCGTACACTACGCATCGGAATACGTCGTCCTATGGAAAATAGAGACAATTTAAATTTTTTAGGATTTTTTTTAAAAACGCAAATAAACGCGCGCAATCGTGTTTTTCGTACTCTACGCATCGGGAAACGTCGATTTATGCAATAAAAAGACCATCTAAATTTTTTGAGATTTTTGAAAAAAATCAAAGGTTAACCCCTTTGGTGTTTTTTTACCCCAAAAAATGAAAGTTGGAAATCTATAGTTTTTTCGGGTGTTTCTAGCGTAATTTGGGCTGGAAAATCGAATGCCGTGCGCAGATTCCACGTAACTATGATAGTTTACATTTTATTCGGCTTTAAAGTGATGGAAAAGCAACTTTGTTTTTTCCCTATTTTCTCGCGCATTTCGGCGTTTTCGGCGAGTGCAATTGCGTTTTTCGTACTCTACGCATCGGGATACGTCGTCCTATGGAAGATAGAGACAATTTAAATTTTTTAGGTTTTTTTTTAAAAACGCAAATAAACGCGCGCAATCGTGTTTTTCGTACTCTACGCATCGGGAAACGTCGATTTATGCAATAAAAAGACCATCTAAATTTTTTGAGATTTTTGAAAAAAATCAAAGGTTAACCCCTTTGGTGTTTTTTTACCCCAAAAAATGAAAGTTGGAAATCTATAGTTTTTTCGGGTGTTTCTAGCGTAATTTGGGCTGGAAAATCGAATGCCGTGCGCAGATTCCACGTAAGTATGATAGTTTACATTTTATTCGGCTTTAAAGTGATGGAAAAGCAACTTTGTTTTTTCCCTATTTTCTCGCGCATTTCGGCGTTTTCGGCGAGTGCAATTGCGTTTTTCGTACTCTACGCATCGGGATACGTCGTCCTATGGAAAATAGAGACAATTTAAATTTTTTAGGTTTTTTTTAAAAAACGCTAATAAACGCGCGCAATCGTGTTTTTCGTACTCTACGCATCGGGAAACGTCGATTTATGCAATAAAATGACCATCTAAATTTTTTGAGATTTTTGAAAAAAATCAAAGGTTAACCCCTTTGGTGTTTTTTTACCCCAAAAAATGAAAGTTGGAAATCTATAGTTTTTTCGGGTGTTTCTAGCGTAATTTGGGCTGGAAAATCGAATGCCGTGCGCAGATTCCACGTAACTATGATAGTTTACATTTTATTCGGCTTTAAAGTGATGGAAAAGCAACTTTGTTTTTTCCCTATTTTCTCGCGCATTTCGGCGTTTTTGGCGAGTGCAATTGCGTTTTTCGTACTCTACGCATCGGGATACGTCGTCCTATGGAAAATAGAGACAATTTAAATTTTTTAGGTTTTTTTTTAAAAACGCTAATAAACGCGCGCAATCGTGTTTTTCGTACTCTACGCATCGGGAAACGTCGATTTATGCAATAAAAAGACCATCTAAATTTTTTGAGATTTTTGAAAAAAATCAAAGGTTAACCCCTTTGGTGTTTTTTTACCCCAAAAAATGAAAGTTGGAAATCTATAGTTTTTTCGGGTGTTTCTAGCGTAATTTGGGCTGGAAAATCGAATGCCGTGCGCAGATTCCACGTAAGTATGATAGTTTACATTTTATTCAACTTTAAAGTGATGGAAAAACAACTCAGTTATTTCCCCATTTTCTCGCGCATTTCGGCGTTTTCGGCGAGTGCAATTGCGTTTTTCGTACACTACGCATCGGAATACGTCGTCCTATGGAAAATAGAGACAATTTAAATTTTTTAGGATTTTTTTTAAAAACGCAAATAAACGCGCGCAATCGTGTTTTTCGTACTCTACGCATCGGGAAACGTCGATTTATGCAATAAAAAGACCATCTAAATTTTTTGAGATTTTTGAAAAAAATCAAAGGTTAACCCCTTTGGTGTTTTTTTACCCCAAAAAATGAAAGTTGGAAATCTATAGTTTTTTCGGGTGTTTCTAGCGTAATTTGGGCTGGAAAATCGAATGCCGTGCGCAGATTCCACGTAAGTATGATAGTTTACATTTTATTCGGCTTTAAAGTGATGGAAAAGCAACTTTGTTTTTTCCCTATTTTCTCGCGCATTTCGGCGTTTTCGGCGAGTGCAATTGCGTTTTTCGTACTCTACGCATCGGGATACGTCGTCCTATGGAAAATAGAGACAATTTAAATTTTTTAGGTTTTTTTTTAAAAACGCTAATAAACGCGCGCAATCGTGTTTTTCGTACTCTACGCATCGGGAAACGTCGATTTATGCAATAAAATGACCATCTAAATTTTTTGAGATTTTTGAATAAAATCAAAGGTTAACCCCTTTGGTGTTTTTTTACCCCAAAAAATGAAAGTTTGAAATCTATAGTTTTTTCGGGTGTTTCTAGCGTAATTTGGGCTGGAAAATCGAATGCCGTGCGCAGATTCCACGTAAGTATGATAGTTTACATTTTATTCGGCTTTAAAGTGATGGAAAAGCAACTTTGTTTTTTCCCTATTTTCTCGCGCATTTCGGCGTTTTCGGCGAGTGCAATTGCGTTTTTCGTACTCTACGCATCGGGATACGTCGTCCTATGGAAAATAGAGACAATTTAAATTTTTTAGGTTTTTTTTAAAAAACGCTAATAAACGCGCGCAATCGTGTTTTTCGTACTCTACGCATCGGGAAACGTCGATTTATGCAATAAAATGACCATCTAAATTTTTTGAGATTTTTGAAAAAAATCAAAGGTTAACCCCTTTGGTGTTTTTTTACCCCAAAAAATGAAAGTTGGAAATCTATAGTTTTTTCGGGTGTTTCTAGCGTAATTTGGGCTGGAAAATCGAATGCCGTGCGCAGATTTCACGTAAGTATGATAGTTTACATTTTATTCAACTTTAAAGTGATGGAAAAACAACTCAGTTATTTCCCTATTTTCTCGCGCATTTCGGCGTTTTCGGCGAGTGCAATTGCGTTTTTCGTACTCTACGCATCGGAATACGTCGTCCTATGGAATATAGAGACTATTTAAATTTTTTAGGATTTTTTTTAAAAACGCAAATAAACGCGCGCAATCGTGTTTTTCGTACTCTACGCATCGGGAAACGTCGATTTATGCAATAAAAAGACCATCTAAATTTTTTGAGATTTTTGAAAAAAATCAAAGGTTAACCCCTTTGGTGTTTTTTTACCCCAAAAAATGAAAGTTGGAAATCTATAGTTTTTTCGGGTGTTTCTAGCGTAATTTGGGCGTTTTCGGCGAGTGCAATTGCGTTTTTCGTACTCTACGCATCGGGAAACGTCGATTTATGCAATAAAATGACCATCTAAATTTTTTGAGATTTTTGAATAAAATCAAAGGTTAACCCCTTTGGTGTTTTTTTACCCCAAAAAATGAAAGTTGGAAATCTATAGTTTTTTCGGGTGTTTCTAGCGTAATTTGGGCTGGAAAATCGAATGCCGTGCGCAGATTCCACGTAAGTATGATAGTTTACATTTTATTCGGCTTTAAAGTGATGGAAAAGCAACTTTGTTTTTTCCCTATTTTCTCGCGCATTTCGGCGTTTTCGGCGAGTGCAATTGCGTTTTTCGTACTCTACGCATCGGGATACGTCGTCCTATGGAAAATAGAGACAATTTAAATTTTTTAGGTTTTTTTTTAAAAACGCTAATAAACGCGCGCAATCGTGTTTTTCGTACTCTACGCATCGGGAAACGTCGAGATATGCAATAAAATGACCATCTAAATTTTTTGAGATTTTTGAAAAAAATCAAAGGTTAACCCCTTTGGTGTTTTTTTACCCCAAAAAATGAAAGTTGGAAATCTATAGTTTTTTCGGGTGTTTCTAGCGTAATTTTGGCTGGAAAATCGAATGCCGTGCGCAGATTCGACGTAAGTATGATAGTTTACATTTTATTCGGCTTTAAAGTGATGGATAAACAACTCAGTAATTTCCCCATTTTCTCGCGCATTTCGGCGTTTTCGGCGAGTGCAATCGTGTTTTTCGTACTCTACGCATCGGGAAACGTCGATTTATGCAATAAAAAGACCATCTAAATTTTTTGAGATTTTTGAAAAAAATCAAAGGTTAACCCCTTTGGTGTTTTTTTACCCCAAAAAATGAAAGTTCGAAATCTATAGTTTTTTCGGGTGTTTCTAGCGTAATTTGGGCTGGAAAATCGAATGCCGTGCGCAGATTTCACGTAAGTATGATAGTTTACATTTTATTCAACTTTAAAGTGATGGATAAACAACTCAGTTATTTCCCCGTTTTCTCGCGCATTTCGGCGTTTTCGGCGAGTGCAATTGCGTTTTTCGTACTCTACGCATCGGAATACGTCGTCCTATGGAATATAGAGACAATTTAAATTTTTTAGGATTTTTTTTAAAAACGCAAATAAACGCGCGCAATCGTGTTTTTCGTACTTTACGCATCGGGAAACGTCGATTTATGCAATAAAAAGACCATCTAAATTTTTTGAGATTTTTGAAAAAAATCAAAGGTTAACCCCTTTGGTGTTTTTTTACCCCAAAAAATGAAAGTTGGAAATCTATAGTTTTTTCGGGTGTTTCTAGCGTAATTTGGGCTGGAAAATCGAATGCCGTGCGCAGATTCCACGTAAGTATGATAGTTTACATTTTATTCGGCTTTAAAGTGATGGAAAAGCAACTTTGTTTTTTCCCTATTTTCTCGCGCATTTCGGCGTTTTCGGCGAGTGCAATTGCGTTTTTCGTACTCTACGCATCGGGATACGTCGTCCTATGGAAAATAGAGACATTTTAAATTTTTTAGGTTTTTTTTTAAAAACGCTAATAAACGCGCGCAATCGTGTTTTTCGTACTCTACGCATCGGGAAACGTCGATTTATGCAATAAAATGAGCATCTAAATTTTTTGAGATTTTTGAAAAAAATCAAAGGTTAACCCCTTTGGTGTTTTTTCACCCCAAAAAATTAAAGTTGGAAATCTATAGTTTTTTCGGGTGTTTCTAGCGTAATTTGGGCTGGAAAATCGAATGCCGTGCGCAGATTCCACGTAAGTATGATAGTTTACATTTTATTCGGCTTTAAAGTGATGGAAAAGCAACTTTGTTTTTTCCCTATTTTCTCGCGCATTTCGGCGTTTTCGGCGAGTGCAATTGCGTTTTTCGTACTCTACGCATCGGGATACGTCGTCCTATGGAAAATAGAGACATTTTAAATTTTTTAGGTTTTTTTTTAAAAACGCTAATAAACGCGCGCAATCGTGTTTTTCGTACTCTACGCATCGGGAAACGTCGATTTATGCAATAAAATGACCATCTAAATTTTTTGAGATTTTTGAAAAAAATTAAAGGTTAACCCCTTTGGTGTTTTTTTACCCCAAAAAATGAAAGTTGGAAATCTATAGTTTTTTCGGGTGTTTCTAGCGTAATTTGGGCTGGAAAATCGAATGCCGTGCGCAGATTCCACGTAAGTATGATAGTTTACATTTTATTCGGCTTTAAAGTGATGGAAAAGCAACTTTGTTTTTTCCCTATTTTCTCGCGCATTTCGGCGTTTTCGGCGAGTGCAATTGCGTTTTTCGTACTCTACGCATCGGGATACGTCGTCCTATGGAAAATAGAGACAATTTAAATTTTTTAGGTTTTTTTTTAAAAACGCTAATAAACGCGCGCAATCGTGTTTTCGTACTCTACGCATCGGGAAACGTCGATTTATGCAATAAAATGACCATCTAAATTTTTTGAGATTTTTGAAAAAAATCAAAGGTTAACCCCTTTGGTGTTTTTTTACCCCAAAAAATGAAAGTTGGAAATCTATAGTTTTTTCGGGTGTTTCTAGCGTAATTTTGGCTGGAAAATCGAATGCCGTGCGCAGATTCGACGTAAGTATGATAGTTTACATTTTATTCGGCTTTAAAGTGATGGATAAACAACTCAGTTATTTCCCCATTTTCTCGCGCATTTCGGCGTTTTCGGCGAGTGCAATCGTGTTTTTCGTACTCTACGCATCGGGAAACGTCGATTTATGCAATAAAAAGCCCATCTAAATTTTTTGAGATTTTTGAAAAAAATCAAAGGTTAACCCCTTTGGTGTTTTTTTACCCCAAAAAATGAAAGTTCGAAATCTATAGTTTTTTCGGGTGTTTCTAGCGTAATTTGGGCTGGAAAATCGAATGCCGTGCGCAGATTTCACGTAAGTATGATAGTTTACATTTTATTCAACTTTAAAGTGATGGATAAACAACTCAGTTATTTCCCCGTTTTCTCGCGCATTTCGGCGTTTTCGGCGAGTGCAATTGCGTTTTTCGTACTCTACGCATCGGAATACGTCGTCCTATGGAATATAGAGACAATTTAAATTTTTTAGGATTTTTTTTAAAAACGCAAATAAACGCGCGCAATCGTGTTTTTCGTACTTTACGCATCGGGAAACGTCGATTTATGCAATAAAAAGACCATCTAAATTTTTTGAGATTTTTGAAAAATATCAAAGGTTAACCCCTTTGGTGTTTTTTTACCCCAAAAAATGAAAGTTGGAAATCTATAGTTTTTTCGGGTGTTTCTAGCGTAATTTGGGCTGGAAAATCGAATGCCGTGCGCAGATTCCACGTAAGTATGATAGTTTACATTTTATTCGGCTTTAAAGTGATGGAAAAGCAACTTTGTTTTTTCCCTATTTTCTCGCGCATTTCGGCGTTTTCGGCGAGTGCAATTGCGTTTTTCGTACTCTACGCATCGGGATACGTCGTCCTATGGAAAATAGAGACATTTTAAATTTTTTAGGTTTTTTTTTAAATACGCTAATAAACGCGCGCAATCGTGTTTTTCGTACTCTACGCATCGGGAAACGTCGATTTATGCAATAAAATGAGCATCTAAATTTTTTGAGATTTTTGAAAAAAATCAAAGGTTAACCCCTTTGGTGTTTTTTCACCCCAAAAAATTAAAGTTGGAAATCTATAGTTTTTTCGGGTGTTTCTAGCGTAATTTGGGCTGGAAAATCGAATGCCGTGCGCAGATTCCACGTAAGTATGATAGTTTACATTTTATTCGGCTTTAAAGTGATGGAAAAGCAACTTTGTTTTTTCCCTATTTTCTCGCGCATTTCGGCGTTTTCGGCGAGTGCAATTGCGTTTTTCGTACTCTACGCATCGGGATACGTCGTCCTATGGAAAATAGAGACAATTTAAATTTTTTAGTTTTTTTTTTAAAAACGCTAATAAACGCGCGCAATCGTGTTTTTCGTACTCTACGCATCGGGAAACGTCGATTTATGCAATAAAAAGACCATCTAAATTTTTTGAGATTTTTGAAAAAAATCAAAGGTTAACCCCTTTGGTGTTTTTTTACCCCAAAAAATGAAAGTTGGAAATCTATAGTTTATTCGGGTGTTTCTAGCGTAATTTGGGCTGGAAAATCGAATGCCGTGCGCAGATTCCACGTAACTATGATAGTTTACATTTTATACGGCTTTAAAGTGATGGAAAAGCAACTTTGTTTTTTCCCTATTTTCTCGCGCATTTCGGCGTTTTCGGCGAGTGCAATTGCGTTTTTCGTACTCTACGCATCGGGATACGTCGTCCTATGGAAAATAGAAACAATTTAAATTTTTTAGGTTTTTTTTTAAAAACGCTAATAAACGCGCGCAATCGAGTTTTTCGTACTCTACGCATCGGGAAACGTCGATTTATGCAATAAAATGACCATCTAAATTTTTTGAGAATTTTGAAAAAATTCAAAGGTTAACCCCTTTGGTGTTTTTTTACCCCAAAAAATGAAAGTTGGAAATCTATAGTTTTTTCGGGTGTTACTAGCGTAATTTGGGCTGGAAAATCGAATGCCGTGCGCAGATTCCACGTAAGTATGATAGTTTACATTTTATTCGGCTTTAAAGTGATGGAAAAGCAACTTTGTTTTTTCCCTATTTTCTCGCGCATTTCGGCGTTTTCGGCGAGTGCAATTGCGTTTTTCGTACTCTACGCATCGGGATACGTCGTCCTATGGAATATAGAGACAATTTAAATTTTTTAGGTTTTTTTTTAAAAACGCTAATAAACGCGCGCAATCGTGTTTTTCGTACTCTACGAATCGGGAAACGTCGATTTATGCAATAAAATGACCATCTAAATTTTTTGAGATTTTTGAAAAAAATCAAAGGTTATCCCCTTTGGTGTTTTTTTACCCCAAAAAATGAAAGTTGGAAATCTATAGTTTTTTCGGGTGTTTCTAGCGTAATTTGGGCTGGAAAATCGAATGCCGTGCGCAGATTCCACGTAAGTATGATAGTTTACATTTTATTCGGCTTTAAAGTGATGGAAAAGCAACTTTGTTTTTTCCCTATTTTCTCGCGCATTTCGGCGTTTTCGGCGAGTGCAATTGCGTTTATCGTACTCTACGCATCGGGATACGTCGTCCTATGGGAAATAGAGACAATTTAAATTTTTTAGTTTTTTTTTTAAAAACGCTAATAAACGCGCGCAATCGTGTTTTTCGTACTCTACGCATCGGGAAACGTCGATTTATGCAATAAAATGACCATCTAAATTTTTTGAGATTTTTGAAAACAATTAAAGGTTAACCCCTTTGGTGTTTTTTTACCCCAAAAAATGAAAGTTGGAAATCTATAGTTTTTTCGGGTGTTTCTAGCGTAATTTGGGCTGGAAAATCGAATGCCGTGCGCAGATTCCACGTAAGTATGATAGTTTACATTTTATTCGGCTTTAAAGTGATGGAAAAGCAACTTTGTTTTTTCCCTATTTTCTCGCGCATTTCGGCGTTTTCGGCGAGTGCAATTGCGTTTTTCGTACTCTACGCATCGGGATACGTCGTCCTATGGAAAATAGAGACAATTTAAATTTTTTAGGTTTTTTTTTAAAAACGCTAATAAACGCGCGCAATCGTGTTTTCGTACTCTACGCATCGGGAAACGTCGATTTATGCAATAAAATGACCATCTAAATTTTTTGAGATTTTTGAAAAAAATCAAAGGTTAACCCCTTTGGTGTTTTTTTACCCCAAAAAATGAAAGTTGGAAATCTATAGTTTTTTCGGGTGTTTCTAGCGTAATTTTGGCTGGAAAATCGAATGCCGTGCGCAGATTCGACGTAAGTATGATAGTTTACATTTTATTCGGCTTTAAAGTGATGGATAAACAACTCAGTTATTTCCCCATTTTCTCGCGCATTTCGGCGTTTTCGGCGAGTGCAATCGTGTTTTTCGTACTCTACGCATCGGGAAACGTCGATTTATGCAATAAAAAGACCATCTAAATTTTTTGAGATTTTTGAAAAAAATCAAAGGTTAACCCCTTTGGTGTTTTTTTACCCCAAAAAATGAAAGTTCGAAATCTATAGTTTTTTCGGGTGTTTCTAGCGTAATTTGGGCTGGAAAATCGAATGCCGTGCGCAGATTTCACGTAAGTATGATAGTTTACATTTTATTCAACTTTAAAGTGATGGATAAACAACTCAGTTATTTCCCCGTTTTCTCGCGCATTTCGGCGTTTTCGGCGAGTGCAATTGCGTTTTTCGTACTCTACGCATCGGAATACGTCGTCCTATGGAATATAGAGACAATTTAAATATTTTAGGATTTTTTTTAAAAACGCAAATAAACGCGCGCAATCGTGTTTTTCGTACTTTACGCATCGGGAAACGTCGATTTATGCAATAAAAAGACCATCTAAATTTTTTGAGATTTTTGAAAAAAATCAAAGGTTAACCCCTTTGGTGTTTTTTTACCCCAAAAAATGAAAGTTGGAAATCTATAGTTTTTTCGGGTGTTTCTAGCGTAATTTGGGCTGGAAAATCGAATGCCGTGCGCAGATTCCACGTAAGTATGATAGTTTACATTTTATTCGGCTTTAAAGTGATGGAAAAGCAACTTTGTTTTTTCCCTATTTTCTCGCGCATTTCGGCGTTTTCGGCGAGTGCAATTGCGTTTTTCGTACTCTACGCATCGGGATACGTCGTCCTATGGAAAATAGAGACAATTTAAATTTTTTAGGTTTTTTTTAAAAAACGCTAATAAACGCGCGCAATCGTGTTTTTCGTACTCTACGCATCGGGAAACGTCGATTTATGCAATAAAATGACCATCTAAATTTTTTGAGATTTTTGAAAAAAATCAATGGTTAACCCCTTTGGTGTTTTTTTACCCCAAAAAATGAAAGTTGGAAATCTATAGTTTTTTCGGGTGTTTCTAGCGTAATTTGGGCTGGAAAATCGAATGCCGTGCGCAGATTCCACGTAAGTATGATAGTTTACATTTTATTCGGCTTTAAAGTGATGGAAAAGCAACTTTGTTTTTTCCCTATTTTCTCGCGCATTTCGGCGTTTTCGGCGAGTGCAATTGCGTTTTTCGTACTCTACGCATCGGGATACGTCGTCCTATGGAAAATAGAGACAATTTAAATTTTTTAGGTTTTTTTTTAAAAACGCTAATAAACGCGCGCAATCGTGTTTTTCGTACTCTACGCATCGGGAAACGTCGATTTATGCAATAAAATGACCATCTAAATTTTTTGAGAATTTTGAAAAAATTCAAAGGTTAACCCCTTTGGTGTTTTTTTACCCCAAAAAATGAAAGTTGGAAATCTATAGTTTTTTCGGGTGTTTCTAGCGTAATTTGGGCTGGAAAATCGAATGCCGTGCGCAAATTCCACGTAACTATGATAGTTTACATTTTATTCGGCTTTAAAGTGATGGAAAAGCAACTTTGTTTTTTCCCTATTTTCTCGCGCATTTCGGCGTTTTCGGCGAGTGCAATTGCGTTTTTCGTACTCTACGCATCGGGATACGTCGTCCTATGGAAAATAGAGACAATTTAAATTTTTTAGGTTTTTTTTTAAAAACGCTAATAAACGCGCGCAATCGTGTTTTTCGTACTCTACGCATCGGGAAACGTCGATTTATGCAATAAAATGACCATCTAAATTTTTTGAGATTTTTGAAAAAAATCAAAGGTTAACCCCTTTGGTGTTTTTTTACCCCAAAAAATGAAAGTTGGAAATCTATAGTTTTTCGGGTGTTTCTAGCGTAATTTGGGCTGGAAAATCGAATGCCGTGCGCAGATTCCACGTAACTATGATAGTTTACATTTTATTCGGCTTTAAAGTGATGGAAAAGCAACTTTGTTTTTTCCCTATTTTCTCGCGCATTTCGGCGTTTTCGGCGAGTGCAATTGCGTTTTTCGTACTCTACGCATCGGGATACGTCGTCCTATGGAAAATAGAGACAATTTAAATTTTTTAGGTTTTTTTTTAAAAACGCTAATAAACGCGCGCAATCGTGTTTTTCGTACTCTACGCATCGGGAAACGTCGATTTATGCAATAAAATGACCATCTAAATTTTTTGAGATTTTTGAAAAAAATCAAAGGTTAACCCCTTTGGTGTTTTTTTACCCCAAAAAATGAAAGTTGGAAATCTATAGTTTTTTCGGGTGTTTCTAGCGTAATTTGGGCTGGAAAATCGAATGCCGTGCGCAGATTCCACGTAACTATGATAGTTTACATTTTATTCGGCTTTAAAGTGATGGAAAAGCAACTTTGTTTTTTCCCTATTTTCTCGCGCATTTCGGCGTTTTCGGCGAGTGCAATTGCGTTTTTCGTACTCTACGCATCGGGATACGTCGTCCTATGGAAAATAGAGACAATTTAAATTTTTTAGGTTTTTTTTTAAAAACGCTAATAAACGCGCGCAATCGTGTTTTTCGTACTCTACGCATCGGGAAACGTCGATTTATGCAATAAAATGACCATCTAAATTTTTTGAGATTTTTGAAAAAAATCAAAGGTTAACCCCTTTGGTGTTTTTTTACCCCAAAAAATGAAAGTTGGAAATCTATAGTTTTTCGGGTGTTTCTAGCGTAATTTGGGCTGGAAAATCGAATGCCGTGCGCAGATTCCACGTAACTATGATAGTTTACATTTTATTCGGCTTTAAAGTGATGGAAAAGCAACTTTGTTTTTTTCCTATTTTCTCGCGCATTTCGGCGTTTTCGGCGAGTGCAATTGCGTTTTTCGTACTCTACGCATCGGGATACGTCGTCCTATGGAAAATAGAGACAATTTAAATTTTTTAGGTTTTTTTTTAAAAACGCTAATAAACGCGCGCAATCGTGTTTTTCGTACTCTACGCATCGGGAAACGTCGATTTATGCAATAAAATGACCATCTAAATTTTTTGAGATTTTTGAAAAAAATCAAAGGTTAACCCCTTTGGTGTTTTTTTACCCCAAAAAATGAAAGTTGGAAATCTATAGTTTTTCGGGTGTTTCTAGCGTAATTTGGGCTGGAAAATCGAATGCTGTGCGCAGATTCCACGTAACTATGATAGTTTACATTTTATTCGGCTTTAAAGTGATGGAAAAGCAACTTTGTTTTTTCCCTATTTTCTCGCGCATTTCGGCGTTTTCGGCGAGTGCAATTGCGTTTTTCGTACTCTACGCATCGGGATACGTCGTCCTATGGAAAATAGAGACAATTTAAATTTTTTAGGTTTTTTTTTAAAAACGCTAATAAACGCGCGCAATCGTGTTTTTCGTACTCTACGCATCGGGAAACGTCGATTTATGCAATAAAATGACCATCTAAATTTTTTGAGATTTTTGAAAAAAATCAAAGGTTAACCCCTTTGGTGTTTTTTTACCCCAAAAAATGAAAGTTGGAAATCTATAGTTTTTCGGGTGTTTCTAGCGTAATTTGGGCTGGAAAATCGAATGCCGTGCGCAGATTCCACGTAACTATGATAGTTTACATTTTATTCGGCTTTAAAGTGATGGAAAAGCAACTTTGTTTTTTCCCTATTTTCTCGCGCATTTCGGCGTTTTCGGCGAGTGCAATTGCGTTTTTCGTACTCTACGCATCGGGATACGTCGTCCTATGGAAAATAGAGACAATTTAAATTTTTTAGGTTTTTTTTTAAAAACGCTAATAAACGCGCGCAATCGTGTTTTTCGTACTCTACGCATCGGGAAACGTCGATTTATGCAATAAAATGACCTTCTAAATTTTTTGAGATTTTTGAAAAAAATCAAAGGTTAACCCCTTTGGTGTTTTTTTACCCCAAAAAATGAAAGTTGGAAATCTATAGTTTTTTCGGGTGTTTCTAGCGTAATTTGGGCTGGAAAATCGAATGCCGTGCGCAGATTCCACGTAACTATGATAGTTTACATTTTATTCGGCTTTAAAGTGATGGAAAAGCAACTTTGTTTTTTCCCTATTTTCTCGCGCATTTCGGCGTTTTCGGCGAGTGCAATTGCGTTTTTCGTACTCTACGCATCGGGATACGTCGTCCTATGGAAAATAGAGACAATTTAAATTTTTTAGGTTTTTTTTTAAAAACGCTAATAAACGCGCGCAATCGTGTTTTTCGTACTCTACGCATCGGGAAACGTCGATTTATGCAATAAAATGACCATCTAAATTTTTTGAGATTTTTGAGAAAAATCAAAGGTTAACCCCTTTGGTGTTTTTTTACCCCAAAAAATGAAAGTTGGAAATCTATAGTTTTTCGGGTGTTTCTAGCGTAATTTGGGCTGGAAAATCGAATGCCGTGCGCAGATTCCACGTAACTATGATAGTTTACATTTTATTCGGCTTTAAAGTGATGGAAAAGCAACTTTGTTTTTTCCCTATTTTCTCGCGCATTTCGGCGTTTTCGGCGAGTGCAATTGCGTTTTTAGTACTCTACGCATCGGGATACGTCGTCCTATGGAAAATAGAGACAATTTAAATTTTTTAGGTTTTTTTTTTAAAAACGCTAATAAACGCGCGCAATCGTGTTTTTCGTACTCTACGCATCGGGAAACGTCGATTTATGCAATAAAATGACCATCTAAATTTTTTGAGATTTTTGAAAAAAATCAAAGGTTAACCCCTTTGGTGTTTTTTTACCCCAAAAAATGAAAGTTGGAAATCTATAGTTTTTCGGGTGTTTCTAGCGTAATTTGGGCTGGAAAATCGAATGCCGTGCGCAGATTCCACGTAACTATGATAGTTTACATTTTATTCGGCTTTAAAGTGATGGAAAAGCAACTTTGTTTTTTCCCTATTTTCTCGCGCATTTCGGCGTTTTCGGCGAGTGCAATTGCGTTTTTCGTACTCTACGCATCGGGATACGTCGTCCTATGGAAAATAGAGACAATTTAAATTTTTTAGGTTTTTTTTTTAAAAACGCTAATAAACGCGCGCAATCGTGTTTTTCGTACTCTACGCATCGGGAAACGTCGATTTATGCAATAAAATGACCATCTAAATTTTTTGAGATTTTTGAAAAAAATCAAAGGTTAACCCCTTTGGTGTTTTTTTACCCCAAAAAATGAAAGTTGGAAATCTATAGTTTTTCGGGTGTTTCTAGCGTAATTTGGGCTGGAAAATCGAATGCCGTGCGCAGATTCCACGTAACTATGATAGTTTACAGTTTATTCGGCTTTAAAGTGATGGAAAAGCAACTTTGTTTTTTCCCTATTTTCTCGCGCATTTCGGCGTTTTCGGCGAGTGCAATTGCGTTTTTCGTACTCTACGCATCGGGATACGTCGTCCTATGGAAAATAGAGACAATTTAAATTTTTTAGGTTTTTTTTTTAAAAACGCTAATAAACGCGCGCAATCGTGTTTTTCGTACTCTACGCATCGGGAAACGTCGATTTATGCAATAAAATGACCTTCTAAATTTTTTGAGATTTTTGAAAAAAATCAAAGGTTAACCCCTTTGGTGTTTTTTTACCCCAAAAAATGAAAGTTGGAAATCTATAGTTTTTTCGGGTGTTTCTAGCGTAATTTGGGCTGGAAAATCGAATGCCGTGCGCAGATTCCACGTAACTATGATAGTTTACATTTTATTCGGCTTTAAAGTGATGGAAAAGCAACTTTGTTTTTTCCCTATTTTCTCGCGCATTTCGGCGTTTTCGGCGAGTGCAATTGCGTTTATCGTACTCTACGCATCGGGATACGTCGTCCTATGGGAAATAGAGACAATTTAAATTTTTTAGGTTTTTTTTTAAAAACGCTAATAAACGCGCGCAATCGTGTTTTTCGTACTCTACGCATCGGGAAACGTCGATTTATGCAATAAAATGACCATCTAAATTTTTTGAGATTTTTGAAAACAATTAAAGGTTAACCCCTTTGGTGTTTTTTTACCCCAAAAAATGAAAGTTGGAAATCTATAGTTTTTTCGGGTGTTTCTAGCGTAATTTGGGCTGGAAAATCGAATGCCGTGCGCAGATTCCACGTAAGTATGATAGTTTACATTTTATTCGGCTTTAAAGTGATGCAAAAGCAACTTTGTTTTTTCCCTATTTTCTCGCGCATTTCGGCGTTTTCGGCGAGTGCAATTGCGTTTTTCGTACTCTACGCATCGGGATACGTCGTCCTATGGAAAATAGAGACAATTTAAATTTTTTAGGTTTTTTTTTAAAAACGCTAATAAACGCGCGCAATCGTGTTTTCGTACTCTACGCATCGGGAAACGTCGATTTATGCAATAAAATGACCATCTAAATTTTTTGAGATTTTTGAAAAAAATCAAAGGTTAACCCCTTTGGTGTTTTTTTACCCCAAAAAATGAAAGTTGGAAATCTATAGTTTTTTCGGGTGTTTCTAGCGTAATTTTGGCTGGAAAATCGAATGCCGTGCGCAGATTCGACGTAAGTATGATAGTTTACATTTTATTCGGCTTTAAAGTGATGGATAAACAACTCAGTTATTTCCCCATTTTCTCGCGCATTTCGGCGTTTTCGGCGAGTGCAATCGTGTTTTTCGTACTCTACGCATCGGGAAACGTCGATTTATGCAATAAAAAGACCATCTAAATTTTTTGAGATTTTTGAAAAAAATCAAAGGTTAACCCCTTTGGTGTTTTTTTACCCCAAAAAATGAAAGTTCGAAATCTATAGTTTTTTCGGGTGTTTCTAGCGTAATTTGGGCTGGAAAATCGAATGCCGTGCGCAGATTTCACGTAAGTATGATAGTTTACATTTTATTCAACTTTAAAGTGATGGATAAACAACTCAGTTATTTCCCCGTTTTCTCGCGCATTTCGGCGTTTTCGGCGAGTGCAATTGCGTTTTTCGTACTCTACGCATCGGAATACGTCGTCCTATGGAATATAGAGACAATTTAAATTTTTTAGGATTTTTTTTAAAAACGCAAATAAACGCGCGCAATCGTGTTTTTCGTACTTTACGCATCGGGAAACGTCGATTTATGCAATAAAAAGACCATCTAAATTTTTTGAGATTTTTGAAAAAAATCAAAGGTTAACCCCTTTGGTGTTTTTTTACCCCAAAAAATGAAAGTTGGAAATCTATAGTTTTTTCGGGTGTTTCTAGCGTAATTTGGGCTGGAAAATCGAATGCCGTGCGCAGATTCCACGTAAGTATGATAGTTTACATTTTATTCGGCTTTAAAGTGATGGAAAAGCAACTTTGTTTTTTCCCTATTTTCTCGCGCATTTCGGCGTTTTCGGCGAGTGCAATTGCGTTTTTCGTACTCTACGCATCGGGATACGTCGTCCTATGGAAAATAGAGACAATTTAAATTTTTTAGGTTTTTTTTTAAAAACGCTAATAAACGCGCGCAATCGTGTTTTTCGTACTCTACGCATCGGGAAACGTCGATTTATGCAATAAAATGACCATCTAAATTTTTTGAGAATTTTGAAAAAATTCAAAGGTTAACCCCTTTGGTGTTTTTTTACCCCAAAAAATGAAAGTTGGAAATCTATAGTTTTTTCGGGTGTTTCTAGCGTAATTTGGGCTGGAAAATCGAATGCCGTGCGCAAATTCCACGTAACTATGATAGTTTACATTTTATTCGGCTTTAAAGTGATGGAAAAGCAACTTTGTTTTTTCCCTATTTTCTCGCGCATTTCGGCGTTTTCGGCGAGTGCAATTGCGTTTTTCGTACTCTACGCATCGGGATACGTCGTCCTATGGAAAATAGAGACAATTTAAATTTTTTAGGTTTTTTTTTAAAAACGCTAATAAACGCGCGCAATCGTGTTTTTCGTACTCTACGCATCGGGAAACGTCGATTTATGCAATAAAATGACCATCTAAATTTTTTGAGATTTTTGAAAAAAATCAAAGGTTAACCCCTTTGGTGTTTTTTTACCCCAAAAAATGAAAGTTGGAAATCTATAGTTTTTTCGGGTGTTTCTAGCGTAATTTGGGCTGGAAAATCGAATGCCGTGCGCAGATTCCACGTAACTATGATAGTTTACATTTTATTCGGCTTTAAAGTGATGGAAAAGCAACTTTGTTTTTTCCCTATTTTCTCGCGCATTTCGGCGTTTTCGGCGAGTGCAATTGCGTTTTTCGTACTCTACGCATCGGGATACGTCGTCCTATGGAAAATAGAGACAATTTAAATTTTTTAGGTTTTTTTTTAAAAACGCTAATAAACGCGCGCAATCGTGTTTTTCGTACTCTACGCATCGGGAAACGTCGATTTATGCAATAAAATGACCATCTAAATTTTTTGAGATTTTTGAAAAAAATCAAAGGTTAACCCCTTTGGTGTTTTTTTACCCCAAAAAATGAAAGTTGGAAATCTATAGTTTTTCGGGTGTTTCTAGCGTAATTTGGGCTGGAAAATCGAATGCCGTGCGCAGATTCCACGTAACTATGATAGTTTACATTTTATTCGGCTTTAAAGTGATGGAAAAGCAACTTTGTTTTTTCCCTATTTTCTCGCGCATTTCGGCGTTTTCGGCGAGTGCAATTGCGTTTTTCGTACTCTACGCATCGGGATACGTCGTCCTATGGAAAATAGAGACAATTTAAATTTTTTAGGTTTTTTTTTTAAAAACGCTAATAAACGCGCGCAATCGTGTTTTTCGTACTCTACGCATCGGGAAACGTCGATTTATGCAATAAAATGACCTTCTAAATTTTTTGAGATTTTTGAAAAAAATCAAAGGTTAACCCCTTTGGTGTTTTTTTACCCCAAAAAATGAAAGTTGGAAATCTATAGTTTTTTCGGGTGTTTCTAGCGTAATTTGGGCTGGAAAATCGAATGCCGTGCGCAGATTCCACGTAACTATGATAGTTTACATTTTATTCGGCTTTAAAGTGATGGAAAAGCAACTTTGTTTTTTCCCTATTTTCTCGCGCATTTCGGCGTTTTCGGCGAGTGCAATTGCGTTTTTCGTACTCTACGCATCGGGATACGTCGTCCTATGGAAAATAGAGACAATTTAAATTTTTTAGGTTTTTTTTTAAAAACGCTAATAAACGCGCGCAATCGTGTTTTTCGTACTATACGCATCGGGAAACGTCGATTTATGCAATAAAATGACCATCTAAATTTTTTGAGATTTTTGAAAAAAATCAAAGGTTAACCCCTTTGGTGTTTTTTTACCCCAAAAAATGAAAGTTGGAAATCTATAGTTTTTTCGGGTGTTTCTAGCGTAATTTGGGCTGGAAAATCGAATGCCGTGCGCAGATTCCACGTAACTATGATAGTTTACATTTTATTCGGCTTTAAAGTGATGGAAAAGCAACTTTGTTTTTTCCCTATTTTCTCGCGCATTTCGGCGTTTTCGGCGAGTGCAATTGCGTTTTTCGTACTCTACGCATCGGGATACGTCGTCCTATGGAAAATAGAGACAATTTAAATTTTTTAGGTTTTTTTTTAAAAACGCTAATAAACGCGCGCAATCGTGTTTTTCGTACTCTACGCATCGGGAAACGTCGATTTATGCAATAAAATGACCATCTAAATTTTTTGAGAATTTTGAAAAAATTCAAAGGTTAACCCCTTTGGTGTTTTTTTACCCCAAAAAATGAAAGTTGGAAATCTATAGTTTTTTCGGGTGTTTCTAGCGTAATTTGGGCTGGAAAATCGAATGCCGTGCGCAAATTCCACGTAACTATGATAGTTTACATTTTATTCGGCTTTAAAGTGATGGAAAAGCAACTTTGTTTTTTCCCTATTTTCTCGCGCATTTCGGCGTTTTCGGCGAGTGCAATTGCGTTTTTCGTACTCTACGCATCGGGATACGTCGTCCTATGGAAAATAGAGACAATTTAAATTTTTTAGGTTTTTTTTTAAAAACGCTAATAAACGCGCGCAATCGTGTTTTTCGTACTCTACGCATCGGGAAACGTCGATTTATGCAATAAAATGACCATCTAAATTTTTTGAGATTTTTGAAAAAAATCAAAGGTTAACCTCTTTGGTGTTTTTTTACCCCAAAAAATTAAAGTTGGAAATCTATAGTTTTTTCGGGTGTTTCTAGCGTAATTTGGGCTGGAAAATCGAATGCCGTGCGCAGATTCCACGTAACTATGATAGTTTACATTTTATTCGGCTTTGATGGAAAAGCAACTTTGTTTTTTCCCTATTTTCTCGCGCATTTCGGCGTTTTCGGCGAGTGCAATTGCGTTTTTCGTACTCTACGCATCGGGATACGTCGTCCTATGGAAAATAGAGACAATTTAAATTTTTTAGGTTTTTTTTTAAAAACGCTAATAAACGCGCGCAAACGTGTTTTTCGTACTCTACGCATCGGGAAACGTCGATTTATGCAATAAAATGACCTTCTAAATTTTTTGAGATTTTTGAAAAAAATCAAAGGTTAACCCCTTTGGTGTTTTTTTACCCCAAAAAATGAAAGTTGGAAATCTATAGTTTTTTCGGGTGTTTCTAGCGTAATTTGGGCTGGAAAATCGAATGCCGTGCGCAGATTCCACGTAAGTATGATAGTTTACATTTTATTCGGCTTTAAAGTGATGGAAAAGCAACTTTGTTTTTTCCCTATTTTCTCGCGCATTTCGGCGTTTTCGGCGAGTGCAATTGCGTTTTTCGTACTCTACGCATCGGGATACGTCGTCCTATGGAAAATAGAGACAATTTAAATTTTTTAGGTTTTTTTTTAAAAACGCTAATAAACGCGCGCAATCGTGTTTTTAGTACTCTACGTATCGGGAAACGTCGATTTATGCAATAAAATGACCATCTAAATTTTTTGAGATTTTTGAAAAAAATCAAAGGTTAACCCCTTTGGTGTTTTTTTACCCCAAAAAATGAAAGTTGGAAATCTATAGTTTTTTCGGGTGTTTCTAGCGTAATTTGGGCTGGAAAATCGAATGCCGTGCGCAGATTCCACGTAACTATGATAGTTTACATTTTATTCGGCTTTAAAGTGATGGAAAAGCAACTTTGTTTTTTCCCTATTTTCTCGCGCATTTCGGCGTTTTCGGCGAGTGCAATTGCGTTTTTCGTACTCTACGCATCGGGATACGTCGTCCTATGGAAAATAGAGACAATTTAAATTTTTTAGGTTTTTTTTTAAAAACGCTAATAAACGCGCGCAAACGTGTTTTTCGTACTCTACGCATCGGGAAACGTCGATTTATGCAATAAAATGACCTTCTAAATTTTTTGAGATTTTTGAAAAAAATCAAAGGTTAACCCCTTTGGTGTTTTTTTACCCCAAAAAATGAAAGTTGGAAATCTATAGTTTTTTCGGGTGTTTCTAGCGTAATTTGGGCTGGAAAATCGAATGCCGTGCGCAGATTCCACGTAAGTATGATAGTTTACATTTTATTCGGCTTTAAAGTGATGGAAAAGCAACTTTGTTTTTTCCCTATTTTCTCGCGCATTTCGGCGTTTTCGGCGAGTGCAATTGCGTTTTTCGTACTCTACGCATCGGGATACGTCGTCCTATGGAAAATAGAGACAATTTAAATTTTTTAGGTTTTTTTTTAAAAACGCTAATAAACGCGCGCAATCGTGTTTTTCGTACTCTACGCATCGGGAAACGTCGATTTATGCAATAAAATGACCATCTAAATTTTTTGAGATTTTTGAAAAAAATCAAAGGTTAACCCCTTTGGTGTTTTTTTACCCCAAAAAATGAAAGTTGGAAATCTATAGTTTTTTCGGGTGTTTCTAGCGTAATTTGGGCTGGAAAATCGAATGCCGTGCGCAGATTCCACGTAACTATGATAGTTTACATTTTATTCGGCTTTAAAGTGATGGAAAAGCAACTTTGTTTTTTCCCTATTTTCTCGCGCATTTCGGCGTTTTCGGCGAGTGCAATTGCGTTTTTCGAACTCTACGCATCGGGATACGTCGTCCTATGGAAAATAGAGACAATTTAAATTTTTTAGGTTTTTTTTTAAAAACGCTAATAAACGCGCGCAATCGTGTTTTTCGTACTCTACGCATCGGGAAACGTCGATTTATGCAATAAAATGACCATCTAAATTTTTTGAGATTTTTGAAAAAAATCAAAGGTTAACCCCTTTGGTGTTTTTTTACCCCAAAAAATGAAAGTTGGAAATCTATAGTTTTTTCGGGTGTTTCTAGCGTAATTTGGGCTGAAAAATCGAATGCCGTGCGCAGATTCCACGTAACTATGATAGTTTACATTTTATTCGGCTTTAAAGTGATGGAAAAGCAACTTTGTTTTTTCCCTATTTTCTCGCGCATTTCGGCGTTTTCGGCGAGTGCAATTGCGTTTTTCGTACTCTACGCATCGGGATACGTCGTCCTATGGAAAATAGAGACAATTTAAATTTTTTAGGTTTTTTTTTAAAAACGCTAATAAACGCGCGCAATCGTGTTTTTCGTACTCTACGCATCGGGAAACGTCGATTTATGCAATAAAATGACCATCTAAATTTTTTGAGATTTTTGAAAAAAATCAAAGGTTAACCCCTTTGGTGTTTTTTTACCCCAAAAAATGAAAGTTGGAAATCTATAGTTTTTTCGGGTGTTTCTAGCGTAATTTGGGCTGGAAAATCGAATGCCGTGCGCAGATTCCACGTAACTATGATAGTTTACATTTTATTCGGCTTTAAAGTGATGGAAAAGCAACTTTGTTTTTTCCCTATTTTCTCGCGCATTTCGGCGTTTTCGGCGAGTGCAATTGCGTTTTTCGTACTCTACGCATCGGTATACGTCGTCCTATGGAAAATAGAGACAATTTAAATTTTTTAGGTTTTTTTTTAAAAACGCTAATAAACGCGCGCAATCGTGTTTTTCGTACTCTACGCATCGGGAAACGTCGATTTATGCAATAAAATGACCATCTAAATTTTTTGAGATTTTTGAAAAAAATCAAAGGTTAACCCCTTTGGTGTTTTTTTACCCCAAAAAATGAAAGTTGGAAATCTATAGTTTTTCGGGTGTTTCTAGCGTAATTTGGGCTGGAAAATCGAATGCCGTGCGCAGATTCCACGTAACTATGATAGTTTACATTTTATTCGGCTTTAAAGTGATGGAAAAGCAACTTTGTTTTTTCCCTATTTTCTCGCGCATTTCGGCGTTTTCGGCGAGTGCAATTGCGTTTTTCGTACTCTACGCATCGGGATACGTCGTCCTATGGAAAATAGAGACAATTTAAATTTTTTAGGTTTTTTTTTAAAAACGCTAATAAACGCGCGCAATCGTGTTTTTCGTACTCTACGCATCGGGAAACGTCGATTTATGCAATAAAATGACCTTCTAAATTTTTTGAGATTTTTGAAAAAAATCAAAGGTTAACCCCTTTGGTGTTTTTTTACCCCAAAAAATGAAAGTTGGAAATCTATAGTTTTTTCGGGTGTTTCTAGCGTAATTTGGGCTGGAAAATCGAATGCCGTGCGCAGATTCCACGTAACTATGATAGTTTACATTTTATTCGGCTTTAAAGTGATGGAAAAGCAACTTTGTTTTTTCCCTATTTTCTCGCGCATTTCGGCGTTTTCGGCGAGTGCAATTGCGTTTTTCGTACTCTACGCATCGGGATACGTCGTCCTATGGAAAATAGAGACAATTTAAATTTTTTAGGTTTTTTTTTAAAAACGCTAATAAACGCGCGCAATCGTGTTTTTCGTACTCTACGCATCGGGAAACGTCGATTTATGCAATAAAATGACCATCTAAATTTTTTGAGATTTTTGAAAAAAATCAAAGGTTAACCCCTTTGGTGTTTTTTTACCCCAAAAAATGAAAGTTGGAAATCTATAGTTTTTTCGGGTGTTTCTAGCGTAATTTGGGCTGGAAAATCGAATGCCGTGCGCAGATTCCACGTAACTATGATAGTTTACATTTTATTCGGCTTTAAAGTGATGGAAAAGCAACTTTGTTTTTTCCCTATTTTCTCGCGCATTTCGGCGTTTTCGGCGAGTGCAATTGCGTTTTTCGTACTCTACGCATCGGGATACGTCGTCCTATGGAAAATAGAGACAATTTAAATTTTTAAGTTTTTTTTTTAAAAACGCTAATAAACGCGCGCAATCGTGTTTTTCGTACTCTACGCATCGGGAAACGTCGATTTATGCAATAAAATGACCATCTAAATTTTTTGAGATTTTTGAAAAAAATCAAAGGTTAACCCCTTTGGTGTTTTTTTACCCCAAAAAATGAAAGTTGGAAATCTATAGTTTTTTCGGGTGTTTCTAGCGTAATTTGGGCTGGAAAATCGAATGCCGTGCGCAGATTCCACGTAACTATGATAGTTTACATTTTATTCGGCTTTAAAGTGATGGAAAAGCAACTTTGTTTTTTCCCTATTTTCTCGCGCATTTCGGCGTTTTCGGCGAGTGCAATTGCGTTTTTCGTACTCTACGCATCGGGATACGTCGTCCTATGGAAAATAGAGACAATTTAAATTTTTTAGGTTTTTTTTTAAAAACGCTAATAAACGCGCGCAATCGTGTTTTTCGTACTCTACGCATCGGGAAACGTCGATTAATGCAATAAAATGACCATCTAAATTTTTTGAGATTTTTGAAAAAAATCAAAGGTTAACCCCTTTGGTGTTTTTTTACCCCAAAAAATGAAAGTTGGAAATCTATAGTTTTTTCGGGTGTTTCTAGCGTAATTTGGGCTGGAAAATCGAATGCCGTGCGCAGATTCCACGTAACTATGATAGTTTACATTTTATTCGGCTTTAAAGTGATGGAAAAGCAACTTTGTTTTTTCCCTATTTTCTCGCGCATTTCGGCGTTTTCGGCGAGTGCAATTGCGTTTTTCGTACTCTACGCATCGGGATACGTCGTCCTATGGAAAATAGAGACAATTTAAATTTTTTAGGTTTTTTTTTAAAAACGCTAATAAACGCGCGCAATCGTGTTTTTCGTACTCTACGCATCGGGAAACGTCGATTTATGCAATAAATGACCATCTAAATTTTTTGAGATTTTTGAAAAAAATCAAAGGTTAACCCCTTTGGTGTTTTTTTACCCCAAAAAATGAAAGTTGGAAATCTATAGTTTTTTCGGGTGTTTCTAGCGTAATTTGGGCTGGAAAATCGAATGCCGTGCGCAGATTCCACGTAACTATGATAGTTTACATTTTATTCGGCTTTAAAGTGATGGAAAAGCAACTTTGTTTTTTCCCTATTTTCTCGCGCATTTCGGCGTTTTCGGCGAGTGCAATTGCGTTTTTCGTACTCTACGCATCGGGATACGTCGTCCTATGGAAAATAGAGACAATTTAAATTTTTTAGGTTTTTTTTTAAAAACGCTAATAAACGCGCGCAATCGTGTTTTTCGTACTCTACGCATCGGGAAACGTCGATTTATGCAATAAAATGACCATCTAAATTTTTTGAGATTTTTGAAAAAAATCAAAGGTTAACCCCTTTGGTGTTTTTTTACCCCAAAAAATGAAAGTTGGAAATCTATAGTTTTTTCGGGTGTTTCTAGCGTAATTTGGGCTGGAAAATCGAATGCCGTGCGCAGATTCCACGTAAGTATGATAGTTTACATTTTATTCGGCTTTAAAGTGATGGAAAAGCAACTTTGTTTTTTCCCTATTTTCTCGCGCATTTCGGCGATTTCGGCGAGTGCAATTGCGTTTTTCGTACTCTACGCATCGGGATACGTCGTCCTATGGAAAATAGAGACAATTTAAATTTTTTAGGTTTTTTTTTAAAAACGCTAATAAACGCGCGCAATCGTGTTTTCGTACTCTACGCATCGGGAAACGTCGATTTATGCAATAAAATGCCCATCTAAATTTTTTGAGATTTTTGAAAAAAATCAAAGGTTAACCCCTTTGGTGTTTTTTTACCCCAAAAAATGAAAGTTGGAAATCTATAGTTTTTTCGGGTGTTTCTAGCGTAATTTTGGCTGGAAAATCGAATGCCGTGCGCAGATTCGACGTAAGTATGATAGTTAACATTTTATTCGGCTTTAAAGTGATGGATAAACAACTCAGTTATTTCCCCATTTTCTCGCGCATTTCGGCGTTTTCGGCGAGTGCAATCGTGTTTTTCGTACTCTACGCATCGGGAAACGTCGATTTATGCAATAAAAAGACCATCTAAATTTTTTGAGATTTTTGAAAAAAATCAAAGGTTAACCCCTTTGGTGTTTTTTTACCCCAAAAAATGAAAGTTCGAAATCTATAGTTTTTTCGGGTGTTTCTAGCGTAATTTGGGCTGGAAAATCGAATGCCGTGCGCAGATTTCACGTAAGTATGATAGTTTACATTTTATTCAACTTTAAAGTGATGGATAAACAACTCAGTTATTTCCCCGTTTTCTCGCGCATTTCGGCGTTTTCGGCGAGTGCAATTGCGTTTTTCGTACTCTACGCATCGGGATACGTCGTCCTATGGAAAATAGAAACAATTTAAATTTTTTAGGTTTTTTTTTAAAAACGCTAATAAACGCGCGCAATCGTGTTTTTCGTACTCTACGCATCGGGAAACGTCGATTTATGCAATAAAATGACCATCTAAATTTTTTGAGATTTTTGAAAAAAATCAAAGGTTAACCCCTTTGGTGTTTTTTTACCCCAAAAAATGAAAGTTCGAAATCTATAGTTTTTTCGGGTGTTTCTAGCGTAATTTGGGCTGGAAAATCGAATGCCGTGCGCAGATTCCACGTAAGTATGATAGTTTACATTTTATTCGGCTTTAAAGTGATGGAAAAGCAACTTTGTTTTTTCCCTATTTTCTCGCGCATTTCGGCGTTTTCGGCGAGTGCAATTGCGTTTTTCGTACCCTACGCATCGGGATACGTCGTCCTATGGAAAATAGAGACAATTTAAATTTTTTAGGTTTTTTTTTAAAAACGCTAATAAACGCGCGCAATCGTGTTTTTCGTACTCTACGCATCGGGAAACGTCGATTTATGCAATAAAATGACCATCTAAATTTTTTGAGATTTTTGAAAAAAATCAAAGGTTAACCCCTTTGGTGTTTTTTTACCCCAAAAAATGAAAGTTGGAAATCTATAGTTTTTTCGGGTGTTTCTAGCGTAATTTGGGCTGGAAAATCGAATGCCGTGCGCAGATTCCACGTAAGTATGATAGTTTACATTTTATTCGGCTTTAAAGTGATGGAAAAGCAACTTTGTTTTTTCCCTATTTTCTCGCGCATTTCGGCGTTTTCGGCGAGTGCAATTGCGTTTTTCGTACTCTACGCATCGGGATACGTCGTCCTATGGAAAATAGAGACAATTTAAATTTTTTAGGTTTTTTTTTAAAAACGCTAATAAACGCGCGCAATCGTGTTTTCGTACTCTACGCATCGGGAAACGTCGATTTATGCAATAAAATGCCCATCTAAATTTTTTGAGATTTTTGAAAAAAATCAAAGGTTAACCCCTTTGGTGTTTTTTTACCCCAAAAAATGAAAGTTGGAAATCTATAGTTTTTTCGGGTGTTTCTAGCGTAATTTTGGCTGGAAAATCGAATGCCGTGCGCAGATTCGACGTAAGTATGATAGTTTACATTTTATTCGGCTTTAAAGTGATGGATAATCAACTCAGTTATTTCCCCATTTTCTCGCGCATTTCGGCGTTTTCGGCGAGTGCAATCGTGTTTTTCGTACTCTACGCATCGGGAAACGTCGATTTATGCTATAAAAAGACCATCTAAATTTTTTGAGATTTTTGAAAAAAATCAAAGGTTAACCCCTTTGGTGTTTTTTTACCCCAAAAAATGAAAGTTCGAAATCTATAGTTTTTTCGGGTGTTTCTAGCGTAATTTGGGCTGGAAAATCGAATGCCGTGCGCAGATTTCACGTAAGTTTGATAGTTTACATTCAAATCAAACACCCTTTGGTGTTTTTTTACCCCAAAAAATGAAAGTTGGAAATCTATAGTTTTTTCGGGTGTTTCTAGCGTAATTTGGGCTGGAAAATCGAATGCCGTGCGCAGATTCCACGTAACTATGATAGTTTACATTTTATTCGGCTTTAAAGTGATGGAAAAGCAACTTTGTTTTTTCCCTATTTTCTCGCGCATTTCGGCGTTTTCGGCGAGTGCAATTGCGTTTTTCGTACTCTACGCATCGGGATACGTCGTCCTATGGAAAATAGAGACATTTTAAATTTTTTAGGATTTTTTTTAAAAACGCAAATAAACGCGCGCAATCGTGTTTTTCGTACTTTACGCATCGGGAAACGTCGATTTATGCAATAAAAAGACCATCTAAATTTTTTGAGATTTTTGAAAAAAATCAAAGGTTAACCCCTTTGGTGTTTTTTCACCCCAAAAAATGAAAGTTGGAAATCTATAGTTTTTTCGGGTGTTTCTAGCGTAATTTGGGCTGGAAAATCGAATGCCGTGCGCAGATTTCACGTAAGTATGATAGTTTACATTTTATTCAACTTTAAAGTAATGGATAAACAACTCAGTTATTTCCCCGTTTTCTCGCGCATTTCGGCGTTTTCGGCGAGTGTAATTGCGTTTTTCGTACTCTACGCATCGGAATACGTCGTCCTATGGAATATAGAGACAATTTAAATTTTTTAGGATTTTTTTTAAAAACGCAAATAAACGCGCGCAATCGTGTTTTTCGTACTTTACGCATCGGGAAACGTCGATTTATGCAATAAAAAGACCATCTAAATTTTTTGAGATTTTTGAAAAAAATCAAAGGTTAACCCCTTTCGTGTTTTTTTACCCCAAAAAATGAAAGTTGGAAATCTATAGTTTTTTCGGGTGTTTCTAGCGTAATTTGGGCTGGAAAATCGAATGCCGTGCGCAGATTTCACGTAAGTATGATAGTTTACATTTTATTCAACTTTAAAGTAATGGATAAACAACTCAGTTATTTCCCCGTTTTCTCGCGCATTTCGGCGTTTTCGGCGAGTGTAATTGCGTTTTTCGTACTCTACGCATCGGAATACGTCGTCCTATGGAATATAGAGACAATTTAAATTTTTTAGGATTTTTTTTAAAAACGCAAATAAACGCGCGCAATCGTGTTTTTCGTACTTTACGCATCGGGAAACGTCGATTTATGCAATAAAAAGACCATCTAAATTTTTTGAGATTTTTGAAAAAAATCAAAGGTTAACCCCTTTCGTGTTTTTTTACCCCAAAAAATGAAAGTTGGAAATCTATAGTTTTTTCGGGTGTTTCTAGCGTAATTTGGGCTGGAAAATCGAATGCCGTGCGCAGATTTCACGTAAGTTTGATAGTTTACATTCAAATCAAACACCCTTTGGTGTTTTTTTACCCCAAAAAATGAAAGTTGGAAATCTATAGTTTTTTCGGGTGTTTCTAGCGTAATTTGGGCTGGAAAATCGAATGCCGTGCGCAGATTCCACGTAAGTATGATAGTTTACATTTTATTCGGCTTTAAAGTGATGGAAAAGCAACTTTGTTTTTTCCCTATTTTCTCGCGCATTTCGGCGTTTTCGGCGAGTGCAATTGCGTTTTTCGTACTCTACGCATCGGGATACGTCGTCCTATGGAAAATAGAGACAATTTAAATTTTTTAGGTTTTTTTTTAAAAACGCTAATAAACGCGCGCAATCGTGTTTTTCGTACTCTACGCATCGGGAAACGTCGATTTATGCAATAAAAAGACCATCTAAATTTTTTGAGATTTTTGAAAAAAATCAAAGGTTAACCCCTTTGGTGTTTTTTTACCCCAAAAAATGAAAGTTGGAAATCTATAGTTTTTTCGGGTGTTTCTAGCGTAATTTGGGCTGGAAAATCGAATGCCGTGCGCAGATTCCACGTAAGTATGATAGTTTACATTTTATTCGGCTTTAAAGTGATGGAAAAGCAACTTTGTTTTTTCCCTATTTTCTCGCGCATTTCGGCGTTTTCGGCGAGTGCAATTGCGTTTTTCGTACTCTACGCATCGGGATACGTCGTCCTATGGAAAATAGAGACAATTTAAATTTTTTAGGTTTTTTTTTAAAAACGCTAATAAACGCGCGCAATCGTGTTTTTCGTACTCTACGCATCGGGAAACGTCGATTTATGCAATAAAATGACCATCTAAATTTTTTGAGATTTTTGAAAAAAATCAAAGGTTAACCCCTTTGGTGTTTTTTTACCCCAAAAAATGAAAGTTGGAAATCTATAGTTTTTTCGGGTGTTTCTAGCGTAATTTGGGCTGGAAAATCGAATGCCGTGCGCAGATTCCACGTAAGTATGATAGTTTACATTTTATTCGGCTTTAAAGTGATGGAAAAGCAACTTTGTTTTTTCCCTATTTTCTCGCGCATTTCGGCATTTTCGGCGAGTGCAATTGCGTTTTTCGTACTCTACGCATCGGGATACGTCGTCCTATGGAAAATAGAGACAATTTAAATTTTTTAGTTTTTTTTTTAAAAACGCTAATAAACGCGCGCAATCGTGTTTTTCGTACTCTACGCATCGGGAAACGTCGATTTATGCAATAAAATGACCATCTAAATTTTTTGAGATTTTTGAAAAAAATCAAAGGTTAACCCCTTTGGTGTTTTTTTACCCCAAAAAATGAAAGTTGGAAATCTATAGTTTTTTCGGGTGTTTCTAGCGTAATTTGGGCTGGAAAATCGAATGCCGTGCGCAGATTCCACGTAACTATGATAGTTTACATTTTATTCGGCTTTAAAGTGATGGAAAAGCAACTTTGTTTTTTCCCTATTTTCTCGCGCATTTCGGCGTTTTCGGCGAGTGCAATTGCGTTTTTCGTACTCTACGCATCGGGATACGTCGTCCTATGGAAAATAGAGACAATTTAAATTTTTTAGGTTTTTTTTTAAAAACGCTAATAAACGCGCGCAATCGTGTTTTTCGTACTCTACGCATCGGGAAACGTCGATTTATGCAATAAAATGACCATCTAAATTTTTTGAGAATTTTGAAAAAATTCAAAGGTTAACCCCTTTGGTGTTTTTTTACCCCAAAAAATGAAAGTTGGAAATCTATAGTTTTTTCGGGTGTTCCTAGCGTAATTTGGGCTGGAAAATCGAATGCCGTGCGCAAATTCCACGTAACTATGATAGTTTAAATTTTATTCGGCTTTAAAGTGATGGAAAAGCAACTTTGTTTTTTCCCTATTTTCTCGCGCATTTCGGCGTTTTCGGCGAGTGCAATTGCGTTTTTCGTACTCTACGCATCGGGATACGTCGTCCTATGGAAAATAGAGACAATTTAAATTTTTTAGGTTTTTTTTTAAAAACGCTAATAAACGCGCGCAATCGTGTTTTTCGTACTCTACGCATCGGGAAACGTCGATTTATGCAATAAAATGACCATCTAAATTTTTTGAGATTTTTGAAAAAAATCAAAGGTTAACCCCTTTGGTGTTTTTTTACCCCAAAAAATGAAAGTTGGAAATCTATAGTTTTTTCGGGTGTTTCTAGCGTAATTTGGGCTGGAAAATCGAATGCCGTGCGCAGATTCCACGTAAGTATGATAGTTTACATTTTATTCGGCTTTAAAGTGATGGAAAAGCAACTTTGTTTTTTCCCTATTTTCTCGCGCATTTCGGCGTTTTCGGCGAGTGCAATTGCGTTTTTCGTACTCTACGCATCGGGATACGTCGTCCTATGGAAAATAGAGACAATTTAAATTTTTTAGGTTTTTTTTAAAAACGCTAATAAACGCGCGCAATCGTGTTTTTCGTACTCTACGCATCGGGAAACGTCGATTTATGCAATAAAATGACCATCTAAATTTTTTGAGATTTTTGAAAAAAATCAAAGGTTAACCCCTTTGGTGTTTTTTTACCCCAAAAAATGAAAGTTGGAAATCTATAGTTTTTTCGGGTGTTTCTAGCGTAATTTGGGCTGGAAAATCGAATGCCGTGCGCAAATTCCACGTAACTATGATAGTTTAAATTTTATTCGGCTTTAAAGTGATGGAAAAGCAACTTTGTTTTTTCCCTATTTTCTCGCGCATTTCGGCGTTTTCGGCGAGTGCAATTGCGTTTTTCGTACTCTACGCATCGGGATACGTCGTCCTATGGAAAATAGAGACAATTTAAATTTTTTAGGTTTTTTTTTAAAAACGCTAATAAACGCGCGCAATCGTGTTTTTCGTACTCTACGCATCGGGAAACGTCGATTTATGCAATAAAATGACCATCTAAATTATTTGAGATTTTTGAAAAAAATCAAAGGTTAACCCCTTTGGTGTTTTTTTACCCCAAAAAATGAAAGTTGGAAATCTATAGTTTTTTCGGGTGTTTCTAGCGTAATTTGGGCTGGAAAATCGAATGCCGTGCGCAGATTCCACGTAAGTATGATAGTTTACATTTTATTCGGCTTTAAAGTGATGGAAAAGCAACTTTGTTTTTTCCCTATTTTCTCGCGCATTTCGGCGTTTTCGGCGAGTGCAATTGCGTTTTTCGTACTCTACGCATCGGGATACGTCGTCCTATGGAAAATAGAGACAATTTAAATTTTTTAGGTTTTTTTTAAAAACGCTAATAAACGCGCGCAATCGTGTTTTTCGTACTCTACGCATCGGGAAACGTCGATTTATGCAATAAAATGACCATCTAAATTTTTTGAGATTTTTGAAAAAAATCAAAGGTTAACCCCTTTGGTGTTTTTTTACCCCAAAAAATGAAAGTTGGAAATCTATAGTTTTTTCGGGTGTTTCTAGCGTAATTTGGGCTGGAAAATCGAATGCCGTGCGCAGATTCCACGTAAGTATGATAGTTTACATTTTATTTGGCTTTAAAGTGATGGAAAAGCAACTTGGTTTTTTCCCTATTTTCTCGCGCATTTCGGCGATTTCGGCTAGTGCAATTGCGTTTTTCGTACTCTACGCATCGGGATACGTCATCCTATGGAAAATAGAGACAATTTAAATTTTTTAGGTTTTTTTATAAAAACGCTAATAAACGCGCGCAATCGTGTTTTTCGTACTCTACGCATCGGGAAACGTCGATTTATGCAATAAAATGACCATCTAAATTTTTTGAGATTTTTGAAAAAAATCAAAGGTTAACCCCTTTGGTGTTTTTTTACCCCAAAAAGTGAAAGTTGGAAATCTATAGTTTTTTCGGGTGTTTCTAGCGTAATTTGGGCTGGAAAATCGAATGCCGTGCGCAGATTCCACGTAAGTATGATAGTTTACATTTTATTCGGCTTTAAAGTGATGGAAAAGCAACTTTGTTTTTTCCCTATTTTCTCGCGCATTTCGGCGTTTTCGGCGAGTGCAATTGCGTTTTTCGTACTCTACGCATCGGGATACGTCGTCCTATGGAAAATAGAGACAATTTAAATTTTTTAGGTTTTTTTTTAAAAACGCTAATAAACGCGCGCAATCGTGTTTTTCGTACTCTACGCATCGGGAAACGTCGATTTATGCAATAAAATGACCATCTAAATTTTTTGAGATTTTTGAAAAAAATCAAAGGTTAACCCCTTTGGTGTTTTTTTACCCCAAAAAATGAAAGTTGGAAATCTATAGTTTTTTCGGGTGTTTCTAGCGTAATTTGGGCTGGAAAATCGAATGCCGTGCGCAGATTCCACGTAAGTATGATAGTTTACATTTTATTCGGCTTTAAAGTGATGGAAAAGCAACTTTGTTTTTTCCCTATTTTCTCGCGCATTTCGGCGTTTTCGGCGAGTGCAATTGCGTTTTTCGTACTCTACGCATCGGGATACGTCGTCCTATGGAAAATAGAGACAATTTAAATTTTTTAGGTTTTTTTTTAAAAACGCTAATAAACGCGCGCAAACGTGTTTTTCGTACTCTACGCATCGGGAAACGTCGATTTATGCAATAAAATGACCATCTAAATTTTTTGAGATTTTTGAAAAAAATCAAAGGTTAACCCCTTTGGTGTTTTTTTACCCCAAAAAATGAAAGTTGGAAATCTATAGTTTTTTCGGGTGTTTCTAGCGTAATTTGGGCTGGAAAATCGAATGCCGTGCGCAGATTCCACGTAAGTATGATAGTTTACATTTTATTCGGCTTTAAAGTGATGGAAAAGCAACTTTGTTTTTTCCCTATTTTCTCGCGCATTTCGGCGTTTTCGGCGAGTGCAATTGCGTTTTTCGTACTCTACGCATCGGGATACGTCGTCCTATGGAAAATAGAGACAATTTAAATTTTTTAGGTTTTTTTTTAAAAACGCTAATAAACGCGCGCAATCGTGTTTTTCGTACTCTACGCATCGGGAAACGTCGATTTATGCAATAAAATGACCATCTAAATTTTTTGAGATTTTTGAAAAAAATCAAAGGTTAACCCCTTTGGTGTTTTTTTACCCCAAAAAATGAAAGTTGGAAATCTATAGTTTTTTCGGGTGTTTCTAGCGTAATTTGGGCTGGAAAATCGAATGCCGTGCGCAAATTCCACGTAACTATGATAGTTTACATTTTATTCGGCTTTAAAGTGATGGAAAAGCAACTTTGTTTTTTCACTATTTTCTCGCGCATTTCGGCGTTTTCGGCGAGTGCAATTGCGTTTTTCGTACTCTACGCATCGGGATACGTCATCCTATGGAAAATAGAGACAATTTAAATTTTTTAGGTTTTTTTATAAAAACGCTAATAAACGCGCGCAATCGTGTTTTTCGTACTTTACGCATCGGGAAACGTCGATTTATGCAATAAAATGACCATCTAAATTTTTTGAGATTTTTGAAAAAAATCAAAGGTTAACCCCTTTGGTGTTTTTTTACCCCAAAAAATGAAAGTTGGAAATCTATAGTTTTTTCGGGTGTTTCTAGCGTAATTTGGGCTGGAAAATCGAATGCCGTGCGCAAATTCCACGTAACTATGATAGTTTACATTTTATTCGGCTTTAAAGTGATGGAAAAGCAACTTTGTTTTTTCCCTATTTTCTCGCGCATTTCGGCGTTTTCGGCGAGTGCAATTGCGTTTTTCGTACTCTACGCATCGGGATACGTCATCCTATGGAAAATAGAGACAATTTAAATTTTTTAGGTTTTTTTATAAAAACGCTAATAAACGCGCGCAATCGTGTTTTTCGTACTTTACGCATCGGGAAACGTCGATTTATGCAATAAAATGACCATCTAAATTTTTTGAGATTTTTGAAAAAAATCAAAGGTTAACCCCTTTGGTGTTTTTTTACCCCAAAAAATGAAAGTTGGAAATCTATAGTTTTTTCGGGTGTTTCTAGCGTAATTTGGGCTGGAAAATCGAATGCCGTGCGCAGATTCCACGTAAGTATGATAGTTTACATTTTATTCGGCTTTAAAGTGATGGAAAAGCAACTTTGTTTTTTCCCTATTTTCTCGCGCATTTCGGCGTTTTCGGCGAGTGCAATTGCGTTTTTCGTACTCTACGCATCGGGATACGTCGTCCTATGGAAAATAGAGACATTTTAAATTTTTTAGGTTTTTTTTTAAAAACGCTAATAAACGCGCGCAATCGTGTTTTTCGTACTCTACGCATCGGGAAACGTCGATTTATGCAATAAAATGACCATCTAAATTTTTTGAGATTTTTGAAAAAAATCAAAGGTTAACCCCTTTGGTGTTTTTTTACCCCAAAAAATGAAAGTTGGAAATCTATAGTTTTTTCGGGTGTTCCTAGCGTAATTTGGGCTGGAAAATCGAATGCCGTGCGCAAATTCCACGTAACTATGATAGTTTAAATTTTATTCGGCTTTAAAGTGATGGAAAAGCAACTTTGTTTTTTCCCTATTTTCTCGCGCATTTCGGCGTTTTCGGCGAGTGCAATTGCGTTTTTCGTACTCTACGCATCGGGATACGTCGTCCTATGGAAAATAGAGACAATTTAAATTTTTTAGGTTTTTTTTTAAAAACGCTAATAAACGCGCGCAATCGTGTTTTTCGTACTCTACGCATCGGGAAACGTCGATTTATGCAATAAAATGACCATCTAAATTTTTTGAGATTTTTGAAAAAAATCAAAGGTTAACCCCTTTGGTGTTTTTTTACCCCAAAAAATGAAAGTTGGAAATCTATAGTTTTTTCGGGTGTTTCTAGCGTAATTTGGGCTGGAAAATCGAATGCCGTGCGCAGATTCCACGTAAGTATGATAGTTTACATTTTATTTGGCTTTAAAGTGATGGAAAAGCAACTTGGTTTTTTCCCTATTTTCTCGCGCATTTCGGCGATTTCGGCGAGTGCAATTGCGTTTTTCGTACTCTACGCATCGGGATACGTCAACCTATGGAAAATAGAGACAATTTAAATTTTTTAGGTTTTTTTATAAAAACGCTAATAAACGCGCGCAATCGTGTTTTTCGTACTCTACGCATCGGGAAACGTCGATTTATGCAATAAAATGACCATCTAAATTTTTTGAGATTTTTGAAAAAAATCAAAGGTTAACCCCTTTGGTGTTTTTTTACCCCAAAAAATGAAAGTTGGAAATCTATAGTTTTTTCGGGTGTTTCTAGCGTAATTTGGGCTGGAAAATCGAATGCCGTGCGCAGATTCCACGTAAGTATGATAGTTTACATTTTATTCGGCTTTAAAGTGATGGAAAAGCAACTTTGTTTTTTCCCTATTTTCTCGCGTATTTCGGCGTTTTCGGCGAGTGCAATTGCGTTTTTCGTACTCTACGCATCGGGATACGTCGTCCTATGGAAAATAGAGACAATTTAAATTTTTTAGGTTTTTTTTTAAAAACGCTAATAAACGCGCGCAATCGTGTTTTTCGTACTCTACGCATCGGGAAACGTCGATTTATGCAATAAAATGACCATCTAAATTTTTTGAGATTTTTGAAAAAAATCAAAGGTTAACCCCTTTGGTGTTTTTTTACCCCAAAAAATGAAAGTTGGAAATCTATAGTTTTTTCGGGTGTTTCTAGCGTAATTTGGGCTGGAAAATCGAATGCCGTGCGCAAATTCCACGTAACTATGATAGTTTACATTTTATTCGGCTTTAAAGTGATGGAAAAGCAACTTTGTTTTTTCCCTATTTTCTCGCGCATTTCGGCGTTTTCGGCGAGTGCAATTGCGTTTTTCGTACTCTACGCATCGGGATACGTCATCCTATGGAAAATAGAGACAATTTAAATTTTTTAGGTTTTTTTATAAAAACGCTAATAAACGCGCGCAATCGTGTTTTTCGTACTTTACGCATCGGGAAACGTCGATTTATGCAATAAAATGACCATCTAAATTTTTTGAGATTTTTGAAAAAAATCAAAGGTTAACCCCTTTGGTGTTTTTTTACCCCAAAAAATGAAAGTTGGAAATCTATAGTTTTTTCGGGTGTTCCTAGCGTAATTTGGGCTGGAAAATCGAATGCCGTGCGCAGATTCCACGTAAGTATGATAGTTTACATTTTATTCGGCTTTAAAGTGATGGAAAAGCAACTTTGTTTTTTCCCTATTTTCTCGCGCATTTCGGCGTTTTCGGCGAGTGCAATTGCGTTTTTCGTACTCTACGCATCGGGATACGTCGTCCTATGGAAAATAGAGACAATTTAAATTTTTTAGGTTTTTTTTTAAAAACGCTAATAAACGCGCGCAATCGTGTTTTTCGTACTCTACGCATCGGGAAACGTCGATTTATGCAATAAAATGACCATCTAAATTTTTTGAGATTTTTGAAAAAAATCAAAGGTTAACCCCTTTGGTGTTTTTTTACCCCAAAAAATGAAAGTTGGAAATCTATAGTTTTTTCGGGTGTTCCTAGCGTAATTTGGGCTGGAAAATCGAATGCCGTGCGCAAATTCCACGTAACTATGATAGTTTAAATTTTATTCGGCTTTAAAGTGATGGAAAAGCAACTTTGTTTTTTCCCTATTTTCTCGCGCATTTCGGCGTTTTCGGCGAGTGCAATTGCGTTTTTCGTACTCTACGCATCGGGATACGTCGTCCTATGGAAAATAGAGACAATTTAAATTTTTTAGGTTTTTTTTTAAAAACGCTAATAAACGCGCGCAATCGTGTTTTTCGTACTCTACGCATCGGGAAACGTCGATTTATGCAATAAAATGACCATCTAAATTTTTTGAGATTTTTGAAAAAAATCAAAGGTTAACCCCTTTGGTGTTTTTTTACCCCAAAAAATGAAAGTTGGAAATCTATAGTTTTTTCGGGTGTTCCTAGCGTAATTTGGGCTGGAAAATCGAATGCCGTGCGCAGATTCCACGTAAGTATGATAGTTTACATTTTATTCGGCTTTAAAGTGATGGAAAAGCAACTTTGTTTTTTCCCTATTTTCTCGCGCATTTCGGCGTTTTCGGCGAGTGCAATTGCGTTTTTCGTACTCTACGCATCGGGATACGTCGTCCTATGGAAAATAGAGACAATTTAAATTTTTTAGGTTTTTTTTTAAAAACGCTAATAAACGCGCGCAATCGTGTTTTTCGTACTCTACGCATCGGGAAACGTCGATTTATGCAATAAAATGACCATCTAAATTTTTTGAGATTTTTGAAAAAAATCAAAGGTTAACCCCTTTGGTGTTTTTTTACCCCAAAAAATGAAAGTTGGAAATCTATAGTTTTTTCGGGTGTTTCTAGCGTAATTTGGGCTGGAAAATCGAATGCCGTGCGCAAATTCCACGTAACTATGATAGTTTACATTTTATTCGGCTTTAAAGTGATGGAAAAGCAACTTTGTTTTTTCCCTATTTTCTCGCGCATTTCGGCGTTTTCGGCGAGTGCAATTGCGTTTTTCGTACTCTACGCATCGGGATACGTCATCCTATGGAAAATAGAGACAATTTAAATTTTTTAGGTTTTTTTATAAAAACGCTAATAAACGCGCGCAATCGTGTTTTTCGTACTTTACGCATCGGGAAACGTCGATTTATGCAATAAAATGACCATCTAAATTTTTTGAGATTTTTGAAAAAAATCAAAGGTTAACCCCTTTGGTGTTTTTTTACCCCAAAAAATGAAAGTTGGAAATCTATAGTTTTTTCGGGTGTTCCTAGCGTAATTTGGGCTGGAAAATCGAATGCCGTGCGCAGATTCCACGTAAGTATGATAGTTTACATTTTATTCGGCTTTAAAGTGATGGAAAAGCAACTTTGTTTTTTCCCTATTTTCTCGCGCATTTCGGCGTTTTCGGCGAGTGCAATTGCGTTTTTCGTACTCTACGCATCGGGATACGTCGTCCTATGGAAAATAGAGACAATTTAAATTTTTTAGGTTTTTTTTTAAAAACGCTAATAAACGCGCGCAATCGTGTTTTTCGTACTCTACGCATCGGGAAACGTCGATTTATGCAATAAAATGACCATCTAAATTTTTTGAGATTTTTGAAAAAAATCAAAGGTTAACCCCTTTGGTGTTTTTTTACCCCAAAAAATGAAAGTTGGAAATCTATAGTTTTTTCGGGTGTTCCTAGCGTAATTTGGGCTGGAAAATCGAATGCCGTGCGCAAATTCCACGTAACTATGATAGTTTAAATTTTATTCGGCTTTAAAGTGATGGAAAAGCAACTTTGTTTTTTCCCTATTTTCTCGCGCATTTCGGCGTTTTCGGCGAGTGCAATTGCGTTTTTCGTACTCTACGCATCGGGATACGTCGTCCTATGGAAAATAGAGACAATTTAAATTTTTTAGGTTTTTTTTTAAAAACGCTAATAAACGCGCGCAATCGTGTTTTTCGTACTTTACGCATCGGGAAACGTCGATTTATGCAATAAAATGACCATCTAAATTTTTTGAGATTTTTGAAAAAAATCAAAGGTTAACCCCTTTGGTGTTTTTTTACCCCAAAAAATGAAAGTTGGAAATCTATAGTTTTTTCGGGTGTTTCTAGCGTAATTTGGGCTGGAAAATCGAATGCCGTGCGCAGATTCCACGTAAGTATGATAGTTTACATTTTATTCGGCTTTAAAGTGATGGAAAAGCAACTTTGTTTTTTCCCTATTTTCTCGCGCATTTCGGCGTTTTCGGCGAGTGCAATTGCGTTTTTCGTACTCTACGCATCGGGATACGTCGTCCTATGGAAAATAGAGACAATTTAAATTTTTTAGGTTTTTTTTTAAAAACGCTAATAAACGCGCGCAATCGTGTTTTTCGTACTCTACGCATCGGGAAACGTCGATTTATGCAATAAAATGACCATCTAAATTTTTTGAGATTTTTGAAAAAAATCAAAGGTTAACCCCTTTGGTGTTTTTTTACCCCAAAAAATGAAAGTTGGAAATCTATAGTTTTTTCGGGTGTTCCTAGCGTAATTTGGGCTGGAAAATCGAATGCCGTGCGCAGATTCCACGTAAGTATGATAGTTTACATTTTATTCGGCTTTAAAGTGATGGAAAAGCAACTTTGTTTTTTCCCTATTTTCTCGCGCATTTCGGCGTTTTCGGCGAGTGCAATTGCGTTTTTCGTACTCTACGCATCGGGATACGTCGTCCTATGGAAAATAGAGACAATTTAAATTTTTTAGGTTTTTTTTTAAAAACGCTAATAAACGCGCGCAATCGTGTTTTTCGTACTCTACGCATCGGGAAACGTCGATTTATGCAATAAAATGACCATCTAAATTTTTTGAGATTTTTGAAAAAAATCAAAGGTTAACCCCTTTGGTGTTTTTTTACCCCAAAAAATGAAAGTTGGAAATCTATAGTTTTTTCGGGTGTTCCTAGCGTAATTTGGGCTGGAAAATCGAATGCCGTGCGCAAATTCCACGTAACTATGATAGTTTAAATTTTATTCGGCTTTAAAGTGATGGAAAAGCAACTTTGTTTTTTCCCTATTTTCTCGCGCATTTCGGCGTTTTCGGCGAGTGCAATTGCGTTTTTCGTACTCTACGCATCGGGATACGTCGTCCTATGGAAAATAGAGACAATTTAAATTTTTTAGGTTTTTTTTTAAAAACGCTAATAAACGCGCGCAATCGTGTTTTTCGTACTCTACGCATCGGGAAACGTCGATTTATGCAATAAAATGACCATCTAAATTTTTTGAGATTTTTGAAAAAAATCAAAGGTTAACCCCTTTGGTGTTTTTTTACCCCAAAAAATGAAAGTTGGAAATCTATAGTTTTTTCGGGTGTTTCTAGCGTAATTTGGGCTGGAAAATCGAATGCCGTGCGCAAATTCCACGTAACTATGATAGTTTACATTTTATTCGGCTTTAAAGTGATGGAAAAGCAACTTTGTTTTTTCCCTATTTTCTCGCGCATTTCGGCGTTTTCGGCGAGTGCAATTGCGTTTTTCGTACTCTACGCATCGGGATACGTCGTCCTATGGAAAATAGAGACAATTTAAATTTTTTAGGTTTTTTTTTAAAAACGCTAATAAACGCGCGCAATCGTGTTTTTCGTACTCTACGCATCGGGAAACGTCGATTTATGCAATAAAATGACCATCTAAATTTTTTGAGATTTTTGAAAAAAATCAAAGGTTAACCCCTTTGGTGTTTTTTTACCCCAAAAAATGAAAGTTGGAAATCTATAGTTTTTTCGGGTGTTTCTAGCGTAATTTGGGCTGGAAAATCGAATGCCGTGCGCAGATTCCACGTAAGTATGATAGTTTACATTTTATTTGGCTTTAAAGTGATGGAAAAGCAACTTGGTTTTTTCCCTATTTTCTCGCGCATTTCGGCGATTTCGGCGAGTGCAATTGCGTTTTTCGTACTCTACGCATCGGGATACGTCATCCTATGGAAAATAGAGACAATTTAAATTTTTTAGGTTTTTTTATAAAAACGCTAATAAACGCGCGCAATCGTGTTTTTCGTACTCTACGCATCGGGAAACGTCGATTTATGCAATAAAATGACCATCTAAATTTTTTGAGATTTTTGAAAAAAATCAAAGGTTAACCCCTTTGGTGTTTTTTTACCCCAAAAAATTAAAGTTGGAAATCTATAGTTTTTTCGGGTGTTTCTAGCGTAATTTGGGCTGGAAAATCGAATGCCGTGCGCAGATTCCACGTAAGTATGATAGTTTACATTTTATTCGGCTTTAAAGTGATGGAAAAGCAACTTTGTTTTTTCCCTATTTTCTCGCGCATTTCGGCGTTTTCGGCGAGTGCAATTGCGTTTTTCGTACTCTACGCATCGGGATACGTCGTCCTATGGAAAATAGAGACAATTTAAATTTTTTAGGTTTTTTTTTAAAAACGCTAATAAACGCGCGCAATCGTGTTTTTCGTACTCTACGCATCGGGAAACGTCGATTTATGCAATAAAATGACCATCTAAATTTTTTGAGATTTTTGAAAAAAATCAAAGGTTAACCCCTTTGGTGTTTTTTTACCCCAAAAAATGAAAGTTGGAAATCTATAGTTTTTCGGGTGTTTCTAGCGTAATTTGGGCTGGAAAATCGAATGCCGTGCGCAGATTCCACGTAACTATGATAGTTTACATTTTATTCGGCTTTAAAGTGATGGAAAAGCAACTTTGTTTTTTCCCTATTTTCTCGCGCATTTCGGCGTTTTCGGCGAGTGCAATTGCGTTTTTCGTACTCTACGCATCGGGATACGTCGTCCTATGGAAAATAGAGACAATTTAAATTTTTTAGTTTTTTTTTTAAAAACGCTAATAAACGCGCGCAAACGTGTTTTTCGTACTCTACGCATCGGGAAACGTCGATTTATGCAATAAAATGACCATCTAAATTTTTTGAGATTTTTGAAAAAAATCAAAGGTTAACCCCTTTGGTGTTTTTTTACCCCAAAAAATGAAAGTTGGAAATCTATAGTTTTTTCGGGTGTTTCTAGCGTAATTTGGGCTGGAAAATCGAATGCCGTGCGCAGATTCCACGTAACTATGATAGTTTACATTTTATTCGGCTTTAAAGTGATGGAAAAGCAACTTTGTTTTTTCCCTATTTTCTCGCGCATTTCGGCGTTTTCGGCGTATGCAATTGCGTTTTTCGTACTCTACGCATCGGGATACGTCGTCCTATGGAAAATAGAGACAATTTAAATTTTTTAGGTTTTTTTTTTAAAAACGCTAATAAACGCGCGCAATCGTGTTTTTCGTACTCTACGCATCGGGAAACGTCGATTTATGCAATAAAATGACCATCTAAATTTTTTGAGATTTTTGAAAAAAATCAAAGGTTAACCCCTTTGGTGTTTTTTTACCCCAAAAAATGAAAGTTGGAAATCTATAGTTTTTCGGGTGTTTCTAGCGTAATTTGGGCTGGAAAATCGAATGCCGTGCGCAGATTCCACGTAACTATGATAGTTTACATTTTATTCGGCTTTAAAGTGATGGAAAAGCAACTTTGTTTTTTCCCTATTTTCTCGCGCATTTCGGCGTTTTCGGCGAGTGCAATTGCGTTTTTCGTACTCTACGCATCGGGATACGTCGTCCTATGGAAAATAGAGACAATTTAAATTTTTTAGGTTTTTTTTTAAAAACGCTAATAAACGCGCGCAATCGTGTTTTTCGTACTCTACGCATCGGGAAACGTCGATTTATGCAATAAAATGACCATCTAAATTTTTTGAGATTTTTGAAAAAAATCAAAGGTTAACCCCTTTGGTGTTTTTTTACCCCAAAAAATGAAAGTTGGAAATCTATAGTTTTTTCGGGTGTTTCTAGCGTAATTTGGGCTGGAAAATCGAATGCCGTGCGCAGATTCCACGTAAGTATGATAGTTTACATTTTATTCGGCTTTAAAGTGATGGAAAAGCAACTTTGTTTTTTCCCTATTTTCTCGCGCATTTCGGCGTTTTCGGCGAGTGCAATTGCGTTTTTTGTACTCTACGCATCGGGATACGTCGTCCTATGGAAAATAGAGACAATTTAAATTTTTTAGGTTTTTTTTTAAAAACGCTAATAAACGCGCGCAATCGTGTTTTTCGTACTCTACGCATCGGGAAACGTCGATTTATGCAATAAAATGACCATCTAAATTTTTTGAGATTTTTGAAAAAAATCAAAGGTTAACCCCTTTGGTGTTTTTTTACCCCAAAAAATGAAAGTTGGAAATCTATAGTTTTTCGGGTGTTTCTAGCGTAATTTGGGCTGGAAAATCGAATGCCGTGCGCAGATTCCACGTAACTATGATAGTTTACATTTTATTCGGCTTTAAAGTGATGGAAAAGCAACTTTGTTTTTTCCCTATTTTCTCGCGCATTTCGGCGTTTTCGGCGAGTGCAATTGCGTTTTTCGTACTCTACGCATCGGGATACGTCGTCCTATGGAAAATAGAGACAATTTAAATTTTTTAGGTTTTTTTTTAAAAACGCTAATAAACGCGCGCAATCGTGTTTTTCGTACTCTACGCATCGGGAAACGTCGATTTATGCAATAAAATGACCTTCTAAATTTTTTGAGATTTTTGAAAAAAATCAAAGGTTAACCCCTTTGGTGTTTTTTTACCCCAAAAAATGAAAGTTGGAAATCTATAGTTTTTTCGGGTGTTTCTAGCGTAATTTGGGCTGGAAAATCGAATGCCGTGCGCAGATTCCACGTAAGTATGATAGTTTACATTTTATTCGGCTTTAAAGTGATGGAAAAGCAACTTTGTTTTTTCCCTATTTTCTCGCGCATTTCGGCGTTTTCGGCGAGTGCAATTGCGTTTTTCGTACTCTACGCATCGGGATACGTCGTCCTATGGAAAATAGAGACAATTTAAATTTTTTAGGTTTTTTTTTAAAAACGCTAATAAACGCGCGCAAACGTGTTTTTCGTACTCTACGCATCGGGAAACGTCGATTTATGCAATAAAATGACCATCTAAATTTTTTGAGATTTTTGAAAAAAATCAAAGGTTAACCCCTTTGGTGTTTTTTTACCCCAAAAAATGAAAGTTGGAAATCTATAGTTTTTCGGGTGTTTCTAGCGTAATTTGGGCTGGAAAATCGAATGCCGTGCGCAGATTCCACGTAACTATGATAGTTTACATTTTATTCGGCTTTAAAGTGATGGAAAAGCAACTTTGTTTTTTCCCTATTTTCTCGCGCATTTCGGCGTTTTCGGCGAGTGCAATTGCGTTTTTCGTACTCTACGCATCGGGATACGTCGTCCTATGGAAAATAGAGACAATTTAAATTTTTTAGGTTTTTTTTTAAAAACGCTAATAAACGCGCGCAATCGTGTTTTTCGTACTCTACGCATCGGGAAACGTCGATTTATGCAATAAAATGACCTTCTAAATTTTTTGAGATTTTTGAAAAAAATCAAAGGTTAACCCCTTTGGTGTTTTTTTACCCCAAAAAATGAAAGTTGGAAATCTATAGTTTTTTCGGGTGTTTCTAGCGTAATTTGGGCTGGAAAATCGAGTGCCGTGCGCAGATTCCACGTAAGTATGATAGTTTACATTTTATTCGGCTTTAAAGTGATGGAAAAGCAACTTTGTTTTTTCCCTATTTTCTCGCGCATTTCGGCGTTTTCGGCGAGTGCAATTGCGTTTTTCGTACTCTACGCATCGGGATACGTCGTCCTATGGAAAATAGAGACAATTTAAATTTTTTAGGTTTTTTTTTAAAAACGCTAATAAACGCGCGCAATCGTGTTTTTCGTACTCTACGCATCGGGAAACGTCGATTTATGCAATAAAATGACCATCTAAATTTTTTGAGATTTTTGAAAAAAATCAAAGGTTAACCCCTTTGGTGTTTTTTTACCCCAAAAAATGAAAGTTGGAAATCTATAGTTTTTTCGGGTGTTCCTAGCGTAATTTGGGCTGGAAAATCGAATGCCGTGCGGAGATTCCACGTAAGTATCATAGTTTACATTTTATTCGGCTTTAAAGTGATGGAAAAGCAACTTTGTTTTTTCCCTATTTTCTCGCGCATTTCGGCGTTTTCGGCGAGTGCAATTGCGTTTTTCGTACTCTACGCATCGGGATACGTCGTCCTATGGAAAATAGAGACAATTTAAATTTTTTAGTTTTTTTTTTTAAAACGCTAATAAACGCGCGCAATCGTGTTTTTCGTACTCTACGCATCGGGAAACGTCGATTTATGCAATAAAATGACCTTCTAAATTTTTTGAGATTTTTGAAAAAAATCAAAGGTTAACCCCTTTGGTGTTTTTTTACCCCAAAAGATGAAAGTTGGAAATCTATAGTTTTTTCGGGTGTTTCTAGCGTAATTTGGGCTGGAAAATCGAATGCCGTGCGCAGATTCCACGTAACTATGATAGTTTACATTTTATTCGGCTTTAAAGTGATGGAAAAGCAACTTTGTTTTTTCCCTATTTTCTCGCGCATTTCGGCGTTTTCGGCGAGTGCAATTGCGTTTTTCGTACTCTACGCATCGGGATACGTCGTCCTATGGAAAATAGAGACAATTTAAATTTTTTAGGTTTTTTTTTAAAAACGCTAATAAACGCGCGCAATCGTGTTTTTCGTACTCTACGCATCGGGAAACGTCGATTTATGCAATAAAATGACCATCTAAATTTTTTGAGATTTTTGAAAAAAATCAAAGGTTAACCCCTTTGGTGTTTTTTTACCCCAAAAAATGAAAGTTGGAAATCTATAGTTTTTTCGGGTGTTTCTAGCGTAATTTGGGCTGGAAAATCGAATGCCGTGCGCAGATTCCACGTAAGTATGATAGTTTACATTTTATTCGGCTTTAAAGTGATGGAAAAGCAACTTTGGTTTTTCCCTATTTTCTCGCGCATTTCGGCGTTTTCGGCGAGTGCAATTGCGTTTTTCGTACTCTACGCATCGGGATACGTCGTCCTATGGAAAATAGAGACAATTTAAATTTTTTAGGTTTTTTTTTAAAAACGCTAATAAACGCGCGCAATCGTGTTTTTCGTACTCTACGCATCGGGAAACGTCGATTTATGCAATAAAATGACCATCTAAATTTTTTGAGATTTTTGAAAAAAATCAAAGGTTAACCCCTTTGGTGTTTTTTTACCCCAAAAAATGAAAGTTGGAAATCTATAGTTTTTTCGGGTGTTCCTAGCGTAATTTGGGCTGGAAAATCGAATGCCGTGCGGAGATTCCACGTAAGTATCATAGTTTACATTTTATTCGGCTTTAAAGTGATGGAAAAGCAACTTTGTTTTTTCCCTATTTTCTCGCGCATTTCGGCGTTTTCGGCGAGTGCAATTGCGTTTTTCGTACTCTACGCATCGGGATACGTCGTCCTATGGAAAATAGAGACAATTTAAATTTTTTAGTTTTTTTTTTTAAAACGCTAATAAACGCGCGCAATCGTGTTTTTCGTACTCTACGCATCGGGAAACGTCGATTTATGCAATAAAATGACCTTCTAAATTTTTTGAGATTTTTGAAAAAAATCAAAGGTTAACCCCTTTGGTGTTTTTTTACCCCAAAAGATGAAAGTTGGAAATCTATAGTTTTTTCGGGTGTTTCTAGCGTAATTTGGGCTGGAAAATCGAATGCCGTGCGCAGATTCCACGTAACTATGATAGTTTACATTTTATTCGGCTTTAAAGTGATGGAAAAGCAACTTTGTTTTTTCCCTATTTTCTCGCGCATTTCGGCGTTTTCGGCGAGTGCAATTGCGTTTTTCGTACTCTACGCATCGGGATACGTCGTCCTATGGAAAATAGAGACAATTTAAATTTTTTAGGTTTTTTTTTAAAAACGCTAATAAACGCGCGCAATCGTGTTTTTCGTACTCTACGCATCGGGAAACGTCGATTTATGCAATAAAATGACCATCTAAATTTTTTGAGATTTTTGAAAAAAATCAAAGGTTAACCCCTTTGGTGTTTTTTTACCCCAAAAAATGAAAGTTGGAAATCTATAGTTTTTTCGGGTGTTTCTAGCGTAATTTGGGCTGGAAAATCGAATGCCGTGCGCAAATTCCACGTAACTATGATAGTTTACATTTTATTCGGCTTTAAAGTGATGGAAAAGCAACTTTGTTTTTTCCCTATTTTCTCGCGCATTTCGGCGTTTTCGGCGAGTGCAATTGCGTTTTTCGTACTCTACGCATCGGGATACGTCATCCTATGGAAAATAGAGACAATTTAAATTTTTTAGGTTTTTTTATAAAAACGCTAATAAACGCGCGCAATCGTGTTTTTCGTACTTTACGCATCGGGAAACGTCGATTTATGCAATAAAATGACCATCTAAATTTTTTGAGATTTTTGAAAAAAATCAAAGGTTAACCCCTTTGGTGTTTTTTTACCCCAAAAAATGAAAGTTGGAAATCTATAGTTTTTTCGGGTGTTCCTAGCGTAATTTGGGCTGGAAAATCGAATGCCGTGCGCAGATTCCACGTAAGTATGATAGTTTACATTTTATTCGGCTTTAAAGTGATGGAAAAGCAACTTTGTTTTTTCCCTATTTTCTCGCGCATTTCGGCGTTTTCGGCGAGTGCAATTGCGTTTTTCGTACTCTACGCATCGGGATACGTCGTCCTATGGAAAATAGAGACAATTTAAATTTTTTAGGTTTTTTTTTAAAAACGCTAATAAACGCGCGCAATCATGTTTTTCGTACTCTACGCATCGGGAAACGTCGATTTATGCAATAAAATGACCATCTAAATTTTTTGAGATTTTTGAAAAAAATCAAAGGTTAACCCCTTTGGTGTTTTTTTACCCCAAAAAATGAAAGTTGGAAATCTATAGTTTTTTCGGGTGTTTCTAGCGTAATTTGGGCTGGAAAATCGAATGCCGTGCGCAGATTCCACGTAAGTATGATAGTTTACATTTTATTCGGCTTTAAAGTGATGGAAAAGCAACTTTGTTTTTTCCCTATTTTCTCGCGCATTTCGGCGTTTTCGGCGAGTGCAATTGCGTTTTTCGTACTCTACGCATCGGGATACGTCGTCCTATGGAAAATAGAGACAATTTAAATTTTTTAGGTTTTTTTTTAAAAACGCTAATAAACGCGCGCAAACGTGTTTTTCGTACTCTACGCATCGGGAAACGTCGATTTATGCAATAAAATGACCATCTAAATTTTTTGAGATTTTTGAAAAAAATCAAAGGTTAACCCCTTTGGTGTTTTTTTACCCCAAAAAATGAAAGTTGGAAATCTATAGTTTTTTCGGGTGTTTCTAGCGTAATTTGGGCTGGAAAATCGAATGCCGTGCGCAGATTCCACGTAAGTATGATAGTTTACATTTTATTCGGCTTTAAAGTGATGGAAAAGCAACTTTGTTTTTTCCCTATTTTCTCGCGCATTTCGGCGTTTTCGGCGAGTGCAATTGCGTTTTTCGTACTCTACGCATCGGGATACGTCGTCCTATGGAAAATAGAGACAATTTAAATTTTTTAGGTTTTTTTTTAAAAACGCTAATAAACGCGCGCAATCGTGTTTTTCGTACTCTACGCATCGGGAAACGTCGATTTATGCAATAAAATGACCATCTAAATTTTTTGAGATTTTTGAAAAAAATCAAAGGTTAACCCCTTTGGTGTTTTTTTACCCCAAAAAATGAAAGTTGGAAATCTATAGTTTTTTCGGGTGTTTCTAGCGTAATTTGGGCTGGAAAATCGAATGCCGTGCGCAGATTCCACGTAAGTATGATAGTTTACATTTTATTCGGCTTTAAAGTGATGGAAAAGCAACTTTGTTTTTTCCCTATTTTCTCGCGCATTTCGGCGTTTTCGGCGAGTGCAATTGCGTTTTTCGTACTCTACGCATCGGGATACGTCGTCCTATGGAAAATAGAGACAATTTAAATTTTTTAGGTTTTTTTTTAAAAACGCTAATAAACGCGCGCAATCGTGTTTTTCGTACTCTACGCATCGGGAAACGTCGATTTATGCAATAAAATGACCATCTAAATTTTTTGAGATTTTTGAAAAAAATCAAAGGTTAACCCCTTTGGTGTTTTTTTACCCCAAAAAATGAAAGTTGGAAATCTATAGTTTTTTCGGGTGTTTCTAGCGTAATTTGGGCTGGAAAATCGAATGCCGTGCGCAGATTCCACGTAAGTATGATAGTTTACATTTTATTCGGCTTTAAAGTGATGGAAAAGCAACTTTGTTTTTTCCCTATTTTCTCGCGCATTTCGGCGTTTTCGGCGAGTGCAATTGCGTTTTTCGTACTCTACGCATCGGGATACGTCGTCCTATGGAAAATAGAGACAATTTAAATTTTTTAGGTTTTTTTTTAAAAACGCTAATAAACGCGCGCAATCGTGTTTTTCGTACTCTACGCATCGGGAAACGTCGATTTATGCAATAAAATGACCATCTAAATTTTTTGAGATTTTTGAAAAAAATCAAAGGTTAACCCCTTTGGTGTTTTTTTACCCCAAAAAATGAAAGTTGGAAATCTATAGTTTTTTCGGGTGTTTCTAGCGTAATTTGGGCTGGAAAATCGAATGCCGTGCGCAGATTTCACGTAACTATGATAGTTTACATTTTATTCGGCTTTAAAGTGATGGAAAAGCAACTTTGTTTTTTCCCTATTTTCTCGCGCATTTCGGCGTTTTCGGCGAGTGCAATTGCGTTTTTCGTACTCTACGCATCGGGATACGTCGTCCTATGGAAAATAGAGACAATTTAAATTTTTTAGGTTTTTTTTTAAAAACGCTAATAAACGCGCGCAATCGTGTTTTTCGTACTCTACGCATCGGGAAACGTCGATTTATGCAATAAAATGACCATCTAAATTTTTTGAGATTTTTGAAAAAAATCAAAGGTTAACCCCTTTGGTGTTTTTTTACCCCAAAAAATGAAAGTTGGAAATCTATAGTTTTTTCGGGTGTTTCTAGCGTAATTTGGGCTGGAAAATCGAATGCCGTGCGCAGATTCCACGTAAGTATGATAGTTTACATTTTATTCGGCTTTAAAGTGATGGAAAAGCAACTTTGTTTTTTCCCTATTTTCTCGCGCATTTCGGCGTTTTCGGCGAGTGCAATTGCGTTTTTCGTACTCTACGCATCGGGATACGTCGTCCTATGGAAAATAGAGACAATTTAAATTTTTTAGTTTTTTTTTTTAAAACGCTAATAAACGCGCGCAATCGTGTTTTTCGTACTCTACGCATCGGGAAACGTCGATTTATGCAATAAAATGACCTTCTAAATTTTTTGAGATTTTTGAAAAAAATCAAAGGTTAACCCCTTTGGTGTTTTTTTACCCCAAAAGATGAAAGTTGGAAATCTATAGTTTTTTCGGGTGTTTCTAGCGTAATTTGGGCTGGAAAATCGAATGCCGTGCGCAGATTCCACGTAACTATGATAGTTTACATTTTATTCGGCTTTAAAGTGATGGAAAAGCAACTTTGTTTTTTCCCTATTTTCTCGCGCATTTCGGCGTTTTCGGCGAGTGCAATTGCGTTTTTCGTACTCTACGCATCGGGATACGTCGTCCTATGGAAAATAGAGACAATTTAAATTTTTTAGGTTTTTTTTTAAAAACGCTAATAAACGCGCGCAATCGTGTTTTTCGTACTCTACGCATCGGGAAACGTCGATTTATGCAATAAAATGACCATCTAAATTTTTTGAGATTTTTGAAAAAAATCAAAGGTTAACCCCTTTGGTGTTTTTTTACCCCAAAAAATGAAAGTTGGAAATCTATAGTTTTTTCGGGTGTTTCTAGCGTAATTTGGGCTGGAAAATCGAATGCCGTGCGCAGATTCCACGTAAGTATGATAGTTTACATTTTATTCGGCTTTAAAGTGATGGAAAAGCAACTTTGGTTTTTCCCTATTTTCTCGCGCATTTCGGCGTTTTCGGCGAGTGCAATTGCGTTTTTCGTACTCTACGCATCGGGATACGTCGTCCTATGGAAAATAGAGACAATTTAAATTTTTTAGGTTTTTTTTTAAAAACGCTAATAAACGCGCGCAATCGTGTTTTTCGTACTCTACGCATCGGGAAACGTCGATTTATGCAATAAAATGACCATCTAAATTTTTTGAGATTTTTGAAAAAAATCAAAGGTTAACCCCTTTGGTGTTTTTTTACCCCAAAAAATGAAAGTTGGAAATCTATAGTTTTTTCGGGTGTTCCTAGCGTAATTTGGGCTGGAAAATCGAATGCCGTGCGGAGATTCCACGTAAGTATCATAGTTTACATTTTATTCGGCTTTAAAGTGATGGAAAAGCAACTTTGTTTTTTCCCTATTTTCTCGCGCATTTCGGCGTTTTCGGCGAGTGCAATTGCGTTTTTCGTACTCTACGCATCGGGATACGTCGTCCTATGGAAAATAGAGACAATTTAAATTTTTTAGTTTTTTTTTTTAAAACGCTAATAAACGCGCGCAATCGTGTTTTTCGTACTCTACGCATCGGGAAACGTCGATTTATGCAATAAAATGACCTTCTAAATTTTTTGAGATTTTTGAAAAAAATCAAAGGTTAACCCCTTTGGTGTTTTTTTACCCCAAAAGATGAAAGTTGGAAATCTATAGTTTTTTCGGGTGTTTCTAGCGTAATTTGGGCTGGAAAATCGAATGCCGTGCGCAGATTCCACGTAACTATGATAGTTTACATTTTATTCGGCTTTAAAGTGATGGAAAAGCAACTTTGTTTTTTCCCTATTTTCTCGCGCATTTCGGCGTTTTCGGCGAGTGCAATTGCGTTTTTCGTACTCTACGCATCGGGATACGTCGTCCTATGGAAAATAGAGACAATTTAAATTTTTTAGGTTTTTTTTTAAAAACGCTAATAAACGCGCGCAATCGTGTTTTTCGTACTCTACGCATCGGGAAACGTCGATTTATGCAATAAAATGACCATCTAAATTTTTTGAGATTTTTGAAAAAAATCAAAGGTTAACCCCTTTGGTGTTTTTTTACCCCAAAAAATGAAAGTTGGAAATCTATAGTTTTTTCGGGTGTTTCTAGCGTAATTTGGGCTGGAAAATCGAATGCCGTGCGCAGATTCCACGTAAGTATGATAGTTTACATTTTATTCGGCTTTAAAGTGATGGAAAAGCAACTTTGTTTTTTCCCTATTTTCTCGCGCATTTCGGCGTTTTCGGCGAGTGCAATTGCGTTTTTCGTACTCTACGCATCGGGATACGTCGTCCTATGGAGAATAGAGACAATTTAAATTTTTTAGGTTTTTTTTTAAAAACGCTAATAAACGCGCGCAATCATGTTTTTCGTACTCTACGCATCGGGAAACGTCGATTTATGCAATAAAATGACCATCTAAATTTTTTGAGATTTTTGAAAAAAATCAAAGGTTAACCCCTTTGGTGTTTTTTTACCCCAAAAAATGAAAGTTGGAAATCTATAGTTTTTTCGGGTGTTTCTAGCGTAATTTGGGCTGGAAAATCGAATGCCGTGCGCAGATTCCACGTAAGTATGATAGTTTACATTTTATTCGGCTTTAAAGTGATGGAAAAGCAACTTTGTTTTTTCCCTATTTTCTCGCGCATTTCGGCGTTTTCGGCGAGTGCAATTGCGTTTTTCGTACTCTACGCATCGGGATACGTCGTCCTATGGAAAATAGAGACAATTTAAATTTTTTAGGTTTTTTTTTAAAAACGCTAATAAACGCGCGCAAACGTGTTTTTCGTACTCTACGCATCGGGAAACGTCGATTTATGCAATAAAATGACCATCTAAATTTTTTGAGATTTTTGAAAAAAATCAAAGGTTAACCCCTTTGGTGTTTTTTTACCCCAAAAAATGAAAGTTGGAAATCTATAGTTTTTTCGGGTGTTTCTAGCGTAATTTGGGCTGGAAAATCGAATGCCGTGCGCAGATTCCACGTAAGTATGATAGTTTACATTTTATTCGGCTTTAAAGTGATGGAAAAGCAACTTTGTTTTTTCCCTATTTTCTCGCGCATTTCGGCGTTTTCGGCGAGTGCAATTGCGTTTTTCGTACTCTACGCATCGGGATACGTCGTCCTATGGAAAATAGAGACAATTTAAATTTTTTAGGTTTTTTTTTAAAAACGCTAATAAACGCGCGCAATCGTGTTTTTCGTACTCTACGCATCGGGAAACGTCGATTTATGCAATAAAATGACCATCTAAATTTTTTGAGATTTTTGAAAAAAATCAAAGGTTAACCCCTTTGGTGTTTTTTTACCCCAAAAAATGAAAGTTGGAAATCTATAGTTTTTTCGGGTGTTTCTAGCGTAATTTGGGCTGGAAAATCGAATGCCGTGCGCAGATTCCACGTAAGTATGATAGTTTACATTTTATTCGGCTTTAAAGTGATGGAAAAGCAACTTTGTTTTTTCCCTATTTTCTCGCGCATTTCGGCGTTTTCGGCGAGTGCAATTGCGTTTTTCGTACTCTACGCATCGGGATACGTCGTCCTATGGAAAATAGAGACAATTTAAATTTTTTAGGTTTTTTTTTAAAAACGCTAATAAACGCGCGCAATCGTGTTTTTCGTACTCTACGCATCGGGAAACGTCGATTTATGCAATAAAATGACCATCTAAATTTTTTGAGATTTTTGAAAAAAATCAAAGGTTAACCCCTTTGGTGTTTTTTTACCCCAAAAAATGAAAGTTGGAAATCTATAGTTTTTTCGGGTGTTTCTAGCGTAATTTGGGCTGGAAAATCGAATGCCGTGCGCAGATTCCACGTAAGTATGATAGTTTACATTTTATTCGGCTTTAAAGTGATGGAAAAGCAACTTTGTTTTTTCCCTATTTTCTCGCGCATTTCGGCGTTTTCGGCGAGTGCAATTGCGTTTTTCGTACTCTACGCATCGGGATACGTCGTCCTATGGAAAATAGAGACAATTTAAATTTTTTAGGTTTTTTTTTAAAAACGCTAATAAACGCGCGCAATCGTGTTTTTCGTACTCTACGCATCGGGAAACGTCGATTTATGCAATAAAATGACCATCTAAATTTTTTGAGATTTTTGAAAAAAATCAAAGGTTAACCCCTTTGGTGTTTTTTTACCCCAAAAAATGAAAGTTGGAAATCTATAGTTTTTTCGGGTGTTTCTAGCGTAATTTGGGCTGGAAAATCGAATGCCGTGCGCAGATTTCACGTAACTATGATAGTTTACATTTTATTCGGCTTTAAAGTGATGGAAAAGCAACTTTGTTTTTTCCCTATTTTCTCGCGCATTTCGGCGTTTTCGGCGAGTGCAATTGCGTTTTTCGTACTCTACGCATCGGGATACGTCGTCCTATGGAAAATAGAGACAATTTAAATTTTTTAGGTTTTTTTTTAAAAACGCTAATAAACGCGCGCAATCGTGTTTTTCGTACTCTACGCATCGGGAAACGTCGATTTATGCAATAAAATGACCATCTAAATTTTTTGAGATTTTTGAAAAAAATCAAAGGTTAACCCCTTTGGTGTTTTTTTACCCCAAAAAATGAAAGTTGGAAATCTATAGTTTTTTCGGGTGTTTCTAGCGTAATTTGGGCTGGAAAATCGAATGCCGTGCGCAGATTCCACGTAAGTATGATAGTTTACATTTTATTCGGCTTTAAAGTGATGGAAAAGCAACTTTGTTTTTTCCCTATTTTCTCGCGCATTTCGGCGTTTTCGGCGAGTGCAATTGCGTTTTTCGTACTCTACGCATCGGGATACGTCGTCCTATGGAAAATAGAGACAATTTAAATTTTTTAGGTTTTTTTTTAAAAACGCTAATAAACGCGCGCAATCGTGTTTTTCGTACTCTACGCATCGGGAAACGTCGATTTATGCAATAAAATGACCATCTAAATTTTTTGAGATTTTTGAAAAAAATCAAAGGTTAACCCCTTTGGTGTTTTTTTACCCCAAAAAATGAAAGTTGGAAATCTATAGTTTTTTCGGGTGTTTCTAGCGTAATTTGGGCTGGAAAATCGAATGCCGTGCGCAGATTCCACGTAACTATGATAGTTTACATTTTATTCGGCTTTAAAATGATGGAAAAGCAACTTTGTTTTTTCCCTATTTTCTCTCGCATTTCGGCGTTTTCGGCGTGTGCAATTGCGTTTTTCGTACTCTACGCATCGGGATACGTCGTCCTATGGAAAATAGAGACAATTTAAATTTTTTAGGTTTTTTTTTAAAAACGCTAATAAACGCGCGCAATCGTGTTTTTCGTACTCTACGCATCGGGAAACGTCGATTTATGCAATAAAATGACCATCTAAATTTTTTGAGATTTTTGAAAAAAATCAAAGGTTAACCCCTTTGGTGTTTTTTTACCCCAAAAAATGAAAGTTGGAAACCTATAGTTTTTTCGGGTGTTTCTAGCGTAATTTGGGCTGGAAAATCGAATGCCGTGCGCAGATTCCACGTAAGTATGATAGTTTACATTTTATTCGGCTTTAAAGTGATGGAAAAGCAACTTTGTTTTTTCCGTATTTTCTCGCGCATTTCGGCGTTTTCGGCGAGTGCAATTGCGTTTTTCGTACTCTACGCATCGGGATACGTCGTCCTATGGAAAATAGAGACAATTTAAATTTTTTAGGTTTTTTTTTAAAAACGCTAATAAACGCGCGCAAACGTGTTTTTCGTACTCTACGCATCGGGAAACGTCGATTTATGCAATAAAATGACCATCTAAATTTTTTGAGATTTTTGAAAAAAATCAAAGGTTAACCCCTTTGGTGTTTTTTTACCCCAAAAAATGAAAGTTGGAAATCTATAGTTTTTTCGGGTGTTTCTAGCGTAATTTGGGCTGGAAAATCGAATGCCGTGCGCAGATTCCACGTAAGTATGATAGTTTACATTTTATTCGGCTTTAAAGTGATGGAAAAGCAACTTTGTTTTTTCCCTATTTTCTCGCGCATTTCGGCGTTTTCGGCGAGTGCAATTGCGTTTTTCGTACTCTACGCATCGGGATACGTCGTCCTATGGAAAATAGAGACAATTTAAATTTTTTAGGTTTTTTTTTAAAAACGCTAATAAACGCGCGCAATCGTGTTTTTCGTACTCTACGCATCGGGAAACGTCGATTTATGCAATAAAATGACCATCTAAATTTTTTGAGATTTTTGAAAAAAATCAAAGGTTAACCCCTTTGGTGTTTTTTTACCCCAAAAAATGAAAGTTGGAAATCTATAGTTTTTTCGGGTGTTTCTAGCGTAATTTGGGCTGGAAAATCGAATGCCGTGCGCAGATTTCACGTAACTATGATAGTTTACATTTTATTCGGCTTTAAAGTGATGGAAAAGCAACTTTGTTTTTTCCCTATTTTCTCGCGCATTTCGGCGTTTTCGGCGAGTGCAATTGCGTTTTTCGTACTCTACGCATCGGGATACGTCGTCCTATGGAAAATAGAGACAATTTAAATTTTTTAGGTTTTTTTTTAAAAACGCTAATAAACGCGCGCAATCGTGTTTTTCGTACTCTACGCATCGGGAAACGTCGATTTATGCAATAAAATGACCATCTAAATTTTTTGAGATTTTTGAAAAAAATCAAAGGTTAACCCCTTTGGTGTTTTTTTACCCCAAAAAATGAAAGTTGGAAATCTATAGTTTTTTCGGGTGTTTCTAGCGTAATTTGGGCTGGAAAATCGAATGCCGTGCGCAGATTCCACGTAAGTATGATAGTTTACATTTTATTCGGCTTTAAAGTGATGGAAAAGCAACTTTGTTTTTTCCCTATTTTCTCGCGCATTTCGGCGTTTTCGGCGAGTGCAATTGCGTTTTTCGTACTCTACGCATCGGGATACGTCGTCCTATGGAAAATAGAGACAATTTAAATTTTTTAGGTTTTTTTTTAAAAACGCTAATAAACGCGCGCAATCGTGTTTTTCGTACTCTACGCATCGGGAAACGTCGATTTATGCAATAAAATGACCATCTAAATTTTTTGAGATTTTTGAAAAAAATCAAAGGTTAACCCCTTTGGTGTTTTTTTACCCCAAAAAATGAAAGTTGGAAATCTATAGTTTTTTCGGGTGTTTCTAGCGTAATTTGGGCTGGAAAATCGAATGCCGTGCGCAGATTCCACGTAACTATGATAGTTTACATTTTATTCGGCTTTAAAATGATGGAAAAGCAACTTTGTTTTTTCCCTATTTTCTCGCGCATTTCGGCGTTTTCGGCGTGTGCAATTGCGTTTTTCGTACTCTACGCATCGGGATACGTCGTCCTATGGAAAATAGAGACAATTTAAATTTTTTAGGTTTTTTTTTAAAAACGCTAATAAACGCGCGCAATCGTGTTTTTCGTACTCTACGCATCGGGAAACGTCGATTTATGCAATAAAATGACCATCTAAATTTTTTGAGATTTTTGAAAAAAATCAAAGGTTAACCCCTTTGGTGTTTTTTTACCCCAAAAAATGAAAGTTGGAAACCTATAGTTTTTTCGGGTGTTTCTAGCGTAATTTGGGCTGGAAAATCGAATGCCGTGCGCAGATTCCACGTAAGTATGATAGTTTACATTTTATTCGGCTTTAAAGTGATGGAAAAGCAACTTTGTTTTTTCCGTATTTTCTCGCGCATTTCGGCGTTTTCGGCGAGTGCAATTGCGTTTTTCGTACTCTACGCATCGGGATACGTCGTCCTATGGAAAATAGAGACAATTTAAATTTTTTAGGTTTTTTTTTAAAAACGCTAATAAACGCGCGCAAACGTGTTTTTCGTACTCTACGCATCGGGAAACGTCGATTTATGCAATAAAATGACCATCTAAATTTTTTGAGATTTTTGAAAAAAATCAAAGGTTAACCCCTTTGGTGTTTTTTTACCCCAAAAAATGAAAGTTGGAAATCTATAGTTTTTTCGGGTGTTTCTAGCGTAATTTGGGCTGGAAAATCGAATGCCGTGCGCAGATTCCACGTAAGTATGATAGTTTACATTTTATTCGGCTTTAAAGTGATGGAAAAGCAACTTTGTTTTTTCCCTATTTTCTCGCGCATTTCGGCGTTTTCGGCGAGTGCAATTGCGTTTTTCGTACTCTACGCATCGGGATACGTCGTCCTATGGAAAATAGAGACAATTTAAATTTTTTAGGTTTTTTTTTAAAAACGCTAATAAACGCGCGCAATCGTGTTTTTCGTACTCTACGCATCGGGAAACGTCGATTTATGCAATAAAATGACCATCTAAATTTTTTGAGATTTTTGAAAAAAATCAAAGGTTAACCCCTTTGGTGTTTTTTTACCCCAAAAAATGAAAGTTGGAAATCTATAGTTTTTTCGGGTGTTCCTAGCGTAATTTGGGCTGGAAAATCGAATGCCGTGCGGAGATTCCACGTAAGTATCATAGTTTACATTTTATTCGGCTTTAAAGTGATGGAAAAGCAACTTTGTTTTTTCCCTATTTTCTCGCGCATTTCGGCGTTTTCGGCGAGTGCAATTGCGTTTTTCGTACTCTACGCATCGGGATACGTCGTCCTATGGAAAATAGAGACAATTTAAATTTTTTAGTTTTTTTTTTTAAAACGCTAATAAACGCGCGCAATCGTGTTTTTCGTACTCTACGCATCGGGAAACGTCGATTTATGCAATAAAATGACCTTCTAAATTTTTTGAGATTTTTGAAAAAAATCAAAGGTTAACCCCTTTGGTGTTTTTTTACCCCAAAAGATGAAAGTTGGAAATCTATAGTTTTTTCGGGTGTTTCTAGCGTAATTTGGGCTGGAAAATCGAATGCCGTGCGCAGATTCCACGTAACTATGATAGTTTACATTTTATTCGGCTTTAAAGTGATGGAAAAGCAACTTTGTTTTTTCCCTATTTTCTCGCGCATTTCGGCGTTTTCGGCGAGTGCAATTGCGTTTTTCGTACTCTACGCATCGGGATACGTCGTCCTATGGAAAATAGAGACAATTAAAATTTTTTAGGTTTTTTTTTAAAAACGCTAATAAACGCGCGCAATCGTGTTTTTCGTACTCTACGCATCGGGAAACGTCGATTTATGCAATAAAATGACCATCTAAATTTTTTGAGATTTTTGAAAAAAATCAAAGGTTAACCCCTTTGGTGTTTTTTTACCCCAAAAAATGAAAGTTGGAAATCTATAGTTTTTTCGGGTGTTTCTAGCGTAATTTGGGCTGGAAAATCGAATGCCGTGCGCAGATTCCACGTAAGTATGATAGTTTACATTTTATTCGGCTTTAAAGTGATGGAAAAGCAACTTTGTTTTTTCCCTATTTTCTCGCGCATTTCGGCGTTTTCGGCGAGTGCAATTGCGTTTTTCGTACTCTACGCATCGGGATACGTCGTCCTATGGAAAATAGAGACAATTTAAATTTTTTAGGTTTTTTTTTAAAAACGCTAATAAACGCGCGCAATCGTGTTTTTCGTACTCTACGCATCGGGAAACGTCGATTTATGCAATAAAATGACCTTCTAAATTTTTTGAGATTTTTGAAAAAAATCAAAGGTTAACCCCTTTGGTGTTTTTTTACCCCAAAAGATGAAAGTTGGAAATCTATAGTTTTTTCGGGTGTTTCTAGCGTAATTTGGGCTGGAAAATCGAATGCCGTGCGCAGATTCCACGTAACTATGATAGTTTACATTTTATTCGGCTTTAAAGTGATGGAAAAGCAACTTTGTTTTTTCCCTATTTTCTCGCGCATTTCGGCGTTTTCGGCGAGTGCAATTGCGTTTTTCGTACTCTACGCATCGGGATACGTCGTCCTATGGAAAATAGAGACAATTTAAATTTTTTAGGTTTTTTTTTAAAAACGCTAATAAACGCGCGCAATCGTGTTTTTCGTACTCTACGCATCGGGAAACGTCGATTTATGCAATAAAATGACCATCTAAATTTTTTGAGATTTTTGAAAAAAATCAAAGGTTAACCCCTTTGGTGTTTTTTTACCCCAAAAAATGAAAGTTGGAAATCTATAGTTTTTTCGGGTGTTCCTAGCGTAATTTGGGCTGGAAAATCGAATGCCGTGCGGAGATTCCACGTAAGTATCATAGTTTACATTTTATTCGGCTTTAAAGTGATGGAAAAGCAACTTTGTTTTTTCCCTATTTTCTCGCGCATTTCGGCGTTTTCGGCGAGTGCAATTGCGTTTTTCGTACTCTACGCATCGGGATACGTCGTCCTATGGAAAATAGAGACAATTTAAATTTTTTAGTTTTTTTTTTTAAAACGCTAATAAACGCGCGCAATCGTGTTTTTCGTACTCTACGCATCGGGAAACGTCGATTTATGCAATAAAATGACCTTCTAAATTTTTTGAGATTTTTGAAAAAAATCAAAGGTTAACCCCTTTGGTGTTTTTTTACCCCAAAAGATGAAAGTTGGAAATCTATAGTTTTTTCGGGTGTTTCTAGCGTAATTTGGGCTGGAAAATCGAATGCCGTGCGCAGATTCCACGTAAGTATGATAGTTTACATTTTATTCGGCTTTAAAGTGATGGAAAAGCAACTTTGTTTTTTCCCTATTTTCTCGCGCATTTCGGCGTTTTCGGCGAGTGCAATTGCGTTTTTCGTACTCTACGCATCGGGATACGTCGTCCTATGGAAAATAGAGACAATTTAAATTTTTTAGGTTTTTTTTTAAAAACGCTAATAAACGCGCGCAATCGTGTTTTTCGTACTCTACGCATCGGGAAACGTCGATTTATGCAATAAAATGACCATCTAAATTTTTTGAGATTTTTGAAAAAAATCAAAGGTTAACCCCTTTGGTGTTTTTTTACCCCAAAAAATGAAAGTTGGAAATCTATAGTTTTTTCGGGTGTTCCTAGCGTAATTTGGGCTGGAAAATCGAATGCCGTGCGGAGATTCCACGTAAGTATCATAGTTTACATTTTATTCGGCTTTAAAGTGATGGAAAAGCAACTTTGTTTTTTCCCTATTTTCTCGCGCATTTCGGCGTTTTCGGCGAGTGCAATTGCGTTTTTCGTACTCTACGCATCGGGATACGTCGTCCTATGGAAAATAGAGACAATTTAAATTTTTTAGTTTTTTTTTTTAAAACGCTAATAAACGCGCGCAATCGTGTTTTTCGTACTCTACGCATCGGGAAACGTCGATTTATGCAATAAAATGACCTTCTAAATTTTTTGAGATTTTTGAAAAAAATCAAAGGTTAACCCCTTTGGTGTTTTTTTACCCCAAAAGATGAAAGTTGGAAATCTATAGTTTTTTCGGGTGTTTCTAGCGTAATTTGGGCTGGAAAATCGAATGCCGTGCGCAGATTCCACGTAACTATGATAGTTTACATTTTATTCGGCTTTAAAGTGATGGAAAAGCAACTTTGTTTTTTCCCTATTTTCTCGCGCATTTCGGCGTTTTCGGCGAGTGCAATTGCGTTTTTCGTACTCTACGCATCGGGATACGTCGTCCTATGGAAAATAGAGACAATTTAAATTTTTTAGGTTTTTTTTTAAAAACGCTAATAAACGCGCGCAATCGTGTTTTTCGTACTCTACGCATCGGGAAACGTCGATTTATGCAATAAAATGACCATCTAAATTTTTTGAGATTTTTGAAAAAAATCAAAGGTTAACCCCTTTGGTGTTTTTTTACCCCAAAAAATGAAAGTTGGAAATCTATAGTTTTTTCGGGTGTTTCTAGCGTAATTTGGGCTGGAAAATCGAATGCCGTGCGCAGATTCCACGTAAGTATGATAGTTTACATTTTATTCGGCTTTAAAGTGATGGAAAAGCAACTTTGTTTTTTCCCTATTTTCTCGCGCATTTCGGCGTTTTCGGCGAGTGCAATTGCGTTTTTCGTACTCTACGCATCGGGATACGTCGTCCTATGGAAAATAGAGACAATTTAAATTTTTTAGGTTTTTTTTTAAAAACGCTAATAAACGCGCGCAATCGTGTTTTTCGTACTCTACGCATCGGGAAACGTCGATTTATGCAATAAAAAGACCATCTAAATTTTTTGAGATTTTTGAAAAAAATCAAAGGTTAACCCCTTTGGTGTTTTTTTACCCCAAAAAATGAAAGTTGGAAATCTATAGTTTTTCGGGTGTTTCTAGCGTAATTTGGGCTGGAAAATCGAATGCCGTGCGCAGATTCCACGTAACTATGATAGTTTACATTTTATTCGGCTTTAAAGTGATGGAAAAGCAACTTTGTTTTTTCCCTATTTTCTCGCGCATTTCGGCGTTTTCGGCGAGTGCAATTGCGTTTTTCGTACTCTACGCATCGGGATACGTCGTCCTATGGAAAATAGAGACAATTTAAATTTTTTAGGTTTTTTTTTTAAAACGGTAATAAACGCGCGCAATCGTGTTTTTCGTACTCTACGCATCGGGAAACGTCGATTTATGCAATAAAATGACCATCTAAATTTTTTGAGATTTTTGAAAAAAATCAAAGGTTAACCCCTTTGGTGTTTTTTTACCCCAAAAAATGAAAGTTGGAAATCTATAGTTTTTTCGGGTGTTTCTAGCGTAATTTGGGCTGGAAAATCGAATGCCGTGCGCAGATTCCACGTAAGTATGATAGTTTACATTTTATTCGGCTTTAAAGTGATGGAAAAGCAACTTTGTTTTTTCCCTATTTTCTCGCGCATTTCGGCGTTTTCGGCGAGTGCAATTGCGTTTTTCGTACTCTACGCATCGGGATACGTCGTCCTATGGAAAATAGAGACAATTTAAATTTTTTAGGTTTTTTTTTAAAAACGCTAATAAACGCGCGCAATCGTGTTTTTCGTACTCTACGCATCGGGAAACGTCGATTTATGCAATAAAATGACCATCTAAATTTTTTGAGATTTTTGAAAAAAATCAAAGGTTAACCCCTTTGGTGTTTTTTTACCCCAAAAAATGAAAGTTGGAAATCTATAGTTTTTTCGGGTGTTTCTAGCGTAATTTGGGCTGGAAAATCGAATGCCGTGCGCAGATTCCACGTAAGTATGATAGTTTACATTTTATTCGGCTTTAAAGTGATCGAAAAGCAACTTTGTTTTTTCCCTATTTTCTCGCGCATTTCGGCGTTTTCGGCGAGTGCAATTGCGTTTTTCGTACTCTACGCATCGGGATACGTCGTCCTATGGAAAATAGAGACAATTTAAATTTTTTAGGTTTTTTTTTAAAAACGCTAATAAACGCGCGCAATCGTGTTTTTCGTACTCTACGCATCGGGAAACGTCGATTTATGCAATAAAATGACCATCTAAATTTTTTGAGATTTTTGAAAAAAATCAAAGGTTAACCCCTTTGGTGTTTTTTTACCCCAAAAAATGAAAGTTGGAAATCTATAGTTTTTTCGGGTGTTTCTAGCGTAATTTGGGCTGGAAAATCGAATGCCGTGCGCAGATTCCACGTAAGTATGATAGTTTACATTTTATTCGGCTTTAAAGTGATGGAAAAGCAACTTTGTTTTTTCCCTATTTTCTCGCGCATTTCGGCGTTTTCGGCGAGTGCAATTGCGTTTTTCGTACTCTACGCATCGGGATACGTCGTCCTATGGAAAATAGAGACAATTTAAATTTTTTAGGTTTTTTTTTAAAAACGCTAATAAACGCGCGCAATCGTGTTTTTCGTACTCTACGCATCGGGAAACGTCGATTTATGCAATAAAATGACCATCTAAATTTTTTGAGATTTTTGAAAAAAATCAAAGGTTAACCCCTTTGGTGTTTTTTTACCCAAAAAATGAAAGTTGGAAATCTATAGTTTTTTCGGGTGTTCCTAGCGTAATTTGGGCTGGAAAATCGAATGCCGTGCGGAGATTCCACGTAAGTATCATAGTTTACATTTTATTCGGCTTTAAAGTGATGGAAAAGCAACTTTGTTTTTTCCCTATTTTCTCGCGCATTTCGGCGTTTTCGGCGAGTGCAATTGCGTTTTTCGTACTCTACGCATCGGGATACGTCGTCCTATGGAAAATAGAGACAATTTAAATTTTTTAGTTTTTTTTTTTAAAACGCTAATAAACGCGCGCAATCGTGTTTTTCGTACTCTACGCATCGGGAAACGTCGATTTATGCAATAAAATGACCTTCTAAATTTTTTGAGATTTTTGAAAAAAATCAAAGGTTAACCCCTTTGGTGTTTTTTTACCCCAAAAGATGAAAGTTGGAAATCTATAGTTTTTTCGGGTGTTTCTAGCGTAATTTGGGCTGGAAAATCGAATGCCGTGCGCAGATTCCACGTAACTATGATAGTTTACATTTTATTCGGCTTTAAAGTGATGGAAAAGCAACTTTGTTTTTTCCCTATTTTCTCGCGCATTTCGGCGTTTTCGGCGAGTGCAATTGCGTTTTTCGTACTCTACGCATCGGGATACGTCGTCCTATGGAAAATAGAGACAATTTAAATTTTTTAGGTTTTTTTTTTAAAAACGCTAATAAACGCGCGCAATCGTGTTTTTCGTACTCTACGCATCGGGAAACGTCGATTTATGCAATAAAATGACCATCTAAATTTTTTGAGATTTTTGAAAAAAATCAAAGGTTAACCCCTTTGGTGTTTTTTTACCCCAAAAAATGAAAGTTGGAAATCTATAGTTTTTCGGGTGTTTCTAGCGTAATTTGGGCTGGAAAATCGAATGCCGTGCGCAGATTCCACGTAACTATGATAGTTTACATTTTATTCGGCTTTAAAGTGATGGAAAAGCAACTTTGTTTTTTCCCTATTTTCTCGCGCATTTCGGCGTTTTCGGCGAGTGCAATTGCGTTTTTCGTACTCTACGCATCGGGATACGTCGTCCTATGGAAAATAGAGACAATTTAAATTTTTTAGGTTTTTTTTTAAAAACGCTAATAAACGCGCGCAATCGTGTTTTTCGTACTCTACGCATCGGGAAACGTCGATTTATGCAATAAAATGACCTTCTAAATTTTTTGAGATTTTTGAAAAAAATCAAAGGTTAACCCCTTTGGTGTTTTTTTACCCCAAAAAATGAAAGTTGGAAATCTATAGTTTTTTCGGGTGTTTCTAGCGTAATTTGGGCTGGAAAATCGAATGCCGTGCGCAGATTCCACGTAAGTATGATAGTTTACATTTTATTCGGCTTTAAAGTGATGGAAAAGCAACTTTGTTTTTTCCCTATTTTCTCGCGCATTTCGGCGTTTTCGGCGAGTGCAATTGCGTTTTTCGTACTCTACGCATCGGGATACGTCGTCCTATGGAAAATAGAGACAATTTAAATTTTTTAGGTTTTTTTTTAAAAACGCTAATAAACGCGCGCAAACGTGTTTTTCGTACTCTACGCATCGGGAAACGTCGATTTATGCAATAAAATGACCATCTAAATTTTTTGAGATTTTTGAAAAAAATCAAAGGTTAACCCCTTTGGTGTTTTTTTACCCCAAAAAATGAAAGTTGGAAATCTATAGTTTTTCGGGTGTTTCTAGCGTAATTTGGGCTGGAAAATCGAATGCCGTGCGCAGATTCCACGTAACTATGATAGTTTACATTTTATTCGGCTTTAAAGTGATGGAAAAGCAACTTTGTTTTTTCCCTTTTTCTCGCGCATTTCGGCGTTTTCGGCGAGTGCAATTGCGTTTTTCGTACTCTACGCATCGGGATACGTCGTCCTATGGAAAATAGAGACAATTTAAATTTTTTAGGTTTTTTTTTAAAAACGCTAATAAACGCGCGCAATCGTGTTTTTCGTACTCTACGCATCGGGAAACGTCGATTTATGCAATAAAATGACCATCTAAATTTTTTGAGATTTTTGAAAAAAATCAAAGGTTAACCCCTTTGGTGTTTTTTTACCCCAAAAAATGAAAGTTGGAAATCTATAGTTTTTTCGGGTGTTCCTAGCGTAATTTGGGCTGGAAAATCGAATGCCGTGCGGAGATTCCACGTAAGTATCATAGTTTACATTTTATTCGGCTTTAAAGTGATGGAAAAGCAACTTTGTTTTTTCCCTATTTTCTCGCGCATTTCGGCGTTTTCGGCGAGTGCAATTGCGTTTTTCGTACTCTACGCATCGGGATACGTCGTCCTATGGAAAATAGAGACAATTTAAATTTTTTAGTTTTTTTTTTTAAAACGCTAATAAACGCGCGCAATCGTGTTTTTCGTACTCTACGCATCGGGAAACGTCGATTTATGCAATAAAATGACCTTCTAAATTTTTTGAGATTTTTGAAAAAAATCAAAGGTTAACCCCTTTGGTGTTTTTTTACCCCAAAAGATGAAAGTTGGAAATCTATAGTTTTTTCGGGTGTTTCTAGCGTAATTTGGGCTGGAAAATCGAATGCCGTGCGCAGATTCCACGTAACTATGATAGTTTACATTTTATTCGGCTTTAAAGTGATGGAAAAGCAACTTTGTTTTTTCCCTATTTTCTCGCGCATTTCGGCGTTTTCGGCGAGTGCAATTGCGTTTTTCGTACTCTACGCATCGGGATACGTCGTCCTATGGAAAATAGAGACAATTTAAATTTTTTAGGTTTTTTTTTAAAAACGCTAATAAACGCGCGCAATCGTGTTTTTCGTACTCTACGCATCGGGAAACGTCGATTTATGCAATAAAATGACCATCTAAATTTTTTGAGATTTTTGAAAAAAATCAAAGGTTAACCCCTTTGGTGTTTTTTTACCCCAAAAAATGAAAGTTGGAAATCTATAGTTTTTTCGGGTGTTTCTAGCGTAATTTGGGCTGGAAAATCGAATGCCGTGCGCAGATTCCACGTAAGTATGATAGTTTACATTTTATTCGGCTTTAAAGTGATGGAAAAGCAACTTTGTTTTTTCCCTATTTTCTCGCGCATTTCGGCGTTTTCGGCGAGTGCAATTGCGTTTTTCGTACTCTACGCATCGGGATACGTCGTCCTATGGAAAATAGAGACAATTTAAATTTTTTAGGTTTTTTTTTAAAAACGCTAATAAACGCGCGCAATCGTGTTTTTCGTACTCTACGCATCGGGAAACGTCGATTTATGCAATAAAATGACCATCTAAATTTTTTGAGATTTTTGAAAAAAATCAAAGGTTAACCCCTTTGGTGTTTTTTTACCCCAAAAAATGAAAGTTGGAAATCTATAGTTTTTTCGGGTGTTCCTAGCGTAATTTGGGCTGGAAAATCGAATGCCGTGCGGAGATTCCACGTAAGTATCATAGTTTACATTTTATTCGGCTTTAAAGTGATGGAAAAGCAACTTTGTTTTTTCCCTATTTTCTCGCGCATTTCGGCGTTTTCGGCGAGTGCAATTGCGTTTTTCGTACTCTACGCATCGGGATACGTCGTCCTATGGAAAATAGAGACAATTTAAATTTTTTAGTTTTTTTTTTTAAAACGCTAATAAACGCGCGCAATCGTGTTTTTCGTACTCTACGCATCGGGAAACGTCGATTTATGCAATAAAATGACCTTCTAAATTTTTTGAGATTTTTGAAAAAAATCAAAGGTTAACCCCTTTGGTGTTTTTTTACCCCAAAAGATGAAAGTTGGAAATCTATAGTTTTTTCGGGTGTTTCTAGCGTAATTTGGGCTGGAAAATCGAATGCCGTGCGCAGATTCCACGTAACTATGATAGTTTACATTTTATTCGGCTTTAAAGTGATGGAAAAGCAACTTTGTTTTTTCCCTATTTTCTCGCGCATTTCGGCGTTTTCGGCGAGTGCAATTGCGTTTTTCGTACTCTACGCATCGGGATACGTCGTCCTATGGAAAATAGAGACAATTTAAATTTTTTAGGTTTTTTTTTAAAAACGCTAATAAACGCGCGCAATCGTGTTTTTCGTACTCTACGCATCGGGAAACGTCGATTTATGCAATAAAATGACCATCTAAATTTTTTGAGATTTTTGAAAAAAATCAAAGGTTAACCCCTTTGGTGTTTTTTTACCCCAAAAAATGAAAGTTGGAAATCTATAGTTTTTTCGGGTGTTTCTAGCGTAATTTGGGCTGGAAAATCGAATGCCGTGCGCAGATTCCACGTAAGTATGATAGTTTACATTTTATTCGGCTTTAAAGTGATGGAAAAGCAACTTTGTTTTTTCCCTATTTTCTCGCGCATTTCGGCGTTTTCGGCGAGTGCAATTGCGTTTTTCGTACTCTACGCATCGGGATACGTCGTCCTATGGAAAATAGAGACAATTTAAATTTTTTAGGTTTTTTTTTAAAAACGCTAATAAACGCGCGCAATCGTGTTTTTCGTACTCTACGCATCGGGAAACGTCGATTTATGCAATAAAATGACCATCTAAATTTTTTGAGATTTTTGAAAAAAATCAAAGGTTAACCCCTTTGGTGTTTTTTTACCCCAAAAAATGAAAGTTGGAAATCTATAGTTTTTTCGGGTGTTTCTAGCGTAATTTGGGCTGGAAAATCGAATGCCGTGCGCAGATTCCACGTAAGTATGATAGTTTACATTTTATTCGGCTTTAAAGTGATGGAAAAGCAACTTTGTTTTTTCCCTATTTTCTCGCGCATTTCGGCGTTTTCGGCGAGTGCAATTGCGTTTTTCGTACTCTACGCATCGGGATACGTCGTCCTATGGAAAATAGAGACAATTTAAATTTTTTAGGTTTTTTTTTAAAAACGCTAATAAACGCGCGCAATCGTGTTTTTCGTACTCTACGCATCGGGAAACGTCGATTTATGCAATAAAATGACCATCTAAATTTTTTGAGATTTTTGAAAAAAATCAAAGGTTAACCCCTTTGGTGTTTTTTTACCCCAAAAAATGAAAGTTGGAAATCTATAGTTTTTTCGGGTGTTTCTAGCGTAATTTGGGCTGGAAAATCGAATGCCGTGCGCAGATTCCACGTAACTATGATAGTTTACATTTTATTCGGCTTTAAAATGATGGGAAAGCAACTTTGTTTTTTCCCTATTTTCTCGCGCATTTCGGCGTTTTCGGCGTGTGCAATTGCGTTTTTCGTACTCTACGCATCGGGATACGTCGTCCTATGGAAAATAGAGACAATTTAAATTTTTTAGGTTTTTTTTTAAAAACGCTAATAAACGCGCGCAATCGTGTTTTTCGTACTCTACGCATCGGGAAACGTCGATTTATGCAATAAAATGACCATCTAAATTTTTTGAGATTTTTGAAAAAAATCAAAGGTTAACCCCTTTGGTGTTTTTTTACCCCAAAAAATGAAAGTTGGAAATCTATAGGTTTTTCGGGTGTTTCTAGCGTAATTTGGGCTGGAAAATCGAATGCCGTGCGCAGATTCCACGTAAGTATGATAGTTTACATTTTATTCGGCTTTAAAGTGATGGAAAAGCAACTTTGTTTTTTCCCTATTTTCTCGCGCATTTCGGCGTTTTCGGCGAGTGCAATTGCGTTTTTCGTACTCTACGCATCGGGATACGTCGTCCTATGGAAAATAGAGACAATTTAAATTTTTTAGGTTTTTTTTTAAAAACGCTAATAAACGCGCGCAAACGTGTTTTTCGTACTCTACGCATCGGGAAACGTCGATTTATGCAATAAAATGACCATCTAAATTTTTTGAGATTTTTGAAAAAAATCAAAGGTTAACCCCTTTGGTGTTTTTTTACCCCAAAAAATGAAAGTTGGAAATCTATAGTTTTTTCGGGTGTTTCTAGCGTAATTTGGGCTGGAAAATCGAATGCCGTGCGCAGATTCCACGTAAGTATGATAGTTTACATTTTATTCGGCTTTAAAGTGATGGAAAAGCAACTTTGTTTTTTCCCTATTTTCTCGCGCATTTCGGCGTTTTCGGCGAGTGCAATTGCGTTTTTCGTACTCTACGCATCGGGATACGTCGTCCTATGGAAAATAGAGACAATTTAAATTTTTTAGGTTTTTTTTTAAAAACGCTAATAAACGCGCGCAATCGTGTTTTTCGTACTCTACGCATCGGGAAACGTCGATTTATGCAATAAAATGACCATCTAAATTTTTTGAGATTTTTGAAAAAAATCAAAGGTTAACCCCTTTGGTGTTTTTTTACCCCAAAAAATGAAAGTTGGAAATCTATAGTTTTTTCGGGTGTTTCTAGCGTAATTTGGGCTGGAAAATCGAATGCCGTGCGCAGATTCCACGTAACTATGATAGTTTACATTTTATTCGGCTTTAAAGTGATGGAAAAGCAACTTTGTTTTTTCCGTATTTTCTCGCGCATTTCGGCGTTTTCGGCGAGTGCAATTGCGTTTTTCGTACTCTACGCATCGGGATACGTCGTCCTATGGAAAATAGAGACAATTTAAATTTTTTAGGTTTTTTTTTAAAAACGCTAATAAACGCGCGCAAACGTGTTTTTCGTACTCTACGCATCGGGAAACGTCGATTTATGCAATAAAATGACCATCTAAATTTTTTGAGATTTTTGAAAAAAATCAAAGGTTAACCCCTTTGGTGTTTTTTTACCCCAAAAAATGAAAGTTGGAAATCTATAGTTTTTTCGGGTGTTTCTAGCGTAATTTGGGCTGGAAAATCGAATGCCGTGCGCAGATTCCACGTAAGTATGATAGTTTACATTTTATTCGGCTTTAAAGTGATGGAAAAGCAACTTTGTTTTTTCCCTATTTTCTCGCGCATTTCGGCGTTTTCGGCGAGTGCAATTGCGTTTTTCGTACTCTACGCATCGGGATACGTCGTCCTATGGAAAATAGAGACAATTTAAATTTTTTAGGTTTTTTTTTAAAAACGCTAATAAACGCGCGCAATCGTGTTTTTCGTACTCTACGCATCGGGAAACGTCGATTTATGCAATAAAATGACCATCTAAATTTTTTGAGATTTTTGAAAAAAATCAAAGGTTAACCCCTTTGGTGTTTTTTTACCCCAAAAAATGAAAGTTGGAAATCTATAGTTTTTTCGGGTGTTTCTAGCGTAATTTGGGCTGGAAAATCGAATGCCGTGCGCAGATTCCACGTAAGTATGATAGTTTACATTTTATTCGGCTTTAAAGTGATGGAAAAGCAACTTTGTTTTTTCCCTATTTTCTCGCGCATTTCGGCGTTTTCGGCGAGTGCAATTGCGTTTTTCGTACTCTACGCATCGGGATACGTCGTCCTATGGAAAATAGAGACAATTTAAATTTTTTAGGTTTTTTTTTAAAAACGCTAATAAACGCGCGCAATCGTGTTTTTCGTACTCTACGCATCGGGAAACGTCGATTTATGCAATAAAATGACCATCTAAATTTTTTGAGATTTTTGAAAAAAATCAAAGGTTAACCCCTTTGGTGTTTTTTTACCCCAAAAAATGAAAGTTGGAAATCTATAGTTTTTTCGGGTGTTTCTAGCGTAATTTGGGCTGGAAAATCGAATGCCGTGCGCAGATTCCACGTAAGTATGATAGTTTACATTTTATTCGGCTTTAAAGTGATCGAAAAGCAACTTTGTTTTTTCCCTATTTTCTCGCGCATTTCGGCGTTTTCGGCGAGTGCAATTGCGTTTTTCGTACTCTACGCATCGGGATACGTCGTCCTATGGAAAATAGAGACAATTTAAATTTTTTAGGTTTTTTTTTAAAAACGCTAATAAACGCGCGCAATCGTGTTTTTCGTACTCTACGCATCGGGAAACGTCGATTTATGCAATAAAATGACCATCTAAATTTTTTGAGATTTTTGAAAAAAATCAAAGGTTAACCCCTTTGGTGTTTTTTTACCCCAAAAAATGAAAGTTGGAAATCTATAGTTTTTTCGGGTGTTTCTAGCGTAATTTGGGCTGGAAAATCGAATGCCGTGCGCAGATTCCACGTAAGTATGATAGTTTACATTTTATTCGGCTTTAAAGTGATGGAAAAGCAACTTTGTTTTTTCCCTATTTTCTCGCGCATTTCGGCGTTTTCGGCGAGTGCAATTGCGTTTTTCGTACTCTACGCATCGGGATACGTCGTCCTATGGAAAATAGAGACAATTTAAATTTTTTATGTTTTTTTTTAAAAACGCTAATAAACGCGCGCAATCGTGTTTTTCGTACTCTACGCATCGGGAAACGTCGATTTATGCAATAAAATGACCATCTAAATTTTTTGAGATTTTTGAAAAAAATCAAAGGTTAACCCCTTTGGTGTTTTTTTACCCCAAAAAATAAAAGTTGGAAATCTATAGTTTTTTCGGGTGTTTCTAGCGTAATTTGGGCTGGAAAATCGAATGCCGTGCGCAGATTTCACGTAAGTATGATAGTTTACATTTTATTCGGCTTTAAAGTGATGGAAAAGCAACTTTGTTTTTTCCCTATTTTCTCGCGCATTTCGGCGTTTTCGGCGAGTGCAATTGCGTTTTTCGTACTCTACGCATCGGGATACGTCGTCCTATGGAAAATAGAGACAATTTAAATTTTTTAGGTTTTTTTTTAAAAACGCTAATAAACGCGCGCAATCGTGTTTTTCGTACTCTACGCATCGGGAAACGTCGATTTATGCAATAAAATGACCATCTAAATTTTTTGAGATTTTTGAAAAAAATCAAAGGTTAACCCCTTTGGTGTTTTTTTTACCCCAAAAAATGAAAGTTGGAAATCTATAGTTTTTTCGGGTGTTTCTAGCGTAATTTGGGCTGGAAAATCGAATGCCGTGCGCAGATTCCACGTAAGTATGATAGTTTACATTTTATTCGGCTTTAAAGTGATGGAAAAGCAACTTTGTTTTTTCCCTATTTTCTCGCGCATTTCGGCGTTTTCGGCGAGTGCAATTGCGTTTTTCGTACTCTACGCATCGGGATACGTCGTCCTATGGAAAATAGAGACAATTTAAATTTTTTAGGTTTTTTTTTAAAAACGCTAATAAACGCGCGCAATCGTGTTTTTCGTACTCTACGCATCGGGAAACGTCGATTTATGCAATAAAATGACCATCTAAATTTTTTGAGATTTTTGAAAAAAATCAAAGGTTAACCCCTTTGGTGTTTTTTTACCCCAAAAAATGAAAGTTGGAAATCTATAGTTTTTTCGGGTGTTTCTAGCGTAATTTGGGCTGGAAAATCGAATGCCATGCGCAGATTCCACGTAAGTATGATAGTTTACATTTTATTCGGCTTTAAAGTGATGGAAAAGCAACTTTGTTTTTTCCCTATTTTCTCGCGCATTTCGGCGTTTTCGGCGAGTGCAATTGCGTTTTTCGTACTCTACGCATCGGGATACGTCGTCCTATGGAAAATAGAGACAATTTAAATTTTTTAGGTTTTTTTTTTAAAAACGCTAATAAACGCGCGCAATCGTGTTTTTCGTACTCTACGCATCAAGAAACGTCGATTTATGCAATAAAATGACCATCTAAATTTTTTGAGATTTTTGAAAAAAATCAAAGGTTAACCCCTTTGGTGTTTTTTTACCCCAAAAAATGAAAGTTGGAAATCTATAGTTTTTTCGGGTGTTTCTAGCGTAATTTGGGCTGGAAAATCGAATGCCGTGCGCAGATTCCACGTAAGTATGATAGTTTACATTTTATTCGGCTTTAAAGTGATGGAAAAGCAACTTTGTTTTTTCCCTATTTTCTCGCGCATTTCGGCGTTTTCGGCGAGTGCAATTGCGTTTTTCGTACTCTACGCATCGGGATACGTCGTCCTATGGAAAATAGAGACAATTTAAATTTTTTAGGTTTTTTTTTAAAAACGCTAATAAACGCGCGCAATCGTGTTTTTCGTACTCTACGCATCGGGAAACGTCGATTTATGCAATAAAATGACCATCTAAATTTTTTGAGATTTTTGAAAAAAATCAAAGGTTAACCCCTTTGGTGTTTTTTTACCCCAAAAAATGAAAGTTGGAAATCTATAGTTTTTTCGGGTGTTTCTAGCGTAATTTGGGCTGGAAAATCGAATGCCGTGCGCAGATTCCACGTAAGTATGATAGTTTACATTTTATTCGGCTTTAAAGTGATGGAAAAGCAACTTTGTTTTTTCCCTATTTTCTCGCGCATTTCGGCGTTTTCGGCGAGTGCATTTGCGTTTTTCGTACTCTACGCATCGGGATACGTCGTCCTATGGAAAATAGAGACAATTTAAAATTTTTTAGGTTTTTTTTTAAAAACGCTAATAAACGCGCGCAATCGTGTTTTTCGTACTCTACGCATCGGGAAACGTCGATTTATGCAATAAAATGACCATCTAAATTTTTTGAGATTTTTGAAAAAAATCAAAGGTTAACCCCTTTGGTGTTTTTTTACCCCAAAAAATGAAAGTTGGAAATCTATAGTTTTTTCGGGTGTTTCTAGCGTAATTTGGGCTGGAAAATCGAATGCCGTGCGCAGATTCCACGTAACTATGATAGTTTACATTTTATTCGGCTTTAAAATGATGGAAAAGCAACTTTGTTTTTTCCCTATTTTCTCGCGCATTTCGGCGTTTTCGGGGTGTGCAATTGCGTTTTTCGTACTCTACGCATCGGGATACGTCGTCCTATGGAAAATAGAGACAATTTAAATTTTTTAGGTTTTTTTTTAAAAACGCTAATAAACGCGCGCAATCGTGTTTTTCGTACTCTACGCATCGGGAAACGTCGATTTATGCAATAAAATGACCATCTAAATTTTTTGAAATTTTTGAAAAAAATCAAAGATTAACCCCTTTGGTGTTTTTTTACCCCAAAAAATGAAAGTTGGAAACCTATAGTTTTTTCGGGTGTTTCTAGCGTAATTTGGGCTGGAAAATCGAATGCCGTGCGCAGATTCCACGTAAGTATGATAGTTTACATTTTATTCGGCTTTAAAGTGATGGAAAAGCAACTTTGTTTTTTCCCTATTTTCTCGCGCATTTCGGCGTTTTCGGCGAGTGCAATTGCGTTTTTCGTACTCTACGCATCGGGATACGTCGTCCTATGGAAAATAGAGACAATTTAAATTTTTTAGGTTTTTTTTTAAAAACGCTAATAAACGCGCGCAATCGTGTTTTTCGTACTCTACGCATCGGGAAACGTCGATTTATGCAATAAAATGACCATCTAAATTTTTTGAGATTTTTGAAAAAAATCAAAGGTTAACCCCTTTGGTGTTTTTTTACCCCAAAAAATGAAAGTTGGAAATCTATAGTTTTTTCGGGTGTTTCTAGCGTAATTTGGGCTGGAAAATCGAATGCCGTGCGCAGATTCCACGTAAGTATGATAGTTTACATTTTATTCGGCTTTAAAGTGATGGAAAAGCAACTTTGTTTTTTCCCTATTTTCTCGCGCATTTCGGCGTTTTCGGCGAGTGCAATTGCGTTTTTCGTACTCTACGCATCGGGATACGTCGTCCTATGGAAAATAGAGACAATTTAAATTTTTTAGGTTTTTTTTTAAAAACGCTAATAAACGCGCGCAATCGTGTTTTTCGTACTCTACGCATCGGGAAACGTCGATTTATGCAATAAAATGACCATCTAAATTTTTTGAGATTTTTGAAAAAAATCAAAGGTTAACCCCTTTGGTGTTTTTTTACCCCAAAAAATGAAAGTTGGAAATCTATAGTTTTTTCGGGTGTTTCTAGCGTAATTTGGGCTGGAAAATCGAATGCCGTGCGCAGATTCCACGTAAGTATGATAGTTTACATTTTATTCGGCTTTAAAGTGATGGAAAAGCAACTTTGTTTTTTCCCTATTTTCTCGCGCATTTCGGCGTTTTCGGCGAGTGCAATTGCGTTTTTCGTACTCTACGCATCGGGATACGTCGTCCTATGGAAAATAGAGACAATTTAAATTTTTTAGGTTTTTTTTTAAAAACGCTAATAAACGCGCGCAATCGTGTTTTTCGTACTCTACGCATCGGGAAACGTCGATTTATGCAATAAAATGACCATCTAAATTTTTTGAGATTTTTGAAAAAAATCAAAGGTTAACCCCTTTGGTGTTTTTTTACCCCAAAAAATGAAAGTTGGAAACCTATAGTTTTTTCGGGTGTTTCTAGCGTAATTTGGGCTGGAAAATCGAATGCCGTGCGCAGATTCCACGTAAGTATGATAGTTTACATTTTATTCGGCTTTAAAGTGATGGAAAAGCAACTTTGTTTTTTCCGTATTTTCTCGCGCATTTCGGCGTTTTCGGCGAGTGCAATTGCGTTTTTCGTACTCTACGCATCGGGATACGTCGTCCTATGGAAAATAGAGACAATTTAAATTTTTTAGGTTTTTTTTTAAAAACGCTAATAAACGCGCGCAAACGTGTTTTTCGTACTCTACGCATCGGGAAACGTCGATTTATGCAATAAAATGACCATCTAAATTTTTTGAGATTTTTGAAAAAAATCAAAGGTTAACCCCTTTGGTGTTTTTTTACCCCAAAAAATGAAAGTTGGAAATCTATAGTTTTTTCGGGTGTTTCTAGCGTAATTTGGGCTGGAAAATCGAATGCCGTGCGCAGATTCCACGTAAGTATGATAGTTTACATTTTATTCGGCTTTAAAGTGATGGAAAAGCAACTTTGTTTTTTCCGTATTTTCTCGCGCATTTCGGCGTTTTCGGCGAGTGCAATTGCGTTTTTCGTACTCTACGCATCGGGATACGTCGTCCTATGGAAAATAGAGACAATTTAAATTTTTTAGGTTTTTTTTTAAAAACGCTAATAAACGCGCGCAAACGTGTTTTTCGTACTCTACTCATCGGGAAACGTCGATTTATGCAATAAAATGACCATCTAAATTTTTTGAGATTTTTGAAAAAAATCAAAGGTTAACCCCTTTGGTGTTTTTTTACCCCAAAAAATGAAAGTTGGAAATCTATAGTTTTTTCGGGTGTTTCTAGCGTAATTTGGGCTGGAAAATCGAATGCCGTGCGCAGATTCCACGTAAGTATGATAGTTTACATTTTATTCGGCTTTAAAGTGATGGAAAAGCAACTTTGTTTTTTCCCTATTTTCTCGCGCATTTCGGCGTTTTCGGCGAGTGCAATTGCGTTTTTCGTACTCTACGCATCGGGATACGTCGTCCTATGGAAAATAGAGACAATTTAAATTTTTTAGGTTTTTTTTTAAAAACGCTAATAAACGCGCGCAATCGTGTTTTTCGTACTCTACGCATCGGGAAACGTCGATTTATGCAATAAAATGACCATCTAAATTTTTTGAGATTTTTGAAAAAAATCAAAGGTTAACCCCTTTGGTGTTTTTTTACCCCAAAAAATGAAAGTTGGAAATCTATAGTTTTTTCGGGTGTTTCTAGCGTAATTTGGGCTGGAAAATCGAATGCCGTGCGCAGATTCCACGTAAGTATGATAGTTTACATTTTATTCGGCTTTAAAGTGATGGAAAAGCAACTTTGTTTTTTCCCTATTTTCTCGCGCATTTCGGCGTTTTCGGCGAGTGCAATTGCGTTTTTCGTACTCTACGCATCGGGATACGTCGTCCTATGGAAAATAGAGACAATTTAAATTTTTTAGGTTTTTTTTTAAAAACGCTAATAAACGCGCGCAATCGTGTTTTTCGTACTCTACGCATCGGGAAACGTCGATTTATGCAATAAAATGACCATCTAAATTTTTTGAGATTTTTGAAAAAAATCAAAGGTTAACCCCTTTGGTGTTTTTTTACCCCAAAAAATGAAAGTTGGAAATCTATAGTTTTTTCGGGTGTTTCTAGCGTAATTTGGGCTGGAAAATCGAATGCCGTGCGCAGATTCCACGTAAGTATGATAGTTTACATTTTATTCGGCTTTAAAGTGATCGAAAAGCAACTTTGTTTTTTCCCTATTTTCTCGCGCATTTCGGCGTTTTCGGCGAGTGCAATTGCGTTTTTCGTACTCTACGCATCGGGATACGTCGTCCTATGGAAAATAGAGACAATTTAAATTTTTTAGGTTTTTTTTTAAAAACGCTAATAAACGCGCGCAATCGTGTTTTTCGTACTCTACGCATCGGGAAACGTCGATTTATGCAATAAAATGACCATCTAAATTTTTTGAGATTTTTGAAAAAAATCAAAGGTTAACCCCTTTGGTGTTTTTTTACCCCAAAAAATGAAAGTTGGAAATCTATAGTTTTTTCGGGTGTTTCTAGCGTAATTTGGGCTGGAAAATCGAATGCCGTGCGCAGATTCCACGTAAGTATGATAGTTTACATTTTATTCGGCTTTAAAGTGATGGAAAAGCAACTTTGTTTTTTCCCTATTTTCTCGCGCATTTCGGCGTTTTCGGCGAGTGCAATTGCGTTTTTCGTACTCTACGCATCGGGATACGTCGTCCTATGGAAAATAGAGACAATTTAAATTTTTTATGTTTTTTTTTAAAAACGCTAATAAACGCGCGCAATCGTGTTTTTCGTACTCTACGCATCGGGAAACGTCGATTTATGCAATAAAATGACCATCTAAATTTTTTGAGATTTTTGAAAAAAATCAAAGGTTAACCCCTTTGGTGTTTTTTTACCCCAAAAAATGAAAGTTGGAAATCTATAGTTTTTTCGGGTGTTTCTAGCGTAATTTGGGCTGGAAAATCGAATGCCGTGCGCAGATTTCACGTAAGTATGATAGTTTACATTTTATTCGGCTTTAAAGTGATGGAAAAGCAACTTTGTTTTTTCCCTATTTTCTCGCGCATTTCGGCGTTTTCGGCGAGTGCAATTGCGTTTTTCGTACTCTACGCATCGGGATACGTCGTCCTATGGAAAATAGAGACAATTTAAATTTTTTAGGTTTTTTTTTAAAAACGCTAATAAACGCGCGCAATCGTGTTTTTCGTACTCTACGCATCGGGAAACGTCGATTTATGCAATAAAATGACCATCTAAATTTTTTGAGATTTTTGAAAAAAATCAAAGGTTAACCCCTTTGGTGTTTTTTTTACCCCAAAAAATGAAAGTTGGAAATCTATAGTTTTTTCGGGTGTTTCTAGCGTAATTTGGGCTGGAAAATCGAATGCCGTGCGCAGATTCCACGTAAGTATGATAGTTTACATTTTATTCGGCTTTAAAGTGATGGAAAAGCAACTTTGTTTTTTCCCTATTTTCTCGCGCATTTCGGCGTTTTCGGCGAGTGCAATTGCGTTTTTCGTACTCTACGCATCGGGATACGTCGTCCTATGGAAAATAGAGACAATTTAAATTTTTTAGTTTTTTTTTTAAAAACGCTAATAAACGCGCGCAATCGTGTTTTTCGTACTCTACGCATCGGGAAACGTCGATTTATGCAATAAAATGACCATCTAAATTTTTTGAGATTTTTGAAAAAAATCAAAGGTTAACCCCTTTGGTGTTTTTTTACCCCAAAAAATGAAAGTTGGAAATCTATAGTTTTTTCGGGTGTTTCTAGCGTAATTTGGGCTGGAAAATCGAATGCCGTGCGCAGATTCCACGTAAGTATGATAGTTTACATTTTATTCGGCTTTAAAGTGATGGAAAAGCAACTTTGTTTTTTCCCTATTTTCTCGCGCATTTCGGCGTTTTCGGCGAGTGCAATTGCGTTTTTCGTACTCTACGCATCGGGATACGTCGTCCTATGGAAAATAGAGACAATTTAAATTTTTTAGGTTTTTTTTTAAAAACGCTAATAAACGCGCGCAATCGTGTTTTTCGTACTCTACGCATCGGGAAACGTCGATTTATGCAATAAAATGACCAACTAAATTTTTTGAGATTTTTGAAAAAAATCAAAGGTTAACCCCTTTGGTGTTTTTTTACCCCAAAAAATGAAAGTTGGAAATCTATAGTTTTTTCGGGTGTTTCTAGCGTAATTTGGGCTGGAAAATCGAATGCCGTGCGCAGATTCCACGTAACTATGATAGTTTACATTTTATTCGGCTTTAAAATGATGGAAAAGCAACTTTGTTTTTTCCCTATTTTCTCGCGCATTTCGGCGTTTTCGGCGTGTGCAATTGCGTTTTTCGTACTCTACGCATCGGGATACGTCGTCCTATGGAAAATAGAGACAATTTAAATTTTTTAGGTTTTTTTTTAAAAACGCTAATAAACGCGCGCAATCGTGTTTTTCGTACTCTACGCATCGGGAAACGTCGATTTATGCAATAAAATGACCATCTAAATTTTTTGAGATTTTTGAAAAAAATCAAAGGTTAACCCCTTTGGTGTTTTTTTACCCCAAAAAATGAAAGTTGGAAACCTATAGTTTTTTCGGGTGTTTCTAGCGTAATTTGGGCTGGAAAATCGAATGCCGTGCGCAGATTCCACGTAAGTATGATAGTTTACATTTTATTCGGCTTTAAAGTGATGGAAAAGCAACTTTGTTTTTTCCGTATTTTCTCGCGCATTTCGGCGTTTTCGGCGAGTGCAATTGCGTTTTTCGTACTCTACGCATCGGGATACGTCGTCCTATGGAAAATAGAGACAATTTAAATTTTTTAGGTTTTTTTTTAAAAACGCTAATAAACGCGCGCAATCGTGTTTTTCGTACTCTACGCATCGGGAAACGTCGATTTATGCAATAAAATGACCATCTAAATTTTTTGAGATTTTTGAAAAAAATCAAAGGTTAACCCCTTTGGTGTTTTTTTTACCCCAAAAAATGAAAGTTGGAAATCTATAGTTTTTTCGGGTGTTTCTAGCGTAATTTGGGCTGGAAAATCGAATGCCGTGCGCAGATTCCACGTAAGTATGATAGTTTACATTTTATTCGGCTTTAAAGTGATGGAAAAGCAACTTTGTTTTTTCCCTATTTTCTCGCGCATTTCGGCGTTTTCGGCGAGTGCAATTGCGTTTTTCGTACTCTACGCATCGGGATACGTCGTCCTATGGAAAATAGAGACAATTTAAATTTTTTAGGTTTTTTTTTAAAAACGCTAATAAACGCGCGCAATCGTGTTTTTCGTACTCTACGCATCGGGAAACGTCGATTTATGCAATAAAATGACCATCTAAATTTTTTGAGATTTTTGAAAAAAATCAAAGGTTAACCCCTTTGGTGTTTTTTTACCCCAAAAAATGAAAGTTGGAAATCTATAGTTTTTTCGGGTGTTTCTAGCGTAATTTGGGCTGGAAAATCGAATGCCGTGCGCAGATTCCACGTAAGTATGATAGTTTACATTTTATTCGGCTTTAAAGTGATGGAAAAGCAACTTTGTTTTTTCCCTATTTTCTCGCGCATTTCGGCGTTTTCGGCGAGTGCAATTGCGTTTTTCGTACTCTACGCATCGGGATACGTCGTCCTATGGAAAATAGAGACAATTTAAATTTTTTAGGTTTTTTTTTAAAAACGCTAATAAACGCGCGCAATCGTGTTTTTCGTACTCTACGCATCGGGAAACGTCGATTTATGCAATAAAATGACCATCTAAATTTTTTGAGATTTTTGAAAAAAATCAAAGGTTAACCCCTTTGGTGTTTTTTTACCCCAAAAAATGAAAGTTGGAAATCTATAGTTTTTTCGGGTGTTTCTAGCGTAATTTGGGCTGGAAAATCGAATGCCGTGCGCAGATTCCACGTAAGTATGATAGTTTACATTTTATTCGGCTTTAAAGTGATGGAAAAGCAACTTTGTTTTTTCCCTATTTTCTCGCGCATTTCGGCGTTTTCGGCGAGTGCAATTGCGTTTTTCGTACTCTACGCATCGGGATACGTCGTCCTATGGAAAATAGAGACAATTTAAATTTTTTAGGTTTTTTTTTAAAAACGCTAATAAACGCGCGCAATCGTGTTTTTCGTACTCTACGCATCGGGAAACGTCGATTTATGCAATAAAATGACCATCTAAATTTTTTGAGATTTTTGAAAAAAATCAAAGGTTAACCCCTTTGGTGTTTTTTTACCCCAAAAAATGAAAGTTGGAAATCTATAGTTTTTTCGGGTGTTTCTAGCGTAATTTGGGCTGGAAAATCGAATGCCGTGCGCAGATTCCACGTAACTATGATAGTTTACATTTTATTCGGCTTTAAAATGATGGAAAAGCAACTTTGTTTTTTCCCTATTTTCTCGCGCATTTCGGCGTTTTCGGCGTGTGCAATTGCGTTTTTCGTACTCTACGCATCGGGATACGTCGTCCTATGGAAAATAGAGACAATTTAAATTTTTTAGGTTTTTTTTTAAAAACGCTAATAAACGCGCGCAATCGTGTTTTTCGTACTCTACGCATCGGGAAACGTCGATTTATGCAATAAAATGACCATCTAAATTTTTTGAGATTTTTGAAAAAAATCAAAGGTTAACCCCTTTGGTGTTTTTTTACCCCAAAAAATGAAAGTTGGAAACCTATAGTTTTTTCGGGTGTTTCTAGCGTAATTTGGGCTGGAAAATCGAATGCCGTGCGCAGATTCCACGTAAGTATGATAGTTTACATTTTATTCGGCTTTAAAGTGATGGAAAAGCAACTTTGTTTTTTCCGTATTTTCTCGCGCATTTCGGCGTTTTCGGCGAGTGCAATTGCGTTTTTCGTACTCTACGCATCGGGATACGTCGTCCTATGGAAAATAGAGACAATTTAAATTTTTTAGGTTTTTTTTTAAAAACGCTAATAAACGCGCGCAAACGTGTTTTTCGTACTCTACGCATCGGGAAACGTCGATTTATGCAATAAAATGACCATCTAAATTTTTTGAGATTTTTGAAAAAAATCAAAGGTTAACCCCTTTGGTGTTTTTTTACCCCAAAAAATGAAAGTTGGAAATCTATAGTTTTTTCGGGTGTTTCTAGCGTAATTTGGGCTGGAAAATCGAATGCCGTGCGCAGATTCCACGTAAGTATGATAGTTTACATTTTATTCGGCTTTAAAGTGATGGAAAAGCAACTTTGTTTTTTCCCTATTTTCTCGCGCATTTCGGCGTTTTCGGCGAGTGCAATTGCGTTTTTCGTACTCTACGCATCGGGATACGTCGTCCTATGGAAAATAGAGACAATTTAAATTTTTTAGGTTTTTTTTTAAAAACGCTAATAAACGCGCGCAATCGTGTTTTTCGTACTCTACGCATCGGGAAACGTCGATTTATGCAATAAAATGACCATCTAAATTTTTTGAGATTTTTGAAAAAAATCAAAGGTTAACCCCTTTGGTGTTTTTTTACCCCAAAAAATGAAAGTTGGAAATCTATAGTTTTTTCGGGTGTTTCTAGCGTAATTTGGGCTGGAAAATCGAATGCCGTGCGCAGATTCCACGTAAGTATGATAGTTTACATTTTATTCGGCTTTAAAGTGATGGAAAAGCAACTTTGTTTTTTCCCTATTTTCTCGCGCATTTCGGCGTTTTCGGCGAGTGCAATTGCGTTTTTCGTACTCTACGCATCGGGATACGTCGTCCTATGGAAAATAGAGACAATTTAAATTTTTTAGGTTTTTTTTTAAAAACGCTAATAAACGCGCGCAATCGTGTTTTTCGTACTCTACGCATCGGGAAACGTCGATTTATGCAATAAAATGACCATCTAAATTTTTTGAGATTTTTGAAAAAAATCAAAGGTTAACCCCTTTGGTGTTTTTTTACCCCAAAAAATGAAAGTTGGAAATCTATAGTTTTTTCGGGTGTTTCTAGCGTAATTTGGGCTGGAAAATCGAATGCCGTGCGCAGATTCCACGTAAGTATGATAGTTTACATTTTATTCGGCTTTAAAGTGATGGAAAAGCAACTTTGTTTTTTCCCTATTTTCTCGCGCATTTCGGCGTTTTCGGCGAGTGCAATTGCGTTTTTCGTACTCTACGCATCGGGATACGTCGTCCTATGGAAAATAGAGACAATTTAAATTTTTTAGGTTTTTTTTTAAAAACGCTAATAAACGCGCGCAATCGTGTTTTTCGTACTCTACGCATCGGGAAACGTCGATTTATGCAATAAAATGACCATCTAAATTTTTTGAGATTTTTGAAAAAAATCAAAGGTTAACCCCTTTGGTGTTTTTTTACCCCAAAAAATGAAAGTTGGAAATCTATAGTTTTTTCGGGTGTTTCTAGCGTAATTTGGGCTGGAAAATCGAATGCCGTGCGCAGATTCCACGTAAGTATGATAGTTTACATTTTATTCGGCTTTAAAGTGATGGAAAAGCAACTTTGTTTTTTCCCTATTTTCTCGCGCATTTCGGCGTTTTCGGCGAGTGCAATTGCGTTTTTCGTACTCTACGCATCGGGATACGTCGTCCTATGGAAAATAGAGACAATTTAAATTTTTTAGGTTTTTTTTTAAAAACGCTAATAAACGCGCGCAATCGTGTTTTTCGTACTCTACGCATAGGGAAACGTCGATTTATGCAATAAAATGACCATCTAAATTTTTTGAGATTTTTGAAAAAAATCAAAGGTTAACCCCTTTGGTGTTTTTTTACCCCAAAAAATGAAAGTTGGAAATCTATAGTTTTTTCGGGTGTTTCTAGCGTAATTTGGGCTGGAAAATCGAATGCCGTGCGCAGATTCCACGTAAGTATGATAGTTTACATTTTATTCGGCTTTAAAGTGATGGAAAAGCAACTTTGTTTTTTCCCTATTTTCTCGCGCATTTCGGCGTTTTCGGCGAGTGCAATTGCGTTTTTCGTACTCTACGCATCGGGATACGTCGTCCTGTGGAAAATAGAGACAATTTAAATTTTTTAGGTTTTTTTTTAAAAACGCTAATAAACGCGCGCAATCGTGTTTTTCGTACTCTACGCATCGGGAAACGTCGATTTATGCAATAAAATGACCATCTAAATTTTTTGAGATTTTTGAAAAAAATCAAAGGTTAACCCCTTTGGTGTTTTTTTACCCCAAAAAATGAAAGTTGGAAATCTATAGTTTTTTCGGGTGTTTCTAGCGTAATTTGGGCTGGAAAATCGAATGCCGTGCGCAGATTCCACGTAAGTATGATAGTTTACATTTTATTCGGCTTTAAAATGATGGAAAAGCAACTTTGTTTTTTCCCTATTTTCTCGCGCATTTCGGCGTTTTCGGCGTGTGCAATTGCGTTTTTCGTACTCTACGCATCGGGATACGTCGTCCTATGGAAAATAGAGACAATTTAAATTTTTTAGGTTTTTTTTTAAAAACGCTAATAAACGCGCGCAATCGTGTTTTTCGTACTCTACGCATCGGGAAACGTCGATTTATGCAATAAAATGACCATCTAAATTTTTTGAGATTTTTGAAAAAAATCAAAGGTTAACCCCTTTGGTGTTTTTTTACCCCAAAAAATGAAAGTTGGAAACCTATAGTTTTTTCGGGTGTTTCTAGCGTAATTTGGGCTGGAAAATCGAATGCCGTGCGCAGATTCCACGTAAGTATGATAGTTTACATTTTATTCGGCTTTAAAGTGATGGAAAAGCAACTTTGTTTTTTCCGTATTTTCTCGCGCATTTCGGCGTTTTCGGCGAGTGCAATTGCGTTTTTCGTACTCTACGCATCGGGATACGTCGTCCTATGGAAAATAGAGACAATTTAAATTTTTTAGGTTTTTTTTTAAAAACGCTAATAAACGCGCGCAAACGTGTTTTTCGTACTCTACGCATCGGGAAACGTCGATTTATGCAATAAAATGACCATCTAAATTTTTTGAGATTTTTGAAAAAAATCAAAGGTTAACCCCTTTGGTGTTTTTTTACCCCAAAAAATGAAAGTTGGAAATCTATAGTTTTTTCGGGTGTTTCTAGCGTAATTTGGGCTGGAAAATCGAATGCCGTGCGCAGATTCCACGTAAGTATGATAGTTTACATTTTATTCGGCTTTAAAGTGATGGAAAAGCAACTTTGTTTTTTCCCTATTTTCTCGCGCATTTCGGCGTTTTCGGCGAGTGCAATTGCGTTTTTCGTACTCTACGCATCGGGATACGTCGTCCTATGGAAAATAGAGACAATTTAAATTTTTTAGGTTTTTTTTTAAAAACGCTAATAAACGCGCGCAATCGTGTTTTTCGTACTCTACGCATCGGGAAACGTCGATTTATGCAATAAAATGACCATCTAAATTTTTTGAGATTTTTGAAAAAAATCAAAGGTTAACCCCTTTGGTGTTTTTTTACCCCAAAAAATGAAAGTTGGAAATCTATAGTTTTTTCGGGTGTTTCTAGCGTAATTTGGGCTGGAAAATCGAATGCCGTGCGCAGATTCCACGTAAGTATGATAGTTTACATTTTATTCGGCTTTAAAGTGATGGAAAAGCAACTTTGTTTTTTCCGTATTTTCTCGCGCATTTCGGCGTTTTCGGCGAGTGCAATTGCGTTTTTCGTACTCTACGCATCGGGATACGTCGTCCTATGGAAAATAGAGACAATTTAAATTTTTTAGGTTTTTTTTTAAAAACGCTAATAAACGCGCGCAATCGTGTTTTTCGTACTCTACGCATCGGGAAACGTCGATTTATGCAATAAAATGACCATCTAAATTTTTTGAGATTTTTGAAAAAAATCAAAGGTTAACCCCTTTGGTGTTTTTTTACCCCAAAAAATGAAAGTTGGAAATCTATAGTTTTTTCGGGTGTTTCTAGCGTAATTTGGGCTGGAAAATCGAATGCCGTGCGCAGATTCCACGTAAGTATGATAGTTTACATTTTATTCGGCTTTAAAGTGATGGAAAAGCAACTTTGTTTTTTCCCTATTTTCTCGCGCATTTCGGCGTTTTCGGCGAGTGCAATTGCGTTTTTCGTACTCTACGCATCGGGATACGTCGTCCTATGGAAAATAGAGACAATTTAAATTTTTTAGGTTTTTTTTTAAAAACGCTAATAAACGCGCGCAATCGTGTTTTTCGTACTCTACGCATCGGGAAACGTCGATTTATGCAATAAAATGACCATCTAAATTTTTTGAGATTTTTGAAAAAAATCAAAGGTTAACCCCTTTGGTGTTTTTTTACCCCAAAAAATGAAAGTTGGAAATCTATAGTTTTTTCGGGTGTTTCTAGCGTAATTTGGGCTGGAAAATCGAATGCCGTGCGCAGATTCCACGTAAGTATGATAGTTTACATTTTATTCGGCTTTAAAGTGATGGAAAAGCAACTTTGTTTTTTCCCTATTTTCTCGCGCATTTCGGCGTTTTCGGCGAGTGCAATTGCGTTTTTCGTACTCTACGCATCGGGATACGTCGTCCTATGGAAAATAGAGACAATTTAAATTTTTTAGGTTTTTTTTTAAAAACGCTAATAAACGCGCGCAATCGTGTTTTTCGTACTCTACGCATCGGGAAACGTCGATTTATGCAATAAAATGACCATCTAAATTTTTTGAGATTTTTGAAAAAAATCAAAGGTTAACCCCTTTGGTGTTTTTTTACCCCAAAAAATGAAAGTTGGAAATCTATAGTTTTTTCGGGTGTTTCTAGCGTAATTTGGGCTGGAAAATCGAATGCCGTGCGCAGATTCCACGTAAGTATGATAGTTTACATTTTATTCGGCTTTAAAGTGATGGAAAAGCAACTTTGTTTTTTCCCTATTTTCTCGCGCATTTCGGCGTTTTCGGCGAGTGCAATTGCGTTTTTCGTACTCTACGCATCGGGATACGTCGTCCTATGGAAAATAGAGACAATTTAAATTTTTTAGGTTTTTTTTTAAAAACGCTAATAAACGCGCGCAATCGTGTTTTTCGTACTCTACGCATCGGGAAACGTCTATTTATGCAATAAAATGACCATCTAAATTTTTTGAGATTTTTGAAAAAAATCAAAGGTTAACCCCTTTGGTGTTTTTTTACCCCAAAAAATGAAAGTTGGAAATCTATAGTTTTTTCGGGTGTTTCTAGCGTAATTTGGGCTGGAAAATCGAATGCCGTGCGCAGATTCCACGTAAGTATGATAGTTTACATTTTATTCGGCTTTAAAGTGATGGAAAAGCAACTTTGTTTTTTCCCTATTTTCTCGCGCATTTCGGCGTTTTCGGCGAGTGCAATTGCGTTTTTCGTACTCTACGCATCGGGATACGTCGTCCTATGGCAAATAGAGACAATTTAAATTTTTTAGGTTTTTTTTTAAAAACGCTAATAAACGCGCGCAATCGTGTTTTTCGTACTCTACGCATCGGGAAACGTCGATTTATGCAATAAAATGACCATCTAAATTTTTTGAGATTTTTGAAAAAAATCAAAGGTTAACCCCTTTGGTGTTTTTTTTACCCCAAAAAATGAAAGTTGGAAATCTATAGTTTTTTCGGGTGTTTCTAGCGTAATTTGGGCTGGAAAATCGAATGCCGTGCGCAGATTCCACGTAAGTATGATAGTTTACATTTTATTCGGCTTTAAAGTGATGGAAAAGCAACTTTGTTTTTTCCCTATTTTCTCGCGCATTTCGGCGTTTTCGGCGAGTGCAATTGCGTTTTTCGTACTCTACGCATCGGGATACGTCGTCCTATGGAAAATAGAGACAATTTAAATTTTTTAGGTTTTTTTTTAAAAACGCTAATAAACGCGCGCAATCGTGTTTTTCGTACTCTACGCATCGGGAAACGTCGATTTATGCAATAAAATGACCATCTAAATTTTTTGAGATTTTTGAAAAAAATCAAAGGTTAACCCCTTTGGTGTTTTTTTACCCCAAAAAATGAAAGTTGGAAATCTATAGTTTTTTCGGGTGTTTCTAGCGTAATTTGGGCTGGAAAATCGAATGCCGTGCGCAGATTCCACGTAAGTATGATAGTTTACATTTTATTCGGCTTTAAAGTGATGGAAAAGCAACTTTGTTTTTTCCCTATTTTCTCGCGCATTTCGGCGTTTTCGGCGAGTGCAATTGCGTTTTTCGTACTCTACGCATCGGGATACGTCGTCCTATGGAAAATAGAGACAATTTAAATTTTTTAGGTTTTTTTTTAAAAACGCTAATAAACGCGCGCAATCGTGTTTTTCGTACTCTACGCATCGGGAAACGTCGATTTATGCAATAAAATGACCATCTAAATTTTTTGAGATTTTTGAAAAAAATCAAAGGTTAACCCCTTTGGTGTTTTTTTACCCCAAAAAATGAAAGTTGGAAATCTATAGTTTTTTCGGGTGTTTCTAGCGTAATTTGGGCTGGAAAATCGAATGCCGTGCGCAGATTCCACGTAAGTATGATAGTTTACATTTTATTCGGCTTTAAAGTGATGGAAAAGCAACTTTGTTTTTTCCCTATTTTCTCGCGCATTTCGGCGTTTTCGGCGAGTGCAATTGCGTTTTTCGTACTCTACGCATCGGGATACGTCGTCCTATGGAAAATAGAGACTATTTAAATTTTTTAGGTTTTTTTTTAAAAACGCTAATAAACGCGCGCAATCGTGTTTTTCGTACTCTACGCATCGGGAAACGTCGATTTATGCAATAAAATGACCATCTAAATTTTTTGAGATTTTTGAAAAAAATCAAAGGTTAACCCCTTTGGTGTTTTTTTACCCCAAAAAATGAAAGTTGGAAATCTATAGTTTTTTCGGGTGTTTCTAGCGTAATTTGGGCTGGAAAATCGAATGCCGTGCGCAGATTCCACGTAAGTATGATAGTTTACATTTTATTCGGCTTTAAAGTGATGGAAAAGCAACTTTGTTTTTTCCCTATTTTCTCGCGCATTTCGGCGTTTTCGGCGAGTGCAATTGCGTTTTTCGTACTCTACGCATCGGGATACGTCGTCCTATGGCAAATAGAGACAATTTAAATTTTTTAGGTTTTTTTTTAAAAACGCTAATAAACGCGCGCAATCGTGTTTTTCGTACTCTACGCATCGGGAAACGTCGATTTATGCAATAAAATGACCATCTAAATTTTTTGAGATTTTTGAAAAAAATCAAAGGTTAACCCCTTTGGTGTTTTTTTTACCCCAAAAAATGAAAGTTGGAAATCTATAGTTTTTTCGGGTGTTTCTAGCGTAATTTGGGCTGGAAAATCGAATGCCGTGCGCAGATTCCACGTAAGTATGATAGTTTACATTTTATTCGGCTTTAAAGTGATGGAAAAGCAACTTTGTTTTTTCCCTATTTTCTCGCGCATTTCGGCGTTTTCGGCGAGTGCAATTGCGTTTTTCGTACTCTACGCATCGGGATACGTCGTCCTATGGAAAATAGAGACAATTTAAATTTTTTAGGTTTTTTTTTAAAAACGCTAATAAACGCGCGCAATCGTGTTTTTCGTACTCTACGCATCGGGAAACGTCGATTTATGCAATAAAATGACCATCTAAATTTTTTGAGATTTTTGAAAAAAATCAAAGGTTAACCCCTTTGGTGTTTTTTTACCCCAAAAAATGAAAGTTGGAAATCTATAGTTTTTTCGGGTGTTTCTAGCGTAATTTGGGCTGGAAAATCGAATGCCGTGCGCAGATTCCACGTAAGTATGATAGTTTACATTTTATTCGGCTTTAAAGTGATGGAAAAGCAACTTTGTTTTTTCCCTATTTTCTCGCGCATTTCGGCGTTTTCGGCGAGTGCAATTGCGTTTTTCGTACTCTACGCATCGGGATACGTCGTCCTATGGAAAATAGAGACAATTTAAATTTTTTAGGTTTTTTTTTAAAAACGCTAATAAACGCGCGCAATCGTGTCTTTCGTACTCTACGCATCGGGAAACGTCGATTTATGCAATAAAATGACCATCTAAATTTTTTGAGATTTTTGAAAAAAATCAAAGGTTAACCCCTTTGGTGTTTTTTTACCCCAAAAAATGAAAGTTGGAAATCTATAGTTTTTTCGGGTGTTTCTAGCGTAATTTGGGCTGGAAAATCGAATGCCGTGCGCAGATTCCACGTAAGTATGATAGTTTACATTTTATTCGGCTTTAAAGTGATGGAAAAGCAACTTTGTTTTTTCCCTATTTTCTCGCGCATTTCGGCGTTTTCGGCGAGTGCAATTGCGTTTTTCGTACTCTACGCATCGGGATACGTCGTCCTATGGAAAATAGAGACAATTTAAATTTTTTAGGTTTTTTTTTAAAAACGCTAATAAACGCGCGCAATCGTGTTTTTCGTACTCTACGCATCGGGAAACGTCGATTTATGCAATAAAATGACCATCTAAATTTTTTGAGATTTTTGAAAAAAATCAAAGGTTAACCCCTTTGGTGTTTTTTTACCCCAAAAAATGAAAGTTGGAAATCTATAGTTTTTTCGGGTGTTTCTAGCGTAATTTGGGCTGGAAAATCGAATGCCGTGCGCAGATTTCACGTAACTATGATAGTTTACATTTTATTCGGCTTTAAAGTGATGGAAAAGCAACTTTGTTTTTTCCCTATTTTCTCGCGCATTTCGGCGTTTTCGGCGAGTGCAATTGCGTTTTTCGTACTCTCCGCATCGGGATACGTCGTCCTATGGAAAATAGAGACAATTTAAATTTTTTAGGTTTTTTTTTAAAAACGCTAATAAACGCGCGCAATCGTGTTTTTCGTACTCTACGCATCGGGAAACGTCGATTTATGCAATAAAATGACCATCTAAATTTTTTGAGATTTTTGAAAAAAATCAAAGGTTAACCCCTTTGGTGTTTTTTTACCCCAAAAAATGAAAGTTGGAAATCTATAGTTTTTTCGGGTGTTTCTAGCGTAATTTGGGCTGGAAAATCGAATGCCGTGCGCAGATTCCACGTAAGTATGATAGTTTACATTTTATTCGGCTTTAAAGTGATGGAAAAGCAACTTTGTTTTTTCCCTATTTTCTCGCGCATTTCGGCGTTTTCGGCGAGTGCAATTGCGTTTTTCGTACTCTACGCATCGGGATACGTCGTCCTATGGAAAATAGAGACAATTTAAATTTTTTAGGTTTTTTTTTAAAAACGCTAATAAACGCGCGCAATCGTGTTTTTCGTACTCTACGCATCGGGAAACGTCGATTTATGCAATAAAATGACCATCTAAATTTTTTGAGATTTTTGAAAAAAATCAAAGGTTAACCCCTTTGGTGTTTTTTTACCCCAAAAAATGAAAGTTGGAAATCTATAGTTTTTTCGGGTGTTTCTAGCGTAATTTGGGCTGGAAAATCGAATGCCGTGCGCAGATTCCACGTAACTATGATAGTTTACATTTTATTCGGCTTTAAAGTGATGGAAAAGCAACTTTGTTTTTTCCCTATTTTCTCGCGCATTTCGGCGTTTTCGGCGAGTGCAATTGCGTTTTTCGTACTCTACGCATCGGGATACGTCGTCCTATGGAAAATAGAGACAATTTAAATTTTTTAGGTTTTTTTTTAAAAACGCTAATAAACGCGCGCAATCGTGTTTTTCGTACTCTACGCATCGGGAAACGTCGATTTATGCAATAAAATGACCATCTAAATTTTTTGAGATTTTTGAAAAAAATCAAAGGTTAACCCCTTTGGTGTTTTTTTACCCCAAAAAATGAAAGTTGGAAATCTATAGTTTTTTCGGGTGTTTCTAGCGTAATTTGGGCTGGAAAATCGAATGCCGTGCGCAGATTCCACGTAACTATGATAGTTTACATTTTATTCGGCTTTAAAGTGATGGAAAAGCAACTTTGTTTTTTCCTTATTTTCTCGCGCATTTCGGCGTTTTCGGCGAGTGCAATTGCGTTTTTCGTACTCTACGCATCGGGATACGTCGTCCTATGGAAAATAGAGACAATTTAAATTTTTTAGGTTTTTTTTTAAAAACGCAAATAAACGCGCGCAATCGTGTTTTTCGTACTCTACGCATCGGGAAACGTCGATTTATGCAATAAAAAGACCATCTAAATTTTTTGAGATTTTTGAAAAAAATCAAAGGTTAACCCCTTTGGTGTTTTTTTACCCCAAAAAATGAAAGTTGGAAATCTATAGTTTTTTCGGGTGTTTCTAGCGTAATTTGGGCTGGAAAATCGAATGCCGTGCGCAGATTCCACGTAAGTATGATAGTTTACATTTTATTCGGCTTTAAAGTGATGGAAAAGCAACTTTGTTTTTTCCCTATTTTCTCGCGCATTTCGGCGTTTTCGGCGAGTGCAATTGCGTTTTTCGTACTCTACGCATCGGGATACGTCGTCCTATGGAAAATAGAGACAATTTAAATTTTTTAGGTTTTTTTTTAAAAACGCTAATAAACGCGCGCAATCGTGTTTTTCGTACTCTACGCATCGGGAAACGTCGATTTATGCAATAAAATGACCATCTAAATTTTTTGAGATTTTTGAAAAAAATCAAAGGTTAACCCCTTTGGTGTTTTTTTACCCCAAAAAATGAAAGTTGGAAATCTATAGTTTTTTCGGGTGTTTCTAGCGTAATTTGGGCTGGAAAATCGAATGCCGTGCGCAGATTCCACGTAACTATGATAGTTTACATTTTATTCGGCTTTAAAGTGATGGAAAAGCAACTTTGTTTTTTCCCTATTTTCTCGCGCATTTCGGCGTTTTCGGCGAGTGCAATTGCGTTTTTCGTACTCTACGCATCGGGATACGTCGTCCTATGGAAAATAGAGACAATTTAAATTTTTTAGGTTTTTTTTTAAAAACGCAAATAAACGCGCGCAATCGTGTTTTTCGTACTCTACGCATCGGGAAACGTCGATTTATGCAATAAAAAGACCATCTAAATTTTTTGAGATTTTTGAAAAAAATCAAAGGTTAACCCCTTTGGTGTTTTTTTACCCCAAAAAATGAAAGTTGGAAATCTATAGTTTTTTCGGGTGTTTCTAGCGTAATTTGGGCTGGAAAATCGAATGCCGTGCGCAGATTCCACGTAAGTATGATAGTTTACATTTTATTCGGCTTTAAAGTGATGGAAAAGCAACTTTGTTTTTTCCCTATTTTCTCGCGCATTTCGGCGTTTTCGGCGAGTGCAATTGCGTTTTTCGTACTCTACGCATCGGGATACGTCGTCCTATGGAAAATAGAGACAATTTAAATTTTTTAGGTTTTTTTTTAAAAACGCTAATAAACGCGCGCAATCGTGTTTTTCGTACTCTACGCATCGGGAAACGTCGATTTATGCAATAAAATGACCATCTAAATTTTTTGAGATTTTTGAAAAAAATCAAAGGTTAACCCCTTTGGTGTTTTTTTACCCCAAAAAATGAAAGTTGGAAATCTATAGTTTTTTCGGGTGTTTCTAGCGTAATTTGGGCTGGAAAATCTAATGCCGTGCGCAGATTCCACGTAAGTATGATAGTTTACATTTTATTCGGCTTTAAAGTGATGGAAAAGCAACTTTGTTTTTTCCCTATTTTCTCGCGCATTTCGGCGTTTTCGGCGAGTGCAATTGCGTTTTTCGTACTCTACGCATCGGGATACGTCGTCCTATGGAAAATAGAGACAATTTAAATTTTTTAGGTTTTTTTTTAAAAACGCTAATAAACGCGCGCAATCGTGTTTTTCGTACTCTACGCATCGGGAAACGTCGATTTATGCAATAAAATGACCATCTAAATTTTTTGAGATTTTTGAAAAAAATCAAAGGTTAACCCCTTTGGTGTTTTTTTACCCCAAAAAATGAAAGTTTGAAATCTATAGTTTTTTCGGGTGTTTCTAGCGTAATTTGGGCTGGAAAATCGAATGCCGTGCGCAGATTCCACGTAACTATGATAGTTTACATTTTATTCGGCTTTAAAGTGATGGAAAAGCAACTTTGTTTTTTCCCTATTTTCTCGCGCATTTCGGCGTTTTCGGCGAGTGCAATTGCGTTTTTCGTACTCTACGCATCGGGATACGTCGTCCTATGGAAAATAGAGACAATTTAAATTTTTTAGGTTTTTTTTTAAAAACGCTAATAAACGCGCGCAATCGTGTTTTTCGTACTCTACGCATCGGGAAACGTCGATTTATGCAATAAAATGACCATCTAAATTTTTTGAGATTTTTGAAAAAAATCAAAGGTTAACCCCTTTGGTGTTTTTTTACCCCAAAAAATGAAAGTTGGAAATCTATAGTTTTTTCGGGTGTTTCTAGCGTAATTTGGGCTGGAAAATCGAATGCCGTGCGCAGATTCCACGTAAGTATGATAGTTTACATTTTATTCGGCTTTAAAGTGATGGATAAGCAACTTTGTTTTTTCCCTATTTTCTCGCGCATTTCGGCGTTTTCGGCGAGTGCATTGCGTTTTTCGTACTCTACGCATCGGGATACGTCGTCCTATGGAAAATAGAGACAATTTAAATTTTTTAGGTTTTTTTTTAAAAACGCTAATAAACGCGCGCAATCGTGTTTTTCGTACTCTACGCATCGGGAAACGTCGATTTATGCAATAAAATGACCATCTAAATTTTTTGAGATTTTTGAAAAAAATCAAAGGTTAACCCCTTTGGTGTTTTTTTACCCCAAAAAATGAAAGTTGGAAATCTATAGTTTTTTCGGGTGTTTCTAGCGTAATTTGGGTTGGAAAATCGAACGCCGTGCTCAGATTCCACGTAAGTATGATAGTTTACATTTTATTCGGCTTTAAAGTGATGGAAAAGCAACTTTGTTTTTTCCCTATTTTCTCGCGCATTTCGGCGTTTTCGGCGAGTGCAATTGCGTTTTTCGTACTCTACGCATCGGGATACGTCGTCCTATGGAAAATAGAGACAATTTAAATTTTTTAGGTTTTTTTTTAAAAACGCTAATAAACGCGCGCAATCGTGTTTTTCGTACTCTACGCATCGGGAAACGTCGATTTATGCAATAAAATGACCATCTAAATTTTTTGAGATTTTTGAAAAAAATCAAAGGTTAACCCCTTTGGTGTTTTTTTACCCCAAAAAATGAAAGTTGGAAATCTATAGTTTTTTCGGGTGTTTCTAGCGTAATTTGGGCTGGAAAATCGAATGCCGTGCGCAGATTCCACGTAACTATGATAGTTTACATTTTATTCGGCTTTAAAGTGATGGAAAAGCAACTTTGTTTTTTCCCTATTTTCTCGCGCATTTCGGCGTTTTCGGCGAGTGCAATTGCGTTTTTCGTACTCTACGCATCGGGATACGTCGTCCTATGGAAAATAGAGACAATTTAAATTTTTTAGGTTTTTTTTTAAAAACGCTAATAAACGCGCGCAATCGTGTTTTTCGTACTCTACGCATCGGGAAACGTCGATTTATGCAATAAAATGACCATCTAAATTTTTTGAGATTTTTGAAAAAAATCAAAGGTTAACCCCTTTGGTGTTTTTTTACCCCAAAAAATGAAAGTTGGAAATCTATAGTTTTTTCGGGTGTTTCTAGCGTAATTTGGGCTGGAAAATCGAATGCCGTGCGCAGATTCCACGTAAGTATGATAGTTTACATTTTATTCGGCTTTAAAGTGATGGAAAAGCAACTTTGTTTCTTCCCTATTTTCTCGCGCATTTCGGCGTTTTCGGCGAGTGCAATTGCGTTTTTCGTACTCTACGCATCGGGATACGTCGTCCTATGGAAAATAGAGACTATTTAAATTTTTTAGGTTTTTTTTTAAAAACGCTAATAAACGCGCGCAATCGTGTTTTTCGTACTCTACGCATCGGGAAACGTCGATTTATGCAATAAAATGACCATCTAAATTTTTTGTGATTTTTGCAAAAATCAAAGGTTAACCCCTTTGGTGTTTTTTTACCCCAAAAAATGAAAGTTGGAAATCTATAGTTTTTTCGGGTGTTTCTAGCGTAATTTGGGCTGGAAAATCGAATGCCGTGCGCAGATTCCACGTAAGTATGATAGTTTACATTTTATTCGGCTTTAAAGTGATGGAAAAGCAACTTTGTTTTTTCCCTATTTTCTCGCGCATTTCGGCGTTTTCGGCGAGTGCAATTGCGTTTTTCGTACTCTACGCATCGGGATACGTCGTCCTATGGAAAATAGAGACAATTTAAATTTTTTAGGTTTTTTTTTAAAAACGCTAATAAACGCGCGCAATCGTATTTTCGTACTCTACGCATCGGGAAACGTCGATTTATGCAATAAAATGACCATCTAAATTTTTTGAAATTTTTGAAAAAAATCAAAGGTTAACCCCTTTGGTGTTTTTTTACCCCAAAAAATGAAAGTTGGAAATCTATAGTTTTTTCGGGTGTTTCTAGCGTAATTTGGGCTGGAAAATCGAATGCCGTGCGCAGATTCCACGTAACTATGATAGTTTACATTTTATTCGGCTTTAAAGTGATGGAAAAGCAACTTTGTTTTTTCCCTATTTTCTCGCGCATTTCGGCGTTTTCGGCGAGTGCAATTGCGTTTTTCGTACTCTACGCATCGGGATACGTCGTCCTATGGCAAATAGAGACAATTTAAATTTTTTAGGTTTTTTTTTAAAAACGCTAATAAACGCGCGCAATCGTGTTTTTCGTACTCTACGCATCGGGAAACGTCGATTTATGCAATAAAATGACCATCTAAATTTTTTGAGATTTTTGAAAAAAATCAAAGGTTAACCCCTTTGGTGTTTTTTTACCCCAAAAAATGAAAGTTGGAAATCTATAGTTTTTTCGGGTGTTTCTAGCGTAATTTGGGCTGGAAAATCGAATGCCGTGCGCAGATTCCACGTAACTATGATAGTTTACATTTTATTCGGCTTTAAAGTGATGGAAAAGCAACTTTGTTTTTTCCCTATTTTCTCGCGCATTTCGGCGTTTTCGGCGAGTGCAATTGCGTTTTTCGTACTCTACGCATCGGGATATGTCGTCCTATGGAAAATAGAGACAATTTAAATTTTTTAGGTTTTTTTTTAAAAACGCTAATAAACGCGCGCAATCGTGTTTTTCGTACTCTACGCATCGGGAAACGTCGATTTATGCAATAAAATGACCATCTAAATTTTTTGAGATTTTTGAAAAAAATCAAAGGTTAACCCCTTTGGTGTTTTTTTACCCCAAAAAATGAAAGTTGGAAATCTATAGTTTTTTCGGGTGTTTCTAGCGTAATTTGGGCTGGAAAATCGAATGCCGTGCGCAGATTCCACGTAACTATGATAGTTTACATTTTATTCGGCTTTAAAGTGATGGAAAAGCAACTTTGTTTTTTCCCTATTTTCTCGCGCATTTCGGCGTTTTCGGCGAGTGCAATTGCGTTTTTCGTACTCTACGCATCGGGATACGTCGTCCTATGGAAAATAGAGACAATTTAAATTTTTTAGGTTTTTTTTTAAAAACGCTAATAAACGCGCGCAATCGTGTTTTTCGTACTCTACGCATCGGGAAACGTCGATTTATGCAATAAAATGACCATCTAAATTTTTTGAGATTTTTGAAAAAAATCAAAGGTTAACCCCTTTGGTGTTTTTTTACCCCAAAAAATGAAAGTTGGAAATCTATAGTTTTTTCGGGTGTTTCTAGCGTAATTTGGGCTGGAAAATCGAATGCCGTGCGCAGATTCCACGTAACTATGATAGTTTACATTTTATTCGGCTTTAAAGTGATGGAAAAGCAACTTTGTTTTTTCCCTATTTTCTCGCGCATTTCGGCGTTTTCGGCGAGTGCAATTGCGTTTTTCGTACTCTACGCATCGGGATATGTCGTCCTATGGAAAATAGAGACAATTTAAATTTTTTAGGTTTTTTTTTAAAAACGCTAATAAACGCGCGCAATCGTGTTTTTCGTACTCTACGCATCGGGAAACGTCGATTTATGCAATAAAATGACCATCTAAATTTTTTGAGATTTTTGAAAAAAATCAAAGGTTAACCCCTTTGGTGTTTTTTTACCCCAAAAAATGAAAGTTGGAAATCTATAGTTTTTTCGGGTGTTTCTAGCGTAATTTGGGCTGGAAAATCGAATGCCGTGCGCAGATTCCACGTAACTATGATAGTTTACATTTTATTCGGCTTTAAAGTGATGGAAAAGCAACTTTGTTTTTTCCCTATTTTCTCGCGCATTTCGGCGTTTTCGGCGAGTGCAATTGCGTTTTTCGTACTCTACGCATCGGGATACGTCGTCCTATGGAAAATAGAGACAATTTAAATTTTTTAGGTTTTTTTTTAAAAACGCTAATAAACGCGCGCAATCGTGTTTTTCGTACTCTACGCATCGGGAAACGTCGATTTATGCAATAAAATGACCATCTAAATTTTTTGAGATTTTTGAAAAAAATCAAAGGTTAACCCCTTTGGTGTTTTTTTACCCCAAAAAATGAAAGTTGGAAATCTATAGTTTTTTCGGGTGTTTCTAGCGTAATTTGGGCTGGAAAATCGAATGCCGTGCGCAGATTCCACGTAACTATGATAGTTTACATTTTATTCGGCTTTAAAGTGATGGAAAAGCAACTTTGTTTTTTCCCTATTTTCTCGCGCATTTCGGCGTTTTCGGCGAGTGCAATTGCGTTTTTCGTACTCTACGCATCGGGATACGTCGTCCTATGGAAAATAGAGACAATTTAAATTTTTTAGGTTTTTTTTTAAAAACGCTAATAAACGCGCGCAATCGTGTTTTTCGTACTCTACGCATCGGGAAACGTCGATTTATGCAATAAAATGACCATCTAAATTTTTTGAGATTTTTGAAAAAAATCAAAGGTTAACCCCTTTGGTGTTTTTTTACCCCAAAAAATGAAAGTTGGAAATCTATAGTTTTTTCGGGTGTTTCTAGCGTAATTTGGGCTGGAAAATCGAATGCCGTGCGCAGATTCCACGTAACTATGATAGTTTACATTTTATTCGGCTTTAAAGTGATGGAAAAGCAACTTTGTTTTTTCCCTATTTTCTCGCGCATTTCGGCGTTTTCGGCGAGTGCAATTGCGTTTTTCGTACTCTACGCATCGGGATATGTCGTCCTATGGAAAATAGAGACAATTTAAATTTTTTAGGTTTTTTTTTAAAAACGCTAATAAACGCGCGCAATCGTGTTTTTCGTACTCTACGCATCGGGAAACGTCGATTTATGCAATAAAATGACCATCTAAATTTTTTGAGATTTTTGAAAAAAATCAAAGGTTAACCCCTTTGGTGTTTTTTTACCCCAAAAAATGAAAGTTGGAAATCTATAGTTTTTTCGGGTGTTTCTAGCGTAATTTGGGCTGGAAAATCGAATGCCGTGCGCAGATTCCACGTAAGTATGATAGTTTACATTTTATTCGGCTTTAAAGTGATGGAAAAGCAACTTTGTTTCTTCCCTATTTTCTCGCGCATTTCGGCGTTTTCGGCGAGTGCAATTGCGTTTTTCGTACTCTACGCATCGGGATACGTCGTCCTATGGAAAATAGAGACTATTTAAATTTTTTAGGTTTTTTTTTAAAAACGCTAATAAACGCGCGCAATCGTGTTTTTCGTACTCTACGCATCGGGAAACGTCGATTTATGCAATAAAATGACCATCTAAATTTTTTGTGATTTTTGCAAAAATCAAAGGTTAACCCCTTTGGTGTTTTTTTACCCCAAAAAATGAAAGTTGGAAATCTATAGTTTTTTCGGGTGTTTCTAGCGTAATTTGGGCTGGAAAATCGAATGCCGTGCGCAGATTCCACGTAAGTATGATAGTTTACATTTTATTCGGCTTTAAAGTGATGGAAAAGCAACTTTGTTTTTTCCCTATTTTCTCGCGCATTTCGGCGTTTTCGGCGAGTGCAATTGCGTTTTTCGTACTCTACGCATCGGGATACGTCGTCCTATGGAAAATAGAGACAATTTAAATTTTTTAGGTTTTTTTTTAAAAACGCTAATAAACGCGCGCAATCGTGTTTTTCGTACTCTACGCATCGGGAAACGTCGATTTATGCAATAAAATGACCATCTAAATTTTTTGAGATTTTTGAAAAAAATCAAAGGTTAACCCCTTTGGTGTTTTTTTACCCCAAAAAATGAAAGTTGGAAATCTATAGTTTTTTCGGGTGTTTCTAGCGTAATTTGGGCTGGAAAATCGAATGCCGTGCGCAAATTCCACGTAACTATGATAGTTTACATTTTATTCGGCTTTAAAGTGATGGAAAAGCAACTTTGTTTTTTCCCTATTTTCTCGCGCATTTCGGCGTTTTCGGCGAGTGCAATTGCGTTTTTCGTACTCTACGCATCGGGATACGTCGTCCTATGGAAAATAGAGACAATTTAAATTTTTTAGGTTTTTTTTTAAAAACGCTAATAAACGCGCGCAAACGTGTTTTTCGTACTCTACGCATCGGGAAACGTCGATTTATGCAATAAAATGACCATCTAAATTTTTTGAGATTTTTGAAAAAAATCAAAGGTTAACCCCTTTGGTGTTTTTTTACCCCAAAAAATGAAAGTTGGAAATCTATAGTTTTTTCGGGTGTTTCTAGCGTAATTTGGGCTGGAAAATCGAATGCCGTGCGCAAATTCCACGTAACTATGATAGTTTACATTTTATTCGGCTTTAAAGTGATGGAAAAGCAACTTTGTTTTTTCCCTATTTTCTCGCGCATTTCGGCGTTTTCGGCGAGTGCAATTGCGTTTTTCGTACTCTACGCATCGGGATACGTCGTCCTATGGAAAATAGAGACAATTTAAATTTTTTAGGTTTTTTTTTAAAAACGCTAATAAACGCGCGCAATCGTGTTTTTCGTACTCTACGCATCGGGAAACGTCGATTTATGCAATAAAATGACCATCTAAATTTTTTGAGATTTTTGAAAAAAATCAAAGGTTAACCCCTTTGGTGTTTTTTTACCCCAAAAAATGAAAGTTGGAAATCTATAGTTTTTTCGGGTGTTTCTAGCGTAATTTGGGCTGGAAAATCGAATGCCGTGCGCAGATTCCACGTAAGTATGATAGTTTACATTTTATTCGGCTTTAAAGTGATGGAAAAGCAACTTTGTTTTTTCCCTATTTTCTCGCGCATTTCGGCGTTTTCGGCGAGTGCAATTGCGTTTTTCGTACTCTACGCATCGGGATACGTCGTCCTATGGAAAATAGAGACAATTTAAATTTTTTAGGTTTTTTTTTAAAAACGCTAATAAACGCGCGCAATCGTGTTTTTCGTACTCTACGCATCGGGAAACGTCGATTTATGCAATAAAATGACCATCTAAATTTTTTGAGATTTTTGAAAAAAATCAAAGGTTAACCCCTTTGGTGTTTTTTTACCCCAAAAAATGAAAGTTGGAAATCTATAGTTTTTTCGGGTGTTTCTAGCGTAATTTGGGCTGGAAAATCGAATGCCGTGCGCAGATTCCACGTAAGTATGATAGTTTACATTTTATTCGGCTTTAAAGTGATGGAAAAGCAACTTTGTTTTTTCCCTATTTTCTCGCGCATTTCGGCGTTTTCGGCGAGTGCAATTGCGTTTTTCGTACTCTACGCATCGGGATACGTCGTCCTATGGAAAATAGAGACAATTTAAATTTTTTAGGTTTTTTTTTAAAAACGCTAATAAACGCGCGCAATCGTGTTTTTCGTACTCTACGCATCGGGAAACGTCGATTTATGCAATAAAATGACCATCTAAATTTTTTGAGATTTTTGAAAAAAATCAAAGGTTAACCCCTTTGGTGTTTTTTTACCCCAAAAAATGAAAGTTGGAAATCTATAGTTTTTTCGGGTGTTTCTAGCGTAATTTGGGCTGGAAAATCGAATGCCGTGCGCAGATTCCACGTAAGTATGATAGTTTACATTTTATTCGGCTTTAAAGTGATGGAAAAGCAACTTGGTTTTTTCCCTATTTTCTCGCGCATTTCGGCGTTTTCGGCGAGTGCAATTGCGTTTTTCGTACTCTACGCATCGGGATACGTCGTCCTATGGAAAATAGAGACAATTTAAATTTTTTAGGTTTTTTTTTAAAAACGCTAATAAACGCGCGCAATCGTGTTTTTCGTACTCTACGCATCGGGAAACGTCGATTTATGCAATAAAATGACCATCTAAATTTTTTGAGAATTTTGAAAAAATTCAAAGGTTAACCCCTTTGGTGTTTTTTTACCCCAAAAAATGAAAGTTGGAAATCTATAGTTTTTTCGGGTGTTTCTAGCGTAATTTGGGCTGGAAAATCGAATGCCGTGCGCAGATTCCACGTAAGTATGATAGTTTACATTTTATTCGGCTTTAAAGTGATGGAAAAGCAACTTTGTTTTTTCCCTATTTTCTCGCGCATTTCGGCGTTTTCGGCGAGTGCAATTGCGTTTTTCGTACTCTACGCATCGGGATACGTCGTCCTATGGAAAATAGAGACAATTTAAATTTTTTAGGTTTTTTTTTAAAAACGCTAATAAACGCGCGCAATCGTGTTTTTCGTACTCTACGCATCGGGAAACGTCGATTTATGCAATAAAATGACCATCTAAATTTTTTGAGATTTTTGAAAAAAATCAAAGGTTAACCCCTTTGGTGTTTTTTTACCCCAAAAAATGAAAGTTGGAAATCTATAGTTTTTTCGGGTGTTTCTAGCGTAATTTGGGCTGGAAAATCGAATGCCGTGCGCAGATTCCACGTAAGTATGATAGTTTACATTTTATTCGGCTTTAAAGTGATGGAAAAGCAACTTGGTTTTTTCCCTATTTTCTCGCGCATTTCGGCGTTTTCGGCGAGTGCAATTGCGTTTTTCGTACTCTACGCATCGGGATACGTCGTCCTATGGAAAATAGAGACAATTTAAATTTTTTAGGTTTTTTTTTAAAAACGCTAATAAACGCGCGCAAACGTGTTTTTCGTACTCTACGCATCGGGAAACGTCGATTTATGCAATAAAATGACCATCTAAATTTTTTGAGATTTTTGAAAAAAATCAAAGGTTAACCCCTTTGGTGTTTTTTTACCCCAAAAAATGAAAGTTGGAAATCTATAGTTTTTTCGGGTGTTTCTAGCGTAATTTGGGCTGGAAAATCGAATGCCGTGCGCAGATTCCACGTAAGTATGATAGTTTACATTTTATTCGGCTTTAAAGTGATGGAAAAGCAACTTTGTTTTTTCCCTATTTTCTCGCGCATTTCGGCGTTTTCGGCGAGTGCAATTGCGTTTTTCGTACTCTACGCATCGGGATACGTCGTCCTATGGAAAATAGAGACAATTTAAATTTTTTAGGTTTTTTTTTAAAAACGCTAATAAACGCGCGCAATCGTGTTTTTCGTACTCTACGCATCGGGAAACGTCGATTTATGCAATAAAATGACCATCTAAATTTTTTGAGATTTTTGAAAAAAATCAAAGGTTAACCCCTTTGGTGTTTTTTTACCCCAAAAAATGAAAGTTGGAAATCTATAGTTTTTTCGGGTGTTTCTAGCGTAATTTGGGCTGGAAAATCGAATGCCGTGCGCAGATTCCACGTAAGTATGATAGTTTACATTTTATTCGGCTTTAAAGTGATGGAAAAGCAACTTTGTTTTTTCCCTATTTTCTCGCGCATTTCGGTGCTTTCGGCGAGTGCAATTGCGTTTTTCGTACTCTACGCATCGGGATACGTCGTCCTATGGAAAATAGAGACAATTTAAATTTTTTAGGTTTTTTTTTAAAAACGCTAATAAACGCGCGCAATCGTGTTTTTCGTACTCTACGCATCGGGAAACGTCGATTTATGCAATAAAATAACCATCTAAATTTTTTGAGATTTTTGAAAAAAATCAAAGGTTAACCCCTTTGGTGTTTTTTTACCCCAAAAAATGAAAGTTGGAAATCTATAGTTTTTCGGGTGTTTCTAGCGTAATTTGGGCTGGAAAATCGAATGCCGTGCGCAGATTCCACGTAACTATGATAGTTTACATTTTATTCGGCTTTAAAGTGATGGAAAAGCAACTTTGTTTTTTCCCTATTTTCTCGCGCATTTCGGCGTTTTCGGCGAGTGCAATTGCGTTTTTCGTACTCTACGCATCGGGATACGTCGTCCTATGGAAAATAGAGACAATTTAAATTTTTTAGGTTTTTTTTTAAAAACGCTAATAAACGCGCGCAATCGTGTTTTTCGTACTCTACGCATCGGGAAACGTCGATTTATGCAATAAAATGACCATTTAAATTTTTTGAGATTTTTGAAAAAAATCAAAGGTTAACCCCTTTGGTGTTTTTTTACCCCAAAAAATGAAAGTTGGAAATCTATAGTTTTTTCGGGTGTTTCTAGCGTAATTTGGGCTGGAAAATCGAATGCCGTGCGCAGATTCCACGTAACTATGATAGTTTACATTTTATTCGGCTTTAAAGTGATGGAATAGCAACTTTGTTTTTTCCCTATTTTCTCGCGCATTTCGGCGTTTTCGGCGAGTGCAATTGCGTTTTTCGTACTCTACGCATCGGGATACGTCGTCCTATGGAAAATAGAGACAATTTAAATTTTTTAGGTTTTTTTTTAAAAACGCTAATAAACGCGCGCAATCGTGTTTTTCGTACTCTACGCATCGGGAAACGTCGATTTATGCAATAAAATGACCATCTAAATTTTTTGAGATTTTTGAAAAAAATCAAAGGTTAACCCCTTTGGTGTTTTTTTACCCCAAAAAATGAAAGTTGGAAATCTATAGTTTTTTCGGGTGTTTCTAGCGTAATTTGGGCTGGAAAATCGAATGCCGTGCGCAGATTCCACGTAACTATGATAGTTTACATTTTATTCGGCTTTAAAGTGATGGAAAAGCAACTTTGTTTTTTCCCTATTTTCTCGCGCATTTCGGCGTTTTCGGCGAGTGCAATTGCGTTTTTCGTACTCTACGCATCGGGATACGTCGTCCTATGGAAAATAGAGACAATTTAAATTTTTTAGGTTTTTTTTTAAAAACGCTAATAAACGCGCGCAATCGTGTTTTTCGTACTCTACGCATCGGGAAACGTCGATTTATGCAATAAAATGACCATCTAAATTTTTTGAGATTTTTGAAAAAAATCAAAGGTTAACCCCTTTGGTGTTTTTTTACCCCAAAAAATGAAAGTTGGAAATCTATAGTTTTTTCGGGTGTTTCTAGCGTAATTTGGGCTGGAAAATCGAATGCCGTGCGCAGATTCCACGTAAGTATGATAGTTTACATTTTATTCGGCTTTAAAGTGATGGAAAAGCAACTTTGTTTTTTCCCTATTTTCTCGCGCATTTCGGCGTTTTCGGCGAGTGCAATTGCGTTTTTCGTACTCTACGCATCGGGATACGTCGTCCTATGGAAAATAGAGACAATTTAAATTTTTTAGGTTTTTTTTTAAAAACGCTAATAAACGCGCGCAATCGTGTTTTTCGTACTCTACGCATCGGGAAACGTCGATATATGCAATAAAATGACCATCTAAATTTTTTGAGATTTATGAAAAAAATCAAAGGTTAACCCCTTTGGTGTTTTTTTACCCCAAAAAATGAAAGTTGGAAATCTATAGTTTTTTCGGGTGTTTCTAGCGTAATTTGGGCTGGAAAATCGAATGCCGTGCGCAGATTCCACGTAAGTATGATAGTTTACATTTTATTCGGCTTTAAAGTGATGGAAAAGCAACTTTGTTTTTTCCCTATTTTCTCGCGCATTTCGGCGTTTTCGGCGAGTGCAATTGCGTTTTTCGTACTCTACGCATCGGGATACGTCGTCCTATGGAAAATAGAGACAATTTAAATTTTTTAGGTTTTTTTTTAAAAACGCTAATAAACGCGCGCAATCGTGTTTTTCGTACTCTACGCATCGGGAAACGTCGATTTATGCAATAAAAAGACCATCTAAATTTTTTGTGATTTTTGAAAAAAATCAAAGGTTAACCCCTTTGGTGTTTTTTTACCCCAAAAAATGAAAGTTGGAAATCTATAGTTTTTTCGGGTGTTTCTAGCGTAATTTGGGCTGGAAAATCGAATGCCGTGCGCAGATTCCACGTAACTATGATAGTTTACATTTTATTCGGCTTTAAAGTGATGGAAAAGCAACTTTGTTTTTTCCCTATTTTCTCGCGCATTTCGGCGTTTTCGGCGAGTGCAATTGCGTTTTTCGTACTCTACGCATCGGGATACGTCGTCCTATGGAAAATAGAGACAATTTAAATTTTTTAGGTTTTTTTTTAAAAACGCTAATAAACGCGCGCAATCGTGTTTTTCGTACTCTACGCATCGGGAAACGTCGATTTATGCAATAAAATGACCATCTAAATTTTTTGAGATTTTTGAAAAAAATCAAAGGTTAACCCCTTTGGTGTTTTTTTACCCCAAAAAATGAAAGTTGGAAATCTATAGTTTTTTCGGGTGTTTCTAGCGTAATTTGGGCTGGAAAATCGAATGCCGTGCGCAGATTCCACGTAAGTATGATAGTTTACATTTTATTCGGCTTTAAAGTGATGGAAAAGCAACTTTGTTTTTTCCCTATTTTCTCGCGCATTTCGGCGTTTTCGGCGAGTGCAATTGCGTTTTTCGTACTCTACGCATCGGGATACGTCGTCCTATGGAAAATAGTGACAATTTAAATTTTTTAGGTTTTTTTTTAAATACGCTAATAAACGCGCGCAATCGTGTTTTTCGTACTCTACGCATCGGGAAACGTCGATTTATGCAATAAAATGACCATCTAAATTTTTTGAGATTTTTGAAAAAAATCAAAGGTTAACCCCTTTGGTGTTTTTTTACCCCAAAAAATGAAAGTTGGAAATCTATAGTTTTTTCGGGTGTTTCTAGCGTAATTTGGGCTGGAAAATCGAATGCCGTGCGCAGATTCCACGTAAGTATGATAGTTTACATTTTATTCGGCTTTAAAGTGATGGAAATGCAACTTTGTTTTTTCCCTATTTTCTCGCGCATTTCGGCGTTTTCGGCGAGTGCAATTGCGTTTTTCGTACTCTACGCATCGGGATACGTCGTCCTATGGAAAATAGAGACAATTTAAATTTTTTAGGTTTTTTTTTAAAAACGCTAATAAACGCGCGCAATCGTGTTTTTCGTACTCTACGCATCGGGAAACGTCGATTTATGCAATAAAATGACCATCTAAATTTTTTGAGATTTTTGAAAAAAATCAAAGGTTAACCCCTTTGGTGTTTTTTTACCCCAAAAAATGAAAGTTGGAAATCTATAGTTTTTTCGGGTGTTTCTAGCGTAATTTGGGCTGGAAAATCGAATGCCGTGCGCAGATTCCACGTAACTATGATAGTTTACATTTTATTCGGCTTTAAAGTGATGGAAAAGCAACTTTGTTTTTTCCCTATTTTCTCGCGCATTTCGGCGTTTTCGGCGAGTGCAATTGCGTTTTTCGTACTCTACGCATCGGGATACGTCGTCCTATGGAAAATAGAGACAATTTAAATTTTTTAGGTTTTTTTTTAAAAACGCTAATAAACGCGCGCAATCGTGTTTTTCGTACTCTACGCATCGGGAAACGTCGATTTATGCAATAAAATGACCATCTAAATTTTTTGAGATTTTTGAAAAAAATCAAAGGTTAACCCCTTTGGTGTTTTTTTACCCCAAAAAATGAAAGTTGGAAATCTATAGGTTTTTCGGGTGTTTCTAGCGTAATTTGGGCTGGAAAATCGAATGCCGTGCGCAGATTCCACGTAAGTATGATAGTTTACATTTTATTCGGCTTTAAAGTGATGGAAAAGCAACTTTGTTTTTTCCCTATTTTCTCGCGCATTTCGGCGTTTTCGGCGAGTGCAATTGCGTTTTTCGTACTCTACGCATCGGGATACGTCGTCCTATGGAAAATAGAGACAATTTAAATTTTTTAGGTTTTTTTTTAAAAACGCTAATAAACGCGCGCAATCGTGTTTTTCGTACTCTACGCATCGGGAAACGTCGATTTATGCAATAAAATGACCATCTAAATTTTTTGAGATTTTTGAAAAAAATCAAAGGTTAACCCCTTTGGTGTTTTTTTACCCCAAAAAATGAAAGTTGGAAATCTATAGTTTTTTCGGGTGTTTCTAGCGTAATTTGGGCTGGAAAATCGAATGCCGTGCGCAGATTCCACGTAAGTATGATAGTTTACATTTTATTCGGCTTTAAAGTGATGGAAAAGCAACTTTGTTTTTTCCCTATTTTCTCGCGCATTTCGGCGTTTTCGGCGAGTGCAATTGCGTTTTTCGTACTCTACGCATCGGGATACGTCGTCCTATGGAAAATAGAGACAATTTAAATTTTTTAGGTTTTTTTTTAAAAACGCTAATAAACGCGCGCAATCGTGTTTTTCGTACTCTACGCATCGGGAAACGTCGATTTATGCAATAAAATGACCATCTAAATTTTTTGAGATTTTTGAAAAAAATCAAAGGTTAACCCCTTTGGTGTTTTTTTACCCCAAAAAATGAAAGTTGGAAATCTATAGTTTTTTCGGGTGTTTCTAGCGTAATTTGGGCTGGAAAATCGAATGCCGTGCGCAGATTCCACGTAAGTATGATAGTTTACATTTTATTCGGCTTTAAAGTGATGGAAAAGCAACTTTGTTTTTTCCCTATTTTCTCGCGCATTTCGGCGTTTTCGGCGAGTGCAATTGCGTTTTTCGTACTCTACGCATCGGGATACGTCGTCCTATGGAAAATAGTGACAATTTAAATTTTTTAGGTTTTTTTTTAAATACGCTAATAAACGCGCGCAATCGTGTTTTTCGTACTCTACGCATCGGGAAACGTCGATTTATGCAATAAAATGACCATCTAAATTTTTTGAGATTTTTGAAAAAAATCAAAGGTTAACCCCTTTGGTGTTTTTTTACCCCAAAAAATGAAAGTTGGAAATCTATAGTTTTTTCGGGTGTTTCTAGCGTAATTTGGGCTGGAAAATCGAATGCCGTGCGCAGATTCCACGTAAGTATGATAGTTTACATTTTATTCGGCTTTAAAGTGATGGAAAAGCAACTTTGTTTTTTCCCTATTTTCTCGCGCATTTCGGCGTTTTCGGCGAGTGCAATTGCGTTTTTCGTACTCTACGCATCGGGATACGTCGTCCTATGGAAAATAGAGACAATTTAAATTTTTTAGGTTTTTTTTTAAAAACGCTAATAAACGCGCGCAATCGTGTTTTTCGTACTCTACGCATCGGGAAACGTCGATTTATGCAATAAAAAGACCATCTAAATTTTTTGTGATTTTTGAAAAAAATCAAAGGTTAACCCCTTTGGTGTTTTTTTACCCCAAAAAATGAAAGTTGGAAATCTATAGTTTTTTCGGGTGTTTCTAGCGTAATTTGGGCTGGAAAATCGAATGCCGTGCGCAGATTCCACGTAACTATGATAGTTTACATTTTATTCGGCTTTAAAGTGATGGAAAAGCAACTTTGTTTTTTCCCTATTTTCTCGCGCATTTCGGCGTTTTCGGCGAGTGCAATTGCGTTTTTCGTACTCTACGCATCGGGATACGTCGTCCTATGGAAAATAGAGACAATTTAAATTTTTTAGGTTTTTTTTTAAAAACGCTAATAAACGCGCGCAATCGTGTTTTTCGTACTCTACGCATCGGGAAACGTCGATTTATGCAATAAAATGACCATCTAAATTTTTTGAGATTTTTGAAAAAAATCAAAGGTTAACCCCTTTGGTGTTTTTTTACCCCAAAAAATGAAAGTTGGAAATCTATAGTTTTTTCGGGTGTTTCTAGCGTAATTTGGGCTGGAAAATCGAATGCCGTGCGCAGATTCCACGTAAGTATGATAGTTTACATTTTATTCGGCTTTAAAGTGATGGAAAAGCAACTTTGTTTTTTCCCTATTTTCTCGCGCATTTCGGCGTTTTCGGCGAGTGCAATTGCGTTTTTCGTACTCTACGCATCGGGATACGTCGTCCTATGGAAAATAGTGACAATTTAAATTTTTTAGGTTTTTTTTTAAATACGCTAATAAACGCGCGCAATCGTGTTTTTCGTACTCTACGCATCGGGAAACGTCGATTTATGCAATAAAATGACCATCTAAATTTTTTGAGATTTTTGAAAAAAATCAAAGGTTAACCCCTTTGGTGTTTTTTTACCCCAAAAAATGAAAGTTGGAAATCTATAGTTTTTTCGGGTGTTTCTAGCGTAATTTGGGCTGGAAAATCGAATGCCGTGCGCAGATTCCACGTAAGTATGATAGTTTACATTTTATTCGGCTTTAAAGTGATGGAAATGCAACTTTGTTTTTTCCCTATTTTCTCGCGCATTTCGGCGTTTTCGGCGAGTGCAATTGCGTTTTTCGTACTCTACGCATCGGGATACGTCGTCCTATGGAAAATAGAGACAATTTAAATTTTTTAGGTTTTTTTTTAAAAACGCTAATAAACGCGCGCAATCGTGTTTTTCGTACTCTACGCATCGGGAAACGTCGATTTATGCAATAAAATGACCATCTAAATTTTTTGAGATTTTTGAAAAAAATCAAAGGTTAACCCCTTTGGTGTTTTTTTACCCCAAAAAATGAAAGTTGGAAATCTATAGTTTTTTCGGGTGTTTCTAGCGTAATTTGGGCTGGAAAATCGAATGCCGTGCGCAGATTCCACGTAACTATGATAGTTTACATTTTATTCGGCTTTAAAGTGATGGAAAAGCAACTTTGTTTTTTCCCTATTTTCTCGCGCATTTCGGCGTTTTCGGCGAGTGCAATTGCGTTTTTCGTACTCTACGCATCGGGATACGTCGTCCTATGGAAAATAGTGACAATTTAAATTTTTTAGGTTTTTTTTTAAATACGCTAATAAACGCGCGCAATCGTGTTTTTCGTACTCTACGCATCGGGAAACGTCGATTTATGCAATAAAATGACCATCTAAATTTTTTGAGATTTTTGAAAAAAATCAAAGGTTAACCCCTTTGGTGTTTTTTTACCCCAAAAAATGAAAGTTGGAAATCTATAGTTTTTTCGGGTGTTTCTAGCGTAATTTGGGCTGGAAAATCGAATGCCGTGCGCAGATTCCACGTAAGTATGATAGTTTACATTTTATTCGGCTTTAAAGTGATGGAAATGCAACTTTGTTTTTTCCCTATTTTCTCGCGCATTTCGGCGTTTTCGGCGAGTGCAATTGCGTTTTTCGTACTCTACGCATCGGGATACGTCGTCCTATGGAAAATAGAGACAATTTAAATTTTTTAGGTTTTTTTTTAAAAACGCTAATAAACGCGCGCAATCGTGTTTTTCGTACTCTACGCATCGGGAAACGTCGATTTATGCAATAAAATGACCATCTAAATTTTTTGAGATTTTTGAAAAAAATCAAAGGTTAACCCCTTTGGTGTTTTTTTACCCCAAAAAATGAAAGTTGGAAATCTATAGTTTTTTCGGGTGTTTCTAGCGTAATTTGGGCTGGAAAATCGAATGCCGTGCGCAGATTCCACGTAACTATGATAGTTTACATTTTATTCGGCTTTAAAGTGATGGAAAAGCAACTTTGTTTTTTCCCTATTTTCTCGCGCATTTCGGCGTTTTCGGCGAGTGCAATTGCGTTTTTCGTACTCTACGCATCGGGATACGTCGTCCTATGGAAAATAGAGACAATTTAAATTTTTTAGGTTTTTTTTTAAAAACGCTAATAAACGCGCGCAATCGTGTTTTTCGTACTCTACGCATCGGGAAACGTCGATTTATGCAATAAAATGACCATCTAAATTTTTTGAGATTTTTGAAAAAAATCAAAGGTTAACCCCTTTGGTGTTTTTTTACCCCAAAAAATGAAAGTTGGAAATCTATAGTTTTTTCGGGTGTTTCTAGCGTAATTTGGGCTGGAAAATCGAATGCCGTGCGCAGATTCCACGTAACTATGATAGTTTACATTTTATTCGGCTTTAAAGTGATGGAAAAGCAACTTTGTTTTTTCCCTATTTTCTCGCGCATTTCGGCGTTTTCGGCGAGTGCAATTGCGTTTTTCGTACTCTACGCATCGGGATACGTCGTCCTATGGAAAATAGTGACAATTTAAATTTTTTAGGTTTTTTTTTAAATACGCTAATAAACGCGCGCAATCGTGTTTTTCGTACTCTACGCATCGGGAAACGTCGATTTATGCAATAAAATGACCATCTAAATTTTTTGAGATTTTTGAAAAAAATCAAAGGTTAACCCCTTTGGTGTTTTTTTACCCCAAAAAATGAAAGTTGGAAATCTATAGTTTTTTCGGGTGTTTCTAGCGTAATTTGGGCTGGAAAATCGAATGCCGTGCGCAGATTCCACGTAAGTATGATAGTTTACATTTTATTCGGCTTTAAAGTGATGGAAATGCAACTTTGTTTTTTCCCTATTTTCTCGCGCATTTCGGCGTTTTCGGCGAGTGCAATTGCGTTTTTCGTACTCTACGCATCGGGATACGTCGTCCTATGGAAAATAGAGACAATTTAAATTTTTTAGGTTTTTTTTTAAAAACGCTAATAAACGCGCGCAATCGTGTTTTTCGTACTCTACGCATCGGGAAACGTCGATTTATGCAATAAAATGACCATCTAAATTTTTTGAGATTTTTGAAAAAAATCAAAGGTTAACCCCTTTGGTGTTTTTTTACCCCAAAAAATGAAAGTTGGAAATCTATAGTTTTTTCGGGTGTTTCTAGCGTAATTTGGGCTGGAAAATCGAATGCCGTGCGCAGATTCCACGTAACTATGATAGTTTACATTTTATTCGGCTTTAAAGTGATGGAAAAGCAACTTTGTTTTTTCCCTATTTTCTCGCGCATTTCGGCGTTTTCGGCGAGTGCAATTGCGTTTTTCGTACTCTACGCATCGGGATACGTCGTCCTATGGAAAATAGAGACAATTTAAATTTTTTAGGTTTTTTTTTAAAAACGCTAATAAACGCGCGCAATCGTGTTTTTCGTACTCTACGCATCGGGAAACGTCGATTTATGCAATAAAATGACCATCTAAATTTTTTGAGATTTTTGAAAAAAATCAAAGGTTAACCCCTTTGGTGTTTTTTTACCCCAAAAAATGAAAGTTGGAAATCTATAGGTTTTTCGGGTGTTTCTAGCGTAATTTGGGCTGGAAAATCGAATGCCGTGCGCAGATTCCACGTAAGTATGATAGTTTACATTTTATTCGGCTTTAAAGTGATGGAAAAGCAACTTTGTTTTTTCCCTATTTTCTCGCGCATTTCGGCGTTTTCGGCGAGTGCAATTGCGTTTTTCGTACTCTACGCATCGGGATACGTCGTCCTATGGAAAATAGAGACAATTTAAATTTTTTAGGTTTTTTTTTAAAAACGCTAATAAACGCGCGCAATCGTGTTTTTCGTACTCTACGCATCGGGAAACGTCGATTTATGCAATAAAATGACCATCTAAATTTTTTGAGATTTTTGAAAAAAATCAAAGGTTAACCCCTTTGGTGTTTTTTTACCCCAAAAAATGAAAGTTGGAAATCTATAGTTTTTTCGGGTGTTTCTAGCGTAATTTGGGCTGGAAAATCGAATGCCGTGCGCAGATTCCACGTAAGTATGATAGTTTACATTTTATTCGGCTTTAAAGTGATGGAAAAGCAACTTTGTTTTTTCCCTATTTTCTCGCGCATTTCGGCGTTTTCGGCGAGTGCAATTGCGTTTTTCGTACTCTACGCATCGGGATACGTCGTCCTATGGAAAATAGAGACAATTTAAATTTTTTAGGTTTTTTTTTAAAAACGCTAATAAACGCGCGCAATCGTGTTTTTCGTACTCTACGCATCGGGAAACGTCGATTTATGCAATAAAATGACCATCTAAATTTTTTGAGATTTTTGAAAAAAATCAAAGGTTAACCCCTTTGGTGTTTTTTTACCCCAAAAAATGAAAGTTGGAAATCTATAGTTTTTTCGGGTGTTTCTAGCGTAATTTGGGCTGGAAAATCGAATGCCGTGCGCAGATTCCACGTAAGTATGATAGTTTACATTTTATTCGGCTTTAAAGTGATGGAAAAGCAACTTTGTTTTTTCCCTATTTTCTCGCGCATTTCGGCGTTTTCGGCGAGTGCAATTGCGTTTTTCGTACTCTACGCATCGGGATACGTCGTCCTATGGAAAATAGTGACAATTTAAATTTTTTAGGTTTTTTTTTAAATACGCTAATAAACGCGCGCAATCGTGTTTTTCGTACTCTACGCATCGGGAAACGTCGATTTATGCAATAAAATGACCATCTAAATTTTTTGAGATTTTTGAAAAAAATCAAAGGTTAACCCCTTTGGTGTTTTTTTACCCCAAAAAATGAAAGTTGGAAATCTATAGTTTTTTCGGGTGTTTCTAGCGTAATTTGGGCTGGAAAATCGAATGCCGTGCGCAGATTCCACGTAAGTATGATAGTTTACATTTTATTCGGCTTTAAAGTGATGGAAATGCAACTTTGTTTTTTCCCTATTTTCTCGCGCATTTCGGCGTTTTCGGCGAGTGCAATTGCGTTTTTCGTACTCTACGCATCGGGATACGTCGTCCTATGGAAAATAGAGACAATTTAAATTTTTTAGGTTTTTTTTTAAAAACGCTAATAAACGCGCGCAATCGTGTTTTTCGTACTCTACGCATCGGGAAACGTCGATTTATGCAATAAAATGACCATCTAAATTTTTTGAGATTTTTGAAAAAAATCAAAGGTTAACCCCTTTGGTGTTTTTTTACCCCAAAAAATGAAAGTTGGAAATCTATAGTTTTTTCGGGTGTTTCTAGCGTAATTTGGGCTGGAAAATCGAATGCCGTGCGCAGATTCCACGTAAGTATGATAGTTTACATTTTATTCGGCTTTAAAGTGATGGAAAAGCAACTTTGTTTTTTCCCTATTTTCTCGCGCATTTCGGCGTTTTCGGCGAGTGCAATTGCGTTTTTCGTACTCTACGCATCGGGATACGTCGTCCTATGGAAAATAGAGACAATTTAAATTTTTTAGGTTTTTTTTTAAAAACGCTAATAAACGCGCGCAATCGTGTTTTTCGTACTCTACGCATCGGGAAACGTCGATTTATGCAATAAAATGACCATCTAAATTTTTTGAGATTTTTGAAAAAAATCAAAGGTTAACCCCTTTGGTGTTTTTTTACCCCAAAAAATGAAAGTTGGAAATCTATAGGTTTTTCGGGTGTTTCTAGCGTAATTTGGGCTGGAAAATCGAATGCCGTGCGCAGATTCCACGTAAGTATGATAGTTTACATTTTATTCGGCTTTAAAGTGATGGAAAAGCAACTTTGTTTTTTCCCTATTTTCTCGCGCATTTCGGCGTTTTCGGCGAGTGCAATTGCGTTTTTCGTACTCTACGCATCGGGATACGTCGTCCTATGGAAAATAGAGACAATTTAAATTTTTTAGGTTTTTTTTTAAAAACGCTAATAAACGCGCGCAATCGTGTTTTTCGTACTCTACGCATCGGGAAACGTCGATTTATGCAATAAAATGACCATCTAAATTTTTTGAGATTTTTGAAAAAAATCAAAGGTTAACCCCTTTGGTGTTTTTTTACCCCAAAAAATGAAAGTTGGAAATCTATAGTTTTTTCGGGTGTTTCTAGCGTAATTTGGGCTGGAAAATCGAATGCCGTGCGCAGATTCCACGTAAGTATGATAGTTTACATTTTATTCGGCTTTAAAGTGATGGAAAAGCAACTTTGTTTTTTCCCTATTTTCTCGCGCATTTCGGCGTTTTCGGCGAGTGCAATTGCGTTTTTCGTACTCTACGCATCGGGATACGTCGTCCTATGGAAAATAGAGACAATTTAAATTTTTTAGGTTTTTTTTTAAAAACGCTAATAAACGCGCGCAATCGAGTTTTTCGTACTCTACGCATCGGGAAACGTCGATTTATGCAATAAAATGACCATCTAAATTTTTTGAGATTTTTGAAAAAAATCAAAGGTTAAACCCTTTGGTGTTTTTTTACCCCAAAAAATGAAAGTTGGAAATCTATGGTTTTTTCGGGTGTTTCTAGCGTAATTTGGGCTGGAAAATTGAATGCCGTGCGCAGATTCCACGTAAGTATGATAGTTTACATTTTATTCAACTTTAAAGTGATGGAAAAACAACTCAGTTATTTCCCTATTTTCTCGCGCATTTCGGCGTTTTCGGCGAGTGCAATTGCGTTTTTCGTACTCTACGCATCGGAATACGTCGTCCTAAGTGGCGCCCTCTCCAATCTCAAAGTTTGTTCGGGATTACGGACTCCCCCCCCTGCGTTACAGTGCCCGTGATAGATTCGTCTACAATTCCTCCCACTCCCATCTTCATTGAGCTGCTAGAACACTGTTGCTGCAGGGCAAATAGCCTGTCCCCCCTTTTTTTTCTTTATTTCTATTTCGGCTATTTTTAATACAATTCGTTGCGTTTTCCTTAGTTTCCGTTCAAAACACAACGAGTTGCCCGTCACATGTTTCTAGCGTAATTTGGGCTGGAAAATCGAATGCCGTGCGCAGATTTCACGTAAGTATGATAGTTTACATTTTATTCAACTTTAAAGTGATGGAAAAACAACTTAGTTATTTCCCTATTTTCTCGCGCATTTCGGCGTTTTCGGCGAGTGAAATTGCGTTTTTCGTACTCTACGCATTGGGAAACTTCGATTTATGAAATAAAAAGACTATCTAAATTTTTTAGGTAATTTGAAAAAACCTAAGGTTGTTCCTGTTTCTCTTTAAAGCCTAATAAAATGTGAATTTTCACAAGTAAGTGTAAACAGGGCAAGGCAAGCGTATTTCTAAGCCAAGTTACTCAAAAAATGCTTGAAGAAGCTAGAAATTCCAAACTTTCATTTTTTGGAGTGAAATAAAACCAAAAGAGGTAACGATTCTTTTTTTTGAAAATCAATAATTATCTCACCTAAATACTACTTAAATTTTATTTCAATTAACAGTCTTAATTACGGGATTAAATAATTTTGTGCAAATTTAAAAGACATTATTACATTTATTAATGTAGCAAAATATTTTTATTTTTTTATATCGCGGACATTAAATACGTTGTTTGACAGATTTTATTGTAAAATTTCAATGAAATAGGTACAAATTTGCGAAAGATGGTATTACTATGGGAACTATGTGCACATATTTAAAGGATATTGCTGCATTTGACTTGATTTTTTCCACATAAGTGTCAAATTTTCGCAGATGTTTTTCCTTCCAAGCTAGATTTTGCCTAGCCCTCCTTATGGGTTGCTTAATTAAATTACTGAAATTTGCATGTTTTTCAGAAAAATTTGTAAGCTATGAAAATTATATAGATATAAATTAATTAAAAATTAAAATATTCCATTTACTCACAATTTTGAGTTCTTCCGGAGTTGTTATTCTCGAACCAATTTCGATTAAAATGTCCACGACATCCATATGAATGAATCTGTAGGTGAAGGGGAAATAATAGTTTACTTTTTGATTTAATTACATTTTGAAGATAGTAGTTATAACTTACTGATTGAGTAAATAATTCAAATGCTGAAGTACAAATTTTAATGCTCCAAGCATTGTATCGTGTTCCTTACTGATAGCCAATTTTATTGCCTCAAGTAATTTATATTTGTCCGATTTTTTAATATAATTTAAAAATCTGAAAAAAGCACAACGTTACCTTGTTTGTTTATTATAAGCAGGTAGTCAACATCGTAATAATTAATTTATTTATTATATTAATAATTAACAATATAGCAATGTGCCAGTTTGTTAGCGGCACATGACGGCTTAACGACAATTAACGACAGCGACAATGTAAGAACGAGGTGGGAGTTCAGGGAGATGCTGTTATCCGGTAGCCACAAATGATCTGCTTATCCTTGGTTAAAGTAATTAAATTACCCTTGGTTGAATCACCTTGGGCTTTGACCTAGTACTACTGTTTGTAGTGTTTGGTCTTGATTTACATTAATTTACCTGGTTTGTAATCCACTATTTTCGGTACACATTAAGGCCTTAAAGATATTATCTTGATTACTTGGGTTTTTGAGTGATTTATAATCAAGGAATAACTGATTCCAATCCTTATTGTTTCCTTTTCGTATGGAATTACACAATATTTGCATTTCAGAATCAATCAGTACTTCGTGTCGTACTAATGAAGACTTTCTTGTTTTCGAGCCCTTATATACCCTTTTAATACAACAACATTTTGCCGAATTTAAATCGCACAGCCAAGAAAATAGCAAGTTAAGTATAAGATTGTATCTGTGAGCGTCTACACCTTCGGGTGCCGAGCATTGTTCACAATAAAGTTGATTATAAATAAATTCCACCGAGTGTTTTATGGTGGCCTAAAATTTTCAAAAACTTTAGACTATTCAAAAACAGTGTTTATAACCTACTTGGAAAGATTTGTATTCATCGCTACCAACAAGTTTCTTATTGATCGAATAATATGCTTCTTTCATAGCCCTTAAGGGTGCATATTCCTTCTCTCGTATTATATACGAAGCAACATTAAATGCAATGTCATAACTCAACATACCATATTCTGCTAAGTTAAATGCATCATCGATAAGTTGCATTCTGTTTAGATAATGAATACTTTCATGATCGATTTTTAAAGTATCAATTATAAAATTCCAGTTGGTTTCATCATAGTTAACCCGATAATAATCTAAAATGTGAACGCAGCTTTATTTTACGCACGTAACACCAATATAATTACGTGAACAGTACAAGTTGCCTGAACATTTAGTATCAGCCAATCCGCTCTTCTTAGGTTCTTAATTTTAATAATGCCACTCTGAGATACCAGCCAATTAACAGGTCTAGTGTTATTAAAGTATTGACAAAGTGGAGAAGCGTACGTTATTGGAATTGCCCAAACAGATTTTGATTTGTGAAACCAAAAACGAGTCTACAAATGTCAGAAATTTAAATAATTTAACGTTGTTGCGGACAAACCTCACCTGTGATAAACTAACGGTTTCTGCATCAGAACCATAACCTCTTGTAACTGTCAAAACCGGGTATCCCACTTGACCTTCCCAAGTTAACATAATTGCAGAAAAACTCATTGGTAAATTTAGGTCTACATGGTGGAATGATGTTATTCTCGATTCAATTATTTTGTAATAACTCGTAGACGTATAGGTTGACCATTTACTGCAAGAAAAATTGAATATCCAGTAATTTAATTCAAATAATATATTGCGATGTTTTTTTTTATAAAAATTTAAATTTTGGAAAAATGATTAGTTCATGTTATGTTCGAGTTATCAATGAGAGACTACTTCAAAAGTTCTTAAAATGACCACCTCGTGCTCTGATGTCAAAAATTAAAATACGGCATTCTCATTGGTTCTCACGAAGTTTGTCGTTTTTCAACGGTTTTTCGAATAGATAATAATATGACGTTGAAAGTATTAGTACGTAAGTGTAAGTAAGCACGTACCATTGACGTACGTAAGGTGTTTTCTCAATTACATAATTTAGTAAGCTTACCTATGTTTAAATAAATCACTAATGCTTCCTTTAAATACGTGTGGGCTTAGTATTCTTTCCATTGCAATGATTAAAGCAGCTCCTGTAATTGAAACAGAATTTGTTAATAAGAAAAAGTGAAATATTTCTGTTGATAGTGCGTGCTCTAAAACTGTGCCTCCCAAGCACTGTACTAACGATCAGGGTCTAGGCTCCTGACCTGAATGCCCAAAAATCCCAGAAACTTGCAAGTTTGGAGGAAGTGCTTTTAGATTTGGGTTTTACGTACCTTTGTAGACCGTAACATCATTGAACTTGGATTCTATTTCCGTAGGTTTCATAGCTTCATCATTTAGAGCTACCGTAAAACTACCAGAATCTATTTGCATTGAACTCCTAATTTCGCATATTAGCCTTTCATGCATTAATGTATAAGGATGCAGCTAAAATGATAGCATAAAATTTATTGATTTCGATATTATGGTTCACTGATTACCATATCACTTATGTTATATGCCAAATACATTGTGAAGCCTTCACTTAACCAAGCCCAAGTCCAACTCTCTGGAACAATGTAATTTATAAACCATTGTTGAGCTAATAATTTTACTATTGCAATCGTCGAACATTCTTGTTCCAAACTCGACATATTCTTCGAAACAAGAAGTACTTTTTCTCTAAAATTATTTAAAATTTAATAGATTGATACTTCTCTCTCAAAACACTTACTTATATTGATTTATACCCCAATAACTTCCTAAACTTTCAAATTGCATTCTATTCGATGGAAGACCAACATGGAAAAACTGTCTCAGCCCACAATTTACATCAAGAAAATCTTCAATTTCTTTGTAAGCGTTATTTATTAAACCTTCTGCGTGAGCATACTGTTTGGATTCTAAAACGACTTCTCTTACCACAAATTGGTGAATACTGGTCATCAATTTTTCTGAGACTTTCAGTTTTGATACAATAAATGCTAATGACGATGGTGCAATATCATCGCTTAGAGCAAACTCTTCTTCTATTAATTCGCCGCTAACACTTGAATTATAAAATAAGTTATGTTATTAAAAATCCTCGCAGTTTTAACAGTACAGTAACAGTAACAGTACATTAACAGTAACAGTGCAGTAACAGTACAGTATGTTGACCCGGCTTAAAATATGATATAAATTATAAATTCTTACACAGATGATAACAATTTTCCGTTAGATAATACACACGAGTACTCTATCGGTCTATATATGACTATTCTAAATTTTGCTCTATAACAAGGTTCATCAAAAGAAGGGAACGCATATCTAGTCCCCCAAGGTCCAAATTGAGTAGATAAGAAGTCCCTAAAAATATTAAATAAATTAAAAGAAAGCAGGGCGATAACTACATGTTCCCAAATAATATGTGGTAGTTTTTCAATTGGGCGACCTTAGATAAATAAATTTAATATTTACCTTATTTTGCCGTTTTCATAATATTCGTCATAATAAAATCCACGCAATTGATTGGTCAATAACCCCTCAATATCCCTACAGTGCAAAACAAATTCACTTTCATATTTCGGATCGTGCAAAACATCTGTCGAGATGTGAATTATATCGCCAGGTTCTGCAGCACTTCGTGACTTGCGGGGTTTAACGTAGATATTCTCTATATTATTACCATGCAATGTCTGATTGAACGCTTCAAATGCACAACTATTACGGAAATTTAAATTTTTAACGTAAAATTTATACAATGCAGTCCATCGGGTAATATTTATCGACACAACAGATTGTAATCTAAATGTTCTTTCCTCAAAGTTTGGAGTAAACACAAGTCTGTAATAAGTTGGTCTCATGCCGGGTTTAGATATTCTGTAATCTGATGTATCCCAGTATATATCCCGTAAGACCGATTCGCAATTATGTAGGATATATAACAAGACTAAAGCACTTCCGATCTTTACTAATGAAAGCATGGTGAATTTTAAATTTAGTTTTCCAGATATTTCCAAAATTTAATTTTGTTAATTCGAAGATATACTTAAAATTTAATCAATTATAGCATTTTTTGAGTAATATTGATTTTGGAATAGTTAAAAAAAATATAAATTTCAACACTTTTCTATAATAATTTTATCTACATAATATAATTGACATAAACAATTGCCAGACGTAACTCAAAAATTCTAGATTACCTTGATATAAAAAATGGTGCTCACGCGGGATTTTAATGTCATGTGACAGTACATCGAGCATGTATGAGGTGCACTAGGCTAGGAGAAACGCAAATCATACGGTGGAGTGAATCAGTAGTTTGAAATTGGTTGAAATCGAAATTTCCTAGTAGCAAAATCAAAAAAAATTATTTCGAAATATGAAAACATCCTACAATTAATTTTGTTACAACATAATTTATTATTTCATTCAATTTAAAAATACGATGGACAAAGTGTACAGCACAAGAACAAAAACATTGAACAAAGTAAGATAATATATAGATCCGCTTGAACTTCGAATAAGAGGTGTTTGTAAAAACCCTATAACTTCCGTAAGATGTTCTGATCTCCAGTTTATATTGCTTTCAGCTAATTCAAAAGCTGGTTCAAAGAAGGATCTATATGCTGGCTGTTGATCTGCAATGTTTTCAAACTAAAAATTATTTATAAGTTCAGTAATCGACTAGACTTTTGAAAATTAAGTCCTACTTCACGAAACTTCGATTTACTGTGTATCGACGATGCTATTTTGCTTAGAACAGCTTCCATCATTTTATTTCCAATTCTGAAAATTACAAAAAGTTAAACACTTGTTCCATTAATAATCCAGCTAATACTAACGAAAGTGTTAAATCCTTCATTGTCTTAACGAAAAAATCTAGAAGAATTCTTCTTGCAATTGGTCCTTGTTCCGATACTGCAATCAATGCCAGAGCTAATCGATCACTACTTAATGTTTTTGCGTAATGGAGATATCTGCAATGTTTATTCATTAAAAAATGATACTCATGGATAAAATGAATTACTTTACTTTTCCAAAGACTCTTTATCATCTGTACATGCCAGTGCCAAAAATCTATTCCCTTGAAATTCTTCATTTGCGGAAGATCTAACGTTTGTAAACATGCTATTCCAATTGGTTTCCCTCTTTAGTCGTATAGCATTACAGAGTATCTGCTCTTCAAATTCTGGCGGTATACTACGTCCACTTTTAAATTTGCTGTAGTACAGTTGAGTTTCGGACTTGCAACTGGGGTGATTTAACTCACACAACCAAGAAAACATAAGTTTCAATTTCTTACTTAAATTGTGATCTGTACTGTACTTAGCTCTTTTTTGTAATTGTCTGAATTTAATTAGCAGAGGTTGTCCAAAATATTTCTAAAATCATTCGGATATAGAAAATATGTCATTTTGGAGTTTTGGACAGGACTGCATTATCCATTTTATGTATGGTTTTTTGGAACTTACTTGAATGTGTTTTTCTCCTTCTGTGCCAGCAAGTCTGCCCTGTAATGCAATGGATACTTTCTTGATAACACTTAAAGGACCATATTCCGTTTCTTTTGATACATATTGTAGCATTGCAATCAATATATCATATTTTATTACACGAGCTTGCGCTAAGGCGTTGCAATCATTAATTAACTGCATTCGGTGAAAGACATCTATGGATGTATAATCTTTTAACAATGCTCTTATGATTAGAAGCCAATTTTGATTATCATAGTTTACACGATAAAAATCTGAAATTATCACGGAATGTAATTAGAATATTTAAAACTGATGAATATTACATGCTCCTTGCTTATTTACTAATAACCACGAATTGGAGTCCTTTAACTCATTTACGGAAATATTTGCACTTTCACTATTTAACCAAGCATTCGGTTGAAGATCACTGAAATTTTGATTATTTTGGGTTGCGTAGTTTATCGGAATAATCCAATTTGACATGGTTGATGCTGATTTACGGTGGATCGAAATAAAACGTTTCTAAAATTATAAATAAAATTTTTAATTTATCAATGCGTTTCACCAGGTTACTTGTTCTAATTTAATAATATTTATATCCGAACTGTAATTTCTGGTAACTTGTACTAGTGGATATCCAGATTGGGTAGTCCATGTCCACATTATAAGCTCTATTTTTTGTGGCAAAATTTTAACAGTGCGAGTATTTTCTACAGCATTGTACAAATCTCCAGGTTCCACATTTTTGTAAGCACTGTAATAACATTAATAAATCACAAATAAATAACGATTAATTTAGGAAATAATTGATTTTAATGAAGCCGGCTTCAGTTTACTTTTTATTTCAAAGATAAAAGTGAGGGTTAGTGAGGCTGCTAACGCTCATATTTTGATTAGCTTACTTATTCTTAAGAAATCTTTTTATTCCATCTTGAAACATGGCAGGAGTAACCATCGATGCCAACATATACATCAAGGCAGCTCCTATAAATAAAATTATTAATATGGTTCTGAATAAAAACGATAAAATATGGGATATATAAAAAAAACTTACCTTTGGGACGCATAATTATATGCGTATTATGGTGTATTTCTAGAGGAGTATGTTCAAACGGTGTATTTTCTAATGATTCGGTGTAAGGAAAAGAATCTCGTTCTAGTGTTTCTAGAACCTTTAATTTTAAAGTTGTCATCGCTAGCCAATCAGGGTGGATCTGTAATAAGAAATAATAATCGTTTATTTTGGATTAATAATAAAGTTGAATTACCTCGTCAAGTAATTTGAAAGACAGATAATCCGACAGACCTTCTTGGAGCCAATTGTGACGCCACCATTTTGGCGTGACTAAGTTCTCAAAATATAAATGAGCAATTTCGTGGGCTATTAACTCATTTATAATTTCTTCTTCTAAGCTGGTAGTGTTGGTAAGTAAAAAAAAGGATTCTCTGGAATTATTGTTCAATTAGTGCATAAAACGTGGATGGAATATGAACTTACTTGTATACCATGAGACCCAACGTTGCCAGAGCCATATTTCTCGATAAATCCATTGGAATAGCGGCGTGGTACAAATGCTTCAATGGATACTTTACGCCGACATATTGCTCAAATTTCTTCAGAATCTTATCCACAGCTACAATGGAATAGTCTGCCTGTTGTCGTGATATTGCATTTTTCCGTGCTAGTGCGTGATGGATATTCACAACTTTGTCTGAAAACGACAATTGGGATATGAGAAAAGACACCAAGAACGTCGGTATCATTGGGGTTTCTTCAAAATCATCTCTCGCCATATTAGTACCTACTGGCCTGCAATGGTTAAATATTTATTAATTTTGGCTGCCCAAAAATAAGCATTTCAAAAAGTTTTGGTACAATGGAACCTCAACTCTATAGTATCCTATTGAAAATTACCAGCAGTACTTACGTGGATTTTATTTTTAAGCCGTTAGATACGGCGTTATAATCGTTGGGCCTAGTTATGGAAATCTTAAATTTCGCTTTTTGATCGGGTTCATCTAGACATGGAAAAACGGTTCGGGCATATGTGGGCTTAAATAAAGCAACAGCAAGCTTACTAAAAAAAAAATTATTATAACTCACATTTTGCTAAGTCCGCGTGTCAATATTATTAAATTAAATACGTACTATGTTTTTCCTCTTCCATCTATGTAATTATAGGAATAGAAACCTGTTTGATCTTGGTTTAACACGCCTTCAAACTTGGTTATGTTTAGACAATACCGTAATTCGGCATCAAGTTCCTTTTCCAAGGTAATTACAAGGACGTCGTTATTTTTCTGATAAGTTTTTATTGGTATTTTATCTGATTGTCCTTTCAAGGTCAAGGAAATTTCATCTTTTATTTTTAAAGACCTGGATTTATGCAGTTCTATCGATTTCGTGGGTATTAAAACATGAAAATCAAATAGTAGGTCCCCTCCAAATGTGTTCCTACCCATATTGACGGTAATATGCAGATTATAGGCTATAGCCCGGATCACTTTTGGCAGACGGTAATATATCTTTTCGTCGGCACATGATATTGAAGAACATAACAGAACCATAAAAATAAAAAACATTGGCTTTCGTTGCATACTGGATATTTTCCAAAATTATTTGTAAAAATTTTGTCTATATAATTTTACTGTCAACAGTACTTTTTTTTAAATATTAATGTCGACAGCTAGAAAAACAATTTGTATTTTTGCAGCCCGAGGACTCGATCAATATTTTCAAAAATTAGCAATTTTTATCATTATTTGAAAATTATGGATATATTTTTATATATTGCTGTGTATTTTTTTGCAATAATATATGCAATAATAAGGGGAAAATTTTGTATCCATCAAAAAACTTTGATAATATGAAAGATGCAAGCAAACTAGAATATTTTTTATTTTTATAAAATAATATTTTATTAATATTAATATAAAATTCCAACACCCATATAAAACATTACCATATTAAAAATATTGGTACCTAAGGTATTATGATACGAAACCGTTCCACTTCGCTCATAATTTTCAAAAAATACATTCAATTCGTATAAATATTTCTTATTCCATTGTATATTTTCTTGGGCTTTAACTAATCCTGGTTTAAATAGGTCTTCGTGCTGTCGCTTATAACGCTGGCATAACATTTTGAACTGAAATATATTACGTAGAGTTTAATCGGAAAATTTTTCTGAAATTTATATTTTCTTACAATATCGAAGTCCTTATCTTTTGCTATTCGTGATGCAAGACTAGTTATAATTGTTTTCATATCATTGTCCTCAAGTCTAGCAATGATACCATAACATAATATAATTTTACTTCAACAAAAGAGTTACCAACCTGACCATTAAAAATTTAAAACGTAGTATCATAAACCTGAGTGACACTCGAAATCCAAGTTGTCCTTGAAATATTACTGCTTGTATCGCTTTAACTAATTCATTGTTTCGTAATATAGTTGAGGAATATATCAAAAATCTATAAAAGTTTAAAGCCCAGTGTTTCAGTTGCAGGTTAAACCAAAAAATTTGGGTTAACCAATGATATTGCGTAAAAAACAGCTTATCAAAGTATTTCATTGGTTAACCCAAATTTGTTTTGGTTTGAACGACAATTGCCCTCTCCGTATTTCTGTGTTACAATCGGCTACGTTATGGCTATCTGTTGTTAATAAAATGTGAATGTTGTTCTAGTAAAATCCTATAATACCTTTCTAATAGGTTGTTATTACTTGTACATGCTAATGCTAGAAAACGTTGATATTCGTTGTCTCTATGAACCTGAACATTTTCGAACAAGTAAAACCAGTGAGATTCTTCTCCTCTTTGCATGGCAGTACACAACAGCTGTTCCTCCAAATCCACAGGCAATGCTTTTCCTTTTCGAAAGTCTTTAAACATATTATCTACTTGGGATATACAAATGGGGTGCTGTAATTCACACAACCAAGAGAAAATCAGAAATAAAGCTTTCTGATGTATATGATTGTCCATGATCTGGTCACGATTTGATAAACTGTTATGGACAGCTACTACGCTTTGAGTAAAATATATCTAAAATGATAATTAAATGATTTGGAAATTGTCCAATGGTCCTCTCACTTCAAGGTTCGTTTGCGTCGTCGTATTCGCAAGTTTTACTTTTAGATTATCAAAAACTTCTTTCATAACTTTCAATGGAGCATATTCCATTTCTTTATAAAAATACTCGCTTATTTTTAACGGAATTCTGTAAGGAATTATTCCCATGCTGGCCAAGCTAAAAGCATCGTCAATTATTTGGGCTCTATTGTGAAGATCAATTTCTTTGTGATTAAATAACAACGCTTTCGAAAGTAAATCCCAATTTCGCAAATCGTAATTCACGCGGTAATAATCTACAAGAAAACCATTATTTTCAAAAATACACTCGTAGATAACATACATGTCGCTTTTGTATTTATAATTAACCAATCGTTTCTTCTCAAATCTTTAATTTTAATATTTCGACTTTTGTTAGTTAGCCAATCGCTGGCCAGTTGATCGTAAAAATTTGGATTTCCTCTGGTTGCATAGTTGATTGGAATATACCAAATTGGTTTTGGATGTAGATCATCGTTTAGCATGCACCTTTTCTGAAAGGTTTTCTTCTTTGTTAAGAAATTAACAATTAAATTAGTTATAATAACCACCTGAGTTAAATGAACATTATCAGACTCAAAACCATAATTTCTTCTAGCTGTTACTACGGGAAACCCAATTTGCGAATCCCAGGTATTCATTATAAGGGAAACTGAATCTAACAACCTAATATTTGAATCCCGTACAGCTTTATCCAAGTTTGCGTACAGGTTTTCGGGAGTTACCGTTTTATATTCCCTTAAAAAAATTATAAAATTGCAATATCTTCGAAAGGCAGTTTACTGAACAGGAGTATTTAAGAGTAAGAGGAATAGTCGGCAACATATAATGGAAAAGTCTGAAAGTACACTTGGCATCAGAGCATAAAACCTCTTGGGAGCAGGTCCCTATGACTGATGCAAGGTTGATGATCGTGAATAATTGCGATGTTTCTTCTGCAAGCCTACCTCGGCTGTAAAGTTGTAAAATGTTTAAATTTGTAACGTAGTCTTTTGGAATTTTGTTCGATTCCGGGCGAAATAAAAATAAAAAAAAATAATAACCACCGAGGTATTTTGCCGAGAACGCCGCTTCTCAACCATTGAGAACAAGGATCAGTAGGAAGAGAGAGAATGCGAATGAATTACCGATCATTGAGATAATATTGCAGTCCTTTTCTAAAAATCTCTGTTGATAGTACTGATTCGATCATGCGAAGTAATGCAGCTCCTATAAATAAAGCAACCTCATTTTCTGCAATGTAGCATTTCCCCAGTAGCCTTTACCTTTATTAAATGTAAATGAATTGAATTTCAAATAGGTGATATCTTGTGGGCTAATACAATTATGATTTAACGACACAGTATCATTATCAGAATCAGTTTTCATAACATTTGATATAGCAATTTGAAGATCTTCCATTTTACTCCATTCGGGATATAACTGCAAAAAGAATGAAATTTATTCCCTCATATTTGATTAAATAAAATAATATTTTATTTACAATATTTGTTATCTTGAAAGATAAATACACGGTCAATCCTTCATTTAACCAAAAATAATTCCACCATTGCAAAGTAATCAAATTTCCAAACCATTGATGAACAAGCTCGTGAATAATTGAATCAGCTATAGTTTCTTTTTTGTTAATTGTCGTTGTATTTGCGATGTAAAGATTGGACTCGCTAAAAATTCATGGTTTAAAAAAATATTTAAATGAATTTCACATTACATATAAGTTATGAGTCCCCAATTTTCCATGGCCGGAAAGATCATTTTGTCTAGAGGAATCGCGACATGGTATATCTTTTTAAAATGAAGTTTTTTCTTTACAAAAATTCCTATACGTCTAACTATGCGCTGCGCCATTTCAACACAATTATTTTCCTTATTTTTCTTAATCAGATTATGTCGTGCTAGTACTTGATGTACATTACCTTTCACTTTTTTTGATAAAGTCAGATTGGATACCAGGAAGGCTATTGTATAAGTGGAAAGCAGAGGGGTTTCCTCAAATTCATCTTCAACCAACAAATTTTGAAGATCTCTTAAATAAAAGAATATGAGCTATCGCCAAATTCAACCATGGTATGAAAAACTTACGTTGAGTTGATTAAAATACCGTTAGATGCTGATTTATAATTCCATGGTCGAATGATAAAAATTTTAAAAATGGCTTTTAATTCTGGTTCGTCAAAACAGGGAAATGCATATCTTGCATAAATAGGCTCAAAAAAGCTCATAATGAGTTTTCTGAAAAACTTCAAAATTCATGAAAAGTATTCTTGCTAATACTGGGAGTTGTACGTTAAGTGCCCCACGTTTTCATCGTCCCTGAACAGTCTCAACTCAAAAATCGAAAGACAGGTTGACGCACCGTCAACAGAATGTACAACATAAAAACCTGTGGGGGCAGTTCACGTGCTACATCTCTAGTTCTATAATAGCTACTACGTACTGAGGGACGTTGTCGTCATCGAAATATTCAACAGAATAAAGTCCAGTCATAGTACTGCTTCTGTAAGTTCCGTAATATTGAGGGATGACTATCTCGTACACTCCCACTTGAAGTTCTTCTTGAAAGTGTATTATATAAAAATCTTCTTCCTTTGATTCCGAAATTCCGTCGTGCTGAATAATTGTCTTATTTTCATCTGTAGTCATGTCCATTAAGTATACTTTCTCAGGTAAAATCACTAATCCATTTTGATGCATTGTTATATTATTTGTCTTATTAATAAGATTAATTTTAATTTTTACAAATCCTTTGTACGCTTCGTTATGCAGATTAAGAGTTAATTTAATATAATAATTCAATGGTAAAATATTTTTGGGAAGTAAATACTTGTTGTAGTAAGTTGTATTGTTCGACTTGCAAACTGGTAAAATTATCAATAGTAAACATATGATTTTGGAAAAATCCACCATATTTTTTCACAAAATAAATCCGTATTTTAATCGAACATACTATTTCGTTTTGAATCACTCAATTTGTAATGTCAAATTTTTTCTAAGATAATGCGATTCTACCAAATGCAAAGATTATGATAGTTTGTTTAAAAAGTTCGAAAAGTTAAATCAAATAATTCGCGGAGAACAACCTGATCTTAAACCCGGCCTTTACACATACGTATTACTTTAACTTACCTGTGGTTTATTGCTGATTAGGCTCATTTTAATTACAAAACTAATATAATATATTCTTCAACCACATTAATGTTATAAAAATAAAATTGTTATTACTAAACTATATAAAATAAAATAAAATGTCTTGGGAATTGGATCTCCATTGGAGCGAACTCCATAAAAGTACTTGGAAATTTGATATACACGTTCGTTATTTGCAGATACACGTAAACGAGCTTTTTGAAGAATCAAACGGTGATCTATATTCACTGTCGTATCCGTTTCCAGTAATTCAACAAACTAAAAAAATTTGTTTTAATAAATAAATCGTAGAGAGTTCTAAGCACGTTTTACTTCGCCGATTTGTTTCTCGGTTGTTAACTTTGATGCAATCGTAGCCAAAATACCTGTGATATATTTATCTCCAAATCTATAAGAACAAAATTATACGATAAGGCGATTTGGTGATGTAACAATACTGACGTATCTGACAAAGGATTAAAATTTGCACCTAAATAGTTCATTACAACTTCTAAACCACGTAATCCTGCATCGCTCAGTAAGCCCACGACTTTAGAAAAACTATAGTTACTCCTAGATTTCATTTTGAAAGAAAACTCTAAAAAACTGGAGAAAAACTTTGGTATTGGAATGTCTAGAAAATATAATTACCGCTGCAAAGACGGAACATCCTCGGTGCATCCTAAGGACTGGAAAGCATTCCGCTTAAATTCATTATTATTTTCCACCGATTGGAACATTTTCAATAAATATTCCCAATCGGTTTGGTTTTCATTTCGTATAGTATTGCACAAGATCGTCTTTTCCAAATCCACTGGAAGCACTGCATTATGGTATCTCCACCGATTGAAAATTTCTCTAGCTTTTTTTCGGCACTGGCTATAATTCAACTTGCCCATCCAATCAAGAACTAATGTGCGATGCAGTTTATCGATCAGAGTGTCATTGCTTCTGGCATTGTTACCCAAACGTTCATAAGCTGCTTTAAGGATCTTGATAACATGTTCCTACAAAAATTAATACATTTTGGTTACTTCATCGAAAAATTTATACAAACTTGGAAGCTTTGTTCTACATCTGAACCAGGCAGGATGTTTTTCAAAATATAATTCGCTGCATGTAAAAATACGCTATGAGTAATATACTCATCTTCCTGATATAAATAAGTGGTAATTTTTAAAAAAATTTCAAAATCCAGCATATCGTTTTTTGCCAAACTAAACGAATCGTCCATTAATTGCACCCTGTTCAAAATGTGAATGTTAGTATAATTTTCCAATAGAGCATTTGCTATTAGTTTCCAATTTTTATTATCGTAATTTACGCGATAATAATCTAAAAATTAAACCCCTGACTAATGGATCGAAAAGTAAAATTTTGACTTTACATGCTTCCTGTTTATTTATTATTAACCAATCTGTCCGATTTAAATTTTTAATGGTAAGTTTTTCATTTAATTCCAGCAACCAATCATTAAATTTCGTTTCGTTAAAATTCGGATTACTCTTAGTGGCATAATTGATTGGAACGAACCAGGGTGTTGCCGTTGATCGAAAATTTTTGTCGTAGCAATAACGAGACTAAAATTAAGAAATTTACCAAATATCATTGGAAAATCTGTAATATTACTTGTGTAAATTCAACGACATCGTGGTTGATACCGTAGTTTCTCTTCACGTAGATTAACGGATATCCTTTCTGTGAATCCCACGTAGTCATTATTTTCTGTACGTTTAAATTTTTGGGAAACTCACTTCCAGAATTCGTCACAGCTCTTTGAAAATTTCGATATAAATCCGTGGGAGTAGCGGACTGAAATGATCTTACAAAGCAAGTTAAAATAATTCGCAAATTATTGCCTACCCCAATTAGTGGGAAAAACATGGCAATATACTGTATTGGAAGTCGTACCTGTCTTGGAGGTAGTTCGTAACACCAAGTTGGAAAACATCCAAAGTCATAATAGTTTCCAACATGTGAATAACACAAGCAGCTGTAAATAATTATTTTTGAATTTTGAGCACCAAGGTATCCAAAGAATTACCTTTCTTATATGAAATTATATCGAATATATTAGAAATTTCCACAGGGGTCCCAACATCTTGATTCATATCTCTAGTTTTATTGGAGCTGTCTGCTTCCAAACAGTTATGTTTTGTTACGATAATAAATTGTTCCATCATCTTCCACTCAGGTTTAATCTAATAATTTTAAAATTAAAGAAAACAATTGCTTGCATTGTATTATCACCATATCCATTATTCTATTTTGAAAAAAATTTGCAAATCCTTCTTTCAGCCAGAGATACCTCCACCATTTCATTGTAACTATGTTTCCAAACCACTGATGCACAAACTCATGAGTAATCGTAGTATCTATCTTAATATTTTTAATCGAATCAGTGCGAGGAGTAAATAAAAGAGTAAATTCGCTAAAATAGTATGTATTATAAAAAAATAACCCACTGCTAAAAATTTCTACCTATAGGTAACAAGGCCCCAGTTTTCCATGGCATTTGAGTCAAAGTACGCTCTCGGAATAGCTGCTTGGTCCATTTTATTTAATGAATAGTTTACTTTAAAGTAAGTTTCAAGAGTGGGCAGAATAATATCTGCCATCCCTAACGCATATTTATCATAATCTTTCTCGACGGCGTCTGGTGGTGCAAGAATTCGATGAAACTTTTTATCTGGTTCAGACGATAACTGCATTTCGGATACAACGAATGCTACTAAATATGTTGGCATCAGTATCGAAGTTTCAAATTTGTCTTGGTATAAACCACTGTTTAACTTTCTAAAAAAATAAAAATTAAAAATAAGTAATTCTGATCTTAACCTTGTTAACTTTTCATTGCAATTTACTTACGTTGATTTAATCAGTTTAGTATTTGCGATAGAATTGTAATTTTGTGGTCTGATGATGTAAATATCAAATTTAGCTCTAAAGGACGGTTCATCAAAACATGGAAATGCATATCTTGCATAAGTAGCCTCAAAGTAAGTTGTTGCAAATTTACTGAAAATTAAATAGAAAGTACGTTAGTGTCGAATGGAAGCTGCATGTCAAACTAAACAATATGAATCCACTTACTGTACTTTATTCTTTTTGTCGATATATTGGGCATAATAAAATCCCTTATTCATATTATTCAAAACTCCGTAAAACTCTGGGATATATAATTTATAAGTATTGGCCGGTAATGGGTTTTTGAAAGTAATGGTATAAAATTCTTGTTCTTTTGTGCCGCTAATACCGGCATGTTTAATACGTATCACGAAACCATTTTTAGTAGTTAAATATATTTTTTCTTTCGTTATATTTAAATCCCTTTGATGTAGCGTTATAGTATTGGTTGGTATTTTGACCCGAATCAAAATCTTTACAAATCCTTTAAAGGTTTTTTTATTAAATTCGGGAGTTATTTTTAACTTGTAGTGTTGTGGCAAAACATTTTTGGTTAACTGGTAGGTTAAGTTATCTGAACGTTTGTGTGCAATTTCAGAACGCATCTTTAGACTGCCGTAAGTTACACCAATACCTAATAATGAAATCGTTAGTATTAAACTACATATTTTCTCCAACATCCTTTGAGAAAAAAAATAAATCAATTGAAAGTTGACACTTTAGAATAGGAACTGTCACACGTGCAGTTCAGTTGATCAAGGTTAGCCGCATTAAAAGAATTGAGGAAGGAATTTGGGAAATCACTCTTCAACTAAGGGGAGTGTTATATAATATTATTTTCACTATTTTCGGATTAAAATGCAATGTTGTTTTTCTAATATATTAGCTATTAGTTTTCTAGGGCAAAAATTACAGTTATAAAGGTGTATAAAATAAAAGCAAATATATTTGGAATTGTATGAGATAAAATTCCATCAGACCGAAATACAGCTGGATCATTTCTATAACCATTACTTTCAAAGAATTTAGAAATTTGTTGCCTGTGTTTACGATTCTGAGATATACGCAGCCGAGCTTCGCTGAGAATCTTCAAAAATTGATTGCCAATAATTCTATTCTTTTTAAGTGACGCTGTAAACTGAAATATGTTTTCATTAAAAAAAATCGTACAGAGTTTGGGAGCACTTACTTCGTCAAGTTGTTCTTGGGTTGTTAAAAATGAAGTAATAGTAGCTAAAACCTGTGCAATATTTTCACTGCCTAACCTATAGGTATAAAGAGATATGAAAGATAACAATCTTAAATCGTTGCGAATACTCACGAGGTTAGCAAAAGATTAAAATGTTCACTCAGGTAGACCATTGAGAAATTGAAACCAACTAATCCATTTATGCTTATTATACTCACTATGCGGTTAAGACTATAATTACTTGTACTATTCAGAGAAAAATCTATGTATCTACAATGAAAGTGTTATATAATATTATGTATTTCAATTTCTAATTTTTTTTTACTGCAGTAATAGCGAAACATTTTCGACACATCCTAATGCTGCAAAAGTCCGTTCTTTGAATACTGGATTACTAGTCGCTTCATGTTGATCAAGTAAATAAGTCCAATCGTCTTCATTTCCATGGCGCATAGCATTGCACATTATCATACGTTCTAAATCCACGTCAAGTGATTTATTATTATTTCTCCACTGGTCAAAAGTGTTCCAAGCGTCAGCTCTACACTCGGAATAATTAAATTTGCACATCCACTTAACAACATCTAAGCGGTGTAATTTATCTATTGGGGTGTCAGTAGCTCTAGGATGAGTTCCCAAACGTTCATAAGAACGTTTCAAACTTTGCATAACAAAATTCTATAATAAATTCATATTTCTTATATTCAAAGAAAAATTTACCCAAACTTACTTGAAAATTTGGTTCAGTGTTTGTACCAAAAATAAGGTTGGCAATGTAATCCATATAACGTAAAAATGCCACATGAATTATATAGTTATCTTCGAGATATACATAACTGCTGATTTCTAGTGGAATTGAAAAATCTAATTTATCCGTTTTCGCCAAACTGAATGAATCGTCCAATATCTGCACTCTATTCAGTACATGTATGTCCGTATAATTTTCCTCGAGCGCCTCTGCAATTAATTTCCAGTTTGTTATATCGTAATTTACACGATAATAGTCTGGAAAAATCAAAAACAATGGCATATAATTTTAAAGCACAATTTAGACCTTACAAGCTTCCTGTTTATTTACTATCAACCAATCGTCATGTTCTAAATTGTTGATTATAATTGTATCCTTTTGTTCCATTAACCAATTACTGACTCCAGTATCGTTAAAATTAGGATTCTTTTTTGTGGCATAATTTATTGGTATATGCCAAGCTGTCGGCTTCATTCTGGCAACCTCGATACTGACATAATGAGACTAAATCAAAAAATCGTGTAAGCCTCGTCCATATAAACTCACGGAGCAAGTGAAACTTCTTTGGCCGTACAAGAAACGAAATTTTAGTTTTAAGTTTAAAAATCTCTACATTTAAATGAAAATAACAGTAATCATCACTAATTAAGCCCTTCGCGTTCGGTCACCACTCTTGTTTCCCCTTTCGGTCCCCACTGTTATTTTCCGTTTGGTGAACAGAAAGAAGTTTCACTTCAAAAATTAATAAGAAATTAAAATAGATCTTACAAAAGTATAAATTACCTGTTTTAGATTAACGACTTCTGGACTTTTATCGTAATGTCTCTCGACGTATACCAATGGGTACCCCCTGTGAGCTACCCAAGTGGTCATTATTGTACTTATGTTTAAATTTTGAGAAAGCTCTACAGCAGAGTCGTCCAAAGATTTTTGCAGGCTACGGTATAAATCGGTGGGAACGGCTGACTGAAACGCCCTGTCAAAAAATTTCTGATTAATTATCTTTTAGTTATCGGTTACCAATATCTGATTTGGTAATTAGATAAATTATACTTGTCTTGGAGGAAATTTGTAAGACCATGTTGAAAAACTTTTGGAGTCATAATGCTTTCTAACATATGAATAATACAAGCAGCTGTAAAAAAGAAAAACGTGTGAGCCTCGTCCACATAAGCTCACGGAGGAAGTGAAACTTCTTTTTTTTCATAACGTCAAATTTTTTTTTATAATATTGAAATGCTTTTAAACAAAAAACAAAAACATACGACTGTTTGCTGCGCAACTCATCCCCGCCATCAATTTTTTGTTAACCTAAGCCCTTCGCGTTTGGTTCCCACTCTTATTTCCCTTAGTGGCGTTCGGTCCCTACTTTTATTTGATCTTATTGAAGAAAGAAGTTTCACTTCAAAATTAGACTTAATTTTGTAACAAATTAAATTGTAAAAATCAAAGCCCCGGATAAATAAATTACATTTTGTATATGCAATTTTATCATATAGACTTTCAATTTCTTTTGGTGTTCCAGCATCCTTACTCATAGCTCGTGTTTTATTATAACTATCACTTTCCAACATTTCTTGTTTTTCTTTCACGATAAATTGTTCCATTCTTCTCCATTCCGGCTTAACCTGTCAATTTAACAGGACAATTTTTAATGAAACAAATCGAAAGTATACTATTTTTACCTTATGACATATTTTACTCTCCAGAAACTTTGCAAATCCTTCTTTTAGCCAAAGATACTTCCACCATTTGATTGTAACCAAATTTCCAAACCACTGATGCGTAATTTCATGAGCAATTAGAGAATCTATTATCAACTTCTGTTTCGTTTTAGTTTCAGGAGTTACTAGAAAACCACTTTCTCTAAAATTATACCCAGCAATATTATTTTAAAATATACAACTAAACGAAAGAATTAAACCTATACACAACTAAACCCCAACATTCCGTTGCACCAGTTGCAAGGAAAAAATCTGGAATAACAGCTTGATCCAGTTTTTTTAATGGATACTTTACATTGAAATACGTTTCGAGAGCTTGCTGAACTTTGATACTGTGGTTCAGAGCATATTTTTCGCAACTTTGTTTGACCATTTCTGGTCTTGCAAGAATTCCATGAAAGTTGTCATTTCGGTTATGCAATAATTTCATTTCAGATACAATGTACGCTAATAAATATGTCGACATAGATACGGTCAGTTCAAATTCATCTTCGTATAAATCATTGTTTAACTTCCTTAAAAAAATAAAAAAACAATATAATCACTCTACTGAGCAAAAGATATTGGAATGAACAAGAATCAACAATTGGAACTGTAGTCAACCAAGAACCAAACTGAAATCGGGATGGTGCTGTATTTGGCCTAAGGAGAGACTGCGCAGATGTGCCAGATGATCGCGAAAAACGTTGGTACAGCTAAACGGAGCTAAACTACACTCTCCTCAACTTTTTTACGCCCACTGCTGGACATAATCCTCTCCCATGCTTAAACCGGGTTGGGGAATGCCTGCGCAGACAATTCCGTCAGCTTTACACGAAGAACTTATTCTACTTACATTGATTTTCTCAATTTAGTATTGGATATTGAATGGTAATTCGATGGTCTGACTATGTAAATCTTAAATTTTGCTCTAAAGGACGGTTCGTCAAAACACGGAAATGCATATCTTGCACTCGTAGGTTCGAATTTAGTCATTGCAAATTTACTGAAAAAAACAAGTGCGTTAATGTACAATTACGATATTGTAAGCCAATTAAAATAAAATAACCGGCTGAAAGAAGATTGCCCACCGTAATTCACCGTTTTCGTCGGTGTAGCTGGCAGAATAAAAGCCCTTCTGTATTGTATTTAGAACTCCATAAAACTCAGGAATGTGCAAGTAATAAAAGTTATCATTTAATATATCGGGAAATGTAATGGTGTAAAATTCCTGTTCTTTTGATCCGCTAACACCAGCATTTTCAATCTGTACAACTGAATGATCTACTTTTGTTAGAAATATTTTTTCTTTTGTTATATTTAAATCCTTTTGATGTAGCGTTATGGTTTTGGTGGGATGTTTGACATGGATCAAAATTTTTACGAAGCCTGTAAATGTGCTATTATTAAAATGAGGAGATATCTTTAATGTATAGTTTTCGGGAAAAACATTTTCGGTTAACTTGTAGTTTAAGTTATCTGCACTTATCATCGGACTGCCGTAAAATAGTACCAAACATGGTGATATTATTATTATGGTTATTAAGCTGAACATTTTTCACTACACATGAAATTATTTCACAAATTCGAAGATTTCGGAATTCCAATTTTGACACTTCAAAATGTCAACCGTTGATTAACCAGTTCAGGATACTTGATTGATCATCAATATAATGGGAAAAAAAAACTTCAATCTCGTTGGTAACATTCTGCAACTTTGAAACAGGCCAGTGCATCCCATAGCTTATCAAGAAAAGAACCGTCCAGGTTCTTTCTTCTAACAGCAAATCGTAATTGGATGGAGATATTTAGAACGAACGGCTTAAGATATTGAAATAAAAAGGCACTCCGGGTTAATTATCGTCTATCGCCATCGTTCGCTGTTACCGAAGCCCTTCGCGTTCGATCCCCACTCTTATTTCCCCTTATACATTACAATAAAGTACATAATTAATTTGATAACCATTATTTTATTAAATATAAAACATTATAACTATTAAGCTGTAAATAATAATAATAGCAAATATATTTTTTGGAATTTCTCGATATAAATTTCCACCAGACTTAATTTGATTGGGCATGTTTGCTTGCTGCCTATAGAAGTAATTAGAAATTTCTTCCACATGCTTGTGAGTACGAGATATTTCTGCTCGAGCATTTTCAAGAAACATAAAAAGTGATGGGTTTAGTTTTCTAGTTTTACTAAGTAATTCTGTAAACTAAAACACATTCCTACATTTAAAAAACATCGTACATGACGATTTTGACCACTCACGTTCTCGAGTTGTGTTTCGGTTGTAAAATATAATGTAATGGTAGCCAAAAGTTTCAAAATGGTTGAATCTGGGAACCTATTTATAAAACATGAAGGTAAGATATGGATTGAGTGAATAGTTATTTATGGACTAACTTACTTGGAATACAAGAGATTAAAATTTTCAGTCACGTAGTTCATTGAGACCTGCGATCCAACTAATCCTTTTCTACTAATTAACTCCAGCACTGAGGTGAGAGGATACTTATTTGAATTTTGAGAATAATCTATGATGCTATAATGAAGGTTTTATATAACTATACTTTTTTTTAGCTTCCCTATCCATTGCTGGACAGAGAGAGGATTCAGCACTTTTGATGGTGGCAATCATCAACCCAGAGGAACCGGCTCTACATAAATCTAATTTTTCCTAACCTGCCGAGAATTCACTCACCGCTGCAATGTCCATACATTTTCGGTACATCCTAACGATTCCCAAGCATTCTTTCTAAAATTATCGTGGTCAGCAGCTTCAAACTTCTGAAATAGATAATTCCAGTCGTCCCCCCATCCATGTCGTATAGCGTTGCACATTATCTCTTTTTCTAAGTCCACTTCCAGTGATTTATTATGTACTCTCCACCGCTCAAAAGTTTTCCAAGTGTTAGCTCTACACGGACGATAGTTAACTTTGCACATCCAACTAACAATTAGTACGCGATGTAATTTATCAATAAGGCTGTCGTTGCCCGTATGATTGTGGCACAAGCGGTCATAAGATCGTTTCAAAGTTCGTATAACATATTTCTAAAATTAATTCAATCTCTGATAGTCCAAATTTACCCAAACCTCAACTCCAACTTACTTGGAAATGTGGTTCAACGGCTGCACCACGAACAATTCTTGCGACATAAATCATATTACGTAAAAATGCAAACTGGGTAATATAGTCGTCCTCCTGATGTAAATAACTGCAGATTCCTAATGGAATAGCATAATCTAACTTGTGCATTTTGGCCAAATTAAATGAATCGTCTATTATTTGTGCTCTATTTAATATGTGCACGTTCCTATAATTTTCTTTCAGCGCTTTTGCAATTAATTTCCAGTTTTTCACATCGTAATCTACACGATAATAGTCTGTAAAAATCAAAATCGGTGGCATATAATAGAAAATCATAATTTAGACTTTACATGCTTCCTGTTTGTTGAACACCAACCAATCGTCACGTTTTAAATTTCTAACGGTAATTGTTCCCTTTGGTTTCAGTAACCAATCACTGAATCGAGTATCGTTAAAATTGGGATTACCTTTCGAGGCGTAATTTATTGGTATATACCAAGTTGTTGGCTTCAACGTGACGTCCTCATTACTGACAAAACGAACCTAAATTAAAAGATTTAGTAGTAATTAAAATAAATCTTTAAAATGTATGATTTACCTGCGTTAGGTTAACGACTTTTGGACTTTTATCGTAATTTCTCTGGACATACACCAATGGGTATCCCTTCTGGGAATCCCAAGTAGTCATCATTTTAATTATGCTTAAATTTTGGGGTAGCTTCATAGCAGAGTTATCCAAAGATTTTTGTAAATTTCGATATAAATCGGCGGGAACAGCCGACTGAAAAGCTCTGGCAAAAAATTTAATTGAAATCTTCACATAAATGCAATAACCTATACCTGGCTTCGAGGAATTTCGTAAGACCAAGTTTAAAAATTTTTGGAGTCATGATGGTTTCTAGCATATGAATAACGCAAGCGGCTGTAAAGAGAGATTTATGTGTAATGAAACTGTTAAAATTAACCAAAGTTACCTTTTTCATATGAAATCCTATCATACAGCGTTCGAATTTCTGTTGGTGTTCCAGCATCTTGATTCATATCGCGCGTTTTATCGGAACTATCACTTGATAAAACGTTATGCTTTTCTTTCACATTAAATTGTTCCATTCTTCTCCATTCTGGGTTAACCTGTTAATTTAACACGAAAATGTTTAATGGAAAAAATAAAAATTATTCGTACTAGGTCAACTATTTTACTCTCAAGAAATTGTGCAAATCCTTCCTTTAGCCAGAGATACCTCCACCATTTTATTGTCACCAAATTTCCAAACCATTGATGCACAAATTCATGAGTAATTAGAGTGTCTACATACATCAGCTTCTTCGTTGTAATTCGAGGAGTTACTAAAATATCACCTTCTCTAAAATTTTATCAAGAAATATATTTTAAAATAATAACTATTCTAAAGAATCCAACCTATACATAACAAGACCCCAGCTTTCCGATGCACCTGATGCAAAAAATTGATCAGGAATAGCAGCCTGATCCATTTTATTTAATGAATAATTTACATTGAAATAAGTTTCGAGAGTTTGCAGAATTTTGGCACCATGTTCCAGAGAATATTTTTCGTAACCTCTTTTGATCGCTTCTGGTTGTGCAAGAATTCGATGAAAATTGTTATCCTGGCTTGGCGATAATTTCATTTCAGATACAATGTATGCTAATAAATAGGTCGGCGTAGATACAGTCAGTTCAAATTCATCTTCGTATAAACTATTGTTTAACATTCTTAAAAAATAATAAAAGTTTCACTTCCTCCGTCAGCTTACGTGGATAAGGCTCATACTTTTTTTGGTTCTTATTTATTCTACTTACTTTGATTTTACCAATTTAGTATTTGATATTGAATGGTAATTCGATGGCCTGACAATATAAATTTTAAATTTGGCTCTAAAGGACGGTTCATCAAAACACGGAAATGCATATCTTGCATTCGTAGATTCGAATTTAGTCATTGCAAATTTACTGAAAGAAACAAGTACGTTAATGTACAATTACGACATTGACCAACTGAAAGAAGAATGCCCACCGTACTGTACCATTTTCGTCGATATAGTGTGCATAATAAAATCCCTTATTCGCTCTATTTAGAACTCCATAAAACTCGGGAATGTGCAAATAATATGTCTTTTGGTTTAACATTTTGGCAAAAGTAATGGTATAAAATTCTTGTTCCTCTGTGCCACTACTACCAGCATTTTCAATCTCTATAACTACATCATCCATTGTTGTTAAAAATATTTTTTCTTTTGTTATATTTAAATGCTTTTGATGTAGCGTTATATTATTGGTTGGAATTTTGATATGGACCAAAATTTTAACATAGCCTGTAAAGGTACTATTATTAAACCGAGGAGACATCTTTAATGTGTAGTTTTCGGGAAAAACATTTTCGGTTAATTTGTAGTTCAATTTATCTGCACGTTTTCTTGCAATTCCGTCACGTATCCTCGGAATACAGCAAGATAATCTCAAAGATAGTGCAATTATTATTATCCTTGTTAAGGTAAACATTTTTCAAGGAATTTGTAGATTTCAAATTTCCAATTTTGACACTTCATAATGGCAACCATTAATTAACCAGTTCAGGGTACTTGATTGATCGTCAATCAATTAAATATTTAATTAAAAAAAAAAAATTAGAAATTTAATTTCAATGCGTGTAAGTACCCAATCCCTACTTAATGGGCAGGACAACGTCTACCGGGTCAGCTAGTATCTTTATAAATCAACATTGTAATGGGACCTACAATTCGAGCAAAATCTCTTATAAATTTACGGAAGTATCCCGAAAGTCCAAGAAACTGTCGTACCTGTTCAATTGTTATTATTCTAGTATTAAGGAATTCATAGTGAGAGTCAGTAGTTTACAAATGAAGATTTTGCGATAGATTGCTCCTCTACTGGTACTTGATAGAACCTGGAAGCCATATTTAAGTTCTGTCCTGACCTTACTTCATATATAGCAGCTTCTCATAACAAATTTTCAAATCGCAGTGGCTTCTTAAATTTTGGGCACTTATTTTTATCAGAAAATGTTATATTAAAATGTCGTGTATTGGAAACATATTTTTCCAATCGTCTGTCGTCGCAATTTCTGTCGCACCGTTTCACCGCTAAAACTTGCCGCACTTGAATCCGAAAAAATTGAGGTTTTACGTTTTCACTTTCGCTTTTCACCATTCCGTCGGCGGGTTTTTTCCGTGAACGTCCTATTTTCAGCACACGGAAAACTTGATCCTTCTTTATATTTTTGTAAGCAGAAGTTTAAACAATTTTAATTTATAAAATTAATAGAACTCACAGTATAACATATTTTATTGTGAACCTATAGTATTGAAAGACAAACTTGAACTAACTGAGTGCAAGAATAAATACAGCAACCGACTCACCTTATTACTCATTAATTTTATACTCATTCACACGCATAGTTATGTACATGTTACGGTCAATATGATGACAATTCTGCCATTACGGTTAATGGCCGGACAATGACATCAATGCCCAAAGACGTAACTAAGTATTACAATCACATTAAAATATTTACACCATTTCCCACCGTTAACGGGCAATCACGTGAATGGCCGGACAATGACGATAATGGCCAGTATAAATGGGGATTATCATCATAGTACATACATCATTAACCGTAACTACATACAATTAAAAATTTAAAATACCATTTCCATTATTATTTTCTGTATAAAATAAGGTTTGACTAAAACACTATCGCAAAATATCATGTTGTCCAAGAAAAGCATGCACCCCAGCAGCCATCAGGCTATATGAGAACGTCTTCATCTTGGTACTACACACATATTTTTATCACTGGTCCTGGCCATGCCAGTGACTGCAGTAAAACACCGAAAACGTATTACTTGTCTCTCTCTTAGACATCCCAAAATTATCTTGCACCCTTAAACCGCGCAAAAGCGCCTTAAACTCAATAATTAATATGTTTCTACCTTTTTAATTTAAAACAATTGTAATACAAAATTTCGCATAACGACATTATTTTTTAAATATTATAAACAATATAACTATTAAACTGTAAAACATAAAAGTAAATACATTAGGAATTGCTCGACATAAATTTCCACCAGACTTGAGTTGATCAGTAAGGTTTGCATGATAACTATAAAAGAATTTAGAAATTTGTTGCAAATGTTTTTCATTGTGTGATATATCTGATCGAGCTTGTTCAAGGTAAGCCAAAACTGATGAGTGTACTGTTCTATTTTTCTCAAGTAATTTTGTAAACTGAAATGCATTTTAAAATTTAAAAAACATCTTAAGTGACAATTATTTTGACCACTTACTTTCTCGAGTTGTGCCTCTGTTGTAAAATATGTTGTAATCGTAGATAAGAGGTTCAAAATAGTAAGATTTGAAAACCTATATTATAAAATAAAAATATAAAATGATAGATAAATACAAACAACAGTGATCGAGCGTAGCGAGCAAAGCCAGAGCTTTCGACGGCTAATCTCTTGCATGTCGTTTCAAATAAATAAAATAAATAAATAAAAAAAGATTGCATAAGTAATTTTATCTCGTTTGTATTGCTTGAATTGCTCTTACGCTCGATCAATTTTCAGCAGCGGAGTAGACGCTCCCGCTGATTTCCTAGCTATGAATACGTACTTGTAATGCAAAAGATTGAAATTTTCAGCCACGTAGTGCATTGCGACCTGTGATCCAACATATCCTTTTCCACTAATTAACTTTATCGTTTTCAGGAATGGATAAGAATACTTACTTGAATTTAGAGAAGTATCTAACATGCTATAATGAAGGTACGAAATAAGTATATTAATTTGTAATTTGTGGAGAATTCACTTACCGCTGCAATATCGTTTCATTTTCAGTACATACTAACGATTCTAAGGCATTCTTTCTTAAATCAGCATAGTCATCAGCTTTACTCTTCTGAAATAAATAATTCCAATCGTTTTCATTTCCATGTCGTATAGCATTGCACATTATCGCATATTCTAAATCCACCACCAGCGATTTATTATTTTTTCTCCACTGGTCAAAAGTTTTCCAAGTGTTATCTCTACACTGAGAATAGTTAAATTTACACATCCAACTAACAACTTCTACGCGATGTAGTTTATCGATGTGGGTGTCAGCAGGCACAGGATTATTTCCCAAACGTTTATACGAACGTTTCAAAGTTCGTATCACAAAATTCTGAAATTAATCCAATCTCTTGTATTCCACAGAAAATTTTACCAAACCTCAACCTAAACTTACTTGAAAATATGGTTCAACGTCTGCACCACGAACAATTCTTGCAACATAAATCATATTACGTAAAAATGCATAATGGGTAATATAATCATCCTCTCGATGTAAATAACTGCTAATTTCTAGCGGAATAGAAAAATCTAATTGGTCCATTTTTGCCAAACTAAATGAATCGTCTATTATCTGCGCCCTATTTAATATGTGTATGTCCCTATAATTTTCTTCCAGCGCTTTTGCAATTAATTTCCAGTTTTTCACATCGTAATTTACACGATAATAGTCTGGGAAAAACGAAAACGATGACATAATAGAAAACAATAATGTAGACTTTACATGCTTCCTGTTTGTTCAAGATCAACCAATCGTCACGCTTTAAATTGCTAATGGTAATTGTTTCCTTTGGTTCCAGTAACCAATTACTGAATCGAGTATCATTGAAATTTGGATTACTTTTTGTGGCATAATTTATTGGAATATACCAAATTGTTCGTTGTGATTGGAATTCTTCAACACAACGAGCCTAAAATGAAGTAATTTAATTGTAAAATAATCGATGTAAAAATTTTTGAATTACTTGGGTTAATTTAACGATCGTAACGTTTGCATCGTAGCGTCTCTCGACATATACCAATGGGAATCCCTTCTGAGAATCCCAAGTAGTCATTATTGCAGCTATGTCTAAATTTTGGGGAAGCTTAATAGCAGAGTCATCCAAAGATTTTTGTAAATTTCGATATAAATCCATGGGAATGGCTGATTGAAATGCCCTGTAAAAAAATTCTTCATTATGTATCTTTTAGTTATTGCACAATAAAGCTATACTTGTCTTGGAAGTAATTGGTAAGACCACGTACAAAAATGTTTGGAGTCATAATAGTTTCTAGCATGTGGATGACACACGCAGCTGTAAATGAATATTTAAAATGAGAAATCCTAGCTATGGAATAATTATTAAGTTACCCTTTTCATATGACATTTCATCATACAGCTTATCAATTTCATTAGGTGTTCCAGCATCTTGATTCATCTCCCGGGTTTGATTAGAACTATCAGTTTCAAAAACCTCTTGTTTTACCTTCACGATAAAATGTTCCATTTTTCTCCATTCCGGCTTAATCTGTTAATTTAACAAGAGAATGTTTAATGGAACGAATTAACAGTATAAAATTTGCAATATATTGTCATGTTTCAAACATCCAAAAATGTTTTTGAAAATTTTGATAATTTTTGTAATTTTGAAAAATTAAAATTTTTGTTGAAGTTATAATTTTGGTTCGTTAACCTGGCGCCGGCTAGCGGAGGAAAAAGGGCTTTTTACCAAGATGACAAGAGGACAAGCCTTTCACCAGCCGTGCTCATGTAGGGTGGACCTGTTTAATTTGGAAATAATTTGGATTTCTGTAAAAATTATAAAAACCTTATGGATAAATGGTAATCGAAATAAATATTTGTATGATGGTAAGAAATTATATAATAAAAGTTAAGGATGCGTGTACACTAGGGGCACAACAATATCTCTTACTTTATCGAGTACTCTACTCTCAAGGAATTCTGCAAATCCTTCTTTTAGCCAGAGATACCTCCACCATTTTATTGTAACCAAATTACCAAACCACTGATGCACAAATTCATGAGTAACTACAGTGTCTATATAGAGCAGCATTTTCGTTGTAGTGCGAGGAGTTACTAAAAGTCCACTTTCTCTAAAATTATATCAAATAATATATTGTACAATATAGAACTCTATTAGAAAATCCAACCTGTACAGAACAAGGCCCCAACATTCCTGTGCCCCTGCTGTAAAAAAGGCATCTGGAATAGCTGCTTGATCCATTTTGTCTAATGAATAATTTACATTTAAGTATGTTTCGAGAGTTTGCAGAACTTTGGCACCATGTTTCAGAGAATGTTTTTCATAACCTTTATTAATCGCTTCTGGTCGTGCAAGAATTTGATAAAAATTGTTATCTCGGCTTGCCGATAATTTCAATTCCGATACAATGTATGCTAATAAATAAGTCGGCATAGATACGGTGAGTTCATATTCGTCTTCATATAAACTACTATTTAACATTCTAAAAAAAATTATATTACTTTACATTATTTCAACGCCTGCAGGTTCCTAACCCTTGCTGGATATTTGATCTTTAATTTTGTTGTAAAAAATGTAAGATTTCGCCAAATTTTAATGAAAAAGTGTTAGTAAATAGGTTATAGTAGTACATGAAAAAAATATAAAATCTGCGGAAGACCCAATGATGGATTAGAGTACCTGGATCCGAGATTTGCAGTGGTTGCTCTAGTCAAAACTGCCCGGAACGCCCGAGCGTAGCGAGAATGCTGAAGAAAAATATATCACAGCAATATATTGCAATTGTAAACATACGAAGACCACCAATAATTTCGCCATAATACCATACACACCAAGAGCATTCTAGTGCAGAGTCATCACGACATTCAAAAACAGCGAAACTTGGAAATCCTGATTTATTTTCATCGAGAGGTTTACGGAGTTAGGAACCTCGCAGAATCTACGCTCAAAAAGGCCACGACTGATAAACGGAATTATATTTATTCTACTTACTGTGATTTTATCAATTTAGTATTAAATATTGAATTGTAATTCGATGGCCTAATTATGTAAATTTTAAATTTGGCTCTAAAGGCCGGTTCGTCAAAACACGGAAATGCCCACCTCGCATTCGTAGATTCGAAGCTGGTTGTTGCAAATTTCCTGAAAAGAGCAGAAAAAAAATTAAAATTAAATAACCAGCTTAAAGAAGAATGCCCACCGGAATGCACCGTTTTCGTCGGTATAGTTTACAAGATAAAAACCTTCATTTTCATTATTTAGAACTCCATAGAACTCAGAAATGTGCAAATAATACATCTTTTCGTTTAATGCTTTGGCAAAAGTAATGGTATAAAATTCTTGTTCTTTTGTGCCAGTACTACCAGCATTTTCAACCTCTATAGCTACATCATCCATTGTTGTCAAACGTATTTTTTCTTTCGTTATATTTAAATTCTTTTGATGTAATGTTATATTATTGGTTGGTATTTTGATATGGACCAAAATTTTAACATCTCCTGTAAACGTATTGTTATTGAAATGAGGAGAAATCTTTAATGTGTAGTTTTCGGGGAAAACACTTTCGGTTAACTTGTAGTTTAAGTTATCTGCTCGTTGCTTTGCAATTTCGTTAAGAATCCTCGGAGTGCAGTGAGAAAATTTCGTAGATAATGCAATTACTATTATTATTATTAAAGTAAACATTTTTCCCGAATTTTACAAATTCTATGTGTCGGATTTTCAATTTTGACACTTCATTTTGGCAACCAATAATTAACCAGATTAGGATACTTGATTGATCGACATTAGTTCATTCACGTAAAGTTACTACTATGTGGCAGGGTCTCTCTGGAGACTCTCCTCTGCCTTCCACCACTTGATCTTCATGTGCAGGAGATGGCGGTTAGGGGTACTCTTAGGCTGCGCAGTTGGAAGATATGGAACAACAGGCGAGGAACTACGGCACAGGATACAGAATACCTCTTCTGCATTTTAAACCTGATAGAATCCATTAAATACAAACGGAGCATCTGACTATTGTCACATACAAAAATATAATAAAAAATTAAAGTCACTCTACATATTGCAAATCTATGGAATTTACAAAGCTAGACGCTGATTTTGAAAATAGTTTGCAATATGTAGAAACTTAAGATTTCACATCCTGTCGACTAAATGGTTTTCACGGAAATTGAATAAGACAAAATGATATCTAATGCAAGTTCAATTGTTGAACGGCATTAGATATCATGAAACTATGCAGACGGTGGAGGGGAAGTTGGAAAGAAATAATTAACGACAGATTAAGAATGGAAAAAAAAGAGTTAGTCTCGCGAGTGCCTCGATACTGGAAAAACTTCCTAAAATGAAGGGGTCGTTTCCAATTCCCCTCACCGTCTTGGCATTGCTATTGGCAATAAGGTAAGCCCCATGCCTGGGGATGATTTTTATGTTTTGTAATTCATATATGCCTGCGGGTAAATAAATTGATATTTTGATTTATCCCAAGTCTATTATTTACAAACAAAATTAATGCGACATTTGGTGGAGGTGCCGTTGGCTTTTTAGCATTAATCATCGTATTATGCTACTTTTTAATTCAATTTGCTTTTAATACAATAAATCTTAAATAAATAAATTTTAATTTTAATTATTAAGACATCGTAAAATTTTGAATAATATCATTTAATTTCAAGACAATGTAAATTATTACATATTATATTTTTTTTTTATGAAAATTTTGGGAATACGACTAGATGAAAAGTTATAATGATTTTAAATTATTAAGGTATTTTTAATTATCCTCTTTTTGACAATAAACTGGGACGTTAATTCATTTTATTACATACCAGGCGTTAAACTAGGACAAGTGTTAATGCGCCGATTAACACCTCTTAAAATGAATTTAGCGTTTACTATAACTTGTCTTTCTTTTTGGGTATTAGGACTTTTTAAAAAATAATATCGTTCTTGAGTCCGAGAACGAACCAAAAAGAAATTTCAGGCGTACGGTTTGTCAAAAAAGAGAAAGGTAAGGTAATCGATATTTTAAAATAACTAATTAATTATTTAAATTTTAAGGGTTTATTAGGTATTATGTGTATTTTTTTTATAGGGTAACGCTTAGGGTCATTTACTTCTATGTTATTTTACAATTTAAATCTATTTTAATATGCTAACGCAACAAGTCTACGTATATAATAGGAGTAATAATTTTTTTTGTATTAGTTGCATTATGTTTTAAGTTAAAATTAATCATTCTTCAATATGAAATCATAAACTTGATAAACTTATTAAATTTCATTATTATAGTTAGGGATCGTTTTATTTAAAAAAAAAAATAGTTTAATGTCTGGGCCATCTCAAGGTACCAGATCAAAAAATAAAATATTTGTTAATATCGCGTCAACAAATGAAACACGACCGTTAGAATTAGAAACGTCACTAGAAGTAGACGAAACGGACGAAACTATTATTACACAAGACGATACGTTAGAAGAAAGCGATATCGGAACGAATAATTTAAATAATTTTAATCCTCAATGTCGAAGTACGGAACAGTTTACAGCCGACGCGAGTTTAGGTAATGTAAGCTCATTTGAACCTTCCGGTTGCGATAATCCTTTCAATCGCAGCCAAAAAATATTAAGAAGCCCCAGTAACACGCCCGATATAAATAATTCATTACCCAAAATACCTTTATTTTCGAGTAACGTAAATATTGAACAATTATCCCCTGAAAGCAAAGAAAATACAATAATCACCGCGAGTAAAGTTGTAAAATTATCACATAACGGAGACGGATGATACTGTTACATATAAACAAGCTGAAATATTAACCGGAGCATTTTAATCTTTTATTACCTTTGAGTTCGAATACAAATAACCAAAACGGTATAATGGCAAATTTAAATTGTACTATTGAAGCAGCTAACGCCGCTGAAAAAACGCCCAGATTGCCAAAATTTTTAAATCCCGATATTTACAACCCAGCAAACGGTAACGCGTTAAAATTTATAAATGATTACGAGCTAACGTCTATCTTAAATGGATGGGACCTAATACACATGATAAATTATTTCGGACTTTTTTTTAACGGGGGCGGCTCATTTATGGTATTCTAAATTCTCCCGTACCATGATGAGTGGATCCCGCCTATATGTGATTAAGAAAATCACAAAAAATATTTGTATCTACACTTTAACTCAAAAACTACGTTTTAAATTGTACTATTACGTTATATTTTTCCCATAATTCCCATGCGATTAAGTACTACTTAATTGGAAAAGTGAGTAATACAATTTTGGATTACCAAACTCTTGTGCGATCAGTTGGTTTTTTGGTGATCTCGGATCCTCTAGACCCCGCTCTCGTGATTTGGATTCTATTTACTTAAAAAAAGCTCATTTTTTTTCTATTAGGTAGATACAATAATTAGTTTCACGAATTTTCACTATAATTTAACGTGATAGTAATAGTTATTTTTTTGTGTACGAATAAAATAATTAATTAATCGGTAAAAATTAAGTTAGTCCTTGCAAACAATTCTTATTTTGTTTTAGTCAGTAAATTAAACAATTATATACATAGTTAGCTCGACGAGTAATAACTCATTAATTTATTGTAATAATAATTAATAATAAAGTTAGGATATTATAGGAGTATTTATGTAAGAAATAAAATTTTTTTTTTTTTAATGGATATATAGTAATAAATATGAATGATGTCTTATAATTTAGAATATCGAAGAAGAAGGGCATATTTTTTGTTTTGTTTTATGTTAATATTTTTAAATTGTTTTGTTCAAAGATTTTTCATTATGCGAAATAAAACAATGAATAGCAACCACCTATTGGCATGAAGGAAAAAGCGTACCCATACTATGTGAAGAAATTCGATGTCGAAAATGAAAAGGAAGAAGCAAATACCTATACCACGTTTCAAATATTGGCAATGGTCAAGTTAGTTGGTCGAGTAACGGCATCCAAAAGAGAAGAATGGAATCAAAATAAGTATTCAAACAACAAGCACCAGGCTAACAATAATTAGTTTAATGGTAACCAAAATGAAAATAGTTCATGAATAAATTGAAGATGCATGTAATCAACATCAAATTACTCCTGATGTTATAAAATGGAAATGGTACACCACATTTGGATAGGTCGACAAGGGCTCTGGATGTTAATCATGGGAATGCGCACCCCAATGGCTGACTTCAAGCATCAACATCAACCATCAATTTGTTATTGTACGTTTTCAAAACCAATGGTTGGAAACTATGTATTTAAAGTTCATAATTTGGTTATCTATATGGTATGGTATGGTATGGTAACATCATTTGAGAAGAAAAAGTCGAAGAAAATTTATCGTTACATGAAAGTCACAAGCTCTAAGTAATAAAATGGTGAATTCAAAAAAAATTATATATGAAGACATGGTGTCATCAAAACGCAAAAATAGTAATTGGACATCGCAAATAATAGCACTAGAAGAAGAAAAGAAGACATGGACTTCGTTATTTGAAGTAAATCGTTAGTAGTCAATAAAAGAATATTAAAGTGCATCGTCAGAAAAAGTATAAGAAGAATATGGTTTCAAAAAAGTATAAGTGCATAGTTAACGGGTTATGGAAGATGAATTAATAGAAGAAAGTGATGGGGTAGGTCTGATGTGATCTACTTTAGGTCAGCACGTGCTAGTACAAAGAAGAAGAATAAGTGCTAATTTAAAAATGTGCAAGTGAAAAAAAAAAAGCAGAGTAAATTAAAATGAAGTGAAATAAATAAAAAGTACTACTAATAAGTAAATGATTCAATAAACAAAAAATGAATTTAGATGCAACAAAAAGGGATCCCAGAAATTATAAGTGATGTGGCGAGAATTCATGTAAAAAGTCTGTGTTGCAATTCCGGAATTTTAAATCTTATCAACACTTTTTATATGAATTTATCCAAGCATTAATAGCCAATAATTTATTGAAAAAATGTTGCAAGATAAATATATGTAATGAAAATGTTTAAAATATATGGTTGATCTTGGTAGGTAATGTGGCGAGAATTCACGTGAAACGTTGAAGTGACTGAGCACAATTATTAATTTAATATCACTTTCGCGTGAATTAATCAAAACATTAAAAATGCTGAATGTCTTCTACTTCCAACGTTAATAATAAAAGCGATGAATTAAAAAGTAACAAAATATTAAATAGAAAATGAGCCATGTAACGAAATAAATTGTGTTGAAAGGGTATAGGATTGAAAAAATGCTTAAAATAAAATATATAGTAAAAAATAATTAGACAGTGAAATCATTATTATTTACTAATAAGTGATAGAAAATACACAGCGCGTCTCTAAATTACAATAACTTATTATAATAACGGGAACTCAAATAGACCTATTCACCACTCAATGTATTAAAAATTAAGAAAAAAAACAAAAAATATATATATATTTAATAAAAGCAATAATGGACAAAAATTTTAAATAAGAAATGAACTTAAGCAATGATTCGAACGTAATAAATCCAAAGAAAATTACCAAAATTAGATGTTGCAAATAAAATTTAAGCAGTGAATAATATATAGATCACGACGTAAACGTTTAAAAAAGTGTCTATATTATGATCCATTTTGTTTGATAACAATAATAAGTAGATACAAAATTTGTGCAACCGATAATTAATATATCGATACAGAATTATTAAAGTTCACAACAAACTTAAAATCTTTTCTTTTTAATTTTATTTTAATTTTTAATACAAGTGAATTCGAAAATATTATTACATTTTTATTGTTGCAAGATGTAATTTACAGATGCCATGTGAGCCTCATTATGCAAATACTGTATTAAAAAATAATTAATGTTAATATTGGTTAATATACATACGAGTTGTACGTAGCAGTTATATAATATTAAGGATTGAATTTTTGTATATATAGGAATATTTTACAGTTCTTTTTTTAATAGTATTAGATCAATTATAATAACAGAATGTATTTTAAGATATAGTAGCTTCTATCTATGTTAATATTAAATAAAATATTATTATTAAGGTAATTAAAAAACCGGGATAAATGGTGTACTAAAAGTTGTGTAAATAAATAAAACACTGTTCAAGTGAGAAACAATCAATCAAGTTTAAAACTTAAAGGAAAAAATTAGTGAGATATAGTACGGACAAATGGAAATGTGATAGTTTGCAAAACATAAATACGAAATTTAAAATTTTGAAATATTATTTTAGTCACATATTAATTATAATTGTTAGATACATAAAATTATTGTTTATATATATAATAGAATATGAGCATGACAATGCAGGTACTTATTCAATTTTCGTGAATTTCCATAAGGTCGACATTTACTTTTTCTAATCTTTAAATATTTTTTCTAGAAACCCTCGACTGGGGACAGTCGTCTTCTTGACAGGGGGGGTAATGTCACATACAAAAATATAATAAAAAATTAAAGTCACTCTACATATTGCAAATCTATGGAATTTACAAAGCTAGACGCTGATTTTGAAAATAGTTTGCAATATGTAGAAACTTAAGATTTCACATCCTGTCGACTAAATGGTTTTCACGGAAATTGAATAAGACAAAATGATATCTAATGCAAGTTCAATTGTTGAACGGCATTAGATATCATGAAACTATGCAGACGGTGGAGGGGAAGTTGGAAAGAAATAATTAACGACAGATTAAGAATGGAAAAAAAAGAGTTAGTCTCGCGAGTGCCTCGATACTGGAAAAACTTCCTAAAATGAAGGGGTCGTTTCCAATTCCCCTCACCGTCTTGGCATTGCTATTGGCAATAAGGTAAGCCCCATGCCTGGGGATGATTTTTATGTTTTGTAATTCATATATGCCTGCGGGTAAATAAATTGATATTTTGATTTATCCCAAGTCTATTATTTACAAACAAAATTAATGCGACACTATGACATACGTCTATATTCGGATGGCTCCAAATACAATGTTAGATCAGGCGCAGGAATATATTCTGCAGAACTTAACCTAAACATAAGCGTCAGTTGGGCACATATGCATCCGTATTTCAAGCGGAACTTATAGGCATACTGCACTGTGCAAAAATAGTTCAGGATAGATGCATCCGAGACAAAAATATTCAAATTCTCTCAGATAGCAGGACAGCGCTTGTGGCACTTCGATGCTACAAGATCACCTCTGGTCTGGTGCTTGAATAAAATAGCTGACCGAAATGCCCTTTCTCTCTGTTGGGTTAAAGAACATCAAGGTAACGAGGGCAACATAAGGGCTGACAAGCTGGCGAGAAGCGGATCCAATGGTTGGATGATGCACTTCTCAAACAACATACCTTAAAACTGCACACTTGCAGGTGGGTACAAGGAACTGCATGGAACCAGGCACGAGCTGCAATAAGTACGCATTCCTGGAAATATGCGAGATACTATCTGAACCTATCCAGAGTCAATCTGCGGACAGTTGCAGAGATACTCACTGAACATGGCAGACTAAACAAACATTTCCACACGATGGGGTACGCAGATTACCCTATATGTCGTGGATACAATGAAGAGGAGGAAACAGCCGAGCATGTACTCTGTTACTGTCCGGCGCTCACTTCTACAAGAGGATCCGTGTCAAAGGACTTCTGGCCTAACGTAGCCAGAATCAGTAACACTCCACCTGTACAATGGACCCGATTTAGTGGCCTAAGTGCATGTGAGTTCATCTTGCCCTCCACCACAAATCTAGAAGGCAGGTCATCAATTTAGTCACAGCACAATCGAACAAAAAGATCAGCAAAGATTTGGAAAACAAAAGATTAAAAAAGAGAAGGCACCTAGAAGAATATATTAAGCCCAGACGTTCCACAGGGTAGAATTTTCGGACCAGTGTTATACACCAACCACAACAGGTAGATTAGCTGATGACACGGAAGTATTTGCATCACATTCCGATTTTGGGCATCCCTCCAAAAACCTTCAGGATAATTTAAACAAAATTCAGGATTGGCAATTTCTGCAACTGAATAAAAATTTAAATTTCAGATTTCAAACAAACGCAAATATTCCCATAAATATTTTGAAAATTTAACATCCAATTTCGTAATTAATTTGATTATATTATAAATTTAATTTAAAAAAATTGTAATACAAAATTACGCTTAACGACATTATTTTTTACATATAAATTATTATAACTATTGAACTGTAAAAATTAAAAGCCAATATACTCGGATTTGCTCGATATTTTCCACCAGACTTCATTCGTTTCGTAATGAAATCATGATGACTATAAAAAAATTTTGAAATTTGTTGCACATGATTTTGTTCCGTAGATACATCTGATCGAGCTTCTTCCAGAAACGTCAAAAATTTGGAGTCCAGCGTTCCATTTTCAGTAAGTAATTTGGAAAACTAAAATACATTTTTATATTAAATTTAATAAAAAACATCGTACAGGACAATTTTGATCACTTACTTTGTCGAATTGTATTTCAGTTGTAAAATAAGATGTGATAGTTTCCAAAAGTTTAAAAATGGTTGAATCCGGGAACCTATATTATAAAATTATTTAAAAATTTTCTATTGAATAAATCTTTCTTTCTTCTTTTTTAGCATCCCTGTCCATTGCTGGACAAGAAGGAAAGATTGTCTCCTCTTTCTTGGAGAGAAAGGATTCTGCATTTAGACCCCACGGCTGCTACAACCGGATTGGGGTATACCTGTATCCGTTTTTTTTTCCCGGATTCGAACCGGGTACCTTAGAGTCACCAGTTGTGCGGCTAACTTATGAATACTTACTTGGAACACAAAATTTTGAAATTTTCAGCTACGTAGCGCATTGCGACCTGTGATCCAACTAATCCTTTTTCACTAATTAATTCCACCACTTGACTGAGTGGATACTTATCTGAATTTAGAGAAGTATCTAAGATGCTATATAATGCAAGTATGAAATAAGTATAATTATGCCAACTTTGTGGAGAATTCACTTACTGCTGCAATGTCGATACATTTTCGGTACATCCTAACGATTCCACGGCATTTATTTTCAAATCAACATAACCATCGGCTTTACTCTTCTGAAATAAATAATTCCAATCGTTTTCATTTCCATGTCGTATAGCATTGCACATTATCGCATATTCTAAATCCACCACCAGAGATTTATTATTTTTTCTCCACTGGTCAAAAGTTTTCCAAGTGTTAGCTCTACACTGAGAATAGTTAAATTTACACATCCAACTAACAACTTCTACGCGATGTAGTTTATCGATGTGGGTGTCAGCAGGCACAGGATTATTTCCCAAACGTTTATACGAACGTTTCAAAGTTCGTATTACATAATTCTGAAATTAATCCAATCTCTTGTATTCCACAGAAAATTTTACCAAACCTCAACCTCAACTTACTTGGAAATATGGTTCAACGGCTGCACCACGAAGAATTCTTGCGATATAAATCATATTACGTAAAAATGCATATTGGGTAATGTAATCATCCTCTCGATGTAAATAACTACTAATTTCTAGCGGAATAGAAAAATCTAATTTGTCCATTTTTGCCAAACTAAACGAATCGTCTATTATCTGCGCCCTATTTAATATGTGTATGTCCCTATAATTTCCTTCCAGCGCTTTCGCAATTAATTTCCAGTTTGTCACATCGTAATTTACACGATAATAGTCTGGAAAAGTCAAAAACGATGGCTTATAATAGAAAATCATAATTTAGACCTTACATGCTTCCTGTTTGTTAAAGATCAACCAATCGGCAGGATTTAAATCCATGATGTGCATTGTTTCGTTTGGTTTCAGTAACCAATTACTGAATCGAGTGTCTTCAAAATTTGGATTACTTTTCGTGGCATAATTTATTGGAACATACCAAGCTTTGGGTTTCAAATGGAAACCTTTGAATTTCACGTAACTGGACTAAAATTAAGAAATTTAATTGTAAAAAGTTTTAAAAAAATTATGATTTACTTGTGTTAATTTAACAATATCTGAGTTTATATCGTAGTATCTCTGGACGTAAACTAATGGATATCCTAGCTGGGAATCCCAAGTGGTCATTATCTTACTTATGCTTAAATTTCGAGGAAGCTTTATAGCAGAGTCATCCAAAGATCTTTGGAAATTTCGGTATAAATCGCTGGGAATGGCTGATTGGAACGCCCTGTAAAAAATTTCTTATTATTTTTTGGTTATCGCGCAATAAAGCCATACCTGTCTTGGAGGTAATTCGTAAGACCAAGTACAAAAGCGTTTGGAGTCATGATAGTTTCTAGCATGTGAATAACACAAGCAGCTGTAAGTGAATGTTTAAAATGGAACGAAAGCTATCGAATAAATTAATTACCCTTTTGATATGACATTTCATCATACAGCTTTATAATTTCACTTGGTGCTCCAACATCATGATTCATACTTCTCGTTCTGTTGGAACTATCACTTTCTAAAACTCCTTGTTTTTCTTTCACTATAAATTGTTCCATTTGCCTCCATTCCGGTTTCACCTGTACAAAAATTGCAGGAGCGATAGAAAGTTATATACCGAGGGTTGGTACAAATTTGAAGGAAATTTCAAATTCAAGTTTGGAACCAAAGCTTCAGGCAGTCGCAGAGGTCTAAGTAAAATAGCTATAACTCTAAGAATATGCAAAAAAACAAGATTGATGTTTTCAAAATTCTAGACCAGAATACCCCCTTAATGGAACCAATTAAAAGTATACAATTTGCAATATATATCTTACTTTATCGATTATTCTACTCTCAAAAAACACTGCAAATCCTTCTTTTAGCCAGAGATATCTCCACCATTTTATCGAAACCAAATTTCCAAACCACTGATGTACAAATTCATGAACAATTAGAGTATCTAAATACATTAGCTTTTTGGTTGTAGTCCGAGGAGTTACTAAAAGACCGCTTTCTCTAAAAGTATATCAAATAATATATTGCACAATATAGAACTCTATTAGAAAATCCAACCTGTACAGAACAAAACCCCAACTTTCCGCTGCACCTGCCCAAAAGAACTCATCTGGAATCGCCCCTTGATCCATTTTATTTAATGCGTACTTTACATTGAAATAATTTTCGAGCGTTTGCAGAATTGTGGCACCGAGTTCCAGAGAATGTTCTCCGTAACCTTTATTGATCGCTTCTGGTCGTGCAAGAATTCGATAAAAATTGTTATCTCGGCTTGGCAATAATTTCATTTTAGATACAACGAACACTAATAAATATGTTGACATAGGTACGGTGACATCAAATTCGTCTTCGTATAGATCATCGTTCAACATTCTTAAAAAAACAAGTTAATAAGTTATTTTCCAGTTTCGTACTTCCCATTTGCCCATTTGTATTTATCTTACTTATTCTCTATACCCTTCCTTATTTATCTTACTTACGTTGATTTCACCAATTTAGTATTTGAGAGTGAATTGTAATGTGATGGCCTGACTATGTACATCTTAAATTGGGCTCTAAAGAACGGTTCGTCAAAACATGGAAATGCTAGCCTTGCATTCGTAGGTTCAAAACTGGTCGTTGCAAATTTACTAAAATGGGCAAGTGCGTTAACATGCAATTACAATAGAAAAACAAATTATAACGGAAAAACCAGCTTAAAGAAGAATGCCCACCGTAATTTACCGTTTTCGTCGGTATAGTTTCCAAGATAAATTCCCTTATTATCCATATTTATAACTCCATAAAATTCAGGAATGTGCAAATAATACATCTTTTCCTTTAATATTTCGGGAAAACTAACGGTGTAAAATGATTGTTCTTTTGTGCCACTAATACCAGCATTTTTAATCTGTATAGCTACATCATCCATTGTTGTCAAAAATATTTTTTCTTTCGTTATATTTAACTCCTTTTGATGTAGCGTTATATTATTGGTTGGGATTTCGACATGGATGCAAATTTTTATATAGCCTGTAAACGTGTTGTTAGTAAAATGGGGAGATATCTTTAATGTGTAGTTTTCGGGAAAAACACTTTCGGTTAACTTGTAGTTTAAGTTATCTGCAGGTTTTCTGGCAATTTCCTTATGTACCCTCGCAGTGCCATGAGATAAATCCAAACATAATGCAATTATTATTATGGTAAACATTTTTCACAAAAGTTTTTAATTCGTCTATGTCAAATTTGCAATTTTGGCACTTCATTATGGCAACCGTCAATTAATCAGTTCAGGATACTTGATTAATCGGTATGAGCAGTAACGGACTGAGAAGAATAACCGGCCCTGGCATTCAGATTATACCGACCCACGGTCATGGGGTATAAAATAAAAATAAATTTTATGTTTAAAATTTAAATTACAAATAATTACGTCTAATAAGAAAAAGTCCTTTCCGAATACTTTGGATCGAAAATTACACGTCAATACATTGAAAGGTTACAAATAAATAAAATAGTTATTTATGGTACAAGTGTTAAAAGTATACGTTTCTTCAACCCCCATCTACCTATAGGGAACCTGCAAATATAAATTCAATGCAGTCAAGATTAAAAATTTTATTAAAAAATCTGTATAATGCAAAATTACACATATCGGCATTTTTTATAGACGAACAATTACAAACATTATTACGCTGTATAAAATAAAAATAAATGTGTTAGGAATTACATGACATAAATTTCCATCGGATCGAAATTGATGGGTATCATAACTTTGAAAGAATTTAGAAATTTGTAGCCTTCTTTTTTGATTTTCAGATATACGATATCGAGCGCCTCTTAGAGTTGCATCTATTTTGTGGTCGTTAGTTATATTTTTTGGAAGTAATTCTATAAACTGAAATACATTTTTTCATTAAAAGATCAGATTTAGTTTTGAACACTTACTTCGTCAAGTTGTGCTTCGGTTTTAAAATGTGAAATAATAGCAGACAAAGGGTTTCTCATTAGGAATGTACCGAACCTATAATATATAAAATAAAAAGGCCAGTAAGACAATATTAAATTAAAAATTAAAATACTGAATTAAAATTTTAACTGAAAGCTTTGCTGCGAATTCACAATGTATGGAAATACACTCACTTGATTTGCAAATCATTGAAATGTTCAGTCATGTAATACTTGGAGGCATTTAAACCAGCTAATCCTCTGAAATTAATTAAACGCATCACATCATCAATCGAATATTTTGTTGATGAATTTAGGGAAGAATCTAAGAAGCTACAAAGGAAGTATTATAATTATGTATTAAATTCTAATTTCTTCAAAATGTGCTTAACTGCTGTAATATCGAAGCATTTTCGGTACATGCTAACCAGTTAATAACTGTAGATTGGAAGTCGTAACTGCTGGAAGATTCATATTTCTTATGTAAATAATTCCAATCGTCTTCACTTCCATATCTTATAGCATTACACATTATATCTTCTCTTAAATCCTCTACAATCGATTTATTATTTTTTCTCCACTGGTCAAAAGTTTTCCAAGCGTTAGCTCTACACTCCGCATAATTAAATTTGCACATCCAATGAACAACTTCTATGCGATGTAATTTATCAATTTCGGTATCAGTAGCTCTGGGATTATCACCCAAACGTTTATACGAACGTTTCAAACTTCGAATAACATAATTCTACAATAAATTAACCTAGATTTTTTAGATTCAACAGAAAATGTACCAAAATTTACTTGAAGCTTTTCGTCAACATCTGTACCAAGAGTAATTCCTTCAATATTAACAATATAACGTAGAAATACAGTATGAATAATATAGTCATCCTCTTGATGTACATAACTGGCAATTTCTAATGGAATAGAATAATCTAATTGTTCCAATTGTGCCAAATTAAATGAATCGTCTAATATCTGAGCTCTATTCAGTTTATGCACTTGCTTATAATTTTCTTTCAACGCCTTTGCAATTAATTTCCAGTTTCTTGCATCGTAATTTACTCGATAATAGTCTGCAAAAATCAAAAACAATAACATAATATAATAGAATATCATAATTTAGACGTACATGCTTCTTGTTTATTTAATATCAGCCAATCGTCAAGTTTTAAATTGTTAACGGTAATTGTTCCATTTGGTTTCAGTAACCAAGTACTGAATCGAGTGTCGTTAAAATTGGGGTCACTTTTTGTGGCATAATTTATTGGAATATACCAAGTTGTTTGTTTCACTTTGTCAAAATTGTAATCTACATAACGAGACTATAATTGAAAAATTTAGTAGATTTAAAAATTAATGTTACAAAATTACAAATTACTTGTGATAATTTAACTTCTTGGTGTTTTTCGTAATCCCTCTTAACATATACCAATGGATACCCTTCCTGTGAATCCCACGTAGCCATTATTTCACCTATGTTTAAATTTTGGGGAAGCTTTATTGCAGACTTGTCCAAAGCTTTTTGGAAGTTTCGATACACATCGGTGGGAACGGCTGATTGAAACGCCCTGTTTAGAAATTTTATATCTTATATTATAATTATCGATTATTGTTCTGGGAAGTATTACTGGTTAAACCACGATAATCTACACATAAATGTAATAAAGCTATGTACCTGTCTTGAAGGTAATTCGTCAGACCTTGTCTAAATACGTTCGGAGTCATAATAGTTTCAAACATGTGAATAACACAAGCAGCTGAAATAATAATTATGTTAAATTGTGAAAAGTCAACGTTGGGTAAATAATTACCTTTTTCGTATGAAATGAAATCGTACAGGTTTGAAACTTCATTTCTTGTTCCAGCATCTTGATTCATATTTCGATTTATATAAGCGCTATCCTTTTGTAAAACATCATGTTTTTCTATTGCAATGAATCGTTCCATCTCCTTCCATTCCGGCTTAATCTAACAATTTAACATAAAAATGTTTAAAAGTGGAAATAAAATAGTACCTATACATTCTTACTTCATCAAGTATTCTATGCTCAAGAAACTGAGTAAATCCTTCTTTTAACCAAAGATATCTCCACCATTTTACTGTAACCAAATTTCCAAACCACTGATGCACCAATTCGTGAGCAACTACCGTAGCTATTTCAAATTTCTCATTTGTTGTAGTTTCAGGAGTTACTAAAAATTTGCTTTCTCTGAAATTATATCAGGAAATACGTTTTTAAAATATAAAGCGTCATAAAAGCATCCTACTTATATGTAATAAGACCCCAATGTTCCATGCCGCTTGCTGCAAAAAATTTATCTGGAATAGCAACTTGATCCATTTTATTTAACGAATAATTTACATTGAAGTAGGTTTCGAGACCTTGTAGAATTTTGGCGCTGAGATTCGCAGAATATTTTTCGTAACTTTTATCCAGCATTTCTCGCCGAGCGAGAATTCGATAAAAATCGCTACCTCGGCTTTTCGATAATTTCATATCAGATACAATGAATGCTACTAAATATGTTGGCATAGATTTGGTGTCTTCAAATTCATCTTCGTATAAACTATTGTTTAAGGATCTTTAACAGAAATTTTACAAAAATTAACAAATCCTAAAAATTACTTTTCTTATTTCTTCTATTTACATTGATTTTATCAAATTAGAATTTGATAGCGAATGGTAATTGGATGGCCTAATCAGGTAAATCTTAAATTTGGCTCTAAAGAAAGGTTCGTCAAAGCATGGAAATGCATATCTTGCATACATAGATTCGAAAAAAGTTGTTGCAAATTCACTAAAAAGCGCAAATACTAATAAAAGAAATATACAGCATAAAAACTAATACCGACCATGATTTACCGTTTTCATCGGTATAGTTTACATAATAAAATCCCCTCCTATTGCCATGTAGATATCCATAAAACTCAGGAATGTGCAAGAAATATGTACTTTCGTTTAATATTTGTGAGAAAGTAATCGTGTAAAATTCTTGTTCTTCTGTGCCGCTATTACCAGCATCTTTAATGTTGATAACTAAATCATCCTTTGTTGTTAAATATATTTTTTCTTTCGTAATATTTAAATCCTTTTGATGTAGCGTTATATTATTAGTTGGTACTTTGACGTGGATCAAAATCTTTATATATCCTGTAAACGTCTGGTTACTTAATCGAGGAGATAACTTTATTGTATAGTGTGTGGGAAACACATTTTCGGTTAACTTGTAGTTTAAGTCATCTGCACGTGGTTTCGCAATTTTATTACGTATCCTCGGACTGCCGTAAGATAAATTCAAAGATAGTGCAATTATTATTAGTAAGGTGAACGTTCTATTCAACATGTTTCAAATTCTATTATTTCTTAGGTACATTCCATTTCATAATATCAATTAAATTTAATCAGTTTGTCAGATTTATAATTTTGACACTTTGTACACTTATTAGTAGTGTCCTAAGTAACCATGCAGGTGTCATCGGGAACCAAGTTGATTTTTCGAAGAATCAATCAAATATCCCCAATAAAATAAAAAATCCCAAGAGATAGAACCACAATCTGCTGCATCTTAAGCCCACCTCACACGATGCTTGTTTTGCTGATGGATTGCTTGCTGGTTCCCGTGATAGATCCCGTGCTATTTTTGTTGATGGTTTACGTGATGGATTTCAGCGCTAACCAATGAAAAGGTCGCATCTCATTTTCAACTACCTGCTTGCGCATTGAAACCACGCTAACCACAAAGTGCGTATGAAGCCAACAATGCATAGAAACCATCACACCACCCAGCTGCTAGAAATCCAGCAGCAAAACAAGCATCGTGTGAGGTAGGCTTTACAAAAGCCCACATAATAAAAGACGACACTATTAATCGAGTTAAATTTATTAAATAACAATGTAATTAAAATACAAGCATAAAAATTTAAAAACACATTGCAAATAAATATTTTGACTGGTGGCCTTTAGAAAGCCACATTCTTTAATGGTAAACATACACATTTTCTCTTTTATACACCAATCGCTTCTTACATAAATAAGAAAACTAAAAATTAAAGTGTCAATCGTAGGTACTTAATATTTTAATATCATAGTGTCAGTAGCCATATGTAATAGTAAACCAATAGTTAGATATTAGTAAATAATAGAAAAATATATAAAACTGGTCCCTTTAAAACCAATCATAATTCAGAAACTCTCTCTGTAAATAAAAATTTCAGATTTCAAAAATATGGCAACTATATAAAATTTTACGTACATCGATACAAAAAATAAACAAAAGAAAAATAAAACAAGATTCTAAATCCAATTATAATAATTAGGTGAGAAATTTAGTGCATTACACACCTCCTTTAGCATTACATTATCGTAAAGCAAAACTGGCATATTTGCAGTACGTTAATATAAGGCCGCCTTTCGCTTTTATGTAACATATAAAAATATGCACAATTTATAAATTAAAACCTAGCTAAATTGTCAGTCAATATTAGAATGGAATATATTAATTAGTATTAATATCTAAAGTCTAAAAGGTTCTTTTGTTGTTGATTTCTTAATTTGTCCCTTCGTTGTGTCCGACGCTCCAGATGACCTTCTTAAAAGTTTAGAACTTGCTGTCGGTACACCTGATGGAACGGGCGTGTTAGATCCGGACGGTGTTCTTGTCCTAACAAACAGTTTGGGTAAGTACAAATTTGCCAAGATAAACAAACACACAATTACACAATTTGAACATAAACTCGAAATTGTCTAATTACCTGGATGTTCTTAATATTGGAGCATTAGTAGTAGTTGTGGGCGTCTTGAATAGTTGCCTAGTTAAAAACACGCACACAAATTAATAGTTAGTCAATGCATTACTAAACATAAAATGGGTCACGTAGGGATGAAGTGAAGAAAAAATTCGAAATTTCTACTGAAGTAAATCAAACGACAGTCTTTTAAAAAAAAAAGATATCTCAAGAAATAAGACAAACTTCACTTAAATATGTACATGCACAACGAAAAAAGATAGTCTTAATCCGGTAAATAAATAAAATCATGCACAATTTTAAATAGGTTCGTGAATCCCCCATCATGAATTTTTTAATTGAATTGATGTCAATCATTTTGCTTCTATTCTAGTTGTTCGATGGCTGCAAATTTATGCGAAAAACTTGACAACTCAAAATAAAAATTTGATTTTCAGTTTAAAATATAAGTAAGCAAAAAAAGCTGGAATGGAAGCACAAACAATAAATTAACACAAATTTAATTTAAAACGCACAATGGAGGCCTGTTTTAAACTCTAAAACAATCGTGCAAACAATGCTGAATTACCTAGAAGTAACAGGTATTCTTGATTTACTTCCCAAAGATTTTGAGCTAATTGGTAAATACAATAAAAAATTAATTGTTAGTTTCACTCTCAAACGATAGACAAAATGTAAATTTTTGTTAATAAAACGAAATGAAAAACAATTACTACATGCATAAGAAATGTTAATTTACCCAGAAGAAAGAGAGACAGAGCATGAACTGGAAGTTGAAGGTGACTCCAAATCACTATCACCTACACCCGTATATACAGGGATGCGAGACCTACCCCACACCAGAAAAAGAATATAAGACACTACTTAAAGATTCGTATTTTATTTTTTGAAATCGTGAATTTTTAATTTAGCCAGTGGCGGACCCAAGATTCCAAGGGCTTGAGACCCTCGAAACCATAAAATTATGAAACTTTAGCGAACATGAATTTTTGGATCCGCTACTGATGTGAAGATCGAAAACGTGTGATGATATAAATGCAAGTAATGTCATTTACCTCGGCGTAGTAGCAGTTAATAATGCTGGTATGCTTGATGCTCGGGGTATGCCGGATGATCTACTAAGTTACAACATTATTAGATTAGTATGATGCTTTTGTGAGTTTATGTTAATGAATTTCATTCACTATAATCCATTCATTACTTCATTGCTTGCAACAATCAAACTAACTGAAGTTTTGTTTTTTTTATGTTAAAAAGTTAATGTTTCTTACTTTCCAGCAGGACTAGTTGGAGTCATCATACCAGTGGGCGTTCTTGGTCGCGATAAAGATAAACCATTTGATGCAGTCGTCGTCTTCTTAGCTGATAAACTTGAGGGAATGCTACCTGTTCTAAATGATATTGGGGTGCGACGAGTTGGAATTCTTGATGGCGTTGAATCGTCTTTAAAAATACAAGTTAGAATAATATGAACAATTACATCATGTAGAAAAGTATTACCCGTACTATCAAGAGATAAATTAGAACCGTGCCTTGATGGAGGTTTACTACTTGGTCGACTTCCGGTTCGTGATGCGGGTCGGGAACTGGGTCTCGAACCTCCCGGCGTGATCGAAGATCTATAGGAAGGTTTGCGAGGCGTGCGGAGAGATGGTCCTTCCGTGTCTGATAGCGATTCAGGCGTACCAGCCGACAGTGACGATTTCGACGCTCTGGTAACACCTCCAGAACTCATGGGTACAGATCTTACAGATCGCTCGCGTACCTGTTACCACATAAAACAACCAGTAGGTAAAATTTCTTTTTGAAATATAATTTAAACTTATAAAATGTTGTGTAGTCTAGTATAGTACTACCAATATTTGTGATTAGGATGCACAATACAAAATTTTGGTTTAATTATGATGAAAATTCAAAACCAACCGAAAAACTCTAAATACACTTCATGAAACTCAAAAATTAAAAACATGGTTCAAGCATAGTTTATAGATTCTACGTTGACTTATTGAGGGTTCCGACTTGACAAACTCCATCGCGAGCGCCAACGCAGATTTATAAATCCTGCTTTTACCCAAAAACTACCTTTTCAAAATTTCAAAAGTATTGTGAATAACAAATTACATTTTAGTTAATACGGTACAGCATTTTCAAAACTACCACAAAATACTCAAGAAATCTTACCACTTACCAACCCTTACCTTATTTAACGAGACCACCAACGTTACGTGTATCTTGGTTAAAAATTTGAAATAATTTAATAATTTGAACTTTTTGAATGAACGCTTAAAGCAAAATTTGAACTTGAATTGAACATAAAACGTACAAGCAATATTGAGCTCTAACTATTTGATCCAACTATTACATTACCTTATCGGCGGGATACCTACCATGGGAACTTGAGACAGGTACAATAGTCTATGATGATCTGGCATTGGACCAATCACAGCAACTGAATCAAGCAATCAAAATACATAGTACCATAAAAATACATTCTAGTATTATTTTGGTACCGCAATCATTCAGGGATTTTTTTGTAACGTGAGAGAAAAATTGAAGTGATCATGGAAATGGTGTGTAACAAATGCAAAATAAACTCGATAACTCAATCTTAAGCACATGCACAAAATAACTACCTACACGTAAAGCTAAAACTGTTCTCGCTTCACAAAAATAAACTTGCGGTATGATTGTAAAGCGATCAACTCTTGACAAATAAAAACAATACAGAAAAACTCCACCACACAAAAGTGTAAATTAGAAAACAGAAAGTGTGTCATTACCCAGTGGCAAGTATTTGGATTGGCGTGTGTCATGTGCACTGTAGGGCTCGAAGTGGAACCCACATGCATTGGATAGGCGTTGCCAACTTCCCCTTTGGCTCGTAGTTGTTCAAATATAGGCATCAATTCAGCCATGTGTTCTTCAGCTAAACACGATACGCCGTCATAACAAAAAATTTAAAAAAACCAAAACACCTTAATTTGTTTGTTTAATTGTAACAAAAGACGTGAGTAAGAATGAAAACTAGAAATAAGCTTTCCTAGGTGTAAAATGAATCATGATAACTTCTAGTGCAATAAAATTTTGAATTAAAAAAAAACCCTGACTGTTACTGTATAGTAAAAGTCAATTTATTATTCACCTAACAAAGTTTATAAATAACAAATAAAACATTTTACTTTATGTTACAATTATAATAATTTCAAGAAGGAAGTAAAGAATAAAGCAATGCTTAAAACACACTGCTCTCCTGAGTTTTACCCTCGACTCGACCAAAACAACACAAAACAGTAAAAATTACATATACTAACGAAACGTATACTATACCTGAAAACTAAAATTGAAAACACCACAAAGCTATTAAAACCAAAATAAATACATGCGGAACTTACGTGTGATTTTCGTGCACCCCCTAAAGTAGTGATTTACATCAAGTTTCTCCCTTTCGTAATACTTAAAACTAAATTTCAAGTTTGGTAGTTTTTCTTTGTACAAAGACACATTTACTAATAACACTTAAATTTATTACAACTAAAACAATAAACAAGCTAAAATTAAAGTATAAAAATTATTTTAGCTGGCCTATTGGTTTAGTTATTTAGTTTTTCTAAACGATAAATTTTATAGGAAAAACTGACGAAAGACTATTTTAGTTTATAAATTACAACCAGCATTTCTTTAATATTAAAATTATACCACCCCGATATTCCAATATAATAAAATGCATGATATTGCAGGCAGTATAAAATTCCCATCGAGCATTACATTAGGTATATTCTCAAAAAATTAACACAGTGCAATTAAATATTTAATGTTCAAGCAATATAATTCCAAACGATGCATTATAAGTGTACAAGTAATAATGTATAACCATTTTTAAAAACAGCTTAGGAAGTTTAGTATAGGGGGTTGTAGGGCAGTTAGGTGAGATCTTATAATTTTCTAAAATTTTAAATTCATAAAATATGAAGTTTAAGAATTATTGGATAAGGTAGGTACGCAAAAAGTTTAAAAGGCGGATGAGAGTTGGAGGCTTAGTTTTAAATTGAATTACTCCTAGTCCTAGGTTAGTCCTAGTATTTCGTACAACAGGAGAGGAATATTTTGCAAGGCAGATGTGATTCTTTAAATTCAGTTTGTCTTAGATGTGCTTTCTGTTGTAATCACTAATCCCCCAATGTCAGGTTTTACAAAAAAAAAAATTCCAATTTAATCTATGATTAAATCATAACGTAATATTGTTGTATAATTTTAATCTTGGCTTAAAATGTTAACTCGCTTTTGTAAAACCGGGCAAAAGTATTAACAGATAATTTTGGTGTAGGATAATCTTACCTAAATTGGATAAATGTAAAATAATATAACAAACGACATGCAGTACTTATTAATAAATTGCAGTAATAAACAATAGTACCAATGAAGAAAGAATTTATAAATTTACCAGAAAGAAGAAGAATTGATTATCACTAAGCAGTTACAACCAAAAGAGAATATTTTGGAGCAATGTTACTCCCTTTTCATCTATCCATCCGCATAATTAAAATTTTTAATAATTTAGCTGAATTATTAATTTACAAACCGAAATATTAAAACCAGAGTACCTAATCCATCTAACAATTTAAAAACACAAAATTTTGTGATTCCGTTGTAATTTAATATTAATCAAAATAATGTGGTTCCGTTAGCTTCAGCAAAATGTGTTTAGCAGGATTTCAACTTCTAACTCTCATAATAATTAGGCAACTAAATAATATCTTTAAGAGAGGTCAAAAGCCGAACTGAGCTAGAAATCAGATCAGGACAGCTGGAGATCCACAATAAAGGCTAGTGAATCATACAGTATTTTATTCTAATATCAGTGAATTACACAAACGGGCTTTAAAATATGTAGGGGGGGGGGACAACATCCCATTAAATACCTAGATACTTAAAATTTAGCATGCACAGATCAAAAAGCTTGAAAGAGAGTAATATGCCTAAGAAAATAATATTGCAGCATTAACAAAAGTGCTGCAAATGGATGAGCTACCACCAGTGGTCTACCGAGAGTCCTACCATTATCTACAATATAGATACATGTGCAGTTGAAAAATCAAAAGTGCTTAACTAAAAATAGATATAGATATCATTAAAACTGATCGTAAGAGGTAATAATATAGGTTTAGAAAGAACAAGCCAACTTTACAAATCCTGCACGGCGCCATCTTCTGAATTATATTTTTAACACTTTGTCGAAATAATTCTGGTAGAAATATCAAAAAAAGTTGCAATAAATTACCTTAGAAAAATATACCCAGTATAACCAGAGGATTGTTAAAAATTCGTCTTCGGGAAAAGGAGTCACAGGTAATAAAGGGTCGAGCACCTCTGAGCTGAATGCTTGCGTTTCTATCCCCATCATTAGATCACTTCAAGTGCACTCGTAGAATATTAGGTAGATTTATATTTTTTCTTCCCGAGGAGTAAAATAAAAACCTTTCTCATTAAGTATCTGCCTGACGCTGACGCGCACAAATATTGGTACTTATATAAATCCTCCCACCCACCTAACGATGTCACCTGAGCAGAAAAGTAAAACAATAAACTTTACAAATGGATACTCGAAAATAAGTTCGATTTTCTTCTGTTGAAAAATATGTAAATGGTATTAAAATATTTTTATAAATTCAGGTTTTCAAAAATTGATCTAACCAATAACTTAATTTTTTTGAGAATATAAATAATGAATCCGTTAAGCAAGACGTTGTATAAATAAATATAAAATAGTTTTTCATACAGCACAAGTTTATAATGATGTGCATAATACCTTGGTGATGGGTCCAGTATTAGGAGTGCGTAGTGAATTAGCAGAAGAGCCCGAGCCAGGTGTAGAGGCTGATGTTTTAGGCTTGAATGCGGTCATTGATTGAGACACTCCGTCAGCTAGGATGAACTGTTCACGCAGCTCTATGTTCGTGCGACCTTTGGCTGCGTGCGCATGGTAGAGGTACAAGGAACGAAAGTAAGGTACCAAATACAAAAATTGAAGGAAAAGAAAAAAAGAAAAAAAAATTATAAAAAAATACGAAACAAGTGTGATTTTTTGATTTATGATAAAATAAAAATTTAAAAATAAAAATAAAAATTGATTTGGGAATTTGGATTGAGGATTTCAAGTTAAATAAAAATCCATAATCAAATTATGCAACAAGTAAAGCAGCTCTTTGCTTAAGAGCATCGTCCAGTGCTATATTATGAAATTCGTGTTACGTCTTTTATTTAACGAATAAATGAATATTACTGTTTTGTAGACCATAACATTTTGTTTTTTATGCTTTAGTTTTTATTTTTTTTATAGAATCATGAGATCTAATTTCTGCTTCTCGGTATTAGTTCTTACTTAACCGATTAGTTCAGTTATGTTTTTCCGAGACAGCCCTAACGTAAATATTAGTTACTTAACTTAGCACTGGACGACGTTCTTAAGAATTTTGTGAAAGCAACTTGTGCATCAATAAATCATAATAAGCAGGTTACAATGTAACACTTTGTAGCATTACAAAATGTTTCATCAATTATGTGAGTAAAAAAATTAAAAAAAAAAAAACTAAAATTATGACCGTGTATTATTTGTAAAGTGTAAAAACCCATGCATAAATACAAAGCACAAACACACAAAATCAACAATTTATAATAAGTAACGGGTTACTTAATATAAAAAGTTGTAGAATAAACGGATACAATCTTACCAAGAAAGCACCAAGGCTCGTGTTGCTCGGGCTTATGGGGATCAGGTATAGGCAATACCAATGTGACTTTTTTATTAGAAAAAAGGTAAACACAAAAACACAGTGAAAGCATGTGTGATAAATGTTAAAAACATGAACGTGATAGATACATGTAGTTGCAAAACATATACAGCAAAAAATTAAATAAAGATTGTTAAGAATTAAGGATTAGTGGCAAGGTAAAAAAAGAAGAAAAATTCATTAGTACGTTGCAACTACAAGCAAATTCAAACAATTTTTAGCCTAAAAATTATTTGAGATTATTAAACCATTATTATTATTAAATAAAAATATGACCATTTTAATATGATAATTACAGATGATGTCGATATTAAAGCACAAGCTTATGCTTAACATGGTTTCTCAGGAGAGACAGTTAATTATATTAAATTGTTATTATTTTATTATTATTATTATGATTATGATTAATACATTATTGGAATTTTTGTAAATAAGCTATTTTAGCACATCTGACGCAAGCTCAGAATTTTAGTTTCACTCAACAAATATTATGGATTTGCATACAGTTAAATCATATTATTTACTTCCCCCATTTTTACTGTATAATGTTTGATTGTTGAAAATTGTATACATTATTTTGAAAATTATTTTTGATAAGTTTATTTATAAAACTGTGTTTGAAATAAAAGAAACAGCACTTACCTCGACAAGGATCATTTTTAAGTAAGAATTCGTCGAGTGCTACCCATCCTCCACCTACACGTACCATAACGGTACTACGAAGAATACGCACCAAACGTAACTTTTGACTGTCGCCAAACTACAAGAAAGCGATTGCTCGTTACATTTTTATCACAATTGTAGAATCACTCGAAACTCACCCTGTATTTACCCTCACCAACTTGGAATACTTTAAACTTCAAACGACAGGTACATAACATGACGAGCCGTTTCACTTCATCGTGAATCTTTTGAGCATCCACATCTTGAGGCACTTCTTTCCAATCGGGCCGTAAGGCAGCTATAAACTCTTTCCAATCTATAAGACCACAATTATTTCGATCAAACATATCTGCCACAGCTTTCATTTCCAAACGAGACGTATCAAACTCTGCAAATTCAAACAGAAAATTTCATAAATTGAAATGGTACAACCTCAAGAAACTTACTGGTTTTGATAATTCCATCAATAAATTCATCTCTGGGTATCAAACCATTGTTGTCTTTGTCCATTTTTCTGAACAAGTCCGTCAATCTCGATTTCTTGTGATTCATGAATTTCAAGAACTAAAATATTTTCAAATATAAAATGGTTTTTAGAACAGATGTTAAGAAACAAACCCTTCTTCTCCAATCGTCCCACGAGAAGTTATCTGCACGTTCCTTTTCTTTCAAGTAGGCCAAATGATCGTAAAGTAATCGTTGTCTCTCCCATTCGAGCATCCATACGTTTCTCCATTTATCCCACAAATATTTAACACGAGGTGATTTGAATTCTGGTTCCGCACTATGGAAATAAAAACTGTTTAGGTATATAAAATTAGAACAGAGAAATAAAATTATTGTAACGTTCCGTCACCGTTTTAGCTAGCACTTATAGTATGTACAACAAAAAACATTAATTACAAGAAATATCTACAAAATATACGTTATATACCTTCCAGCAGGTGTAAAACGAGGTCCAATGTGGGGAATGTTTGGATCTGGGCTGAGTTCACGACCAGGACTGGCACGACTGTAGCAAATTAAACAAAACATGCAAAACATATAATACCAACTTTAAGAAATATTATTAACATAACTACAAAATTAAATAACACTTAAACTAGAATTACCATATTTTTGTCAAGTTTAATTGAATTTTAAAACTTGATATGTGCAGACTTCGAATAAAAGCAAGCAGTGCACTGATTCGATAGAATTTGCAAAATTTGTTATTAGAAAATTATGGATGCAGTATAAACGACAGCCGAGAGAGTATGAAATCAATCGTTCTGCTTTACGTCAACATTAAAGAAAAACGAGCAATATTTAATGTTACGTAATAATATGGTAACCCTAATTTAAAAGCTTATAAGCCTAAAAGTAAGTTCAGCAAAATTAACACTGACCTTCCTTTACGATTTGATAACAAGTCACGTGATCCTTTGAAGCTAAAATCAATCACAAAACAAATATACAATTAATCACATTGCAAGCATGCGTTTAGCTAAGAAAACAGTAAAACAAACAAAAGCAATTCGTACCTCTGCTTACGACCGAGTGAGCCATAACCATCGGGTGATGTTTCACGAATATCATGCTGTGAGCCTCGTCTGATGGTGACAAGCAAACACATAAACAGATAACATGCATTGGTGAAAGCGTAAAACTAATTATATTTAAAAATTATACAGCTAAATAAATTTTTTGAATGTGCAACATTTAATTCTTAAATACAATTTTTATAATTTACCCAAGTCAAATTTCAAATAAAAATATGTTTCTTAAAGCCCATAATAGTACAGTAAACAGGTGAAATATTTAGAAGAACTGTGCTATTTATGATAGAAACAGGTGTGGTCTTTTCACTTCCAGGCTAACTAATAAACTAACAATTTTTAGTTGCGTAACAACATTAGTAATTTTCTCATTTTTTGGTTATAATAAATTTGACATTTGTTTAATTTATTTTTGTACAATTAAATAAAAAAATCACTAATGTTGCTACGTAACCAAAATTTTGTAAGCTTAATTAAATATGAATGAAAAACTTAATGGTTCTACCATCAAATGTACAATTACAAATCCATCTGCTGTACTACGAAAACTTGTGCCAAAATGAAGTGAACTTTGCATAATATTGTCATGATTATCATGCTATAAGCAGACAAAACAAAGACAATTATATTCAAATTAAGTGACAAAACCGTGCACATTTTCCTACACCTACATAATTCTGACAATATAAAAAAAATTTCCCAAGTACTTACATTGGAGTTTTATTCTTCGACATTTTGCGTGGATCTTTAACACCAGCAGGCTGTTTAATTTGTTTAGCTTTACAGATTCTATCCACTTCGAACTGTCTCTTCTGAGTATTTTCCATGAATTCCTTATGATCGGCGATTAATTCTTCCGTGCTTGGTATATCCATGGGCAACTCCTCTTGTCTGAGAGAAATAAGAGTATTTTCGAGACCTTGCAACCACGCTAAAAGTTCTTCCAAAGATTCGTCCAAATCTTTCAACGATTGCATGTGAGTCGATAATTTTTGGTAACGTTGTTGTGCCCATTGAGAAACTTCTTCCCATCGTGATTGGATAATCGTAATCCAGTGTTTGATAACGTTAACGGCATCTGGATGAGCTTTCACAAGAACGCCTTGTGCCAAACTCAAGGTGTTGTCCTTTTCCACTTCTTTGTCTCGAAGTTCTCGTCTAATTTTCTCCAAAACTTCTAACTGCGCATAAGCGGTTGCCTCATCTTCGGGGGTGTTTCCGGCAAATCGTAGTTTCATTTCGGCATCTGATAACCAATCCAACAGCATGTGAACAGCTTTGTGGAGTCTTTCGGCTTCTCGAAGAGCTTCTTCTAAGTGACTAGTTTTACGATGAGTGAGTTGGGAAACCGTTTCCCACAGACTGTTTAATTCAGTTAATTGTGATCTTATAGCGGTGGCATCTGTTCTGCTAGCTTTAAGTTCCAGTTCGTGACCAGTTCGCATGACAGTTTCCATTTGAACGTTTCGTGCTTCTAGATCTTGTTCGAAGCGACGATGTTGATCAATGAGATGGTTAACCGTATCGATATCACCATATAAAGGACCATCAGACGATAACTCCTTTTCGACTTTCTTAAGCCACAATAAGAGAGCTGCAATTGCTTCCTTAAACTGGCCAGAATATAACAAAGCTTCTTCCAACTTCCTCTGCCTGTCCACGCTCTTATTGCACACAGAAGTCCACTTATTTTTCAACTCAATCAACATTTGTTTCAAAATTGTTTCGTCATTTTTAGGCGCCTTATCTTTCAGATGTTTGCCCATCTTCATAGTGTTATCATACGTGACCTGTTTCGCAGAGAGTGCGCGCTGGAATTCTTGATGTTTGGCTAGCCGTTGTTTAATTTTATCTGGATCGTTGGTTACAGAATCGGCAACTAATTCATCGAGAGATGTCTCCGTCTCGCTGAGCCAATCCATCAATCCGGACCATATATCGAAAAATTCTTTAGCTTCTTTGTAACCAAGATCTAAAGCTCTAGTACGTTCCGCCGATTTTGAGGCCACACGTTCCCAGCGATGTTGCACACTGATCAAGAGATTTTTAATCAAAATAACATCTTGCTTTTGACTGAAGTACTTCAGGTGAGTTCCCTTTTTGTCTAAATTTAACATGGTTTCGCGGTGTGCGCTCACGTCTTTCTGGAAACCTTTGTGATTTTCAATTTGTTCTTGCACGATTTCTAGAACGCGTGAAACCGGTTTAAGATTCGAAAGTACTTTTTCAGCATTCGTTAACCAATCCACGAACGCCTGCAACGCTTCGTGGAATTCTGTGGCCTCTTTAAGCGCAATTTCCAGTTTTATTTTCTTGTCATTTGCACGAGATGTAACAGAATCCCATCTTTGTTTAAGTGTACGCAAATTGTGCTGTAAGTTGGATGCTGCATTAGACCCTGTTAAAAAATTATAAAAGTTAGAGTGATCAATTAATTCTTAAAATTCAACCTGAGACTAACCTTTCCGTAAGTAATCGTTGCCTTGAGCTAACACAGTTTCAATTTTCGGTCTGGTATCTTCGATTTCGTTGTAAATTTCCATAAAGCGTTCCAGCTGCTCGCTTGCCGTTTCAGGAAGACCACCAACTGGCTTACTAGCTGCAATAATACCATCCACATCGCCTAACCAACACAATAAGTCTTGAATTTCAGCGTTAAATTGTTGTGCTTCACGGAGAGCATCTTCCAATTCTCGTTGCCTGTCGGCCGCCTTTTGCATTAGAGAACGCCATGCCGTATTCAAAGTGTTTAATTTTTCTTGGGTGATGGACGCTTCGTCCGTTCCTTTACCACTTTCAATAATTTGTCTTCCCGCATCGTTCAATGTATCAGTGCTCGTCTGATGCGCATGAATGTCGTTGACGAGCACTTTAAGTTTGGCCAACTCGATTTCCAATATTTGAGGATCACCAGCAACCGGTTTGAGTTCATCCAAAGTTATATCGGTTTTGCTAATCCAAACTAATAATTCGTTGAGGGCATGTTGGAATTGTCCAAGTCTTAGAAGAGCATTTTCTAATTGACGTTGGCGTTCGACGACACCTCGCAGTAATTCGTCCCAACGTTTGTTCACCACCGAAAGTGGTTCCTTGATAGCAGCAGCTTGATCGGCAGATGTGCGTTCCGTCAATTCTTGCGCTTGCCTATAAAATTTTAACATTATTATTGCGTTCGGAACTTAGATGAAAGGAAGCAAAAAAAAAATAACAGCAACAGCACATGTAAAGCAGGTAAAAATGTGCCTCTTTCAAAAATTTAAAACTGGATTATCCATTCAAGCAAGTTAGAAAGCTTGTTTTTCAGAAAAAAAATCAGCAACATGTCAAAAACAGCCATCATGCTCCAAAAATTGAAGAAAACCTTCCGTATTTGTAAATAAAACATAAATACTCAATTGGGGCGTTCAACGTGGCATGCATGCCACTTGAGAAAAACCATACTTACTTCGAGAATTTTTTTTCAAATTTGGTTCAACCAGCTGTAAGAGAAACTCTTGCAAATTTTTGAAGAATTAAATCGAAAAATGAAAAAGAATATTTCAAAAGTACCCGCACAGAAAAAATACAAACTTTATACGTTGAACGCCCCTAATGTAATAATTAACGTTAGCAACGGAAATAGTTTTGGTGCGATTAACAATTACCATTGCTAACTGGAATGGCACAGAAACTCAATTGTTTCAATGTTCATAACACCATAAAAAAGCAATGAAATTATAATAAGCAAGCAAAACACAACAAAATATTAAACACAAAGGCCGGCAATTGCAAATATTATGCTCATTATTAAATGTCTTGCCTGATAAGACTCCTGTGGGCCGGACGACATATGAAGAAAGGAAAAAGAAATTATGTTAGTAAATATTTTGAACAATGAAGTACATAAATTTACTATATCTAAACTAATGTAACCATTAAAATATGTTTGAAATAACTGACCTGTTCAATGCTTCAACTTTAACCATATGTGGATCAACTTCCGATTTAAACTTCTTCAATTGTTCAATTTGACGTTTCACTGCATCAATATCTGTACCAAGTGGACCCATGCGTGCAAATTTAGTTTCAGCTTCATCCAAAAATTCGAGAAGGTTCTAAAAATACCAAGCGTTACTTACATTTTCAAATAAAACAAATGAGATTTTACCTGTAAGGTTTCGTGGAACTCCATTGCCTTTTCCATGGCATCAATCAAATTCTCTTCTCGTTTTGCATACAATGCCGTGATGTTATCCCAAGCGTTATCCAAGTCCTCGATGTGCTTTTTAACTTCTGGTTTATCCGGTTCTCCACACAAATGCATAAGTTCTTGACCAGAAGCTCTAACCTGGTCGACTTCGGGCTTGGTTTGATCGATTTCATTCCTAATTTCTTGTAACGCAACCTGTTGTTGTTGAATTGTTCTTGGTTCAACTGCCGGAGGTTCCTGACTGTTGAGAGAATCTTCGAGGTCTCTTAAAGTAGCCATTATGGAATGCAACTCCTTCCAGAATTTTTGTGCAATTGCCAAAGTATCCTGAAGCGATCGGCCGCGATCGCTTGTCGCTTTTTGCACTTCATCCCACAGGTTTTTGAGTTTTTCTAGTTTACGTTTCACGTCTTTAACCGCAGGATCGGAGCGATTACCTGCCTTGTTGATGACATCGTCGGCAGCACGTTTCACAGCAGCGTATGCTTCTTTACGTTTGTCTAAATCGCCAGCCAAAGCAGTGTTTTCGTCAATTTGATCGTGTATTTTGGGTGGATGTGCAGAAATCGGTTCTTGGTTGTGAACTTGATCGGCTGTATTTGATAGCGCACGCAACATACCTTCCAGTTTATCAGCAAATTTGGAACTTTCTTGTAGAGCTTTCTCAAGCGCTTGTTGACGTTCTCTCAACTCTAATCTTAAAGAGTTGTACCTTTCGTTGCAAGTTTCCAAAATTTCTTGTACTTTAGAGCTGTCATCGTCATTGCATAATTTGATCAGTGCTTCTCCTGTTTTATTAAGTTTATCAATCAACGGTTTATGTTCATTAATAGACTGAACAAATACTTCGTTACGATCTTGCTGTTGCGCAATGAGATCTGGCCGTAATGCTGGCATGGCTAACATGGAAATTTGTTCTTCCATATCACACAACCAATTGGAAAGAACAGCGTGAGTGTCGTGGAAATGCTCTGCCAACGGTAAAGCTTGTTCAAGTATTCCTAAACGATCCGAACTGAGAGTGGAAACCGCATCCATTATTTCACGAAGGTCTTCCATCTTCTCTCTAATGATCGAGGTATCTTCACTAGGTGGTGTTTCACGAAGAACTTTTCTGGAAGTAGCCAACACGTCGCGAACCCTTCCTTTCTGACTAGAAATATCATCGTTGAGAGCTTTATGCTCTTTAAGTTGGACACGAATTAGGTCAGGTTCGGCGGATGGTTTTTCAGCATCTCGAATTTGATTTTCAACTTCACGGAACCACTCTAATAGTTCGTCGATATCACCGGTAACTTCAAGAGCGCGTTGTTTGCCCATATGAATACGTTCTGCACGACGTTGAATTTGTTCTGCAATCGAATCAAATCGTCGATTGTCTCTGGTTACGATGGCTTCGATCGTTGCGCTACCTTCGCCTGGACTTGATTGGCACAACTGAGGTCCCAACAAGTTTATGGCTTCCAATACTGGTCTTTGTTCTTGTAGATCCAATTCTAAACGTGCAATATCGTGCTCACTTGGTTCGGCAGATTGTAGAATAATTTCAGCGTTTTGCATCCAATCCATTAATCGAGTATGGTTATTGTGGAATTGTTGAACCAACGGTAAAAGATCTTGTGCGTTCTTAAGAAGATCCGCACCACGAGATGTAAGTTCGTTATACCGTCTTTGCAAGGAATCTAATTTGTCTTTCAATTGCAAAGCCTCATCAGAAGATATGTGCCGCATCAACTCAACTCCTGCATCAACAGTGCTATCCACATCTTGTTGCCTGCTAGAAACGTCTTCTGTTAAGTTTGCCAAATCGTCCATTTGTTCTAAAAGTTTGTCTGTTTGAACAGCTAAGACTTTGTATCTGTTCAATCGGTGTTCCATTTCGTCCATCCAACCTGCTAAATCTTGATATGTGAGAACCAAATGTCTTAGTCCTTGCCGAGAAGCGGTTAACAGAAGACCAACACGTTCGCTGGCTTCCACCAAGTTCTGGTAACGATCGGCAACTTCTTGTAGTTTATCTGCCAGCGTGCTGGCTTCATCTTCTCCAACCAAAGCCATCAAATTGGCGGCAATATCGGCTAATTCGTTGAAATCTGGTTTCTTATCCAGAATGTCATTGTGCAAAACGTCGTGTTCGCGAATGCGTTGTTGAATTTTTTCTTCGTCCGTTGGAATCAATTCCATTTCTTTCACTTTGCGATCGCTCTTGTCCAACCAATCTTGCAATGGTACCAGTTTGTCCTGGAATTGTTTAGCAACATGCATTGCTTGTTCCAAATCTAAGGTTCGTTGTTGAGCACCTTCGGTGAGCGCATCGAAACGTCCTATCAGGTCTTTTAGTTGCTTTTCTATAGCTTTACGTTCTTTGGGTTCTGCTTCTTTAGCAATTTCATTACCCATACTAAACAAGGATGACATGGAATGTTGACGATCCAAAAGCATCTTCTTTAAGAATTTCTGTTCTTGTAATTGCGCTTTAACAACCTTATAATCTGCAGATGGAGGTTTTTGATTAGCAACCAAGTCTTCGGTGTCGGTTAACCATTTAGCCAAACCGTCGAGAGCTTCTTGGAATTTACCAGATTGCAAAAGAGCAACATCAAGACGTCGTTCCCGATCGTTAATTTTATCTTTCAGATTGTTCCATTGATCGTTCATCTTTTCCAAATCCTTTTCGAGAATGGAGGTGTTAACTCCAGAAGAAGCAGATTGTATAAGACCTTGGCCGACACGGTTACAGTCATCCACAATTTTGCCAACTGGTTCAATAATTTTGGCTCTGAACTTCTTAAAATCTTGTTGTTGGATTCGAATACTATCGAGTTCTGATGCAACAGGTTTCATTCGGTTTAATTGATCGGAAGAGTCGCGTATGTTGTCTAAAACCCCAGCATGGGCAAGATAAAAGTCTTCCAATTTCTTAAGGGTAGCTTCCAAATTTTGTTCTCTATTTCTTGCACGTTCGTCTATCTTGGCGAGTTGTTTTCTGAAACTGTCGACCTGTTGTCTGGTTTGAGCAGTATCGGGAGCAAAACCACTGTCGACCAATTGCTCACCAGAATAAACTGCATCATTGACCTCATCTGTCGCTCTGTTAATTTTACTGACAAATTTGGCCATGTCGTCAATTTGAACGCGAACAGTTTTAAAGTCACGGCCTGGCGCTTTCATGCCATCCAATTCGGATTCCAAGCCAGAAAGGTTGTGAGACAAAGCTTTAACTTGATCGTTAAATTGGGTAACTGCAGTTGCAGCTGATTGTAAATCAGTACAACGATCGTCGAGTTGGGCTTGCAATAATTTAATGCGGTCTCCTAATCCATCAACTTCATCTAACAAATGATTTCCGTCGATTCCATTTGCCGAAGCTTCGTGAACTAAATCGGTGGCCTGATTTCGAACTCCTTGCAAAGGTTTCTTCAAATTTCCAACTTCTTCGCGCAAAGCTTTGATTCTGTCTAATAGTTTTGGATCGCGAGATGCTCCACCTAAAGCGTCATGAGACGCCAACTTATCTTCGCATCTTTCCAAACCATGTTGGAGGTCGCGCAAATTTTCGTTGAATTCGACCAACTTACGAGCTTGATCTTCTAAAGCTTGAGTGCGAGCTATGAGATCGTTGTTCAGTTTATCCCAACGTTCTTTCAAATTGGTCAGTTCGGTTTTAACCACCTCCTTATCGATATCACAAGCGGAATGGAATGTATCACCTAGAGATCGAGTATTTTCGTATTCGCCTGAACGTTTCCAAACGTCATTACGGAATGCTTGCAGTTCTTTTAGTTGCTTTTCAATGTGCTTGCGTTTAAATGAAGATGGTTTTAACGAATCTAATTTATCTTCTGCTTGTCGTAACCATGGTAAGAATGACTCTAGTGCACGATAATATTTACGGCAGTGTTCCTAAAAATAACATCAAACATAGAGAATTCCCACAAGATTTTAAAGATTACAAAACACTTACCATGCAAGTTTGAAGTCGCGTTTGCCTATCGACGGTTTCTTTGCGAAGTTTATCCCAGTGTTGTTGAATTTTATCGAGATCTCTTTGTAAAGCCCTGCTATCGTTCTTATTATTACGGGCAATAATATCGCGACCTTTATTGAGGAGCATGATCACTTCGTGTTCTCTTGCCAACACGTCCCTATAAATAGGTTCGTGATGGGCCAATTGTTGTTCTAACACATCTCGATCAGCAGACACTAGTAAACGTTCAGAAAGAGAACCAAGTTCGTCGGACAACCAACCAAGGGTTTTTGCGCAAGAAGCTTCAAATTGACGACCATCACGTAAAGAGCCTAAAATATGAGAACAGACCTTAATTTTTTTAATATCAAAAGAACATTTCTATTTATTTCTTTACAATTATTATTTTTATTATTTTTTATAATCAAAAAAATTTCTTACCTTCAATTTCGGCCTTCCTATGATCCAATTTCTTTTGTAACGCGTTGTATTGCCTTCCAATTGAAGCTAATTTTGCTTGGATGTCAGCCCTTGAAGCGGGATCACTAAGAACATCGCATAATTGTACACCCGACGCTTCCAAATCCGCCAACAAAGGTCTTTGACCTTCCAATTGCCTTTCCAAATTTTCGATCTTACGGAGTTGTTCTTCAGGATCCTTGTCTAATGGTAATTCATCCAAATTGTCCGAAATAGCTTGTAAAGCATCACGCAGACGTGTATGCTGTGCATCAAATTCTCGACTCGTATCTGCAGCTGCCCCTAAGGAATTGGCCCTTTCATCTAATTTGCCCAATAAATCTGTCCACCGTTGTTCAATATTATGCAGTTTTGTGTTTACTTTTTGACCGTCAGATGTGCTAGGATCGAGATAGGAAAGTACAGAATTTCCAACATTAAGAAGATGTTGAAGTTGAGGTTGTTGGGATCTAAATTCTTCTCTGAGAACTTGAACTTGCTGTACTTGGGATTGAACCATACGAGAGTCACTCGAGATTGGTCCCAACACCGTCAACATGCGTTCCTTGGCAGACAACCAAGAAGACATTGCGTCGTGAATGTCGTGGAAATCCTTCATACCTTCCATAAAATTGATCCTATCTTTGCATCTGTCGTTTAAGCTCTTCCAACGAGAGGCTACATCTTCCAACTCGTCGTGTAATTTATCGGAACCGTGCGCACCTTGTTTTCTCTTCAACAAATCTTTAACTTGGCTCTTTGTAGAATCAAGCAGCGATTGTTTTTCGTACATTTCTTCCAATACCTGCCTGGTTTGGCGTATAATTTTGTCAGCCTCATCTTTTGTATTTGGAACTGCGTTCTTTGGAAGTTGTCTTTGAACTTTATCTAAGAACGAACTCAAAATTTTGATGTTATCTAAATGTTTCTTAACTTCCTCGCGAATGGAATCTATCTCAGATTGACGATCATTAATTTTAACGCCGATAAAACTGTATCTGTTGTTAATTTCGGATAATTGTTGTTGAACTGGAGACAGCTCTTCAAGGTGGAAACCATCTTGGCTTGAACGGCGCGAAGAAAATCCACTCGAACCTCCAGGTGAAATTGGAGATTGAATACTGAGACTCTTGGTGGGCGAAGGAGAACGTCCGTCTTGCGAACCACGACGCACTGTAAAAAATTGCATGTTAGATGCTTTACCTATGCTACTTTCTCCGTTTATACTTACATGGACTGACGGTGGATGATATGCGTTTTGTTGGACTGTACGATTGAGGACGACGTTTTCCTGGCGAATCAGGACGTCCATCTTTAAGCAAGTTATCGTAAGAATTGCCGATATCGTTCACCTTGTCGATGGTGGTGGAATAATCGCGATATTCTTTAGCGATTGGTTTTAATTCCTCGTGTTGATGTTTTAACGTTTCGATGTCGATTGAGACGACTTCCAAACGAGATACTTTGTTTTCGATCTTGCTTAGCCATTCCATAACTTGGTTACGCAGTTTTTCGTAAACGTTTAATTGTTCAGCGCGTTGTTTGGAGAGTTTTTGTTTTTCGTCCAACAAAGAGTTAAGTTCCTTCCACTGATTTTCCATTGCTTTGATGCGATCTCTAACCGGGGCGGTGTCAGTTACGTCACGTTTACCGACGAGGTCTTTACCATCGCGAATGGTATTTTCGAATAAACTACGTTTATTGTCGCGATGGCTAGCAACCTCTTGCATACGAATTGCATGATCCTCGATACTGAGTTTGGATAAATCGCGCGAATCAAGAACCTCTACTATATTGGAATACCACTGTTCGAACTGTACAGAATTGGTGGTAAACACATTCAAATTTTGATTAACCTCTTCCAAAAATTCGCCTCGTTTTTGGGTTCGATCTAAAAGTTTTTCGAATCGTACTTTGACGTCGTTTAATTTCGTTTCGATTTGCTTGGCTACTCGGGCGTTACTAGTTGAAACGATCAATTCGCTTGCAGACAAATACACCGAATCGATGGAGGAAATGTGAGTGTCAATGTCGGATTGGAATACTCTGTGCTCGTGCAGTTGCTCTTCCAAACGCTCTTTGATAAGAGATGCAGGTCTTTGCAAATTTTTAAATTGATTTTCGGACGAATTTAACCAAGTTACGATGCCATCCAAAGCATCTTGGACGCCTTGGGACTGGACGAGTGCAGTGTCTAATTCTTGGCAACGTTCAGAGAGAGCGTTTCCAAGTTGGATGTATTTTTGTTCCAACTCAATCACAGGTTGTTCTAACCGCGATATTTCCGAGGGAGAGATTTGTCCCTTGAGAGAGTTTAATAGCGATTCGGTTGCCTAAAAGATAAATTTTAATAATGCATGTATGAGAATGGGTACGCGACGAAATAGCCTACCTGCTTAGCAGCATCGATGAGTCTTCCGTTAGCAACAAATTCGTTATTCAAAGTTTTTGCTCTATTCAGTTGATCTTCCACTATTTTAGGGTCTCCAGCAATTTGTTCGTTCAAAACCTTGATGACGCGTGGTTCTACATCTCTTAGCCACTGTCTGGCTTTGTCGACTGCGTCGTTGTAATCCCTCCTTCTGCCGCCAACACCTGATAAACGATCGGATAGGTTGTTTGCGCGATGCAACAAATCTCTGTATTGCTGTGTAACAAAGGAGACTTCACTACGAATCGGAGATTCTTGAGAAGAGTGAGGTTCAATGTGTGGTAAGCGTGATGGTAAGGAGTTCCTAAATTCGTTGAGGATGCTCAAATATTCCTACAAAAAATAAATTGCACTAAAATGTTTAATAATGTGGTTGTTCAAACCTTGGACTCGTCGAAGAATTTCTGTGCAGACATGGTGATGAATCTGAGATCTGCTTGATGGGCAATCACGTCGGACACGAATTCTCTGGTACTGTCAGCACTGGCATCCAATCTTTGAAGATCACTCAAGGAATGTTCCTTGTCTTCCAAAATTCGCCTAGCTTTATCCAGCCATGTCGAGAAATTGTGAAGTTCCCCTTTAAGTTTGGACAATTCGTCGCGACTAGCGAAGAGACGTCTCAATAGCCGTTCGGTGCGATCTACCGCTTTATCGTAGCGCGTCTTCAAATTACGTCCGCTTTTCTCGAGAGCAGAAACTTCGCTCTTAGATAATACATCACCACCTGTTAATACAAGCTGCCTAACTTGATCTCCGCAGTGGGCCACTTGGCTTGCGTGTATGTCCAAATCATCTTTTACTTGCTTCATGGTGTTAATTTGATTTCTCAACTCTTCTTCTACTTCGCGAACCACATCTTGCGAAGAAATTTTGTCTTCGATTTCGCCTATCCATTTCAATAACTTTGATAGCGTTTCATCGCAGAGTTTGTATTTTTCTTCAACTGCTTGCTGCAAATTAATTTTAAATTTTGATCAATATTTTTTAATAAAATTTTGTAGCTATAAGCAAAAACAAATGCACTGTACCTAAAAAGTTGAACTTACAATTATTTAATAAAAAAATAACTTACGGTAACACTTTTAGGAGAAATAAAATTTAAAAAATATACTTTTCGAATACGATCAAGATTTACGGTTCTTAAAAAAAAATTAATTGATCTTGAAGGCATTCGATATAATTTATATGAACTAAAAGTATAACTTAATTCTATGCAGTGCAGAAACACAGCAAAAGCTAAGGGCCCTAAACCTAACACATGCATTCAAGCTCACACAATGAACAATGTTGTTAGTTTTCAATACAAAAAATATAAAACATGTATGAAATTTTTATACCTTATGAAACAACAAACCTGTAAACAAACTCAAAAAAATTATTGAAACGACACGTCTAGTATAATAAAAATCAGAAAACACAAAAAGCAAATTGTATTTTGTCACTTTTTATATGTTAGCCGAAAAGTGTGACGATGAAATGGATTTTCTCATGCATTGATTGATAACATCGATCGATCGACTGATTAATTGATCAGCGTAGCATAAAAAAAGTAACAAAATAATATACAAACTCTTACAATATTGGTTAAGTTTTAAAATTTTGAGTTAATTAATCAATTTTTGTTATAGTTATCAATACAAATTACTAGTGTGTTATTTACTATATTAGAATTTTTTTTATTTGGAGAGCGTGATAAATTATGATGCTGGAAAAGTTGACAATTTAATGTTAATCCTACAGTTTTTGGGATTACTTTTTGTTGTTAATGTATTAACAATTTTTAGATTCCCAAAAACCACGAATATGTGAGTATTTTAAACCAATTCTTTAATTTGGGAGCAATTTGCGTGCATTCGGCTGTCTTAATGCCAGTATCTGCACTCGAGCAACATGAATGTACGTGTAGTACGACCGCCACACAATTATGAAATACTTCCAGAGGTTTTGGCTGCAAAAAATTAAAACTCAGTTTAAAACACATATCAAGCAGGAGTAGCGCCTACATTTTTCAATTAAAACCTTTACCGTGAAATTATTCACTTTTTATAGTATTGGCTTGCAATTATTATTGTTAAGATTATTCAAATTATTCTTATTATTCCAATACTACAAATTGTAAGTTTTTTTAATTTATTTATTTCAAACAATAATTTTTAAAGCGCGCAACAAGTCTGGAAAAATTGAACGACGACTACGATAACCTTTACCCGGATTTTAAACATTTTCTAATGAAATTCAAGTGGAAAAGGTTCAAAAATTGTAAAAAACTGAAAGCAGCTACGGTTTCCATAAGGTTAGCCCCACCCATGCCGTGTCTCTATGTTAACAAGAGCCGCTCCACTAATTAAAAACATCCCTGAAACGGCTCCAAGTCAAAAATTACGGAGCTTACGAAATCCAATTTAAGATAATGATGTTAACTGTCGCACTTCTAGAAGACAACTGCGGTCGTGCCCTTGTATTTTTGTAAATATCTATAATATCTTCGGGTAAAGGTTAACGTAATCAAACCAAAACTCTTTAAATTCTTTGAAGATATTATTTAGGTAGTAACTCAAAACTAACCGAAAATGATCTGCCGTGAAAGCCATCTTGAATAGCCTGCATCAGGGGAAATTAATCAAAATTGTTCTTTGGCTTAAGTCATAAAATCAGCCGGAAACAACAACATGGAATCTCTTTAATCCATTCATGCGCGTCGAGAGCACTAAAAAACTTAAGTTGCAATTTACTTTCGACGATTGATTGGCATACAGGGAATGTTTTACATTGTTCCTATTATTCATAACTGGATTTCTCAGGTTGTGCGGCCTGAAGGCCTGAATTTTAACGTAAAATTAACCAATCAGAGGTGTTTCCCACTCCAGAAACCTAACATTACCGGTTCTTAAAATTGTATAGATTTAAACTACAACTTAAGCTTTCTAAGTACTTTACTGAGAAGGCCAAAATATAACTTCTGAAATCGTGAAACCCTTTCTCAAAAGAGAGAGAGGCTAATTGCCCTACAGTGGGCAGAAAAGGCTATTATACAATGACGAGTAATTCTATACAGCAAATTGAACAAATTTTTAGTTGCCCCGGTTGTCGAAATGATCGCAGCAATCGCTTCAGCTGTTTGAATGCAACACAACCTCAACTTTGATACTTTTAAAAACAATGCAATTAGAAAATTCGAAAAAAATTTGCAATAAAAGAAATATAAACAAAATTCTTAACTTTCTGACTAAAATCGGCCAAGGCTCTCATTCAACCGGAAACGACTCTCATTCAACCGGAAATATTTTCAAATTTCATTTTTTTAAAGAAAAACAAAGTGTTGGCAAACGAACAGAGAAGCGATACCCGTTTTGAGCTGAATCCAAAAAGGAAGTCTCAACAATATTGTCAGCTGAAAAACCAGTTTCGGTATAATGAATATCAAGACAAACAGCATGTTTATCTGAGCGCGGACTTACTTGAAAGCACTCGAGAATATAAACGGGCCAAGAGCCCAGCCGGATGGATCTGAATTTATTAAATAAAAACGAAGAAGCATTTAGTGTGAAAACCTACAAAGCCTAAAAGCTCAGTGTAATTCGATAAGGCCATTACATCCAACTAGCTCTACACATAAACTTCCTCTTTCCACATGCTTATGAAATGTTGAAGCTGGTGAACTAATTGAGCGATGTTTGATAGCATGCACCGATTTGTTTACGTGAATGGTTTTGATGTAATTATTGTTTGAAATAAACAAAAATATGATTTATGTATGATTTTTGCATGCCGGTTAAGCAGCAAGTCAAAACTAAACAATCAAGCACATCACCAATAAGCCGGACGTAGTTTGAACGAATTACAAGCTTCAGTTTACTTGTAATTTATGCAAACACGCCGATAAAAATATTAAAAGTAAAACTTACCCGTTGTTCTGCAGGCACGATCAACCCCTGTTTGTGTGCTTTATTAAAATCGATGGATTTCTTTTCGGATTTCAGTTCGATTCTACCATTAATTGGATCAACCAAATTATTTTCAATGGCGGTCAGCAATGGTGCGACTGATCCGTTTTCTGGATCTTTCACTACAGTGCTCGATGGATCGATCAAATTATCGGTAATTGCATCTGTGAGTGTTAGTCGCTTTCTGTCTATTATCGTGGTGGTGATAAACGGATCGGTAAAAGCTCCAGTAGTTGGATTATAAATACCATAAGTTATAGATTCGATCAGAGTGAAGCTTCTATTGGGCGTAGTTAACATGCCGTTATCTAAAGCGGCCGTTAAGGTATAAAGTTTTGACGTGGAACTGTCTAAGACATTTCCCTTTTCAGAATCTACGAGACCTTTTCTAAAGGCTTCTGGTAATTTTAATAATTTTTGCTTATTCGAGTCTTTAACGAGAGCTGTGTCTGGATCAATATATCCCAAAGTTATCGATTCTTTCAAAGTTACCAGTTCTTTGGATTGTGGTTCGGTAAATTTCCCAGTGTTAACATCTAAATAGCCCAATTCGATGGCTTGCATGAAAGTTAACGGTTCTCTCAAATATATTGGAGTATTTTGATCGTAAACCAAAAGTAGTGATTTTGCCGGACCCAATTGCGGATCAAAAGTTACAGTTTTGTTAATATCTAGCAATCTCATAGTAATCGCGTCTTTAACCGAAATGAACATACCGGTTTGTAAATCTTTAGTGACGGCCAAATCGGGATCGAGCATTTCAAATTTAATGGCGTCTTCCAATGGACATTCGCGTGATATTTGCTTATTTAATTCGGGGACGAACTTCTCGACCGCTTCTTCCATCACCGGTTTATTTAACGTTACCAACAACTCGCGTTCTAAAGCTTTTTCAAAATTGTAAGTCTTTTTGGATTTAGAATCCAGAACCCTACCCTTTTCTACGTCAATATTACCATCCCTGATAGCCAACCTCAGTGATTTATGGGATCCGTTAAGCGGATCTCTAAACGCAGTCGTATTTGCATCAATGAGACCGTAATCCAACGATTGCGTCAAATCGTAAAACTCTCCCGACAGAGGATCCACAAATTTTCCGCTATCAGGCCGATACAAGCAATTCTCGATAATTTCCTTAAGAGTCAACAACTTTCTGGACGTTACAATTAATCCGCGCCGTTTCGCTTGCGCCAAATCAACCGTCTTTCCGTGCCCCAAATTGTAAACGTTTAAACTTTCGTCGATTATATTTAATTCGACCGCTTCGGGCAGCTTAACGTATTTGTTTGTTTTTGTATTTTTTATTAACGAATTTAACGGATTAACGATTTCGTTAACGCATGCCTCTTTCAGATTGTATTTTTGATTAGTAACGGGATGAACGAACGCGCCTAATAATTCGTCGTAAATTTGCATTTCGATGGCTTCGTATAATTCAAAATTACAGGTTTCGATGTCGATTATCAATCCGAAGTTAAGGGCGTCGCTTAGAGTGACGCTGTTTTTACTCCCGGGTTCGGTAAAGGTGCCATTTCGTTTATCTATTATTCCAACCCGACAAGTGTCCGCTAAATTTAACACGGTGTTTTCTGCTTTATTGAAGTAACACGGAAGTAGAGGGTTAACGATAAATTTGCGTATGGCTTCGTATAGAGTAACTTTCCTATCTGTGCTTGGATCCAAAATTTTACCCGATTTCTCATCGTACAATCCTTGATGTATGGCACGCTGAAGCGAAATTGCCGCCTTATTGTCGATTAAAATTCCAGCATCCAACGCTTGCTGAAGCGTGAGTTCCACGGGTTCGCCTTTGGAAAAATCTTTTACTTGGCCCGTATCACCGTTAACGTAGTAATTATGAATTGCGTCGATTAAGGTGAGTTTCTTCCAAACGCCCGATTTGGTGTCTTTTACGTGGACAGAGTCTGGATCTATGAGATTAATTTCGATCGCTTCGATGAGACTTACGTAGTTACCGGTTTGAGGATCCAAGAAGAGGTGCGAATCCGGATCGTATATTTTAACGAGCGCTTCGCACAGAGAAATGGGTGTTCGAATTTCAACCAACAATCCCCTTTCGAATGCTTCTGTAAAATCTAAAGGTTTATCTTTACTGTTCAGCACAAGAACGCCTTGATCCGTATCGATGATCCCTCCGTCTACAGCCTGATCGAAAGTATAAACCCCTTCCTCGATGGTGACCAAAGTAGACGTCGGATCTAAATAACCGCGATGAATAGCTTTATCGGCTTTCAATTTTTGTTTGTTATGGGGATTGATGAATTTTCCCGTTTTAGGATCATAAAAACCTTTGTACACCGCTTCGGGCAAACTAATTTGACTTTTGTTTGGTACAATGATTCCGCGATCTTGGGCGTCGTATAAATTAATCTCCAATTTCGTATTGGGATCGATGACTTGCCCCTTAAGAGGATCGATCAAATGGATGTTAATTGCTTCCTTCAAAGTTATAATGTCGTTGTTCTCGGGATCCTTGACGGTCAAAACGTCAGGATTTATGATTTTATCTTCGATGGCTTCCGTTAACGTCAGCTCGGTGTTATTAATTTCGAATAAACCAGATGTTGGATTATAAAGTCTCAGAGCAAGAGTTTCTTGTAGCGACCAGGGCAAAATTGTACTCAAAATGTAGCCCTTCCTGTAAGCTTGGTCCAAGGTTAGATTGGGACAGGTTAGTACGCCTTGTTCGGTGTCCAATAAATTAGTTTGAATGGCTTCGTTAATTTCTATTATCTTTTTATGCTGATCATCTTTGATTTTGGTCGTAACTGGGTCGATTAGTTTGTATTCTATTGCTTTCTGAAGGGTAACCTCTTCGCCGGTTCGTGGATCGAGGATTAAGCCAGTTCTGGGAGAATAATAGTTGGTCAAAATGGCTTGAACCAAATTGTAGATTATAAATTTCGTTTCCAATAGATTGCGCTCGAGCGCGATGTTGAGGGTGTACGTTCGGCCGGTAATGGTGTCGACTATCTGTCCACTTTCCGGTTTTATTATATTACTTTTTATTGCGACGTCTAGAGGTACCAGCGCGTTCGATCGTGTATCTTTGACTTGACTAATTTGGTCGTCTATAATTCGTCTGGAAATAGCTTCGTCGATGGGAATTAATTGTCTGGTTAGAGAATCTTCGATCTTTCCAGTTTGTGGGTCATACAAACCTTTTTGAATAACCGCAGTTAACGAAATTGGCCTTCGAAGGGTCAAAATGTAACCTTCCTTAAATGCGGCTGGGAATGTTAACGTCTCCTGGGTGGCGGTATTGATTAGGAGACCACGGTTCGGATCCACGACTTTGGTATCAAGTGCGTCATAATACGGGACAATCTGCATGTTTTTGGGATCGCGAATGGTTATAGTTCTGGGATCAATCACATTTGTGCTGATGGCTTGACACAAACTTAACGTTTTTTCTGTATTGGGATCAAAAACTTCCCCGGTGTTGGGATCAAAGTTATCCGATTCGACGATTTCTTCCAAGGTCAAAGAAGGATACTTTTCCTTTGGTTTATCGGCCGCGTTAATAATCCATTTTAGTTTAATGGCTTCGAAGAATGGAACGCGCTTTCCTGTTTTTCTATCAACCATGTGACCTGTCGTCCTGTCTATTAACGGACGTTTTATAGCTTCGTGAAGGGAAATATAATGTGGCGGTTTCTTCGTCAAATCTTTAACCAGTATGGTTTCAGGATCAATAACTCTCAAGCCAAATATAAGATCCTGGAATGCAATTCTTTCTAATGTTTGCCGATCGATAAAGCAATGAGATTTCAGATCGTAATATCCCAATTCGGCCAACCTTTGGGGAGTTAATTCCTTTGAAATAACAATTTTATGTTTGGGAGGACTCTGTAATAACCGAATCAAATTTCTATTTAATATTTCTACTTCGTTCGATGGATCGATCTCGTTCTGTTCCAAAGCATCTTGCACGGTATAAGGCAGCCTGCTGTTGTTGTAAATAATTCCGCATACTTTAGGTTCAATTTTGTACCGCGAAATCGCATCTCTCAAAGGCAGTCTCTCCAACTCTTCCGATTCGATCACCAGGTTGCTAATTTCAACCGTAGGTTCCTTAAATTGAACGGTCTCAATTTTATTCAATCTACTTTGATCAATATTCACGCGCGTTATGGTTTCCTTGCTAGTTGTCTGTTCGATTTTCTCTGGTTTACTTTTATCTTTTCTATTTTTCAGTGCCTTAACAGCAGCCGCACCTACCAATATGGGAGCGGCAATAGGAGCAGCCAGCGTTCCGACCACAGCAATCAAACCCATCTTGGCAGCTTTCTTAAAATCGACCGATATTCCAGACTTTTCATCTTTTACTTTACCTGTTTTTGAATCTATCAAGCCCTTATTCACCGCCTGTTCTATCGTTATCGGCTTCTGGGCTTCCACGTCGTAAATTATCGAATTGGGATCGATCACTTCCTTTTCTAAAGCTTCGCTGAACGTAAGTAAAGCGCCAGGTGTTTTAGGATCGTAAAACTTGTCAGTTTTCTCGTCGTAAATTTTCTCGAAGGCTTCTGCAATATTCAATTCGGACGATTGCTCAAGTTCAGTATCTGTAAGTGTAAGATCTCCTCCACTTGGGGCTGCTTCTAAAATTCCCTGTTTTAAAGCATCGCTGATTGCAATTTTTTTTCCCGACTTTGGATCTGTATACGTTCCGGCATTCATATCGACCAAACCTCTATTAAGGGCGTCGGAGAATGACATCTTAATATCTTTTAGAGTTGTAGTATTTTTAGTTTCTTTTTCGTCAACTATAATTCCCTTTTCGCGTGCTTCTTCGATGGAGTACACTTCTCCTGTGCTAACATTTTGAACCTGACTTGAATTGACCAATATGTAGCCAGTTACGAGTTCGATTGTCTTAGTTGTAATCGTATGCACGGAGGTTACCGTCGCAGTTACAGTGGTGACAGGTTGAGTGGTAAAGGAAGAACTCGACATGGGTTTCAAAATTAACAAACCGGAATCGATAGCTTCCGATATTGGAATAATTTCGGCTGTTTTAGGATTGATGAAGGTTGCATTATCGGAATCGATTAAATTATAATCCAATGCATGGCTTACCTCGATTCCATCTGGACTTGCATGAGACGGAAGAGTCATGATAAAGTCATCCTTGATTGCCGTTTCGATTGGTCTGCGTTCCTTGGTGATGGGATGAATAATTTCTTTGTTTTCTACGTCAATAAGTCCACGTTTTAAAGCAACCGAGAATGTCATACCAGCCGGAGGCACTTTTTCGGGACCTTGGTTCGATTCCTTATTGAAAATATCGGAATTTACGGCTGTTTGCAAAGCTATATTACCTTGATCCGTTTTAACCACGCCGCTAATTTCGTCTATCGTTCCAGATTTTAAAGCTTCCTCCAAGGTGACTTTTTCACCAGAATTTTTGGTTAAAGTACTCAGTGGATCGACGATATCGCATATGATGCCTTCGTGTAAGGTTAAATGAGCACCGGTTTCTGGATGTACAACTTTCGTTGTGGCAGGTTCTATAAGACCTTGTTCAAATAACTCCGGCAGAGATAAACTATGATTGAGGGGTAGCAAGATTTCATTTCTACCGTTTGGATCTAAGACGCCACGTTTGATCGCTTCATTAATTGTTAAAATATCGCCACGTTGAGGATCGACGATTTTGCCATCATCCCCACTCAATTTATTGCATTCTATTGCTTCCTGTAAATTCAACGACTCGCCAGTGGGCGATGTAAAAGTGTTTCTATCGTCCAGAATTTTTGCAGTGACGGAATCGATAATACCTTTCTGAGCTGCATCTTTAGGCTTGACGATTTTCTTACGTAATTTTTGTAGAATCACTTTTTTAGCGTCACGATCTGGACTAATGGATTGAGCCCGGCCAATCGCAACTCGGTATTTCGGTTCCGTGGTTATTCTACTCCTGGTTTGTTCTGCCAAAGATAACTCGTTATCTGAATCCAAGCTTATCGAAGCCTTCGAAAGGGGCTTTGAAGTGGTTTTATTAAACTTGGGTGTTATAGATTCGACCTGCAGAGATTCTTCGGTTGCTGTATTAACTTTTGGGCCGGTAAGTTTTGATGTAATTATCGTTTCGGATATGATTGGGAGAGAAGTCGAGTACGGTTGTTTAATTGTATCGATAATCGCGGTTGTTTTGTATTTATTATAAGTATCTTCGTCGACCAATCCACGTTCGAATGCCGTGTCTATCGGTACTTGTTCTCCAGTTTTGGGATCGATTATTATGATGTCTTTTATAACCTTCACGATAGTTTCGCCCGCAACAAATGGCGTGCCCAACACCGTCACGATGCCTTGTTTGATAGCTTCGTTCAAGCTAATTCTTCTTCCCAGCACGTCTTGATAAATACCGGTTTCCTTATCGATGATGTTCTCCTCTAAAGCTTCCAGCAAGGTGATATCAATTCCTGTGGCAGGATGTGTAACTCTCACCGAAGCTGGCGACATTTTCTTCTTCTCGATTGCTTCCATCAAAGTTAAAGTTTGGTTATGATCGGGAAGAACTACCAAAGCCGTCGTGGGATCGTAAATAATCCCTGCGTCAATTTGCACAGGTTGAAGGTAATTGTGATCGGTCGGAAGGACGTTCATTTCAGAATAATTGGAATAGAGATCGTCGACGTGGGTCACTTCCAATTTGGAAGGCTGACCAGGCTGTTTGATAATTTGTAGAACTCTTTGGTTTCCAGGTTCGTAAGAAACCTCTTCTTCCAAAATAATGTAACCTTTACTGATAGCTTCTTTCATGGTTATACGTTTGTCGTCCAATTTATATTTGCCCGTGTTATCCAAAACATTCTTTTCGAGACTTCGCATTAGCGATATGTTTCTATGATTGACTGGATCTACGACCACCGCCGAAGTCGGATTGATGATCTTTAATTTTATGCATTCTTCGAAACTAACCAGTCTGTCTGTGCCGGGAATTATGAAAAGTCCCGTTATTGGATCGAAAAAGTTTTGTTTTATCGCTTCGGATAGAGGCCAACCTTCGGGCGGTAGTTCGAACAGTTGTTTTTCGGTTACGTGTTGTTTTTTATGTTTAACGCTTACGGTTTCTGTAAGTTTTGGTTTATCAGGTTGAATTCTGACAACTTTAATGGTGGTCTTTGTGGGTGAAGACGATCGTGGAACGCCTGGTGCTGCGGATGCAGACGATACTTCTGTATCTGGCGATATTTTACCTTCGTTCAAAGCTTGAACAATCGAAACTACTTGGCGCGTTTCGGGATCTGTAAACGTTTGACGTTCGTTATCGATGAGACCCCTTTGTACGGCTTCCGTGTAGGTCATTTTACTGTTAATGTACGTATCGCTGGAAGACGTAACCGTAACATACCTCTGAACTAATTTGCACGTTGTTTGAGTAGTAACATTAATAAGTAACAGACTATTTAACAAAGCGGCACCTTCTGGCGTTATCAAATTTTGAGCAATAGCATCATTTAAAGGCACTATTTTATTCACTCTAATATCAATAAAATTGCCCGTCTTCGGATCGATATATCCCCGAAAGACGGCTTCCAAAACGGTCAATTCGACCGAATTTTCGAAAATACCGATTTTGCGATTCAACATTTCGTACACTTCGGCTTTTACTTCTCCCGAATCAACGCCATCGGTAAAAGACACGAGCTTACCGCTCTTTAAATTTGTAACTATACTACCATTCGACTTCGTACTAATAAAACCTTTCGCGCTTGCAGAGTTAAAACTAATAAAGCTATTCTTATCTGGAGATTTAAAACCGTCAATATCAAAAATTGATTTTTGCGTCACGGAAGTAATGAATCCCCTCCTAACCGCTTCTGGAATGTCCATCATTTCTCCAGTCATCGTATCCTTAAACTTATTATCTAATAATACAATATCCTGTTTTAAAGCATCGCTAAGCGTAAGCAACTCTCCCGATTTGGAGTCCACTACAGATTTAATCGAATTTGAATCCAATACGCCGCGCGACATTGCTTCAGGAATACTTAATTTTGTTACATGTAAAGGTGAAAAAATTTTGCCCTCCCCGTCAATTAAATTTTGATCACAGACATCTTTGAGAGTCATGGGTTTGATAATGTATTGTCTACGTTTTGCTTCGAGTAAAGAAAGCTTCTCGTGAGCCAACACGTACTTGCCTAATTTTGAATTTATAATACCTCTATCTAAAGCTTCATTAAGGGTCAACTTAACGTCCGCTTTAGGATCTACAATCTCCTGAACCTCACCGTCCATAATGTTAGTTTTTACAGCCGCGTCAATTTGAAATTTATTGCCCGAATTCCGATCCACAATCCAACCCGTCCGTTCGTCCATCAAGCCCTGATTGATCGCGTCATACAAGCACACAGCTCCCGTTTTCAACTTGATCTCTTTAAATTTGGAATACTCGTAGGTCTTGGTTAAGCGGGAAGAATCGCTTTCAAATTTATTGTCAACTGTTCCATCATCATCTTGACTACTTTTGCTTGGAAGTTCCGTTACCTTAATGCGTTTTTCGGACGGATCCATAAATCCTTGTTCGGCTTCATAGATTTCGTGTTGAATAGCTTCCAGTAGTGTGAGATTATGACCGTCCTCTCGAATACCGCAAGGACTGTGCAATCTTTCTGCTATTTTCGGATCGATCAATCCTTTCTGTAACGCCTCCTCGATGGTTATTTGCAGTCCATCGGTTGTGGCGGTTAATTTTCCGGTACGGACGTCCAAAATACGAGAAGCTATTGCCTCGCGAACTGTCATAATTTTTCCAGTAAATGGATTTATTATTCCAGGCGTGTCGATAATACTGTCTGTTCCAATACCTTCGTTAACTTTATGCACACGTTTCAGAGATTTAATTTCACTAAACTGCATGCTCGTGCCCCACGTTTGGGGCAATTCGTGTGTTATCTGCGTGGTGGTAGTGTATTGACCATTGCTAACGGCGTCGGGTTGATCTTTCCCGTCGTTATTTAAAGCGTCTCCTTTTGTTATCGTTATCGTCGTACCATTTTCTTTTTTTGTAGATTTTGATTGAACAAATCTGATAAATTGAAGAAAAAATCGTGTTATCACAAATAAAATAAACACTGCGGTAACCGCGCCACTTAAAACTTCACTTACGTGCAGACTAAACAAAAATAATCACACTTTAAAGAAAAGGACACTTACTGCTTGCTGTAATGTGTTGTACTGGTAAAAGATGACGAATGCTCCGAGGTGCTGCTCATATGAAATTCGGACCTGAACGTTCTGAATGGTTGCGGTTCCATTTGCTCGACGAGTCTCTGTAAAAACACAAAAATATTCAGTTTGAAAACTATTTTACGTATATTTTAATCTAATCTAGGCTTTCGGTAGCTAATGATCGTGTAGCGGACTGAAGGACGCATACGTTTTGTGCATTTATAATTATCTGCCAATCAAAAAACGCGTTTGGTAAAATTTCGTTCGATTTAAGGGGCTGTAGGACTTGGATCTGAATGGTTTGAAAATATTTGCTCCAGACTTGAAACTCCTGATACCTCAAAACAGAACAAATTGAACAGAAAGTCAAAACAGCTGAAAAAATGTTTTGAGGATTCGTTACAATTTAATATATTAAAATGTCCGAATAGTGGAAGCTGTATATCAAATGTTAACTATCTAGGATATAGGAAAGTTCAATAAAAGCTTGCGAAAATGCAATTAAATTAAATTTAACTCATAACTACTTGGAACTAATGATTCAAAGTGTATTTTAATGGATGTTATTATTAGTTTCGGGTCAGCCAATAGTTCAAAACTGTTTTATATTTGCAATGCATATAAATCTCTTTGAAGTGCATTTGAGAGCAGCGAACTCAAACACTTTCAGTAATGGCACCAACGACTGATTAGTATCGTTCGTAAATTAAGTGCGATTTTATCAGTCTTCTCGAATTTTTGCCTGGGCAAATTCTGTTAAAATATTGCAAAACCATGGAGCTTCCCACGTAGGCAGTTAATAAAAATGCATAAACAATCAGATAATATAATAATAGGCTAGAGGTGTAAACAGGTGGGCTCAAGAGGTTCAAATTAATGTGGGTGTAGGTTAAATGATTAGCACTTCGAAATCCTAAGTGTACAAATAAAAATCAACGTTACAAAAAATAATACGAGCAAAATCACGTTAATTAATTAGGTAAAACCAAAATAAAATGGGGGCCAGCTTAACGTGGATTCCGAACCACGAAAATAGTTTATTTAATAATTTTATAGTTAAGTGTCGAACAAAAAATTAAATATTTATAGTTATGAATAATTAGCATTCTTATCGAAGTATTGGATAAGCGTAAAATGGCAAGGTTAGCTTATCCATTGGAAGTTTACAGTTTTTCTAACTTGAAAGACTTAAGCCCAGCTGTTCAGTTGCAGGTTAAACCAAAAAATTTGGGTTAACCAATAAAATACGCAAAAATTGTGTTTTTTATGGAATATCATTGGTTAACCCAAATTTTTTGGTTTAACCCGCAACTGAACAACTGGGCCTTAAACAAACAAATTAAATTGAAAATTTTTTAAACAGGATTTGGAAATATATATGTACGTTTCTAAATGTATTGATAAAAATCCAAATAATAACAGGTTGTGAGCCCAGAGGGCCCATACGATAAAAACCCCAAGATACAAAAAATAAAAAAGTTTAAAATAAATATGAAAATAAAAAAATTTTGAATTTTAAAAAATATCAGCTAGCTAATTTACAATTTTTTTTGGAAACTTTAAATAATAATTTTAAACAGCAGGGCATACGTCTGACAGTTTCTTGGCGCAAAACACAGGTTTTTCTTGTAGGAAAACCGCCCGAGCGCGAAGAGCGCGTTTGAAGAAGAAATAATCATTTCAATTTTATTAATTTAGAACTCCGCCCTTTCGCACGTATTTTCCTAACTTTATTTAAATTTTCATATAATTAATTTGTATTTGCATTTCAGTTATGTTAATTTTGTAAACCTATGAGATTCACATGGCAATTTAATTTTTCCAATTTATTTGCAGTCTGACTGGAGTCAAAACCACGATCTATTATTTAATGAATGGTTGCAGACAACCCTGGTAGATGATTATATCAGCTGAAGATGATAAATAATGAAAAAGTAAGAAAAAAGAGCAAATGAGATTGTTTCCCAGACTTCTCAGTGGAAACATTGATTATTAATTTTTTTAAATGATAATCAGTATAAAATTCAAGATTATGAGTAATCTGTAATCGACAATATGAAATCATACTTCCTTTTTTCTAAAAATGGATTACAAAATCTATAGATGGTATAAAATCATGAATTTTTCAATTCGCGATTTCTTACCGAAAATAACTTCCATATCTATAATTACCATCTGAAAAACAAGACAAACTTTCAGTCACGAAGGCAAAAACAGTACAGATAAAGTGGAAAAACAGCAATAAATTAGAAGACTGACATCTTTTCATTTTGAAAAGTTTCTGTAACTCGGAGTTAGTTAACAAATTTCATGTTTATGACTTATGCGTGAATAATTAACAACTTAATCGTTTCATAAATTACATATTGAGCACATTATCAGCTTTACGGGTTTACTGCTGTAAATTAGTTAGGAAGTTATAGTAATTACCCTTGGCATCAATAAATAAATTCAAAAAATTAACATTTAGACGATTGCCTTCAACTTAACAACAAAAATGTGAACAAAAACTTAATTTCTGCAGTTTTATAAGCCAGACCATAAATTCCTGCAAATATCACGTAATAAAATTTAAATCTCAAAAATCGAGAAAATTAAACCTATTGGACCATTAGGTAAAGGAAACACCCAGAAAGGAAATTTTTTCTCAACAAATTAAGTCGCCCATCCAAGGCTACCATAATCATAGAAAGCATGAATTATGGAAATTATAATTGAGTTTTTCCGCTTAAAGCAATAAATTTTTCAGGTATGAAGAAAATATAAATGTATAAAACTTTCCATATAAAAATGAAAACTGGAAAGTTGGAAATTTCGTTCCTCACTAGGTTACTCTATTATTTATTTTGTAAGTGTTATTTGATTAATTACAAGATTAGCAAATCCCACGACTTTTATCTTAATCCCCTGATTCAATAGAACACGAAAATTAGCAACTAATTCGACAATATTAATAATTTTAAATTAAATTCGAAAAATAATTTATCTACCAAAGCCAAATTCAAATAAAAATACTAACCCATGGCACTTGACCAAGTTCGTACGCAAAATTGTATTCATCACTCATTTTAAAGTTAGGAACAAATTTTTAACAACAAATTTTTGCAACAAATGAAAAAACTTATAGCATTTTTCGGGCGAAATTGAAAAAATTGCTTACAAAAAGCACGTAGATAAATTGATTTTATTTATTGTAAAAATTCAAAATAAATATTTAAAAAATGCTGTATTTATATACAATTTGAAACGTCAAAATATTACGTAATTTAAAAATCGTTAAATTGCGAATCCAAAACGTTGAATTTTTTTAACAAAAAATGATGTTAAGACACCCAAAAAAAATAAGGATTCGTTTTAGAAAAATACAAAAACACCGGTAAATTTTATAAACCGACAGATCCGCGAATCATAATGTACTGCTGCTGGAATTATTTGATAAATCTATAATAGAAAAACCGATTTTCGCCGAACCTGTACGCTTTATCCGTGTTTGCCGGCGAGTCGTTTATAAAAAATTAAGTTATTTTTAACACTGATTGTCCTGTGAATTAATTAATTAATTTTTATTATATAATTTAACAGTTATAAGAGCCCCAACAAAAAATGATAAAATTGAAGCAACAATTGCAAAAAAACAGCTACGGCTGACATTGACCGAGATGAAAAATCCTTGAAAATAATTAATTCCAAATTTTAAAATATAATATGTTATTGTTATACGTAAGGAAAACGAAATATTCTATTTTGGTACTTTCCCAGCGATCTTGACTGATAAGGAAATGACAAAATCAATTATTGGAATAAAATATTTACACGACCAAAGCTCGTGAACTTGGCATTGAAGAGTTTTCCAAAAACCGAAAGAATATTTTCTTCTCGATTCAAAAACGTGTCGAAGTCGGTCGTCGACAAATACCACAGAAAATCGTAACATGTTTGAAATTCTATGATGTCATACAATTTTTTACCTTGAATGATGTAATATCGATGTTTGTCCAGTTTTTACCTAAACATTTATCCATATTTCATACGTTAGCTGTCACGGTTCGGCTAATTAATCCACAATATAAAATAGCATTTATAAATAATCCCTTTTCGAAACACAAATTAGCTGTTTCATGAAAGAGAAAAGTAATCATTTCTATTTTTATCAAAACTTGGCTATTAGTTAATAAAAAAATCAATTGTAATAATAAACACTGAAGTAATTGTGGTCGGAGATTAAAGCTCAAGTTATAAATACACTTCTTGAAATTTCTTGAAATTAAAACTCAATTTTGCAGAAACTCCTGATTAACGTAAAATTTTAAGGTATCTCGGTTTATGTTTTCTTAAAATCCCGGTTAATTGAATTAGCTACCTACACCGAAGTTGCAAATTTCAATACTTACTCTTCGGGTTCATTAGACAATGTTAACTTTCTAAATCCTCTTTTTAGGCAATAAAACAAAAATGAAAGTTGAACAATCTGTTCCATTATAATGCAAATTTGTTGTAAGATTTAGAAAAACACTTTTTGGTATCAGCTCTACGGTTTTCAATCTTCCGAAGAGCAATATCGCCTACGAGCTAATCTGAAAAATTAAAAAAGCTCTTCGAACAGATTGTTTGCGAACCATCTTTGCGTTTATTACGAGACCATAAACATAACTTTTAATCTATCTTCTATTTTTGCATTAAATCACCTGGCGCCCACGTAATCACCCTTTAGCCCACACAACCGTGACAGCTATCCGAAAGAATGTTAACAAAGCTACCATTAAAGCTTTTCCATTGCAGGAAATCAATTATTTGCAATTATAATCGCTACATATTTACAAAATCGCAGTTCAAAGGCGGCATGCAAGCTTAGTTGCAAGCTCGAAGAAAATTAAAACACATGTGCAGCAAAAACATAAAGGCACGCCTCTGAGTATTTCAATAATAAGAGGTGTAGGTGTGAAAGAAGTAGGCGAAAGTGAAGGTACCATTAAGAAATGTACAACACCTTGCAAACTTAATGAATCCATATGAAGCGAATCGGATGGATAAGTAAACACCACTTAATTGATAATTTAACATTTCAAAATGAAGAAATAAAATTGGACTAAAAAGCAACCAAGCGCCACAGATAAATTTACATTAATTACATCAACTGCGGTAAATAAATAAATTCCAAAAAAACCTGTTTAATAGTATTTGCAACCTTGTATTAAGTCTTTGAACACCAAGCCCAAATCATTTGCATTTTCCAAGTGTGCATTAGAAAAAAAACTCTAGTGCAGAATTTTGCTAAGCAAACTGAAATTATTAATCTTACAGGGCTAAAAGATACCCAAAAAAATTAACAATCGTTGATAATCGTAAACACCTCCTAAATGACCTAATGCATATTTTTAAAGAGTTATGTCACCTGATTAATAAAGTGACCACTGGCACTGTCATTATAAAGACCACATCATATATCATGAAATTAGAATAGTTATTCGAGTAATGAATTACCTCAAGGTTGAGTTATAAGAATTAAAAGTGTTTTATAGTTCCTTTCTACATCAAATGGATCATTTATGTTTGGCAAATCAATTAAAATAAGGTAATTGGATAATTACAGACTCCTGTATTATTCTTATGCAAATTTCTAATAAATCAATCCCATTTAACAACTCAATTACCGAGTAAAATTTCTGCTTTTGAAACAAAATTAAAGGTTAAAAATTAGCTGCTATTATGACTTCTCCATCCTCATATAACGCATTAAAAATTATAAATCATGTAAAACGAAAATTTAAGGCTAGGGAAATCCCCAAAGTAATAATTACTAAACTCACCAGTGTAACAATATCTCCTGGACATCTGGCAGCAATCTCTTTCAGTCTTGCATAGAGGGAATCAATCAAATACTGATAACGTGCATTAAATTCGTCCAACTCTCCTGCCACGATATCAGCTCCACTGGGTGTTGATTTTGGATTTCTGAAGGCAGCGTTCGCATCCAGGGAAGGTTGCACATCAAGGAGAGCATCACGAAACCGTTGTAGTCCCTTACTCCATATCTAATGTTAGGGTTAGAAGGTTAGGGGTCAGTTGTTAGTCATTAAGTGCCAACATCAGTTAAAATTATGTGAAGCTGTGATAATTGAAAATACTAATGTGATGTGTGCTGAGTGACATTATTTACCTATTTCATGTAAAACTAAAATTTAAGTGCTGGTAAAATTTAACGTATCTACTGTTGTTATTATTAATTATTAAATGTTACCAACAGTGGATCAGCAAAACAATGTTATTGAATTATTGTGTGGAACTAATAAATGAAACTAATGTTTTTTGTAAAAAAAACCTACAGTAATCTATTTTTAAAGTTTAAGGGTTCTTTTGAATAATATAACCCAGCTAATTATGAATTTTTTTTTAAATAATTCATATAACTAGATATATCATTCAAATGAAGCTCGAAACAATCAATTTTTTTTAAGTTCAAAATTAGAAAAAAGACAAGTGAAGAAGAAGCTGAGAATTTTTTGATTAGGCGAAAATTAAAAAAGTATCTACAAAATTTTGAGTTTCACTAAGTTTTCTACTAATATCAGAGAGGCACAGTGAAAATAAGTAGAATAAAATAAAATGTAAGGTAGCCCAAAATTTAAACCCTCACCACAGTTTTAAGAAAAAAAATCACAGATATAAAATAAAAAATTTGAGACATGCACGTCAACCACTCAAACATCCTAAATAAATAAATCTGACCTAACTGAATCAAATGACATGTAACTAAACCTAAAAATGGTATGTGAGATGTCCCGTTTACCTTTCCTTCCCTAATGAACCGGCCGCCATTGATATTGACTTGCTCGATGACTGGAGCACGTTCGGTGACACTGTTCAAAAGATTCTAGAAAAAAAATCGCCATTAGAATAAAAACAACTGCAATGCAATAAATATTATACCCTAGTAACTTCCAGATGTTCCTTTGCGCGATCCTTAATTGGTTGCATGGTTTCCAATTTATTGTAGGAATCGTCCAACCAACTATCCTCATTTTCTTTCGATTTGTTGTAATTTTTCAACAATCCATAGGCTTGTTCACACCCTCGTAATCTATCGGCCATCTGGCCGCAAATGTTACTCCATCTCGAATTTAATTTCTGCACGTCCTTCTCTAACCGATCGACGTCGATATGAGGACCACGTTGATTAGGTCTTGATTTTTCAGTCAACCGCTTGGTGTTATCAAAATCATCGTTTAATTGATCCATCGCAATTTGTTGTTGACTAATTGCGGATTGTAGTTTCAATAAATCATCGTGAACAGCTTCGAGAGCCTTTTCGGTTGAAGGTAACTCATCAAAGAACGCCAATTTGATTTCAAATTCGGAAATCACTTGAGTGGCATCATCAATGCCATTCAAAACAATTTCGCAACACTTAAGTCTCTCGATGTACAAATTACTGGTGTTCCAAACGTAATTCCACTTATTAAGCACCCTTTCCAAATCCTTCTTGTGTTGGGGCGTTTTCAAAGTAATACTTCTGAAAGTATCCTTCACCTGTTCAATTTCGGGTTCTAAGTTTTGTAAACGCGATTCAAACTCCTTTTGTTCTAAAACGAGATGTTGCAAGGTATCGATGTCTCTCGGCAAAGACGAAATCACTCGTTGGTTGATAATACGTTCAGCCTCATCTAAAGCTTGTTGTAATGACGTAATTTGAGTGTTAAAAACTCTGGTTTGGTTTTTACTTTCTTCTTCTGCACGAGCACGCTTTTCAAACTCATCGAATAGACGATTTACTTCTTCCATTTCTCGTCGTAAACGTCTCAATTGTGGATCCGACGGATCACCTTCTGCAATTAGCTTATCTGCATCCTCGTTTAAAGCCCTACGGATGGCGTTACGTTGTTCGGCGCCAATCGAAATAAATTGGGGTAAATCCCAGCCTTTTACGACTTTTATGGTTGCAAAAATCATATTTTGTCTCATTCTCAGTTGTTTCTTTTGCCATAAGGCGATAGATCTGTCGTATTGTCTTCTTAAGTGAGCGGCAGCATCGATGGCTTCCTTGTCTGGAGGTGGTATAACAAAGCAAACGCCGGGTACTTGAGCTTCAACGCCTTTTTCGTTATGAACACGCCATTTAATCCGACCTGAGTTGTCCGATAAGGTGCACTCTTTATTCTTTTCGATTACAAACTGAAAATAAATTTTATTAAATTACATCAATTAGAACCATCAAAATGCTTACATTATTTTGTTTGTAATTGCAAATTGCAATAGCACTAAGAGGTCGCGTGATCGGTTGTCTGCGTTGCTTAAGGGGCACAATTTCTTGTGCACGCACGGTCAACTCTTGAATTTGGTCGCCAAACGAATTTAACTCGTCTCGCAGCGCTTGCATTCCTTGTAATAATCTTTCCCCAACATCTAGAGAAAAGTCCGATTGACTAAATTCCGTGTTCATCACTTCATCTTTCCTGTAAGCACAAAAAACATTAGGATTCATTTAAATTTGGTCTTTTTTTTACACTTACTCTTTAAGACAATGTTCAGCAGTTTCGATGTCTTTGAAGAAGGTTTGATAGTTTTGGGCGTGTCGTAAATGTTCCTCGAGGCAGTGAGTTAATTGTAATAACCAAGCCCACTGCGCTTGCATGGCTGCCATATGCGCCTCAATCGCCTTACTAGCTGGATGGTTTTGCAGAACGAGAGCTTCTCCACGGTCTTGTACAGCACCAAATTGAATTTCACGCTTTTCTAATTCGCTCATCAAGCTCTAAAAAAGGTAAACATTTATGGAGTGATGATTTCTTAAAATCAAGTAGTAGCAAAATTCTAAAAGTATTCCAGCGAAAATGTACAGGATTGGCAAATTGATTTTTTGAAAAACAAAAAATCTGCAAATATTATTATTATTAAAGTTAAAAAGTTGTTTTTAATTTCGCACAAACTCCGCCCAAAAAACCGGTTCAGGAAATGGTTTATTATTTTTCCTGTTGAAATAAATTTGTCAACCCTGTATTTCAAGCGTGTCGAATTAAAACGTAAAAAAGTGCAAATAAATTTGGAAAAATTACCTCATCACCTAATCCATAATTTAGCTGCACACATTAATAAAATTAAAACAGAACTTAATTTGCTCTTTTCAAAATAATTGTAGCAGGAAATTGTTATTAAAACTTACCTCGTAATACTTCTCGACTGCCTGTAAATTCATATTCTTATCAGACCAATCTCTGGTAACTTCAACCTCTTCCTTGTCGTTCAACCATTGCAATTCGTTGGTAGCAGATTGAATAAAATCTGATAAAGTTTCGAGATCGTTAAGCCTATTGTTTGAAAACGTAGACAAGTCGACGTAAACTTTTTGTAATTGATTCAAATGTTGATTATACAACGTCAGTTCTTCTCCACTAAAATACTGTCTAGCCTTAACACATACATCTACTTTGGAATGAAATTGGTCAACGTGTTTATGTTCACGTTGGTGTATATCGTATTCGGTTTGGACGGAAGTTAAATCAGTTCCATAGTCAGCTTCTTGCAACTGTTTCTGTAATAAATTCAGTTGAATAAATTGCAAAATAAAATTTACCTTTTCCACTTACCAATTTACTTTTACACCATTCCACAGCCTCTTGCACAGTTCGAAAATGTGGATTTGTATCGACGCTTCTCGTTTCTTGTACAATACGAGTATGTTTCGTAACGGTCCGTTCTTCAACAGGGGGGAACTTCATATTCGCCAAAGGACCCACAATTTTATGGTGCAACGATCGTCGCAATTGTACCCAACGCTCGTGTAATTTTTTAACGCGTTTTTCTAAATCGTGAGCTTGGGGATATCTACTGTTAAGTAGGGTGTGAACATCGCTCATCAAAGATTGGATATTTTGTTCGGTTACTGCAAGATCCGATTCGATCTGGTCGGCTACTTTTTTAGCATCCAATGGATGAAGTCGATCAATTCTTCGAGATTCGTCTTCGATGTATCTCTCAATGTGCCGTTCGATGGTATCCAAACCCGAATCGGTCTGTTTAATTTCTCTGTAAAGTAAAATAATTGTTAACAATAAAATAATGGCTACAGTAATATGGCGTACCTGTTGACTTTTTCAGCTAACCGTTGCAATTTTTCCATACGTTTGAGTTCGTCTAAAATCAACCTTTCTCTTTCTTGATATGCAACCATGAGGCGACTCCAGCCCTTTTCGATGGAATCTATGTGCAATTCTGGTTCGATATCAACTTCGCCAAGAGTTTTGAAATACTTCTCCAAGTCGCGGAATATTTGACTAAGATATTGCTTATCTCTTTGCCGAGGTGGAATTTCATCGGTTCGGAATCTCGAAGATTCGTTTGCCAATTTCTTCATTTCAATTAACGTCGATGGGAAAGATCGATCCTATTAAATAATTTATTAAAATTAAAATAATCTTCAACCTTCTATTCTATTATGCTGTAAGAGCAATTAAAAACCAATTTTACTGGTTCAATTAAATAATTAACAATAAATGTTGAAAATTATCCAATAATATATGTATGTATGTTAAGCATTGTTTCATTTAGAAAAATTTAACGATATTTACGTAAGTAATGATTGACTTGGGAGTGGCCACATCCTTCAGTGTGACTGTCATGCCATAAAATTAAAAGCTCGAAAGCACGGGATTTGCATAATTAATTGATTTAAAAAAATTCATTCAAAACAGCACGAACATTACAAATAATTTAAGAAAGAGAAATTACGTAAGGTCTGTGATAACTTAGCGATTCCTTAGAAGTGACGACAAGTGGTAATTTAAATTACTGCAACTCGAAATAAAAAATATAATTTATAACAAGCAACGTGAACAGTTACGTTCCACCGATCTTATAAGTTGTGATGTTTTATGGAGAATTTTTTAAAATTTTTCTTTCTTTTTATCCAGAACAATTGGACGAAACAAAAATTATGCTACTTACTTGCATTATACTGTATTTTTCTCTTAACCACATATGCAACGAGGAAGCCAATTCACGATATTCTTGTGTGCGTTGTTGCGAAGCTTGGTCGTACAAAGGATGGATTGCAGGAGGCTCAGGAAATACTTCGTGTAAAGATGAAATGTACGTAATAAGAGACTTTTCATCGGGTTCATGAGTATCAACATCTGAAAAAAAAAATTCGCATATTATTATTAGTGTTTTGAACTTTCATAATTTATACTTAAGTAATCTTACGTGGGGAGGAAATAAAAATAAATTTAATTGTGGAAAAATTTTAAGCCAATGAAATACTAATTCATGCCAACTCCACTTTGTACCTCGGTTGGATAATAGGAACACGGATTATTGGTGTCTTCTCATTTAGCAATTAATTGTACATTGTAACTGTCCGTGTTTTTTCCTATCTAATTGGATTCTCATGATAAAAATTCTTTAAAACAAACCATAAATGTTTGTCATCTGTCGTCAATTTCCCATAAAAAAAAAATAGTGAAAGCCCGTGAAATGTTATTTAATGACTGAGAAAGCGTATATTAATTAATTATTAATCGCTTCATCTTTCAATTTAAAAGCACCAGATAATTTGTGCGTACTTTTAATAAGATCAAAATTAAACGGTAGTTCAAAATAGAAGGTTAATGCTATTGCTGATGATCTTCCGAAGTCGAAATAATAATGAAATGTCGCAATACGAAACTAAGCGCTTAAGAGGTCTTGGTGAAGACTTTACCATCAATTTTTCCACAATTAGAACAGCACCGCTATTAAATAACAATTACGTTGCAATATTCTAGATTTAACTTTCATGACAACTAAAGCAATTATGTCAAGATGAAATATTTGCCATAAAAACGACAAAGATTTCTTATTTGTCAAGTTTGGAGGACATTAGAAGAACATTTTATAATTTGTTCCACCTTAAAGGATGGCAGAACTCCCTCCAACCGTAACCTCTTATATTTCATCTTGATAATTTAATGCTATTAAACGAGTGAAAAATTACCTTCGGGATCTAATAATCTAGTGACTCCATATTCGTGTTCGGCAATATAGAAGGCAGTTTCCATCCTCTCTCTTGCATGCTGCACTTTTATAGAGCGCCAATCGACCAAATCTGGCCTATTTCTATGTATAATAGCACTGAAAGCCAGACCATCTCTCCACGAGCTGGTGAAGTCTGAAACTCGAACACCTGGATATTTGTTTGTTGTACGTTTCGCCCATCTTAAGAGGTAATCTTTGGCCGAGATATTTGGTTCTTGACCAACTACAATATCAGATATCTGAAACAAAAAAAAAATTAAAAGTCAGACTTGCAAAGAAAAAGCTAAATTCGTACTTGACATTCCACACAAAAAATTTCAAAGGGAAGTCAATGATCTAGACAGGAACTTAATTAATAAATAATATAAGCTCTTAATATTCTCCAGAAGCCCTGTTAATGTAACTGTAAGTGGCTCGTATCAAAGTCTCTAGACGCCAAAAGTTATTTTAAATAACAATTAACAATTTTAGTTATTGGTCGCCAGCTAAATTTAATTAATGTAAAAATAATTATAATTAGTCGTTCATGAATTTATACGATAATGACCACAATTTAATGCAAACCGGTTATAACAGTTTTTCCCAACACTTTTCAAAAATACACGCATGAATTTCAAAATTCATGAGAAATTAATTTTTAAAACAATTTATAATTAAAATTTAAAAGAAAGGTTTTAATTAACGTGCATGTCCTTAATTTCTAATAATCAATCAAAACGAATGTGTGTTAAACTATGCATTTTGAAGATTCTCAGCGGTTTCGAGTTCATGATTACGATTCAACGGCGAGGTAACAATAATTTGTGAAAAAATCAATTTAATAAATTAAGTTTAAGAGCTCCGGCACGCAAAATTAAAGGCAATTACCTTTACACTTGAAATTTTCACACGATAAAAGCTAAAAAACTCGTTAAAAATGTTAATTTTAAATGTAAGTTACCGCAACGATGTATCAGAAGCGTCAATCAACTCTTGTAAGATTTCTATAAATGTGGATTTTTGTTTAAATTAACAATCTTATTTGAAAGTATTTTTGAAACTTCAAAGTGCAGTCAAAAATAAACAGGAGTTTTGAAAAATTAGTTTCAAGTGGAAATATTCAAGTGTTTCCGCTGCAGCGTCACGGTAATCTGAGGATTAGTACCAGATATTAAAATAAGGACACGATGAACTTGTGGAATATAAATACACCTAAATCAATTTTTAACAAATGGAAAACATCAAAAACCTAAAAAATTCTTCTATAAAAGGTGAGAGATTTAATATTCCATTTGAGCTCTTCGAAGGATAATTTTTAAATCCTGGCTGCAGTTCCAGGAGCAGACACAACTTGTGCAAAATATCGGTGAATTTTCAATCTAATTGAAAAGTTTCTTTAAATCAAAAATTGAGACCCATAAACAATATAATAAGATAGTTATTATAGTAAAAAAATATGAATAATATTTGCGGAATATCCAGTAGTTTTTCCAAAATTACAAAATTCGCTGCTCTCGAGCGCTCCGGGCCGTTTTGACAAGGTTAAACTCGCTAAAAACATCCCTGTAGGGTTACCGAACTCGAAAATAACGAAATTCAAATTCTGGGATCCGAGATTTGACAATATCAGGCGTAGTGAAAACCTACCCTCCACACGCCCTGACTAACCGCTCGGGCGGTTTTCTCAACCCCTGTGTGAATTATTACAATCCTCGGAGCGCAAATGCACTCGATAGTGTAGGAACTCAACATTTGTTCTGAAAATGTAGACAAATTTTATTTAATAAAATCAATCACAAAATGTGAAGGTTTCGGCATTGCCTTAATTTTTTTTTGTAAGGGTGAGGTTTCGAGACTTTCGAGTTGTGTCTTTCTTCGGGGATGATATGATTATAGATTACTTATGAGACAGTAATTGATGCAAGCCTTGCTTTAAGGCCAATCTCACAAAATAAAAATATTCCTGGTGTTTCTGGTCAATTTTTGAATTATGGCTGAGCATCAACTAATTAGAAACCTGCGGTTTTAACCAGTCAACCCAATTTGACCCTACCAATTTATTTTTTATTTCCATAGTTTTTCTATTTGAATGAAACCAACGTCAAAATGCTACCATTTTTCAACTAATATACTACAATAGTAATTATACAACAAGGGAGTAAAGTTTGACTTTCTTTCACGAAGAAAAAACTGTGGAACAGAGCACAAAAATTTTATTCCTTATTGTTATATTCGCTATTTCCACAACTTGCATTTACGATCACAAATTCTTCTTTTTAAATATTTAAATAAATACCAGAAAAATGGGTCTGGTTCAGTGGCGGATCCAGCTATTTCGGGGCCTGAAGCTAAGAGTAATGGAGTCTCTAAATTTTGATCGGGCAAAATTGAGAACATGTGAGCAGGCTTTACAGTAAAAAACTTAATCTGCTATTATAAATTTCGTTTTGAATTATAAAACATAGGTGGCAATCCGGGGGGTCTGGGGGGTATGGAATACCCCCCAGTACACTCTCCACTGATTAATAGGCGAGCGGTTTATCGTCTCAAACTCGCTTAAAAACTACATTAACCGACCAATCAACGTTCTAGTGGCTGGAAATGATTTTATTCGATTTCTTATATTATACTGAGAAAAAACTTCTATATACACTTTATTTTTTTATGAGTCGTTTAATAGTTATAAACAATCTTTTGTTTTAAAAATCTAAATTTCGGGGAAAAAATCTGAAAAAATTATAGAGGCTTAATTGGACCAAAAGACACATTTTTTGTATCGTTGATTTGTTTCGTAAAATTAATGGTTTTTAAGATAATACTCAATAAATGGCGAAAAATGCCTACCTTTATGATTTTTTTTCTCAGAAACCAATTATCCAATCAGAATAAATAAAAAACAAAAGTTTTCAGTCAACCTTAAACTATAAGACAATTTTTTTGCATTTTTAATTTTTACTGTTAGTAACAGTGGAAACTGTATTAGAGTAAACACGCAAATTTGTGTTTTATAATTATTATTAAATCTTTTGTTTAGTCGTTTTGGAGTTAACTTATCCTTGCCAACCACTTATGTAAGTAAAAGTATCAAAAATGTAGTCAATAACATGTTTTACGCGGTCAAGGAACATGGAGTATTTATAATAGATTTGTTTTTGTGACATCTTCTAGTATTTAGCTAATTTAAATTATGACAATCCACGTGTATGTAATATATTGTATTTTAATGGTTAATAAACAATTTGAATTTAAATTAAAGCTTCCATCCTAGCTCGCCGGACGGACATACGCACGCACAGAGGAAGCGGTGTTAGAGATCTACTCCAATACGGTTTTCACTATTAGTAACACTAAAAATCAAAATGAAAAAAAAATGTCGTGATAGTTTAAGGTTGGTTGAATATTTTTATTTTTTATTTATTCTGATTGGACAATTGGTTACTGAGAAAAAAAATCATAAAGGTATGCATTTTTCACCATTTATCGAGTTTTATCTTAAAAACTATCGATTTTACGAGAAAAGTCAAAGACACAAAAAATGTGTGTTTTGGTCCAATTAAGCCTCTATAATTTTTTCAGATTTTTTCCCCAAAATTAAGATTTTTAAAACAAAAGATTGTTTATAACTATTAAACGACTCATAAAAAAATAAAGTGTATATAGAAGTTTTTTCTCCGTATAATATAAGAAATCGAATAAAATCATTTCCAGCCACTAGAACGCTGATTGGTCGGTAAGTGAACTGAAAATAGGTGTAAACCGCTCGCCTATAAGAACTTATTTAGTTGCCAATGCTGGATAGTATTCCAAACCCCCAGAGGTCACCTGACGTTCTAGTTTTCATATAATTCATATTATATTCCAAGTAGTTAAAAAAACACAGTGTAAACTGTGTTTTATGGTTTCTCCTATGATAAATCATAAGAAAAATCCTATAACGTAAACTGCACTTTATTGTTACCTTAATTTTTCATTTCGGTTAACCCCTTGGAGTCTCTCACTCCTTTGCAAGGAGCCTGTGAAAACGTCCCGATATTTACATTTTCTCTCGAGTTTCTGTCAGTTCGGGAAAGCTTTCTCTGTACTTTACTTTTGACTCTCAAACATTGTTACAGATCTTCGTGAAATTGAAAAGGGTAATTCTTAAAGTAAAACAATTTTTGCATAATCGAGCTTTAATGTTGAATCCGTGACTTCCTTTAGAAAAATTTGATTTCTTTCTAAAAGGTTACCGAAACTTGAACGATTTAAAAGTGTAACAATAAGAATTTTTTTGGCTAGATACCTAAAGAAGTTTAACTTTTGATCAGCCTGTCATAGGAGAAATCAGAATTAATTCACAAAATGTAACCCAATTACTGAAAATAGTCTGGATTAAAATTCAAATCGAGTAATTCGTGAAGTCTGGCTTGGTCTGGCGAATGACTGGATGATTAACTTTATGCAATCGATCAACTAAACTCGTTTTCAGTCAAACAAAAAGAAATAATCCAATTTTCAAAATTTGACCTCTGAAGTATGAAAATCTTCATTATATTATGTGTATTCCATTAGCAATTTTCCACGTTTACTTTCACATTAGGAAGCTGACAGGATACGAATTCCGCACTTACATTTTATGTAAGGAGCAATTTATTAAAATAAGTAAAGGTTAACTTCGTGAAATACCATTCGGCAAACAATAAACTACTGCTAGAAAAAACTGCAATTGAAGAAGCAGATAGAAAATGTAGTTTCGAAAATGCATTATTAAATGAACAAAGCAGCGTTGCACACAAATTGTGAGGAAACTGAAATGTTAAATTACTTTCTTTGGTAATTACATGGCCGACCTTTGACGTTGCAGAACTTGGAATTCAAAAATATTTTTTGTAAAATTATGAAAAATTATTTTTTTAAATTCGGAACAAATCGTGATTCATTGTTTCGTTTCCATTAGTTAGGAGTAAAATTTACAACTCGTGCACCTAAACATTTATTAACAATACTAATTAAAGTTAAGATAAAATCAGAAACTATCGTAATTTCAACATTAATAAATTTCAAAGTAAACAGAGTGTAGAAAAAAATAAGTCTTTAGTATTATGTTGATAATGTGATAACGAAAGAATCGTGTTTGCATAAAATATTGTAGTTACTTCACAACTTTTTTCAACCCATATTTACTTTAGCCAAATTGTATTAATCCCTCGTAATTCACGATTTAAATTACAGTTATTCGAAAAATTTATTGAATTGCGGTGACTATTAATAACATAAATTTAAAAAAAATACAGACAGCTTTAACCAGTTACTTTCAAAAGCAGACGAGCAATTTATAGTTCACACTCAAATTAACACTAATTTCTCGTTTAATTTGTTAAACGATCGGACGTGAAAATAATTCAAATCTTCCTTATGGGCAAAAAAATTTTCATCTGGTTATAAAAATATTTTGGTTGAGTGTAAGAAATTCCTCCTAACAAAAAACACAGGTAGGTGACGAAAACTATGTCAATGCCAAATTTTTTGTAAGTTACATAGATATTGTTTATGAAATTACATATGATAAACAAACTCCTTCTGTTTTAAAAAAACCACTCTCACATAGGTGGGCGTATACAGAAGGTTCCCATATGCAAATTTGGGGCTTCCAAATAGGAACTCCCCATATTATTTGCCCGACACTTACAACATTTGGATTAAGGACGAAAACATAAAAAAAATGAGTTCAAAACAGGAGTAATTAAAAAACATATGAAATTGTAGACTTTGATTGGCCTTCATTCGGAACAAGTTTCGCATTTGAACTGTTTTTCTCCAATAGCGAAATGCATTAAGATTAATGCAGTCCCATTTAAAAAGTTTTAGCTAACGGACCGAATTTGACAGTTGGATAAATTGGGCAATTTTTCGTCCATAAAACCACAATGATAATGCAAGAAACCTGTTAGGAATGCTTCCAAAATATTCAGATTTTGTAGGCGTGAAATACTTACAGAAATGCATATCAGGCCATAAATTACGCGCCCAAAAAAGAAATCGCGTGGTAAAATACTGAAAATGGCAAAACTGTTAAATTGTGAATTCAAGCTGTTTGTTCTATTTCTCCAACGCAGAAATGTTTCGCTGTAAAAAAAATTATATTTATGGTTCGTGCTTTTAATTGGCTACGTCTCAATTCACACAAGAATATGAGCACGCTACCGAAGACATATAACTGGTTTTAAAAAATAAAATTAATTTCCAGAAAATGGGCATCTGCCGTTGGGGGAGCGTTATCCTGCCCGCTTGTTTATTATTTTTTTAATTTACATGCGAACAACGTACGGCAAAATCATTACTATGTATTGACATATCTAACCTTAACTCTTTTCCGTTCAATGGATTTGAATTCCTGAGCTACTTCCGGTTTACTTTTAAGGCTTCGAGCTGCTGCCCTTTTAGTTAAATCATCGGTAAAACTTTTTTCTTCACCTCTCGATAAGGTGGTGACTTTTCGAACGATCTTTGTTGTTATCCTGCGAGTCCCGTCGTCGTGTTTTCGCGTCGTTTTTGTCGATTCGATGGAACTGCCCAAAACTTCGGTGGATAAACGTTTTTGGGTATGAATTGCTTGTAATTTTCCAACTTCACTCGAATTATATAAATTTGTAACTATTGGTGGTCCTATGTTTGACGACGCTCTGTCGGTGGTTCCTTGCATAAATAAACGACGCTTGGTGGTGGAATTGCTATTATCCTTGACGAAGTGATACATTTTTTAAATCCCGATTAGGCACTGGTGCACAAGCGACAATAAATATTTAATTCCAGGATAACACTTAACAAAAACATCACTAGGTGTATCTGGTTGATTGTTGCTTGTGTAGATCGCGCGTTGTTAATACAAAACTGACATTCGCAGGTGTTACGTCAGGTGAACACGACACCGAACTGAATGATGTTGGTGGGCCTCGACGTATAAACTCTAGCCTTGTGCAGATACCATGTAGGCACCGGGGCCGACCGACGGGGGCGTTTTACTGTCCTAATATAGGACAATTTAAAATTTTTATTAGGTCAACTATGTTTACCTTAGAATATCACCCACAACGACAGCTGGGTCACTTTAAACTTCTTTGAACTTTCCGCTACAAGTCAAAATTCGAAAAACGAAGTCGGAAAAATTCAAGCAATTAAGAACAACTGGAAACCTTACAAGCGGAAATTCGGAAAAATTAATTCGGCGGAATGGAAAAAGTAGCGCATAAAATTTGACGACCCTAACTAATCTCATGTGTATTTTCATTTGACTGGAAAATCTAATTAAATTCAACTTTATAAAATATGAGATCAAGGATACATAATGCCCGCATTTACAATTGCAATTATTGCATAATAAAATAACATTTACATTAAAATCATGAGGTCAATAAAACAAAAATTTCTATTTTTACGCAGCTTTTCTTATAGTTAGTGTAAAAAATACTTTCAAATATTGGAAGAAGAAATTGCTCCAATATATTTTTAAAGTTTGCGATAGAGAACGGTGAACTTTACTTAAAAATTTTATATTAATTGAAAGTCAAAGAACCATGAATTTATGTAAATCTACGAAGCAAAACATTTTAGTTTCGCTCAATATTGATTAATTCAGTGTTCTAAAAATGCAATACAACTTTTCAGTGGTTTTTATGAAAAAATAATTCTCGATCTGGATTCGAACCTTGACCTACAGTTAATATAATTATTGGGAGAAGGAAGTGAAGCGTGGTTTTTCTTACGCCACCAATTTCTTCGGGCTAGATTTGAAACTGGGCATAGGAACTATTATTTAATTGTCTTACCTGGGGGGTATGGAATACCCCCCAGACCCCCCAGTCAGCTTCCCCATAGTTAAATGTTATGTTGCATGGGGCCCGTTAGAAAAACTACACTGAACAGAAATTCATTGTTTTGATGACAAAATCATTGAATACAAGAATTTGTCCATCGATTCAAAAATATTGATTTTTTAAAAATATGTTAAATTTGTCGTTTTTCACAATCTAACGAAGAATTTGAGCTACAGCTACAGGTAGTTCTAATTAAAGGTTTACAGCAAGGGGTAAAGATTGCAAAAAAATTGTGTACACAATACACATAGTTGGGATTCTCTTGGAAATCTTTGGAATTTCTTGGGAATAATTGGAATTCATGAAAACTCTTGAAAATGGAAATGTTAGGAATTCCTTGGAAATCGCTAGTATTCTTTGTAAATTATTGGAATTTTTAGTTATCATTTGAATTAGAATTCATTAGATATTCCTAGAATTCCTTGGAATTTATGGACATTTTTGAAAATCTCTGAAACTTCTTGGAAATCACCTGATTTCTTTAGAATTCCCTAGAAGTCTTCAGAAATTATTGGAATTCTTGAAATACATTGGAATCCCTTAGAAATTACTAGAATATCTTTGGAATCATTGGAATTTTTTAGAAAACTCTGAAATTTCTTTAAATTTCAGGGAAACCATTAAAATCCTTGGAAATCACTAGAATTCTTTGAAAATCTTGAAAATTTTCAGAAATCTGTTGAATTAGAAGTTTTGTAAATTCCTGAAATTCTTTGGAAATCTCTAGAATTCCTTAGATATTCCTTAAATTCTTGGAAATCATGGGAATTCTTCAGAAATAACTGGAATTCCTTAAAAATCTAAGAATTTCTTTGAAATTCCTTTGAAATCTTTAGAAGTCACCGGAATTCTTAAAATACATTGCACATTTTTAGAAATTATTGGAATTCTTTGGAAATCACCGGATTTCTTTAGAATTTCCTAAAATATTTTTGAAGTCATTGGAATTCTTGAAATACATTGGAATTCATTAAAAATCATTAGAATTCCTTGGAAACCATTGAAAAATTCTTGGAAATCACTAGAATTCTTAGGAAGCCATCAGAATTTTTTGAAATCTGTTGAATTAGAATTATTGAAAATTTTTGGAATTCTTTGGAGATCGCTAGAATTCCTTAGGAATCACTTAAATTCTAGGAAATCAATGGAATTCCTTGGAAATCTTTGGAATTCCGAGTCTGTGTACAGAAATTTATCTGAATATTTACCCCTAAGTTTACAGTATAAAATTGAAATACAAATTAGGGATTATAATATACAAGGCTGTTGATAGAAAAAAAACTATCGTATAAGAAAAAATTTCAACTTTCTTTCAAAGAGCCTACAATTTTTTAAATACGATGAAAATTATCTACAAGCTAGACACTAACCCTTTACTGTCTAAAATCAAAGGCTTTCGAGTTGATTAAGTATGAACTTTGAGAATTAATTTTGGAAAAACTAACTACGCGATTTTATTCATTTTTGGATATTTATTAACATAGGTCTTCATAAATGTAAATATAAAATTATAATTTAAAAAAATTAATTTTTAAAGCAGCTACCCAATTTCTTGGGCTACAATCATTGAATTGACTCGAAATTTGCAACACATGTGAAAGGAAGGATTTTTTTAAATATTTTTTCATTGACTTCTTATTTAAGAGATACCACAAAAAATAATTTTATCAGCGCAAAGGAAAACCACTAGAAAACTATTAGTTTTTTGAACATATAATTCTCAAAGTTAACACTGTTTTAAGATTGCTCATAATAGGGAATCCCCTTAAATTAAATTAAATAAATAAAATTTATATTCCGTCCAAATTTTTTGAAAATATTCAAGATATTATGAACCATAAAATTTGATATACCTAAATGAACTACTTTGATTTTAGCCAATCCAGTGGGAAAATCGTATGCAAATTGCAGAACCTGTTGCTTGGAATGTTTTGAATAAACTAGAGTTTGCGTGGAAGATAAGCATGGTCACCAATTAAAATTTAGAAAAAAGGGCTATCCAGTTCAAAAAATGTACCTACTGTAGGTGTTGACGCCAGAAGACATTACATTTCTTGTCGGAAACGAATGATTTCTTGCAATTCCTAGCATTAACTTGTTTTATTCAACTTTCAGTAAAACGTGCAGTTATTTCTGAACAGGAAAGTAAACCGTATAGTTTTCGCTCTTCTTTAATCCGCGAAAGAAAAGTAATCTACACAAAAACTCCGGAAAACTAGCTAAGAAACGAAATAAGACAAATCTGGTGGTAGATTAGTTTACACCACTCTGGTGAGGCTAGCTACCCTCAACATGAAGTGTGTGGTTTACTTAGCGAGTATTGTTATCAAGAGTATCCAACTTTTCAATTATGCAAATTAACAATTCAAAAAACAGGTCAACAACTTCAGCTAATGGATTTTTTATGTTGCAATTGTATTCAAAATTATCGATATGAAGAATCACGATCAAGGATAACTACATTTTGGAAAGTTCCAAATGGTATATTTTTCCTCTGCCAAATGCACAGACGGAGGGACGGATAATTAATTGAATTAATGCGAGACAAATTAATTTTATTGAGCATTGCGAGAAATTAATTAAAGTGTAGCAAAACTGAACGTGTTTATTTTAAAATGCTGCCGATAGTTCAAGTCACAGCCAATCATGCTCCAACGCGCAATTGCTTCATTAATTAATGTAGTATATTTTATGCAATTTTCTAAAAATATATATTACATTGTCGATAGAAAGACAAGCAATTATAACAGCACAAAACACGACATTGAAAGCATCATTACAAAAGGATAGTGTAAAATTTGATTTGATGCATCGAGCAAAAAATTAGTTTTATCCAACGAAAAGGTTAGCAATAATTGGGAAAATAATGAAAATGCTCATTATAACGGAACCGAATTACTACTAAAAAGGTGAAAGGTGGATAAATAGTTGACATGAATCACAACAACACATTTTTTGGATTCATCTCGCGTTCCATTGGACCCGTCTTCTCCATACCTGCTATTAAAGCGTCATCAAATGCGAATTTAATGATAGTATCTTCCTAAAACTCACGAAATCGATAAATAATTTAATTACACGTTGGACTCATTTTCAGTTTTATGCTTCAGCAAACAATTACCCAATAAAAAAAATTTAATCAGCGCAGAGAACTTCAATATTTCGATAATAAAAGAATAATTGGCTGAATGAATTTTGTAATTACTTAAGGTTTTTTGAATTTTTTTTTCAGTGTTGAATAGAAGTTCTTGGGGATAAAAGACAATGGCAGGTTAAAAGGAAGGTTAAGAATCGTCCTGCTGGGCACCTAATTGCTATATTCAATTGTATACCTAAAGTTGAATGAAAAATATCAATTGGACAAGTGGTATTATGCTAGATTAACCATCTGTAACCAAATGCAAGGTGCACTAACAACTCTAACCATTATTAACTTAAATTATGTAAGCACTTAAAATTAAACTACTAAATAAACAAATTAGTAACAGTAAATCAAACTTTAAAGCTATCATAAGAAAAAAAAAGAGTCATTCGCTCTGTAAACTCGGCGAAAATTGAAGACAAATTAAAAACTATGATTTTCAAAACCGACATGGTTAACTTGAAGATTGAAGCCTCCAATTAAAAAAAACCGAAAATAGAGAAGCCATAGTTTTCGAATAGTTCAACGATGACGATCGATTGCCAGCAGAAGACACAAATTCTTGGCTTCACATTGATTGCCGTTTTATGGTGAGTTATTCCGCAAAGCCTTGGAGAATTTCTCTTTTGAAACAAAGAAACACAAAGATTGGAATCGTTTAATGAATAAGTAAAGCAATCATTCAGTCGTGAAACATGAAGATAGCAACAAAGAAATTAACATAGGAAATCGTGCCATTTTTTGATAATTCCGAATTTTTTGTGAAAAATTTCTTTGGTGTTCAGGCACCGTCTCTCGGCTTATACAGTTACACTAAATTAATTATTTTTACGAAGTAATGGCAGGAACTTCACCTGTAGTAAGACCGGAAACAGGGCCGTCAGAGGTAATAACCGGAAACAATATACATACATCACATAATTTAAACATGGCTAGCATTACGTAAAATTGGCATATTGGTTGTTTATGACAAATTCGTATAATTAATTAATAAACAATTATTACGAATTTATAATTTGGAATTTATGATAATGAAACTCCTAAGATGTTTTCGACTTTATTATGTAATTAATAAAGCTCGACCTTCGCACGACAAACAAATTAATAATTATTGCAAATTTTCAATGTATCTTCCAATATATAACTTCGTTATATTGTACTGCGTGCTCTAATTATTTACTTGTGCCAAGTGCAAATCTGCTTATATAGCAATGGTTTAAACGGAAGAACCGCAACTTGTAATAATTTGAAATTTTATTAGTTTTTAAATTTCTAGAAACTTTAATGTGATGTCATTATGATCTCATACCTTTTAGGTGACCACTGATTTGCTATTTATATTTAACTATCTTACCTAATGAAGGAAGATAAGCTATGCAAAATTAGGCGATAGTTGAAAATTGAAAAAAATAATGTGTGTAGTATACACCGTTGTTAGTTTTGATATATTCAAAAACCAATAGACAACATACCAGAGTGTGATAATGAGCAATTAATATGGTTCATGTGTATATGGATATAATCTTAACTGCTCTCGAGGAATGTTGGTTCCCACGCAATATTCAAGATCGTGTTTATTTACACCAAATTGGCACTGAATTCCAAATTAAGCTATTTATTTTTTAAATTTTAGAAACAGCCTACGCATAACTGTAGTAGAAGTACACACAAGCAGTAAAAAGTTATACTTCGATCGCCTGTAGGTTAGGCAACTTAATTTACACGGTAGCGAAATTTACGAATTAAAGCGGAGGAGCGTGAAAAATGGAAGAAATAAATTTCTATTTGATATTCAAACGATTAAATTTTAGAAAAATTGAAGCAATTTATACAAATATCACCTGTTATCTCAAAAAAAAAAAAAATGAAGTGAGGTCTGTTGAAACGTCCAGTCCTCGAGACTGGCTTTCTAAATTTCAAAATCTGCCAAAATCATTTCAATGCGAAAATTTCATAATCTCCATTCAATCGTTACTATTACTTCAGATAAAATCATCCCATTCCATGTATGGGTAACTCCTTATGCGGAATGGTATAAAAAAATTGAAAGCCAAAAGCATGGGTATCTATAGATAGCAATCATTATAAAGTAAAATTTTCTATTAATTGAAACACTTTTTTTATTAATAAAGGGTGGTCTCAAAAAAGTATTGCGTTAAGCCACCATATGGTTAAAATAACAAGTTAAATACCATATGTCATTATTATTATTGTTGTTGTCTTAAGAGTGAGACAAAAAGCGTTCGATAATTGTGATTTAAGCACATATTAACACCATAAAAAGATTACGGCGATATTTATGGGAATAACTAGAACAAGAATTTGTTGGGGCTTGCAATAAAATCAAATTGCCACATAAGAGAAAATTTTAGGAAATTCCAATAAAAACGTAACGTAAAAAGAGCAAATCTGCCTTCGGTGGCTATCCACCCTGTTTTGAAAAATGAGCTAGCTTGGTACATGAATATTTCGTCATGGATAATTTACGTGGTCAGTCCTTGCGTTATGCAAATAATTTCGAATCACATTTTCTAAAGAGCGCGGGCGATCGTGACGTAAAATTAAGAGACACCTACTCCTTGGATTTTAGCTATCTGAAAAAGGTTACCAATACATTTATGGCATTGGACGAAATTGAAATACCACGTAGGTAAAAACTAATCCAAGTAAACCAACAAGGACTTTTCATCTCGTCACCATCTGCACGAAAGGTTAAAAACCTCCGTCAATTAATGTAACGAATATGTAGAACAATAAACGACTAATTATCTTCCAGTATGCAAATGCGTAATTAATTCTAACGAATCCAGTTTAAGTAACTTAAAATGGGCTCCTGCAAAACGATTGCAAATTTGTTACAACCCTGTATGTAATATGAATTCTCTTAATTGGTTCTCACATAACAAACATTACAACTGAGGTTAATTAGATGTAAGTTGAATGAACGACAACAAAATTATGGTTCTTCTTTTTAAAATTAAAGTAAAATGCTTTCTAACGCAAAGCTCTAGCAGTTACCAAAATCAAAAAAAAAACATCAGAATACATTAAAAATATCGAGCCCACTAACCAGTTCTTTAAACATTAAAAATTAAACTACTGCAATGGGCATGAATGAAGAACATTTATGCAGATTCAATGCTCGAAATGAACCACTTACATGCATCATGCCATTGGCCATGCCAGTCTTTCATCTAACAGAACTTTCAAGTACATTTTCTGCAGAAAAATGTTATAATAAACATCGAACTCTTGGCTAATCAACTATTATTGGAAAAGTAACAGTCTTCTTCCATTTAACTGGTTAAGGTATTGTCGTTAATTTCGGAACTACATTACGGAACTACATGCGCAACCGTACGAATGGCCAATCATACGGTTGCGCATCTTTTTCAAATTTATAATCAATGATTACGGGAACAAATTATTTTTAAGCTCAACATGCTAATTTTAGAAACGACAACCCTAACTTACCTTCGATCCCTGCAGTTTGCGTTAACATAAAACGCAGAGTTACTCAAGATTTCTTATAAATCGTAATTTTTGAACGTCGAAAGAACTGGCTAATGCAATTATTTGCTAACAAACCATGAGTAATCGATCTTACCTGGAAGTGTAAAATGATTGTCCATATAAGACCTAAGGTGAGTTTGGGATTACCATCGACGATATCTTCGGATCGGATATTGACTAATCGAATTTTTTTACAGTGTAGAAAATGGAGGGCAGTGTCCACATTATGCAACATATGAAAACGCATCACACCTCGTTCGCGTGGCTAAAACAAGAAAGGGGTCCATTTAAAATCCATACACAATAAAATTGGAGCAATTCCATATTTTCTATACTTAGGTTTACGGTAACAATGAACTATCCGTCAGTTCCAGACTACTGAACAGAGAATTATGCATTTATCGATGTCTAAATCCAACAAAAGTAAACGGAGAAATGAATTGTAATTCTCTAAGGACATAAAAAATGAATGTGCGTGATGTGTGAGCAAATACAATGCAAATGACTTCAAATTTTATAATCCATGACTTAGAAAAAATAAAACGGGTACGGTTACATAATAATATAAAGCTAGGTAAATGCATAATGCAAAATTAAAACCAGGTGTAGCATGTTAACAATGGACGATTAGAATTTTAAAACGTCCAAACACCAATGCTTTATTAATTGATCAATTTGCTTATCCAACTCCTTATTGCACAGTCAGACAAATCACGGTGAAGGACAAGGACGCTATGTGCCAAATATGTCTTAGCATTGATTAATGAAGTGAGTAGGATTAAAATTTATGAATGAAAATTATGTTACATAATTACTCTCACGTAAATATAAAATTTATGCAAAATTAAAACTCGATTTCGATATCAAATTTTTATTAACTCGGCTTTCGGCACAGCTGTAATTTACTCTCGTTACACCTGGATTTAATTTCAGAATTTTCGTCGGGGAAAATGCTCCCAGTAGCCTGATTTCATAAATTTTTTAAATACTTACAAGTTGCTCGCCAGTTAGCACTTCCAGTAGCGAAATCAAGTTGTGACCGCTTCGCAAATCCTCGAATAAATCTCGAATTTGTTGATTGGCCTGTAAAAATATGGAACGTAAATTTTACAATCCTCAAATAGAATTAAAACATAAACACACAAAACGCTACCATGCTAAATATCCATGCAATATTTATTTTACATAAATTATTTGCACTTAAAATATTGATGTACCATCGACGTGCAAGGTTTACTAACTACATACGACAGTATTTACAATAAATCGGTGTTGGTACAACAAAAAATCATAAAAATAAAATTTTTAAAAAAGCTCAAATCCAAAAACACTCTCACTTACTGAAGAAGGGCAACATGGTGAATTGTTGACGGTCACACAAACGTGCAGACAAGTGTACGTCTGCAATCATGGACAACTGTTAGCTTTATTTCGCAAAATAAATCTAAATTTTTTTGGGCACCATCGCCATTTTATTTTTGCTGAATGGAAATTTCAAATTTATTTAAAATATAAATTTTCATGTTTTTATCCCACCGCTGCTGCCAAGTAAACCGTATTTCGCAATTAAATTAATGGTAATAAATTCTAGATTTTTCAACTTCGTCAATATTTGAAACAAAAAATATTTTTAAAAAATGTCAGGTGTGTTCGAATGTAGAACAAGGATACATTTTTGCAGTGACTTGCATTGTTAAGTTGTTACACTGTAAGTTATAAATAAACCATTAAGAAAAAGATCCCTATTATTTGTAACCTTGTTGAACACCATTATTATCACTTATAATATACATTTCTGGAAAATTAAGTATAAACAATCCTTTAATTAAAATTACAATAATAAACCACTTATTCGTGTGGGAGCTTCTACATATTTATAATTGAATGTTACTCAGTCTAACAACAATTCGATTAAGTCTACTTAGTCATTTCTGAGCAAACAATGCAAACAAAAATAAGTTAATAATAAAAATCATGCCGGTGGTATTTTGTATCTGCAATGGAATCGTAAGGAAACTTGAAATTTCCTTTTATGAACAATTGGGTTATCCACTCTTAACGAACTTTAGGTAGGTATGGATTGGACAAATTGACTTACTACATAATCGTTTCTATTTCAGCTTAATTTGCAACACCCAAGTAAATTATTACGCAACCTCTTACGCACAACAACAAAAAAATAAGTAAACAAAGTACCAACCTTCATATATTTCCAGTGCTAATGAAAGCATAAACAAAATAAAAAAGTTAATCCTTTTTGGGCAGATTAAAAAAAGCAACGAAAAATGGCGAGGAAAACAGATATGTCATCCTAACAAAACTTTTTTGCTGCTACAACAAATTTTTGTTACGGCAGCATAATATTTGTTGCTACAGCAAAAAAACTCTGTTGAGGTTGTAACTATTACTAAAAGCTTTGTTGGGGTGACAAATTTTCCACACTGAAGAATGCAAGAAAGTTAAAGAAATTCCGCACCTTTTCTTTATTCGTAAATATATTCTCAATGTTTATTGAATAACTTCAATTAGTTACAGCCATTGTATTTATGAAATTGGTTTTAGTATCATACGGTTTATAAAAGAAATATTTCTATGGTGAAAACAATTGCTATTTTATTTATACATTAGATTTAAATAATAATTAAGTATAGTAAGCAAATCGAATCAATAAAGCTGTTGTTTCTTTTAGAAATTACAATCAAAATTCTTTATAAATGAATCAGAACCTATTTATCATTGGAGTATGCTATCAGCCCCATTGTCCTTCCAGAGGACTATATCGGTTCCAGTTCGCAGCAGTTGTGAATCTTAAAAAATTCGCCCGATTGTAAATTATTAATGCCATCATAAAATTAATGTGTGCAGATTAATAAATTATAAGTAATTAATAGAGTAATGAAATATCATATCTCGATAAATAGTTGATTGCCATTAAACATGCATAACCGCAATTTTCACACGCACGATTATTGTTTTTCTATTATTATGACGTAGAAGTGATTTATAAATTGTAAATAATATTTTATTGTTTATGTCTAATTAGAATTTGTGTCGTAGAAAATAATGCCGTGTACCTGCACTTTTCTCAATATCTATAAACCGGACCTATAGATCACATAATTTAAAGACGAGAGACACAATCAGTGGCATAGTGTCTGATTATGTCAGATTCTTGTCCAATTACAAAATTTACGTTAGAAGAATCTCCCTGCCCACCATACTAATCAGACCACGCTACGCCACTGCACATAATTTGTATTTGCCCTTTCCAATGGGAATTTATCTATGATTACAATAATTATTACTGGGATACACTAGGAGGTACTCCGTAACCCCCCCCCCTTTATGTTATTGTGTTTTATTAATAGTACAAAGGTCAATGTCATATCTATGTATGTCCACGTATAAAATATACTAATTGAATTTATTTTCATTATCAGTTCCACAAAAATGATTAAAATTTTAAAATAAATAAAATCTATAGTTTCGGCTGTGGCCATCTTCGGCGCTTCCCATCGTCTTAATTAATTCATTACAACAATCGGTAATTTATAAAACATAACAATGTTCCTATCATTATCATATTTCGATAGAAATCTATTAATATTCACAGGTAATATATAAATTACTAGGTATATTTTATGTATGTACAGTACCATCGGGAACACGCAAAACTTTTATTAAAATTTTATAATATTTTAAGCGTGTTTAACCTACAATATGTTTACTATAACCGTCAGCGAAAGGCGGCAAAAAAGTGGAGAGCGGCACTAAAGTAAAACAATGCATAAACTGAAGCCCTCCCCTGACCAGATTAAAAACAATGGAGTCGCTAAACAACTAATGGCGCCATCTCGTTGGACCAATTAACACCCACAAACAAAATGCCCGGTTAACACAACAGATCGGATAACCGGGAGTTGGATAAGCGGAGTTTTACTGTGATTAAATTAATTTAATCAAAAAATTTTTGAAATATTTCTGTTTTTCTAGATAAATAACGCGAAGAAAGGAGCAGATGCTGTTTCGGCCTATGCAAATTATTCGACAAAGAAAAAACGCAGATTACGCATTAGTTTAATGGACAATTTAGCAATTTAATTACATGCCTACTTCTATCAAACATTAAGCTTGATAATAACCGCTGGCATAAGATCGATAACTACTTTAATTGTACGGTATACTCAAGCAATTCCAATACCGTTCAAACAATGCCTAAGGTCATAATTGACACTGCACTCCTTAATTTTTGAAATTGTTACATTGCAGCATTGCTTCTGCAGTCTTGAACATGTATGGATCCTCGTAACTTAAACTTAATTGTAAAAATCAATTGAGAACACTTAATTTGGTACTCCGCTTACTATCGAGGTAGATTTCTGTCTGCCCGTCTGTTTGAGGTAAAAAAGATTTAAATAATCTTGTATTTGCGATTAATCATAGATATAATTTTCTAAACATACATAAATAATAAAGACGCCATGAATCCAGTGAATGGCGTCATACAATTTTAATTTGAAAAAAATTACCATATATTATTAATATAATTATGCTAACAAAAATCGTGTTTTTCTTTAAACTTAATAACGATAAATCTAGTACAAATAATTTCAAGAGCTATGACATGACATAGCAATTTATGATTAAAGTAATTTGCATCTCGCGGCACAAGACTTTTTTGTTACTTAATTTAATTGACTGATTTAAAAATAAGTAAGTGGAAGAGTTGTCGAATACTTCCCGAGTGATGCTTTACTCTCTTGAGATAATCTCAACGAGTATAATTGGCCGATTTCTTAGATTCGGCAAGCACTGGCTAAAATTTTCAAAGTTGACTCAATTAGTTTTTTTGATTTTTTTCGATAAATATGTAAAATTAAACACATTATTTTAAGTCATTTTGAGTACCATCTAATAATACCAACAAACTATTTATAATCTTGGTATGTCATTGACATCCCCGCTTAACAGTTCGTTTGTTATACTACAAACTCATGGTTAAGTTCGAGTATTAAAAATAATCAAGTCCCGTCTTTAAATAAATTTTGCATTTTTTGTAGTGTAGACAACAATATTAATAATGTAAATAAACACATTCGTTCAGGATGCAACTTCATCTGTTCTAAATTATCTTCTTCCACTGCCGTCTTTTCTGGCGCTGCCAACTGACGAAAAGAAAAACCGAGAAACGCCTTTAAACAAAACAAGCCGATAACATAAATCTATTCAACCTACAAGTAGCAATATTAATAACAAAAGCTTGTACGTATTCTACACAATCGAATTCGATTAAACATCAATGAGTTCCGATCTTTGACTCACCTATTTTATGTTCAATTTAACATAGGTAATTAATTGACTTTTGATAGCAACACTATCAAGCCCTATTATGATCGACTAACGGTCAAGTATTCAATATACAATTTTGTGTTAGAAGTCTACGTCTCACTAGAAAGTCAAATTATGTTTTTAACGTTTTCGCATTGAAAAGGTAAAGAAAACAGCCGGAAAATACCACGATGACAATTATAATTGCATTTCTACTTAATGGGCAATTACTGTTTAGCTTCAACATACTCTTACCTTTAAACGAAAACTAAAATTACGAAAGTCGTTTACGTGCAGCATTACTTACGAGTTAACAAAACTAATAATTATGAATTATTTGACATCACCAACTAAACAACAATTAAACTTTGTTAACTTCCGCATCATAATATTCTCACATGGTGGTAACATGTTTTGTATAAGGTTCGTGATCAGGGAATATCAATGTTCATCCAAGTTATTACGTATGCAATGCATAAAATGAAGAAATAAGGTTAGACATTTTGAAAATTAATAATTAAAAAAGATGGTGATACCGTGATCGTATAAATTATTTTAATGAAATTAAACACGCTTTGAACCCTCGGAATAAATTATAAATCAAATTAACTCCCTCGACGCCAGTAATTAAAAGATAATATTTAATTTTGGATTATATTCCAGTTATTTAGCAATATGAGCAATGTACATTGCTAAATTTTCAATGGCCGATAACAACGTTGAGGTTTGGTAATGGGCTGCAATTTTGAGTTCTTTGAAAAATATTTACAATATCTATTACTTTTAATTTATTTCACTTATCTAATGCACATCTTTAGGGTAAGGCTCAAGTCAATACTGTGAAAACGAGTCACTTAACACAATATTGACTTTAGCCTAACCCTGAAGATGTGCACTTGATAAAGCACGAAACCGGCTGGCTATAATTTATTAAAAAAATTATCTGCAAACACTTCATTTATTACTGCTTTTACAAAATTTTATGTAAATTGTCACGAAAGTATTCTAAAATTACAATGTATTACATTTTTTCCGTATTGAATTTGCTGTTTTGCTAGAATAATTTAAATTTTATATTAATTTATTTTAAAAATGTACGAGGGAATAATAAATTATCGCAATTAATTACATATTAAAAAAAACTTGATTTTATGTTACACATAAAATTTCAATGTAGCATAAATAATAAGAAATAAACTAACTTCATGATGAATAATAAATCAAATATCAATAAATTTTTATTTACACTAAAATGAAATATAAGACCCTCATAATATATTTGTATACCTACGCAGAGGGGGATAACAATGCAGCCATGGGCCTGTATTCCAGAGTCAAACCGAACTTCTAAATGGTTAATAAATTAATTCCATATTTTTGGTGAACAATATCTAGAATTTTAAGGAAATTTAAAGTGGACCATTTTTAAAATTTTAAGTTTTTAAGTTAATTAAAAGAAAATTTTCAACTGCCCCCTTCCCTATTTAAAGGTTCCTAAGATTTTAGCAGACCCCTCCCCCCGCTGTCCTTACGCGAGTATTGAAAATTTCCCTCTACTGCCCCCAGTAGTTTTAATTACAAGTTAGTTTAACCCCAATTGGAAAAATAAGTGAAGCCTGAGCCCCCGCCCCCGCGTAAGGATTCGTCAGTTTTCCCGATAATTGAGATCCCGAAGTTAAGCTACTTAAATTAGAAAAAGAGAAACAAGAATTTGTTACTGTGACAAATATTTTAGTAGCCTCAACAGAAGTGTTTTGTTGCGACAACAACAAAAATTTGTTGAATCAACTAATTTCGTGTTAAATCACATATTTTATTGTTAAGACTGGAAAAGCCTAATTTTTTTTCTTAGTGTACGTCGCGTGGTAATTTTAGTTCCAAAGCTGCTGTATAAATTAATTACCTAATACACAACAATAAAATGTAAAATAAAAGCTATTACCTATTTTAAATTATTGTTTTATATTACAAAATAATGAGGATAAAGCCATAAACTATAAATTAATGATTAGCAATTAAAAGCACGACGGTGTTTTCTAAAGAAAATATACGACTTAAAAGGCATTTTATGTGCTAACTACCAGCGACACACAAGAAATACCAATAATAATTTCATAATTATAAAATTATGCTTAGAAATGTAAACCCTAATTTAGAATTAAAAGTTGTTACCAGTTTTTATATTTTCACCAAAAAATTAAATACCAAGGCCAATCTACCAGATAATTAACCCCCTTCTGCAATATCTAAACAAATAACAGCATCAAATAAATCGTTTGCAAAATTGGCATTTCAATAAACATTTAAAGTAGATCCGGCCAAGTTCAACTACATTAGAAAATAATAAACAGAAAATCGGTAATTTTAGAATTAAGAAAATAAAAAAAAATGGAATATTTTTTAAAGTAATGGAGAGAATTTGACCCCAGTAATTAAGTTCATTCAATAATGTAGTAGTAAATAATAATTTGATCCCGTATTAGTTCCCCTAACGGTGTCATGCACCTCAACAGCCAAACGAAGGAGTGGAGAAGAACAAATTAGATTGATGATATTTACCTAAATGGCGTTAGACAAAAAACTTAATAAAAGATAAACGAAGATAAATTATCTTATAACGAGACATTATAGCTTCATAGTAATTAAATAGCTAAATAGCTTTCATAGCCAGGCCAGGGCAAGAAAATTACAAAATATGAATATTGGAGATAAATAAGAAATTCCTCCTTTTTTTTCAGGATAACCCGTCTGAGGAAATATGAACTAACGCTGTTAACTTGGCTTCTACTTCTGTTTAAAAAAAATCTCAAGTTTCATCATTGTTTCCGAAGGTTAAGTTGAAGATTTCTCGTGTCTTCAAATGACCAACTAATTATGGATTTCCAAGGTAAACCAACGGTTTCATCGATTGATAAAATAGCATTAAAAAGTGAAAACCACAACTGTAAAAATAAATCGAGTCCGAAAATAGTGAGATTTTTACCATAGTTTTAGGAAAAATTGCTGCAATTACTAATTTAATTATTTAAATAAATTATATACTTAATAATTACAGTGCAGCTTCATAAAACATAAATTATTAAATAAATGTAGGTTAGATAAACATCGCATGTATTACATAATATCAACAGGTAGGTGCCCATATCATGAAAAAAAAATTGCAAGACAAGTAGCACTGAATTTAACTAAATTAATAAAAATAATTAAGTGGGTTTTTAATTAAGTAAATCAATAAATTATCGCCGGAGGGTACCATCTATCACAGTCTTTTATTATAATAGGTTCCAAACATGTAAATTTTTATGTGTAAAAAACCCAAAATTAGGACAATAATATATTCGAAGGACAAAAAATTGATGTCCAAATTAAGAAACACTCTTGTTTACTTATTTTGAATATAAAATTTTACAATGGCTGTAACTAATTCTTAAAACGTAACACCCAATTTTAAAAATACTTTCACTTATAAGGACAATCGCATATAATACATATTTCGAACACAGCCTTACCTTTTTCAGATGTTTGTTGACCCATTTTGTGAATGTCTTCTTTTGTATTGCGTCCCTTTCATCTAAAATTAAAAAACAAATAATTAATTTCCAATTATACTTAACTGTACAGTAGTTTTTGCAATGTAAAAAAAGCTCAACATAGAAAAACGGTTTTAATACTAAATATACAAATATAGCAAATTAATGATTATTAGATTTTATTATTGCTAAATCAGTAGATTTCCACCCACCTACCTAATCAAAGAAAACTCAAATTAATTCAAAATCTGCAGGAAGAGAAAAATTGCTCTTATTCTGTATCTTTTCCATGGTATTCCAAAGAGCAATGTGTTTCTTTTTTACCAATTTAAAAAGTTAACACAGACGCTTTTTAATGAACTTTAAGTGAAATCTAGAAGACAACCAAAAATATGGCCATTTAAAATTAAACTCGACATCAGTGAGTTAGGGTTTCTTGGAAAACCTGCATCTTAATTAAGTCAAGTTGGTTAATTGATCCAGCACAAAGTGTGCTAATTTTATCGACAAATCGAAAAAATAAACAATTTAATTAATAATATGGGAGTATGTTCGGGTGTGACCGATGACCTATCATTTTTGCAAAAACAAGTTAGCCTTGTCGTATGGATAAAACTTGAGTTTTCTTGAGTAATATTCACTAATAATTATTTTGTACTAACAACGATATAATAATTTCCTGGTTTAAAACACTTTGCAGGTAAATACAATTTGCAAATATTGCCGAAGGAAAACATCCCACCATTTGAACAAGGAACAGAAAAATCGCGGTTTGTTTAAAATACAAATCAAACAAATCTAATTTCAAGTGTACACAATTATGGTATTTACTAATTTATGCTAGCAATAACCTGAGTATCTAATTTTAAAAATGACTAAATAATTCATTTACTCGAGAGGCGAGACAAAAATTTATCAGAGATCCCAAAAGCATTTGATGGTTATTGATGCACAAAATCTTTCAGACAAAAATGTAGCCGCACTGTCTACATTCATTAAAATTTATCAAATGTAACTAATTAACTCGGAAAATATGTCTACACTGTTTTTAACCAGAAACTGGAAACTTAAATATACCGATATCCGCAATTAATTTCACGTTTCAAGACATGGCAAAACTGCAGCTTAATTGATAAATTAATCCAAAATGGCTTGGCTGGAAAAATTGCTTTGTAAAGTAATATTCAGGAAATATTATTGAATTAATTTTAATCAATGCCATCGATGAGCAACATAGCAAGCTTTTCTGTCATTTTGTTAATTAATCTATAATTACGGTTAACCGTTGATTAATTGTGAGTAATAAATAAAGAAATATTGGCGACATTGAGCATTATCAATTCAGGAAGAGCACTTCCAAGCATTTGATCCGCTCCCAATTTGTATCGCAAGAGATGAATTTCGATTACAAGTCAGTTATGTCTTGAAAATTATTTAAAATTACCGTTAAAAAATATACATCAATATATTAATAGTTTACTTGTCGATACAAGAAAAAAATGTTATCTATTACATAATGTGATTCATGTAATTTAAATTTAATATTTTGTTATTAATACATAAAAACTTGTTTATCAACATCAATTTAGATTCTTATACTTTCCAATATTCCGTCAATAATTTCCGATCCAAAATCATGCGAAGTATATTTTTTGAAACCAAACTAGCGCAAGCAAATATTTCAAAATTATATCTTTCGGTGCGTATATTATTTGGTTTAAGATAAAAACACTATTAGAGGAACAAATATAAAAACTAAAACCGTGTTTTACCTACGCATCCGAAGTAATTTAGAAATATCAGTACGTACAGCTAAGATATCTATAATTTTTTTATTTTAAAAGTTTGGTATCAAAAATTCCCATTAAAACTTGCCAAATATAGAATCGCAATTTACCACTCATCAAATCGTCCCACAAGAAAGATTAATCATCCCATCGGTATTAAAATGTATAATATGGCTTTTTATCGTTCAAAGTAAAAATAACCACGCAAAGAAATAAAAATTTATATTTGGAAACTTCAATTATTTTCAAAAAAATTTTAAATTTACCCGGTTACCCATGCTCGGGTCATAACTATCAAGATAATTTACTTTGAATTAAGTAGTAATGGATCAACATTCTATTGCCTACAGATATAGATAGGTATACTAATCGCTTGTAATTCCGTCTTGAGATTAGATACTGACTTCAAAATATTGATATAACCGAGATATCATTTATCAATTCTGCGAGTGAAAATTATTACGGTTCATTCAATGGGGAAAAAACATTTAAAGCTAAATGCTGTTGAAAGCTTAATAATTCCAATCTTGATCAAAAACGATCCTATTAACAATTTAAATCATTTTGAGACTAAATAAGGAAACGAGTCGGTGTGACCGACAGTATGATGAATAATAATTACAAATTTAATCATTGGATTTGTGCAAAAACAGAAATGTTTACATGTTAAAACACAGTTATATCGTGGCCAGCGCTTTTCTATGAATAATTTTGAAGTGAAATGAAATAATCGCTCCAATAAACACCAGAATGAACTAATTTAAAAGAAAATGATTAATAAGTCCCACTTTCGATTTTAGCTTCCGTTATAACAAAAATTTGCCGAGGGTTTTCCAGCAAGGTTAGCACCCTGCTAGAATAACCGAAGAAAATCTTGATTTGTAAAGTATAAAACAACGTGGAAAATTTTCCAGTGTGCTTTGCCAAGTTGGCCAAAATGCTAAACAGAAAACAATTTCATTAATTCTGCAGAAGTATATAATCGCCAAAATACATGCAAGCTAATTCAAAAGGTTTCTCAAGTTTTCCAAAGGTTAAAAAATACATATCGCATTTAAAAAGACAACATTATTTTGAATTATTTAATAAAAATTTGCATACAAGTCACGTAATTGCGATTGTTATCATCGGCCTGGCGCTGGCGGTTGGTAAAAATAATAACGTGAGGTGTTTACATTTTTGGAAGTTATAGCAACTGAAAATAATTTATATTTATAAAGTCTCAACTTTTCTACGATGCAAAATCATGAAATCAGAAGCTATATCATCCATGCAGTTGAAACCGCATCTAACAATATCTCATGATGATAATGATAATTATTACCATTTATTTATAATTGTAATTAACAGAAACACAATCTCACGTCAGTTGAGCATCTGCATCTGAGAAATAGAAAACATAAGAAAGGCTGAATATGGAAATCGTAGTAATTTTCTCACATATTTAACTCAATTGTGGGTTCGGTATTTGAATAATATCATATCACGTTGCCGATACCCCCAAACCCCCCGGTCAGGAATGAATTTTTCATTTTTTCGTTAATATGATGTACAATGTTTTCAGTGTAGCCTCTTAAAATGGGCTCAACACAAAATAATATTGAATCCTGGCATCTTCGATTGCATCTGCGATTGGGGAAAAAAGTGAAAATATTATTGAGATTTCCAGTTTCAACCTATCTGTTCTTCACCAGAAATTGTTGGCTAATACATTTTATTTATATGGTATGAGCTCAAAAAAATTATGCTTACACAATAATTATGGAATAGGGAATAAATATTTGACGATTAAACCTTATTATTTTATAATCAAGTATTAATATTGCGATAGCCCATTTCTATCTTCCACGCATCTCCGATTGGTTCGTTTTACGTTAACAACCTAAACAAAATTAGAGATTATGGAAGAATGATTATTCAGGCCGCACAAACTGGGCAATCTAGTAAAGTATTTTCAACCATATTTTTCTAAATTGTACTTTAAATATCCTCCACTGCTAAATTATTGCAGATTTATATGAATGTGTTGGTTGGCATGGAGTTCTTCGTTAGAAAATTAAATACATAGAATTTGCGCTAAAGTCCATCATAAATAATCATTCATGGCATGACATGGATATCAGATACTAAAAATGCCGAAGACGTTAATTATGTTTCGGTATCTTTCGTAGGCATGTCATGCCAAGCATGGCCGTCTGTCATTTCCACAATATCGTGAATTGATGCTACTCCAAGAAAAGTTCCTATTTTCAACCCAATGGTCATCATAAAATACGACGCAGACCTTTCAGAATAAGGTCTAAACGTCATGTAGAAGCTGGAATATCAATACATTGAAAGATTCGATTCAATCTCTTAATGGACGTCGCGTTTCGATGCAATTCGCAATTTATCTGTGATACTCATCTCCTAGGACCCTAGAAAAGTCCTCGGACATTCCTATGTTACCAATGTAAATTGAACATTTTGAAGCCGTTCTTTGTCATATTTAAATCGATTTTACATCAAAACTTTTTCGACATTTTTTTGTTGATTTTTACATCTATATCTCGAAAACCGTGCGACAAAATCAAAAAATGTATATGAACAAAAATGTAGACAACGAAATTTACAAGAAAAAAAGATGCATTCATTTTTTTATTTTGACACACCGTTTCCGAGATATAGATGAAAATACTTTTGGTATTTTATGGTATTGTTTAAGTGGATGTAAGTGACAAACGGCGCGACAAAATAAAAAAATGTAAATAAACAAAATTGAAGGCAATGAAATTTGCAACAAAAAATGTCTAAAATGTTTTGCTGTAAAATTGATTTTAATATGACAAAAAACGGCTTCAAAATGTTTCATTTGCATTGGGAACATTGGAGTGATCGAGGACTTCTTCACTACAACTTTTGTGTCATAACGAGGACATGCAGGAAAGTTTTTAATTTTTTTTTCATTCCAACTAAAAGCCCCGTCTTATCTGATTATATAAATTAGAACTATGAAAACTACATTAAATTTTAATTTCAATTGTAAATTTTTTTTACCTGAGAGGAATTAAAATTCAACAATGCAATAACAATTAATGTAACTATAACAACAATTAGTTGAATAAAATTGTACAGTAAGTTAAACATGTAATGAAAATGTTCAACACGATTAACTATTTGCTGTTCCATTATTAACAAAAACAGAAAGTTGAACTTGAAAATTTTACGATGCAATAATTGATATATTAGAAAAATACTGCATTTAAAAGAAAATGAAAATTAATTGCCAAGGTATTTAAAAATATAAAAAGTCGTTAACATCGGAAAGAATTTCAATTTGGCAAAGTTTGCATAAACACTTATCAGTTCGGTGCAATCAACTGTTATTCAACTCTGTCTATACTGGAAAATGCTTTTGGTTTTTCCAAAAATTAGTTCAAAAGTGTTAAGGAAAAACATATTAATTTATACACACCAATCCATGGAACACGAAACATCCATGCTTAAAAATAAAAAAACCCACCACCGTACCTGTTGATTCAATAAAATACTCCCATATAGTTGTACCTTTAAATTTGGTTAAATTTTCCTCGTAACCATGTGGTTCCTTTTTATTACCACCACCAGTTTTCCTGTATTTTTCGTGAGGTTGGCCATCGAATAGAGCTTCCTTGGGATCGAATCCCAATCTATCCTTGTAATAAGCTTGTGTCGACATGTTTCACTTCACATTAGCATATCAAATGCACTGATATTATAAATTTAGTAGATACCCGATTAATAAAATATTCGTTGTTTTCAATTAGTTTAGGTTAGAAATTAATTATTAATGTCTTATTGAGCTTTTGGGAATGTATCGTTGTCGTTTCGATCGATGTCGATTTTAAAATCACAAGTAAACACGCACTACACTCGAACACTGTGGTACGGTCACTAAAGAAAACAAAATTAGTAATTTTCTAAGTGCCATTAAAATTGCATTCAAAGCCTGTACACTCCTTTAATTGAAAAAATTAACTTTAAATTAAATAATGAACGGTAATTAAACAGCCCAGTTCGTAACGAAAACCGAACTATTTTCTATCGCATAGACCAGGACGTACAAAAATGATTAGCGATAAGTTCGATACTGTTATTCTTTTTTAATTTAAACAAATTGCAAATTCATAAACAAATCAAGGTTATAAAAATTTAAAAAAATTTTTTTTTGGGAAATTCGGAAGAAAAAAAATCAGCTCCGATTTATTTTATAAATAAACTTCGACTTTGTTTACCTTAAAAGCACTTAAAAAATTATAGAAAACTAATAAACTTCGTTCAAGCTGGAATACAAGCGAGCTCGCACATACCACACGACAAACCGCGGACAACTGACAGTCAGTCGATTAATAAAATGATTACGATGGGAGAGATCCGAGTACAAATCGGCAAATACTACCATATCTTAACCTCCTCATATGGACCAAAACACAATTAGGTAGGTTGGATTTCGTAGGTGAGAAATGTCGTGTAGAAGTCAAATCCGATCGCTATTCAAAAATTTATTATGGAAATGTATTTTATTCGCGCAACAATAAAAAACAAGGTTTTTCATTCAAACCCGATATTACTTTCGCTTTTCTAATTAGTTAAACGTGTTACGCTTACGGTGGGTTTTCAAAGAAATTGTTGAAAATGTAGGACAGTCCTTAACATCTCTTAAAATAGAAATGAGGTAAAACACACATTAATCGACAGAAAGTTTGTCATTTCCGCCCTTCAACATTGCTCTCATTAAGATCAACTTCTTAAAAACCACATATTAAAAAAATTAAAGAGAAGCAAAAAGCAGACAGTCCGTGAACCCAGATTACCATTTTGGAATAATAAAACAATTAACTTTCAGATCAAGTTGAAATAGTAACAGGTAGCAGAAGATGTGAAAATTCGTTGCTTTACAATGGAATGTTGTATTGACAATAAATCGTAAAGAATAAACCAAACATTACGCATTCAAGATCTGTTCGCAGTTCTCATTCAAATGCATACCCTCCAGTTGACGAGAAGTGAATATACCTTTTGTCTTTTTAAGAAGTTACTCACTTTCAATTTTCAAGTGCTCGGAATGGTAAACAAAAATACAAATTGACATTTAAGTAATCACACTATTATTACTTATATAATTTTCACTTTCACTTTAGACAACAATAAAATGCAGCTGAAATTTAAACGACTCCACTCATCTTCGAGGAAGTATTTAAATCAACAAGAAGAGAGCGAGGAACAAAAATGCAACAGCTTTCATTTATAATCAAAACCGTTAGTTGACCCCCCCCCCCCCCCCCCATTGAACAACGAATTACGTTGTGTGTAATATCTCAAAACTGATAAAGATAATATTGATAAAATAAGATAAATGCAATCTCACCAGCACCTGGAGATTATTATAAAAAACTGAACAATGTACAACAGTTAAAAAAACTGTAATGCCACAATCCCATCCCTCATTCCAGGCAAGCGAAAATCTAAAAAATAGGTTTGCAACAGAATTTTCAAAAACAGAAGGCAATTGGATTGTGGAATTTTGACAAGTTATCAGTTGAGCAGTAATATTTATTTATTCATAATGACATGGCAGATCTTGGAAGTGTACATAATATACATTTCGTCATATTCGGCTTGAATGTGCCTTCATCAATCAAGGCCGAACAAAAATTCGTTCATCGAACCGAGCTGCCTTGCAAGTAACCCATCAAATTTGAGTGTGCAGGTTGTAGAGCATCATCGACAAACTCATGAATTTTGAAAAAATTTAAGAAAGTCTCGGAATGTACTCTTGAAAAAAACTTCAAAAATGATGTAAGAGAAAATGATACAACATTGTATGCAAATCCAAATTAATTCAACATGGCAACTTGTTGGGTTCGATTCAATAAAGTAGTAAAAATTTATTTTCCACCATTGAATTTATCAAAAAACAGAAGTCTTGAATTATATTGGTGCCCACATAAATACCGAGGATGTGTGGGTTACGCCAAAGAAAAAAATTTAAAAGCTACCTACGTTGCGCCACCTCACACCATATACGGTCATTGAAGTCTTTACTGGTAAACATTTGCAAATACGTCATTTTATTTGACCCGTTTTAGTGTTTTGTGTGTGAAATTAATTAAGCCGATTCAAAAAATTGAATCTGAAGGAAAAACGTCCCCTTATATGGGCAAGTTAAGAATTTATAAGGACGATAACATTTAACTGAAATTTTATTAAAGTGATTTAATTTGATTAATTGTGACTAAATGATAAATTTCAGTGGCGGGCGGGCCCAAGAGTTTAACACGAAAGTGATCTCACCCCTTTGAAGGCTCTTTGTGAACGATTTTCGCAATCTGCTATTATTGTTAATATTATTTGCTAATAATATTGAAATTAAATAAATTATAATGATATACGTAGTTTGTTATAAATGCGTAGGTTGTGAAAGTATAATTTTTCAAACTAGTTTGCAACCCACTGACCATAAGAACGGCATTGTAATTTTGCTATTTGTCGGTAGAACCTTATATGCATTATAAAAAAATTAGAGGATATGAAAATTACTTGGCAAAATAATAATTTTCGCAGGTGTCCTTAAGCAATTAACGCTTTTTTACCTCCATTTTCGGTGATTCAGTATTATTTATATAAGACCTCCCAAGACCAAGTAATTAAGTTTTTGATAGCAGTATAAGAAAATTAACTTATGGCTAAAATTAAAAGCCTTTCCTCCTTTTGACGTTTTTACTATTGCATTAAATCATGCTAAACTCGCTGGCCCACACAAATACTCCCATCCGGCCCGCATAAAAAAATAGAAGTTCAAGTCGCAGTTCTAGGGCCACCAATTGGAAAATTTACTAAATATATTGCAGTCCCCACTTCAGCAGCTTTTCCAGAGACGTAGACTATCGTTTTCAGGTTTACAGAAATAATATTCAGTTCTATGTTAGCAATGTAAATTGTACCTTTTAAAGACCATTTTTCTCATATAAAAATCACATTTACAGCAATACTTGTTCAATGATTTTTGTAGAAAATTTATTTCCCTTTATTTTTGTTTATATATTTTTTTCCATTTCGTGGCACCGTTTCCGAGATACAGCGATTTGAAAAAAAACATGTAAATATTTTAATAAAATAATGGTAATTTTAATAAAATTTTATTTTAAGCCGCGGTATCTCGAAAACAGTGCGACAAAATGGAAAAATGTATATAACCAAAAATGAAGGAAAATAAATTTTCGATAAAAAATGTCCGACAAGCATTGCTGTAAAAGTGATTTTTATATGAGAAAAAGGTCTTTAAAACATTGCCAATATATAGGACTGCATGCTAATTTCTGTGAGCCACTGTATCTATCTAATGCATAAAAACGAAAATGAGCCTTTCATTATTGATTTTTTAAGATTTGGGAGGTTGGTATGGGGGATTTTACACTGTGAAAAAGGATTTGTCATCCTAATCAAGTTTTAGTAGCCTCAACAGAGTTTTTTGTTGCTACAACAGAATTTTTTTGTTGATACAACAAATTTTATGTTGTCATAACAAAAGGTTTTGTTTACATAAAAAATTAAATTTATTAGGGCGACCAATTCTTTTTCGCAGTGGAAAAATTAACAAAACCTAGATAACACTTATATACAGTGCCCTACAAAATTGAGGGTACAATCCTATGTTAGCAATGCAAATTATGCTTTTTAAAGACATTTTTCTAACATATAAATCATTTTTACAGCAATACTTATTAGACATTTTTTGTTGTAAATTTAATTCCCTACATTTTTGTTTATATACATTTTTCTATTTTGTCGCACCGTTTCCGAGATATAGTGACTTGAAAAAAACTATGTAAATCTTTTAATAAAATTTGTTTTCGGAAACGGTGCAATGAAGTAGAAAAATGTATATAACCAAAAATACAGGGAATGAAATTTCCAACAAATATTTTTTGCTGTGCCAAAAAAGACGATTTTTATGAGAAAAAAATCTCCAAAAGTTGTATTATCCACTTTACATCAAAACTTAACCACTTCCATTGGTTGCTAGGACCATTGTCTCAGGTAATTTTTGGATGGGACCCCCTCGCATATTTTAGCATTTCATTTTAAAATTTTGCATTTTCTTGCTTAGAAAATTTGAATATACTTAGCCAGTAAATGTAACGGTAAACTAAGTTCAAATGAATTATTACATCGTCGTGTATTTTGCACGCGACACCTGGTGAATGCAATTACCGGTAAATCATGATCAATTGCACATAAGTTCAAAGAAATTTCCCAGGTGACGTAGATAAAAGTAAAAAGTGTAACTTTGACCGATGTAGGAAACAATACAATAAAATTAATTAAAAATACTTAATGAGAGACTTGATTACTCAGGATGTAAGTATAGGTATAACTAATATAAAGTTATTATTATTATTACAATCATATAAACCGGGATATGATTAATAAAATACTTTGAATCTATCGATCGAGGACGCGTCATATATTTTATTATCTATGGCAAACATGAATAATTGGTATTTGATAAATGAATTTTCCAAATTTTTGTGTCTGTTTAATTCTGGTTGAAACTACGTTTTTTTGATAATTTTGCATACCTTCTGTATTTGTCACTCTCCGAGACTTATTTTGTACTTTCAGAGTTACTTGTGGTCTACGAACTAATATTTTGGGGAACATGTTCACAATGCACAATAATATAGATCACTAATCGACAAAAATTAACTGAGATGATTTTGAAGAGCCCACAAATTAAATAATGTCTACTCACCCATTTTCAATTAACCCAGTAATAAATTTTTAATTATTAATTGAAATAAAAAATTAAAAGAGCGTATCAATTAAATATTTCGTATAAGAAATTACTGATCCTATCCTGCTTACAAAATTAAAATTGTTTTATTTATTCAATTAAGCTTTCGTTCCATTAGAAATAAGTCTGGATTAAGCCTCTTACAAGTATATTTTGTGATATTATTGAAGTCAAAAGCATTTAATTAAATATTTATGTGTTTAGACTGCCGTTTATTACTTAATACTATATAGTAAATTATGCACCATATTAAAATTAATTAAAAGTAAACAAAATTCTGCAGTCAAACCAGAAATATCACGTAAATCGAGATTAAAATTTAATTAAAACACAGGAACTGATATTTAAAAACTAAATTAAAGGTAGGTAATTTGAAAATCTGCATTTCAAATTGTGTTATTTCGAAGTTTCCGAATCATTAAATTTGACCAAAATTTTGTGGTGTGCAAAAATATGATGGGAATATTTTTCTAATTAGCTCATCTGCGTCTCGTGGCGTTGATGTAATGAAAAATTGAATTTCGATTCGGCAGAAGGAGAACCTGAACCACCAAAAATAGTAAACAATAACAGAACAACTTCCTTATACATTGTTTACAAATACATGGTGATGTATTACTAATTTTTGTAATCATCTTCAAAATTAATCTAGTGTCTAGCATGGATGATCTACAACCTGCCAAATCAACCTTCTGGTATGGAGCAAAATGGATTCCATTGTTTAGGATTATGATAGCCATGGGAGGTTGCATGGTCTAGTTTTATCTCAAACGAAGAGAAAAATACCAATGTGGAATATACCTCCGATCCCAGTCATTTTATAAAATTGCAGGTATTCTTAGGAATTAAATGAGACTAGCTGAATCTTCGATGCAAACAATTTCAAGGACTACAACATTTGTATATGTGAAAAACCCCGCAAAGGAAGAATCTAGTCTGCATATTCATGTCATCATCTGCATATACCCAAGATTCGTGAATGTATAATTTAAGGTTCGATTCACACAACCGATCCCCAAAAATTGAACGGTTACACATTCAAAAATAGGTACTATCCACTTCCTTTGCAATAACAGGTGCTTTTGTAATTTGAAACAATTTAGGCGGCTATTATGTGTAGGTATAACCTGTTATTATTGTAACTGGCATACGAGTGCCCCAATTTCAAATGAAGTTCCATTTTATTTTTGTACTAAGTGCTATTTTAAATAGCGGATTATTGCTCGATCCACTTGAGCATTTGTGACGACGACGAACAAGTTAAAATTATTGATAGGGAAATTTGGGCCGTTTAAAATTTTTGCAAGGTAAAAAATGAAGGTTTCCGTTATAAACTGGAGTACATTGATGACCTACATGCTAATATGAAGATAAAAGTTAGCTCGAATGGCCATCAGAGCGGATCATTTTGCGCACACTGACAGGTAGTACATAAACAATACCCGGTACACATGTCTAAAGTGCAGATGGATTTGGCGAGAGAAAAATTGATCAAAATTATTGTAGTGTACAGGCAATGTGGTACTTATAAATACATCACAATAGAGCATAAAAGTGGGCGGTGTGTCGCAAATACCTGTTCGGCACTAAAAAAAACCACCTAACCTGACCATACACACTTCATAACCTGCGTTAGCCGCATTCCTTAGCAAAATTTTGTATTTTTAAATAAAAATTAACCGAAACACCGTGAACCACATCGAAGCACCACCGAGCTTATCATTTTATTTACATTTGCGGCACATTTGTTTATATCGCCATATGCGATTTGCGTGTCTAATTTATAAATTTGCCCACGTAGCTTGCCTTAAGCATGTTTTCACGATAAAAGTCGAAAGCCAACTATTCACCTGAGAGATATGTACGCAGGCGCATGTGACTTCCATCTCACTGAGACGGAGGTTATATAATTTATATTTCTCCGGAATGTAGAAGCGAGGATAATGAATTGACGTGTAGTAGGAGACATTCTTGTTCCAAATATTCAAATATCCGTTCGTTAGGCAACCAATTCACTATCAGATAATTTCCATCCATTGGTTACGACTGATAAGGCCCCATACTTGGCCGAAGCTAGCCACTTCACGTTTCTATCGAACCATATCTGGGATATCGTCCACGATGAATAATGCAGAGGAAAATTTGCAAAACTCATAGGTATGTAAACACTTCACAGCTTGTTTAATTAAAATACAAGTTTTTATAATTTTGCAAGACGTAATCAGATAACGTCTGCTTCAAGTACTTCTCCATTTGAAAAAATCCTATCGATCGATTCATGTTTCCCGACCTCCACCTAAATTAATTAAACACTCCAGAAAAAGCATAACATAATCCAATCCATCATCTTACGATAAGCTAAAGCCGATACAGGCGATTATCATTATCCGCAAAAACACTTCTCTCAATGTCAAGAACATTGCAAACTTGATCTTCTTTCCAAAATTTGGGCTGAAGGAGATTTCCCCTTCGAACTCTGACTGAGTTGAGTAGTTGAACGATGGGTCAACCCAATACAAGAAATGTTGAAGTGAACTTTCGTCATTTACGGTATAAAAAAACGCCGATAGATAGGTAATACTAATTAAAATTACATTTACAAACTGCAAAAAGCCAATCAATCGAAGAAAAACAACACCTTATAACAGTAAAATGTAACCGTTAAGAATATTTTAAGAGATTCATTAATTTGAAAATTTCCAGACACGTTAAACTTAACCTGTAAAGCAAGTAGTGAAGTTCCTCTACTTTATAAGGTTATCTAGAAGTTCTTCAGCTTCAGATTATTTTCAGTCGTCTTCAAGTTCCGAGTGTTGTGATAACGTGCAGGAGAACCTCAGAAATATCCAATAACTGCTTCTAAGGCTCTGGGAGCCCAGAAAATTCGTCAGGTAAGAATTTAAAAATAATAATCCATACTTGCAAAATTTCCATAATAGATGGGCGTATGGACACCAATTTCACTTTCGGTATAATTTTCAGAGATAGTTTCTGTAATAGGAATTGTTACCAGGTATGATTACGAATTCGTGACGAGATAATAGTTTATTATACAAGGTAAAAATTGAAATTTTTATCACCTACGCAAGGTTTGCCATATGTTTGGTACTCGCATTTTTGACACAGACTTTTACCTTGATGAATATTTAGCTTGTTTGGCCCATAAAAAATGTTACTTCCAACTTGCACAAAATGCATAATTTGTCAATTTATTCCGTACGTATTAATTTAACAATAAATATGATTGTATTTTTGGGTGTCATACCCCTTAAATAGTTTAAATGCCATTTTAAATTGAATTGAGAGAAACCAGAATCTGAACGGTGAATCGCAATTACGATTGAACGAAAAACCTGTTGGGGATTCAAGATAATAAATTTGTCCAAAGGTGAATTTCTCATAAGTAGTATGTTTCATATTTAGCAGAAGCAGATGCCTTGCTTTAAAAATACAGAATACCCAAATTATAGAGCGAAGGCCCACTTCATTTTGTCACTTCTAACATGATAACAACAATTCGTCACCAAACGGAATCTATACTGAACAACTGATTCGAAAAAAAACTTAACTGGATGTCATTTAATTGTTAAATTTAAAGGCAGACTGTCTCGTAAAACAAATTTATTTAATGATAATTTTTAGCATTTTCAAAATAAACATGTTTTATTCGGAGCGAATGTACTTTTTGTGGCTCGTCTGTAATTGTCGGAATCCCTCGGCTCCGCTCGTCCGTACTATTTTCTCCAAGCAGATTTGTAAAATCAATTGTTTTAATTTACTGCCGGTGAGGAGCGGCATTAAAATATTTCAGTATATCCACTGTCGCATCGCCGATAAATCAAAAATCAGAGATTCATTACACAAATATGCAATGTAATTTTTCATCAATGTTACGAACTTCCAAAGATATGATTCTGACAATATGCGGTATTACGCGACATAATTATTAAAATCCCCCTTAATTCATTAGAAGTCCTACTTCTAATCCTAATAACACAATATACTATTAATTAATTTATTTAAGGGTATCAAAGTAAATTTATGCTTCTACGATGTTTTACTCTGAAATTTTTCAATCAGTATAAAATTTTATTAAATGGTTTTTTTACATGAACTGGATAAAATGCTCAAATATTTTAATTAAACTTTTAAGGTTTACTCGTAAAAACTTTAATTAAAAAAAAATTGTTACAATTTATTCCAATTAGTCATAGAAACAGATTAAATTCAATTTTATAAAAAATTTCTAATTATTCAATCCATAATTATTAATTAAGATTCTTTGAAGTAAAAGCCCGAAGCTAAATATCCGGAGGTGAATGGTGGAAATGGAAGAGAAATATGGGAAAATCCAAGTGAAACACGAAGAAATTTTAGAAAATCTTGTAAAGAAAAATCTTCCTGGTGGCTGGCCCCTCGTTAAATATTTATAGGGTTTCTCCTTCAGTGGCGTCGCCAAGGGATGGGGGGTAATACACCTAAAATTTGCCTTTTATGGCCTATTACATTTTTCCTTATTTATTATTTGTTTATCGGGTCTACGAAAACTATTACTGCTTTAGACATTTCTTTAAATATTTAATTAGATACGCAAACCTTATAGAAATTTTCAAAACACCGGATTTAGTTCGAAAGATTAACAAATTGGAAGGCATAATTTAATAGCGTATTTTGTTGATAATTTTTTAATGTCTGTACGACATAAGTATCAAAAATCGCCATAAGGTTTGCTTATCTGAAATTGTATTTTTAGGGAAAATATTTATTGATAAAGTTTTCCCTGTTCCGGTTTGAATTTGTTGTAGAAAACTTAGGGTAGCCTTTCTGATCCGAATGTAAACGGTTTAAGTAAAAAAAATTTAAATTTCGATATATTTGACATTGAAGAGACACAGCTTGTGTCTCTTGGCTTGTCATAGAGGGCACAGAGGCACGAGCCCTCCCAACCCAAAACCAAAAACAATAGAAAGATAGATTTTCATTATAAATAAATATTTTAAAAACTATTTTTTTTATTTGCTGATATTGTAAGCTGGTAACTTGTAATTATTTAACTAAAAATGAATAATATAAATTACAAAGTATTGTATGTTATTTTAAAGATTGTGTAGAAGTAAGATTGAATGGAGATAGCGAATTATGAAATAAAGATTAAAAACAGAAGCTAAGTAAAAGGAAAAGTGAACGATTTTAATTTATAATTGAAGTGAAGTTCATCGATCCAAAAATTATAAGGAAAATTGATATATAAATAATACCTAATTAATTAAAAATTTAATAACAATTTCAGTGTATTTCATGGATTTTAAACAATATTTCGTCAAATGAAACAGCATGTGGCATATAACATATTGATAATTTTTGCTTTACTGGGGTAGTTCATAAATAACTTATAAAGGGGAGGGGAAGCGTTAAATTTAAAGTTTTAAAATTAAAAATTTTGAAATACTATAAATTTTGAATAAATTTTTGGAATTAATATTTTAAATAATATATTATTTTGAATTTTCTTTTTATATTTTCTGTCTGGTTGTTGGGGACTGTTGACGTAATATTTGGAGAGAAATCTATGGTTTTGTGATGATGGGGGGGGGGGGGGCGTTTAAAAAAATGCCTAAAATTGCCTGTCGCAATTTATGAACGATATCTTTTGCATCAGAAAGAAATCCTTAAGTTTTCTACAACAAATTGAAAGAGACAGGAAAAAATTTGTCTGGACAAAGTCCACAAAATCTTAAATCGACTGTTTCCTGTACATCTTATACTCAAAATACACCTAATCAAAATTAAAGTAAATAAAACCCTGCGTAAAGGTATAAAAAAATTATTTTTCTAATCTGCTTAGTTTTTGAGATATAGCTCTTCAAAAAACGAATTTTCATTTTTTTGTGATTATCTGAACAGAAGTGGGGGTTCTCTAATCTAATAAATTGTAAAACTTTATGTAGAAAATGCGACCTTGCCAGACATCTAGTAGGCTGTAAGTGAATTAAATTTAAATGGTTAAATTATGGAATCAGTAATCTGTTTTACAACAGAACAAAAAATTTTCTTTTCGGAAAATTTAAATTCTGGTTCAAAAGTTTCATTTAAATATTTAATTACTGCATTACTCCTGCAGTTTTATCTATTCGATTTGAGGTCATCGTCGTAAAAGATGTGAATAATCAATAATGATTAATAATAAAATAAATTGATTGTTTAATTATCAGTATTGAATTTGTAGTAATTATTAAAACATTTTTGTATTGAATTATAATACTTTATTTTTGAAGTGAAATAAAAAAAAAATTCTCCCCAAATGTTCTAAATTTAACAAAACAAAAATAGTATGCATCCTGTCTTTCTTCTGAATTCAATCAATGACATCTATAGATGAAGGCAACAATCCAAAAAAATATTTTTCAAAATTTTTTATTTTCAAAAAATTATTTGAACTGCTATTATGGGTATTATTTTTTTGTTTTAACTGAGTTTAAACAATTTCAAAGCAGTTTAGATGTTTTGAATTTAATTTTCATTCAAAAAATAATAAACATGCAGTTCAGGAAATTCGTCGCGGTGCGTTAATAACTCAGAAACGTGAACGTTAGCGCCGTCTATTAGATATTTCCGCAGTTAAGCCAGACATTGTTCCAGATTACTACGCTTGAATGGTTGTTAAACTATCTAGTTTTGAATTTACGCTGTTGAAATTTCTTCCAAGTGTTTAATAAACACACTTAAAAATAATTACCTGAATTTTTTTTTTAATCTTGCACTAATAGGCTTGAAACCGATTTACTGAAGTGTTAAAATTTAAACAATTAAAGTTTTGTTCTGTTCAAAAATTAAGATGGACATATGAGTATTCCTGTCACTTCTAATTAGTTGGAGGCGAAGACAAAAAATTTTGTTTTGAATTAAATAAATCAGTTGGAAGTTAGAATATCAATTAGATAATTTCTTTTGTAAAGCAATTATGTAATAAACAGCGTGTGAAAATGTTGATTAAATCTTCTCATTAATCTCCAATAACAAAATTAAAACACTGGGTGAACAAAGTGGGGGAATATCAGTCTCCACGTAATATTGTACAATGAACCCATATAGCAAAGGTAATTAAGAAAACGGTTAAGTACGTTACGCACAATGGTGAAGTTGCTCGATTTTCTTTTTTTCTTCTATAAAATAATAAAAATTGAAATTTTAAACCACTTGGCAAACAAAACGTACAATGTTTACAGCTTTATCTTATGTTGTTAAATATACGCACAACTCTATTAGGACCAGAATAATTACGAAATAAAAGTTGTTATCAAAAAACTAATAACATTGGATTAAACTTCTCGCAAATAATTTGAGATGATGTAAACGCCGAACAATAGGTAAATAATTGAACCATGGTGCGCTATAAAAGTTAAATGGTATTATAACATCCATCCATCATTATTTTGGTTAATTATAGATAAACCTGAACGTGACATTTAAACTAAATGCGAATTTGGAACTGATTCAATTATTTATAGCACGGCCAAATAATAGATGCAATAATATTCACCAGAACTCGGAAAAAATATTATTATTCTACATGTTGAAACTGATTTTGAGTTGGACAGCGCTCAAACAGTCCAATGTGTTTCATTTATTTCTCGGAAAATTATTCTTTGGTTCGGTATGAATCACACCATCCATTACTGGATGTAAAGCATCGAGGATGGTATTTTCAATACAAAAATGTCGAAAAAAGCATATTTTGTTAAAAATCCAGTTTTTCCCTGACCTAATCTAACCCTGAGATGAAATTCCTGAAAAATGTAAACACAATTTTAAAACGGTTATGACGAGAATCCCACCAAAACGTGGGTTTATTTTGTAGAATGAATAATTCGCGAGTTAAATTTAGCTTTCTTTCAAAAATTGCTATCTAAATTTAGCTTCTCGTGTGTTTTATTTACAATCGCATTTTCGACATAGTAAAAATCTGAAAATCATGTAATTATCGGCATTCAATCTTCAAGCAGTAAGTTTTTACTGAAGAGTTCCAAATAAGGCGAAACACGTATCTGCAATAATTTTTGTAAAAAATGCTTGAGAGTGGAAAAAAAGCCTGTACGTAGAGATAACTTTGTAACAATGAACGACACCTGCTGCAGGTCGTATTTTAGCAGTCACTTGGAACATTACACTTACGCTTGAGTAACGCTTAACGGTGACCCTAAATGTAACATCCTATTACGCGATCATCATTCTTGCAGATCATTTTAATAAATTGATATGTTCCATTGAAAGATCGATTATATTACCTACATGTCGAGATAATTATCTCCAGTAAAACAAAGATAACCTTTTTGCCTAAAATTTTATTTCTTGCTTCTCATATTGAAATCCGAGATATGAAATTAATAAACCCGAAGTTAGGACATTTGAGCACCTGCTCGGACTCATATTAAGAGGTTAACAACTCCAAAGGTTGTAAACCATCGCGAATCATTAGCTTCGCCATGCCAATCCCACGAAGAAAACCAAACATTCGCAACTGGTGGATCTGGTTTGAATTTTCCTAACAGATACCACACTTTTAATTTGATGGATTCGTGAAAATGTTTAATTATGTATTGAAAAAATTGACGTAAATTGCATAGTATTAATTCTATTTAACTGGTCAGACATTCATATAATTTTTTAACTAATTATATGGTCAAAAAATTTTATTGGGTGTTACCTGATGATTAATTTGAATTAATAACTTAATTTCTTCAATTTTATATATCGGTACCTGTATTTAGCAATCTTTCAAATTACTTTTTGTAACACGAAGTCCGTTTATATTATCAACAAACGCATAATTTGAAGCTGTTAAGTGTCTACTTAAATTAGGTGTTGCAACTCCAAAGTAAATCGACGGGTATAACAAGGCAACATTCGTTAATTAGTATGCTAAAAATAGCTAATGTGCAATATGTAGTTCAATTTGGACGCATTTGCTAACTACACAATTAGGAAACGACTACATGCATTGAATTGATTCCAAAATCTACATACAATGTGGAGAAAACTGGAGTGGCAGCGAACGTCAAATGATATAATTATAATTAAAAACGTACGTCGTTACAAAAGTAATTACATTGGGTGATTAGACTTGAATATTCAAACCTTGTACGTACTATCGCGATTCCATCGCAAGGACAACGTGCAAGTTCAACACTCATTCGACTAAATTTGAGTTTTCAGGTAAAATTTGTATAATTCAACAGTTCCATTCCAAAAAAAGCGTGTTACAACATTTGCTTGTCCAAATAATCCCAAACCCGAAATTATATTTAAATGTAATTGTATATCCAGAAGAGTCCATTTGATTTCAAAGGAAACATTTTTAGAAATGACGGAAAGTGATTTTAAATTGTTAACTCATTTTAACTGGAAGTTGCATGATCAAATGCTTTTTGTAACCCACCCTTGAAATATTCTCACAAAAATTGTGAAACCCCACACAAACGTGCAAATCCAGTCACGCAAATGCGAAAATTTATTGTCTTACCATTGGAAGGACTTTATAATACGGTTATTTAGGATTTCATAAATAAACTTTTTTACGAGTATGTTATATTAAAGTTGTTATAGACAAATATTTTTTTATATCAATGAATAGCACTTATAATTTAATACTTCCTGTTGATCAGGAAAAATAATTATAGGAAACAATATCATACGAAATTTTAAAAAATCGAAAATATCTAAAATAAAATAATTTAAATCTTCACGTGTTGGCAATGAAATTTAATCAATAATTAAATATTCAAAAAATGTGAAGAAATATTTAAATCGATTTAAAATTCACTAATTAAGTAAGCTAAATGATTTTTAAGGAAGATTCGAACCAAACTAATGGCGTCGTTTACAATAACGTGTGTTAATTATTTACAATTTATTGGTTGGATTTACATTTTAACAATGTTGAAATTTCACAGTGCTCACAGAACCATGAGTGCCGAACTTGACACAATAATGAGTAAAACAGAACGAAATCCTAAACTAAGAGGAAGAAAAAGAGCGAACAGTACTATGCAAATTCTAATGAAATTATGGTAGTTTATGGCGTAAATTACAAATACAAACATAAAATTTAGTGAATCATTTCAAAATTCGGGTGAAAAATACCAAAAACGAAATGCGAGTATTCAATTGGTCGTTTTCATAAGGTTAGCCCCGCCCATTTCTGGGTATGAATTGCATTCCAAAATGGCGAATCTAGTTAAACAGTGAACCTTTGAGTCATTCCACTCGTTAAAATCATCCCTAAAGCTGCTCCAATCCATTGAATTGGCTTAGAGTGGCAGTATCAGACAATATTAGTAGTATGTGGTAGTATTAAACAGTAAACTGCAGAATTGGGCAGTAAATGACAATATTAATAGTAAATGGCAGTATCAGAAGTATTCAGTTGTATCGGCAGTATCAGGAATTATCGGGAGTATTGCGGAGTAAGACAATATTATGTATAGTATTTAAGAGAAGAGATATATTCCTTTCAGTTATGTCAGAAATTACTACTACTTCCTACTGCCATTTATTGCTGATTTGCTTAATATAGCTGTCATTTACTGCTAATACAAACGAATACTGCCACTGACTGCTGAATACTATCACTGACTGCCGTATACACTGCCACATACTACTGGTACTGTCATTTACTGCTGATAACGCCTAAGACTGTCACTAATATCACATTGTAGCAGTATTAGCAGTAAGTGGCAGTGTTCAGCAGTAAACAGCAGTAACTAGCAGTATATTATTAAATACTGTTATCCTACAAGTTAGAAAATGTTAATTTAACATAAATATTTTATTAACAAAATTAATCCTTTCCCTTTATTAAATCATTTTAAAAAAATTAAAAAATTATTATATTGTGGTGTACAATAACAATGAATACTTGTGAGTTTAAGAAAGTTTATTATATAAGGAATTTATTATTTATAAAATAAGCAACTAATTAGTCAGATTAACTACTAGGGAAAGCGTTTCTAATAATTATTATTTTCTTCAAATGATCAGCAATAGCCGTATATTGCATATGTAGGACTTAACTAGATTTTAAGATAAATAATTTTTTTGTAGGTAAACTGCATAAAAAAAAACTGGGTTTTCAATTCTCGACATCTCTTCATTGGTATCTTGAGGGAATAATCTTCCCTATTGAATAATCATCCCTTTTACACTTACTAGCTGGATAGATTTACATGGCAACACCTCAGTTCTTAAGAGGAGATTCCAATTATTGTTACGTAGAATATACGGTTTTCCGTTAAACAATTTAAAAAAATTTAATCTTATAATTTTCTTCTGTTTTACTACAATAAACTGAGATCAAGCTATTTCATTACTGTTTACGATGATAACTTATTACAGCGTTGCTGCTTCTTGCGTTTGTACGTGTTGACGTCACAGCCTCGTTAAAGATTTAATTTTCAGTTTAATAACCAACAGAATCAATCAGAAATCAACAGAAAAAAATTCTATTGACAGTAATAATATGTATTCAAAGTTTAATAATGATTTTCATTCTGATTCTGTTTCAAGTCAATTCAGCTTCCCTGCCAAGTGTTGATAATTTATTCTCTAAATCTCGATTTCTCACCCAAAATTTAACCATATGCAAACCTACCAGGGCGGCCAGAGACCGCTTCCACATTATAATAAAAATTTTCCAGCACAATTTTATGCATTTAATATTTTGAAAATCGCCGCCAGGAAACCAAATCGAAATAAGCAGGAAACATTAAGGAGGTAGGAGACCTCAAAATAGCTCTAGCACATAAAACCTTGAAGATGATCTCTTAATTACGTAATTAAATTTTAAATTCGGATAGCAAAAAACTTCCGACTGCTACTGACTTGAAAACTGAACTGTTTGTTCGCCATTCCAAAATCGAAAGAAATCAAACAGCATTATTGTTACCTAATATTAAACAGTTCTAGTTTGAATGTCGAGGTTTTCACAAAAAATTGTTTACAGACCTACGGCATTAAAACCAAAATATAATTAATTTGCCGTTGACAGCCTGTTGATTTGAATTAGCTTCAAACGCAAGATTGGCTTGGTTGTGCAATACCCTGTTGTGTCAAAACCAATTTGAAAAACAGATCGTTTCAAAAAGAAGTTAAAAGTCAATTGCAATTAAAACGAGTTGAAGTTTGATTTGTTTATGTCGAGTCACTCATAAGGAAAGTAAGTCGCTTTTTTTAAATTACGAACACATACCTATACTATAAACCTTGAAAAGCTAATAAAATCTTTGATATTATTTTTACAACTCAAAAAACTTGGTCATTATAATTTATTTGCGAACCTATTGCATCATTAAATGAATTATTCAAGTTATAAAATTACTATAGAACTAATCTCTGGAAAAACAGCATCTTAATTATTTATAATGGTCGGAAACGGAAAAGGTTTTTCATCTATTTTATTGATTTCCTCATCGAAAAACGCAAAAAATTTGTACTGGCGAGAAACCATTTAACACCAAGTTATTAAGATCTTATTTATCTTGAAATACCTAAGTGAAACTTAATATTTAAGGCTTACTTTATCTGCAGCTTAAAATAAACTTTGATTGACGTTTCAATGCCTACAGAATTTGTTGCACTAAAGTGACACCGAAGTGTAGCTGGTATTCAAACGTCCAATTAAAATTTATCCTGACAAATTAGATTTGGCTTCCCAAATGTAACAATGCAATTAACAATAATTAGGCACGTACTTAAGCTGTCGGAATATTATACTGTATTGGTCGTTACTAATTTTTTATCAATTTCCTTAGATAATAGCTTAAACATAACCGCAATCGCAAAAATTGCACTATATCAGAAATAACGTAAACATGATATTATTAAAATTGCTTCCGACTTAATTGTTTTACAATAGCGTGCAATGCTAATAAACTTGGATGTAATTATCAAACTGTAATATTGGGGCAAACTGTGAAAACCTTGAAAGTATACGAAAGTTAAATCGAAATAGTTGGCTTAATTAGTGAAAATCAAATAAGCTTGGATTATGTCGTAATTTTAATTTTAAAGGGAAATTAAAGTCAAAATCATTAAAAGAAAATTAACAAATGAGGTCCTCTATTTTAAAACTAAAAGTAGGTGAAACAATAAGCCGGAAATCCCGTAAAACAAAAAAATTAAGTAGATTCCACTGCAAGAGGGAAGCACTTAAGTGCTACTTAAAATTTTCGATTCCTACAGCATAAGGTGAAACTTAATTAGGACCTTTGATAATAAGGTTATGTTTGATCGTGTATTGAAACCCAGAAAAAAAAGGTTTCGTGTCAAATATAATAATAATGAGCAAATACGCTAAGAAATCTCACGTAATGAGATGAATAGCGCCCAGGGTCAAAAACCTACTCAAGTTCAATTTCACTTTTCGTTTTTAGTCCGAGGCCGGAATTCAAAATATTCTCAAAAATAAAAAAGCCATTGAAATTGATCCTTAATTTGTGAGCGAAATCAAGACCTTCGTTCTAAAAGCGGCCGATTTTTTCTTCATTGTTTCACAACAGCGGCGTTTTGTTATTTTCAAACCGGAAACAGAATGGAAGAACGGTGAGAAAAAAATTCGTTTTCGTTCTCGTTTTAAAACTACATATTATTCAAAACCAGTTAATTTCCTGTAAATTATTCAAAATTGGAACGTCGATCAAAGCTAAATTGAAATTAAATATTAAGTGCTTCATATTGCAGTAAATCCTGTACGATTTCCGCTTCGTAACACTCAGATATATTTAAGCAAAACTGATGTGCAGAAGAATAAATCCTATTGACTAAAAGAGTAATGCATTTTATGGAATTTCAAAAAGTTCCTTTTTAGAAATTACTTGGCGTTATTCATCTTAGTGGGAACTCAAGCTCGTCAGCTGAAAAAATTACACTTCCTTACTTCGTTTTCTTAGAATTTATTTATAATTAACGCTCCGCTGATTTACCCCTCTTGAGAATGTCTCTCCATTACAAATTCCTGCTTAACTTCATCAATATTTCGTCCAAATGCCTTGTCAATTAAGCAATTCAACTTTTCAGGATTTTCATTTCGATTGACTACTGTAATAATAACAATTATCTGTGCGCTTAATTGAAAATTTGCTTGGTCCTTTGCTAGTCGGCTTTTTGCCATTGCTTATATAATTTTCAATTACTTGCGTCCTGTTATAAATGATATAATACATAAAAATTATCTAACTACATCAGAACTAAAAATAGTTGTGTATAAAAGACATAAGATAATACATGAGGTGGAATGATATTAACATAATAATTATTGACAATTGGCACATATTTATTAATACATCAGTTAGTAAATTTATTATTATTTATGTATTCTGTTCGAACAGTTCCAGCGTTACGCAAGAATGTAATAATTGGAACGCAAAGAAAATCTTTTTTGAAATTTTCTTTTCATAAAAATTGGTTGAATATTAAATTTTGTTATTACGCCAGTGAACTGAACTGACCTAGATATATGGTACGTTTTGACCTTTGCCTTAATTTATTGTCAACTGTTAACTTCACAAATTACTACAATAAACGTGAAATCATAACCGTTTTAATTTAAATGATGTTTACCTAAGTAATTTGCATGGACGAATTTCCCATCTTCGAGGTAAATCACATTATAATTTAAATACAGTAGTAGGTTACTGTACTTGGCCTACACTGAAAACTAAAAATTTGGCGAAATACATATTTTTTCGCTTTCGACTCCATTCATATTTGTATAAATAACAGAATTAATTGATTTTAATAAAATTTAAAATACTATAAAATTCTATAAATAGGAGTAATGACTGCTGCATTTACAACATTGATAACCTCTATCAAAGTATTCGTATGATTAAAATTTAAATATTAGGACGTCTTGGAATAAACAAAATAATCAATAAATTAATGGAAAAATTGGAAATTGGAAAATCCTCCAATTAAATTTGTACATAGTAAATAAAATTTTCTAAACGATGTGATTCAATAATCCAAACACAAAAACGAGACAAAATTTATCACCAATATCGAAGAAAATTGTTTTTATCGAAAACCTATATTACTAAATATAAATTGTTGATCACATAGTAGATATTTTGTAAACATCTCTATTTTCTAATGTTGTAAACATAATAAATTTTCAAGAACAGACTTACAGTTGCCGACTAAGTTCGATCAATATTTAACTATGATAATACAGCAATAAATAAAAAGAATTACCTGCTATCCTTAATACTGCTCTGTCTGCGCTATCGAGGGCTAAAACTGATAAAGGCTGTTCTCTGGTCCACTCTTGAAGAGATGGATCTTTTTCGAATTCCATTATCCTTCATACTATAATCTGCAACAAAAATAAAATATAGTAAAAAAAGTATCGTGTGGATCTAGCATTACGAAGACTTCTTTGTCATATAAAAATCCTTTTGCAGCAATACTTCTCCGACATAATTTGTTGTAAATTTCATTCCCTTTATTTTTGTTCATGTACATTTTTCTATTCCGTAGCACCGTTTCCGAGATTCAGTAACTTCAAGATTTAATAAAATTACAATTTGTCTTATTTAAGTCACGATATCTCTGAAACGGTGCGACGAAATAGAAAAATGTATATAAACAAAATTGAAGGGAATGAAATTTGCAACAAAATTTGCCTGATAAGTTTTGCTGTAAAAGCAATTTTTATATGCCGAAAAAAGTAATGAATGCAAAGCTGGAATTTTCACCCCTCGATCGAAATGACTTAACAGATCTACGAAATGGTAACAAGCATGTGTTTGTCTATTTTTGCAAATGTATCAGAAGATTTGAATTTGGAATGTAACAATCAATGAATAGCCCACGAATAATGGGCGACCTTAAAAGTGCTTATTCATTGTATAATCGGTACATTGCTAAATCATTGAACTTGATACTTCAATAGAATAATTTAAATAAATCTCCCAACATAGACAATAAATAAATAAGTATACTATGTTTAGGTTTATGCATTTTTGCTTTGAATTACATAAATAAGTAATAAAATTTATTTAAAAATTGAATTTATATCGCATCAGCTTATCTGCCAATAAGTACTTTTCGGTATTATTAGAAGTATGGAACTAATCGAAGTTTTACAATCACGTAATAAAAATGAATCACGATTGACAGAATGATTGATTAGTGTAAACAATAATTAAAATTGAATTTTTATTGGAAAATCATGTTGGAAGAGAATATGAGAGCAGTCTAGACTGCACAATGGTATTGTTTGCCTGCCAGAAAAATTATTGGAGATTAAACTAGAACTAGATGAAGTTACGTGATTTGATTTCGAGTTTCTTTAAGTTAGGGAGGATTATTTCCTCGGGAAAATAATGCACCAGCTTTTATCGAGAGGAAAACTTTTTGTATTATTTTCAAGGAAGATTCTCTTGTTCAGAAATCAAAACACTAAATCACAAGAGTACGGAATGCAATGTTTTGTGTCAAGAGATGAATTTTCTTTAAAATATCGATTCGATGTGACCTACAAATAAATTGTTTCTGAAATAATCTACTGTCGCAAATTCTAAAATGGATTACAGTAAATTTATAAAAGAGTAAAAAGCACGAGACCACGTCGAAGACATTAGATGAAATGAAAATATATTTGCTCTCGAGTAGGTAAGTATGGCATAATTTGAAACAATTACGCAAATTGCTATCATGAAATCGCATTTTACAATACACCACGTAAAACAGTTTATCAGAAGCTTCCATCTGCAAGGGTCACGAATACGATACGATGGGAAAATACCAAATTAAAGATGAATCAGATACAGGAAATTGCAGAAACTAAAGCAATGCAAATATAAAAGTTCAGTTTTACACAAGGTAAAAAGTGTTCCGACATTTGGGTTTTACAGATTTCGAAAAAAAGTGGTACCAGCTGTTAATTATTTGTAATTTATTGCCATTGTATATCTATAAAACATTTAATTTGAATGTCCAAAAAATGTGTGAGTCATATTATACAAGATTCCGGTATAAAACAAAAAAAAAAGTAAAAATTAAAAGGATATTGCGAGATACTGATCAAACAAAATACAATTTAATAATTATTGTACACACAGATAATATTTCTTTAAACAAAAAACAGTTATTAATCAAAATAGTTCGATAGTTTTGGTGACTCATATTATAAGTAAAAATTATTTTATTACCTCTGCAATTAATAAAATCGATATATTTTGCCATTATTTTCTGGTTTTTTCCTCGACAATATTTCAGTTCAAAATTAAGGTTGGTATTCACCTTGCGGGGTTTCCCCGATCTTTATAATCAGTTCAATAGTATATTATATAACAAGAGTGCAAACCTCGCGATTGGTATTCTGTTTTACGGCCTTGTTATTTAATATACTATTAACGAATTAAGATTTTCTGTTGAAAACATTTGGTATCCTTATGTCCATGATGGGTGTGACGTAGCAATGGCAGCTGCATTAAAAAATGCAACGTTATGTAGTTTAGAAAATTAATAAATTATCCCACAAAATAAAACTTAAACGTTTTTTAATATATTGATAAATTAATTTAGTGCAAAGTCTATCATTACTTCTAGTTTCTCAGCGTACTACAAATTATTATTAGACCGCCTCTGATGTGTTTTTAATTTAAATTGTTGTAAATTAGTGCTGGTAGATTTTAGATAAGAAAATAATTATTAATTATTGCTAATACATTAACAACCTGAAATTAAGTACGTGTACTTCGGATTTTGTTTGCTATTACTTTTTTCTTATGGATGTTTTCGATCGATGCCTCAATTTTTCTATGATGTGCATGTACCGTAAATGCCATTTTCGATATAATTACTGATTTATATTGATAGGTATGTAATTTGTTACAAGTAAATTATATTATATTGCGTAACTTGCCAAGTTGTATTACCATCATTCGATAGACAGTGTACGGATATGACAAGTTGAACAAGTTAAAATTAAAATAAGATTATTTTAAAATATTTACATATTATTAAAAATATCAAACAAAATATGGAATTTTAAATAAAACGTAAATAATATTATGGATTCCACAATATGCCAATACACAAATATTCATTTTTTTTAATTTTGGGTAATTATCGAAAGGTTTTAGTGCTCGCTCTGTTGGTTTAAACGTAACAGGAGAAGACAATCAGAAGCTGATAGCCAGTACAAGGTTCCAGTTTCATCAAGCCGAGACATTGATTTTATATGCTTATAGATGTACCACATACCCAGGAATTACAAGATGAAAAATGAATTTGATAGGCAGGAATAATGTATTACGCAATATTACTTATAACTACTTGTTATTACCCGACCTTGTACACACCATAACACTCGTGCGGTTTATCCCTTTTAAATATTGTACGAAGCATACTAAATAATTTTTAATTAATTTAAAAAATTGTTCCTAAAATAATTTCAGGATGAAGGATTGCTTGTCGGAGTATCAATTATTATTGATATGCGTAATGAATCCAAAAATGTTTTTTAATTTGCATAGCCATCCATAATAAAATGATAATTTAATATTCCCTTTCAACCATATCTTGATAGATGATAATCTGTAAGTTTCAAATAAAAATAAAAATATCAGGACGAGTGTCCATGCATGGCGTCTAAGTAATTCATCGATCGTGTGATACAGAAATAACTCAATTAAATCTTTTAATTTTCTAAAACGTAAAGTTTTACAATTATAATTATTGTGTTCCACTTAAGGCAATGTGGAAAAATATCCTATGGCAATAGCAATTAAGCTTCATAATAGCACCTTAACTGTTTTAAATGAATGTTAAATCAAATCTGATAGCAAAATAATAAATTTTATTTTTTTTAAATGAGGTAAGCAGTTGCTGCATGAAATTTATTATATTTCAAATATTTGTTTATGTATAAGTATAACCGGTTATAAAAATTGAAAATATCAGAAAACTAGATTACCTTTAAAAGTCATAAATTTAACATATTTCAAAAAAACGTCTATGTAAGGCTAATGCATAATAGATATAATCATATCAAAATTCTCAACACACCTTTAGTTCGTCATCATTTCCAATTTTTTCAACCTTATATTATTCGATTTTTTCAGTAGAAAATGTAGTAAGTGACATTGATTAAACGGCGAAGATAAAATATTCAAATTTATAAAACGAATCACCCAGAGTTCTCATGATCGACGTCGGAAACGATGTAAAACCATAAGAATCCCATTTATTTTGTCAAACTTAAACTTAACTCAAAAGATTGACAATTCAATCCAATTTTTTGGGATATTTCCAATCTCGACTATATTTAACAATGTAGCTCCTACACCTAAAAACTTAAGTGATTGATGAATGGCTTAAAGTGCATGACATGGCAGCTTCAAGAAGTAAAACAATGAAACAAAAAAACTGTTCTATCTTCACATCCGGATTATTTTAATAAAAACGAGCAACTTAATTTTTAAAAAAATGTAGTAATTACTTACCGAAGTACTACAAAAACGTGACTTATAATAAATTTAAAGTAGGGCCTAAACTACCACTTTATTTAATTGAATTTAAAAAAGTTGCGATCAAAAATTAGTTACATTTATCGGTTACAGCGTTTGGAATTACCTATATAATTTCGTACAACGTTTACTGACCAAAAGTATATTATGGCAGCCGAATAGATCAGAGATAAATCACTAACATTACAATCCAATAGGTATTTTGCGGTTGTTCTGTAAGTGCAATTTCCGGTCATTGACTGAATTAGATTTGGGATAAATTAAATAAATCAGCCACCAACACGCGTTGAAATATTGCAACGATTGATTTCCATGCAGTTTGCCTTTTTCATGATTAGTTGGTGGCGAAACGCAAAATATAAACAAAACAATTCAAATAATTAAAGAAAATTGAAAATTAAGAAGTCTGAAGGTAACCACATTAAAAGGAGCATTAATTAAATTATCATAATTTTTGTTGTAATTACTTAGAATGTCACTGTCAAGGAAACACATACAGGGTCACGCAATAATGATTGCTCGATTAAATAAACAACCTTAGAAAGCACGCCTTGTAAAATATGCACTAGGTATACAATATTAATTTAATTTATACTTATTGCTATTTAAGTTTTTAGGTTGAATGAAATTAAATGTTTTCAAAATAGCAAGTTTATTACGAATTTATAATGTGTAATTATTATGTAATTATTGTAAACAGTAAGCATATTCCGTTCGTCTTTACCTTGGCAATTTTGAAAACTTGATTTAAAATTATACGAAGAATCATTTTTCTTAATTTGCAATAGGTATAATAATGAAATAAGTGGATGTTGAACCACTATAATGAAAGTCATTTTAAACATTCCGCGGATAAAAAATAGTATATTGCGTACTAAAACCGAAAAGTGATTCTTTCACGCTTGGAGGTGTAAAAATCATAGAGTAAAATAATAATAATTATATGCTATTAAAATTTTGTTTCCTAATTTAATGATTATGCTCAAATTCCACTTGAATTTATCTAACCTAAATTATTTGGTATATCAAGGGTATATCTAACATATTAACCATGATAGACCGAATTTAAGATTATTTTGTTAGGCTCTAGATGAGTAAAATTTACTTTCCTGTTGGTAATTTTGATACTTTAATATAATTATAATTTCAGATAAAAAATTGCAAAAACCTAATGAGATTATTCCATTGGCTGTTTCTATAGGGTTTAGCCCTTTCTTATGTAAGTTTTAATGATTAATTAAATATTTAGGAAAGTATATTTTTTGTAAATTAAATTTTAAGTTAAATAAAATATAATATTCAAATATATTCCTATTTAATTAATATTAAAATTACATATTTTAATATATTAGCAAAAATATTCGAACTAAACCAGGGTTAGACGAAATTTATTTGGTAGAATACGCCAAATCGTGAAATGTTTAGTATCGACGGGCCTAAAAATGCTTTCAAAAAATTAAAACGGGACTATTTTCACAGCTATTGTGTCATTTACGTACAGTGCGTATTTATAGGGGAGCAAAAGAGCAATTGCCCCCCTTCCCCCAGGGATGACTCGGATTGTATCCCTGAAGCCCTTCGTGATAATAATGTTTACCATGAGGTTTTAAAATATAAATAAGTTCAAATTATCTTCCATTAGCAGCGTTCGCTAACTACAATAAGATTAATAATAATTTCTAAATTTCAAACGTCAGGTAGGATTATCGCTTTACAACTGACGCGCATGAATGGATTAACGAGAATCCAAAAATAATCTGGTTTGTTCCCCCATAGACATTTTTACATCTTTTGCATACATATTAATGTAAATTATTGTGTTTGTGTAGATGTCCTTTGTATATAAAAGCACAAATACGTAAGTAACTAAGTAAAAAAAAACAAATAACTAAATATTTCAAAAAAAAATTTTCAAGTTGTCATGCAAACAACAGATAAAGTAAATAATTTATTTCTATATTATAATTTACAAACAAAATGATGTTTGCCAACCGACAAATTGGTCGGGTGTATTTTTAATTTTGTTGGGATTGGCTGGGCCTTTCCCTGATCATTTTGTTCTCAATTTCGTTTAATTTCCAGTATTTTGGTAAGGGCCTTCCACCCTTTCGTCGATTTATTCGATTTGTGGTTCTAATTTTTTTTCGGGTCTTGGGTGTTGGTTACATTTCAGTCTTAGTTCTGTTTTTTGGATTTTGTGTTTCAGGATATCATTTCTATACCTTCTTTTTCGGTTAACTCTGTATTCTCTTGCTTTTTTAGCGTCAGGTTTTTCCTTATTTGTCCTTTGTTTTGCGCCAAGGTTCGTATTGGTTTTCCCAGAGGCCAATTGGAGGCTGGAGGTAGGTATTAGCTCGCGGGCCAAATTAAAAACAAGAGGCAAGCCGGCTTTCGCTCCAGGGCTTTAGATTTGCGACCACTGCTCTGAACGACAGATATTTAAAAAAATAACCAAAGTTGATACGAATAAGTTTTTGGACGATAGCTCTAAATAAAAACATTCCTGAAGATGGCACAAACTCAAAAAATACGAATCAAGAAGTTCACAAAAATGATGAATCTCGAAAGGCTAGCTCTCTGAGTCCACGTAATTATTAAAAAACATGTCCGAAAGCCGCTCGCACTCGAAAATTATGTATCTAGAAAGATGGGGGCTTCTGAACCGTGGCTTTAGGCTAGAATCGATGGGATACTAAGCGAGTAATAGCGGTTCGATACTACACTTCTGTGATCTAAAGTCCGATTTCGATCTATAGGATATTGTTCAAGTTCTCACAGGACTATGAGTGCCAGGTGTAAAACTTAGTATATTGCTTCTTCCTAATTTAGAACTATATCCTGATATTGTCATGGGATGTACCAAGTTTACACTTGGCATTCGCGGTTCTTTGAGCTCTTGCATATATTCTAGTAGGGTGCTAACCTTGCTAAATTCACAGACCATACGTGGCACTTAGGCTTTAGATCACAACAGTTGAACTACAGTCTCATGCTCCGCATAATGTCTATTTAAGCCGTATACTATACTGTTAATTAAATTGTTTATTTTTTTTAAATTAAATTGTTTAAATTTAAATTTAAAACGTTACTAAATTTCAGACTTTCAGAAGATCTCTCTTCAGAAGCTTGTGCCCATATACAGTGCGATACAAAAATGAGCAAACAGTCCTAATTACAAATGAAAATTATACCTTTTGAAAACTTTTTTTCTCATAGAAAAATCACTGTTACAGTAAAATTTATTAAACATTTTTTCTTGCAAATTTCATTTCCTTTAAGTTTGTTTATATACATTTTTCCATTTCATCGCACAGTTTCCGAGATACAGTGATTTGAAAAATATTCTGTAAAAATTTTAATAAACTAAACATTTCTCTGTAACTCGAAAACGGCGCTACCAAATAAAAAAAGGTATATAAACAAAAATGACGCCAATGAAATTTGGAACAAAAAATGTCTGATAAATATTTTGCTGAAAAGGCGATTTCAATGAGAATTTTTTTTTCAAAACGTACAATTTATATTGCTAATTATAGGTATTAATTTGTATTTCGTGTTTTTTGTACTTTTTTTTGTATTTCATTGTTTGTAGTTATGTATAAAAAAAAAGGATTTATTTTAAGCCCTTCACACCATAATGGTAGGAATATAATTTATTTATACTATAAAACCATGAATAATAAATTTTAATAAAATTATGAAGCTTCCACAGACACACAGACTTGCAAGGCGTTGAGAACATTCTTTCAACACGTAAAAAATCGCTGATTGATGATAATTTTTTTAAAGACTTTAACGAAAGATTTAATCAACCACGCCACCGTTATTTCTACGAATATATTCTTCTTTGTTGAGCCAACCAACTACATCTTGACTTTTTGAAAATGTGGAAAGATGAAAAATAGAGCTCATCATTGATGAAAGCAAATAAATTAGTTTGTCGGCATTGGTCACGGATGAAAAAAGACTTTAACCATGTACTTGAATATTATGAGCATTGTATTTGATTTAAAAAGCAAGTTCAACGATCCCATTATTTAAAAATCTGGAAAAATATAAATTTAGAAATTATCTATACATGCACGCTAAATTTTATGTGTCATAGCTCGTAGCAGTAGCTCATCACATTTTAATAACAAAGATGGGTATAATAGGACAGAAAACCGGCAAGTACCTTGTATGTGTGTGTTACTGCATTTTTGAGATTGCAGGGGTCAATATTTATTTAAATGCTTGATTGTTGTCATTGGTATCTTGGAGATAAGGCACTTCGGGTACCGTTAGAGGTATTTTGGGTAAATATACTATTTTATCGAGGTTAAACAAAGAAATTTATAAACTTTCTGATGCTGATAAAATGCAGGCATGGTGGGGTTAATATACCCCCATACAAGTTAAAAATAAAAATAACCCAGTGTTTCCGTACAAACAAAGCCAGTATTGTAGTGTATATTTTGAGATAAATACAGGGATCCCCAACCTTTTTAATATGCCCCCCACAGAAGAACATTATTTGAAAAATCTGAAAATTTTCAGAAGAATTTTGGAAATTTCGTAATTGAGAAATAGGAAGCATGACTTTCGTTTGGACATACTACATATTTAACACACATTGAACGCGATCAATAAAACCAAGTTGGGATAGGTCAAGATAATACATCTCCATTATTGAAAATGTCTCATTAAATTGAATTACGAACAGTAATACGCACGTTTCGAGGATTAGTTATAACTGGCAGGATTTCATGTTTGGTTTGAAAATTTTTGGAATTTGTACTTCTCCACTGAACACAATTTTAATGTATTTTTTGAATCCGGAGGAATGTAAGGACAAACCAGCAATTCCAGTTTTTGTTAAAAATAGAAATAATTTAATAATTATTTAGTTAAAATAATGAAATAGCGAATCCATGTGTTGTTGACCTATAGGTTAAAATCATCTGACTGTTAAGACAATGATAAAAATTGCGAATGTGTTCGATTAAAACGCATTTGGCAAAATTAAAAAAATTACTTACAAATTGAGGTGTGCTTATTTTATGTTCAGAAACATATTTTTGAAATAATCCCACAGTAATAATTAAAAATAAGGGTTGAAGAACACTAAAACACTGAAACACACTAACCACTGCTAGGTTAGGAAACAAAATCAATACTTGTGTTTATATCATTTTAATAAAACACACCGAAACCGTACAAAAATACGTGGTCATTAAACTTAAATATTCACTAAGTAATTTACAAAAAATTTAAATTAACTTCACAGGCCAGGTAAAAATTCACTTGTCGTTTTGTTTACGATATACGGGTTTTGCAAACGTACACCACAAGTAAAGACGAGTAACTGCCGGCAATTTACAACGTTGCCGCTCGAAGCTACGGATATAGCCGTACCACTTCGTTAAAATGTCGCAACTTGCATTGTATTTTTTCATTATTATTATTATTATTGTTTTATTGTCCTCACATTTTTTCAGTTAGAATTTAGAATCAACTATAATCTTAATAGTCGTAGGAGCTAGTTTAATTTTAAAATTACATTTCAGTCTATTAAATTACAAAAATTATTGTTCTAATTTAAATTATACTATCCCCATAGGCGCAGTGACGTACCACCCAAGAAGGGTGCGAAAACTCTTATTTTTATAATTTTTTTATCGATTTAGAATTATTTAAATAATTGCTAAACAATTTAATAAAATCGGAAATATATTACGTATAATTTGTCGCTTTCAACAATGCTTGTGCAGTTTATTTAACCTTCGTGGTATGTTAAACAATAAAAAAATATGAAAATTATGAAAACAATGAATTTAATAATGCCAAATTATAATTTATTATTATTATGGCATAAACAAATTTATATGCTACATTGTGGTCTAAACAAAATTTTTCTCGCCTGCTTATAATTTGCAAATAATTATTAAATGGTATAAAAAAATTTATTGTAATTAAATTAATTCTAATATTGCTTTAATAAGTAAGACGAATTTCTTAAATTAATCTTTAAATTTAAAAAAAATATTTTTAATATAAATTTTTAATAATTTCTGTTGTGTGCTGGTGCATCCTTCGAGGTACAATACGTTTTACCTTGATACATTATTGTCATTACATTAAATAATACTACATGCTACCTTCCTTGCGTTTATAATCAATGGGTAACCTGATAATGATAGTCCTCGGTAGTACAGTGGCAAGTATAACCCAATTACAAAACAGTTCTGGGCGACCGGGGTTCGATTCCCCGCCGAGGAATTTTTTTTTATTTTCCAACTGTTGAACAAAACTCAGTCAAAATGCCCTGTTGCATTCCGACGCTTTTAATTTTAATATTTTATGTAGTTTGTAATTTATTATTAAATTAAAGATCTGCCTTAACGCAATAAATTCCAGTGCTAAACAAAACAGATTAAACGAGGTTATCTCGATTTCAGCATGATTTCGGGGAATCCCAATATTACTGCGTAATACAATAAAGCTAGGATAGAACAAAAGGGATAGTGTAACCACAGCCTGTTGATAAGACAGATCATTGCAGTTCGAGATTATAGCAATGCAATCAAGGAGAAGTATCACTAAAGTTCATTAGTTTTATTTATTCTTTAAAAGTAATTGTAAATTAATACTTGTAAGTAATCAAAATTTAACTAATAAATTAATTGCATGCAACTACGCATGACTGAAACGGAAGCGAAGGAGCACTCTAGCATAATTAATATAGTAGAACATAATATTATATTGCTATATTATTTTTATTTTATTCATATTTTTTATTACTATTTTAATAAACTACTATTTTAATTTACTGGTCTGACAAATGAAAATTTTAACAATTCTAAAAGAATTTTGGACCCTATAAGTAAAGCCTAGATGAAATTCGAAAATGCAAGTCTAAAATTCTTTTAGAATTGTTAAAATTTTCATTTGTCAGACCAGTAAATTAAAATAGTAGTGAGCATGTTTTTTAATAATTACGTGGGCTCAGAGAGCCTGCCTTTCGAGATCCATAATTTTTGAGTGCGGTAGGCCGTCAGTGATGTTTTTACCAAGGGCGTGGACTTCTTGATTCGTATTTTTTGAGTTCGTACCGTCTTCAGGGTTTTTTTTTACTTACATCTAGCGCCCAAAAACTTATTCGTGCCAACTTTGGTTATTTTCATTTTCGAATTTCATCTAGTCTTTACTTAAAGGGTCCAAAATTCTTTTAGAATTGTTAAAATTTTCATTTGTAGGATTGGTCATGAAATAAATTCAATTTAATTTCAAAATAATTACCTTGGAATCTTGCATGAAAATTTTAAGAATTTTAAATGCATTTTTGACCCTATAATTAAAGGTTAGTTGAAATCTAATACTTTTATCATACGTCGTATATATTTCTGCATTATTTTTGTATTTTTCATTTTTTCTCTAAAATAATTAGGGAAGCAGGAATTTGAATAAATAAGTTTTTACATGTTGATTTCGTTTGTTCGGTTATCGCATTCAACACCCGGTATGTATTCAAAATTTCAAGTCAGTTCTTCGAGCCGTTTTTAAGTTGATTTATTTATTATAAAACATAGTAGTAAATGCTCGCCTTGTTTAAGGGGACCTACTCAGTCATGAGGGCGAGAAAAGAAGCTTTTCCTCGAATTTTTTTCGAAGAAATTGTTAAATATGCTTATTTAAGTATTTTTGCATAATGTTCATTATCATTTAAGGAATAATTGGTTATTTTTTTATAAACAAATATCAATAATTCTTGAAGTTATTAACAATTATTCTTCGAGCTCTAAAAAAAATGATGATTTCCCGTGGGCATGATAAGTCGAGACAGGATCATCAAAAATCAAAAAACAAGAAAGATTTAGTAAGTAGATTACTTTATCTCGGGAGTGAACGAAGAATTTAAGAAAATTTAAAAAAAAAGTTAAAAAAATCTACTGTTTTTTCTTATAAAACAAGTTCTAATCATTGAAAATCAAAATACTTTGTCCACCCCCTAGTAAATCTTATTTAAAAGCAGTGTGTGAAATTGCAGAAAGATCGGTTCATTATTTTTTGAGTTATCGTGCCCACCGACTTCAAAAATGCAGTTTAAACTGCATTTTAAAAGTTATATCTCAAATTTGAGATATAACTTTTTAAAAACGTACTATCTTTTTCAATTTTCTTCGAATCGACTAGAAATTTAGGGGAGAACATATCTGACATGTATCTACTTTAATAAAAAAGAATAAAAAAAAATCGACCTTTTGAAAATACTGACTGCGTATTCCCCCTTAATTCTATAAATTTCCAACCCCAGGTACCCTGACTCCGGAGACAAACTTCTTAAAAATGAGTTTATACACTGAACAAAATGATTCATAATTTTTGCCCAGATATACAAATTCATACAACAAATTCATAAATACTATGAATACTATGAATATTTCATCAGTATGATGAATTTTGTTCATCCGCGCTAAAATGATGAATTTTTCATCAGCTATGAACTAACTGTTTGGAAATATTAGGATAATCGGGCCAACGATTTAAAAAAAATGTAATAAAATTATTGTATTATAGTTGACTTTGAAATTTTGAAATTTCGGTTAAAAAACCCAAAAAAACCTAATGCGATTATTCAATTGGTTGTTTCCACAAGATTAGCTCCGCCTATGGCAAGGTTGTATGATATACAAATATTTTTAGGCAAAAATTGCACCTGAAAATAGCAGGATTTGTTTGTCATCTTTTAAAACATCTCCAAGGCCGCTCCAGCTCAAAAATTATAAAATTTTATAATAAATTTATGAAATAATGTTAACAGTTGAACTACGGCTGGCTCTGCCAAACCGGGGGATCTGGGAGGTATGGAATACCATCCAGCAATACAAATATAGAATAGTGGAAATAAAGATAGTCAAGCAACACTATTTTGTACTACAGAGTTCATTAAACACCTGGGGGGTATTCCATACCCCCCAGACCCCTCGGTTTGGAAAGCCCAAGGTTTGCGTGTGTATTGTATGTTTGGTTTTATTGATTAGAAACTGTTTGGTTGATTATTTGAAATAAGAACCTTACGTAGGTAAATACGAAGTGGGGGGGGGGGGAGGATAATGTTAAATTCAATGTCAAAATGTTCATAAATTAACTGAAAGCTGTTTTCATTTATATCCAGGCGAGGGGAGAGTCACGGTACGAATTTTTGTACACTAGATTTCCTTTTACTAGATTTTTGAAAGATTTTTCCGGTTTTACATCATCGAAAAAGTAAAAGAAAGTTCATCTATATAGTATTCTTAAAATTTCCTTGAATTTCCAGGGATTTCTTAAGATTTTTATACATTTTCTCAGATTTCCTATCATGTAAGCCAAGATATCTTCGGATTTCCATGGATTTTCTTAAGCATCTCCTAGAATTTTCATAGATCCGTAGCTTTCAAGTTGGAGCGACTTCGAGAATGTTTTTAATGAATTGAGCGGCTCAACAATTCATGGTCTGACCAGATCCGTCACTTTTTAGTGCAATTTATGCCCAAAAACTCGTGTACGACAAAAAAAACGCGCCATGGGTGGCGCTAACCTTTTGGAAACATTCAATCGAATAATCCCTTATGATTTTTGTTCTTTTACTCGAAATTTTGAATTCAAACTATTTGTCTACGTTGTATTTTATTTTGAAAAATTGTACTAGCAATGCTAATATAATTTTGAAAAAGAGCATACTGTATTTTTTATTCAATCTTCCATGGTAAATCCATAGGTGCGGCAATGGAAATTATATATAGAATAAAATAATGAGAATAATCTGTAGTATAAGTAAACCGATTGTATAATACATTATATTATGTAAAACAATATTTTAAATGAATGAGATAATGTTTAATTCAAAATTTAGGTGCAATAAATCAAAAATTTGAATTCTGAAACCAGCCACATCTAAATATAGTTTTGAATTATCTAATTGCAAATTAGCTTAAACGACTACAGCAATAGAAGTTAATATTTCTTCTAATAAGGTCAATTGTAACAATATAGCAAGTTTCTATTCTTTATTTTTGAAAAATTTAGTAAAGGTTAAGAATGCGATATACATTGTACATACTGATGAAGTTAATATAAATAAATTAATTTAAATTATTCAACTTTTTTTTTCATTTATTTTATGAAAATATTCAAATATTCATTAACAAAACAAGGGTTTTTTTCACAAATTTGTACTATGCGCCCTATGAATAGCACTTTCTTGAATTTTCTGAATGATTAAAATGAATTCCATAGTATTATTAAATAAAAAAAATTGTTGCACAGCTCAGGAATAAATGGCAGACACATGTTTCTGATTTATTAGTGGTTATCAGTATCGTCCAGTTAAAAACACTTAATTGTACAACAATAATTACTACATTACGGCAGTGTGGTTTTTTGGGAACACAGCAAAAAATGTAGTATTTTGGGGTCTGAAAGTTATGAGAGTATTTTGGAACCCCAAACGATGTTTAAGATTTACGTCAAAATTGTAATGAAAAATCTTAAAAAAAAATAGTGAAGTCCCAACAGATATGTATTTTTCATTGAAGCAAAATTGCGCACTCGATATTTATAATTATGGAACCCCTATTATATCGGGGGCCCTAGCTTTGACCAATCAATAATACCATTAAGAAGTCTGATTGGAATGCAATTAATTTTGTACAATTTATTGAAGATATAAATTTTTTAAATTTTACTTTTTTACAAGTAGCTGTATGATTTATTATTGCTTTTATGTTATTTCTATTGTGATATTGAATTGTATTTTAGTTTCAAATAGCGGTTAGTAATAATTATTGCTTGTAAACAATAATAATTCAAAACTGAAGATTTTTAAATTTTGATAAAAATTCACTTTAAAGCTGGAATGCAGGGGGGAAAATAATCCCCGTTGCCCCCTCCAAGTGAACGACCTTGCAAGTTTGAGTATGATATAAAAAGTAAAAAAGTAAATACTAATAAAAATATTCACCAATACGCCATGTGCTTTATTCAAACATTTATCATCTCCTATCTTTTTAGTTTTAATTTTAATAAAATTATGTAAGGTACAACTTATATTATTAGTGATCTAAAGCAGCTTTAGGGTTTAATTTTCCTTATGATCTTCGTGAATTTTTGAATATTAATAATTCTAATTATTTTATTTTTTTCAAAGTAGGCCATTGCTACTTGCTATTATGCTTTCTACCAATATGGTGATATAAATAAAGTAAATATTATTAATATTTTGAAGGTATTGATTTCACTACGTAGTACTTTCATAACACTATTAATATTTTTGATTTATTTCTTAAATTTTTTTTCTGAAAAGGCCATACTTATACACGATAAGTACTAGAAAGATATTTTGATCATACTTTGAGGATAATATCTAGTATCCATGAAATACTAAGATGTAAGATCCTCAAAGCTTCAGATCTCTATCTCGTTTGGTTTTCGAGAAAATAAATATTAAGTTGATATTAACTAAATTTTAGAAAATTAATATTTCTCAGGATAGTCTCGATCGATTGATCTCAAAATTTAGTGGGTTTTAAGGCTCATAACAGCTCTTTAAATAAAAATTATCAGCTTCAAACTTTATATGCAACCCTGAAACAGATTGTTTTCAAATCTTTTGAAATGTACGCCATAATTAAAATAAATAAATAATGTTTAAACAATTTTTTTAAATAAGTCTTACTAATAATTTTTTGAGATGCTAGTATGCCCCCTTAGAACATATTAAATTTTTAAGTAATTCAATTTAGCCAAACTTCATAAATAAAATATTTCCTAATTTTCAGTTTTTTTTTCCCGAACTACTTGAGATAGAGGCCTCAAATTTTCAGGATTTTAGTAATTTATATAAGTAGTACCTTCATATCTACAAAATAAGATTGAATTATCTCCCAAAAAACTAATGTATCATTTTACCTTACATGGTTGATATCTTTTTTCTTATTTTTCAATTTGTTTTTATTGTAGTTGTTTTTATGTTTGCCAAGTAATTTAATCGTATATTGGGGATATAAAGGCACTCATAAATTACTTAAATCCTAAAAATTTTAGTAGTAGTTTTGGAAAATAATAAATAAAAACTGAAAGGGCAAGTTATGAAATATTTTATTTCTCAAGTTTGGCTAAATAGATTTACTTAAAAATTTAATATGTTCTAAGGGGGCATGCTAGCATCTTTTAAAAATCAATAATTGCTATAAAAAAATTGTTTAATCATTTTCAAAAGATCTAAAAAAAAGTATGTTTCTTTCCTAATTTTAAAATTGTAAAAAAATATTTTAAGAAAAATTAATTTTCTTCTCCATGTTCGGACGAAGCTCTATATAGCTGTTAATTTTTATTTTAGGAGCTTTTATGAGCCTTAAAAACCGACTAAATTTTGATATCAATTGATCAGGCCAATCCTGTGAAAATTTAATTTTCTGTAATTTAGTTAAAATCGACATAATATTTATTTTCTCGGAAACCAAATGAGATAGAACTGAAACTATATATTAAATATATTTATTCACCTACTTATCCCCAAAATATAATTAAAATACTATGTAGGATCCGATTTAAAGAGTTTACAAAATTAAATGCTAGATGAAATTATGAGGCTTCCAATTATTTTTAAATTGTCTTACACAAGGTACTAGATAAATGCCAATTATAATATTAACCAGAAAAAAAAATTCCTTTACTAAAGTTTTATCAAATATAATGGAGTTCATTTATAGCCTTTTATAAATAAATCATTTTATTAAATTTTAATTGATTTATTTAGATAAAATTGAATAAATAGAAAAGATAAATAGCTCACCTCTGCACTAGTGCGGAAAATGATTTACATTTAACATCGTTGAACGCAAAGGGTATAACCAGAAAATATGAACGATTGTTGACAAACAAACGAAATGGATCTTACCTATAAAATGAAGAAAAAATTTATTAGTATTTTTTTTTCAGGTTGTGTTTTCAATCAAACTTACCTTTATCACTATAATCCTGTCGCAATAGTCGTCATTTGTCGTCCAATTCCATCCTAGGACACCAAACAAAGGTTCAAACACTTGAACAATTTTTTAACGGTCAAGATAAAGAATTTTTAATGAACACTAATCACTACTGTTATAAACAAGATTTAAATCAAAAATGAATCGCGATTATTTATAGCTTCCATCAAGCATTTTTTTCCACAGATACGTACTCGAGATAACACTACCGACCACGAAATCCGACCGATATGCGTACGCGAATCCCGGAAAACTTATCTGTAATGCAAGAAATTAATTTGCCAAGATTTGGTAGGAACTTCTCAGAACTTTGCGAAATATTGAAAAACATGTTTTTCGAATATGAATGAATAGAACAGAACAAATCAAATTGCTAAAATAAAAATATATTAAAAACAAGAATTGAGGTAATTAAGGAAAAACAATAATTTTCTTACCTTGGGAATTCTATTAACTTAGTTTACATTTAAAGAAAAATGTAGTTTAAGCACTTTTTCACAACAATTCACTGCTACATCACTTGAAAAATATTATTGACTAACCTGAATTGATGACAAACCCACGACGTGGACCCTACCTATAAACAGAAGAAGAAATTTATTAGCATTTAATTTTTTTTGGTATTTTTAATCAATCTTACCTTTCTCACTGTAGTCCTGCCGCAATAGTCGTCATTTGTCGTCCAATTCCATCCTTGGACACCAAACAAAAGTTCAAACACTTGCACAATTTTTTAGCCGGCACGAAAAATTTTTTTTAATGAACACTGATCACTACTGTTATAAACAAGATTTAAATCAAAAATGAATCGCGATTATTTAAAGCTTCCATCAAGCTTTTCTATAGATAGTTACGTACTCGACACAGCACTACCGACCACGAAATCCGACCGATATGCGTACGCGAATCCCGGCAACTGATCTGTAATTAAAAATATTGATTAGGTAAGATTAGGTATATATGCCTAATTTCAAGACAAAACCGGCGAAATGTAAACTCTGTATGGACCTTAGTTGTTCCTTATATGGAATAGAACCAATCAAATAGCTAAAATAAAAACATATTAAAATCAAGAATTGAGGTAATAAGGAAAAACAATAATTTTCTTACCTTGAGAGTTCTATTAACACAGTTTACATTTAAAGAAAAATGTAGTTTACGCACTTTTTCACAACAATTCACTGCTACATCACTTGAAAAATATTATTGACTAACCTGAATTGATGACAAACCCACGACGTGGACCCTACCTATAATCAGAAGAAGAAATTTATTAGCATTTAATTTTTTTTGGTATTTTTAATCAATCTTACCTTTCTCACTGTAGTCCTGTCGCAATAGTCGTCATTTGTCGTCCAATTCCATCCTTGGGCACCAAATAAAAGTTCAAACACTTGCACAATTTTTTTAACGACTTCGAAAAAAAACTTTTTAATGAACACTGATCACTACTGTTATAACCAAGATTTAAATTAAAAATGAATCGCGTTTATTTAAAGCTTCCATCAAGCTTTTCCACAGATAGTTACGAACTCGACACAGCACTACCGATCACGAAAACCGACCGATATGCGTACGCGAATCCCGGACAACTTATCTGTAATTAAAGAAATTAAAGTGTCAAGATTAGGAAAAACTTTATAACAATTTGCAGAATATAGAAAAACAAAACCGAAAATAAAATTATGGCTTGATTTGAATTTTTGAACTTTAAATCGAAATAATTTATATAATTTTTTTGTAACAGTAGTAGATACTGTAATGCCGGCGGAACCAGCCATGGCGCCAGGGGGGAGGCCTGGAAGGGCGCGTGCCCAGCCTGTTGATTGAAGTGCCCCTCCAAGTGCCCACCCGAAATTTAAAAAAAATGTTAAAATGTAGTACACCTTAAACCTCTTTTTCAGGTGCTTATTTCTGTAATGTAATTTATTGGGCTTATTTGTAAATTTTGTGTACCCACCCTAAATATATTGGGCCCAAGATGTGTCCACCCATTCCAAAAATGCTAGCGGCTCTGGGTGGAGCTCAAGTAAAACAATTGTTATCACGAAAAATGAAACTTCAGCCTTGTTTAATGAAATTTCACAAAGTTGACTTTTGTTGGCGTCATTCAATTAATTGTCAAATTTAAAGATTCATTTTTTTTAAAGAAAAAATTTTACATTACTTCCGGTAAAAATACATCTATTTTGGGTAAATCATAAAAACAGATCAACTTATTTTTTCCCTAGTCCAATGTTCTGGAAAAATTGAGATTTCCACCACTTGACTGATTTATTGAAATGTAAGCAATGAAAAAAAAAATTTAAGTCATGGAAATCAAACTGTTGGTAATACATAAGTTGACTCAACCAAGAACATTTTCGAACATGTAAATAAAAATTTTAACTTACTTTCTTATTGTTTCATAAGTTTTCCGGAAAAATCCACTTTCCAATTTTGTCGATGTAACAGAAACCAGTGTGAAATGAACATAACTGCAGTTTTTCAATCAAGTGACGCTAATATGATATTTGACAATCAAATGTTAAATTTTCTACGTCATAAAGCCCGATAGAATTCTAAAAAAAAAATTCGTATAAGAACAGGATTGCGATTTACAGACACTTTTACTTTTCCATACAAATAAATAATAGTAGTAACTTTTAACTTACTTTCTTTGTTCTTGGAGTTTTTCGGAAAATCTGCCATTCGATTCTATGCTGACTAAATTTCTTTCTTCGAAGTTATGTTCACAGTAGTTTGACAATGTTCACGTCATGAAGCAGTGCCGTAACGGCCGAATAGAATCCTGCAAAACCAAAATGTTTATTAAATTTTGTACAAACATAGAAAGAAATCATGAAACCACAATCGTTTTGGTAAAAGTTAAGTTTACAAAATGTCAACAAGTTGGAACCATGTCAAATTTAATTTGTCCAAAAGTTGAGTCATTCACAAAACTTTAATAATCATGCAAAATAGAAACATTTTAAAACTAACCTGATTGCAATTTGTTAATATTCAAAATATCCAATTTGTTAATATTCAAAAGAACAAATCACCACCAGTTGAATCCAACGCACCCCTGACAGTTTCCAAATGACTCCGGCGTACGACTGGCAGTAAACAAAATGTCAAATATTCTACGTTGTAAAATTACCAAAATGTCCAAATAAAATCTAGAATAAAATTATATTTTTAAAGTTTATGTACCTTCAGGTTTGATTCTCCAAGAAAATCGCAGATACAAAAATTTCCTCAAAAGTGGAAAATTTTAAACACACGAAGAATACAATATTATTTTGATACGACTTACCTTTGCGGCTTTTAGACCAAAAGTGGTGCTGGTAACTATTTAATCGTTAATTTTTGTTCCTAAAATTTTTTGTAATTTAAAATCACCGATAAGGCTATCGCACAGTCATGTACTTATTAAGCCGGAAGTTAAAAAAAAATTTGAACGAATAAAATTTTTATTGATTCACATTTAAATATCTACTAGGTGAGGTTGAAAATGTTGTCAGTGAAAGTGAAAAACAGATTTGTTGCTTAAAACTACCCCAATAATAGGAATAGAGAATTAAAATTGAAATGGTATCTACTTCTATCGAATGACACAGGTATAATTTGGTCTAAGTGAATCTGTGAACCTGGAAAAAATTAGCGGGTCCGGTTTTCCTTTTTTATACTTAGGGGGGAGTAGGTGGTAGTGTAAATCTCGATTTTCCGGAAAATTTCTCTATTGCGTTCGCCGACATCTCGATTTAAAGGGTAATTTTTTTGTTTTTCAAATAGTAACTCGCTTATTTTCAACTTTGGAGTGAAATGATAATAACAAAAGTTGTTGGAAATGGGATACCCCACATTTTTGGTTTTTACCATTTTTACCTTAAGATCGATATTTTGGCGCTTTTTCCATTATCTCGTTTATTATTAAAAAGCAGATAACTGAAAAAAAGTTTTTCACTCCTAATTGCAGTGTAACTTTTTAAATATCGATCTTAGGGAAAAAGTAGTGATGCCCAAAGTTGTGAAGAATCACATTGCCAATAACTTTGGATTTCACAATTTTCACTCTAAAGTTGAAAATAAGTGAGTTATTTGAAAAACAAAAAATTACCCTTTAATCAAGATGGCGCATCGGACAATGGGGAAATTTTCCCGAAAACCGAGATTTGTACTCCCAACCATATAAAAAAATAAAATCGGACCCGCTAATTATTTCCAGGTGAAATCCTATCTCGACTGGACTAAAAGTCAATCCAAATAAGAACCAATGATTTTCAAAAAAATAAGGTAGATAATAAAATTTTGTATGCTACACATGTAGAAACGTGTCATTATCATACTTGCGTGATTGCAAAACGAGGCGTCAGCATCACGCGCGTGCGATAATGACTTACTTTCTACACTGATCACATAAACTACTATTCGACTTTCTGGTTAAATTTCCCCGATTAAATTAACTCCTTTTGCAATACTTTCAATTATAAAATATAATTTATTGTAATTGAACAAATACGTGAATACTAATAAAATTTCTTTATTTTTAGAATATTCTATTGGATGATTCCCTCATCTTATTAATTTATGTAGGTAATACCAATTTTGTGGGATGCAGTAATATGTAATAATTAAAATAACCTTGCTCTTGTCATCAATTTTGCAATTATCATAAATTATATTGCTCGTAAATTACCAACACATCAATTTATTGTAGACTTCGATATTAATCATATCATTGAGTTTTGGGTATTTCAAAATAACAAAAATGCATAAATAATTAAAATAAAAAAAAAAACTGTTTTGTTTTCCAGAAAAACGATTTTGAAAAAAATTGCAATTATTTTTGGTTATTCCGAAATATTTTTGATTTTTGTATTATTTCTCCAGGTAAGAGAAAAAAGCTTCCCAAAAAAATACAAAATTATCGTATTGGTTGTGATTTTCTATACATAGATTTTTGAAAATTTTAAAAATTACGAGTAATATCTCCGAAAGTAATAATAAATCTATATTGAAAATTGAAGGGTATATAGGGTCCGTATGACCCCAAAATATTAAATTTAAAAAGTGTATTTTTTGAGAAAAACTACTTTCGTTTTTGTCAGCAAAATTGCAATATTTAAATGCTTTTCAAAATATTTTGGAGTTTAATATTTTTAATTCAAAACTACCGAATGCTACAAAATTACCAAATGGCCTGCGCAAAAACCGATTATTTTAGACGCTTTAATTTTTTTGAAATATTAAAATGTTTGAGCGCTAGGATTTCGGCTTTGGGGCCGTTCATAAAATAAAATGTCAGAAAAACTAAACCCCCCCCCACGCTTTTAACAACTAAGAAGTTAGAAAAATTTTTAAATAAAATTGATCAACTGCGAACGTCACGTTTTCTTAGACCCCCCTTCCTTTCGTCACATTTCGTCACTATACCCCACCAGCCCCCTGCTTGCGAACGTATTTTATGAATGGCCCCTTTATAAAATATAACATATTTCAGGGTAAACGAATTCTGGAAAATAAATTTGAAGTCTAAGGACAAATTTTGCCAAAGTTTTTACTGTACATGACATCATCGGGCGACGAATAAAAAAAAAATTATGAAAAAATGTGTGCAATATATTTTTGGATTATTCTAAAATACTGGGACGATAAATTTTTTTTTAAGTTTTAATAAAAGCAACTTTTTGAATTCTTATTTACGTATTACGTTAGTAATTTAAATTATCTGAATTTGTTATTACATTACTTCCTGTTCAACTTCTGTTAAACTAATATTTTACGCAGAAGTAAGCGTAGCAGAGTGGCGCAGTGGAAGCGTGCTGGGCCCATAACCCAGAGGTCCGTGGATCGAAACCACGCTCTGCTAAAGACTTTTTTATTTTTTTTCTTTTGTTTAAATATTCTAATCTTATTATTATCTTCACATTATCAAATATAAATAAATTTAGCTGCAATTCAGCAGAAATAAATAGATTATTTTGATTTAAACGTTTTTACAGTTTTCCCAAAAATTAATTACTGAAGTGGGGCTTTTTGGAAAACAATAACTTTTTTATGATTTTTCAGAATTTTTTTTCTGTACTCTGGGTAACATTCGCTTTGTAAAGCTTATCAAGTATAAGTTGTTTTTTCGCGCCGCTATAAACTAAAAATTCTCAATGCTTTTCAATTTAATTTTTAAAATTACCCGAGGCTATCAGGTATACGTTATTCTTTTACAGTGTCATAAAATTAATTATGGTTCTCTCTATTACCCATATAATTATGTATTCGTAGCCTTTTTAGGCTTTTAACCTTATTTCTTCCATATAAACATATTATAATATGCATTTTAATAATTATTATAAACATTAAAAATTGTTTAACCGTTCATTTTCATGTTTTTATAAAGATATATAGTATAAGAACAACTAAGTCAAGCATGTTTGAATTTTTACAGTGTAGTAACTTATGTGTGTGCAACGAATATTATGTAAAGTAATTTTTTAATTTAGCATAAAATTAATTTTACATGAATTTCTTCAGACCTAGACATAAATGTACGACCGAAGACCCACTCGGCCAAGGCATTGGTTAAAGAGCTTTTAATCAACGGCATCTGCGGGCATAATAAACTACCGAACTGCAATATATTAGAATAATTATAATAATTTATTATATTTTATAAAAATACAACATTTAATAAAATAAATTAAGTAATAAACGCACTAACACCATTCAGTTAATATTACCGTTGGATACGCCGCTGCACTTCAGGTTTTCATAATTGTTATTATTTGATAATAAGGAAACGGAATATTATTTTTTAAATAAATAATAAATTAATTAATAATTTTGTAAATTTTGTGAATTTGTTCTTGAAAAAACCAAAAATGTATAATTTCAAGACTTAAAATTAAATAAATAATAATTATTTAATATTTTTGATACATTGAATTCCTAAATTTTATTGATACGTCACTGCTACTACTTCTAGCTCTCTGGGGTAACCTCTCAACACATCGGCGCCGTGGCTTAGTTGGTTAAAGCGCCTGTCTAGTAAACAGGAGATCGAGGGTTCGAATCCCTCCGGGGCCTATGTGCGAGTTTTTTTTTATTGTTAGTAATAAATAATTTGAGTAGTAATACAATATAATAATATATTATGATATAAATATTAATTTTAACTGTGAGAAAATGGAAAAATTCAAATAATGTAATGAAGCATAATAGTATATTATTTCATACGGAACAAAAGTTTAATAATAAAATCACCTAAAAAATATGCTTTATTTCTGTAAGCTGTAATTCAGAACTTACCTGCTTAAATTCCGCCCGTTACCCCAGCAGTACGTACAATAAAACAATTGCTTTCACAAGAAAGAAATTTTGTAACTTTGAGTAACATCAAGTCAATTTTTTTTTTAATTTTATCTCATTTTACGTTACCAACCCACAAAAAATTAGAGAGATTACGGGAGAAGGATTAGGCAGTGCGGCCTTCAGGCCGCACAAACTGAGCAATCTAATGTAATAATTTTATAACTATACTTTGCCAAAATTAGAAAGTTGATTAATTTGATGAACATTAAACATTTTTTACTTTTACTGCCGGACGACAGTATGGAATGTCTTTGAATTATTTTATTTTTAATAATAATTATTTATTTACATTTTTTAAAAAGCGAAGTTGTACAATAGAACTGTTAATTCTTAATTAAATAATTATTTTTGTCATTTACAAGCTTTTAACAATAAATTACTTATAGTTTATCTACAATAATGAAATTTTTAGGCAGTGTAAAACAATGTATTATATTATAAAAATTCTTAATAATTACTAAACGAACAATAACAATTTTTTTTCAATTTTCTAATAATTATTATTAATGTAAGTTTCTATCCCTGAGTAACAAGTACGATGGAGTTGGAATGTTAAAATTGTCATTCCTTAACAGTAAATTTTCTTCTTTTTCTCTAATAATCTTCTGTAATCGTGAGATTTCTTCTTCGTATTTACCTTTCATGTTTATAATTATTGTATCTTGATCTTTAATTCTTTGTTCTACAGATGATAATTCATTATATGCATCTCGCTGGACGACCTTGAAATACAAAAAAAATTTAAATAAATTAAATCGATAGAAAAGAAAGACATCATCTCCAATGGACCGTAAAAATTCAAATTCAAATTCAAAAAATCATTCGTTACTGTTTCCGCCCAATCGAGCTTGGTATTTTGTTCAAATTATAACTGAGAGTTCATCACATAAAAACCCAAACAAAAACATAAAATTATAGTTTAATTCGTCCTCTCAATTGTTGTAGAAAATACTAACTTTTAATTTACTTTTAAGTGTGTCCATCCTATTTGCCATGTCGCTGCCGATTTGTTTTACTGCTTTATTTTCTTCTTGTCGATGTTGTAATGCTTTAATAAGCTTCTCCTGCTCGGAAACCAATTCCTTAGCAAATTCCATTGCTTTGTGCAGCTGCTTTTTACATGCCGTTCGTGACAATTGCACTTCTTGAAGAGATTGTTTCATATCTAAAGACTTTCCTTCGAATTTTCTGGTAAATTAAAAATAAAACCTCAATTATAAAACAATTAAAAAGATCTGGTAAACGCTTACTTCACTTGTCTTTCATACGTTTCAATTTTCCTTGTTAAGCTTTCCTTTTCACATTTTAACTTTTCAATGTTCGCTGTTAGTTGTTCTATTTCGTTATGCAAATCGGTTGATTTTTCTTTCAATTTTATTTTCTCCAATTCGTACTGATGTTTAAGTTCTTCATACAATCTAAAATGCAGATATTAAAGGCAAAATGATATAAGTAACAACAATTTAATGAGATATAATCGTTCTAAGTTTACTGAAAATTAAAAAAATTATGTTAGTTGAAAAGAGTAAAAGCACAAGGATATAAGTACCTACCAAAAAGTTACTTAGATCGTTTTCACGACAAAATCTAGTACTTAAACCCTTTTGCCTTGAACCCGTGCAACCATTGGTACTTACTGTTTACACTCATTAACGCTGGTGTTATGAACGGAAATTGGAATATATTTTTGTCTTTCATGTTTAAATTCATCTTGATATTCAATGAGAGTTTTATTTTTTTCTTTCAGACCTGCAACTTCTGTCCTGCTTTTATGGTATTGTTCGATTACCACATTATAATCTCGTCTCAATTGTTCCACTAAATAAAAATTTTAAAATTATAAAAACTCTACAACGAAAACCGAAAACTACATTTTTTTAACAAAATCGATAAAAATGAAGCTGTTACGAAAGGCTATATCTCGAAAACTAAACGGACTAGAATCATAATTTTTTTTATATTTTACGCAAAATTACATTTGCTTTAAATTTCATTAGAGCTAGTTTAGGTATAGGATGCATAGGGAACGGTCAATTTAAGATTTTGTGATTTTTGGGACAAATCCTCATTAATTTGCTCCTATTTCGGGCTGAATCTGTTGTAAAAAGTTCAGGTTTTTTTGTGATGCTAAAGTAAAGGGTTCCAACTAGAAAATTCATTTCCGAGTTATTTCCATGACCAAGTTCCTAATAACTGGATTTTTTCAATAAATTCGTTGACGATGTGAAATAGTTTACTCCAAAACTTATGCAACACAAAATACTTCATATACATAACAACGCAAGTAATCTTGGAAAATAGTTCGTCCACAAATTACAAATAATTGCTTATTTTTCTTTGCGTGTAGTACGTAAGCGGCACAAAATAGTGGACCTACTGTTTTACGTGATCTCGGAATCACGCACCGTGGAAAGGAATTTGTCGTCCCAACAAAGCATTTAGTAGCTTAGCCTCTACAAAGTTTTTTTGCTGCTACAACAAATTTTATGCTGCCATAATTCAATAATTTTTCTAATCTGAATAGAATCACTTGTTGTAGCAGCAAGGAAACTCTGTTAAGTTTGTAGCTACTAAAAAATTTTTTTCACAGTGCCGAAAATGAGATTTACTGTTTAGGGGCGAGGTATCCTATTTCAGTAGGTATAAAGTGGTTCTTTGCACATCAAAACTTTGGGAAAAGTGACTGTTTTTCTAACAAGTTTAGAACTGATTTATGATAGATTTGTGAGTTCAGTAATTCGTCATTTTTCGCACTAGTGCCGTAAACTACTATTAATTATATTTACAAATTCTAATATTATTTGAAATTACCTGCTTAAATCCTACCTTTCTGTTCGTAACAGCGCAAAACTTCTTCGAGTTTGTCTTGCTTCAGAGCGCACTTTTTAATCAAAATGTCATTGTGATTTTTAGTATTTTTCAATTCTAAATTGATATGGTTCAATTCCTCCTTCAATTTGATACTGCATTTGTCATCAATCGTAAGTCTCTTATGTAGATTTTCATTTTCTTCCATAATTTCTTTTAGTTTGCTGGAAACATTTGATATTTCCGTTTCGTAATTTTGAATTATTTCGTCTTTTTCGTTTATGGTTTCTTGGTAAGAATTTAAAAGTGGGCCCAGTGTATGGGAGTTAACCGCTCCCCAAGAAATTGGTATGTGCGGATGATCCAAATGAGTTTCGGAGGTGTTTGTTAAGGTTTCATTAGTAATCACTTCCAAGTTGGAATAACTTTCGTTTAATTGATTATGTAGAGGAGTCAGCTTGGCTTTATCTTTTCTTAATTTCTCTTGATAGCGTTCCATTTGAACGTTTAATCTAAAATCAAACATATTTCAAAATTTTATTGAGCTATAAAATTTCTCAAGCAATAAAAAAATTAAATGTAATAAAAGTATTTCAACTTTTCGCATTGGAAAAAAATAAAATTTATTTTGGAAACGTATTAATGTCGATCTTTGCACGTTAAGCTTTGGGTATTTGATGTCATTCCAAAAAAGTGCACCCTAGGGCAAAATAGTATACCTACGTTTCTTGGACAAATTTTTTCATTTTACTAATACTCTGATAATAAAGTTGTACCATTAAATTCTAATCTAATCTTAATTGGCTACATTACCTATAAACAACATTTTTCAGCATATCCACATCTTCAATCAATTGCTTATTAGTACTTTTCAGAGTATCATTGTCCATGTTGGTATTTTCCAAAAGTTGATGAAGCTCATCGCATCTCTTGCAGTGCTTACTATTTTCCAACTGGATTTTGTAGTCGTCCAAGGTAAATAACATATTTTCATATTGGCCTTTAATTGCGGTATTTTCAACTATCACATCTTCGTTGATTTTTTGTAAAATGGACAATTTATCTTTGAGTTTTGTCATTTTCTTTTGGTAGCCCTCCTCGGCACCGGTTACTTGCTCCAATAAGTGTTGGTATTCCGAATAAATTCGTTCGTGCGATTCTATCAGCGTTTTTTTCTTAATTTTACTAACATCTGCTTCTACAATTTCCAATGTGGGCCCGAGCTTTGTACAACTACCATCAATATTGTCGATATTGCTTTGGGGTTCCTTCAAATCGCCGTATTTATGTTTATGTTTTCGTTTCTGGTTAAATTGTGCTCCGTAGGTTTTATGGGCAATATTGTCAGCTTCCAATTTATTGCTTGTATGAATGGGAACATCAAGTTTTTTCTTGCGTTTGGGCTTTATTGGTATTTCGGTAGACGACATATTTACGTTACTTTTTGGAGTGGAATAGAAACCGGAAGAAATTACTCGAAAATAAGGAAGAGTGGTTTTTGACATAGATGAAGCTATAACGAACTCTCTGTCACGACATGGTTAATGGATCTCAATCACTTCTAAAAAATAAAAAATGCTGTTTAGTGTGTTTTGCTAAAAAAATCACGTTTACCTTGTTTTGATCGATGTAATTCATATCTTGCGCAAAACTAAATTTTAAATGTTGAACAATCTATTTAACACCTTTAGTTTCAATTATTGTGTCACGAAATGACACATTTGAAGTAATCATTCATACTTGAAAGAATCCACTGTATACCAACAAAGGTTGTTTGGCATTGGTTGCCATGGCAACGTTCAAATTTGGCTCTGCATGGAATCAATAGCAGAAAAGTGTAATATGGAAATCCCTTTACGTTTTAGTTTCGTGAATATATGGTAGATGTCGGCTGGATTCCTCTGAAAAAATCTTTTGCAACTTTCGAAAATTTTTTCTTCGCACTAAGATTAATTTTATTTCCAGGTCGAGCGATGAAGAATATAATGGCGCTGGTTGGAATTATAAATACTGTTTTTTCTCTTTCAAACGCCATCAATCCTAATTGTGATTTTTCCATAAAAATACGTTTAGGAGAAAGATATAACATTTTCAGTCCCAATTATCCTCAATCATATGCACGCAGCAGCTCGTGTCGATGGTATATAGAAAGCGATCTCTACACTCAAGTAGTAATAAGTTGCGAAGATATTGATCTTCCAGCAGTAAGTTGCCCGTACCGGCAGTAAATTGTACTCCTGTTAAATTCTGATTTTTTACAGTCACCTAATTGTAATCAGGATCGAATATCAATATCTTTATCGGGAGATAAAAATTTTGGGGATGCCAATAACTTTTGCGGAAGAGGTACTTTAAGTCAAGTTAGTTCTGGTGACAAACTAGTAGTTGGTTTATTTTCTTCTTGGAACACTAACGGTGGGAAATTCTTTTGCACCATTACACCGATCGTATCAGAAAATCCACCTGTCGAGCCTCCCAATCCATATTGTGATTGTGGATGGACAGCAGAGGTTTGCCCTTGATTGATTTGTTAAGCTTATATACGGATGATGTAATTTTTTTAGAAACGGATCGTGGGTGGTGTTGAAACAGGGCAACACGAGTTTCCGGCTATGGTAGCAATTTATAATAAAGATATTAAAGATCTTGCTTGTGGGGCCAGTATTATTTCCTTAAGGTATGTCATCACAGCAGCTCATTGCTTGTATAGGCAACCAATTGCTAAGTACCAACTGTTAGTTGGCGCCCATTACATCATGACACGTAAGTGCTTCGTCATGATGCCAGTACATTTTTGCAGTAATTCTAATATTCTTATAGCTAACGATGGTTCGGCAGTCTTTTACGATATAACCAAATTTACACCTCATCAAAACTATGTCCAATCATCGCAGTTAAATGATATTGGAATTATACAAACAGCAATTCCAATCCGTTTTAGTATGAACGTTGGGCCGATTTGCCTGCCTTTCCGTTACTCAAATTTTAATTTTAATGACTACCTTGTTACAGCGTTAGGTAAGAATTCTATCTTCCTTAACCTTAACTACACACACTGTGTTTTATTAGGATGGGGAACTTTGGAATTTACTGGAGCCATATCAAATGAATTACGGAAGGTTAACCTAACAGTGGTGGATAATAATCATTGCCGGCAAGAGTTTGAAGGAGATTCAAATGTAGATGTACAAGAAACTCAACTTTGTACTTATGCTAAAAACAAAGATGCATGCCAATACGATTCGGGTGGGCCCGTCCAATGGTACAATCGCCAAACGAGAAGACTGGAACTGGTTGGAATTATTTCCTTTGGAATTGCTTGCGCAAGTGACTATCCCAGTGTTAATACTCGAGTAACTTCTTATCTTGCCTGGATTGTATCAACAACTAAAGGTATTTTCCTTTATTGTATTTTTTCTTTAGCTTATTAATTTTTAAATTTTTAGATGCCGATTACTGTATTATATAGGAACAACTACCAAATATTATCTTGCCAATGCATGGATGGGTCACCAATTGCATAAATTATTTTCTATATTGTATGTATGTAAGTCTACAGGAAGAATAAAAATATTATTTTAAGTATCTACTGCGAAATTCGGACAAGGTAAAATTTGATAATTTTAAAATGCGTAAATACGCCATCCAACGTATACGTTAAAAATTTACTACTGCTTTGAAGTTGGGAAGTTTCCACTCGTAGTTAGAAAATCAATAACTTCGCTTTAATAAAATTGAAGAGAGGGCACGTTGGCATTCCTTGTCGAATTTAAGCTAAAGCGGTAAATACAGGAAATACGAATAAAATTAAGTTTTAAAACAAAATAATAAAAATGTTGGCTTTTTCTTTAACTTCGCCGAGATCTGTTGATATGTTCTGTAGCAGTGACCACGGTTGTGTTTTAGGGTTAATGGTGGCAATTATGAACTTAGGGGGCTGGTGGCTTTACGCGCCCCCCGAAGCATGAAAACGGGGATCCAATCAGAGCTTTAGCTTCAAATTTTGAATTTTCCAAAAAATTGATTTTCTTGCATTTTAATTTTGAAAAGTTTGGAGTGATAGTTTACGGCATTTTGGATAATGGATAGCCAGCATGCTTTGCAATGGGAACTAATATAAATTTCAGTTAAGTGCATATTGTGGTAAAAGCTACTGGTGATTTTCTGACATAAAATTTTCCATTCGATTCAGCAGTTGCTCATAAAATTATATCTTACACCTAAACAGCGAAGTTTTTATTTAATTTATTTAATGACTGTTTCCTTTTCCCCATTTGAAACATTATGACTCGTCGGATAAGAGATAAGGTAGTTTTTCAAAATAAAAAAACATTTAAAATTTCGTAAAAATAAACAATTATTATTTAAAATTTTTATTATTTTTTTAATGAGGGTGTGGGGAGGGGGTTAAGCAAAATGTAAAGTTTACATATATAAATCTATTTTTTATATCCATTTTTAATCCGATTTAAAAAAAATAAAGGGTGATTTGTGACCATTGGAAATTTTAAGGGGTGACGACGGGGACGTAAAAAAGTCGGGAGAATTTTAATTCCTGTTTTATTCGATATTCAAATTTCCTGAATAAATAAAAAAACAAAATTTTGACTTGGAAAACTTCTGAATTTAATTTTAAAAATTTGCTGAATTGAGTACAACTGCACTCTCTTTGAACTCAGTTCAATGCAATTGCTGATGTCAGATGTTATAAACCAATTATAATGAAAGAAAGAATGTTAAAAAAGACTTCGTTTCTGTTACAATATAACCATGAAAGTAACAACTATTATTCTTGACTTTGGAACCTTTGAAAATTTCAATAATGTATTATTAAATTCTTTTTAATAGTTGCAAACCTAAAATAGTTATTCAACTTGGGAATCGCGCCAGCTTTTGATGTCCCTGGATTCGGGTCACGATTAACTTTTTTTTTAAGTTTCTGGATATTCTAGAATAAATACATTCAATTATAAAGGGAAGATAAGGGAACAAATGGGCATGTGGAAGTTGATATCGTTCACATTCCGGATGAATGGAGACAGCAAAGATAGTATGATTTTAATTATAATAGTAGAATATCATATCTGATGAGGTCGCAGTGGTATAATCAGGTAAACTTGATTCATTGATTGCCCGCACGATAATTTTGAATATGCGTCAAAACCACCTACATAACATCGTTATGATCACACAATCAGTGGAAACATTAACTGACCATCTATTTTGAGTAGCAAACAACGCCCATGAGGACCAGACGTTAACCGACGCTTTAGTTGGCTTTGGAATGGTGGGAGTTGAAATGTAAACGTCAGAGAGATAAGAGGGGTAGACGTCGCGGTGGCGTCATTATACGTCATAACACGCCTTCGTTTTCGAATTCAAATCGATAATTGAATATTTATGAAAAACATGAAAGGGCGTGCATCCTAAATAGACTACGAGGAAAATTTGATATTTTCAGGACATTGATTTTGGACCACATTTAATTTCATATTTTAGAATTTAGAAGAATTCCAATCAGTACACAAACTTTTTTTGTAAAAATTAAAAATAATTGCAATCTTTTAGCTCAAAATCATTTTGACTTATTTTCTTCAATAAATATTAGTTTCAATAAATTGCAGCCAAGAAATATTTCTTATAACATTTTATTACATTTAATATATTTATTTTGGATATCATACTTTGTATTTTTATAGATTTTGAGTTAGTTTTTGGCACATATTCCTATTCACTTGAAAATATATTTATCAAATCCAGTCTTACATTGTAAGGATTATTTAAAAAAAATTTACTTGTATTTTTAAAACAATCCGTACATAGAAGATTTATATTTTTAATTTACCTATTGTACCCTTACTAATACTTATTAGCACCGCTCAGCAATTTTGATATAATTAACACTGCCCCATTGTTCCTCTGGGCTAGGAAAAAATTAAAAAAACAGGAACAGGAACAGAAGAAGAAACAGAAAGAACAAAAGAATGGGAGGGTGAAAAATAAAATTGAAATATTAAAAGCTGCTATATTCTAGACATGTTTTTATATTGAGAGTGGACATAAAGCCGATGCTTTAAATCACACTTTATCGCTATATAGGAATTCTGAGTTATACAGTGGAGATTTGAATTTAAAATTATTCTCTGCGTTGCCACTCAGAAAAAAGTAAGCCTATTTTTGTAAGTTTAACATAACCATGTCTCCTCTACGACAAATATTTGTTTTCTAAGCACTAACATTAGTTAAATGCATTTTTAGCTCAGTTCAGATTATGTTGCGATGGAGCAAGCCAACGGATGGGCAGTGCCGTCCTAAGGCATTTAAGCGTCCGGGGCTAACAACATTAAGCCTTGGGTTGCAATAGACCTATCGATGGAAGAACGAAATAAGCTCAGAAATGCTAGCGTTCTATGTTTCTACGCTTTTTTGCAGAATATGTTTTTCCAGTGTCGAAGTTATTTTGTTTATGGGAAAAAAACGACAGTCAGCTGGGGGAGGTTAGCAAAACGGCGAGAACATGAAAAAAACCAATAGCGGTTTATATTAAATTTATACCGTGACGCTGTAACAAAGAAAGAGGGAAATCCCTAAATGGCAATAATGTGAAATTATGCACTCGGCAACGCAAATGTTAAATTTGACGATACGCAGTATTTTTGTGAACACATATTTAGTTTCTCAATTTTGTTCCGTTTTCAATTCCCTCTTCGTAAGCTTCTTTCTGTGACAATGAAGCACCCGAACAAAATAAAAAGTCTTGTAAACTAAAATGTCAGAATTGTGGTACTTTCAAATAACTTGTCCGTAAATTTGACACCCAAAAATTTGTTAGTTATAATGCAGGTATGTATTTAATTATAAAATTAATTACAATTTGTATTTCTCATTAAAACAAATAATCAAAGCATTTGCATTAATGTAGTAGAATAAACAACATTTATTGTGACAGCGGTTAGGTACTTAGCTTCAAAGCATTTGTACACAAAGCTCCACATTTTCTAATCAATTACATCTACCTAAATAATGTAAATGCGTTTTGTTGATATTTTTATTGGTCAAATCACGAACGAAAAAAATGTTCATAAATATTATATCTACTTTATACAATTTTTATTGAAAGTGTCGGAATTTGTGTTAGTGTCAAAAATTGGGTCATTTACCTTATTTATAGTAAATAGAAAAAAATAAAATTGGTCTCGAGTAAATTTAATTTTCTAGAACAGCAGAACAAAGTTGCATTTTTATCGAATTACATTTAAATTGGTGAGTCAACGTAAAATATTTTACTGTTTTGCTCATAAAAAGAATGCTAACAATTTAATAGCACTTTACTGTTTTTTTGCGCCATTTGGATTGAAAGCGGCTACGCTACGTTACGTTACGCTATGGTAGCATTTTTTATGGGATCCCTTGGGATTGATCGATTCCGGTTTGTTGATTGGTCGGATGATATCATCGGGCAATTAGTTAGTTAGTGCAGTTTTGGTTCCTAGGTTACAGTTAAGTTTTACTACATAAAACAGAAATCAATTGATAATTTTTTATTGGTAATTGAAGAGAAGTAAGAAATTTATTTGATTTTACGTTTTAATTATCTGAGGTTATTATGCTATAAAGAAAATTATTACTACTACAATATGCATTGCATACGTAACAAGAAGGTAATGTCTTTTACAATCAACTTAATAAATAATCTTCCCCTTGTCTTATAAATAGAAAATGACCATCAATCTAGTTAATCAACAGATATGTATGAACATTGATATGCCGAGTATATTCTTAGGTAGTCTGAAGTATTTTAAGCCTTTTGTACCAAATACCAACCTTTAAAAAAATTATTTATTTTGAGTTAAACTTTTTGGTCCATCGGACAAACATACATTTATGGTGACCATGGGGTGTTTCTGGTTCCCTAACCTAAATTAACCTCCACTATACAATACCGAAATCCCCAATTTATATAAAAAAGATATTTTGCTATTCTCGCTTAAGATTTTAGACTAATAATCCTGCAATAAATTATCAAGAACCAAGTTTCGAATTATTGGGATTATATTGAGGTTGGTAGACTTGGCCTCAATTTATCTTATTAAACACAGTATATGCTAAATCACAACATATACTAAAATGTATTATAGAATAAATCTTTATTTAATTTCCATTATAATTAAAACTGGGTAATCAAATTACAAAACTAATTATAAAGCATAATAATTATTGTCACCTACCTATAGCATAATAATTAATTTCTTTCTCGACTATAAAAACTTAATTATATAATGAAACTACAAATATGTTATTATATAACTGTACTATTTGAAACATATGACTGGCATGGATTTTGACTGATTTACTATTATTTCGGAATTTTCCTATGTTCGGGTGACCGTTCGGCCACCCGGCAAAAATATCAAAATATTTAAATAAATAAATTAATATTATATGTTTTTTTAACCGAACAAACTTGGATTACATTCCATCAACAAACTTGAGCCTTTCGAGGATTTGGGATGTTTTCACTTCTATCTAATCCAAAATGATAGGAATTCCATTCAATACCTACTTAACACACCGGAAAGATTTAATTTCTGACGCAATATTGGTAACCCAAAGAAAAACTCCGTGGTGTAAGCAAGCGCGTCTACAATGTCTGGGTCCGGGTAAAACGCGGAAGCTCTCGGTTTCGAACGGTATCTTCCGATTTCGCAGGAAAATCAATATTACTTCGTTTGTACAAAGCTTCAAACGACTTTACTCCCGACCTATTTAAAAAAATAGTTTTGATAGCATACAATTTCCATTCAATTCGAATTTTACGACCCATTAAAGTAATAAAAGCGAACCATACCATTGCATTGTTCCAAAATAATTTGAAAAATTAATTTGTCTGTGCTATTAAAGATTGAAGAAACAATTTTAATAATTATATATAATTTACTTTTTTTAAACCAATTTCTCTCCAGCCATCTGCTTAAATTGCCAAATTTTTCCACTACACGTATGCGACCTGCTACTTCTACATTATTTTATTTTATTATATTATAATAACGTCCAGAGCCGTTCTTCTTCTGATGTGGTAACAAAAAACAAAAAAGGCCAGTTTTAAAAAATTTCCCAAAAAAATTTTTTTTTTTTTGAAAATAGTTTATATTTTTTTTTACAATTTTGCGGGAGGAAAAATCCAGGGTTGGATTGGGAATTAATATTATTACTATTTAAGAGTGTAAGGGTAAAGGTGGTTTCGGTCTCGAAACTGTTTTCCGGAAAATTTTCTTACGCAGACGTCGTTTGAATTTCAATGCAAACGAACTATTTTAGCTCCCCTACACGAACGCACAGCTGAATAGATTTACCTCGTTCAGTGTTCGCAATACCGTGTTTCTTGACGAATGTGTATAGCAAAGTGTTCAAACTATTAAGGTTCAAAATCGCTTCTATGCACATGCTAGTATTGATTTTTCGCCACGAGTGTGACCTATTGTGGAAAACTGTTATTTTGAAAAATTAGTTTGATTATTAGAATTTTTTTTTATTTGAAATTGATTTTAACTTAAATTAACACATTTAATTTTGATAAAATTTTAATTTTTCGCGACCGATAGAATAACATTCGAAAACATTTTGGTGAAGATAATGAAAATGGGTTAAGTAATTTTTAGCAACCGCAAGTATTACAGTTTTACAGTATTAGAAAAACTACACGATTGCAATACAATCCAAAGTATATTTTTACAATATTGATGATTCGCTAAAACTACAATGTTTTGTTACGAACTTAAAAAAACCAACGAAGTTATTTTTAGATAATTTGCAAATTTTATTCAAATAATTAGATTATTTTTTGTACCTACTTTCGATTTGTGTGACAAAATAAAGATATTTTTGTGGTTAAGTGAAAAATGGCAAGTAAAACTTCAGAAGTTACTCGGAATGGACACGAGCTTGCTCCATTAAATAATACACGGGATGGATCCGCTGGAGGAAAACCAGGTGTTACCATAGTTTTACATGGAGGTCGAGGATCCATTATCTCCCGTGGAAGTCGAAGTAGTCGAGGAAGTATTAATCCGGATGAAGATCCAGATAGAGCAGCATGGTCCGGAAAAATGCAATTCTTCCTTTCAATTATTGGCTACTCGGTTGGATTGGGAAATATTTGGAGATTCCCTTATCTTTGTCAGCAAAATGGTGGAGGTATGTAACCCTGACCTTTAGCAATTTATGTGATTCGGTACCGAAACGAAAATTTAAGTTACGGTAAACACGGATTTTCTTTATTAAAAGTTAACTGAATAATAACTTTATTATCGCAGTAATAATAAACCAGACAATCAAAATTGAATTTTGATTATGGAGCAATTATAGAATAATTGATAAAATGTGCAATAAATTATTGCGAGTAGGTAAAACAATTTAAAAATTTTTAAATCACTCTAATCAAAAAGCGGATTAGGTACATTAATTTGTATGTAATTTTCCAGTGGAATAGAACAAATATTTTTGTTGTGAATGTACGTCAGTATAGGTATGAGTATCATGTAACAAACATAAAATAATTTTTTTTATCTATGGTAAACAAATGTTATACAATTTGGTTTTGTGGATTTATATCTCGTAAATAATTTACCTGTAACGAAACATACGTAATATCTAATTGGGCCAAAAAATTTACGTGAGTGCGTTAAAGTAGTCATTACGTTTGCACTGAAGCAAAGAAAAATACGAATTTTTAGTGTGATATTTATAAAGAAAGAGGCGCCGGAGTTTATAAATAAATCTATAAATTTATTCAGTCTGAAAAACTACAATATCGAAAACAGCGTAAATATGTAGAATTAAATAATGAATGAAGCTATTTTCTTGTAAGGTAGTTTGGAAATGACCCCATAACTTGACAACTTTTAAATTATACCCGAAGCTATTTTAAAACTATTTAATTTTTAACTGCCTGCAATATTAAAATAGAAAAAAATTCGGAGTTTGCCTTGCAGTATAAATAAGTAAATTCTTCAGAGAGAGAAAGCATTCCTTAATATCATTTAATGATCTTTTAATATCATGTAATCTACCTGGGATGAATTTACATGCTGACCATCTACAGAAGAAACAGTGATCCAAAAGAGATAATCGATTAAGATTATTGTTTACCAGAGAAAAGATTTTTACTGCATTTCTCACTGTGAAAAAGAATTTTTGTCGCCCTAACAAAGACAGGATTACGCAGCCTCACGGATACAAACACGTGGAAAATTAAAAAATTTCTTGTTTCACATTATTTCTGTGGTTTTTCCTAGTTATATGCAACCGAAGATCGAAAATTATCGTGAATCCTTAGTCCTACCCTGTCAAATGTGGTAAATTAATGTCTTTTCAATGTTTTTCAAACAATAGTTTTCCACGTATGTGTTCTTCACTTCACACTTAAAATTCTATTGTTTTAATGTTTTGTTTAATATTAAAGTTTTTTTGTGTACAGAAAAAAAATTTGTTGATTCAACAAATTAGTAAACACAGATTAGTTGGTTCAACAAATTTTTTTTGTACAGAAAAAACTGTGTTACGGCAACATGAAATTTGTTGTAGCAGCAAAAAAAACTCTGCTGATGCTATAGCTGCTCAACCTTTGTTGGGGCAACAAATTCTTTTTCACAGTGTTCATAAAAGATTCTGTCCAATGTGATGTTCGATCTTAGTGGGATAAAAAAAAAACCAATTAACCAAATGATAATGATGAAATAACAATGCTGTCCGGATCTGCTATATTGAGAGTCTAAAGCTCAAGCTTCATTATCTTCTTGTTAGATCCGCCGATTTAATGAGGTAATCTAATGTTGACAATGGAAATTGATAGTCGAAAATCAAAGTCCTCTAGCAATTTTAGTTTCCGTAAAAATGTTTGGACTATTTTCTGGAAATTGTCCCAAATGATTTAAGCTCCAAATGCTTAGCTTTTAGGATGTCCTCAATCAGTCAAAAAGTGCTTGAGGCATTAAAAGATCAGACCTGACCTGTTGTTTGCGTGAAAATTTAGAAAATATAAAAAAATATAATGGTTTGGGCGAAATGAGTCAATATTTTCAAAATATTTAATATTAGCCCCAAAAAACTGACGGAAAAATTAAAACATCTGCCAATAAATACCGGAATTTTATGGTCCTTGTGATAAAATAGCATTCAGTGATGGACGGTCTAGGCCACATATTCAGTCGGGTACTATTTCCGAAGGGAGCTGTCCTCCATTTGCTAACTGTCGAAGTTTTTTGATCCTCATCTTTGTTCGCTATTTCAATTATTTTTCTTTTTCACCTTTTATGCTTTTGACCAACATACTGTACCTAATTTCCTCCCCCCCCCCCATGGGACCATCTCTATTCTCAGTATTTTCTTTAATTAATATTCAAGCATAAAAGTGAATCTATAATAAAAACGAAGGGAATAGCAAATAAAATTATGGTAGTTGAGGGCATAAATATATCCCTTTTAGGATCTGAGAGTATTGGAGAACTGTCTTGACTGTTTTCATGCGGTTAGCCCGGTCCATTCTAACAGCTGCAGACAACAGTTTGTATGTTAGTGTTCTCTTACGTAGAAGGGCAGGAACCTCTGAGACCAAGCACTCGGTAAAGTCATTCCAGTAGGACGCCTGAACTCAAAAATGAGGTCTCTGGGTACAATAACTTGGTAAAAACAGCTCTGTAGGTCGCCCGAACGCAAAAATCACAGATCTAGAAACACAGGAGAAACAAATTCTAACTGTGTAACTGCGGTCTTAAAATAATTTTGTAATTCAAATTGTAATTATTAAAAATTCCACTACTCCTGGGGGGTATTCCATACCCCCCAGACCCCCCGGTCCATAACAGTTTGAACTGAGTTCTTTCTCTAACTTTTCTTCATCATTCAGACCTTTTTCAATATACTTAAAAAAATAATTTTTGTCTGAATGTTGAAAAATGAAAAGAGTGTTATTAGTGTAGAGTACAGAATATCAGATCAGATACAGATCAAATAGCATGCTCCTGCTCAGGTCTCATCTCCTCAGATCCGGAATTTGGGGTAATTATTGTGTTCAAAATAAAAATATTTAATGAAAACTGTTCAACTCACGTTCAAATCTTCTGCAGTCACTTAAATGTCATCTTTGAGATCGTCCATAACGAACATCCATGTCTTAGGGTGGGGAGGGGGGAGTTTAGAAAGCGTGTCTAAGTGTGACCAGAAGGATAGGAGTGGTTAAGTCAAATGTGACGTCCGCATAAAATCCATATTTAATGCAAATTTAGAGAAATGAAGGTTTTTTTTTGATTTGTGACTACTGTGTGTTCCGGGGGGGGAGGCAACCAAAATTTGGTCCAAACTAGATGATTTTTTTGGTTTGCAATTATTGTATAAATATAACCCGGTAGTTTAAACTTTGTTTAGCTGGCAAGAAATCGTTGGAAAGCGTGTGTTTTCATGATACTTATTATTTAAGGGTGGCGCGGCGCCCTATTGCCTTCCCCGTACCAGGAGCCATTGTCTAATTTAGAACATTTTAATATTCTAATGAATTTAAGGCCGCAGTCGCACTACAGCCATCCACTACCATCTACTAAAATTCAACTAATTCAATTGGTGCAAATAATAAATAAACCACTTCCATTGGATGAATTTTTGGTTGGTGGTCGACAATGCTTTCACAGTGTCAACGGTATGATTAACCTGCAAGCTTGTGCAAATGAAAATTGAAATAAACCAACCGAAATTGCATTCTTATCTTTAACAATTCAGTCATCTCTAAATTTATGGTTTATGATAGAACAAACTTTAATATATTTCCTATTTTAGACAAATATAAGATACTGAAACCATTTATAACACAACATTCATCATGAAACAGAAGAAAACCGATTACGAATTCTCTTAAATTCGATCAAATATCGAAGGGGATGACGATTTTCGATTAATTCCCGATTTAAAATTTAAGTTTTGGCTGCTATCCTTGAGATATCTGCGTCATATTTTGTGATGAACGTTGTGTTTGCTGTATTTATGTTAAGATAAATCATAATATATCTCCATGCATAATTTTTCCATCTGATTTGTATCATCGTAACTCTGTAGTTCTGACCACAGTCCTTTTTTTAAACACCTGTTTTATGATTTATTACTGACTGCGTGGACTTCGCAGCTACTTACAAAAATATTGATTTTGATAACCAAATTTACATAAAACTTTCCACGAGATTTAAAAATACTTTACGTGTAATAGATAATTAACCTAAAACTGAAAAGTATGAGATCATTTTAAACAAATTTTAGAATACCTATCATTAGCAAAATTGTTCTACAATAAAATATCCCGGAAGAGGAAGCTATAATTTATTTATTGTAAAGGTAAAAAAGCTACGATGGTAAATTTTTTAATGATCCAGTTTATACTCCGACGAGCGATTTTTTGGTCGGAGAAGTTTACAAAAGGAAATAATTTGTGTTCCAGTCCTAAATTAGCAAGATGATAGCACTTGGTTGTAAAACTTTTAAAAATTTCTTGTAGCTAACACTCCATTAGCTGAACATCAACCCAAGTTTTTATTTTCCATTATTGATAATTTTAACCTACTTGGCTACTTTATTATTTACAATCGAGGATTTGAAGTTTTGAAAATCTAATAATAATTTTAGTCTTGTGCTTTGCTTATATTGCGTTACGTCAGTTGAATACTTTAAAACGTAGGAAGTTTTGAGAGATTTTTTTTCCTAAAAATAGACCATTTAAATAGGTATACTACTTGAAAGTAATTATTTTTAGGTATTTACATAAAGTGTGATAATTGCACTTTGTAATGCAATGCAATTTGCATTTTAAGTGGGTATATTCATTATCAAATTTAAATTAAGGACGACTTTGTGGGATAATAGCAATATTTTAGGTTGACCTGTTGAAAAACGGACAAAATTTATTTTTGATCAAATCAAGTATGATACAAATTGTAGGTAAATAGCACAGGATATTTCATCAAGGGCGAGGTTAAATAATGACAATCGATAAAAAGTTCCTATTAATACATTCTTCAAAATTTGTATGCGTTGTTTGCCAGTCGTTATAGTCGTATATTACTCCATTGTCACCTGATTTTGATTAATGTGTTCAGATATTAACCCGACAAAATTATATGGCAATCATTTTGTATAATAGGATTAGGTACAACCATTTAATATGTTTAAGAAACGCTAGACAGCTCCCCGACTATTTTTTTTACTTTAGTTTTTCTATACGTCAGTTAGCTTGGGAATATATACCATCAGATCTTCAATAATAAACATAGCAAGTAACATTATCCTACTGCTGAAGGTTGCAGAATTTTCCTATTCTTCTCTTTTCTGTTGTTCTGCTTTACTTTTATGTTCAATTGTTAAAAATTAATGAAAATCTACCAAAATATTAAAATCGGCGTGTATTCCGTTATTTAAACCCCATTTGATATTGATAACTTCATTTACATTCAATGCATACGTTGCGTTGGTTTAAAAATAAACTTAAAATACTCACAATGAACTTGACATTATCATTTTAAAAGGATAGCAATAATTAATTCTCAATGGAATTTGTAGATATAGTACTATAAAATGTACCATGTGTATACTATGTAAGCATACATCGGAAAAAAATTTATAGGAATATTTCAATAATATAATGGTTTAAGTTAAAAGAATTATTTTGGTCAGGTCAGACGACTAGAAAATTTTAAAAATATCTCAACTAGCTCTTTTGTAAATGTAAGAAATTGAAGTTTTTGTTTAATGTAAATATTGTTTTTAGGAAAAACGTTATTCGGTTTTTTCCATCTGTCAATAAAATGACACTCCTGTCATCGCTAAGCAACAACATGTAAATTGACAACAACAAAAACTTTCTTAATACTTCTTATATAATTACTGATTATTACCCTTAATAAATGCTTTACGTGAATCAGTATCTATTTTGAGTTAATCATTAATAAATTAATGTTTGATTGTACAATACACTTTTTACAATTTCATAACAGAAATTTATTTATAGAACTCTAAAAATAATGGTAAGAAATAATGGTATCAGTTTTGTTCGTCGTTTTCGCGTTACCACGATTATGAAAATATTCCTAAACCACAAACATGACTGCGAGGTTTGTTAATGGGATATAAAAATGTAAACAAAATAAAAAGTATATGCCATTCACATTGCAAGAAGATATAATATGCATTACATTTTTATGCCTGTCCATTCACCGGAACGATGGCATTGCTGGGTAAAATACATCAAGTTAACTGGTTGTGATAATTTTTTTAATGTATGTTTTACTACATTATATTTTATTGTTACTGAATATTTACAACAATTTATGGACAAAGCATAAATAAATATAACGTAACAACAAAAGCTATTACACGTAAATACCAGACAGAAATTACAAAATCAGCTTACAACAACGCCTGCAATAGGTTGAAACGATATTTCGAAGGTTTTTAAATTTTTTATTAAAAAAAATATAGGTCGCCACTCTTATTTGGAAATTATCATGGCAATATATAGAGTATATTGGTACCTTACTGGGTAATACAATTTTTTATTTTATTGTTTTTAGAATATAAAATATTCCTCCAAATATATTAATTATTATCGTAATTTAATAATATTATAAACTTCCTATTAATTTTACTGCATTTTTTACATAATATTTGTATTTAAACGAGTAAAATTAAATTTAAACCAAATTTACTCGATGTAAATAATAATACAGGGGCGGCTGAAGGGTTATCAATTATCTAGATTTTTAATTCGGTTCAGTTAGTCATATGAGTCATAACATAGTTTTGCACCTCTTCGGCTGCCTAAAGCCGACTCTGGTTATGTTATATGGTTTGCTACTTCCTTCAGTAGAGCAAATACAATTTTAATAGCTATAAACAAAAGTTTAATTCATAAAATTTATTTGTAGGCTGCTTTCTTATGCAGGAATGAAATGTTTAAAATATAAAAATCCCCCCAAAAAAAAATCCAAAACATGGACAACAATTTCCATGTAAATTTTATTTAAACCTGAAAATTAGTATACAACTGCGTACCGGATTACACAATTTGTATTGCTTTCATGCAAACCTACGAAAAGGTGATTTTAGCCAACCGAAATATAATTGGCCAGTAAATATATTTAACGACTTTTTTTTCATCCAAATGAAAGTTTTAGCTTAAAAAAATTGCTCATCCTTTTAAAATGAGATCATTATCTCTGCAAGAAAGTCGACGAACAAGAGATCGATTTACCGCCTTTTAAACGAGAAAAAATAACCAACGCAATTTCTTAATTAATTAATTTGGGTGTGTACTTTCATTAAACTCGAATCGGCAAAGAGAAAGAAAATTGAGAGCTAGCTACTGAAATTGGAGATACCGAGATCCCTCGAGATATTCTACCTCCCACACCTGCTTTTTACAAAGTCATAAAATTTTTTGCCAATATCATCACTATTTCAGATTGCATTTTAGAGAGAGTATAAGCTAGTGGGTAGTGGAGCCATACTCAGCCATGCTGAGCTTGAAGAGAAATTTCCTTAGTTCAAATCAGTTCAAATTTTATCTCAATCACAAGACAGCCAGATAAAATGAACGAACAACAGACCTTACCACTGAAAATCCAATATTGCTCCATGGGTAACCGTACTAAACTATTGAGCTTGACATATCAATATACTTTAGATAATACTATCCTTCATGTAGATAAATATTCCTAGCATTACGGAAACAAAATCTTATAAAGTGGAATATCAGGAAATGCACAGTCTTGAGACTTTAGGGATTAGACAGTGACACTTTCAAGAGAATGATGCCACGAGTCTAGAAGTTTTGGTCGATGGCCAAAAACGACAAATTTTATGACTCTCTGAAAAACTTGATTTCAAATTTTCCTTCATGACTGAGTATAGTGGTTAATTTCCCAAATTAAACAATTTATGTTCCGAGGTCATCCAAAAAGTACTTTTTTTTTTATTAATATTTTGACTGCTGAGTACGTCAACCCTAGCAGACAGTCGTAACTATATTTTACAGTGTTATTGTGTAATATTACAGTACAGTTTTACATTTTCAGGAAAGTTTAAACATAAAATTTAATTATATGTAATGTAATGTAATGTGCAATTGTTATTTGGCGATTATTTATGGTATAATATTGTAATAAAATTTTGCTATATAGGTATTTCTTACCAAAAATTATATTACCATCTTTCGGATTGCTAACTTCAAAGCTTTCATTCATCAAAGGCGTTAGAACTTACCGTGCCTGTCTAGCTGTTTGAGGATTAACTGGATCCGAGATTTGGTTTGTAAAGATTTTCTATTCGTATGAATAATAAATATTTTCAGTTTGTAAAAAGAAAGAGATATAATGATGAGACAGATAATATTATAGTGTATTGCGCTACAATATGTAATAGTTGGTAAATAAATTTTTATTTGCCATTCTTATTTTAACCTTAAACAATGATAGTTATCTTTAACAATTAACATCCACGTCGTACTAAGATTCATAAATAACAATGCAAACAATCGTGTCGTGCAAAGCCAAAGAATTTTCTGTTTTTATTTGTCAAGATAAATTTTAAATTTGACCGAATTCAGGCTGGATGGAGCTAACGTTTCAGAATTTGTTTCAGCTGAAATTTGATTGGTTTTTCACTCATGTAACTTCGTTTTAAAAAATATTGAAATCCAAAAAATTTTCAAAATTTTCAAAATTTTCGCAAATTTTTGAAAAAATAATAAATTTATTTTTCTCAAAAAACCCACTTTTTTTCTAAAAATAATACGTTTTGAGGGGATATAAAATGATAAAACACGAATTTTTTCAACCCAAAAAAGCTGAACAATACAAATTTTTCATGTATTTTGTAATTACATTGCAACGGTGCATACTTTGGGATGTAGAGTGGCCTTTAATTTTGTATGTGGTTACTATTAAATTGTTGAAAATGAGCAGTGTCGAGGTTAATCGTGTTAAGAATTTTGAAAAATAGATGAGAGTTATGTAGTTTAATTATTAAATTCCGAAAATTATACAGATTTTGAATAATTGGCAAATATGTTAAAAGTAAAATTTTTACAAAGACAAAAATTACTTAATGATAAAATCAGGTACCACATTTTTTTTAAATTTAATAATAATACAAAAATTATAAATTTTTTTGATTTTGTTTTTCGAAATTAAATTCAAAATTCAAAAAAGAATTAATTTTTATTTCTTAAAATTTAAATATGCCGAGTATTTAAAATATTGTATTTTGTATTTTAAATTCATATTCAAATGGTTTTTACTCACTTTTCCAGCCTAGAAAATAGAAGTTGAAAATAATTAACTTCCAAGATAGTAAAAAATTATGTAGGAATCATTGATTTTATATAATTCTAGATATATCACGCAATGCTAAGTTTGGCTATAACTGGAACTTTAAGGCTATGAAAAATTTCCATGATTTTTTAGTTAGAACCTTGCCGAAATTGACTGAGATTCCAAAGCTAAAAGTGAAATTCTGCTATAAAAAGGATAAAATCGTCGTTACATTTAAAATTCCGATGTCGATCCTTAATTTCAAAGCAATGAAAAGATTTGATATTCTTACAAGCTTACCAATAGAGCAGCACTCATCTTCTTTGCTATATCGTCGTTTAAATAAAGCCTATTCAAAATATCGGTTTTTACAATCCTACGCTCGATCAGCTTCTTTGAAGTGAATTCTTATTTCAATTTCTCAGAGTTACATACACGAGAAGCCATTTTTATGCAAACTAGAAGAAGTCGAAAGTCTATCAAGTGTTGCGCAATTTTTTTGGAAGATATTCATAATGTATTAATTTCACCAATATTATAATCGCGACTTCGAAATTTAAAATATGCGGCATGCGGCTTATCATTCAAATTTTTAAGGAATGATCGGTTTTAATATAAATATTTTAGTATCTACCAAAATAACATTGGAACATTTTTGCAATTACGTGCACGTACACGACTGAAGCCAAAATCCATATCATAACATATTGCTTTTAAGATTTAATTAAATTAAAATTTATTATTTTTATACTCATATTAAAATAAATAAACAACCGTAAAAAGCACAACACACTTAATATTCAATAATATTAACTTTAATTTAAAATAATAACCTAATGGAAATCTACTTAAAGCAAAATTGCAAGTAATAGGGTGAAATAGCTTTTATAAAAATTTTGTTTACACTTCACAAAATATAATTAAATAAATTGAAAGAATTACTGATACTAATTGAATAAATAAAATAAAAATTTTCGAATACTTTTAGAAGTTGTTCGATCGGGTTTTGTTTTTCGCTACGTCAGCAGCAATTACTTTAAATAGGACTATATTTTTGGCATTGATTTTTGATTCCAAATTCGACATCAGAGTAATCGGGTTTAAACTGAATTATTTGAGTGAAATAAAAAAATTTCCATTTCGCAATGTCAATGTTATATCAACTTTTAAATACGTAGTAGACCAACCATGACGTCATAGTGCAAAAACAAAAAAAAATTTTTTTACAAAATATGCAGTAATTTTTTTTTTTTTTAGGTATAGTCATATTTTGTTGTCAGAACGGTCTGCACATTATATGTATACGTAAAAATTATAATATTCCGAACAATGGGAAGCATACGTACACTTCAGGATCAAATTCGGTGAGTTCCCCCGTTAGCCAATTTTCACTTCGTAAAAATAAAAAAAGGTATCATGTTGATATTTTCGTAAAAACTTTTTAAATTATTTTATCAAACCTGATGTATTTTTTAATTTCACAAAGAAGCAGGAAAACAATACCTGCAAACTACTATAATTAACAAAGGTTGAGATTTATGGACGAAACGTTACTGATTTTGATTCCATGCAAAAACCCGAATACAATAGATGAATAGGCACTTGGATTAAGTGTTTGCTATTAAACTGATCGATAACTCTTGCACTGAAAAAACTCAATATTTTAATTGATCAAAGTAAGTACCTACCAATTTTTATTGTTCATTGTAGGTTTAATGTACTATTTGTTGAGCGAACAAAGAAAAATATATCGGATTGATTACTAATATATTTTGTACTACTTTCCTTCCATTTTTTAAATTGGGCTATCAATTTTTAATTTGTCGGAAAAGTGACCCAAAGTTCAATACAATGTTCTCGAGAAAACCGTAATACAGAGGTATTGAACTGCCTAATCGTTTTATTTTATTTAGATTATAAGGAAAAATACATAAAATACAATGAACCCGTTAGTTCATGTTAAATAAAATAGGTTTACAGTGAATTTAGATTGAAATCGATACATCATACTTCATATTTTTTCAGACACAATAATAAAATATTTGGGTCGGTGTTTACTTTCACAGAAACCATAATTTAAGCTTCAAAAATTAATTAGTGTTTGATGGAAAACCTTTCTAAATATTCACACGACCCATTTAACTTTTTACGAACTTATATGGTTTAAACTGAAGATGAAATGATGTACCCATACCCCCAAACCTCCCAGTCTATTCAGTTCTTTCTCAAAATCCCTAACAAAAAAAACTGCAAGCCTGACTGCCTGATCAATAATTTGTTATTCCCAGCGCAAAATGGTCAGTTTTTCACAGTAGCCTCTCTTAGAGGCAAAACTGGTTCAAAGCGGAATTCGTTTAATAAATTTCACACATGAGTTAATTTGTTCGTGTGCATCCTATTAGAGATATTGTTTGTAACATGACAATAAATTTCCATAAAAGAACAGTAAATTATATGCACACTCTGCAGAGATGAAATTGACACAAGTAAGCTGATTTTGACAACTGTAACATTAGGGATAGCTTGTTACCTAATTGAGATGTACATATTTTGTCACAAAATCGATAACACTAACAAGAGCAAACATCTACAAACAGACCGAATTAATTTCTACTTAAATTATACTGTTCAAGGCTCATGGCTCAAGCAAGGTTGTTTATAATAAACTTGTCAACGGACATGATATGTACAAAGCTCGTGCCCTAAATTAGAGCATTGCACGTAAACGAAATTTAATTTACTATATAGGCAGACATCAGCAGATAAGTTCGCTAAGCTTCCAAGCTGGTGCAATAAAATGTACCAAACTGTTTGTTTGCAATGTTCCGATAAGAAGTAATTCAGTATATTATTTTTTATTATTGCCATGGAGCTAAAGTTAGCACAATCATTTTGGAAGCTTCCGGTGTTGTCCGAAGTTTTACAGAAGAAATTTCCGATTTAACACTGAGATTGGGCGAAAATGTAGTTGCAATGCCCGAAAAACTGTTTCCGGCTTCACTGCCACTTGTAGCCAAAAGAAAATAAAAATGTTTTTTGGAGATAAGTTTGTACACTTTACCGATATCGTAGCTTGGTACAATTAGTTCTCTATTGATTTTATTTAATGCGATGAACAGATGGAACATTACTATAGGAATTAAGTTTAATTTTTTTAAATATAAGTATGAATTATTCACATAATTTTATGGTTAGTGTCCCTTTGGAAGGGAGACGGCCACAAGGAAGTTCTTAGGACGAATTGCTATTTTTTACAATTTAATTTGATAATAATAGTAATTATTTATTTAAAATTTAATATTGATTTAGTACTTTGTTTTGAGAACCCGACACCCCACTCCTCCCCGTGCCAGCCACCACTGTTTTTTACATTTATAGATATTGTTGAAGAGTTAAATCAAAACTTTCCATTATTATATGTTCATTATTTACCTTACCCTTTTGCTTTCGGCTAACGGGCCTACGATTTTAATTATAAATTTATTTTGATTTTAATCATTGCTTGTGAAGCCTTGTGTGGAGGCTGCCTAATTCTGTTCCGATAGATTATGTTCCGTTACATTTAAGTGTTAAATGCGGTAAAAAATTGGAATTGTTTTAATTTACTAATTTGCATATTAAACACGCAGCAGTAAATTAACAATTACTACACTCGGAGGTATCTACCCCAGGCATACACGTAATCGTGTTTAACGCAAATTTAAACAAATAAATAAATTAATGGAAATTTTTGAATTTCTAAAAATAATTATATAATAAAAAGGCACGGCAATCATCAAGAAACTTCAAGAAAAAGCTCAGCCTAAAAATATTCACAACATTCGCTATGAAGAACAAACTGAAAAATTAATAATATCACGAGAACACAACAATATAAAAGCTGCTTTATTGCTGCTAAACGATTTATTATGATTAAAGAAGTTTTTTTCCAAATTGCAATTAAATTACATAACAGCTTTACATCTGTGATTTGTATTGTAAGTCTGTGACATAATTTTGACTTTGTCACAAATTCCGTTATATCAGTTTTAGCAGTTAATCAACTGTCTCAGAGAGTTATAGAACTTCATAGGCAAAAGTTAAATTTGATCTTTAAATTTTAAAGTTTTGATTTAAAACTTAAACCTCATCTAAGTGGTCGTTAATATTAATATGATTCATTCGTCCATTCATAACAACGAAGTCCACAAACCGATTGTCTTTTCCTTCTTTTATTCAATGTTTTTTTATGAAGAGTCAGCTGCTGTTCCAATTTCGTTTTTTGTCCTGGAAGTTTTTCCAAAACTTCAAGCATTTGCTGGCGATATTAAAAGCATGCTTCTGGATATTTTGAGCAACTTTGCTCTAAAGGAAGCTCTATCTTACATGTATGTTCTGTTTTTATCACTTCAACTGCTCGACAGGAACTTTCTATTTGTTCATTAGCGTGAACATCCAAAATTTTTATTTTTCGCTCTTCGTCATTCTCTATCTGCTCTTTCAGTTATTTCAATAAGAACAGCATGCAGCCTCTTCGAAACCATTAAGATCTGTGAGAAATACAGCATATTTTTTAAATCCCAACGCAGCAGTTTGTATTATTACAAATATCTTTTATTCTCTGAAATAGAAAATTTACAAAGAAAGTCGCAATCAATTCGAATTTAAACGGTTAAAAGCATCGAGAGGTTAAAAAACCTGATATTATTTAAAAGTCTGTGTGCAATTTTTCATTCTTTGTGAGAGTTATTTAAAAGTTTTACCTCCCAAGTGTCTATATATCTTATTGTTTTTCCCAACTGGAATTTAAATCCACATTTCATAATAATCAGATAATTTTAAAAAGAAAGAAACTTTGAAAAATTATTACTCAAATACTATACGGCCGAAAAAATAAAACTCATTTTTTATTTCACTGCAATGTTTAAGATATAAGACAATCCTGTGTCTGACGGTCTGAAAGCATCGGAAACGTTCTGAACTTTTGATTATTTTCCGAGTATTCGTAAAACATTCTGGTTTTCTTCCTCAGACTGAATCCAGTTATGAATTTTTGCTTTAATCATGTTGTTGAAATTCCAGTTTTGCCTTTGAGTTTGTCTTATAATTGCGCTTTTTGTATTGCAGAAAAGATCTACGCAAATGTAACGTGAATAGCAAACAATGGATTAGAAACATAATGGGGTTAAACCGGATATATTCTATGCTTTCCTAACCAACACCCAAATTCTATTGAGCAGTGTGAATAAATAATTTTTAAATATTTGCGGTACAAATAGTAATTACAGCAGTAATTACTCCAATAGCAATGTCACTTTGCACTTTAAGCCCCGCCTTTTTATGAAATTAACCAATCACCAGCGAGGTTTAGCTTTAGTACACTTTTTTCTTAGGTAAACTTAACTGAAATCAACTATTGGAGACTTTTGGAGATGATAAAAGCTTTTAGTATTAATTATTTCTTATAATTTCAACTGTAATTTTTTACAAGCCAAAAGTTTTCAATAATTAATTTACAGATGAACAGAAACAACCCTTAAGGTTACACAATATTGCGAGTACTTTCGAGGCTTGAAATGAATTTATCCGCCCTGCTAAAACTTTTCTGCTGTTTCTGCGAATCAATATTCCACAAGATGTCGTTTTTTATTAATAGTATTAGATACTGTGATATTAAAGCGAGCGGAGAATATTTATGGTGGAAATTACTTATTTTGAAAACATCAGTACACAGTTTTAGGTCAAACCCATTGCGGCTTTATGAGAAAAAGGAATACATCGGAGAATTAAATAAAAGCAAACAAGATATGCACAATATTTTTGTGAAATAAAATAAATATTTGTCCAGAGAAAAACCAACCGTTTTCCAGCTCAAATGTAAATAATAAAATATTATTTAACAATTTAAAATTTCTTTTGAGATTGGTCAACGAAAATCAACTAATATTTTGTAATCATGAATTTTTTTAATATTGCAACAGTGTGACCAATCATGTTTTCGGTAATTATTTGTAAGGAAAAAAATGAAAGTGTGAAACATAATAAGAAAATAATTTTTAAGTTTATTTATATTCTGATTGATATTACTATTTTTCAAAAATTAAATTTCATACTAGAATGGCTGATTATAATGTTGAGGTCTAGTAATTGGTATATTAACAGATCACAATTTTTCAGACAAAAATTGTTATTTAGCTGGAACATTCGCTATAATAATTATAATGTAGTTGAAAATTGATTATTAATCAAATGGAAAACTTGAGAATTTATCGTCATCATTATTTATCCTTCACAGAAATGTGATCCAAATCACCTTGCATGTTTAATCAAATTTGTGATAGTTCAACAATAAGAAATCTTAATATATTGAATATACAGAAAATTATTTAAATTTAACGTGTAGTGTTTTTCCATTCCGTATACCGCAAGATAAAAATTTAATCGAATATACCTACTAAAATATTTATAGCATATTGAATATTTACATATTAATCGGTCATTGTATGAAAAAAGATCAATAATTATTTTTTAAAACAAAATTTTCCATCCATTTAACTTATTTTCCTCCAAATTTATTTTGTCCTTATACAAAGGTGTAGCTGTAACAGAACTATAAAACTCAATCCTGGAATAATACATTAAAATTTTACCGTCGTGAGTTATACGAAGATTCGTTCCAGTGAAATAAATAAATATATAAAACTGTACCTACCCTTGAAAATCGAAATTTAAGCTAAAAATATTGATTAAAAAGTTTTCAGCTGTTCTTATCTTTTTTATAGTTACCCGACTTAGCTAGCCAATCAAAATTGAATGATTCATTTTCGGTATGATAATTTACTGATTCATTCAAAATCTATTTTACATTAACAAAATTAAATCATGACCGTGACTTTTGTTTAATGAACATCTAATAATTACTTGTAATTGATTAGGATGAGTAGAGTACATTTTGTTAAATGGTGTTAATAATTACAAGCTGCTATTGTATTAATGTAATTAACATTAACACGCTTCTGCACACACCATCAGCATTACAATACCCAGTATACGTCGTATGGTTCTTTATTCGATCAATCTTGCTGTTCCAGAACTAACTCCGAAAATGCGGTAAGCGCGGATGACAACTCAAAAAATAACATAATTTTCTGGAAGACTCACCTCGAATGCAACTCAACTACTTTTACTATTTGTGAATTATCACAATCAGGTACATGTAGAAGATTGGAAATGTTTTGTTGGCGGCCTTGTTTGCTTAGAAGCAAAAGAATAATTTTGGTCAGGCGCGGATACAGGGGGGAGGCAATGGGGACAATTGCCCCCCCTTGACTCATGACCAATTTCATAATTTTATCAAATAACTAACTAAAATTTTATTTAATTTTTTGTTTAAAACAAAGTTTTTTGGAAGATAATTATGTAAATCACACAAAAATCCCCCCCCCCCCCTAAACAAAATCCTGTATCCGCGCCTGATTTTGGTTATTTTTTAATTGATAATTTGAATGGGAAGTCTTGTTTATAAAACCCTCCAGTAAATTTAGTTTAACGGATGAATAATTATAATTGAAAATTATAATATTAATGGAAACTGTGTTTGATTATGATAAGTTTAGAAAAACAAATGATTAAAGTAAACAGATATTAGCAGCAGTAAGAATTTAATTTATAAAGAAAAATATGATGTAAAAAATCATATTGACTCTAAATAATTAAAAATTTACATTTTAATTGTAATAAATTAGAATAATAAAAAAAATCTTGTCAGATGTCAATTTGACATAAACACTTCTTATATTATAAGGTTGTAATTCACCTCTGATTGGTCGAATATAAACAAACCAAGCAAAACCTGCTGATTGTCTTTGTCCAATTAATCAACATTGCTTTACTGCCGACGGCGAGCGGCACTAAAGTGCTATCTTTACCCTTTTGTTTTAAAACAATTGCGTTCAGTAAAAGCAGACTTTGAGATTTTCACAATTTATTAATTAACATAAAATTCCGTAGTATGTATCTTTGGTTCAGACATAACACTTTAAGAGGTAGCTGAAAAAGAAGCATAAAAAGCTACTTCACTAAGCTAATCTCCTACCTTGAAGCGGCTTATAATTAATTATTTTGTAATGTGTAGTTTGTATGCAAATTTTTTTTAAATTACTTGTAGCTACTTTTAAAGCACCGCTCAACAATAACAAATGGTCGCTCAAAACAGAGCTTTACAATAATGGCAAACAATAAGAAATATTTAAAAGTTTTTTTTTGCTTGGAGCTAAAATTTGGTTTCATGAATTTTTCATAATTAAAAAATCTTTCAGTTGCTTTATACTTTAATCATATTTACATACAAAAATTTTCAAAGAAAATTATTTTGTAATAAGCGCTTGCAAAAATATTTGATAAATTTCCTTTTTTCATTTTTAAATTTTCTTTTTGTTTTCAGATTGATTTTGCCAATAAAATTGTTAGCATTTTTCGAGAAGATGTAAGCTTCTCAATGAATTTGTTTCATGTCATATCTCAAATTTAAAGCTTCCCCGAGGAGTGGAATAGCGATTCGCCTGTTTAAGAAAAGTGGGAAATAAAATTTTTATATTAAATTGATATGACCTGCATATCACGAACTGTCAGAAAAATTTTGGTACTAAGGTTTGGGTTTTAATCCCCAGACTGCGGTATAGCAGTCCAAAGTTCTAACCGCCAGCCTACCAGTAGAGATATTATAATATATTAAGGAATATATATAATTTTGAAATAAAAATTGTACAAGGAGTGGAATGATTTTGTGTGTCGGTGAATATCCTGACGTGCTGACTACAGAGCAAGCTCCTACCCTGACGCACAGCCGCCTACTTCTGCAATACGTGCGTGCCCCTACCAGTTACGTAGTATAATATAGTTCAATGTGTAATAGGCACAACCTTGCTCTTCCGTGACGTAGTTCACTAAACTTTATTTACAAATCATTCATGATTATTTATTTAACACGATTAAACATCAAATTAGGAAAAGATATTCAGCATATTTCTTGGAGTGAAAGATACTCACCCAAGTTCACTCCGGGTTTGCACTTGGATGGGTGACCATTTCGAGAACACCTTGTCGCTGCCTCCTAGTTGGAGTTCCCTGTAACTAAAATCGAAAAACTGATGTTTATGATCTTAAATCACACAAAATCCGCAGTGAAGTTAAAATTTAATTTTTTTTGTTTACAAATTTAGACAATGTTGGCAATGTAATTTGCCAAGTTGTTTTTAGATAATAGTGTTATGATCTTCGCGTAACGCACATTATGTAAATTAGACAAATATTAAAAATACAAATATTCACATTTAACTTGTAAAAACATGTGACCACCAATTTTGCGCTCGACCTAGATACAAGAAATACTGCTGTTTATTTTCAAAATTACTATTTGATCTACTCCGAAGGAAAACGCGAACATCCAATTGGATAAATTAAATTATTATAGAATAATAATAATAATGGAAGGACAACACTTAAAATTTTATTCCGTTTTGAACGACCTCATTACAACTCTTAATCAGCTGATAGTTAAAAATTGTGCAATTGATTACCTTTTATTGTTCCAGGTGCCTTTCTAATACCCTTCTTCTTTATGTTGATCCTTGAAGGAATTCCACTATTTTTAATCGAATTAGGAATAGGACAGAAAATGAGACTGGGCTCCTTAGGAGTATGGAATACAATTCACCCATGGCTGGGAGGAATTGGAATCTCGTCGTGCATAGTAGCATTCTTCGTCGCTCTTTACTACAATGTCATTATCACGTGGTGCTTCTTTTATTTATTTAACAGTTTTCAAGTGAGCAAATATTCCATCAAAGTTTGGACCCTTCCCATAACACATCCATTTTTTAGAGTCCACTGCCATACGCAACATGCCCAATTGAAAATGGAACCGTGGTGTCGGAATGCGCTTTATCTTCAGAAACGGAATATTTTTGGTACCGGACGACGCTGGACGCAGCACCTTCCATCACAGAACCAGGCTTCCCAAAGTGGTGGATATTTTTATGTTTACTCTTAGCTTGGATAACTGTATTTTTTATTGTAATGAAAGGAATACAAAGTTCGGGAAAAGTAAACATTTACTTAATAGGAAAAACCGTATATTAACTTCTAAAAAATTTTTTTAGGTTGTATATTTCACTTCACTTTTCCCATACATAGTATTAACTATTTTTTTTGTAAAGGGTTTGACTTTAGAAGGATCTGGAGCTGGACTTGCACATATGTTTTATCCGAAGGTATGCATTAGGATATGCTAAGTAAGTATTTTGGTAGATATAAATATTTAATAAATTACCATCATTTTAGTTGGAGAAACTACTGGATCCTAGGGTTTGGCTGGACGCGGCCACTCAAGTATTTTATTCCTTTGGATTAGCGTTTGGTTCGCTAATTGCTTTTGGATCGTATAATCCTCCGAAGAACAACTGCGTAAGAGATGTACTTTTAGTTTCTGTTTGTAACGCATTTACTGCTATTTATGCAAGTGCAGTAATTTTTGCTATTCTTGGCTTTAAAGCTGTAACCAATGTTGCAAAATGTGTTAAAAGGTACGCATTGTTTAAATTGTATTGCGAAAGGTAATCAATGATTTTTGCAGTAATAAAAATCTAATGGCTTTAGCTGGATTAATATCGACGAGTAATATCACCAATGACATTTATGAAGATAAATTGGCCAATATCACCCAGACTGAATTCGAAATTTTGAAGTTGGATAACTGTTCGCTGTCACGACATCTGGATAACGTCAGTATATTTTTTGAAAATAATATTGGTATAACTTGGAATATTTTCAGGCTGCGGAAGGAACCGGCCTAGCTTTTGTCGTATTCACGCAAGCCATTGTGGAACTTCCGTTTGCGCCTTTCTGGGCTATCATTTTCTTTTTGATGTTGCTATCTCTTGGATTAGGGTCCCAAATTGGAATTTTGGAAGGAGTACTCTGTACATTATTCGACATCGAAATTTTTAAAAGGATTCGGAAACCATACATTACCGGTAAGATTTTGCTTTCGCTGTTCACGATTTCAATTAATATTTATTTATTTTTAGGGGTCATCTGTTTTATTTGTTTATGTGTTGGGATGATTTTCACAACTGGAGCCGGTGAGTATTGGGTCAAAATGTTTGATTCCTTTGCTGGTACCATCGGTTTGGTTGTTGTTGCTCTTGCCGAGATGATATCCGTGTCGTACGTGTACGGAGTCGATAAATTTTGTAAAGACATATACGATATGACCGGATATAAACCAGGATTATTTTGGAAGATAAGCTGGAAGTATATGGCTCCTTTGATCATGAGTGTCATCTTGGTATCATCCATCGTGTTTATGTTCATAGAGCATCCCCAATACAAAGCCTGGAATTCCGTAACGGTAACCTATTATGTCCTAGTTCATTTGTAACACTTCTTATTTGGTTTCTTCTTTTTTTTTTAGGGAAGAACGGTGGCCACAGATTTCCCAAACTGGGTATTTGTAATTGCCGGTATGATGATTTTCGCCGGAGTTCTACCCATGCCCATCGTTTTCCTACTACGTAGGTATCAATGCTTGAAGATCGACATCAACATACACGAAGGATCCATCAGGCGTATTGATACCACAGTTTCCACAAAGGAAATGATGACTGACGTCGACGTACGTATTATTTTGCTTTCTCTCTCACTAATATAACTTAAAACGTAATTGGGTTGCTTCTTAGTTATTTTTACACGACTGCGTTGTTTTCGCATAGAATTAAAATTTTTGCTTAATTTTGGAGAGAAATTGTGCACAAAATTGTGTACCTTTTACAGGACCACAGTTTTTGAAACAAATCGCCACGCCAACAATCTAGTTTGCTTTAGTCGATCATTTACTAAACAAATAATTATTTGATTTTACCTAAACTTGTGTGTGTTTTGTGCTAACCCACTAACCATGTGTTATTTATTTAATCAACCAGGAACAAATGACAAGCCCAGATGGCCCCGATCTTACGGCTACAAACACACAAAAAAATAAATTTACAATTGGGGATTTTGAAGTTTAATGCTGTAAGTAGGAAGTTACTTTTGCAAGATTAGCCCTCGGCAACATGCACGATAGCTGCAAATTTTTCTCTTTGGAATAGTTTCCGAAATTTGCAGAAGCACTTGAAGCATGATAATAGAGATAACCAAATTTTGTTTATATTTCCATGCATGACAAGAAGCTTATCCAGTTATCTATTTCACACTTGTATATGTTTGTTTAACTCTTTGGTGTAATTCACAAGGATATTAATCATCCATCCTATTTAAATTATTTAAAATTGATACGGTGTTGAATCATAGATAACCCTCTGCTATTGGAATGTTTAGCGGAATAGTCAGCTCTTTCTAAACCTTTCCTGAATTTAATTATCAAATGTCTGAAACGCAAACAATTCTAAATTAGCAATTGGATGTTGACAAATCTATTAGTCAGATCGCAATGTGCTTGGCATACCCATGTTAATCCTCAAAAATGTAGAAGGGAATAAAATTTATTAGTCAACTTTTAACGTTAAAATGTCGTTAAAGTCCTATTTAACACGGTGTTATATTATGTAATATTTATGAATCTGTGATGTTTATGGCCTATTCCGTATCCCAAGTGCAATTCGCAACTACCGTGTTAACCCATAAAGTTTCATTTTGTGTCTTTTCATTTCGAAAACCAATAGGTAATATCTGAATAGATAGGATGGTAGCAATAACACTTTGGATACGGAATAGGCCAGAATATTTATGTTATATAGGTTATTAGACTTTTTATTCTTTTTCCTTATTGTATTATATCCTAACAACAATTATGAAGTTACCAATGAACGCAGAAGAGCTTTGATCTTTGATGAGTCCATATTGGAGTCCTCCTGCATCCTAGTGTTATTCTGCATTGGTGTTTCTTGTGGTTACCATCGCTTTCTCGACTAGTTTCTAAGTTTTAACACTCCTTTACTTTCTTCAAACATTTATCCTGGGGCCCTAGAGCAAGGCCAATGGGTATCATCCTTTTCTACTTCTTCGTGAGTATCTGGGTTCTGGAGTCTAGATTATTAGATGGAGAACAAGGTTTAACCTCGCACGCACTCTGGCCGCTTAATCGAGCCCATTGTACTACCTTTGTTACAGCGACCCTGTTTCATCATTCCTCAAGCCATCCCAACCAGAGAATGACTTGAGGATCCTGGCGGGCGAGGTTCAGCTTCGTGAGTGTCGTTTTCATCCTATATTGTCTACATGTCAACAGATGTTACAGAAGCCTGTCCGGAGTCCACCTCCGCCTGTGTCTGTGTGCCGGCCTGTACCTGTAGTCTATCCCAGCTGCGGAAGATTATCATCAGACAAAGCTACATGTCTTCTTCTACTGAATAAACTTATGCTAGCTCAGATGAGTTTCTAGAGACTCACCTTCAATGCAACTCATCTATTTTTTGATTTTTCTTTAATGTGGGTTAAAAATAGGTACATAAATTTCACCTACCTTTTACTGAACATTTACTTTTATTTACAGGCTTGTTTTTCTGAAAGTAATATTTGCCAAGCTTCGGGTTTCACTCTTTTGTGAAAGCAATTAATTTATTTCGTGCAATATAATGGTGGTAATTTAGTAGGATAATGCATTGCCAAATGAAATTTTAACGAAAACTATTAATTAATATTAGGTATTATTAGAATTTTATCAATAAAGTAAAATTGAAAAAGTAAAAATTGAAGGTGTTTTATCCAGGCAATGGGTAGATTCTGAGCTACAAATGGTCAAGGACAGTTATAAATTGGTACATTTGTACAGTTTGGTGTCCTAATTAGTATTTCGAGTTTGCGACCTTGAGCGACCGTCGCTCGCGCCGCCATAATGGAAAAATGGCGGGAAAAACAAGTTTTTCAAGCATATCTTCTCTCCAGCGATATCTACATTAAAAATTGTCATTACAAAAATTATAGAGCTTGAAATTTTCTGCAACTTTTGTAGGAAATATTTTTCCATAAAATAAATAGTTCATAAGTTACGGCACAGTGAAGAAAGAAAATGGAGCCAGTTCGATTTTTTCGAAATTTTATGCTTAGCTTAGCTGTAACTCGTGAACTGTTCATCTAATTGAAAAATATTTCTTACAAAAGTTGCAGGAAATTTTATGTTCTATAATTTTTGTAATACCTATTTTTGACGTAGGTGGCGCTGAGAGAAGATATTCTCGAAAAACAGGTTTTTGCCGCCAATTTTGCAATACTTTTATTTGACGATTAAAATTCTAATATTTTTTCTAGTATTTCTAATACTACTTTTTTGCCGCCCATCGCCGGCAATAAAAGTACTGGATTATGGATACAATAAAAAAAATTATTACCGTGCGGAAAGGCATTAATTTGCACACTTATTTGCGGTATAAAATCAGCTACCTATTGCACGAATGTAAAACTTACACAAAAAGTAAAGTATTTTGTGTGGGAAAATTTTCACCGGAAAAAAGTGAGTGTGGGATCCCTCAGGAAATTCCTGGCATATTTTAACTAAACTTTATGTGTGCATCCATGACACATAGCTTTAAAATGCGCTTTACTTTTACTACAGCTATTGATGGCTTAAAATAGCAACGACGTAAATGTATTTTGGTTAAATTTTCAATTTTCAGGATTTTTTTTTCAGACTCTCACGCAAAATAAAACTGGTTTTTCGCACTCATTAGAAATTGCATTCTTAATCGCTTTGCCTAATTTATGTGCATGTATGTTCAAAATAACCGTCACTTTATAGAATGCAAAAAAGTTACGAGCTAAAGTGAAAATTAGTAAATTAAAAGTAAATAAATTTTTTTTGTGCAGAACAACGACGATGAGGATGATCTACCAGCATACCACGACGACACAGACAGCGACGATGAACCTCAAATAAATACAGGAAGATTTGGAAAAGCCTTTCGTATGGAAGTAATGGATGATTACTAATTTGATGCTCTCTGTTGCTTTTAGATTAATTCTTAGTTAAATTATAAACAACAAACAACTAAATTTGCTTCAACTTCGCAAGAAGATAAATTCGAGTCTTTCGTATGTACCCCCATAAAATTTTATATATTTTTTTAATAATAATAATAATAATAAATGGATGTATTTATTATCGTTGCCAAAATTATTAACATTAAATTTTATTGATATGCTTAAAAATATTAGAATCTATGTGGAATAGAAGGATGCCAAAGAAAATTTTATAATTAGAAGTTTTTGTTAATTGTTACTTGTTCTTATTTTTAAATTATTTCCGTTATTTGAGCATCTTTTAAAAATATATTAAATTGTTAATGTAGCAATTTAGTATTTGTTGTTAATACAGTTGACATAAGTTTCAATTGTAAATAGTGTAAATAAGTACTTATATTTAATTGTAGTCGAGCTTAGATTTAGTAGTAATTGTAATTCTTAATTAGTAAGTTTGCCTTGAAGCTCTAGGCTTTAAATACATTGAAGATCGATTTGAAAGAACAATAAAGATATATTTTACCAGCACTCAATTATAAACAAATCTATGTTCACGAGTAGCAATAGAGAATGTGCTAAACATGACTGGCTAAACCTTCAGGGGCGGATCCAGAAATTTTTCACCGTGGGGCGCAAAGTCAGATTTTAAAATCAACTAAATAATTTATTGTGTTTTGAAGATTATGAAAAAAGCTTTTTCTCGGACCCCCCCTTGGATCCGCGCCTGTAAACCTTCCTATTATTGATAGAATTAATCAAGATCTGATTCAAATGTGACATTTTAAATTTCGATGATTCATCACAATAATTGTAGTTAGATGACCAGGATCGTTCCCGTTACTGCTCTTGCTGGTAATATCTCCTCGAATGGCTTTGCGAATAAAACCAACAGTATGAAGCTCAAGTTTGTTATATTTGAAACAGAAATATTTGTCACTTTAAAATAGTCGTTTCATGTATAAATTGTTTATATTTGCTAAAAACATCTTCATTTAATGATTATGCATGTTAATTATACGTAATTGTATCTTTTAATCGCGAAAAACCTTAAAGGTTTGTTTAGATATTGGATGAGATTGTGGTATTTGTCAAATATTTTAAAAATATGACTGTTACATGTAGTAACGCGTAAATACTGTTCGTAGAACAGCTTATAAAAAGTTTTCTAGTGAGTCAAAGAAGCGATATATTTAGATATATGTTATCTATACCTAAAGCTTAATTTTATATTTAGAATAATTGTTATTTCTTTATTTTTCGTTATTGTTCTTTAATTGTAGAGGTGTTCAAGCTAAGATACTGTCGCTATAGTGAGTTATACCGATGTACCTAAAGCCAATTGGCTCCCAACAAGTAGTTTTGTAGGAGCGAAACATTTTAGAACAACCGTCACGCATTTAATTTAATTTCTACAAAATAACAAAAATTTAACCGTTACACTTGCACGTTAAAATACTCAAATAATTTGTTGCAATAGTGGGGATGTGGTCAACACAAAACAGTTCGGCCCAAGTGTTGCGCCAGAATGAGCATAGCCCTACTACTTATACTAAACCTAAATTTAACTGCTTTATTAGTTTAAATGCTGAAAATCTTCCTATCTATAAAATTCATGGGATTTAAAATGCGATTTATTATTTCTCGTTTTAAATTTCTATATTATAATTCATATTATTTTTATAGAATGTTTACCTCCTTGAATTCCTGTGATATCCTTAGTAGTACCGCAACTAATGTCCAAGTTGAAATTTCTTGATTTAAAAAAATTTTTAATGTAGTAAACTTTTTTTCTACAACTAACAGATTTTTGCCTATGGAAACCTCTGTTTATTGATGACAATTATTGATAATACAGGGTAATTTTTGTTTAAATTGTTATTCGATTACGTTTGTATGTTTCGCTTCTGTGTTGAATTTAAATTTATTCATTTCTTACGTTTAATAATAATTTAAAAAAGAAATCAATTCAGGATACAAATTTTTATATTATTTCCATTTATACTTACCTTCATATGTTTTAACAATTTCTGTAATAAATTTATAACAATTTATTTTCAATAAAATAATACGTCGACAATAGACAATTCTTATTTTCATTAGTGAAACAAAACTGTCGCGATATTGTGCGAAAAACATGTAAATGTGAAAATTTTACACAAATTGTTTTCAACACTTGTTTAAAACAATTGTTCCTTTGGTACTTACTTGTTTAAAACATTTTAGTTCAGATTGTACTTCGAAAAGGTGTAAAAAAAGTATTAGAAGTGAATTTGTTAAGAGTTTATTTCCATTTATTACGTGATGTATTTTTTTAAATTTGGGCCCCTCCCCTTTTGGTGAGAAGCTTTGTTAAGAAGCGGTGGAACCCCCTTCCCCCTCACGTGAGGTTAACTCTATAATTTTTAAATGAGATTTGGTGAGTATTTGCCATTTCCTTCAAATATTAGTTTTGTAATGCTTGCCCCCATTTTAAATAATATTATTGTTAATTGTTTCTTTTTTGTTGCTATGACTTTGCATTTCCTCAAACTACAGAATTTCCTATATTTTGAATAAAAATAATTAAAATAAATTTGCGAATAAAATGTTTTGGTATTACAGTAAAGTCAGTGACAAGAATAACTCCCAGATCAACCAAAGATGTTAGGTGCATTTCGCCAGACCCCCCCCCATTTCGAATTTTAGATCCAAAATAGTTTAAATCGTTTGTCTCGTTTGTATCCATTTATCTAAATATCTAAAATAGGCATTTTGCCAGTCCCCCCCCCCATTTCAAACTTATTGTTAAAAATTCTTAATTTCTTCTTTATTTTTACCCCAAAAAATGTGTCGCCCAACAAATGCAATACCAATAAATAATGGTATTTTCGAAAAATCGGTGGTTAGTATAAGAAAAATCACTCTCAATTCGGTAATATTAAAGTTTTTGGTTTGATTTGTTTTTTTCTAATATTGTAATTAGGTTTTTTAAAAATAACGAATTTCAATTGTTTCAGAAAAACAATTTTCAATTGTTTCAGAAAAACAATTGAAAGAAGAAAAACAGTAATGAAGGTACACACAGTGTACACAAAATTCCAAAATGGGGGGGGGGGGATGGCAAAATACCTGTTCTCGATATTTCAAAAACTAAAATAAAGGTACAAAGAGGTACAAACGATTTAAACTACTTTAGATTCAAAATTTTGAAATAAAGTAAAAGGTACAAACGAGGTTCAATCGATTTAATCTATGTATTTTGGATCCAAAATTCAAAATGGGGGGAGCTGGCGAAATGCCCATTTTAGATATTTTAAAATATTTAAAATATATTTATATTTTTATATTTATATATATTTTAAAATATCTGAAAAACTAAAGGGGTACCAAAAAGAAGGTACAAGGGGGCACAAGCGAGGTACAAACGATTTAAACTAATTTGTATCTCAAATTCGAAATGGGGGAGGCGCTGGCGAAATGCACATGAAGAAATTAATTTCATATATCCAACAATGATATCAAAAATGAGTCGAGGAAGGAGCGCATCAGTTAATGCCAACCCTGCACTTACAAAAATTAAATTTATGTTGCAGGCTATTCTGTAATATAATGGTATACATAACTATATCTATGTAAGGATGACTATAAAACTAATGAGTAATATGGTGACTCGATGGTTACACATATTTATGATTGCACTCAGTTCAAGTTTGTCTTTCAATACAGTAGGTTCAAAATAAAATATGTTAAGCCTTGAGTTCTATTAATTATAAAGTAAAATTGTTTAAACTTTTTACAAATCAGAAGTGGGATAAAGTTTTCCGTCTGCTTGTATAACATTGTTAAAAATGGGACATTCACGGAAAAAACCTGGCAACAGAAGTGGTGAAAAGCGAAAGAGAAAACGTGGAACATCAAGTTCCTGGAGTTCCACGAGACTCAAGTGCGGTAAGTTCTAATGATGAAAATTTGCTCCGACTGAGACCTTTGGAAAAATATTCCAATTTCTTTGATGCGAGGAGTGATGATCTACCTATTGAAAAGTGGGTTGCAAGAGTTGATCAATTTGCTCGAAATTATCCTTGGAGCAGTGCCCAAATCGTGAAATTGGTGGTAAACAGGTTAAAAGGAATGGCTAGGCGTTGGTCCTATACTCAAGATTATTTATGTCCAAAGTGCGAAAAAATAAAACTGCTTTTAATCGACCAATTTAAGAATCCACCACCATTTGGAAATTTGTTATGGGAAGCTGCTATATATGAAGCAAGGCCAGGACAGGACTTAAATATGTTGTTAAAGTGTTATTTATCGATCGCTGTGAAGTTCAAGATTTGAAAGAAGCCTTCGACGTACCAAGACGGTTGTGGCGAGTGAGAACATGAAACCATGGGTCTTCGTATGCCAGTCAGAGTAGTCAATGTTGGTAAGCCAATTACAATAGGATTAACCCTTTTAGTCACGACTTTTTGTTTTTTAAGAAAAAATGTTGAAAGTGATAATACGTAATATTATACAATTTTTTTTAAAGATTTTTGGAATAATCTCATTTTTTAAGATCACATACATTTCGGGTTTGTTTAAACGGACCCCGTGACCGAAAGGGTTAATAATCCCATTGTATTGTTAACCTTCGTATTGATAACTATAATTTTTACAGTATTATTTGGAGCAAATGAAAGCAGATTTGGAGCAAATGAATATACAGATTTAGAGCAAATTAAAATAAATTTGGTGCTAATAAAAACAAATTTGGTGCTAATGAAAACAAATTTGGTGCAAATGAAAACAGATTTGGAGCAAAGGAAAACAGATTTGGTGTAAGTGAAAACAAATTTGGAGCATTTCGATATAGTACATTTGGAACAATATGAAAACAGATTTGAAAACATGAAAACAGATTTGGATCAAATGAAAACTGATTTGGATTATGTACTTCAGCAACTTAATTTGGCAATCGAAATAAGTGCTCCTGAAGGAATTCAACATCCCACGTTCGTTATTGATAACGACCCTGTGCATTCAAATCTTGAGAGTGTACCTACACCAGAAGAAGACATCGAAAGATTGCGTTTGGCCTTCAGTAAAATAACAACCAAGAACCAACCATTTCAGAATTTAGAATGCGTATTTTGGAAGATATCTCCAATATTATAAAAATAAAATTTTAAGTCATAAATTTCATTTTTTGTAGAAAATATGTTTTCATTTGATCCAATCGTTTTCTACAAATGAAAATTATGACGATGTCGATGTATTCTTCCGGGGTAAGCACATTTTCAAAATTCGAATGCACAGGGTAGTTATCAATAATGAACGTGGGATGCTGAATTCCTTCAATAACACATATTTATTTCGATAGCAAAATTAAGTTGCTATATAGTACATAATCCAAATCAGTTTTCAATTGATCCAAATCTGTTTTCAAATCTGTTTAAATTTGCTTCAAATCTGCTTTTCTCAAATCTGTTTTCCTGGGCACCAAATTTGATTTCCTTGGTACCAAATCTGTTTTCAATTACTCAAAATCCATTTTCATTTGCACTAAATCTGTTTTCATTTGTACTTTTGTTTTCATTAGCACCAAATGCTCATTTGATGTAAATCTGTTTTCCTTTGCTCCAAATCTGTTTTCGTTTGCTCCAAATAATACTGTAAAAGATATAGTTATCTCTTTACCTCTGCCGCGCATGAATGGATTAACAATCTGGTTTGCTCCCCCATACGCCAATGTTGTACTCCGATAGTTCAATTTTGCTTTTCAATAAATTTGGTTTAAAATAAAATATGTTAAATCTGGAGTTTTGTTTTTTAATTATAAACAATAGAGTTGTTTCAACTTATTATTACAGTACACACACGTTTTTATCCGTTATTTTTTAATCCGATTATCTGAAATATCCCAAAAGAGTTGTGTGCACATGGTTGGAATATTCTTAGAAATATATGGAATTCATGAAAATGTCTGGAATTACTGATTTTTGGAAATCACTAGAATTCTTTGAAAATCTGTAAATTCTATGAAAATCTCTGGTATTCCTAGGAATTCATTAGAATTCCCTGGAAATATTTGACACAAATTTCATACAAAATCACAAATTATTAATGTATTAAATAACATCAATTGTTTGCCAATTAATAGCAAATCCTGTGTCGGGATTATCGCATAGAATTATCCATTTATGGCATTGATTTTTTTGGATTTTCTTCACTTTACATTTTTACACCAAACTTCTATCAAGAAGAAGATTGTTGACAAAATCAACTGTATCCTCGAATTTCCCGGCGTTTCCGGAGCACCGGAACAATCTTCTTCATTGGGTAAGTGACATGATTGATGGAGGTTCAATTATTACGGAGACTTAGCCTCAAAATTAACGTTAAGGCTATGCTGATAAGTTCGTCAGGGTGAAGGTTAATTTACATAAAATATTTTGGTGAAAATGTCTCCTACTACAAAAACTATATAATATAAGCAACTAATGCTGATTTTATAAACTCCTGTCATATTGGTTGCATATCTAAATGTTGGTTCACTTTGCGTATTTTGAATTTTGTTCTAAAACATTTTTTTAAATTTTTAAAAACTTGTCTGTATTTGTATTTTTCAGAAAATTTTTAAATTTATTTAATTTTAAAGTTTTTCTTTATTTTTATGTTTTTTGAAACTCCCGCGAGATCATGGGTCTGGTGTCGATTGGCGGTGGAAAATAGACTTTTTGTCAAAAATATTATACATAAAATTATAAGTCGCGTAGCTTAGCGTAACGTAGCTTAGCTTAGAGTAACGTAACTTAGCGTAACGTAGCTTAGCGTAACGTAGCGTAACATAGCAAAAAATCTTATATTGTATAAAATGTTTTGTATTACCTTGATTATTTAATAATTTACTTCCGGCAACGATCGAAACTTGAGTTTTGACAATTGATTGACATGAAGTAAACTTATATTCTTTCGAGAGAAAAAAAAGTTATCATTCATCGTAGCTCTGAAACTAAACCCGTACGCTTTAATTCAAACTACTTGATTGGAAGTTGAAGGTTGAAGTGTTATTTATTAATAAACCTGTTACTTCGTATTTAAAATTATTTTATTTTGGGAAAAATTATTACGTTTAATTTGTCAATAATTTAGTTAGGAGATCCAGTTTCCATAGTTTCCGCATCATTGCAGACATTAAAAGTGCCATTAAATTTCCTGATTTTATTATAAATCATAAAAATCGTTCTATTTCTCGAGAGAACTCTACTTCTTCATAAGTGACATTTTCTTTCAAGTTTTGAATTTCAGTCTCGTAATAAATTGCTTCAAATGACAAATGCATGCTCTCGATCATAATTTTAATGAAAAACTATGCAGTTTCCGCTTCTCAAAACTTTGTCAAAAAAATTGTCTTCCATTTCGATTTAGTTATTAGGTTGTGGTAAACATTATCTTACAGATAATTATATCAATTAGCCAAAATTACTATAATAAAAAATAAAAGTCGAAATCTTCCCTTTCCGCTGACGCTGTTGGAAAGAAATCACAATTATACAGCTCCATCGCCACACCTATGCTTTGTCATTAGCGAAATTGAATTCGTTTCGTGTCAGTAGCTTTCCGGAATGAAAATTTCGGAATATTTTGTAAATAATTTGTGCATACTGCGGCTTCCATTTCTGCAATTGGATGGCTTTTAATTTTATTGAAAAACAGTGTGATATCTGCCAAATTAGCCATCCTATGGGCATAGTTTTTGCCGATAAAGAGTAATTATTACTTGCACGAGCGTTAATAATTATTAACAAGCAATAATTATCTTGGGCAATAAATAACATTTAATTACTTTCCAAACAATTACGCGCTTCCACTTTTTGAAAGATAGGACTGCTCGCTTTTAAAGAGCTTTAGTTGACCTATATATCAAACCTTGATGTAATCCTCAAATAGCTCACGAGAGTGTGACGTCGTTCCAAACAATTTTATATTTTCCATATTTCAGTGTAGTGAAATGCCACAATTTTCTTTTACTACGCTTTAGTTCACTTGCACTAAACTCATATGTAGATGGTAAGTTTGTTGTCGTCACTTTATAATAAACTGCAAGAAAGTATTTGTATTTGTTCTCTTTTATGTTCAATATCGAACTTTTACGGCTGAAAAGTGATAAATCTTGTTTACTGTGTTTTCATAACAACAAAAAGCCGTTACTAATCTTTTTCGCAGTTTCCAAGTACAAAGTCATTTCTCATCTGGAAAAAAATGGGATGAAGTTCAAAAATTTTGAAATAATTTGCCAAAACTTGAACCAAATCCAAACTGCATAAATTGTGAAAGCTCAAGGTCAAAATAAATTATTTTGGGTTATTTTTATTCAACAACCGACCATAAGATTGCAGTTCCGCATACTTAAGGATGTAAACAAACAGCAACTGTTGTTTTTAATCGAATCCAAAGAAAAATTCTCAAATTTATTTAAAAATATTAAATCAAATTTCTGGTAAAAACAATAAATCGTTTTAATTATTTATGTTCTGAGATATTAACTTTGAAGGTGTGGTTTAAAAAGGAATAATAATATTTTTTCAGTTTGAATTTATTTTAAATGTTTAAAATTGACTTCTGTTAAATTGTTTTTCTAAGGTGGAGGTGATGTTGATGTTAAGAAATGCCTTGAGTTATTTTTAAGTACAGCAACAGGTAACGAAGCAAAATAAACCGACTAAAATGTGTTTACTACTATAAATTTACACACTAAAATAATAACGTAAATGTTTTGGTTATACTCAGCAGCACTCCGTATATTGCAACGCTAATACACGGTGCATTCCATCAGGGATTGAAGTTTCATTCTCTTCGATTTCTCAAGTAGACTTCTCGTTCAACAGCCCTTCCAGTTTCGTGTCCTCTTAACCCATTTCAATCTTAAGACGGCATCGATTATTTTGGAAAGCCAAAATCCTTCAGGATGAACGTGTCGGTGTTAGAGCTAGAGATTGAGAACATGATATGCTCTCTTGTGTGTTAACATTACCGAATGTTTGTTTTCACTTTCAGTTTTTCGAGAAAATTATTTTGAAATTCATATCAGGTTGAAAGAAAATAATTGAAAGTATTAATATGTAAGTTATATTTATTTCAAAATTTTTTATGTCGGTTTGTGCATATATCACACTGTGAAAAAGAATTTGTCGCCCTAACAAAGCTTTTAGTAGCTTCAACAAAGTTTTTTTGTTGAAATATTAGTTGGTTTGCAAATTTTTCAAATTAGTTTTTATCTTAACAAAAAAAACTTTGTTGTAGCAACATAAAATTTGTTGTGGCAACAAAAACGCTTTGTTAGGTCTACAAATTCTGTTTTACAGTGTAGCTATGCCAGAAAATTCGAAATTTTTATAATAAAGAAAAGATTAATAAAATTAATGACATTATGTAACTTTTATTACAACTGAACACGCCATATGCATAAATATTACAATGTTTTATTATTAAGTAAGACATAATATTTACCTTATGAGTTATTGATTTTTATTGAAAGCTTTGGTAAAATTATAGAATATTATTTTATTCTTGAGTGAAATATAATAGCTTAATAGTCATTCAGATTTATATAGAAACTTGAAATAACCCAATATGTTGTTAGGAAAGCCAGTGCCAAAAACGATTAATTGCATTATGTAATTACCAACCTGTGGTATTATAAATTTGGCACTAAGGGGATGGGTTTCCTATTTGGATAGTGTGTAGATGTATGGTAGATTTCAGTATCGTCCCTACCCTGATGGATTATTTTTAACTAGAAACAATTAATCTTAATTAATTAAAGTAATTTGTAATTCAAACACTGGGTTGCCTGCAAATAAATAATAATACGGAGAAAATTACATTTAATTAGTTTTAAACTAATTCGATGTAATTCTGTAAAAATTAGAAAATTAATGGCTTGGAGTGTTCAGTCGTGAAGTTACAGCGCAAAGTTATGAATTTCAAATTTAGTTGTATATTTGGGTACATCCTGCCAGACAAAGTCTGGCAAATTGACAAAACATCAAGGCCAAAAATTGAAAACAAAACTGAATTAATAATGAACTTAACAATTATTTATAATCAAGACTTTTGTTCTTGTTATAAATTTAAGTTGCAATAATTCGTAATCAATCACCCGTTTCAAGGTGAAGAATTAAAAATATATCATGTCACGGTTTAGTATTGCTAACTAATTTTTTAAATGTAACTGTATACTAGAAACTAATTATTAGAATAACAATTGAAAAAAAAACAAATTGTAGTTTTTCTTTTGCAAATTAGACAGATTTTTGATTTTTATGTTATTGAAAATGCCAAAAATCCACTAGAACTTATTATTTTAAATTTAAGAACCTACAAAACTGAGAAATTCCAAAAAATGCTTAAAGTAGGTACCTTCCATCGGAAGTGACCTTACGGCCGCCTTTCTATGCCCTGGATTTCAATTTTTTTTTGAAATTCAAAGTTTTGAATCCGGGAAAAATCTAAAAACTGTCTTATGGCAGCCTCCGTGCTTCGGAGAGCGTGTAAAACCGGTAGTGGTCCCCTAAAATTGACGATTGTTTCTCTCGGAAAATAAAGAGGTTGATTGTTTAGGAGTGAACTGAAAGGCAGATAAGGAGAATTGCAGTTCTGATATAAATTAATCGTCCTTAATTACATTTTCAAAAATGCATAACGTAATTTACAATAATAATATTTATTAGAGGATGTTTATTTTAGCAACTAATCGGGTAAATAACTTCAGTTTAGAAATTAACGTTTTCATAAACATTAACTTGACAATGAAGGAAATGATCAACGTTTTTCGAGTCCTTCGAGTTTAATTATCTTGAGTGAAGAAATATCTCAAAATTATCTGAATTTATAAATAAATGCAGCATAATAACGGCTATTTATAAAATAAAAATGTCACTCCATAAAAAAGTATTACCTCCTATTTACCCTGATAAACTCAGTGCTTCAATTCATTATTTTATCTTTTTAGAGTAACCCAATCCGTAATGTAATGAAAAAGACTTCGTCATCTTAAAAATTCTAACTATCCTTTTCTGATTTATATTGCTCCTTTTTTATTCGCTCTACTGAATTAGTCCTCGTGAGATTTTTACAGCTGCAATTACTTTACAGTGGTTTTAATTAAATTAAATACATATAAAAGTAATTAAGTTAAGGTAGGCAAATAATACAGTATTAAAAAAAACTTTTTTTATCATGGACAAACAATGGCGAAAATGTGATAATGCTTAATCCAAGTACAGGGTCATCATCACAATTATTCCATGTTTTATAATAATTGATAGAGAATATAAAAAAATTAGTTGGTTTAACAGATTTGTAAGATTTGCAAAATTTGTTGTAGGAGCAAAAAAACTCTGTTGAGGCTACAACTACTAAATTGTTAATTTTTTTAAAGAATTTATAACTATAAATTTTAAGTTTTACTGTTCAGATAAAAAATTTGTCGTTTCAACAAATTTTTTTTCTGAACAGAAATAATTTTGTTATAGCAGCACTAAATATGTTATAGCAGCAAAAAAATTCTAGCTATAGCTACTAAATTTATAGTTGTTTCAATACATTTTTGTCTGGACAGAAAAACCTTTGTTATGGTAGCATAAAATTTGTTTTAGCAGCAAAAAATTTTTTGTTGGGCCGACAAATCCTTGTTGTTTATGTATTTTATTCAATTATTATCAATGCTCATATTGGAGCTCATCTGAGATTCCTCTTTATTTTCAAAAAATTTTTTTTTAAATTGGTTGTCATTGAGTTGCCACGCATTAAATTTCGATGGCAAGGATTTAATCAGTGAGTGGAATAAAATAAACAATGATAATATTGTGTAAAGAAAAATTATGCTTGTTAACGGAAGCAAGTAATTAACTTGCTAATTAATGGTCCTGATATGCAATTTGTTAAAAATAATAATCGAATCGGGATTGCTATACCATAAAATAAATTCCTGAGAGCTTCCAATCCATCGGTTTACTGTATGTTCCAGTAGTGTTAAAATAATTAATATTGGGAATGTAAGCTAATAATAAAATGTTACGTAGATATAGGTTAAGTAAAGTATCACAATGGAATTGAAAGGGCAAATAATTTACAACTGAAAATTTAAATTACATAAAGATTAACTTAATGAGATCTAAATAAAGTTGCTATTACGTAAGATTCTCAATTTATGTTGAGCTGTGGCGCTAAAACTTTAACCATCGGACGCGAATGAAAACGACGCTCCGAGTAAATTTATGATATTCTCTTAATTGGCATTCAAACGTAACACGTAACCTACTACAGGATATAAGAAATTTTACTACCGGTAATTTTCAAATTTAAGCGTCGCGACGGTTTTAATTTCATTTAAAAAGGTGATCAAAAAAATCATTAGTGTTAAGTGAAAACATTTTTTTCGGTGGATGTTTTAGTTTGAAAAACCCTCTCTCACTAATTTAATTTAACAGTGTTATTTATAATTATTTATATATCAACAAACCATGCAAACTTCATATAAAAATTCCATTCTTCTAATTAAATGTTTTCGTGAACTGTAACAGTAACTTTTCTGGTTATATTGGAATAGTTGATGGATTTATAATTATTATTAGTGTTATTTGGAGGTCTGATATCACGGTAGGTACCATTTATGGATTTTTGAAAAAATACTAGCATTGCATCTAGAAATTCAGTGACTATAGTGAAAATAAAAAATACGAGGTTTTTCCATAAACCCCCAAACCGTTTTGGGATTCAATAGACGAGATACGTCAAGTATGACCGTGTGTGGGCACTTTTAATAATTAAAAGCCGGAAATAATGTTTTAATAGACAAATTAATTCTAAAAAAATATTTTCACGTGATTTAACGTTAAAAAATTTTGAAATTAGTATGAAAATTTTGAAATTTGCGCTAAAATTTTGAATAAAATTAATTTTTCATAAAAATGTTTTCTGATTTTCATTGTTTGAAATTTCAATTAAAAATTTGGGATAGGTAATTCTATCTTGTCCTGGATAATCCTGTAAAAATACGACAGTACAGTAAAAAATTTGAAGGAATATTACATATTTTCTGGATTTTCTGCGTGTAACTTTATATATTATTTATTTGACCTCATTTTCATATTCAAGATCTTATTTAATATTCGCACTGTTTTGAATAACCTTGAAATAGTTATGGCGTTTAAAATTTTATTGTTTTATCTAAAATTTTTGTTGTGGCTTTTGTATTCCACAGGCTTAAAGAAAAATAACGCACAGTATGTGGTAATTTTAGTAGGTACTTCAAATAAACAAAATTCAAAATGCGTTCTAAATGCACTGCAAGGATCCTTTAGCCAAATGTTACAAAACTGTGGTTCTATATTCGGTTTCGCAGTTTAATAGACCTCTCTGTGATCATCAAATTTTTAATTATAATTGTTTTTATTGCAATGATATCCATAAAATATCTAATGTTGCTTCGAAATCAATAACTATAACTCGGAAAGCAAAGTTTTCATTATTTTTCTCAAATGGTTAGACCACCTAAATTTTTGATTTTTTAAAATTGTAATATAAATTAAATGCATTTTCCCCACGCAAAAAGTACACCTTGTATATATAAAAAAAAAAAAATTATTGTTAAAAATTGTGAAAAATAAATTTTCTTAAGCAAAAAACATAATTTTTTGGTGTGAATTTCGCTGGCCTACAAATTGCAACAATTTTATTAAAAAAATAAGATATAAATTTTTAAAATTTTAAAACATTTAAATACTGACCTCATGAAAACATGGCATAATCCCCCTAGGAAATCTTACAATTTGCCAGAACAAACCAATTTTACGATTTTCACAAATTTAAATTTTAAAAATTATTAATAATTTATTGTAACAGGTTGGCAGGGTATTCTTTCCAAAATAAAATTAATTAGTTGCTAAATCGTTTCGTGATTTATAATCAAATCTTTGGCGCAATCTATTGCAAGTTACAAGCAAATATTTGTTTTACATCAACCTGTTGTATAATAATATTCGCAATCACACTTCTGCACGCAAGCAAATATTTAAAAAATGCTAATCAAAATTTTATTAACTTCTTTGCCATCAGTAATCCTGTAAAATTGTTGTTTTTTTGTTGTAAACATTTATTTATTTACGAAATAAAATTTTAAAAGAAATAAAAAATACTAATATTAATTTTTTTGATTTATTTCAAGATTTTTAATTCATAAAATATAAATGTTTTTTTTTAACTTTTTTTGAAATCAAACAAAATTGCTTACAATGTTTGTTATTGTTATTACAGACAAATATCTGCTCTACTATATTTAAAATAATAATTGTAATTTTTTACAATGATAATAGATAATAAATACACGATAAAAATAATAATAATAATACTGCCAATATTCAAGGTTTAAGTTACCTCCACAAGCATGAAATTAAAAAAATAACAATTCTATTTTTTATGTTTTGAAAAAACGTAAAACAAAGCATTTGAACGGGAACTTGAATTGGGAAAGCCGTTACGATAACACGTTTATAGTGAATTTATATATTGTTATGTAATAAATCAGGGTCTTATTAATTACCAATTTCTTCTGACCATCAATAAAATTATTCTTGCGTCTCACCTAAAATTTTAATCACCACAATATGTTTCTTCTGATATCGCCACAAATTTTCTTATCAATCAAATAATATTCAATGTAAAATTTAATTACTCAAGGTTATTATCCAAATTTTCTTTAATAATATTTTAATATTGTCCAAACCATTAACTATTCAATAAAACCAATTCAGTAACATATTCTCCATTTTATTTAAAAATCAAATCCAAACTTTCAAAAATTTCAACAAAATCCCCGCCGTCCGCTACAATCACCGCGGACCAAGCGCCTTATCTCCTCTTCTCTCTTCCACCACACAATCTTCGCGGCGAATACAAATTTTCTAATTTAAAATCAATTTTAAATTTTCTCTTCCAAATTTCAAAAACAAACCTTACAAATTTCAAGACATGACAATATACAATAAAAATTTTATTGTGTGGTACCCATTTTCTTGCAAGGTAAATATTATTTTTTGAATTTTTATAAGATAATAAAATTAATATGTAGACCAAATATTATGAAAATAATATAGTAAAATAATTAATTATGATATTTATTTAATTTAATATTTTATAAAATTATTTCGTTGTGTTTCCTTGTCTGATCATTGGCTTTGATATTCATATTTTTTCACAAAAGTTTCCCATGTTCAAAAAAAATTATTGAAAAGTTAGGTTAACTTTATTCAGAGTCCTAACCAAGACAATCTACGATTCTAACCGCAAGATAATACAATTTGATAATTTGGCGAACAATGCGGTTAACATTAAGTGATCATTTAAATTCGTGGTTGGATAAAATTCAATAAAATATTTAAAAAATCAACGCGGGAAATTTAAAAGTTAGTAGCAACATTACATTTTTAATTTTGTTTCTTCTTCATTTTTTGCAATTAAAATTACATAAATCAATCATATTGACGATCAGTGTTTAGAACAGAGCATCATAGATCACTAATGAATTAAATTAATGTCAATGGTAATTATAAATGAGTCAATAAGTATTACTTTCAGAAAATAGCTTGATCTATGAGATGAAAAATGTCAGTTAAAGTTTATTAAGTTATTGTCTTCTGGATGGTTACGTTTATTGTTCCCATAACCTTTAGGCATATCCGACCTTCAGATATTTTGATGTTATGAAGTATATTAAAATTATTATGAACTACACATCATATTTTTGGATTCCATTTATTTTCTTCCTACAATTTTAATTAAAAATTTCTGTTTCTGATTTCGTAAAGTGAAAGAAATTTATTTTCATTAATTTGAATTTGAATCACCGGAACACACTGCGGCCTAAACCTTGAAATATACAGGAAGAATCTGAATTTGTATAATATAAATTTTATTTTTGGAATTGTGTTATCCGTGGAGCTCAAAATTTATTACAGGATGACAAAATGTAAATTATATCGGCAACATAAAAAAGAGTTATTCTTTTTCGCGAAATTCAAATGTAAGTGATTCTCCAATAAAACAACACAATGGAATGAATGCAATTTTTCAGTGTCAGCTCAAAATTTAATACTTCAGATTCTAAAAACTTCATATGAATACGAGTTATATTTTTTAAACTCTGATGAGTAGAGTAATTATATTACAAATTATCGAGGGAAATGACCCCAGATAAAAGTTTTGCTACGTTGACATTTTTTTTTATGAAAGAAAATAACTTGCCAACTACAGGTTAATCTATAATTAACATTCTCATAATCAAGTGTTCGTTTCTAAAAGATGTTTTATGTAAAACAAAGAGTAAAGAGTTTTTATTGAAACTCATTAGAGAAAATGTTTGTTCGCGTAGTATATTGGTTGATCCAATACTAGATAGCATTTCCCTAGAAAATCTTGAAGGTTTGCGAATTTTACCGAATTAAAAGGATTTAAAAAAAATTATAGTAGGTTATTGTATCATCGTATGATACCCCCCCCCCAAGATTACCCCTACGTACCCTACTTTGAATCTGTATGTACTCCTTTTTTTTTATTTTGCACTTATTATTTTAACATAATTTTGAAAATTCGCTGGTTAGCATTTCATCAGCCCCCTCCCAATTTGAATTTTGGATTCAAAATATTCTAAATTATTTTTAGTTTTCTCTTAGTATGTTTTTTATACCTATTTAATTTTCATTGATAATAATTTTCGTTAAAAAAATATTACATAAGCTTATTGAAGCGGCAGATATTACTTTACAGATTACATTCTCGACTTTTTTCAGCAAAAAATAAAAATCAATCAATCAGAAAGTTTTATTTTTCAACATTGTGAAATTAAATTTTCCATTGATATACAGATTTTTATTTTATGTTATCTTGTAATGTTGGTTTTGTTCAGAATAATATTTAATCAGAAAATTTTTAAATTTCTGAGATGAATAATACGTAAACTATTCTACAAATATATTACATAAATATAGCATTGTATGCAGATGATACTGCAATAGAAGCACATTTATTTTACATATATTTTTATAGACTTATTTTTATTAATTATTATTTAAAAAAAGTAATATAAAATTAAATTCTGAAAAGACAGACTCTCTTTGTTATTCGAGTATGCTATTATAAAATAATAAAAATACAGAAGGATTAAATGCATTTCTAGTGTTAGGTATTAGAAATCATCAAAGAAAATTGCATTTTTTCATTATCAAGCAAGATTACTACAATGTTACACATCTAAATGATTTTACAAATAATATTGTATTAGATAACATTTTTAATGCAATTATGATAAGCCATGATATTGGCGTAGCTGATATTATAAACTTTTGCATTTGATTTAATTTTTAAACTGTTACTTTATTGGTGTAACTAAACGTAATATTAAATAAAGCCATTGTCAGGTACGTCTTTAGTTTCTATATATTGCGATGTTCGGGGTGTATAAATTTTTAATTAATTTAATTTAAAAAAAATCCATGAAATTCTTTTTAATTAAATTTATTAAATTTTAAATTGTATCGTTAAACAAAAATAAAACGGCTGATAACCAAGGTATGCAGTTCCCACGTGGGGTCGTTATCGGACGGTTTGCCTTTTCTTCAAAACTTTTCAACAAAATATAATTTTAATAAAATTGTCTTACCAATCCAAATTTTTCTAATTTTTAAAATTTCTTGTTTATCCAAACGTAATCCAAATCAATTTCAAACCCTTTCAAATTTCATCAATTTCCAGTTTCCGCTTCTCTCTTGTCCTATGGTTATTTCGCGGTTATCATTTGATTTAAAAATTTTATTTTTACACAAGAATTGACAACAAATCAAAAACAATCGAAAACAATTTCAAAAAAAGAGGAGCTGGCAGAAAAAAAGTTTTTTGAGATTGCAAAGCAATTGAAAACAAATGGAAAACAATCCAAAACAACAACAAAAAATTAATATTTTGAAAAAAGGGGAACAAAGTTCACCCACGTACATTTTAAACATTTTATCGCATTCTCAAATTAATTTTTTTTTATATTATTAAAATATATCATACCGAACTTTTCTTTGTAGCTTTTGTATTTTTCCAACAATTTAAATTATAGAGGTAAATTCAGAGCCATGTTTAACCAGTAATTAAAAAATCGATTACAAAATTCTACGACAATCACATTACATTACATACAAAGTAAGCTTGGTTGGTTATGTAATAGTACATAACCTAAATTATAAATAAGATTTGTTTATCCATTATAAGTAAACAATTTTTAATTATGAGTTTGAATTATATAATCTCACAAATAGGTTAATCGAGTAGTAAACTAAAAAAGAGTCTTTTGTTGTTTTTTTTAATATATCAAATATTAACCCTTATGTTACCAACCGGGTACCCGGGTGCCCATCGACGTACATTTTGTTGAATAACTTTTTCCATAAGAAAAATTTAGTAAAATCCGTTCGGATCCCCATCATTTGACCGATTTTTTATCGAAATATGCACTGAAAAGTTTTGTTTTGTTTTATTAACTAAAAAAATTTCTAAATTGAAAAAGTGGTCACGTATATGCCAACCGGGTACCCGGGTACCCGCATATAATATTTCTTCGATTCAAGTATAATATAATAATAAAACTAAAATATTTTTATTCAAAAAAGGAATAAATAACTATGAATAAATAAGTTGAAATAAATAATAATAATTTTTAATTGTTTATTTATCAAATTCAAATTAAATTATATCAAATGATAATAAATTATTACTTACATTTCTGAATTTCATAATTAAAAAAATATATTAAATTTTCACTTTTTATGTGAAATGAAAATTTATGCACGTCTAAGGGCCAATTTCATAATAAATTTTAAAAGAAGCGTTAAATTTAAAACCGCTTTTAAGACAAAATAAACCAATCAAAATGATCTATTTTGCTTTAAAAGCGATTTTTAATTTAACCATTCCTTTAAAATTCATTATGAAGTTGGCCCTTAGATTGAAAATTATATTTAGCTTATCAAATCCTTTGTCGGCAAAGTAATTCTAGTATTGCTTACTACTTTATTGTTATTTTTCAGTTTTAATGCATTCATAATAATAGCAGTGGTTAATTGTTTTTCGTTTTTTCAACAAATTTTCAAAAATTTAAAAGATATTTAAGTGTAAATACCTTTGTTAACCATTAAAAAATCAATATCCATAAAATACATACAATAATTTCAAGTTACAGCTGAATATTACATACAAATTCGTTCATGGGTACCCGGGTACCTTGGTTGGCCAATAGTGTAAATTTATTTGGTTGGTAACACAAGGGTTAAAAAGGTACCTACATAGTGAAATTATTTAAAATTTACATAAATATGTGGTTAATTGTCCACAATTATGCCTTTCATAATATGTAGTAATGATCTCTCAGTAGCCTAACGTGAGGGGGGCAGGGGGGAAAATGGCCCGGGTCACTTTTGTATAATCCTTGTTAAAAATTGTAATTAATTAATTAATTTAAGAAAAACTTTTTTTGCTAAATTTCGAAAATAGGGGGGCCGCAAATAACCACATCGAACATATCAGAAGGTTATGGCGACCGAAAGGCCGTCTTACTCAGTAGTATGTACATAGAATATAATGTATCTACTGTTCAAAATCTATGGTTAAAAGACGATGGAACGACAAAAATATGAAAAATGTGAGAAGTAGACTTACGACCTTTTATATTTTTTTTACAAAAATATACATACAACATATAATATAGTAGCTACAGTATAAAACATATATAAAACTAATATAAAATTTATTGGAAAAAAAATTTTTGTTCAAACCTATTTATTTTAATTATCAGCAATTAAAGATCACAAACTTCTTTAGCTCGATAATAATTTAGTGGCGCCTGAAGATAATTGATACTTCCCACGCATCTGCACGATTTATTAATGTCTATAATACAACTTCAATATCGTTTTGATTTAAATAGCAGTTCATGGTCAATTAATCCCAAAAATTACTTAAATTTTTCTTTAATTTGTTTATACTTTCGGGGAAAGTTTCTGCTTTTGCTTACTAGATTAGAATATTTAATATTTAAAATAAAAAGTTGATTTGTAAGTTTCTACAAATATTTGGTCAAATATTGGTGAAATTGTGTAAATGTATAATATAAAAATAATGAATTAAATTCACGGAATTCCCGCTCTGGAGCTCAGTCACCGATCACACCAAACCAAAAATTTATGGTAAAAAAATGGCAATCAATACATTTAGCAGAAAATTTATGTGTTCAAATAAACTGTGGGTTGTTTTTACCTTCAAATGCCACTTTGAGTGATCGCAACCGTTTTTTGATTAAACTACGTAGTTTTTAATTAACAAAGCAATTGATTACAAAATTTAATGCATTCCTAAACGGTAGACTAATTTATTGCATAAACTACATTATATAACAATGACATTGATCTTTTACAAGATTATCGTGCTTTATTCGTTTCGACTCTCGAGCGGAACAATGCCACGAAGGACATTGTAGTTGCAAATTTGTTTTATTTGCCACTTTACCACATTTTATATTGTCCTAGGTAAATGAATGTGTCGAATAGGTGTATATTTTTAAAATAGAACAATGTTAAAGTGCTTCATTTTATTATTCTAAAATTGCATCTGTAGCTTTTTCAAGACATGGATAAGTATCAGAGTTGGTATAGTAAGTATTGAACTTATTGGGCTTATTGAAGTCACACCTGGTATATTAGCATGTGCTTCTAGTAAAAACTTCAGATTTAGCTTGGTAGTAAAGTTTAAACTTGGTCAGAAAAATTATTTGCTGAATTCAGTTAATGTAGGCTTAAAATTTCCAATACTGCCATTGTGTTTCAAGTACTCTGTATATTAGAAAAAATGTGCACTTATCACCTAAAATTCAGAATAAATACAATATAAAACGTTAATAACTGTAATGATGTCAATATTAATAAATTATCCTTCAAGGATAAATTAATTTTTAAAATTTCCAATATTTGAAGCAATCCATCCATCTGATGATGTACTACTGGATGTGAGCATGCATATGTTTCGATCTGCTTAATTTTTAATTATGATATCTTTTCGGTGCTTTTCAATATATTATTTGGAAAATTTTCAGTTCAGTTTTCCGTAGTGGTTTTTTGATATTTTCATCATTTTTTGGAATGATACCGCGATGGTTTCATATAATTTTGGTTTAAATCGGTTCTAGTAATCTTGCGAATGAATTAGTCACGATGAGTAATCAAGGTAATTACAATTATTAAAAAATTAACACAATTTAATTTTTAATATTAAATATTAACAAATGAAAGGTGCTGTACAGTGCCGGCTTGTCATAAAGGGCACAGAGGCGCGTGCCCTCCCATCCCAAAACCAAAAACAATAGAAGGGTAAATTTTCATTATAAATAAATATTTTAAAAACTACTTTTTATATTTTGTGCCCTTCCACTCGAAAATGTCACGAACCGCCACTGGTGCTGTATATTAAATTATTACTAATTGCAGTGTTTACAAACTGCAGTATTACAAATAATAATAAATAAAATAATAATTAAAGCGTGCACGAAATAATTTTCAAGTTACAATGAAAAATATATATAAATAAATAGTTGATAATTATATAAATTCATATAAAGTAGGTTTTTAATCAAACGTATTGTCGATTGAATCTGAAAAATTATTTCAACTCGATTTACATTAAATCCTCAGTTTATTATTACAAAATTGAATAAAGCGGAATTTGCTTGCCATCACTGAAAAAAATGGCTTATAGTTTTTGCTGCAATAAAGAAAATTCATAGTATTCATGAATTTATTCATCAATAAGACGAATTTTGTTTATCGGCGCAAAAGTTATGAATTTTTCATCAACTATTTTTTTCAGTGAATAAATCAAAGCTTAGTGGCTACCTGTTTCGATTCATTATCATCATCAGAACACAGTCTTAACCCTTACTTGACACACTTCTGTGGGGTGACGTGCTTGACACACTGGGATGGATTGCACCCCAGACAAAAATTGTTATCTATTGAATATTTTAACTAGTCAAATTTTTTATAACTTCTTAAGAGCTGACTTTTTAAAGTTATATGAGTTATATGGTCAAAAAATTAAATTAAGTAGATAGATAATATTCAAAAATTGATATATCGAAAAAAAAATACAACTTTTACAAACAAAATTCTAACTTTTATATTTTTTCAAATAAATGACTGAAAATTAATTTCGCTTCGCTCGAGCGTTCCGGGCCGTTTTAACAAGTGCAACATCGGCAAATCTCGGATCCATCACCTTTGAGATTGTAACTTTCGAATTCTGTTATTTTCGAAAAACTACTAGATATTCCGCAAAATTTTATTATGTATTTATATATTTGCTATGTAACCATTACCCAGTGGTGGCTTGTCATAAAGGGTCCAAGGGCACGTGCCCACTCATCCCAAAACTTAAATGGAATTTAACCTCATTTTTTTACATTTGCTGATGATATTTCGAGCTAGTTTTGGGCTTCTGTGTATTAAAACGATTGAAAAGTACATGAACACATAAATAAGGAATTCGCTATAACTAGATCTTTAAAAATCGTCAGGAAATGATAAACAAATGTCAAAAAATGAGGTTATATCGCTTTGTTTTAGTCTGAACCATGACCTACTGACGTCACCACTAATACCCCGTGATAACGGGGTTATCCGACAGTGACAACTTGAGCAACCTTTTCGACATTTCTGGTCTTCTTTTCGTGTACAAAGTGTGCATCACACAATGCGTTGCAGATGTTTTTCGGCAACAATACGTTTCTTCATTTAAAATCCCGGCGATGCCAAGCCCAATGTCCCGTTTTAATCGTAATTTATCGTAAAAAAAACTTATTGCCAAAATGTAGATGAAAAAATAATCACTCAGATTTCATAAACTCAACCTTACTTGATACACTGGGGTGCAGGCGATTCCAGTGGATTTTCGGCGGCTGTCACAGACAGACTATCGGTCCCAGCGTTATGCTGCGGCTTGAGGAGATAGTGCTACTTTCGAACTACTAACAGAAGGCGTCATAAACCCGCTTTTCTATGGTTTACATACTTAAAATTGACGGAAAGTGGGCTACACCCCAGTGTGTCAAGTAAGGGTTAAATAAGTGGTTGACACGAAACTTAGTTTTATTGGCGTTTCAGGTGTTTTCATCTCGAATTCATAAAGTAATATTCTGTCTTAAGCTCTAGCTCAGAGCACAGCCGTTACTACAGCGATAGTGCTATGTTGTAGTTGTGGGTTCGCTTCCCAATTAAGCACAGTGTATTTTTCCAATTATAATTGAGAAAATACAATTACTATTATTATATACCCGATTTGAAATATAAAAGATTTGAGTGTCCTTTCTATCATTAAATAAATATTTACACCCTAATAAAATAATATTCCATATAATTATTAATTACTGGATACCAGGGATACCTCATGCAACCCCTCTCCCAACCTCCCGGTGTGCATCGCAGCTGTATGTAGATGTATTTATACAGAGAGAATCAAAAATTCTTATTCAATAAAATAAATCACAGAATTGACACTCAAAACTTTCATATCTCAAACCGGGGGGTCTGGGGGGTATGGAATACCCCCAGTATAATAGTAATTTATTTGTTTAACTACAATTGGAATAACAGTTGTGAGTGTCCATTCTATGATGTATTTTATTAAATAAAAAATTTTCGGGAGGTTGGAGGAGCGGTAGTTTGAGGTCCTAGTATCCAGTAATTACTTATATGGAATATTCTTTAGAGTGTAAAACCAGCATGCGGCTCATGAGGGTAAAGCTTTATCTTGATTTATTGAAAGCCAATGACAATCCACCGAGATAATTTATCAAAAAAGGCTTTTGGATATTTTTCAGAAATGCCCCCCTCCCCAAATTAAAAATATGACCATCTTTGCCGTACTAACAGATTAATTTTGAAATTATAACACTTTTAGCCTAATTCAGGTATAGCTGCGGGGAAAAAATGAATGAAGGGAATGATTCGTATTTTGGAATTTAGTAACTAACATCATTAAAAACCTGGCATCGATAGTATTTAAAAAACTTCTACGGGTAATTGGGTTTTAGCTTATTTTTAGAAATCTTTAGATCCAAGATTTTGTAATTTATTCTAATCTGTCCTAGTCAGCTGCACAAAATGCAAATATGTGCAAGTGCGAGCGTCGAGTTTATTTTGTTCCCGACGCTGCACAACGCGACGCTTGTTGCTCTCACTCTGAATATAACTTTAAATAATTAAGTTTGTATGTAGAAATTTTCATAAATCGATTCAGACGCGCGCTGAAAATTATAGTTTGATTTAACGTCATTGGTTGGACACCAATGTTGGTGTCCACCACAACATTTGAAATGTTAAAATAATGTGGAAATTTTTCATTGATGTTTATATCTAATAAAATTGAATTAATCACATTTTGAGTTTGTTAGTTGCGTTGACCTAGAACTTCGCAGCAGAACGTCCAGTAAACATTTAACATTGCTCTGGTATTCCATTCTTAATTTTTACAGGAACAAAACATAGTAAAAAATTTTTGAGGGATTGCCAATGTTTTTTTCTATTAAAATAGTTAATTTGTGAGAAGTTCAAGCTATTATTAGTTTGAATTTCTTTCATAAATTTTATATTCACGTGGTATAAATTTATAACAAAACAATTATTTTAAGTATTTTTAGTTATACCACCAGTTGATAATTTGAAATAACTTGAAATTGCGATTAATTATGGCAATTTATTTAAGTCGTACTTTTTTAATGTTTTGTTTTTAATGAATTATCAATTTATATTATATGTTTTTAAATTTTAACCAAAGCAAAATAATGTTTTAAACATCAGTAATTCAAAGATTACTGTTTGTACTGCAAGGAAAGCAACTTTTTTACGGTAAGCGCAGATGCATATCAACATTTTGTGTTATTTTCTTTTAACTAAATATTATAAATAGATTATTAACCCATGCTTTTGCAAATTGTGTTTATATCCGAGGATATTAACCTGCATATTATATTTAGTTTACTAACATTTAGATTTTAAAGTTCAATCGTCAAAATTCTGAGTTGCCAGAATGCAGGAAAAAAATTTTGAAGGCTTCGAAAAAAGCAAATATTCTCAATTTATAATGTAAATCAATTAGAAGTGTCGGAATTTTTTATTTAATTTGGGTGACCCAGTTTTCCATAAGTTGTTTGATTTTACCGTGCTTTTCTTGGCCTTGCTTGTCGAAAATGTTGATGAGCTATTTTGTAAAAGCGAAAACGTAATATTTTATTTGCTTCCTATCGACTTTTAGGTATTATTTAGCAATTTCTTGACTATATCTTTATTGATTATTCGCGTCTTTGTATAAAATGTAATAGAAAAAAAAATAGATAAATATTTTTAGAGGAAAACTCGTGGAAATTTTGAGGAAAACTGTAATGGCCTGTTAATTATTTTTTTCTGAATGAAGGAAATTTATGAATTTTAACTAACATAAGTAGTTAACTAGTGCATTATGATAACGTAGCCTTGACGTTCATAACGCATTATATTTACAATCGATTGGGGGTGTTCTTTGAATATTATGTTTTTAAAGCACTACAACCTCGAGTCATGCAAGCTTGCAACCGGACGCACGTATGTTGTGTAGAGTACACCATTTGAATAGTTTTCCAACAACATCGGAAAATTAAAACAAAACACGGTTTTTTAAATAATAATTAAAATAATAATAAAGAAAATAATGGTGGTACCGTTAAATTACCAAGGTAGTCTGATAAAAAATAAATTAATTTTATTGCAACTGCTATAATACAATTTTCTCATTTCAGATTTCTAATACGAATGGATAACAATGGCTAACAATGAATTTATTATACAACATGGAAATGAAAAATATGATATTTCAAATTTTTTAAAACATCATCCGGGAGGGTACAACTATGTGGAAGGATTTCAAAATAAAGATATTGCTAAAAAGATGGTTAACACCGAACACTCAAAATCGGCCTTTTATTTACTCAGAGAATACAAATTAAATGGACGAGATGACACAAACTTAGGCGAAAACGAAGATTTAGAGGTTAGTTCAGTTTTTTAAAGAAATATTAATTAAGTGCCATTCGCATTCAATTAACGCTACGTAAATTTATTTTTCTGTAAAGCTGCGGTTTCATAAATGTATTTAACTTAAATCAAGTTTTAATTTTTTTTAATACTAATTTACGTAGCGTTAATTGGATGAAAACGAAGTTTTAGGCGTGATATTTTAAAAATTACAAATTGTTTTTTGGAAATATAAAAATTCAAAAATTGATTTTATAAAAATTATATCTATTTGAAATCCATATTTAATTTGTTTAATTTATTATTATATTATATTACATTTAGATTTTAATTTATTATGCCAAGGAATAAGTCAGTTCTCTATCATACAAATAGGATTTTGCATAATTCTAAATATCAAAAAATTTAAAAATCCAAATTTAAAAAATGCGAATCTCGTTAATCGAAATATTAATCAAAATTAAAAATTTCAAAAACAAGGCAACGGAGCTGATTTTTTTATGAAAATCATAAACAAATGCATAAACGGACGTAAATTTAAACAAACTGCTTCTTGTTTATTTTGACTCTATGGTTTAGTATATTATTTACTCTGTACAAGGTCAATAAATCAATAGGTTTGATTTTGTTTAAATAAATTTTTTTTCGACAATTTCGACCAGGAAAAAAATATTCTTCGCAATTTTTGTTTCAAATTACAATATAAAATAATATATTTTGATGATTTTACTAATGTTTTCAAAATGGACAGTGGCAGAACAGCAAACTCAAATAAATCAAATTAAATTATGAATTTCACCACTCAAAATCTACGATTAATTTATTAATTTCATCTCTATGTCAAATTGAAATCTGACGCATTTGTTGTTTTTGTACGGATTTACCTCGTCCAGTCGTCCTGTAAAAGTCCTTGGTTATTTTACCCGAACATTGAAGTTTCTTAAATAAAAATCGATATGCATTTCATATTTAAAACCTGCATAGATATTAAACTTTAATTAAGTGCAACCGACGACCATGATACCATTGAATAGCCATTATTAATTTTGCGTACATTGTTTCGTGTCGTGATAATGCGTTATCAGAAAATTACACATTATTTTTATGTAAAATGTAAAACGCGAGAACAACTTTTCAACTTCAAGTATTTAATAATTCGACGGTGATTAACATAAATTAATCTTGAATTAAGTGGTTGAAATTTTAAACCATGAATGCCTTGTGTGGATTAAGGATAATTTCCTCAAACTAATTCTACCGGCTTCATACATAATATCTGATAAGTCGGACATGTCATTATGAATTGATGAATTTATTATCGATCATCGTGAAAATTAATACCATTGTTAACTCACTTTGATATATCAAAAAGAGCGTTATTCTGGATCTGTCTGGACTCTAATGAAATTTTAGTGTGAGTAAAGTGTTCATTTAGTATGCAAATTGGATTGCTATTGTTATTTTGTCATGATGACCGAAAAACATCGTTAAATTTAATCTAGAAAACACGAAAGTATTATTGTCGCTAGCGCAAATATTTATTTTGTTTATTATACCGAAAATAGGGCGGAGAAGCTTCATCGTGATACTTATTGAGAAACCATTGCCCATCCCTAATGTAGTAAAAGCGCAACAAAATTAAAAAATTAATTTCATCAGCTTCTAATTTTTAATTTTTTCCTGTTAATTATCAAATTTTTATCAGAAAAAAATTATTTTAAAAATTCCCGACCGCAATTAAAAATTCAATTATTTCGTTGATATTATTATTGCGGTTAAGTTATGATAATTTTACGATGCACTAATTAAATTACGTTAATTAATTTTATCAATGAGATTCGAAATGAAATTTCCAACTTTTTTCGTTGGTTCTGGGAGAAAGTCAAAATATTTTTTTTATCTGTATAATTTTTTTACATTTATCATTTTTTATATTGTTTATGAAACTATTGTGTTTATACATAATTTATTATTTTAGACAAAAAACGATTTTATAAATGTTTTGTAAATAACCTGTTTTTCAAATGTATTTTTATATTGAACATACGGTTTTATGATTGTTTCTTTAATAATACAAAAATCTAGCGGCGGGTAAAAAGAGTGGCGCCCGGGCTATCAGGATATTCTAAATATCTTGCTCTTTATTTTTTTAACGATTTTTGTTATAAATACACATGCGAGTATTTTTATAAAATTAATTATACTAAATGCCATTAATGTTAAATTGTATTTCCATTTTATTTTTCTAATATATGAATTGTTTTTTTTTATTGAAGTTAGTATAAAATCGATCGACAGAACTCGCAACGTAAGCATTATAATACTATGGAGTTTTATTCATTTTATTATTTCTCGTTTAATTAATGACATACTTTGCTCATTACTGATCGATACAGGAATTGTTTTTGTTTTATTGATTTGTTGAATTGTGTTTCACTAAAATTAAGTTTTAGTGATTACTTTATAATTTATACATTGTGTCCATCATTATGTTTTCTCAATCTTAATAAAACTTGAACTGTGAAGTAGTCAAAAGAGCATTAAGGTAGCTCAAAACAAATTGAGTACTGAATATTTTATAAATAGATGGTAGAAAATGCTTAACTAATTGTGATATCGATAAAAACGTTCCGAATTGTTTTTAGATTAATCTACTATTTGTTTTTATATTATGTATTATCAATATATTGCTTTATATAATATCGATATGGTTTATTAAGTAACATGATATATTACTTCGCTTCTACTTTTCATTTTTTACAATAATATCATATATTATTCTTCGTATATTAAGTTTTAAATTAATTATAATAATGATTATAAACACACAGCAAAAAAGTATTTGTTCTCCTAACAAAGATCTTACTAACAGAATTTTTTGCAGCTACAACTAATTTCATTTGTAAAAAAAAGTAATTTGTCGAATCAACAAATTTTTTATTTCAACAAAAAAATCTCTGTTGTGGTAACATAAAATTTGTTCTAGCGACAAAAAACGACCTGTTCAGTCTATAGCTACTAAAACTTTGTTCGGGCAACAAATCTTCTTTTGCTTAACCATAATTGTTATTACAAGCATCGGATAACTTGGTTATTTAAGGCACAGTTCCCAAGAGCTGGTTACGAAAAACAAATGAAATTTAAAAAGTTACTTTAATGCCTTAACACAAATGGAAAATGCAATTATAAACTTTAATCTTAATCTTACAATTAAATTTTCATCAATAAATATTAAACAATTATTCTATTAACAGTATTATCTTAAGCGCACGTGACGCTGGCATTGCTTACGATTTCCGAAAGTTTATCATGACACATCGTCAGAGTTTCGTCTACGCAATCCGATGCCTTGTGCCTTATTGCTATGGATTCAAAGTGACCCATCCTATGAATTTGCATGGTATCCAATAAAATCGATTTTAGGGACAACCCGTCCATGGTTATGGCGTTTTTATAACATGGGATTTGTTGTAATCCTGACTTTTTCGTACAGTTGTTGAGAGTCTCGAGCAGGAGTTTCCCTTTTTTCATGGCCGCATCCGTTGCGGTCGTAACAACTTGGGTGTTGTTGTGAACTCTTGTAGCTGCTTCGTTTACGCAGTAGTTCAAACTTTGTTCTCCTTCAATTGATACATATTCGATCTGTTCCTTTACTTTGTCGCAATCTGCTGAAGGTGACGCGCAGGATAGTTCTGAAAAATTCCCAAAAATATAATAAATGTAATTATGGTAAGTCGTGGAACTTACTCAGCAAGGCGTAATCTTTCATTATGACTAAGTAGTCCAGGCCTCTATCGGCGGTAGTTTGCGTATCTCTGATAACTGCAGCGTCGGTTTCCACACCTTCTTGGGTCACCAAAATTTCGATTTCGTTGAAAAATTCTTCTACCTCCTTAAGTAGGTTACGTTGTTGCTCCTTGGTTGGTATTCCAGGACCCAATTCGTCTGAAAGGACTGCCTGAAAATTTTCGACAATTACACTTCATCCTGTTTCTTGATTTTTTTTCTCCCAAAACCAAAAATTTACTTACATTTAGAGAAATTACAACCAATGCAAAAAAACGTAACATTTTTAACAACTTGACTTGAATTTCTTCAAGCTTTGCAAGCTCTATCAATCAAAAAAAATTAACGAGTTTTTATATTAATAATTTTGTGCAACGTTTAATTTTTTCTAGTAATACAAGGAAGTAATTTGCTTATTAGCTGTTTGAATTTCAAGGGTATGGATGAATAATTAAATTTATTTCCGTAAATAAAGCGAGAAAATAAAATTCGAAGCTGTTTACAAAAATTACTGCATTAATTGCTTGATTGATTGCAGCGATAAAATACTTCAAAGTTCATTTTTTATGAAAACAATTGTTTTACTTTACTGCCGCCCGTCGCCGGCAGCAAAAGTAATGTAATTTAAATATAATAATGGAATCTTTTCGTTCGGACCGAAAGTACTTTTTGGTGTTCTGCTCTGTTCATCAGTCAAACTAATGCAGAGTCACGAAATCTTCTATTTTTTAGGGTGTAAGTTGAAATTATGCAAATATAAATCAAGATATATCGGTCAAACGGGGTGAAACGGGCGGACATAGAAATGAAAGGGTCGCCTTGTTTTTGGTTTATGTAATTATCAGAAAAGAAATCTGAATAAAAAAGGGGAGCCGAAATTAATGAATTACTAAAACAATAGGTATATTACTACAATAAATTACACCTAAGTTACTAAATTATCATCAAATATATAAAATCGAAGACCTGCACGATAAAAAAAAACATAATTTGGATAGTTTTAAAAAAATCAAATTAATTTCGATAAAATTATTTTGTATTAAAGTAAATACACCAGTTAATTAGAAAAATTATGTAAATGATTAATATTTAAGTGCCCTTGAATTTCATTATTAATTAGTATTTACTTTAATGAAATAATAGATAATCGATCATTAAGTTATTCAAGAATAATGGGGTTACTCCACAATTTTTAATAAATTAAAATTTTTTTTTCTAATTTTGCTATGTTAAGATAATTTTTCAAAATTTTTACTAAAATCGTTTGCGTCTTTCTTTTTTTAACTGGTTAAGCTTTTTTGGGGCCGGAAACTGGACGCATTGTGGAAATAATAATTGAGTTTCCAGGAACAGTTTTGTATATTAATAAGTAGTAATATTTTAGAATATTTTGACAAATTAATGTAAATTTTATTTATTTTAAAAATTGTAAACATGGATATAAATTTTATAGCGCAAGGTATAGGTTCATTTTCGCGAAGTGAAACGAAACAGAAAAATTGTTTTTCAAAATAAAAGCCCAAATGCTAACAGATCATGAGCCCAGGTCATTGATTACTTATATTGGCGCGTTATTGGAAAACTATGTTGAACCAATCGTGGGTGAAAGTTGCCAGAAAAAATCGGAAATCAATATTGGCCCAATGTTGCACCAATCCACAGCCAATATTTGGGCTATATTGATCGCCTACTATGGTGTAATATTAGAAAAAAAATATTCAAACAATATTGAACCAACATTGTGTGCTACATGGGCAGCCACATGTTTAAAATTGGAAACAATAATTATACGTAGGAATAATTATAATAGCTCTCAGGGGAGAGCTAAAGTCGAGCTACCTAATTTTCTTCATTTATTTTATTTAGCCCAACGAAAACAATTTAAAGAATAATTAAGTGAAACCAAAACACAAAAAACTACGTTCTTTCCAAAGTAGAATAAGGAGGGGGGGATATGGTAAATAATAAAATAAGCTACGTTAGGTCACATGAAGGGAAAGAAAGATTCACAAGAGGCAAAATTTATGATTACATTCTGCAACCAAGTGTGCAGAAACTATAGAAAACCAGATCTCTTCATAACTTTCACATGTAATGTAAACTTTTCGGGCAGGACAACGTCTGCCGGGTCAGCTAGTCTTATATATAAAAATGAATGTTTGTTTGTTTGTTCGTATGTTATGCACTCTTAGACCCTTGAACCAATTTGAACCAAACTTGGTACACTTACTCAGTAGGACTTAGGAAAGGTTATAGTACAAGGAAATGATAAAAAGGTTGAGAGGAAAGCGAGATCTCACGGAAATTAGGTGACGCGCACAAATGGATTAACGAGATTCATATAAACCTAATAAGTCATATAATATAACCTAATAAAAATCATGAATTCCAATCAAAAGGTTTAAAAAGTTTAAAAACGAGTAACGGTAAACAAGACTGGAAAACATTCGAGTACGCAAAAAATGCAAAATATTTTATTTTTAAAAAGACCTAGGGCGAAGCCGGGTATATACAGCTTGTAAAATAATAAAATTAAAAAAATTTCTCAATATTCCCAGTTGAATTCAACTCAACGAAATTTAGAAGTTCAGTTTACTTGAATTTATTCAGTTTATTAGTTTAAGCTGCTTTTAAACAATTGGCTCTTAAACGTACGTTGGTGTAAATCCGGGGAGTCTGGGGGTTATGGAATACCCCCCAGTACTCTACTTGTGTTTTATTCGTACGCTAAAACTGAAAAGTCATTCAGTTACTAATGCTGAATGGGATTCGCTCCTTACAAAATTGTTCGAAATTTTTTTTTAAATCTTAACTAATTAAATTAAATTTTGTGAAACTCCACTTTAAGATTATGTAGATTAGATTGCTAATATTTTAGGTTAAAGCATATAAAGCGAAATGTTGAAATTTTGGTATTTTTTAAAATAATTTTAAACTAAGCGGGATTAAAAAATAATCTTTTTTCAAAAATTCAAAAATTTCAACAGTAACTCCGCACCTGCATCACGCCGCACCGGTGGCGTTAAAATGACTTTAGTGCCGCTCGTCACCGGCTCTAAAATAAAACAATTGTTTTCGCGAAAAGTTAATATTTAATATTATTCTTTATACATACTAAGTTGAAAACGAAAATTTTAAAATAAATTTTTTTTCCAGAAATTGGTGGACTGGAATAAACCGATGTTAAATCAAGTTGCAAGTCTTGGTTCAAGGTATAATGAGTGGGTAACGTCTCCAGTAGACAGACAGCTAAGATTATTTGATAATCCAATTTTAGAAAACTTGACTATAACGCCTTGGTATATTGTGCCTATTGTTTGGATACCTATAATCTTATTTTTAACCTATTGTGGCTATCTTCAGTACAGAGAAATCACGCAAAGTAAGTTTTAATCTTCACAATTATTCCATCCAAAGATGGAAAGCAAAAACATAACTTTTTTGAATTTTAGATTCGTCAATAATATCAACAGTATTATGTCTACTAATTGGAGTAGTGTTGTGGACGTTCATCGAGTATTCATTACATAGATGGGTTTTTCATATGGAACCATCGGGATCATCAAAAACTTTAATTTATCTGCATTTTGCGATTCATGGATTGCATCATAAGGTAGCAACTCACATTAAATTTCTTTTGCAAATTAAAGTTTATTTTTAAGGTACCGTTTGACACCAGACGGTTAGTGTTTCCTCCAGTGCCAGCTGCGATAATTGCCTATGCATGTTATTGCTTGGTGAAAGTAGTATTTCCGCCGTCGACAATTCTATTAATTACTGCTGGGGGATTAACAGGTTACGTAGTTTACGACATGATCCATTTCTATTTACATTATGGGTCTCCTCAAGAAGGGACGTACTTGTATACGTTGAAACGCTACCACAATCAGCATCATTTTGCACATCATGATAATGGTTTTGGAATCAGCAGCATGTACTGGGACAAGATATTCGGAACCACGATTAGCCTTAAGAAGCTGGCCTATGGAATTAGATGGTGTTCAAACAAAATTAAACTGAGCTAACTGATGAAGTATTATTTATCAAGTGATGTTTCCGAGTGGTAAAAAACCATTTTGGATTTATTATTTTAAGGTTATAGTAGGAATGTCGTGTCTGTGACATCAAACAGACATTGCATGGACGTTGATAACATGCGCTTTTGTAAAAGTTACTGTGCCTATATATAGATATAATGAAACGCACTTATTTTCAATAACATGATTATTAGTAGTACGTATAACTATGTATTTACAAAAAATAGATAACCGAAGTCTATATAATAATGGGACCATTAATTAAAAATTTTAACGTTGTTAAGCAGTAACTTTTATGTAAATTAGTTTGAAGGTAAATCTATAATTTACCTTATCTAATCAGAACTATTACGATTGCAAGGTATTTAAAAATTGTGTTCAAGGAAATATGCATTTTGTCTCGTTAGCTTTAAAATGTATGTTTTTATTAAGCCGTATGCTTATTTGTTATAAATTGTTTATATTGTGTGTAGAATTTAGGTACTAAAGAATATGCTTAAGCTACATTGTTTTAATATCGTGAGAAAAATGTTACTTTTTTAACAATTAGCCTTAAAAATAAATTTTTTTGTTGAGTATTGGATCATATTTTATTTTAGGAAAACTTACTTTAATACAATATTCAGTTTCCTATTTGTTTTAGAAACATTCCACGACACTTGAGACACTTTTGGATGATTTTCAAGGTAGTTTTGCTGTGTTTGCAGACTCACAGACAGTTCAGAGTTTTCTTTAGGTTGGTAAAAAAAAAGTTTTCCAATCAAAGTGTGGTTACTGTAGTTAGCGAGAGGAGGAGAGATAGACTACTGTTACAGAGAACACAAATCCAACACGACATCGGTAATTGACGATATATTTTTGGTTGTTAAAGAAAGTCAGCCAATCAGAGTGTTTTCTTTTCGCTTGGCAAAACGTTACCGAATGAGTAACTGGATTTCTATATTCGTCCCATTTGTCGCTTAGGTATATTATTGGAAATATCTGCACTTGGGGCTGTTTCTTGGGCCGATTCCTTTCAGGTAAGAGTTAAAACATCCATGTCCCCCCTATGCTTGGGTTACCCACTGCTCCGTGCGTTCATTCAAGCCCCGAAGTTATTTGTGGAATTAGAAGCCTAGTCCAGGCCCCTTCCTGGCCTGTTTCCCACCTGGTCTGCCATTTTAAAGTTTATTTTATAGTACGAAGACGTTTTGTATGCCGAGTACACCCTGACGGCCATCTTTTCCTGCGCCCTCGTATTTTTTTCGGTAGCTTTCCACCTTGATCGCTTTCCTCCATACTGGTGCCCATACAGTTTACCACTGATGCCAGCACTCTTCTTTTGGTGGATCTGGCGCCGCCCATGTTTGGCATTAGTCAGGCCAGCGTGGTTGTCATTCTGGTCCTTTTTTCGGCTGTGTCTTCTAGATATGGTGTTTCAAACAGAGATACTTGTCAAAGATGACACCCTTCCGTTTTTTGTTGCTCTAGGGTATGTCCTCTACCCTCCATCCAAGCGCTGATTATTCGATAATTTTCTCGTAGAGCACTTCAGTCGTCCTGGACCTAGTGACCAGCATGACTTCATCTACGAATTCGACAATGGACACTCCCTCCGGTAGCTCCAGGCGGAGCACTCCATCATACATAATGTTCCAAAGTTTCTCATCTATTTGGATTTTCATGTTTGTTAGGTAGCTCTTCATTAGGTTTAATAAATACGGAAAAATAGTTATTTTTTCCAATTCTTGTAGAATGTTCACCCAGGATGCCGTGATCCAGTGTCACCAGCATGCAATATTCCTTGGTTCGATGAATTCCAGATTTTGCATTCTCCGCTATATCTCTTATTTCAATAAGGGCATCCACAGTGGATCTACCCTTTCTGAAACTGTAATGTTCTTCTGATAGCCCACCAGTTTTCTCCATTTCTACGTTTATTCTCTAGAGCAGTCGTTCCAATAGTTTGCCGATATTGTCTAGAAGACATATGGACCTGTACGTTGTCGGATCTTCTGGCGGCTTATCCCCCTTACGCAGGAGCACCAATCTAGCCACTGTTCATGTATTCGGGAATTCCCCGTTTTTCAGACAACTGTTCGTAAATTCCAGGATTATTTTTGGGCGTTCGTCTATTATTGTTTTGATTATTTCCGATGGAACTCCATCTGGACCGGGCGACTTTCTCGTTGAGAAAGAGTGTGATGATGATGCTTTCAATTCTGGTTAGAGGTAGCCATAGGATAGCGTTGTTTGTGAGTCATTTGGGGACTAGTCTGTGCCCCATTTCCCATACATCTGCGTCCACTTCTTGGAGGACCTCCGACCAGCAGTCTTTTTTTACTTTTGGTTATTGCCAGTTTACGTTCTTCTCTGGCTTTTTTCAGTTACATGTTGGCTGGATGTTCGTCTCTTTTGTGGGCTCTTTCAATTTCTCAGTGTTCACAGTACATCCTTTTTTACTTTTTAATTTTTTCCTGGCATGCAGTCATCGCTTAATCTCACAATCATCGTTGCCAGTTCTTTTGTGTTTTTGGGGTAGACTGCCTCGTTTATTTTTTCCAGTAGTTTTCTCGTTCTCATCATTATTTTTGGATGGTTCTCTATTGTATACCGAATGTATCTGTGGTCACTGAGGCTCTCCGTATCGTTCAGTACCCTCCAATCCCTCACCCTGCCCAGTATGTCCGGGGTGACCATGGTAATGTCAATTACTGATGAAAAAGTCATAATTTTTGAGCGGATGAACAAAATTCTTTGTGTTTTTATTTTATACAAGTATTTTTGGGCATAAATTGCTCTCAGAAGTGCGAATCTATTTAAACAGTGAATCTTTGAGCGGCTCCTGACAAAAACATTCCTGGGACGTGACGAAACTCGAAAAGTACGGTTTCAGGGTTCCCACTCATTTTCAAAATAAATTCCCTATTTTTTTCAGGTTTTCTATAACTAAAATTAAAGATTTTTCCTGACTTTTAATTTTGTTTTCAAAGTTTCCCTAACACAAAGTCTTAATTTCCCTAAATTTCACTTAAAAATTCCCTGACTTTCTCTGACAAAATTGGTATAATTTGAAATTTCCTGACTTTTCTAGATATTCCAGGTTTTCCAGACGAGTGTGAACCCTGGGTTTTCAAAAAAATCTGCGATTAAAGTGAATATCTATTAGGTGTTTCCCCCTTGGATCCGAAATGGTGCCCATCCAAAAACATATTTCTAAGGTTTTTCAGAGTTTTAATCTGATATTCAAAAATTTTGAATTTTTGAAATCCAAATTTTTTTTTGAAATTTTGAAAAATTCAAAATTTTATCTCTGAAAACTTTTGTAACAAAACAAAAGGTATACCATTTTTATTAACTTCGTATTTATAACCAAACATCAGTTCTAGATCGATAAAACAATATCGATCCGATATAAAAAATACGTCGCGGTTCAAGTCGCGGTGGTCTTGCAGCGACATCTATATCAATACTTTTTAAACTTACACTGCTTAGCAGAATAATATTCAGTGTTCTACATATTTTTCTACGATTTTAGTTGACCTGTGTTTAGTATTTTGGTTTTTGTTCAATTATTAGGTGTTTTTTCATTATTCTTGTTATTATATTTCAATTGTTTAAAAGTTACAGTAAAGTCCACTAATAATTTGCTAGTAACAGTCGCCTATTATAACGAACGCATTATCTCAAGATAAAGTAGTATTTTTACTGTGAGGTTCAGATAATATTCCGCCACCGGTGGTGTAATGAACTCGGTTATTATAAACATTCGGCTGTAACGATCTGAATTTATTTTTTTAATTCCTGTTTGAAGTGTTTTAGGAAGTAACAATAAAAATGATTTCGCAAAATAAAAAACGCGCATTTACTGTAAATGAAAAATTGGCGATAATAAATAAAATTGAAAAAGGTTCTTCTCAAGCGAGCATTTGTGTAAATATGAAATTAAAAAAATCCACCGTTTCAAATATTTGGAAAAAACGCGAAAAAATTAAAAGCGATTGGAAAATCAACGCCAACAAGAAAAAAATGCGGTTGTCTTCGCGTCCTCAAGTTGACGAAATGCTATATAAATGGTATCAACGGAAAAAAGCAAAAAATGCCCCCGTGAGTGGTACCATGTTGCAAATTAAAGCCGAAGAATTTGGGAAAACAATCGGAGACTACTTTAAGTGTAGCGCTGGATGGCTCGACAGATTCAAAAAAAGACACGAGATCACTTTCGACAAGATTTCTGGGAAATCGGCTTCTGTTGATAGACATATTATAAATGATTGGCTTTCGCAAGTTTGGCCCGTAATAAGCAATGGTTACTCCGAAGATAACATTTTCAATGCCGACGAAACCTTTATTATGTTTCGATCGATTCAAGAAATAAAAAATAAAAAATGTAGCGAAGAAGAATTTTTGAAAGAGCAGATCACAGCATTGGTGTGCGCAAACGCCTCTGGTAACGAAAAACGAAAACTGTTGATAATAGGTCATTTATTCACCTTTCTATATCTTCACACAGTAATATTATTTCAATTTTTAGGTAAATTTCAGAAGCCCAAATGTTTATATGATATTAACCACCCAACGGCAGATTATGTTGGTAACGAAAAATCATCGATGACTGCAGCTATTTTTGAGAATTATCTAAAAAATTGGGACAAGGAATTGATACAACAGAACAGAAAAATCCTTTTACTTGTCGATAGTTGTCCTGCTCACCAGGAAGTTTGTTTACGCAATATTAAACTTGAATACTTTCCACCAACGGTAACGTTAGTCTTGCAGCCTCTGAACCAGGGTATAATCGGCAGCTTAAAACAGAGCTATCGGAAACAAATGTTGCTACGGATTGCTGAATTAGATGAAAATAAAGACGACAAAGTGTTTTCTATTTTGAACGCAATTAATTTATTGAGCTTGGTGTGGGAGCAAGTTCCTTCAGAAGTAATTCGCAACTGTTTTCAACAAGCTGGATTACTCGGAGATAGGATTGATTCAATAAGTCTTGACGTAGAAGAAAAACCAAATACTCTAGTTGATGTTACGAAGTTTGAAGATTACGTCAACACAGAAGAAGTGTCCGAAAATAATTTATTGCATCACGAAGTGATAATAAAACAAGAAGAAGAAGAACAAGATGATGATGATAACAAATTAGAAACGATTGTAACAACCGAAGAAGCGTTATGCTGTCTTAGAAAAGTAAGGCAATACCTTCGGCAAGAAGGTGCCAACGACGCTATTTTTTCAGATTTACATAAAATACAATTAGCAATACAGAACAAATACATCACTACAATGTCTTAATGTTTTCTTATATTAACTTATTTTATGAAAAATAAATATTTATTTCTTTAATTTTTCTTTGAGCGAATTTGCTTACGTACATAAAATGTTATTACAAGAATTTGAAATGACAATAATTTTTTTTATCGTACGTGCAATTTTTGGATTTACCCCAGTCAAGTTCAACTTACATAATAATCATTTCGGCTTGAAATTAAAATTGTTTCATAAATCGGAAGATAGAAAATGGAGACGACAGAGCTCGACAAACGTCAAAATTTCACCTTAAAGGCCCAGGCCATGGATACCATTCAGTTTTGAGAAGAACAATTTGTATTTAATAATTAATTATTGTGTTTTAATTAAATAAATTCACAACTATTTGATTGGACCTCGTATATTATATTGCTGTCAAGGTGCGGTTAAACAGCGCTACGTGATGGCAGGCGTCGCAAATTGGTACCATTCGATCATATGATCGCAGCTCGAGTTGATCCATATTCTGCGATTGATTAAGTTTCACAGCGATTAATCTTGTGTAGTTTTGTTAAAAATGGCAAGTCAAACTCAGGGTATTCAGCAACTGTTGTCTGCCGAAAAGCGGGCAGCAGAGAAAGTATCAGAAGCTCGAAAACGTAAGTAAAATAATCAGATTAAAAAACAATAATTGAGTATTGGGTGTACCATCTTCAAATTTTGATCACGAGTTTTCCACGATTCTTACATATTCTTATATTCGGTGATAAAATCGGTAAACTTTAATATTTATAACTTTTAGTTTTATATTAATAAAAACAAAATAAAATTTTATTATTTAAATTTTTCCGATAGGTAAAGCGAGGAGGTTGAAGCAAGCCAAGGAGGAAGCACAAGAAGAGATCGAGAAGTATCGTAAGGAACGTGAACGTCAGTTCCGCGAATTTGAAGCCAAACATATGGGATCTCGTGAAGACGTTGCTGCCAAAATCGAGCAAGACACCAAAATTCGTATCCACGATATGAGCAAAACCGTTGTTACTCAATCTGATAAGGTTCTAACAGTTTCATTTAATTTAATTTACCTGTAGTAATTTTATTTCTTCTTACAGGTAATGCTTCAAATTTTGGAATTGGTTTATAACATCGAACCAGAAATCCATAAGAATTACCGCTGTTAAATTAAGAGTTTCTTTTTCGAAATTAAAAACCAATGTAATCTTTTATTAGAGTATTATGTGCACATAGCTGTTGTAATTGTAAATATTATCATTCCATTTATGAATGTTATATGTACTTGATTTTATTTTGAATTTTAGATTTTATTCTGAACAGCATAGTAGTTGACATGCGACTTACTAGAGTTACTTATGCAATGAACGTATGGTACTTATTGTTAATTTTGCTTTTTGTAAAATACAAATTTAATAGTTTAATTTTTATCCAACTAATTTGGTGTCTTAACTCATACTTAATTTCAGAATCTAAGCTGAATAGAAAGTTTTAAAATATCTTGTTTAGTTTTTGTTACGTACCTAATTTTCTTGCTTATATATAGTTTTTTACGCAGTTGAACTTCCCGGGACTACTTCATTGGGATCGTGCAACTCTTGAATATTTGACATCAGGACATGAGATGAATATTTTCTGTTTCTTGTTTAGTTCGATGACCAACGATCCCAAATTCCCATCAGTTCTTTGAAATTATCCTGACGTTTTCTTGACGACCTCGAGATTGCTTTCGGGAACCTGCCTAGTTTATTTTTAACTTTATCGAAGCTGGTGTCTTGGAACCCGGAACGAGTCTCCAGGTTGGATGAGCGCTATTTTTTTATAATATAAAATAAACTCAAATATTTGGGACAACTCGGTATATTTTTGTGATGTCACTTCAGTGATAAAAGAAATAGGTTAGAATTTTTGTTATACATTGAAAACGTATTTTAATAGTTAAATCCGATGGATTCCTCCAAAAATAAATATTCCATTCTTCTTCCAACGTATAATGAAGTCGAAAATCTACCAATTATAGTTTATTTAATTGTAAAATATATGACGCAAAGGTAATGAAACCTTCACACCTGTATACTTTAATTTTGACTTTTTTCTTTGTGTTTACGCAGTGGATACAATTTTGAAATTATTATTATTGATGATGGAAGTCCTGATGGCACACTCGATGCTGCAAAGCAGTTGCAAAGTATATACGGAGAGTCGAAAATTTTGCTGCGGCCCCGAGAAAAGAAGTTGGGTTTAGGCACAGCTTACATTCACGGTATAAAACATGCAAGTGGTAATTATATCATTTTAATGGATGCTGATTTAAGTCATCACGTAAGTTACTTTGTTCTAACATATCTCTTATTAACGGTCGCATTTTCCAGCCGAAGTACATTCCAAAGTTTATAAAACTACAAGAATCAAAAGACTATGATGTTATCAGTGGTAGCCGATATATCGGCGAAGGTGGAGTTTCCGGCTGGGATTTTAAGAGAAAATTAATATCGAGAGGTGCTAATTTTCTTACTCAGTTATTATTAAGACCAGGTGCTTCAGACCTAACAGGATCATTCCGTTTATATAAGAAAGATGTATTACATAAACTTATACAAAGTTGCATTTCGAAAGGTTACGTTTTCCAAATGGAAATGATAATAAGGGCAAGACAACTCAATTACACTATTGGCGAAGTACCGATAGCTTTTGTCGATCGAGTTTATGGAGAATCAAAATTGGGTGGTTCGGAAATTGTACAATTTGCTACCGGATTGCTTCATTTATTTGCAACAACTTAATTTTTATATATCAATTCTTTTTAAATTTTATGAATGCAATCCTATCCAACTGGTGCATTTATCAATATAAAGTATAAATTAGGTATGTGTTTTTGATGCCGGAATCCATTAATTTAATTAACACGTTTTAAGTTTTCCTCTTTTTTTTTTGGTTTTAACCTATTGCTTATTTTAAATTATACGCTGAAATTGATCTGTTTGAAAAATTGGAAAGAAAAGGGTAAAAATATCCTATTGGAAAGCTCTCGGTTAGAATTTTATTAGAGCTAATAATAAACTGCCTTATTTATCTTGGAAACTAGAGAGAAAACAATATGGTTTTGGTTGTACAGTTTAATTTTGTCTAGCTCTTGAAATTAAGGCAGTATTCTACTCCCGTTATGTTTGACACATTTCAAAAGTTTTCGTATAGTACATCCGTATACCTATAATTCCAATAATTATATTAAACTCAACGAATTTTTAACAGTAGAAAAAGTAATAAAATTTTATTGTTATGTAAATAGCGCCATCAATTTCAAAAAATTCACATTTTACGTGAGATTTAGTTGTTGGAATAGAAGGCACTTCTTGAGGTATTCAGCGGGCGGAATTTGTTTAATTAACTTTCATTAACTACAAGTTATGCATGGGGTGGAGTTGCTTTTTTTACTGGAGGTTTTTGAGTTGATTGCTTTCCCTGTATTTCTGGTTTTTGAGTTACAGGTACTACTTTTTCGTTTTTCACATTTTGAGCACTTTCTTCAGTCATTAAGTGTTGCAAGCCTGCTTTTTCTAATGGTATGCGGCCGATGTAATCGTTAACCGGTGAACCGAGATGGAGGACATTTTTGTAAATAAAAGCTTCACTTATACCAGAAAGTTGACCATTATTGGAGTGTAAACTATCCAAAATTTCACCATTTTTGGAAAGATGTACTATAGTGCATCGTTCAATCTTTGCTACTTGTGAAAGTGACGTCAAGTGTCCAATCTATAAAGAAAGACATTCAATATTAAAAAAAACTGCAAATTCTGTTACTTACAAAATGAATACCACGTTCTAGAAATTCACTTGGATATATCCTATTAGCTACTGTAAATCCCAATTCGATAAGTCCAATTATTCTAGAAATTAATTTTCTTACTAACGGGTACGGTCCAAAAATTTGAGTTGGATGAGGATGATCTTTATCGTGAGGAACTATCAAAGATACTAAATACCCTCCCTTTCCATCAGATTGGATATTATCGTTATATCCTGGTAATCCAGAGATGAAAATATCAAACGTCCCTTTTTTAGGTCCTTTGAGGTAATAACGATGAATACGACTCCTTGAAGTTTCTGATATTAAAATAATGCTTTCATCATCGGAAACAAATACTCCGTTTGCAAAATGTAACTCGTCCAATAAAACCGTATTCTTTTTAGTTCTCGCATTATAATGAATGAAACTATAAATAATGGTTTAAGGAACTTCGAACATTAAAATGTATTTGAAAACCTACCGGCCACTTCCATCGGCAAGTAAATCAAACATTACATTTTGAAGATCAAATTCTGAACTGGAGTCAGTCCAATATAAGTCTCCATTATCTAAAACGATCACACTGTTTGGGAATTTTGGTCGTTTTCCGTTTACTTCATCGTTCGTCGAAACAATTTGAACTTTTTCTCCTACAAAATATTTTTTTATAAGTGATTTTCATAATGTACTTGAATGCTGAGTTATGAAACGCTAGATAAAAAATATTTTCAAGATTTTTGTTATATAATTCAAGCACTTTTCAAAGGTCAAGTCTCTTTTTCAAATATACAAGCCAATTTATTTTTAAATCCTCGATACCTATTTGAAAATTTATTTAATTTCAGTACAATATTATGGGAAAAAAATATTATACTGAACAATAATTTAATTTTTTAAATAATAATTTGTTGATCGAAGTGAAGTACAGTAAAAACCAAACGAGATAACTCACCGGTTTTAATATCAACTTTAAAAATTCCATAATACGCATCTGCTGCATACAAAACACCATTTTTATCAAACATCATCCCTAAAGGTCTTCCACAAATTTCTTCTTGGTATAAACCCTTGCAAGGTTTACCAAATTTAACTACAGGAATAATGCGTTCCCCGATCAATTTAACAATTTCACCACCATGAATTGAAGTGTACAATTCCCCATTATATTCTACGAATGCTTCGGGCCCATCCAAATCACCTTTATGCCAAATTTCTACATTTTCTAATCTATCGTTAAGTGCTAATTTTCCTTCTAGCGGTCTGCTAGGATCAACACTAAACGAAGATTGATAAAAATAGTTTCTAACGTCTCAAAATAAAAATGTATCTTACGTGTATGATTTTTGATATTTTGCATCGGGTGGTATGTTGGGAATAACTAGCACAAGAATTATAGCAATAATTCCTTGGAACCCCAGCACCCTAAGAAACTTAAACACTCCCTTTGCTCCCATTTTTGCGATTTTAATTGTTAAAAAATCATCTATAACTAAGAAACCAAGCTAAAAATTTACGATTAAATGAACTTTGGATGTAACTTATACCTGTAAAAATGTTGTTGTGATGAAATCAAAATTATCTCAAAATTACTACAGTAGATTAAAATTAGAATTATAATCAATCAATGGTGACTTGATTGACTAGAGATGCCTAGCCGCTTCTAACGATTACTCCTCTTCATTTATTTAATAACGCAAATATCAATTTTTCAGGTTTATTAAATGCATTTTTTGCTAAGACTTTTGGACGCATAATATTTTTGAAAATAACAGAATTTTCCTAAAAATGGGGCCATTTAATATTAATATGTGGGTAGAGCTAATGTTCCAGAATTGGTTTTCACTGAAATATGTTGTTATTTATACAAAATGAGAAGACCCGAATTTTTTTCACCCCCAAAAAAAGTCCTGTCGTCCGATAGCGTCATTTACAGATTATTAAAATTCAAAAAGAACAAAACTATTGTCTGGCCATTACCAGATCTCCTATTACAAATTATTCAAACGATTAAATAATCAAGTCGAATATTATTAACAATTGGATTCTCTGAGATACTATTCAAATCTAGTAGTTAGGTCTATTGGAGTGTACCTCTTGAGCCTGCGTACGGTCTGGTTGTTGAAGAGATTTTCTACAAGTTGGTTGGGATGAGTACTTAATCGTAGTCTGTATTTGGAACTATAATTTTTGATTTCTTCTTTAACACTGAGAATTTTCAAATCTCGACGTATTAATTCGTTGAGTACAGTACCGGCCCCAGTACGCTTCCCTGAGGCACTCCAGACTCGATTGGCTTTAGGGTCGAATAATGAGCTTCCTGAAACTTCACCCGGAAGTACCTATCCTGCAAGTATGACTTCAGTATTAAGTATATATTGTCGGGAAGGACTCTTCTTATTTTATACAGTAGTCCCGCATGCCAGACTTTATCAAAAGCCTGACTTATGTCCAGGAAGGCCGCTGTGCAATACTTTTTCTCCTCGAGTGCTTTATTGATTTTCGTTGTTATGCGATGCACCTGTTTCACTGTTGCGTGTTCTTGTCTAAATCCAAACTGGTGATTGGGAACTACATGGAGGAAACAAGGAAACCTATCATCTGTGAATGAAATCTTATGTATTCCATCAACTTCAAATTTACAAACAACGACTTCTGGACTATGTGATGGCAAGAAAGAAAACGGCCCGGAGCTCAGTGAACATAAGAAAAGATTATCATTTCCTTCTCTAGAAAAGGAAACAAGGAAGCCTAGGATTATTACGTTCACCGTACTCACCAAAACAAGGTTTGTATTGATTTATTTGTTACTTATTTCATTGTAATAATATAAATTGTTTAAAAAAATTATTTATTCTGAAGAAAATTGTATTTCCTCAATTTGCGGAAAAATGTGCAGAAATTCTTCTAAAGTTTCTTTTCTTACGATCCATGTGAAACCCACAATAATATATTACCTGCCGAGATTCGAAAATTACCCGTTATTGGACGCACAGCTATATTGAAAGTCGAGCTTGGTATCCTATTTTATCGGCGAACGAATTTGTTATATTGAATTTTGGTTTGTAATTAGTTGATGTTTTTTTTAAATTGCATTGATGTCGGTCGGTTTTGCGTATTGTAACCCTGGTCGTTAACTAAACTTCAGTCCTGATGAATGAAATATAGTTGAAAACGTTGATCTAAGAATCCCAATAGCAATCTATTTTCAAAATTTCAAAATTCTACCATCCGCATCTTGATATTTTTTTAATTTACATCTAGTAGTAGGGGTATCATAGGTGGCGTAAGTCATTAATGTAGGTCAGTGGTTTTCAACCAACACCGATTGAGAACCACTGGTGCAGATCATTGTTCAGATCCAAACAAACCGATTTTAGAATGGTGAATTATCAAGTTTTTAGAATATTTCGGTACAACGAAAAATGTTAACTATTAAATTTATATGGAAGACACAATAAACGAATAATTATTATTTTTGGTAAGTTTCATTACATAATATGTAATGAATAATTGGTATAATATTATTATACCAAGTCAAAGTAAACTTAATTGCCATATTACTATTATAACCTAACTTTTTTTAAATTTCATTTCTTAAAAAAAAAAGAATAGTTTGGGCATTAATTTGCAATATGGCCGTACCTGTACTATTTTAAAATTTAAAAATAACATTTATTATATTAGTAATACCGCAATGGCTTCCTAGATAAATAGTACTAATATAAGTACATTTATGCAGTACTTTTTTTGAGAAATTTTCTTGATCAAGCGTTTCAGTTAGTACCTATATAACAATGAGTAAGTGCTGGGCCCCGGGCTGCAATCACTACAATGTGAGGGAGAAATGTAGTTTTTTTAGATTTCCCAAGGACAGAAAAGGACGAAATAGGTGGAACAAACTCCTCAGGTAAAGCAACTATTTTCACGTTTTTGTATTGAAATTATTATTATTTGTTTTATTTTTAGACGAATTGGTGAACCAAGAGCTCATACGCGCGTATGCAGTTGCCACTTTCGTGATGGCAAGAAAGAAAACGGCCCAGAGCTCTTTGAACACAATGCAAAGAAAAGATTTTCATTTCCCTCTCCAGAAAGACGTACAAGGAAGCGCAACTTTACGGCCCCCATGATTCCCGAAACAAGGTTTGTATTGACTTATTTGATTGTAATAACATAAATTGCCGATAACCAGAACTAGATTTATTTAACTCCCAAATATAGAAATATGCTCATAGATAAGAGAGATAACTGAACTGAGGTTTTTTTATTAAACCCGTATAATAAAAAATATTGAAAAAAGTGAGGTTATAATAATTATGAGTTGATCATAATTTAGTCCTTGATCTAAACTAGGTGTTTGGATCTGAACTTCTTGACCTACCTTAAAATTACGTCATAATAATAGTCCGTATAGGATCAATACGTAAACAAAAACGCGTCGCCTGCTACGCATTCAAAAATGGCTGCCGTACGGAGACGCGCTTTGTCGTTTCCTACAGTTTGCCATGCCTATTTTTATTGTGTTGGTATTGATTTAAATATTTGATGTAAAAGCAAGCAAATGTGAAGTGAACTAAACTATCGTGTAAGTGTGAATACCAGTGAATATATTACAAAAATGAGGTGTTCTGTTTTCGGTTGTAATAATAGCAACCAGGGTGGAAGTGCTACCACGTCCATATACTACCACACATTTCCCAAAGATTCAACAGTATTAGAACAGTGGCTGCGTTTATGTCGACGCAATGTTAAAATTAATCCTAACACTGCTCGAATATGTTCAATTCATTTTGTCGAAGAAGATTATCAAGTAGATAGCCTTTTAGCATCTTATGGTATCAATAGAAAGTGGAAGAAATTAAACAAGGAAGCGGTACCAACGCTACATTTGCCCCAACAACAAACAGAAGGAGAAAATTCAGTGCAAATTGATCGTCTTAAAAGGAAAAACAAAAATAAAACCACAAAAAGGTAAATTATATATTTTGATAAAATATTGGCGAGTTACATTAAAAAAACGCCAACACGCGGAATAATTTCAAACTAGTCATTTACGTAGAAAAAGATTGTGTTTATGTGCAATCAACATTGAAAATACGTAAGAGAGCCGCCATTGTTGACATTTAGCAGCGCCAATCAGAACCATTTTTTTAGAAAATAGAATCAAATCTGTCACTTTGAAGCAAAGCTACCAACCTATATTAGCCACATCCGATACAGTGGCAAATTTTACATACTTTTTTCTCCGATTGTATCTCCTGTATATTTTTAAAGATTTCTGGTACTGCGCAACCGTCCTTGGCCTATGCGTTATCAAATTACGTCACATGGATAGTAAACATTGTGTTCAATGCATGTGCGTGGTCGTGGCCGGTGTTTGAACATTTTTATTGGTTTTCCTCTCTTATAGGATTAAATATGCGTTGCGCCGTTGCAGGTTGTAACACTGACAATCAGGGTAAACATTTTGATAAAGATTTAATGTTTTTCCGATTTCCAACCAACTTTAAAATTAGAGAAGCTTGGAGAGCTGCATGTAAACGCGACGACATATTTAATACCACCAATGCTAGGATTTGTTCCAAACATTTTCATAAAAATGATTACAGACGAAATTTACGACACGAACTTTTGAGGTATTCCCCAAAAAATCTCCGTCTCATTAAGCCAGGTGCTATTCCATCTTTACATTTGGAAAATACATTGGTGGATGGGAAAAACAATAATAGTGCTAAACTTTGTCTGCGTAACAAAAAAATTCGGACTCGGAGTATTGATAACATTCTTCAATCAAAGTAAATATTAAGTATTTTACCATAAACAATATTGTAATAAAATTTCCATAAGAGTTAATGCTAATTTTATTGAATTTTTTACCGATACTTTTTTAAGTCGCTGTATCTCAGAAACGGTGCGACGAAATAGAAAAATGTATAGAAACAAAAATAAAGGGAATGAAATTTGCAACAAAAAATGTTAATTATGTATTGTTCTAAAACTGATTTTTATATGACAAAAACGTGTGTGAAACTTGTTTGCTGAGGGGGCTACAATTTTCGAGCGTTACGAAAATTCCGATCGCATGAGGGATATAGTCAGTCGTGGTGATTGAACCTGTAGAAGAGCATGCTATATTGTGCTAGTTGGAACGGTCGGAAGGGGAGACGGCAGCGGAGAGGTAGATATGACGCAGGAGCATAGAATAGAATGCTATGGAATTTTCGTAACGCTGCTTGTGTTTGTCTACTCCTCAGTTTTCGTAACGATTGACGCTACCATATTTCTTTTATTTTATTTAAAGTATCTACAATTTATTGATTTGTGTGGAAAAGAGTTATTGATTTGTGCAATTAATTTGAAAAGTATCGTTCATTTGTTATGTGGACAAAAGGACTTTTTTCATTGTATTCAGCTGGTGATCGTGATTTAACACCATGCCTAAAAATAATAAAAAGTCAGAAATAAATAGGAGGTATTATCAAAGGCAACGTGGGAATAAACCGCCAAAAAGGCCGCCAAAAAGTGCCAGTGAACGGATGCGACAGTACAGGGCGCGAAAAAAGGCATTATTGAATGCAGCCAATGCGAGTGCCTCCACAGAGAGTTCTGACATACCGTAAATTTATCTTTAAGTTAAACAATATAATTATGTTAAATATTTAACATTTAAAAATAAACTGCATTTGGAAGACATTTTGCAACAACCGGTTAACCTGCAGCAGTGGTCGCCAACCCGTCGATCGCGACCTATGGGTATAGGTATTTATTCTATAGGCGATCACCAAGTGTGTAAAAATACATTTCTGAAAACTCTCCAAATTAATCAGCAACGAATTAGAGTTGCGTTAGAGCAAATGAAACATAATGTTATTTGTGATATGAGAGGTAAAAGTAGTGGACGACGAATTAATGACCAGACCTCGTCACTTCCTAGGTATGTATCTCACAAATTGTATGGGTGGATTAGTCGGTTGTTGCAAAACGAAATTTCTGTTCTACAAAATTTTTAACTCTGCATCTTAGAATAACCCAGTTGTACTTTCACAGTATAAAATGTTATTATTTGTTTCAGTCTCAAAAAACCACAAGAACCCCAAGAAGTTTCCCATGATATTCAAGAAGAGGAAACGAGCGGTCTTCCGTTTAATATCAAAGAAGAAATTAGCATAGATGAATGTGTTTTGGAAGATGATCTTCCAAAATTGGAAATTTTTGAAAATACCAGCTCAGACGTAGATCCCCTTCCATATGTCGAATTCCGGACTTCACAAGAAACAGTGTCACGATGTATCCCTGAAGAAACAACTGTGGTGTCTTCTGATGTTGCGGAAAAATCTCAGAATGAAGATAAAAAGGTGAACTTAGGGGATATCACTACAAAATTAGAAATAATCGAACATACAAGTGAAGATAATATGTTACGATCTACTCTTAAAGATAACACTAATTTTTCTCCTAGTACTTCAAATTCAGCCCATAGCAAAAAAAGAAAAATAAGTGGCGAAGATAGCAAAGTGAAAGATCATGACTTTCCGAATACAGTGCAAGTGAAATCAGAGAATAGAGAAGACTATGTAGATTATGCAATGTACATTGCAGCTAGACTGAATAATTGTAACCAAAGTGAAAATGCAATAGCAATAGCTAAGGAAAGGATTGAATTTATTTTGTGTGATTTAGACAAGGGTGTATTTGAGAATTTAATTGCTGCCCCATTTTCGTGAAACATTTTAGCAGATATGTGAATAAAAAACTTTTAGAACGTCGAAGACTGAGTACTATAATGTTATTTTTGATATTTTACAATAAATAAATTATTCAAAAAATTCCCAAATAGTAGCACTACCAAAAAGGGAATATTTATTTTACAGATAAAAAAAAATAATTAGAGATTTAGTTCTTCGTTATAGAGCACGACAATCTAGTTACCTAGTGATTTTTTTTATTAAAATATTTCTCGTTAGTCTATTCATGCGCATCAATTAGTAGTTTATTATTTTTTTTTTACATAATATACACAATATACTTATCTAACCACGGGAAATAAAGTTACTTTTTGTACCTTAAGACAAAAGGTGAACTTGACTTCTGCCTAAATAAATATTTTAAAAAAATTTAAATTTCTTCCGTGCAGGTAAAAATTTTGAGACATGCTGATTTTTTGATAAGTGACAACTACTGCCAAATCACCTTTTACATAACCTTACATTATTCAACTACCTGACTTAACTTTTACATTCACAATAATGTTAACTTCTACGACATAATGAACTACGTTAGCACTTCTATAATCTTAATATTTCTTATTACCTCAGTACAATGTTGGGACACGGAACAGTTAGAAGTATTCGACGTTGTCGAAGAGGTTAAAGTTAATTTTTACGAATTTTTGAATGTGTCTCGAGTAAGTAAGTAAATATTGTTAACAAAAGTGTTCTTTATTTATGCTTCATTTAATTAGGATGCCATTACCTCACAAATTAGAACGGCATTTCGTAAACTATCGTTGGAATTGCATCCCGATAAGAATCCTAACGAAAATGCAGACGAACAATTTCGGAACTTGGTTTCTATTTACGAGGTGTTAAAAGATGCAACGAAACGGAAATATTACGACGAAGTGTTAGTCAATGGATTGCCTAATTGGCGGTCAGCTGTGTATTATTATCGTCATGTGAGACGCGTCGGCCTAATCGAACTGTGCCTGTTTCTCTTTGTTCTAATATCTGTCGGACAGTATTTGGTAGCATGGGCTTCTTATTTCGAACGAAAGTTTACATTGGTAAGTTAATCTTGAGTATATGCACTATTACATTATTTTTTTGCAGGAACAAGTGAGAGGTCGTAAACAGAAGAAATTAGTTGCCACTATAGAACTTCCAAAACCTTCACTCTACAATACATTGCCAGTACAACTTCCTGCTTTAATGTGGACAATAATCAAATCAGTACCATTTTTGTTATGTTTATTAAAAGAGAATGTCACGGAAAAATTTAAACAAGAACCAGTTGTAAGTGAAAGCGAAGAAGAATCGGAACCAGAAATACGTTCGGTAAGAAAACGAAAACCTGGGTTTATTGTGCCTAACGGACCAACTTTTGAGCCTACTTACTTAACCACTGAAAGTAAAACTTATGAAAATTCTTCCTCTTCGGATGTACCACAAGTTGCTCCAGTGGCAGGTGGTTTATGGACAGACGAAGATCTTTCAGAACTTGCTCAACTTATAAATCGTTACCCAGGTGGTACACCTAATCGGTGGAACATAATAGCCGAAGCAACTGGTCGTTCGGTTGCAGAAATTACATACATGTCAAATAAATTAAAAGCAAGTGGGTATCGGCCTAACGTGCAAGAAAGCGAACCTGAAGAAGTTCGTGTTAAAGTTAAAACCAAAGGGGCGAAATTGGATGATAGTAAGCAATCTGTTTGGACGCAAGAACAGCAAAAAGCTATGGAAGCTGCGTTAGCTAAATATCCCAAAGGTGCTGTGGATCGATGGGATTGCATTACGGAATGTGTTCCAGGAAAAACAAAGGTAAGGATATCAAATTGTGTAATCATGCAAATAATTGATTTTGTGGTAACTAATGAATCGTCACAACTTTTTCAATTATTGGAAAGTAAATTATTTGTCCTGGTTACGATTGTAGAAACTTTCACAAATTAGCTAACAAAAATATTATAAATTGTTTTTTCAGGATGAATGTATACTCAGATTTAAATATTTAGTGGAATTAGTGAAAAAACAAAAGGAGCAAGGGCAGGAGTAGAAAATGAAACTAATTTAACAAACTTATGAAACTTCTGTTATATTAATAAAAATTTTAAGAAGGGTATATTTTCTTAAATTTATTAAATAAATTAATTTATACTAATAATTGTGGTTTGCATTGTCGAGAAATAGGAAATAACAAAATAGCTTCTACGTAGACTAGTTCACCATTCAAATACTCAACTGCCTGGCATTTTCCACTTCGTTTAATCTATTCACAAAATTCTCTAGCTCTACAGGGTTTAGATCTGAAGGTAAATTCTTAAATAAAAATATTTGAATGTTGTGAATTTGATTCTATTTTTATTATGTAAAATTGTGTTCTTGTATAAATTACAAACTAATACATCGTTATAGTATTACTACAAGTTTATTGTAAATTAACAATCGAAAATTTAATATACTAAGCTAAAATCTCGAGATATTTTGTTTAAAATACTTAAATCAATAAATAATATTGTTTATAAAAGAAATCACAACACAGAAATTTATGTTAAACATTATTATACCTACTATGGTACGAAATGTTGTATAATATGATTATATTATGTAGGTATTGAAAAAAGCTTCAGTATAAATATTAAGCTTTATCTAAACTCATTCTAATTACATACGCCATTGTATAATTTTTGCAAAAAAAATTTACCTCGAATGAGATTCCCAAGTCTTTAAATAAATCGTATCGCTATTATAATACCTTTAATTCTTTGTTTTGAAATACACATACATATTAATACGCATGCCGAAAAATAACATTTTGTCTTTTCAAGTTCGTCTTCATAATTCTCTAATTTTACTTTCAATTTATTTCAAAACATGACTAGAAATACTAAAAAATTTAGTGTAAAAAATTTTGATTTTTTAATACCTACAATTTAATTTTTTTTTGTTTTAAATATCCTATATTTAAGTCACATTATCTCGTTCTAGAAATAAAAAACAAAAATTCTAATCAGCCAACACAAATGAATTTTAAAATCTACTATATCACATGTAGAGTATTCATTTTGAATGATAACATTGGGCTGCAGTCTTTTGCTAATAAGCTACTAACATAAATATTTATTACAATAATATTGAGCCATGACAGGTATTGTCAACAGTTCAGCAACTTTTCAACACAAGCGAGACCACATCGAACGTGACTAGTTCTCTTCCGTTACGAAAAGAAGTATATAGCGTTTTAAAATTACAAAACATCAAACTACTTTATGCAGTTTCCGAATTGAAACTTATTGAGCATTACATGCACCGCAGTTCAATTCTTTTTTTATACTTTTTCTAACAGATAGGTTGGTTTGCACATACAGAAACTACTAAAATCACATTTAATTGCAAATGGCCTGGATAATTTCCTCGGCATCACTAATTAATAATAATATATTTTATTTAATAATTAATATAAAGCAATAACAAAAAATTTGTACAACTCGTTTTAAATTATCTACAAACATGCACCACAAACATTCACCACAAAAAATTTACAAACTTTCTTTTTGCTTACAATAAAAAAAAATCTATGCCGAATTTTCGGCAATTAACTTTTGTAAAATGTACACCCTTATATCACAAACTATAAACAATTTGGCATAATAAATTATTGCTCAATACTAAGGAAATCCAGACCAGATGCCAATAAAAAATATCATTTACAAGTGAAATTTTTTACAAAAGAGAGCACTTCATGTTAAGAATGCTCGACAGTAGCTAACGGAGCTCCCACTACAGCGACAGATAAATATTTGATGTGAGTTTGCCAAGCGGAACTAAGTTGAAAAAACTTCACTCCATTCCATTCGACACCGTCGATAAACACTAACCCAGAAAATTTTTTGTTACTAAAATTTATAACTTTCAAACTATCATTTAACTTACCTCTCATCGGAGTGGTGTGGGAGGCTCGAGCCGAACAAATGAGCCTGGAAATACTTTCCACAAATTGGCTGCGCGGTTCCATTTCGCGTTCCTTTTCTTTCTTCTTCCCCAATCTCATAACTAAAATTTTGATGGTAATTAAAAAATTCTATTATAAAAAAATTAAATCTACTTTTCTGTTTCTTCTCCTTAGTGGAAACATGCATGGTAAGACCAAGTCCAAGACCCACGTTAGGTGTTGCTTGCAGACCACGAAATAGTCCTTTGAGTGAAGTCTTGCCGTCTTGTTTTGTCTTATCAGTCTTAACACTCTCGTTAACTTTTGGTAATTGCCAATAATCGAGTTGCAATTCGAGTGGCTCCCATGGCGATTCGCGGTTTTGTACATTTGGAGAAGACGGTGGCGTAAGAGGTGGTGGTCCAGGTGGACTAGAACACATTAAATCTTCCATGTCGACCGATACTGATAAACTTGAGTCTAAAGGTCCAACACGAACTTCCTGAAATGATTGGAATTTTTACGATTGAGTTTTTTAGAATAATCAATGAGGACTCACATTTAGAAACGGAATAAAGAGTTGACTTGAGTCATCTTGGCACGTGAGCATTGCTTCCGCTAGAGGTAGATTAGTCACTGGAGTAAATGTAGGTAAATTGATATAACGGATAAGACGAGTAACCAACTCGTCTACTTTAATATCAGTGTCGTTAGGAAATAAACTGGAATATCCAGAATCAATACTTGCTAAATGGCGAGAAATTGCACAGCTACCTAAAATAGTTTTTTAAATTAAGGTTAATTTTAATTAGGTTACAGGACATACCCAAAGGTACGATATAAATACGTATGTAGTTTAACCATTCTGGTGGTTTCGCAGAGAGAAGTTCGACGTATGGCCTTAAAGCCCAACTCACCAACGAGTCGCCACCGATGAGGACAAACTTAACCGGACTACTGGGTTTTGCACAATTATTGCAACTGAAATAAAACAACGCTTTAATACGTTTTTTTTTTAAATTACAGAAGACTTACTACTTCTGAATCTTATTAACGAGTGATGTGAATACAGCACGAACTTCGGGTGCCGATACTGGCTGGAATAAACGATGATAATGGGAAGTTAAGCGTCCACAAAGTAAAGCACTATATGGCTCTGGACCGGAAATTAATAAAAGAACTTCAGGTAACACGTTTTCTTCAGTTGGAAGTACACGACTGACTTGATCGAGAAATGACCTACGTACTACGATAGTTTCAGAATTTGTAGTTTCATTTCCAATGATTAAAGAATTTTTCTTTTTTGTTGTTAAAGCTGATGTACGGAACAGTTTACTTTTTCTTTCGCCGGCTTCAGGAATGCAATAGTCCATGTCGCCCTTGGATGTTAATTTTTCAAATGGTGGAGAACCAATTTGAAACTCGGATGGTATTTCATGATCTGTCAAGCACAAATCGGCGTTTCCGTCACTTCCAGAATAATTTCTGTCCTCTCCAATACGTTCGGGGTCTGCAAAAATTATTTACATTTTTATTTCATTTCCTCAAAAACTAAAAATTATAAAAATTGATCTAATTTCTGATAGGCATCTTGCGTGAAAGGAATTAAAGTTTTTTAAGATTGGGACAGTTTACAGCCACCCGGAAAATGAGCATTTGTTAAATCAGTCAAAGCACATTTTTCATAATATAAGAAATTTGTCCTTGACCGAAAACGAAATTGGGTTATTTCAGATAGTTTATCAGAAAAAATTATTTTTATCGTAAAACTGACTCTGTAGAAACATTTGAATTTAAAAATATTCCATAGGCTTGAGAACAAAATAATAGCATTCTGACTATGGAATTTTTTATTCTTTCTTTTCTTTAATTTTTGAATGAAATTTATTTCTTATATATCAATAGGTAGTTATTGTTTTAGTATTCTTATCAAGTCGAAGCCAGCGACCACACAAATTGCATGTCAATTATGTTTGATTGATTAGGTGTGATATTTATTTGTGAATTTTTTATAAGAGCCAATTAAAAAATATATCATCAAAATTGCTAATTGGCGAAACAAATTTGATAGATATTATGTAGATACACATAATTAAATTTTATAATTTAAAATATTTATTCGTATTTTGTTAAAAAAAAAAATTATATTTTTACTTCTTCCTGTTTAGTTGTTTGGGGTTAATTATTTCGAAAATAAAATCAAGCTTTTTGAAAATTTAAGTCCAACCTATATCAAATCCTTAAATTTTTATCAAAATAGAGAGATGATCTCGTTCCACTGACCCCGACTTCGCCTCAGTTATGAAATTTCTTTGTCTTTATTTGAAATTTTTTATTAACAATTAATTTTTGATATTGAATTTGGCACAATGCCATACAAATTGATTGGAAAACAACACAATTAGAGGAGAGATATAATGTATATTGGGATTGAAGCATTCGAGTTTTTGAACGATGACACCGCAGTAACTTCATAAAGAAATAACAAAAAAAATTAAAACTTGTCTTTTCTTTCAGATTTAAAATTTGAGGTAATAAAAGTAATATTTAATACTTTTTTTACTTGCTTCTAATTGTCGAAGCATAATTCAATATAATGAAACTGACCTTAATGTAATATTTACGTAACAATACTTTAGATTAGAATACAAAACGCGCAACAATTATTTGAAAAAAATTCATAAAATAACCTTTTATCTCATTATTATACCTATCATTAATTTTTTATGATTTGGTAAGTTCATTGTGTCCAGTAAATTTAATTTTTTTTATAAATCGACAACATACTGAAATTTTTTGTTCGTGGGGATATTTATTAAAATTCCAATGTTCCGTTAAATCTTTGATTAGGCTTCTATACACAGCATAGCTAGACGGCTTATAATCTGCCTTTGTGTCCATCTGTTTGGATTATTCAAATTTTTAATAATCTAGAAAAATAATTATCTTTCCAATTACACAATGTTAAAACCGGATTATTCGATTTAAACCCAGAATTTACAAAATAAAATAGACTTCTGTGTGAAGTTACGAAGAAGTTTTGTGTTAAAATCTTTTTCTGTGTTAAACCAATTACGTTAATAGTCCCGGCTAACTGAGTATAAACAATACAATTTCATTGTTTAATTTTGATTAGTCTGAGCTTTAACCGAACATTGAAAATGAGGCCGTTAAACTATCATTATTTTGGTAGAAATCTAAAATTAATAACAATAATGGAGAAAACAAGAATTTATATAAAGATTTACTAATAATTGCTTTTTAATGTATCTTACTAATTTAACGATCTGGAACTAGAAGGTTTTAACCCTTGCGAGCATTATCAAAAATATGTTTCAAGCTATAATATGCGTTCTATTGTTTATTCTATTTTTAAACAAACTAATATTATGATAAAGGGAAATTTTAAAAATAAGAACAGGAGTTATTGATTTGCAAATAATCAATCAGGTTTATTCTGTTAACAAAATGATGAGTAAGCACATGGTGATTCACTTGTGATAAATTCAATGAAAATGAATTTTAAATATTCAATTAAATAGTCGATGAGTTTGTACTACTTTCTAGTACTTTCACACTGGGCCGTATGAATAAAAGAAAGCATAACCTTATACTTGCAAAATATGAAGCAAATCCTTCAAGCAGTATGAATAAAAATAGAAGTAAAACCTTATACTTATAAGTATGCGATAAAAATTGAAGCAAATGCTTTTAAAGCAAATGTTTTGCTCAAACTACAAGTATTTCGTATGAATAAAAGAGTGCTTATACTTTAAAGTATAAGCATATCCTTCAAAATATATGCATCTGGTCAGTAGTAGACTCATCGACTAGAAATCTGTTTTAATTTCGACTCTATCGTTTTGCAATGGCAGAAATAGTGGATTTCATGAAAGCAAAAATAAGGAATTTAAATTGTTTCCTGTTAAATATCTTCAAAACCTATTTTGAAAATAATTTTATAACAAATTTGGTTCAATAATTTTTGTACATGCTGTAGAATATTGAAGATAACCTATTAAAAAGCAGAAAGTCAATCTTGACAAGTGAAAGATCAACTTAAACTGACATTAGATGACAGAACACATCAAATTTAAACATGTTTCAACTTGTACATTCTGTACCTTTTACTTATTATTTAAAGCATTTGCTTATAAGTATAAGGTAATCATTATTCATGACAAACAAAGGAAATGCTTTTACTTTTTGGTTTTATTTAAAGCATTTGCTTATACTTCGACCTTTTCCTTTAAAGCATTTGCTTCATTTTTATTCATACGGCCCATTATGTTGTTCGAAATGACAGGAAATGTCAACAAAAATTACGTTAATTACAAAACTCAGATTCAGGTATCTCACAATAGTTTCTTTTTTAAAGAATTTAAGTCTTTTTACGATACAAGAAATAGCACTGGCAGCCTCACTCCTCTTGGCTGCTGTCCAAGTGCAAATTCCTTGGTGTCATAAATTAAATGCTTTGCATTAGTGATAATATTTAATGCAAAACAAAACAATTATTGCAATACAAATAGATCGGTCGGCGTCCAAAACTTGATATATTTTGTTATAAACAAAAATGGAGTGAATTGTAAGATTAAAGGAATTTGTCTTGAGAATAAACAGGAATATTAGCACTTTTAGTTGGATATGAATCATAATTCATATTCATCACACAACTGCATAATTACTGTATATAGAATTTCAAGGAGATGAATCCTTATAAAATTGGTGATTCATCAAGAGCTGAGGGGTAAAAATTGGACAACTATCAGAAAATATGCGCGTTTAAAAAGTAAAGTTGGCCTATTCAGGATTTCTGTCGCCGATCACCAGGGAATTTTTTATTAGGAGCATTCTACGGCAAAGGTTTACACTACATTGTAATTAGGGGTTGTAAGTATGTAATTTAAAATACTTTGATCCCCTGGGTATACTCTAATCAGACTACATATTAATTATGATGTAGATCGTGTAGTTGTCGAATTAAAAAATGTATTATTACTACAACTGATACCTACGCCCCCGATCAAAGTTTACCCAGGGGATCAAAAGATCCTAATGTTATGGTAGGAACGCAATCTTAATTTTACGATTTTTAAAGTAAATGCGAATTAAGTTCCATCCTGTTTAAAAATTCTTTTTGAAACATTGGAAAATGAATCTATGCAATGTACATACATATTGTAGTAATTGAAAAGTAAACATTATTATCATTGCTGAATAAATCAAAAAATGTAATTATTTCACAGTTGAATGATCTCCAACCCTAACGTAAAGGTCAGCTTCGTGAGGGATACAAACTTAATTTGTTGAAGGGTGGAATTACTACTTGATTATTCTCGGTAAATCTGTTATTAGTGAACTATTTTAATCAATAATTTTTTTTTTATCAAAATAGTTACAAAAATTTTATCAACACATTTAATAAATCATCCTAAAATAACAAATTTGAAGTAAATGTAAACAAAACCGGCGATTTTATGAATAATTCATTAAAAAAATATCAACTTGAACGAAAACAAACATTAAATAGATCAATAAAAAAGTTAATTAAGAATATATTGTGGTAGTTTAGCAATAACTCCTGTATTAATTATAAAATAAATAAATTGTTCTAACTTACCATGGGAATTGTGATTATCTAATAAACTACGACTGCTACTAAAGAAAGGTCGAAGACTAGGTTTGGGTGTGCTGGATATAGACATTGTGTCCTGCTCCGCACCGGACTCTTCATCACAACTTAAAGATTCAAGTTCTTGGAATAAAGCTTGAATATCACTTGGATTAGTTAAAGAAGCACCTCTGCCACCTTCGGAATCGGCTACTCGAAACCTCCTCAGTAATGATACAAAGCGTTGTTTCAAGTTATGCTAAAAAAGCGAAAGTTACCTTCGTGTGTGATTACAACGTATAAAATTATTACTCGTGCATGTGGCATTTTAGATCTTAACGGTTCGCTATCCGATAAGTCACCCCCTTCTTCTTCACCCGAACTAAACTCATCCTCATCATCGCTGAAATCCCTATCACGATCAGTCTTATGTTCTTGATCTACTGGCGTAGAACTTAGTTGTAATACGGTAAGACGAGCTACCGCCGCCACACTTTTATCTTTCCCACTGCCTTCGGGAAAAAGTTCCAACTCAATATCCATTTGTTTTTGTAAAACCTACAAAAATTAGCGTTGTATAATAGGTCGGTTATAGGTGGAATTCACCAAGCCTATCCAGGTTTTCAAACACCTTGAATCACAGTGAATTGATTCGTACACATTATTGAGTAAAATTCAATTTAGCAATTAATTTTTAAGTTGAAGAGCAATAAGCTTAGGGAATCTCCCTGTCGAATTTAAATTACACCAGTTGGACCCTCGTTTGTCATTATTCCCATTAAGTTATTAGTATTTATATCCTGTATAATATCTATTAGCTGTGCAGGTATATACGTCGTATTTGTATACGAAAGCTTTTGTTAGCTTCACCATGCTTTTATTTCTTCGGAAACTTTCGTGTTGTATGTATTTTTATAATTTGCATTAATAAACATAACAGTTTTAAAACAAGTATTCAAAGTGTAATTTCCAAGTAATTGTTTAGTTGTTTCTTATTAAATAATTACTTCAAGGTAAAACTGTTATCCTGTGTGTAATATTGGATACAGTAAAAAAAACAGTAACAAAACAATAATTATTAATTGTTTAGAAAGATAATGTTTTTATTTACATAGCTTGAACAAAAAGTTATTTTTCAAGTTTGTTGATAAAATTTTTTGGGTTTTAAATAATCGCAAAAAATCGAAATATAAGTTTGTAAACTAAACGACTGACTGAACAATAAATATTTCTCCCATCATTATGATACTACTTCTAGTTTGTTAACCTATCTTGCTAGATTTGAGCATTACCAAAAAAAGTCGAGTCTTTGTTAAATAATTTCTTAATTCCTGGATCATGGTGTTTGTAATCTGGCGTTAACTTCTAAATTAGTCTACTCTACAGGTTTGTTTCATTTTTATAAAGAAAGGAATAGATTATTTTTTATATATAAAAAGCTATGCTAACCTGATCCATCCGGATAACTCCTTCGGCGAGTGTTTTAAAACCTAGCATTGTACGATTTTTGTACCTTTTACGGCGTTGAAGTAGAATGTGTAACTTATTGCCGTCACGTTTAAGAAAGTGTGGATATTGAAGACTGAAAGCTAATTCTAAACCTGTATCGAGTAAGCCGTGTGATGGCAACAAAAGTTCATTGGAGCGTAATGTGCGTTTAGTCGATTGCATTTTAACAGCTATAGAAATCGATGCCAAATCTGCACCCAGAGGTTTAAGCACCACCAATCGAGTCAATGTTAGTGAACATAATCTAATAAAACATAGAAGCTTTAAATTAACACAAAGGAAGTTGGGGTGAATAATTACCTAGGAATGCAATTCGAAGGTGTCCTATCGACTTCCCATGTTGCAAATAATTTCATGGGCACGGGTCTTGCCATAACGGCGGAGCCCGCCCCGCTCATTGTTTTGTAGGTTTTATCGCTCATGATCTAACACAATATTTTTATTTTGTTACGCCTACATAATGTAACCACAACACTGTTTTTTATGCGCCTAAGTACCATGCGATTTAATTATCATTCAAAATATTTCATATTGTGCACTTCATGTTGTGTAACTTTCGTGCCCAATTCTTATGTTACTCACACACCACGGAATTCGACACTTTAGATTAGACACCCAATCCCCACAATTCATATTTGACGGAAGACAACAGTCAACAAAGACGTCACATGTTAATTGACTGCGAAGCCGCCAGATGGCGCTTATCGTACTTTTTAAATTTTTAGCAAAATAATAAAAAAATTAATTGGGTAAAAAATGTTTTTATTGTTTAATTTACACTCCTGGATTAAAATTTCACTTATGCAAGTGTACAAAAACAAGATAAGTGTTATGGTTTGCGTTTTTCACACGAAAACACGTTTGCACTGGCCACATTTCAGCGCGAAACCGCAAGCAACAAACTGTGACAATTAAATTACACATTTAATTTTAGAAAAAAAACTCCGAAATGTTATGTATAGTAGTTTATTAATAGTCTTGCGAAATGCGCAATTACATACAAAAATAATAAACGTAACTTATGTAAGTGCTTTCTCAAATTTAAATATAATTAGGCCCCTCTATTATCATCGGTTGCAATATTTATTACCAGTGCGGTCGTTTGAAACTGAAATCGTAATTTTAGATCCCATTATCTAATAAAAAAATAAAAATATTAATATTTAACCATAAAATCAATTTTTCGTTCTTATCGAGGTGCTTTAAATAGAAGCATCCTACGTATTCTTAAATACATTTTCAAATATTAAATTTTTAATATCGAAAATCAAGTAGATAAAATTCTCCAAACGGTTCGATTTGGTTTATTAATAAATTGCACAACTAATAAACAAAAATATTTCTTAATATTTCATTTTTTTTAAACTTCCGTATAATCGTAAAACAACATTTCATTATCATACTTATTATACAAAAATAACTCAAAATGTGATTAGATAAATTTTAAAATTAAATTTATTTATTAACAAAAAAAATTCGAATATTTTATAGAATTAATTAAAATAAAAACAGAAATGCAATGTTGTTTTTACGATGTTCATTATTATATCACTAGATTGCGCAGGTTGTAGGCCGCACAGATCACTCCAGACTTCGAAATCACAATTAGCCCTCCTCAAAATTATTTAATGCAATAAAAAAAAAAAATTTAATTTTTTCGAAAATAAAATGAGGGGGGGGTTAGTTAAGTAGTTAGTAAAAATAGTTAAAATTGCGTGACATAATTTATGAACGACTCCTAAGAACTAGTTAATTATTATTACCTAATTATTTAACCCCTAATTATTTATAGGGTGGTTCCTGACCAAGGATTTGAAATCTGCAGAGAAATACCCCAATGAATTAAAAGAAAAAATTCCATTACTAGCGCATTAAAAATAATTATTAAAATTTTCGGGAATTTCTTTTAATTTTTTTAAAGCATTGCGGAGAGAGCGAGAGAGTGAGAAGGCAGCGTTAGCGGTGAAGACGATAGATTTGCTGCCTGTTCGCTGTCCCGCACTCCCCGTGGAGTTCTACAAAATCAACGAAAAATTACAATTTTTAATTGAATAATTTGTTCTAAAGCAAACAAATTTTGTTTAATTTAAATTAAATATTTTTGATCTAAAGATAAAAATTTGATAAATTCAAAAAAAATCTAAAAATTATCATATAAAAAAACATAATTAATTCTTTTTTTTTTAATTACTCCCAGCAGCGGATTAAGACACTCTGGGGTCCGGGACTCTAAAGTACTTTTGGACCTCCTAAAGGGGTGGAGAGGGGCAAAGCTCCCACGAGAGCCGTAGGGGAAAAAATTTGAGTTTTCAAGGTCAACAGGGTTACAGTTTGAATTTTTTTAAGGTATTATGTAATTCCAAAGTAGCTACAAAATTTCAATGAAATTTTTACCAATTAAATGCTTTCAATGGCTACGAAAAATAAATGAAGTAATCGTTTAATTCATAATTTTAATAATAATTTCACGTAAATCGGGCCCCTTTCCTTGCAATGCAGGGCCAGGGGCGGTGTCCTCCCCCTTCTAGTCCGCCATTGGATACTCTTTCCACAATACTTATCCAAAAAGTAACGTGAGGATACAGGGACGGCCCCATGGGGGGAAGAGGGGGGAGCCCCCCAATATTTGTAAAAATTATCAAAAGTTGGTAAAATCCACCTAGACAGTTGGTAAATTAGGGTACGAAAAGGCGAAAAAGCTAAAAAAAAGTAGCTTATTGGTATTCCCAAGAGGAAGGAGCAACAAATAAGCATCACCAGTTGGAAAATTAAATGTTTTAAAAATTAAAAATTTATTGCAATAATGAGAACTCAACAAAGGGGAAATAAGAGTCGGGATCGAACTCCAATAAGGGGAAATGACTCAACAAGGGGAAAATAACACTTCGGCTTCGGTAACACCGAACGATAGTGGAGATGCGGATGAATTGCTCAGCGAACAACGAAGTACAGGCGTGATTCGAATGCTGAAGAAGACAAATGCGGAGTGACTCTTTGTTTAAATGCAAAAAAAACATGATCGCTTTGCGGAAATCTCATTTATCCATTGTTGCGCGTCAGTGAGAAACAGATAACGGATAAGATCTGGGATCTTACAGGACCTATATATTTTTCAATATTATGATTTTTTTTCAAATCTCCCCTTCCCTCTATAATCTAGTGCTATGTTCGCGCTTGTCTGGAGGATATGGAAGACCCTCAAGCATTGGTTACTGAATAATATGCGTATAAAGTGATAAGGTGCACTGGAGGGTATTCCATACCCCCCAGACCCCCCGGTTTATACCCGCGGTTTTGTGTTTTCTTTAAACTTAAATTTAATGATATTAAAATTTTAACCAATTTTAGGAGTTTTAACAGCGAGGAAGTTTTGGAGACCCCACAATATGTTTAAACTTTAGAGCTTTGGGTACCGAATGAACTGGTTTAGGTTCCGCCGTTAAGCGCAGAAATCCGTTGGTTTGAAGTTAAAAGTATTTGCAACTTCAAATACAGCACTTCATAGTAGCTAATTGGTAAACCGGGGGGTCTGGGGGGTATGGAATACCCTCCAGTGCATCTACTCTCGTACCAAAACTGTGTAGTTAGTCAGTAGTCAGTAGAAGGGTATTGCATATTCCTCACATCTTCAGGATGTAAGGGCAATTGAGAAGAAATAAGGACGGAGCTCTTCGAGGTCCAAAAGGTTGATGACCACTGTCCTAGATCATATATGCAGATGTTTTACAGTACTTAAAAGAAATTTCTCATCATAAGGCACGGATTAATCCGCAGTGGCTAGCCGATAATTCATAAATTATATCAAGGGTACAGGGGGGGGGGGAGGGGTCAAACCTTCGCTACGATTTGTGACGATAGGATAGGTTTCGAATTTTATTTTTTTTAGAATTTAACTTTCATTCAAATTAATATTTTGAACAGAACAACAATAAACACACAACTTCCTTGTTGCCCCCGGTCTTCCCTACTTATTAAAATCAAAACGCAATTATTACGCGCATTTCCTGAATTTGTTTATAAATTATATTTCAAAATTTGAAGTGAGGTACTTGGAATTTTAAAGTAAATAATTCAAGATTATTTATTGCAAAATTTAGTAAATTGTTTTGTAATAAAAAAAACTGGCTGCTAAAATACGCACCTATCTTATCAAATTTTCGTGTATTTTAAAAATAATATTAAAATAATAGTAAAAATTGATAAATGTTTTGTTTATTTTACGGTTTTTAATATTTTAGTTACTATACCAGTTATGTACCATAATCAACTGTTTGTTTACTTGTTAATTTAATTATGTAATGATAATCAATTTGTTATCCAGTTTGTATACTTACGTTAATTTTTTTCCTTAGATTGGCCATTGTAGATTATGTTGATTAGAAGTCATCAGATAATTAAATAATAATATAATAGAATACTAATATAGTAACTCTAAACAAAACTCTGTCTCTCTCTCTCTTTTGATAAAAGTAGATTTCAAAAAGTAATATATTTAGGCGGTCGGAAGGCCGCGCGACTTTTGCTACTAGATGATTAATATTATTTTTAATTGTTTTGGTTTTTATTATTTGTCCTGAAGTGTTTATATTTTCAAACATTGTTTTTTAAATGTTTCGTAATTCTTAGTATTTTTGATAAAATGACAAAAATATAAATTCAATTTTATATTATTTTAGACTATTTTTCTAATTGTTAGAGAATAATAGGTACCTCCAAGTCCCCCCCCCCCACATCTATAAATAATTTTCTATGTTTACCCCTCCCATATCACCAATTTGGCATCATGCATTGTAATACTTTAATTTGATTGATATATTGAATATAATGTTGTCCAATCTTAACAATAAAGATCACACAAAGAATATTGCGATGAATTAATTACTTAAGATAATTAAAAAAAAAGTTAATCGAACTAATCAACGGAGAGCATGCTATTTTTATTCGCAGGTCTTTACACATTTTATTACTTTAACTTACCTGCGTATTAATTGACTAGAAAAATGTAGCTTTACAAAAAACTAGTACGATTTTAAATTAATATGTTTATATTTTTTAAATATCTTCGTTGTCTTCATCAAATCCAAAACAGTTTTGTATGCCAAATTTAGCAATTTCAGACACACGGGATTGCTTATCGTTATCTGTAATCCTCGAATATTATGCAATGTTGTCGTTAAGAGATTCATGTTCAAATTCCAGTGGAAGTTCCAGTGTTGTTTGAGATTCTTCAGAATCGGAATTATGCTTAGCCATATGATTTTGTAAGTGAGCAAAATGCTTATAAACTATTTTACATATCGAACATTCATGATTTTCCACAACTTCAGGATGATAACGTTTTCGATGGTATCTTAACGAAATATTTAGAGAAAACTTTTTATCATATTGTTCACATGCAAATGCTTCTGCGTTAACATGCTTGGAATTCATATGATTTTCAAGACGTATTGCCGTTGTAACCGCATACGAACATATTGTACATCTATAAGGTTTTTCACCTTTATGAATTTTTTTGTGTTCCATATAGCCATATCGATCTGCAAATACTAGACCGCAAAAATTACACTGAATTGGTTGGATGGCCAAGTGTTGCTTTTGCGTGTGAATACGAAGGTCTTCCATACGACTGAACTTTGATGGGCATAACTCACACTGAACACTGATTTTATTTTCGTCATGCAATTTCATATGCTTCTTTCGACTGTTGGATTGGGTAAAGCACTTTCCACATATTTCGCATTTATACGGTTTTTCCCCAGTGTGAACCCTCATATGACGTTGCAATTTAAAAGCATCCGGACTAGCATAACTACAATGGTTACACGTGTATGGCTTTTCTCCGGTGTGGAATCTCATATCGTCGCTATCAAAACGTAAAGGCGTATCTCGTTTTTCCTCACTTTACAGGAGAGCGAAATAAAGAAAGGTACTGCTCTTATTTTCTCCATAACTAAAATATTACAGAAGTTATCGTATTTCTTTTTGCACAGTTATTGCTAAGAATATTGATAATGATAACCATTCTTAACATTTCAAACTGTGATTGACTTTATAATTAATGTTACGTTTTAGCATTTATTTGAGATACGCCTTTACGTTTTGATAGCGACGATATGTCTCCTGAGCTTAGATAATTCTACACAAGCGTAATCGCATGAAGTACATTTGTGTGGTTTTTCTTTCTTATGTTTATATTGCACATGACGATGAAGCTCATTGGCAAGAACGAAGGTAGCCAAACAGTCATTGCATTGGAAAGGTTTGTAACCTTTGTGAATTTCACTGTGAATTTGCAAAGACGACATCGACTTAAAAGATTTTCCACAATCTGAGCATTTAATATGAGGTCTATCATCGGAATGTTTTAGGCCGTGCTGCTTCAATAACTGCTTCTTTTCAGTTCTGTAATCACAATCATTACATTTAAACAACTGCTTTTCCATCTTCTTGACGTATTTAGAATTTTCCTCTTCCTCTCCAAAATACTGGATATTTCCTTCGTCAGTAACAGTCACAGCATGCAGACTTCCTTCGAGTGTTTGATAAAAATATTGTCCAAATTCGTCAGTTAAAAATGTACCCGCGCTTTCTGCTTCATTATTTCCATCCATATTATCTTATGTTACTAGCTAAACTATCATTAAAATTATCAATATAAAAAAAGTTTTTGGAATGCAATTTCATTTATTTAATAAATAAATAGTTACCGTGAGATGGAGTTACCAATTTAAAAAAAATGTAACATGAGACATTATTGGTCAGAATAAATTTAATCTCATCCAATATGATTGCTTGAAGACTAAGTAAAATCTGAATATTGATTATTAATTTTTAAGAAGATAAGCAATCTCAAGGAGTATTCTAAACGGAAATTTATTCGGAACAATAATCATAAAGTTGTGTCTTTATTGACAGACACATATAAGTTGATGGACGGTGGAAATTTTTCAATCTTTTTTTCTTATTATTAACTAGCTGGATACCCGGCTTCGCCCGGGGTCTCTTTAAAAATAAAATACTTTGCATTAGTTCTACGTACTCGAACGTTTTCCAATCTTGCTTTCCGTTACTCGTTTGTTTCATACGAACGGACTTCAGCAATGCGTACACACAACAAAACAGTAATTTTGGTTTTTCTTTTGTCTATCTATATATAGTTATGGATACCCGGCTTCACTCAGGGTGTTATTAAAAATAAAACGCTTTGTTTATGCCTGAAGTATTTTGATGTAGGCTCTTGGACTTCGTGCAGCAACATTTTGAAAAAGAATTAAAACGGGTAGAAGGGATGATAAAATTTATATATTTATTTAAACCAAAGTAACAATATTTAGGTACACTCTGTAGATATATTTATCATAGCTGACCCAACGGACGTTGTCTATTATTATTTTATCGTAATGCTAAAGGATACACAATATTTTTGGTAGTTCCATTCGGTGAATAAATGTACAAATTTTTTGGTGTGCCAACTCGGGAGCAAGCAACATACAATTGGCCGTGTGAAAAACACGAATTCACCAAATTCAAGCCCGCAATAGTTAATGATTGCCCTTGTGCTTTGTTGATTGTAATCGCGAAGGCAAGACGCAAGGGGAATTGAAGCCGCTTGAACTGGAATGGTAAATCGTTGGTAATCATCGGTATGCGGGGAATCAACACATCTTCCCCTTTGAATTTGCCACTGATGATTGTTGCCTCGATCAAATTTGGTGTCAATTTTTTTATGGCCAGTCTGGTTCCGTTGCACAGTTTTGGCGCGTTCAAGTTTCTAATGAGTATAACCGGTGACCCAACTTTCAATCTCAATGTGTGTGGTGGCATTCCAGGTAGCTCTAGTGAATTTAGAAATTCGGTAGGATAATTGACTGCTTGTTCTTGCTCCATCAGTGTATCTATTGATTTGTATTTGACTGATTGTCCGGGCAATTTCAATTGAATTTGTTCATTCAGCTTGTTCACATCGTCATTTTTGGGGGCTAAAATTGCACGTTCGCACAGCCAATCAGGATTTTTGTAGTTGCTCGTTAAATCTTGGAAAACCTTGTTTACAACAGCTTGAATGTTCGGCTGCATTTGACAAAAATTGGGCGGAAACGAAATCTCATTTGTAGTGCGATCAATTGGAATTTTGCCATTTCCGATATCCAAAAGTTGTTTTGAAAACGTTTGGGCAGTCGCATCTTGTAGTAAATGCACACGCATGTTTGTCGAGGGCGTAATTTTTTCAACTCGGTTCCATAAATACGATGCTTTTAAGCAAGCGTTCAGTTCATCAGCAGGCGTTGATCGAGGTATAACGGGCAAAGTTTGGCGAAAATCACCCGCAAGAAGTATCAGAGCGCCTCCCATAGCTTGGTTTTTTCCTCGGAACTCGCGCAGAGTCCGGTCCAGCGCTTCGAGCGATTTTTTATGGGCCATAGTGCATTCGTCCCAAATGATAATTTTGCACGTTTTAAGGATTGTGGCCATACCAGAATTTTTGCTGATGTTACATGTTGGTGTTTCGGTCTGGTTGAAATTCAACGGAAGCTTGAGTGCTGAATGTGCTGTACGTCCACCGTGGAGTAACGTTGATGCAATTCCCGATGATGCCACTGCGAGTGCGATTCCATTCTGCATTCGAACCGACGCCAATATCAAATTGATAAGAAATGTTTTGCCTGTACCTCCCGGAGCATTAAGAAAAAAAATTCCGCCATTTGCGTCGGTTAGACCTTGCATGATTTTGTCGTAGGCATTTTTTTGATCAGAAACTAAAAGTCTTGTTTGCGTTTCCACAAAATGTTGTTGCTGGGCTACGTCGAAGTGCTGTTCTCGCACCAGGTCTCTGTCTTGCACATCATTTCTGTCTCGTATGAATACATACATCCATTTTTATATACTATATAGATTTGGAGTTGCATTTAATATGTCGTCCGAATGCTCCTGATTTGGATCAATAAATTTTGAAAAATACAAATACAGGGTTTGCTAGAATTTCGGTTTTTGAAATTTTTCTATTGTCGAGCAACCTGCGGACGCGACGGTACTGTTTGTGTTAGAATCTCGTTAATCTATTCATGGGCGTCAGGTAATCCCACATATTTTATTAAAGTTTGTTGAAAGCCGTTCTAAAGTAGCCTATCTTCTTCGCAGCATCGTAATTAGCTTATACACCAAATTTCATAAAGATTGGTCAAGCGGTCTAGGAGTCTATAAGGAACATACATACATACCTACATACATACATCCATTTTTATATATATAGACTAGCTGACCCGGCCGACGTAGTCCTGCCCAAAAATAATAAATTTTTCCGCATATTTGCATCAACGTTGAATCAAAATTGTAACCTTGTATCATTCTTTACCTTGTACCAAAGAAACTGTTTAAGCACCTTTTAATATTTGTTTATTTTAATTCAAAGTTGGTATTGAAATTTTTAACAAAATATTATCAATTATATTTCAAATAGCTGAGCTGTACCTCGACGACCGTAAAAATAAAAATTGGAATTATTTAATTATTAGTTAATTATTACTCGATGTAATGATGTCCAAAACATAAAATAAAGAAATGAGTTAAGTTTAACTTTGATTTTCATTTAGGGGGGAATTAAGACTTTTGTTCTTAGAGTTTGCAAAAAATTGCAAAGCGTACGATTTCGTACTTTCATTTTTTGGGGTGAAAAATCATCAAAGGGGTTAACCTTTAGTTTTTTTCAAAAATCTTAAAAAATTTAGATGGCCTTTTTACTGCAAAGACCGTAATTAGCGTAATTTGGGCTGGAAAATCGAATGCCGTGCACAGATTTCACGTAAGTATGATAATTTAGATTTTATTCGGCTTTTAAGTTAAGAAAAGCAACTTTGTTATTTTCCTACTTTCTCGCGCATTTCGGCATTTTCGGCGAGTGCAATTGCGTTTTTTGCACTCTACGCATCGGGATACGTCGTCCTATGGAAAATAGAGACAATTTAAATTTTTTAGGATTTTTTTTAAAAACGCAAATAAACGCGCGCAATCGTGTTTTTCGTACTCTACGCATCGGAAAACGTCGAATTATGCAATAAAAAGACCATCTAAATTTTTTGAGATTTTTGAAAAAAATCCCCAAAAAATGAAAGTTGGAAATCGATAGTTTTTTCGGGTGTTTCTAGCGTAATTTGGGCTGGAAAATCGAGTGCCGTGCACAGATTTCACGTAAGTATGAAAATTTAGATTTTATTCGGCTTTTAAGTTAAGAAAAGCAACTTTGTTATTTTCCTATTTTCTCGCGCATTTCGGCATTTTCGGCGAGTGCAATTGCGTTTTTCGCACCCTACGCATCGGGATACGTCGTCCTATGGAAAATAGAGACAATTTAAATTTTTTAGGATTTTTTTTAAAAACGCAAATAAACGCGCGCAATCGTGTTTTTCGTACTCTACGCATCGGAAAACGTCGATTTATGCAATAAAAAGACCATCTAAATTTTTTGAGATTTTTGAAAAAAATCAAAGGGGTTAACCTTAGATTTTTTTTACCCCAAAAAATGAAAGTTGGAAATCGATAGTTTTTTCGGGTGTTTCTAGCGTAATTTGGGCTGGAAAATCGAATGCCGTGTGGTTCAGCTTACTGGTGTTGAGAGCTTTGTTTTTATCCTGGTTTCAAGCATCGGTTGTAACGCCGTGCTTTATAGGAAACCGCCTTCCGTAGTGGTCCGAAAGGGCTGATGGTGTCTTTGGTACTGACGTTTTAACACATAAATGAATGCAATTTATGTAAACCAAAGAAATATATTAAAAAACGGAAATTGATAGTTACACATATTGGTACATGTCAAAACAATTCACATAAAATAATAACAACAACAAAAAAATGTGTTTTTTTTTGTTACCGGGGAAACAACGCCAACTGGAAATCGATGAATGATTTACCATACCGCCGGCCTTGAAATATGACAGATTTCAAAGAACAATGAATATAATAATATAAAATAAAAATATTCTCTTTACATAGTTTGTTTGCACAAGAAGAATTTCTACTCAAAAATGAGTTGTAGTTCGGATCACATCTGGATTCTTTAAGTAGGTAGCGCACATAGTTTTATTACAGAGCGTTTGATCACAGAACCGTTTTTTACGCGCACCGATGCAGAACGGATTATGTTGTCTTTACCGACGTGCACTGACACCACCCGATCGAGTGGCCAAGCCAATGTTGGTGTATTGTCTTCTTTTATTAACACTAACTGGTCTACTTGAATGAGATCTGGAAGATGAGTGAACCATTTCGTTCTTCTTTGCATGTTGGGAACTACCTCCGAACTCCAACGCTTCCAAAAATGCTGCGTGATTTGTTGGATCCGTTGATATTTGGACAAGCGATTTTCGGGTAAATTTGAGACGTCTTCATCGGGGATAGCACTCAAAGGTCTTCCAATGAGGAAGTGGCCAGGAGTGAGAGAATTTAGATCATTGGGATCGGAAGATAGAGGAGAAAGAGGTCGCGAATTTAAAACTGATTCAATTTGGTTCAATGTTGTTAAAAATTGCTCGTAAGTTAAATGAGTATTGCCTAAGACCTTTTTTAGGTGAGCTTTGGTTGATTTGATGTTACTCTCCCACATTCCTCCTTCATGAGGATTGCGTGGAATTATGAATTCCCACTTGATGCCTTTGACGGCTAAGTAGTCATGAATGGAATTCTGATTTACCTTGCAAATTAAAAAATCATACAAATCTTTCAGGTGATTGTAAGCACCAACGAAATTGGTGGCGTTGTCGCTTGAGAGTGTATGAGGCATTCCTCTTCTGCTAATAAACCGTTTTAGAACTGATAAAAAACCTTCAGTGGTGAGGTCCGTTACTAGCTCAAGATGGACGGCCTTTGTAGTCATGCAGATAAATAAGCAAATGTAAGCCTTAATGGTTTTTGAGCCTCTGGTATTACGATCACGTATGAGGATGGGTCCAGCATAATCGAGACCGGTATTATGGAAGACCGGCGCCTCAACGTGAAGGCGTTTTGGAGGTAAATTTCCCATAAGGGGGTTGTAAGACGACGGATTTGCTTTGAAGCATTTTATACACTTCCTGACAACCTTTTTGGCTTCGTTCTTTCCGGAAATTGGCCAATAAATTTCGCGAACGCAATATAAAAGTTGTTGTGCACCACAGTGTTGTAATTTTAAATGATAGTCACAAAAAATCAGATTTGTTAGATGATGCTGCTTTGGTAATAAAATTGGGAATTTTTTATCATAGGAAAAATCAGAGTTTTTTAGTCTGCCTCCTACACGGAGAAGACCACTTTCATCCAAGAACGGATTTAAAGCGGATAAGCTTGATTTACCTTTTACAAATTTATGATGACGTAATGAATTGATTTCCTTGAGGAACATTGCGTTTTGACAATTTTTAATAATATTTTCTAATGCGCCTTTTAACTCATTTACAGTGAGTGGACCTGTGTGCCGTAATTCTTTTGAATTTTGACAATTGTATTTGAATCTGATGAGCCAAGCTACTACTCGTTTTAATTTTGTTAAAGTGGAGAACTTGGAAATCATGTCAGATGTGAATAAAATATCGTTAGGGGCCAATGCGTTGAATAAACATGTCGTGGGGCAATCGCATGAAGATAGTAAACAGGTGGGTTTTAATTCCGTTGTATCAATAGTTGAGTTGATACATGATTTTGGCCAATCAGATATAGGGTCTTTTAAAAAGCCTGGACCATTTATCCAAAGTTCATTTTTTAGGATGCTTTGAGCACTGATACCACGAGAGACTAAGTCAGCAGGATTGTTCTGTGACCGAACGTGATACCAATCACTTGATCTTGTACTTTCTTGTATAGCGGCAATTCGATTGGCCACAAAGATTTTGTATTTGTTTGGAGCCGAGTTAATCCAATGCAACACTATCGTGGAATCTGTCCAGAAGAATAGTTGAAGATTGGACCCGTCGAATGCTGTTTGAACCCTTTGCATTAATTCAGATAAGAGAACCGCTGCTGAGAGCTCTAATCTAGGTATGGTGGCACCCTTAAGAGGGGCAACACGAGACTTTGAACATAAAAGTTGAGTAGCGAATTGATTTGAGGAGGTTTTTACTCGAACGTAAATACAGGCTCCGTAAGCGATCGAGCTACTGTCTGCGAAGCCATGAAGTTCAACTGAGTCTGACTTTGCTGGTATTACGCACCTTGGAAATTTTAATGATGTTAGTAGTGGAAGTTCTGAATTAAATGATTCCCACTCGGAGTGCAAGCTTTGAGGTAAGCTTTCATCCCAGTCCAATTTGGCTTCCCATAACCTTTGAATCAAGATTTTTGCTCGTATAGTGATTGGGGCAAGCAACCCCAATGGATCAAACAGTTGTGAAGCTATTGAAAGAACGGATCGTTTAGAACTAGTTTTTGATTCGGGGTTTGGTCTGATTTCAAATTGCAATTGATCTGAGATAGCGTTCCAAGAAACACCGAGAGTTTTTACACTTTCTCGTTCCCCCAGTGGAATTGTGTGATAGGAGTCGGTATCTTCGCAGTCATTATTTAATATTTCAGGGTAGTTTGACAAGAATTTTCTAATTGGAAAACACGCCGATGCTAATATTTCTGTTATTTCCCTTTTTGTTTGCATCATTTCGCCTGGACTTGGGAGCGAGTAGAGCAGATCGTCGACGTAAAAATTTTTCTTTAAAACATTGGAAGTTTTTGGAAATGCTGTTGCATTTATTTCTGCCAATGTTCGCAAAGAATTTGTAGCCAAATAGCTAGCGGAAGCCGTGCCATACGTAATTGTATTCAACTCATAATTGCAGATAGGTTCATCAGGACTATCTCTCCACAAAATACATTGTAACTTACGTTCGTTCGGATTGATTTCAATTTGACGATACATTTTTTCAATGTCGCCGGTCAAGGCGACGCTGTATTGTCGAAATCGTATTAGAATAGAGAATAAATCATCTTGAACTACCGGACCAACTAACTGTGCGTGATTAATTGATATTCCGGAGCTTGAATTTGCGCTGCCATCAAATACCACGCGAAGTTTAGTTGTGAATGAACTTGTTTTTATCACGGCATGATGTGGAAGATAATAATAAGGTAGGTTTGATGAAGGTATTTCTACATTCATGGCCTTTATGATGTAGCCATTATCAAGTTGAGGTTGTAGAGTATTAATTTTGGACATGTGTCCTAAGGAAATGTATTCGTTTATGAATGAAGAGTAGCTTAATTTCAATTCAGGGTCATTTGCCAACCGCTTTTCCAATTTTAGAAACCTTTTAACTGCTTGAGTTTGCGATTCTCCCAAATTGGCCAACTTCGAGTTGAATGGGATGGAAACCGAAAATCTACCCGATGCTTTACGAATCGTTGTATTGTTAAAATGATTTTCGCAAAAGAGTTCTTCCTGCGATAGGAGCGAAAGTTTGCTTTTTGGAGTGACTTCTTCAAGCTGCCAAAATTTAATCAGACCTTTGTCCAATTCTTCATTTGAGATCGACAAATTTGATATTGAAACGCTTGGATTTTTTAACGAGTTTCGATCTTTATTGTTATTGATCATGTTTCCAGATACAATCCAGCCCAGTAATGTTTTTTGGAGCGTTGGTTGATTTTTTCCTAATGAGATCTGCCCAATACACAACAGTTTATAGAAAATAGACACACCTAAAAGCAAGTCGATGGGAGCAGATTTGTTATAATGATGGTCCGCTAATTCGATGTTTGTAGGAATATCAATGCAATTTCTATTGAATGAAATGGATGGGAGAGATGAGCATATTTTGGGAACCACTAAACAAGATATATCGTCTTCATAGTTGCCCTTTATTGAGGAAAAATTGATTTTAACCGCGAAATTCACTTGCTGACTTGTAGCATTGATTCCGTTTATTGTGGTGTTCACACGTTGGTGTTTAAGCTTAAGTGCTTTAAAAAGAGATTCAGTTATAAAAGAATTCATACTCCCGGTATCTAAAATAGCCCGTGCGCGAACCCATCTTCCTTCAGAATTTTTAACATTAACGCATGCTGTAGAAAGTAATATTAGGCTAGAACCACCGTAACAAGGTAAAGCAACTTGTGAGTGTTCCGCTGATCCTGAAGGAACAATTGTGATCGTGTCGGGGTGCTGCGATTCTATTTTAGAAATTTGTTCGGGGTGTAATAGTGTATGATGTCGTTTATGGCAGTGCTGACACGTGAAACGTGAATTGCACTTGGAATTGATTGGGTGGCCCAAACAATTTTTGCACATGTTTAAACGGTCAATTGTATCAGATCGCTTCTGGATAGAATATGCAAGAAATGTTGAGCAACGCGAAATTGAATGCATTTGGTTGCATATGGAGCATGACGCTGGCTGACTAGCAGCTACTAACGACAACTTGAGAGGTTTTTTGGGTTTATTTTGATTAAAAGTATTTTGATTTATTTCTTTCAATTCCTCTACCAGTTGAGATTTGTCCCGAAGAAATGTCTCGATGTCGAGTAGAGATGGAATTTCGCGGGGTTTGAGTTTGCTGAATTCGATTCTTGTTTGAAGATCGAGTTTTTGCATTAGAATGTGCGAAATGAAAGCGTTACAATGCTCTACTGGTACTTTTAGATTTTGCAATGCTCTTATGTTTTTAGAAAGTTCATCATGCAGGTTACGTATTTGTGAAGATGAATCTTTGGATAATGGTTTTAAATCAAAAATGGCTTTAATGTGACCCTGGATTATCAATTTGGAATTATCATATCTGTCGCGCAACATTTTAAGAGCCATATTGTAATTCTCGTGCGACATTTGAATGTCGCTTACCACGCGTAAAGCAGAGTGATCCAGGCTTGATTTTAAGTAAATGAATTTTTCGATTGATGACAAATTTTTGTTATCATGTATTAATGTCATGAATGAATCGAAATAGCCTTTAAAGTCAACGTAATTACCTGAAAAGGTTGGCAGCTTTATTTGAGGTAATTTTACACTAGAAGCTCTGTCCCCATGTGCTGGGGAAGACTTGAAATTATTGTTTACAACCTTTTGATTCTCCAACATTAGAGAAGCAGTGACATTCAATTCGATGTATTGGTCATCAAAGTTATCGCTAGTCATTGGAGCATCGTCAGAAGCCGAAAGGGCTGTCAAATGTATCATGACTTTTGAGTAAGACTCACATAAAGGAGAAACTTTTCTTGTTCTTAGCTCTAATTCCTTTATAGCTGCATTTGTTATTTCAGATTGACTTTTGATTGTATTTAGAAAGGTTTTAAATCTTTCCAATTGATTTATTAGCGAATGAGCCTCCGCCAATAGAACTTTTATTTCCATCTTTTCCCGTTTTGCCATTATGAATACACACTAGCGAGAGGTATGAAAATAAATTGTAGGGTAAATTTTGCGTTAAGATTGAATAATCAATTGTAAAATTGATTGCAACCGTGTAATTTGAATCGTAAATTTAATATAACACGTGCTTTATGGATTGAAGATCGGAAAGTTTTACCGAAAGCATCTACTACTACAGAAGATTGATACCAAATTGAATCAGTTCTTAAAGGATTGGAAACAATAAGATGAGTGATGTAATTGGCTAACCTTTGTGTGAGTGCTATCCGCTTCGTCTATCTTCAATGCCTTCACAATGTTATGTTCTTGTTATTTAGTAATCACTTGCGAGTTACCAATAACGTCCGGCTCGAAGGACCAAAATGGTTCAGCTTACTGGTGTTGAGAGCTTTGTTTTTATCCTGGTTTCAAGCATCGGTTGTAACGCCGTGCTTTATAGGAAACCGCCTTCCGTAGTGGTCCGAAAGGGCTGATGGTGTCTTTGGTACTGACGTTTTAACACATAAATGAATGCAATTTATGTAAACCAAAGAAATATATTAAAAAACGGAAATTGATAGTTACACATATTGGTACATGTCAAAACAATTCACATAAAATAATAACAACAACAAAAAAATGTGTTTTTTTTTGTTACCGGGGAAACAACGCCAACTGGAAATCGATGAATGATTTACCACCGTGCACAGATTTCACGTAAGTATGATAATTTAGATTTTATTCGGCTTTTAAGTTAAGAAAAGCAACTTTGTTATTTTCCTACTTTCTCGCGCATTTCGGCATTTTCGGCGAGTGCAATTGCGTTTTTTGCACTCTACGCATCGGGATCCGTCGTCCTATGGAAAATAGAGACAATTTAAATTTTTTAGGATTTTTTTTAAAAACGCAAATAAACGCGCGCAATCGTGTTTTTCGTACTCTACGCATCGGAAAACGTCGAATTATGCAATAAAAAGACCATCTAAATTTTTTGAGATTTTTGAAAAAAATCCCCAAAAAATGAAAGTTGGAAATCGATAGTTTTTTCGGGTGTTTCTAGCGTAATTTGGGCTGGAAAATCGAATGCCGTGCACAGATTTCACGTAAGTATGATAATTTAGATTTTATTCGGCTTTTAAGTTAAGAAAAGCAACTTTGTTATTTTCCTATTTTCTCGCGCATTTCGGCATTTTCGGCGAGTGCAATTGCGTTTTTCGCACTCTACGCATCGGGATACGTCGTCCTATGGAAAATAGAGACAATTAAAATTTTTTAGGATTTTTTTTAAAAACGCAAATAAACGCGCGCAATCGTGTTTTTCGTACTCTACGCATCGGAAAACGTCGATTTATGCAATAAAAAGACCATCTAAATTTTTTGAGATTTTTGAAAAAAATCAAAGGGGTTAACCTTAGATTTTTTTTACCCCAAAAAATGAAAGTTGGAAATCGATAGTTTTTTCGGGTGTTTCTAGCGTAATTTGGGCTGGAAAATCGAATGCCGTGCACAGATTTCACGTAAGTATGATAATTTAGATTTTATTCGGCTTTTAAGTTAAGAAAAGCAACTTTGTTATTTTCCTACTTTCTCGCGCATTTCGGCATTTTCGGCGAGTGCAATTGCGTTTTTTGCACTCTACGCATCGGGATCCGTCGTCCTATGGAAAATAGAGACAATTTAAATTTTTTAGGATTTTTTTTAAAAACGCAAATAAACGCGCGCAATCGTGTTTTTCGTACTCTACGCATCGGAAAACGTCGAATTATGCAATAAAAAGACCATCTAAATTTTTTGAGATTTTTGAAAAAAATCCCCAAAAAATGAAAGTTGGAAATCGATAGTTTTTTCGGGTGTTTCTAGCGTAATTTGGGCTGGAAAATCGAATGCCGTGCACAGATTTCACGTAAGTATGATAATTTAGATTTTATTCGGCTTTTAAGTTAAGAAAAGCAACTTTGTTATTTTCCTATTTTCTCGCGCATTTCGGCATTTTCGGCGAGTGCAATTGCGTTTTTCGCACTCTACGCATCGGGATACGTCGTCCTATGGAAAATAGAGACAATTAAAATTTTTTAGGATTTTTTTAAAAACGCAAATAAACGCGCGCAATCGTGTTTTTCGTACTCTACGCATCGGAAAACGTCGATTTATGCAATAAAAAGACCGTCTAAATTCTTTGAGTTTTTTGAAAAAAATCAAAGGGGTTAACCTTTGATTTTTTTTTTACCCCAAAAAATGAAAGTTGGAAATCGATAGTTTTTTCGGGTGTTTCTAGCGTAATTTGGGCTGGAAAATCGAATGCCGTGCACAGATTTCACGTAAGTATGATAATTTAGATTTTATTCGGCTTTTAAGTTAAGAAAAGCAACTTTGTTATTTTCCTATTTTCTCGCGCATTTCGGCATTTTCGGCGAGTGCAATTGCGTTTTTCGCACCCTACGCATCGGGATACGTCGTCCTATGGAAAATAGAGACAATTTAAATTTTTTAGGATTTTTTTTAAAAACGCAAATAAAAGCGCGCAATAGTGTTTTTCGTACTCTACGCATCGGAAAACGTCGATTTATGCAATAAAAAGACCATCTAAATTTTTTGAGATTTTTGAAAAAAATCAAAGGGGTTAACCTTTGATTTTTTTTTACCCCAAAAAATGAAAGTTGGAAATCGATAGTTTTTTCGGGTGTTTCTAGCGTAATTTGGGCTGGAAAATCGAATGCCGTGCACAGATTTCACGTAAGTATGATAATTTAGATTTTATTCGGCTTTTAAGTTAAGAAAAGCAACTTTGTTATTTTCCTATTTTCTCGCGCATTTCGGCATTTTCGGCGAGTGCAATTGCGTTTTTCGCACTCTACGCATCGGGATACGTCGTCCTATGGAAAATAGAGACAATTTAAATTTTTTAGGATTTTTTTTAAAAACGCAAATAAAAGCGCGCAATCGTGTTTTTCGTACTCTACGCATCGGAAAACGTCGATTTATGCAATAAAAAGACCATCTAAATTTTTTGAGATTTTTGAAAAAAATCAAAGGGGTTAACCTTTGATTTTTTTTTACCCCAAAAAATGAAAGTTGGAAATCGATAGTTTTTTCGGGTGTTTCTAGCGTAATTTGGGCTGGAAAATCGAATGCCGTGCACAGATTTCACGTAAGTATGATAATTTAGATTTTATTCGGCTTTTAAGTTAAGAAAAGCAACTTTGTTATTTTCCTATTTTCTCGCGCATTTCGGCATTTTCGGCGAGTGCAATTGCGTTTTTCGCACTCTACGCATCGGGATACGTCGTCCTATGGAAAATAGAGACAATTTAAATTTTTTAGGATTTTTTTTAAAAACGCAAATAAACGCGCGCAATCGTGTTTTTCGTACTCTACGCATCAGAAAACGTCGATTTATGCAATAAAAAGACCATCTAAATTTTTTGAGATTTTTGAAAAAAATCAAAGGGGTTAACCTTTGATTTTTTTTTACCCCAAAAAATGAAAGTTGGAAATCGATAGTTTTTTCGGGTGTTTCTAGCGTAATTTGGGCTGGAAAATCGAATGCCGTGCACAGATTTCACGTAAGTATGATAATTTAGATTTTATTCGGCTTTTAAGTTAAGAAAAGCAACTTTGTTATTTTCCTATTTTCTCGCGCATTTCGGCATTTTCGGCGAGTGCAATTGCGTTTTTCGCACCCTACGCATCGGGATACGTCGTCCTATGGAAAATAGAGACAATTTAAATTTTTTAGGATTTTTTTTAAAAACGCAAATAAACGCGCGCAATCGTGTTTTTCGTACTCTACGCATCGGAAAACGTCGATTTATGCAATAAAAAGACCATCTAAATTTTTTGAGATTTTTGAAAAAAATCAAAGGGGTTAACCTTAGATTTTTTTTACCCCAAAAAATGAAAGTTGGAAATCGATAGTTTTTTCGGGTGTTTCTAGCGTAATTTGGGCTGGAAAATCGAATGCCGTGCACAGATTTCACGTAAGTATGATAATTTAGATTTTATTCGGCTTTTAAGTTAAGAAAAGCAACTTTGTTATTTTCCTATTTTCTCGCGCATTTCGGCATTTTCGGCGAGTGCAATTGCGTTTTTCGCACTCTACGCATCGGGATACGTCGTCCTATGGAAAATAGAGACAATTTAAATTTTTTAGGATTTTTTTTAAAAACGCAAATAAACGCGCGCAATCGTGTTTTTCGTACTCTACGCATCGGAAAACGTCGATTTATGCAATAAAAAGACCATCTAAATTTTTTGAGATTTTTGAAAAAAATCAAAGGGGTTAACCTTTGATTTTTTTTTACCCCAAAAAATGAAAGTTGGAAATCGATAGTTTTTTCGGGTGTTTCTAGCGTAATTTGGGCTGGAAAATCGAATGCCGTGCACAGATTTCACGTAAGTATGATAATTTAGATTTTATTCGGCTTTTAAGTTAAGAAAAGCAACTTTGTTATTTTCCTATTTTGTCGCGCATTTCGGCATTTTCGGCGAGTGCAATTGCGTTTTTCGCACTCTACGCATCGGGATACGTCGTCCTATGGAAAATAGAGACAATTTAAATATTTTAGGATTTTTTTAAAAACGCAAATAAACGCGCGCAATCGTGTTTTTCGTACTCTACGCATCGGAAAACGTCGATTTATGCAATAAAAAGACCGTCTAAATTCTTTGAGTTTTTTGAAAAAAATCAAAGGGGTTAACCTTTGATTTTTTTTTACCCCAAAAAATGAAAGTTGGAAATCGATAGTTTTTTCGGGTGTTTCTAGCGTAATTTGGGCTGGAAAATCGAATGCCGTGCACAGATTTCACGTAAGTATGATAATTTAGATTTTATTCGGCTTTTAAGTTAAGAAAAGCAACTTTGTTATTTTCCTATTTTCTCGCGCATTTCGGCATTTTCGGCGAGTGCAATTGCGTTTTTCGCACCCTACGCATCGGGATACGTCGTCCTATGGAAAATAGAGACAATTTAAATTTTTTAGGATTTTTTTTAAAAACGCAAATAAACGCGCGCAATCGTGTTTTTCGTACTCTACGCATCGGAAAACGTCGATTTATGCAATAAAAAGACCATCTAAATTTTTTGAGATTTTTGAAAAAAATCAAAGGGGTTAACCTTAGATTTTTTTTACCCCAAAAAATGAAAGTTGGAAATCGATAGTTTTTTCGGGTGTTTCTAGCGTAATTTGGGCTGGAAAATCGAATGCCGTGCACAGATTTCACGTAAGTATGATAATTTAGATTTTATTCGGCTTTTAAGTTAAGAAAAGCAACTTTGTTATTTTCCTATTTTCTCGCGCATTTCGGCATTTTCGGCGAGTGCAATTGCGTTTTTCGCACCCTACGCATCGGGATACGTCGTCCTATGGAAAATAGAGACAATTTAAATTTTTTAGGATTTTTTTTAAAAACGCAAATAAACGCGCGCAATCGTGTTTTTCGTACTCTACGCATCGGAAAACGTCGATTTATGCAATAAAAAGACCATCTAAATTTTTTGAGATTTTTGAAAAAAATCAAAGGGGTTAACCTTAGATTTTTTTTACCCCAAAAAATGAAAGTTGGAAATCGATGGTTTTTTCGGGTGTTTCTAGCGTAATTTGGGCTGGAAAATCGAATGCCGTGCACAGATTTCACGTAAGTATGATAATTTAGATTTTATTCGGCTTTTAAGTTAAGAAAAGCAACTTTGTTATTTTCCTATTTTCTCGCGCATTTCGGCATTTTCGGCGAGTGCAATTGCGTTTTTCGCACCCTACGCATCGGGATACGTCGTCCTATGGAAAATAGAGACAATTTAAATTTTTTAGGATTTTTTTTAAAAACGCAAATAAACGCGCGCAATCGTGTTTTTCGTACTCTACGCATCGGAAAACGTCGATTTATGCAATAAAAAGACCATCTAAATTATTTGAGATTTTTGAAAAAAATCAAAGGGGTTAACCTTAGATTTTTTTTACCCCAAAAAATGAAAGTTGGAAATCGATAGTTTTTTCGGGTGTTTCTAGCGTAATTTGGGCTGGAAAATCGAATGCCGTGCACAGATTTCACGTAAGTATGATAATTTAGATTTTATTCGGCTTTTAAGTTAAGAAAAGCAACTTTGTTATTTTCCTATTTTCTCGCGCATTTCGGCATTTTCGGCGAGTGCAATTGCGTTTTTCGCACCCTACGCATCGGGATACGTCGTCCTATGGAAAATAGAGACAATTTAAATTTTTTAGGATTTTTTTTAAAAACGCAAATAAACGCGCGCAATCGTGTTTTTCGTACTCTACGCATCGGAAAACGTCGATTTATGCAATAAAAAGACCATCTAAATTTTTTGAGATTTTTGAAAAAAATCAAAGGGGTTAACCTTAGATTTTTTTTACCCCAAAAAATGAAAGTTGGAAATCGATAGTTTTTTCGGGTGTTTCTAGCGTAATTTGGGCTGGAAAATCGAATGCCGTGCACAGATTTCACGTAAGTATGATAACTTAGATTTTATTCGGCTTTTAAGTTAAGAAAAGCAACTTTGTTATTTTCCTATTTTCTCGCGCATTTCGGCATTTTCGGCAAGTGCAATTGCGTTTTTCGCACCCTACGCATCGGGATACGTCGTCCTATGGAAAATAGAGACAATTTAAATTTTTTAGGATTTTTTTTTAAAACGCAAATAAACGCGCGCAATCGTGTTTTTCGTACTCTACGCATCGGAAAACGTCGATTTATGCAATAAAAAGACCATCTAAATTTTTTGAGATATTTGAAAAAAATCAAAGGGGTTAACCTTAGATTTTTTTTACCCCAAAAAATGAAAGTTGGAAATCGATAGTTTTTTCGGGTGTTTCTAGCGTAATTTGGGCTGGAAAATCGAATGCCGTGCACAGATTTCACGTAAGTATGATAATTTAGATTTTATTCGGCTTTTAAGTTAAGAAAAGCAACTTTGTTATTTTCCTATTTTCTCGCGCATTTCGGCATTTTCGGCCAGTGCAATTGCGTTTTTCGCACCCTACGCATCGGGATACGTCGTCCTATGGAAAATAGAGACAATTTAAATTTTTTAGGATTTTTTTTAAAAACGCAAATAAACGCGCGCAATCGTGTTTTTCGTACTCTACGCATCGGAAAACGTCGATTTATGCAATAAAAAGACCATCTAAATTTTTTGAGATTTTTGAAAAAAATCAAAGGGGTTAACCTTAGATTTTTTTACCCCAAAAAATGAAAGTTGGAAATCGATAGTTTTTTCGGGTGTTTCTAGCGTAATTTGGGCTGGAAAATCGAATGCCGTGCACAGATTTCAAGTAAGTATGATAATTTAGATTTTATTCGGCTTTTAAGTTAAGAAAAGCAACTTTGTTATTTTCCTATTTTCTCGCGCATTTCGGCATTTTCGGCGAGTGCAATTGCGTTTTTCGCACCCTACGCATCGGGATACGTCGTCCTATGGAAAATAGAGACAATTTAAATTTTTTAGGATTTTTTTTAAAAACGCAAATAAACGCGCGCAATCGTGTTTTTCGTACTCTACGCATCGGAAAACGTCGATTTATGCAATAAAAAGACCATCTAAATTTTTTGAGATTTTTGAAAAAAATCAAAGGGGTTAACCTTAGATTTTTTTTACCCCAAAAAATGAAAGTTGGAAATCGATAGTTTTTTCGGGTGTTTCTAGCGTAATTTGGGCTGGAAAATCGAATGCCGTGCACAGATTTCACGTAAGTATGATAATTTAGATTTTATTCGGCTTTTAAGTTAAGAAAAGCAACTTTGTTATTTTCCTATTTTCTCGCGCATTTCGGCATTTTCGGCAAGTGCAATTGCGTTTTTCGCACCCTACGCATCGGGATACGTCGTCCTATGGAAAATAGAGACAATTTAAATTTTTTAGGATTTTTTTTTAAAACGCAAATAAACGCGCGCAATCGTGTTTTTCGTACTCTACGCATCGGAAAACGTCGATTTATGCAATAAAAAGACCATCTAAATTTTTTGAGATTTTTGAAAAAAATCAAAGGGGTTAACCTTAGATTTTTTTTACCCCAAAAAATGAAAGTTGGAAATCGATAGTTTTTTCGGGTGTTTCTAGCGTAATTTGGGCTGGAAAATCGAATGCCGTGCACAGATTTCACGTAAGTATGATAATTTAGATTTTATTCGGCTTTTAAGTTAAGAAAAGCAACTTTGTTATTTTCCTATTTTCTCGCGCATTTCGGCATTTTCGGCCAGTGCAATTGCGTTTTTCGCACCCTACGCATCGGGATACGTCGTCCTATGGAAAATAGAGACAATTTAAATTTTTTAGGATTTTTTTTAAAAACGCAAATAAACGCGCGCAATCGTGTTTTTCGTACTCTACGCATCGGAAAACGTCGATTTATGCAATAAAAAGACCATCTAAATTTTTTGAGATTTTTGAAAAAAATCAAAGGGGTTAACCTTAGATTTTTTTACCCCAAAAAATGAAAGTTGGAAATCGATAGTTTTTTCGGGTGTTTCTAGCGTAATTTGGGCTGGAAAATCGAATGCCGTGCACAGATTTCACGTAAGTATGATAATTTAGATTTTATTCGGCTTTTAAGTTAAGAAAAGCAACTTTGTTATTTTCCTATTTTCTCGCGCATTTCGGCATTTTCGGCGAGTGCAATTGCGTTTTTCGCACCCTACGCATCGGGATACGTCGTCCTATGGAAAATAGAGACAATTTAAATTTTTTAGGATTTTTTTTAAAAACGCAAATAAACGCGCGCAATCGTGTTTTTCGTACTCTACGCATCGGAAAACGTCGATTTATGCAATAAAAAGACCATCTAAATTTTTTGAGATTTTTGAAAAAAATCAAAGGGGTTAACCTTAGATTTTTTTTACCCCAAAAAATGAAAGTTGGAAATCGATAGTTTTTTCGGGTGTTTCTAGCGTAATTTGGGCTGGAAAATCGAATGCCGTGCACAGATTTCACGTAAGTATGATAATTTAGATTTTATTCGGCTTTTAAGTTAAGAAAAGCAACTTTGTTATTTTCCTATTTTCTCGCGCATTTCGGCATTTTCGGCGAGTGCAAATGCGTTTTTCGCACCCTACGCATCGGGATACGTCGTCCTATGGAAAATAGAGACAATTTAAATTTTTTAGGATTTTTTTTAAAAACGCAAATAAACGCGCGCAATCGTGTTTTTCGTACTCTACGCATCGGAAAACGTCGATTTATGCAATAAAAAGACCATCTAAATTTTTTGAGATTTTTGAAAAAAATCAAAGGGGTTAACCTTAGATTTTTTTTACCCCAAAAAATGAAAGTTGGAAATCGATAGTTTTTTCGGGTGTTTCTAGCGTAATTTGGGCTGGAAAATCGAATGCCGTGCACAGATTTCACGTAAGTATGATAATTTAGATTTTATTCGGCTTTTAAGTTAAGAAAAGCAACTTTGTTATTTTCCTATTTTCTCGCGCATTTCGGCATTTTCGGCCAGTGCAATTGCGTTTTTCGCACCCTACGCATCGGGATACGTCGTCCTATGGAAAATAGAGACAATTTAAATTTTTTAGGATTTTTTTTAAAAACGCAAATAAACGCGCGCAATCGTGTTTTTCGTACTCTACGCATCGGAAAACGTCGATTTATGCAATAAAAAGACCATCTAAATTTTTTGAGATTTTTGAAAAAAATCAAAGGGGTTAACCTTAGATTTTTTTTACCCCAAAAAATGAAAGTTGGAAATCGATAGTTTTTTCGGGTGTTTCTAGCGTAATTTGGGCTGGAAAATCGAATGCCGTGCACAGATTTCACGTAAGTATGATAATTTAGATTTTATTCGGCATTTAAGTTAAGAAAAGCAACTTTGTTATTTTCCTATTTTCTCGCGCATTTCGGCATTTTCGGCGAGTGCAATTGCGTTTTTCGCACCCTACGCATCGGGATACGTCGTCCTATTGAAAATAGAGACAATTTAAATTTTTTAGGATTTTTTTTAAAAACGCAAATAAAAGCGCGCAATCGTGTTTTTCGTACTCTACGCATCGGAAAACGTCGATTTATGCAATAAAAAGACCATCTAAATTTTTTGAGATTTTTGAAAAAAATCAAAGGGGTTAACCTTTGATTTTTTTTTACCCCAAAAAATGAAAGTTGGAAATCGATAGTTTTTTCGGGTGTTTCTAGCGTAATTTGGGCTGGAAAATCGAATGCCGTGCACAGATTTCACGTAAGTATGATAATTTAGATTTTATTCGGCTTTTAAGTTAAGAAAAGCAACTTTGTTATTTTCCTATTTTCTCGCGCATTTCGGCATTTTCGGCCAGTGCAATTGCGTTTTTCGCACCCTACGCATCGGGATACGTCGTCCTATGGAAAATAGAGACAATTTAAATTTTTTAGGATTTTTTTTAAAAACGCAAATAAACGCGCGCAATCGTGTTTTTCGTACTCTACGCATCGGAAAACGTCGATTTATGCAATAAAAAGACCATCTAAATTTTTTGAGATTTTTGAAAAAAATCAAAGGGGTTAACCTTAGATTTTTTTACCCCAAAAAATGAAAGTTGGAAATCGATAGTTTTTTCGGGTGTTTCTAGCGTAATTTGGGCTGGAAAATCGAATGCCGTGCACAGATTTCAAGTAAGTATGATAATTTAGATTTTATTCGGCTTTTAAGTTAAGAAAAGCAACTTTGTTATTTTCCTATTTTCTCGCGCATTTCGGCATTTTCGGCGAGTGCAATTGCGTTTTTCGCACCCTACGCATCGGGATACGTCGTCCTATGGAAAATAGAGACAATTTAAATTTTTTAGGATTTTTTTTAAAAACGCAAATAAACGCGCGCAATCGTGTTTTTCGTACTCTACGCATCGGAAAACGTCGATTTATGCAATAAAAAGACCATCTAAATTTTTTGAGATTTTTGAAAAAAATCAAAGGGGTTAACCTTAGATTTTTTTTACCCCAAAAAATGAAAGTTGGAAATCGATAGTTTTTTCGGGTGTTTCTAGCGTAATTTGGGCTGGAAAATCGAATGCCGTGCACAGATTTCACGTAAGTATGATAATTTAGATTTTATTCGGCTTTTAAGTTAAGAAAAGCAACTTTGTTATTTTCCTATTTTCTCGCGCATTTCGGCATTTTCGGCAAGTGCAATTGCGTTTTTCGCACCCTACGCATCGGGATACGTCGTCCTATGGAAAATAGAGACAATTTAAATTTTTTAGGATTTTTTTTTAAAACGCAAATAAACGCGCGCAATCGTGTTTTTCGTACTCTACGCATCGGAAAACGTCGATTTATGCAATAAAAAGACCATCTAAATTTTTTGAGATTTTTGAAAAAAATCAAAGGGGTTAACCTTAGATTTTTTTTACCCCAAAAAATGAAAGTTGGAAATCGATAGTTTTTTCGGGTGTTTCTAGCGTAATTTGGGCTGGAAAATCGAATGCCGTGCACAGATTTCACGTAAGTATGATAATTTAGATTTTATTCGGCTTTTAAGTTAAGAAAAGCAACTTTGTTATTTTCCTATTTTCTCGCGCATTTCGGCATTTTCGGCCAGTGCAATTGCGTTTTTCGCACCCTACGCATCGGGATACGTCGTCCTATGGAAAATAGAGACAATTTAAATTTTTTAGGATTTTTTTTAAAAACGCAAATAAACGCGCGCAATCGTGTTTTTCGTACTCTACGCATCGGAAAACGTCGATTTATGCAATAAAAAGACCATCTAAATTTTTTGAGATTTTTGAAAAAAATCAAAGGGGTTAACCTTAGATTTTTTTACCCCAAAAAATGAAAGTTGGAAATCGATAGTTTTTTCGGGTGTTTCTAGCGTAATTTGGGCTGGAAAATCGAATGCCGTGCACAGATTTCACGTAAGTATGATAATTTAGATTTTATTCGGCTTTTAAGTTAAGAAAAGCAACTTTGTTATTTTCCTATTTTCTCGCGCATTTCGGCATTTTCGGCGAGTGCAATTGCGTTTTTCGCACCCTACGCATCGGGATACGTCGTCCTATGGAAAATAGAGACAATTTAAATTTTTTAGGATTTTTTTTAAAAACGCAAATAAACGCGCGCAATCGTGTTTTTCGTACTCTACGCATCGGAAAACGTCGATTTATGCAATAAAAAGACCATCTAAATTTTTTGAGATTTTTGAAAAAAATCAAAGGGGTTAACCTTAGATTTTTTTTACCCCAAAAAATGAAAGTTGGAAATCGATAGTTTTTTCGGGTGTTTCTAGCGTAATTTGGGCTGGAAAATCGAATGCCGTGCACAGATTTCACGTAAGTATGATAATTTAGATTTTATTCGGCTTTTAAGTTAAGAAAAGCAACTTTGTTATTTTCCTATTTTCTCGCGCATTTCGGCATTTTCGGCGAGTGCAAATGCGTTTTTCGCACCCTACGCATCGGGATACGTCGTCCTATGGAAAATAGAGACAATTTAAATTTTTTAGGATTTTTTTTAAAAACGCAAATAAACGCGCGCAATCGTGTTTTTCGTACTCTACGCATCGGAAAACGTCGATTTATGCAATAAAAAGACCATCTAAATTTTTTGAGATTTTTGAAAAAAATCAAAGGGGTTAACCTTAGATTTTTTTTACCCCAAAAAATGAAAGTTGGAAATCGATAGTTTTTTCGGGTGTTTCTAGCGTAATTTGGGCTGGAAAATCGAATGCCGTGCACAGATTTCACGTAAGTATGATAATTTAGATTTTATTCGGCTTTTAAGTTAAGAAAAGCAACTTTGTTATTTTCCTATTTTCTCGCGCATTTCGGCATTTTCGGCCAGTGCAATTGCGTTTTTCGCACCCTACGCATCGGGATACGTCGTCCTATGGAAAATAGAGACAATTTAAATTTTTTAGGATTTTTTTTAAAAACGCAAATAAACGCGCGCAATCGTGTTTTTCGTACTCTACGCATCGGAAAACGTCGATTTATGCAATAAAAAGACCATCTAAATTTTTTGAGATTTTTGAAAAAAATCAAAGGGGTTAACCTTAGATTTTTTTTACCCCAAAAAATGAAAGTTGGAAATCGATAGTTTTTTCGGGTGTTTCTAGCGTAATTTGGGCTGGAAAATCGAATGCCGTGCACAGATTTCACGTAAGTATGATAATTTAGATTTTATTCGGCATTTAAGTTAAGAAAAGCAACTTTGTTATTTTCCTATTTTCTCGCGCATTTCGGCATTTTCGGCGAGTGCAATTGCGTTTTTCGCACCCTACGCATCGGGATACGTCGTCCTATTGAAAATAGAGACAATTTAAATTTTTTAGGATTTTTTTTAAAAACGCAAATAAAAGCGCGCAATCGTGTTTTTCGTACTCTACGCATCGGAAAACGTCGATTTATGCAATAAAAAGACCATCTAAATTTTTTGAGATTTTTGAAAAAAATCAAAGGGGTTAACCTTTGATTTTTTTTTACCCCAAAAAATGAAAGTTGGAAATCGATAGTTTTTTCGGGTGTTTCTAGCGTAATTTGGGCTGGAAAATCGAATGCCGTGCACAGATTTCACGTAAGTATGATAATTTAGATTTTATTCGGCTTTTAAGTTAAGAAAAGCAACTTTGTTATTTTCCTATTTTCTCGCGCATTTCGGCATTTTCGGCGAGTGCAATTGCGTTTTTCGCACCCTACGCATCGGGATACGTCGTCCTATGGAAAATAGAGACAATTTAAATTTTTTAGGATTTTTTTTAAAAACGCAAATAAACGCGCGCAATCGTGTTTTTCGTACTCTACGCATCGGAAAACGTCGATTTATGCAATAAAAAGACCATCTAAATTTTTTGAGATTTTTGAAAAAAATCAAAGGGGTTAACCTTAGATTTTTTTTACCCCAAAAAATGAAAGTTGGAAATCGATAGTTTTTTCGGGTGTTTCTAGCGTAATTTGGGCTGGAAAATCGAATGCCGTGCACAGATTTCACGTAAGTATGATAATTTAGATTTTATTCGGCTTTTAAGTTAAGAAAAGCAACTTTGTTATTTTCCTATTTTCTCGCGCATTTCGGCATTTTCGGCGAGTGCAATTGCGTTTTTCGCACCCTACGCATCGGGATACGTCGTCCTATGGAAAATAGAGACAATTTAAATTTTTTAGGATTTTTTTTAAAAACGCAAATAAACGCGCGCAATCGTGTTTTTCGTACTCTACGCATCGGAAAACGTCGATTTATGCAATAAAAAGACCATCTAAATTTTTAGAGATTTTTGAAAAAAATCAAAGGGGTTAACCTTAGATTTTTTTTACCCCAAAAAATGAAAGTTGGAAATCGATAGTTTTTTCGGGTGTTTCTAGCGTAATTTGGGCTGGAAAATCGAATGCCGTGCACAGATTTCACGTAAGTATGATAATTTAGATTTTATTCGGCTTTTAAGTTAAGAAAAGCAACTTTGTTATTTTCCTATTTTCTCGCGCATTTCGGCATTTTCGGCGAGTGCAATTGCGTTTTTCGCACCCTACGCATCGGGATACGTCGTCCTATGGAAAATAGAGACAATTTAAATTTTTTAGGATTTTTTTTAAAAACGCAAATAAACGCGCGCAATCGTGTTTTTCGTACTCTACGCATCGGAAAACGTCGATTTATGCAATAAAAAGACCATCTAAATTTTTTGAGATTTTTGAAAAAAATCAAAGGGGTTAACCTTAGATTTTTTTTACCCCAAAAAATGAAAGTTGGAAATCGATAGTTTTTTCGGGTGTTTCTAGCGTAATTTGGGCTGGAAAATCGAATGCCGTGCACAGATTTCACGTAAGTATGATAATTTAGATTTTATTCGGCTTTTAAGTTAAGAAAAGCAACTTTGTTATTTTCCTATTTTCTCGCGCATTTCGGCATTTTCGGCGAGTGCAATTGCGTTTTTCGCACCCTACGCATCGGGATACGTCGTCCTATGGAAAATAGAGACAATTTAAATTTTTTAGGATTTTTTTTAAAAACGCAAATAAACGCGCGCAATCGTGTTTTTCGTACTCTACGCATCGGAAAACGTCGATTTATGCAATAAAAAGACCATCTAAATTTTTTGAGATTTTTGAAAAAAATCAAAGGGGTTAACCTTAGATTTTTTTTACCCCAAAAAATGAAAGTTGGAAATCGATAGTTTTTTCGGGTGTTTCTAGCGTAATTTGGGCTGGAAAATCGAATGCCGTGCACAGATTTCACGTAAGTATGATAATTTAGATTTTATTCGGCTTTTAAGTTAAGAAAAGCAACTTTGTTATTTTCCTATTTTCTCGCGCATTTCGGCATTTTCGGCGAGTGCAATTGCGTTTTTCGCACCCTACGCATCGGGATACGTCGTCCTATGGAAAATAGAGACAATTTAAATTTTTTAGGATTTTTTTTAAAAACGCAAATAAACGCGCGCAATCGTGTTTTTCGTACTCTACGCATCGGAAAACGTCGATTTATGCAATAAAAAGACCATCTAAATTTTTTGAGATTTTTGAAAAAAATCAAAGGGGTTAACCTTAGATTTTTTTTACCCCAAAAAATGAAAGTTGGAAATCGATAGTTTTTTCGGGTGTTTCTAGCGTAATTTGGGCTGGAAAATCGAATGCCGTGCACAGATTTCACGTAAGTATGATAATTTAGATTTTATTCGGCTTTTAAGTTAAGAAAAGCAACTTTGTTATTTTCCTATTTTCTCGCGCATTTCGGCATTTTCGGCGAGTGCAATTGCGTTTTTCGCACCCTACGCATCGGGATACGTCGTCCTATGGAAAATAGAGACAATTTAAATTTTTTAGGATTTTTTTTAAAAACGCAAATAAACGCGCGCAATCGTGTTTTTCGTACTCTACGCATCGGAAAACGTCGATTTATGCAATAAAAAGACCATCTAAATTTTTTGAGATTTTTGAAAAAAATCAAAGGGGTTAACCTTAGATTTTTTTTACCCCAAAAAATGAAAGTTGGAAATCGATAGTTTTTTCGGGTGTTTCTAGCGTAATTTGGGCTGGAAAATCGAATGCCGTGCACAGATTTCACGTAAGTATGATAATTTAGATTTTATTCGGCTTTTAAGTTAAGAAAAGCAACTTTGTTATTTTCCTATTTTCTCGCGCATTTCGGCATTTTCGGCGAGTGCAATTGCGTTTTTCGCACCCTACGCATCGGGATACGTCGTCCTATGGAAAATAGAGACAATTTAAATTTTTTAGGATTTTTTTTTAAAACGCAAATAAACGCGCGCAATCGTGTTTTTCGTACTCTACGCATCGGAAAACGTCGATTTATGCAATAAAAAGACCATCTAAATTTTTTGAGATTTTTGAAAAAAATCAAAGGGGTTAACCTTAGATTTTTTTTACCCCAAAAAATGAAAGTTGGAAATCGATAGTTTTTTCGGGTGTTTCTAGCGTAATTTGGGCTGGAAAATCGAATGCCGTGCACAGATTTCACGTAAGTATGATAATTTAGATTTTATTCGGCTTTTAAGTTAAGAAAAGCAACTTTGTTATTTTCCTATTTTCTCGCGCATTTCGGCATTTTCGGCGAGTGCAATTGCGTTTTTCGCACCCTACGCATCGGGATACGTCGTCCTATGGAAAATAGAGACAATTTAAATTTTTTAGGATTTTTTTTAAAAACGCAAATAAACGCGCGCAATCGTGTTTTTCGTACTCTACGCATCGGAAAACGTCGATTTATGCAATAAAAAGACCATCTAAATTTTTTGAGATTTTTGAAAAAAATCAAAGGGGTTAACCTTAGATTTTTTTTACCCCAAAAAATGAAAGTTGGAAATCGATAGTTTTTTCGGGTGTTTCTAGCGTAATTTGGGCTGGAAAATCGAATGCCGTGCACAGATTTCACGTAAGTATGATAATTTAGATTTTATTCGGCTTTTAAGTTAAGAAAAGCAACTTTGTTATTTTCCTATTTTCTCGCGCATTTCGGCATTTTCGGCGAGTGCAATTGCGTTTTTCGCACCCTACGCATCGGGATACGTCGTCCTATGGAAAATAGAGACAATTTAAATTTTTTAGGATTTTTTTTAAAAACGCAAATAAACGCGCGCAATCGTGTTTTTCGTACTCTACGCATCGGAAAACGTCGATTTATGCAATAAAAAGACCATCTAAATTTTTTGAGATTTTTGAAAAAAATCAAAGGGGTTAACCTTAGATTTTTTTTACCCCAAAAAATGAAAGTTGGAAATCGATAGTTTTTTCGGGTGTTTCTAGCGTAATTTGGGCTGGAAAATCGAATGCCGTGCACAGATTTCACGTAAGTATGATAATTTAGATTTTATTCGGCTTTTAAGTTAAGAAAAGCAACTTTGTTATTTTCCTATTTTCTCGCGCATTTCGGCATTTTCGGCGAGTGCAATTGCGTTTTTCGCACCCTACGCATCGGGATACGTCGTCCTATGGAAAATAGAGACAATTTAAATTTTTTAGGATTTTTTTTAAAAACGCAAATAAACGCGCGCAATCGTGTTTTTCGTACTCTACGCATCGGAAAACGTCGATTTATGCAATAAAAAGACCATCTAAATTTTTTGAGATTTTTGAAAAAAATCAAAGGGGTTAACCTTAGATTTTTTTTACCCCAAAAAATGAAAGTTGGAAATCGATAGTTTTTTCGGGTGTTTCTAGCGTAATTTGGGCTGGAAAATCGAATGCCGTGCACAGATTTCACGTAAGTATGATAATTTAGATTTTATTCGGCTTTTAAGTTAAGAAAAGCAACTTTGTTATTTTCCTATTTTCTCGCGCATTTCGGCATTTTCGGCGAGTGCAATTGCGTTTTTCGCACCCTACGCATCGGGATACGTCGTCCTATGGAAAATAGAGACAATTTAAATTTTTTAGGATTTTTTTTTAAAACGCAAATAAACGCGCGCAATCGTGTTTTTCGTACTCTACGCATCGGAAAACGTCGATTTATGCAATAAAAAGACCATCTAAATTTTTTGAGATTTTTGAAAAAAATCAAAGGGGTTAACCTTAGATTTTTTTTACCCCAAAAAATGAAAGTTGGAAATCGATAGTTTTTTCGGGTGTTTCTAGCGTAATTTGGGCTGGAAAATCGAATGCCGTGCACAGATTTCACGTAAGTATGATAATTTAGATTTTATTCGGCTTTTAAGTTAAGAAAAGCAACTTTGTTATTTTCCTATTTTCTCGCGCATTTCGGCATTTTCGGCGAGTGCAATTGCGTTTTTCGCACCCTACGCATCGGGATACGTCGTCCTATGGAAAATAGAGACAATTTAAATTTTTTAGGATTTTTTTTAAAAACGCAAATAAACGCGCGCAATCGTGTTTTTCGTACTCTACGCATCGGAAAACGTCGATTTATGCAATAAAAAGACCATCTAAATTTTTTGAGATTTTTGAAAAAAATCAAAGGGGTTAACCTTAGATTTTTTTTACCCCAAAAAATGAAAGTTGGAAATCGATAGTTTTTTCGGGTGTTTCTAGCGTAATTTGGGCTGGAAAATCGAATGCCGTGCACAGATTTCACGTAAGTATGATAATTTAGATTTTATTCGGCTTTTAAGTTAAGAAAAGCAACTTTGTTATTTTCCTATTTTCTCGCGCATTTCGGCATTTTCGGCGAGTGCAAATGCGTTTTTCGCACCCTACGCATCGGGATACGTCGTCCTATGGAAAATAGAGACAATTTAAATTTTTTAGGATTTTTTTTAAAAACGCAAATAAACGCGCGCAATCGTGTTTTTCGTACTCTACGCATCGGAAAACGTCGATTTATGCAATAAAAAGACCATCTAAATTTTTTGAGATTTTTGAAAAAAATCAAAGGGGTTAACCTTAGATTTTTTTTACCCCAAAAAATGAAAGTTGGAAATCGATAGTTTTTTCGGGTGTTTCTAGCGTAATTTGGGCTGGAAAATCGAATGCCGTGCACAGATTTCACGTAAGTATGATAATTTAGATTTTATTCGGCTTTTAAGTTAAGAAAAGCAACTTTGTTATTTTCCTATTTTCTCGCGCATTTCGGCATTTTCGGCAAGTGCAATTGCGTTTTTCGCACCCTACGCATCGGGATACGTCGTCCTATGGAAAATAGAGACAATTTAAATTTTTTAGGATTTTTTTTAAAAACGCAAATAAACGCGCGCAATCGTGTTTTTCGTACTCTACGCATCGGAAAACGTCGATTTATGCAATAAAAAGACCATCTAAATTTTTTGAGATTTTTGAAAAAAATCAAAGGGGTTAACCTTAGATTTTTTTTACCCCAAAAAATGAAAGTTGGAAATCGATAGTTTTTTCGGGTGTTTCTAGCGTAATTTGGGCTGGAAAATCGAATGCCGTGCACAGATTTCACGTAAGTATGATAATTTAGATTTTATTCGGCTTTTAAGTTAAGAAAAGCAACTTTGTTATTTTCCTATTTTCTCGCGCATTTCGGCATTTTCGGCGAGTGCAATTGCGTTTTTCGCACCCTACGCATCGGGATACGTCGTCCTATGGAAAATAGAGACAATTTAAATTTTTTAGGATTTTTTTTAAAAACGCAAATAAACGCGCGCAATCGTGTTTTTCGTACTCTACGCATCGGAAAACGTCGATTTATGCAATAAAAAGACCATCTAAATTTTTTGAGATTTTTGAAAAAAATCAAAGGGGTTAACCTTAGATTTTTTTTACCCCAAAAAATGAAAGTTGGAAATCGATAGTTTTTTCGGGTGTTTCTAGCGTAATTTGGGCTGGAAAATCGAATGCCGTGCACAGATTTCACGTAAGTATGATAATTTAGATTTTATTCGGCTTTTAAGTTAAGAAAAGCAACTTTGTTATTTTCCTATTTTCTCGCGCATTTCGGCATTTTCGGCGAGTGCAATTGCGTTTTTCGCACCCTACGCATCGGGATACGTCGTCCTATGGAAAATAGAGACAATTTAAATTTTTTAGGATTTTTTTTAAAAACGCAAATAAACGCGCGCAATCGTGTTTTTCGTACTCTACGCATCGGAAAACGTCGATTTATGCAATAAAAAGACCATCTAAATTTTTTGAGATTTTTGAAAAAAATCAAAGGGGTTAACCTTAGATTTTTTTTACCCCAAAAAATGAAAGTTGGAAATCGATAGTTTTTTCGGGTGTTTCTAGCGTAATTTGGGCTGGAAAATCGAATGCCGTGCACAGATTTCACGTAAGTATGATAATTTAGATTTTATTCGGCTTTTAAGTTAAGAAAAGCAACTTTGTTATTTTCCTATTTTCTCGCGCATTTCGGCATTTTCGGCGAGTGCAATTGCGTTTTTCGCACCCTACGCATCGGGATACGTCGTCCTATGGAAAATAGAGACAATTTAAATTTTTTAGGATTTTTTTTAAAAACGCAAATAAACGCGCGCAATCGTGTTTTTCGTACTCTACGCATCGGAAAACGTCGATTTATGCAATAAAAAGACCATCTAAATTTTTTGAGATTTTTGAAAAAAATCAAAGGGGTTAACCTTAGATTTTTTTTACTCCAAAAAATGAAAGTTGGAAATCGATAGTTTTTTCGGGTGTTTCTAGCGTAATTTGGGCTGGAAAATCGAATGCCGTGCACAGATTTCACGTAAGTATGATAATTTAGATTTTATTCGGCTTTTAAGTTAAGAAAAGCAACTTTGTTATTTTCCTATTTTCTCGCGCATTTCGGCATTTTCGGCGAGTGCAATTGCGTTTTTCGCACCCTACGCATCGGGATACGTCGTCCTATGGAAAATAGAGACAATTTAAATTTTTTAGGATTTTTTTTAAAAACGCAAATAAACGCGCGCAATCGTGTTTTTCGTACTCTACGCATCGGAAAACGTCGATTTATGCAATAAAAAGACCATCTAAATTTTTTGAGATTTTTGAAAAAAATCAAAGGGGTTAACCTTAGATTTTTTTTACCCCAAAAAATGAAAGTTGGAAATCGATAGTTTTTTCGGGTGTTTCTAGCGTAATTTGGGCTGGAAAATCGAATGCCGTGCACAGATTTCACGTAAGTATGATAATTTAGATTTTATTCGGCTTTTAAGTTAAGAAAAGCAACTTTGTTATTTTCCTATTTTCTCGCGCATTTCGGCATTTTCGGCGAGTGCAATTGCGTTTTTCGCACCCTACGCATCGGGATACGTCGTCCTATGGAAAATAGAGACAATTTAAATTTTTTAGGATTTTTTTTAAAAACGCAAATAAACGCGCGCAATCGTGTTTTTCGTACTCTACGCATCGGAAAACGTCGATTTATGCAATAAAAAGACCATCTAAATTTTTTGAGATTTTTGAAAAAAATCAAAGGGGTTAACCTTAGATTTTTTTTACCCCAAAAAATGAAAGTTGGAAATCGATAGTTTTTTCGGGTGTTTCTAGCGTAATTTGGGCTGGAAAATCGAATGCCGTGCACAGATTTCACGTAAGTATGATAATTTAGATTTTATTCGGCTTTTAAGTTAAGAAAAGCAACTTTGTTATTTTCCTATTTTCTCGCGCATTTCGGCATTTTCGGCGAGTGCAATTGCGTTTTTCGCACCCTACGCATCGGGATACGTCGTCCTATGGAAAATAGAGACAATTTAAATTTTTTAGGATTTTTTTTAAAAACGCAAATAAACGCGCGCAATCGTGTTTTTCGTACTCTACGCATCGGAAAACGTCGATTTATGCAATAAAAAGACCATCTAAATTTTTTGAGATTTTTGAAAAAAATCAAAGGGGTTAACCTTAGATTTTTTTTACCCCAAAAAATGAAAGTTGGAAATCGATAGTTTTTTCGGGTGTTTCTAGCGTAATTTGGGCTGGAAAATCGAATGCCGTGCACAGATTTCACGTAAGTATGATAATTTAGATTTTATTCGGCTTTTAAGTTAAGAAAAGCAACTTTGTCATTTTCCTATTTTCTCGCGCATTTCGGCATTTTCGGCGAGTGCAATTGCGTTTTTCGCACCCTACGCATCGGGATACGTCGTCCTATGGAAAATAGAGACAATTTAAATTTTTTAGGATTTTTTTTAAAAACGCAAATAAACGCGCGCAATCGTGTTTTTCGTACTCTACGCATCGGAAAACGTCGATTTATGCAATAAAAAGACCATCTAAATTTTTTGAGATTTTTGAAAAAAATCAAAGGGGTTAACCTTAGATTTTTTTTACCCCAAAAAATGAAAGTTGGAAATCGATAGTTTTTTCGGGTGTTTCTAGCGTAATTTGGGCTGGAAAATCGAATGCCGTGCACAGATTTCACGTAAGTATGATAATTTAGATTTTATTCGGCTTTTAAGTTAAGAAAAGCAACTTTGTCATTTTCCTATTTTCTCGCGCATTTCGGCATTTTCGGCGAGTGCAATTGCGTTTTTCGCACCCTACGCATCGGGATACGTCGTCCTATGGAAAATAGAGACAATTTAAATTTTTTAGGATTTTTTTTAAAAACGCAAATAAACGCGCGCAATCGTGTTTTTCGTACTCTACGCATCGGAAAACGTCGATTTATGCAATAAAAAGACCATCTAAATTTTTTGAGATTTTTGAAAAAAATCAAAGGGGTTAACCTTAGATTTTTTTTACCCCAAAAAATGAAAGTTGGAAATCGATAGTTTTTTCGGGTGTTTCTAGCGTAATTTGGGCTGGAAAATCGAATGCCGTGCACAGATTTCACGTAAGTATGATAATTTAGATTTTATTCGGCTTTTAAGTTAAGAAAAGCAACTTTGTTATTTTCCTATTTTCTCGCGCATTTCGGCATTTTCGGCGAGTGCAATTGCGTTTTTCGCACCCTACGCATCGGGATACGTCGTCCTATGGAAAATAGAGACAATTTAAATTTTTTAGGATTTTTTTTAAAAACGCAAATAAACG